>JAMZTW010000014.1:1282163-2564326 GCA_024706585.1 Penicillium simplicissimum
GCAACTGGGGCAGAGAGGTCCGTGGGTTGCTGAGAGACCAATCCCCTGCGGAGAACACGACCCCCTCGATCGATCCTTGCAGGATACTTCGCGAACAGGCACATCTGAACCAATCAACTCCCAGAACATCCTCTACGCTGCAGTACTTCCGAAAATTCCCCCCGTCTAGCGCCACGCCACATGGCCCATCCATCAGGATGCCATGCCCTGATTCTGACAAGCGCCAACCTACGCGGCGCGCTAAAATCTTCCCCGGCGGCCCAGCCCACAGGTTTCCACCACTTTGGAACTCCCACCACGCTGGACCGATGCCTTTGACGTTTCAAGGTTTCTCGTCATGGCATGCAGAGGTCGAGCCCACAGAGCTCAGGCCTAGATCAATTCTGAGATCATTTTTGCCTTCCCTCTTGATCTTTAAATTTTTCAAGATTGGGCCAGTGAGAAGCTACAACCCTGAATTCCCCCCGCATGTCCACCAAACAACTAACTTTGACCATACCTACGGGAGCCTATTCTTGCAAACCCGGCCCTATGGGATACTAATCTTAGTGGAGCTTGATCTAAATGTCTTTAGTCCGCGCTGGTTTCTCTGCAACATGCACTATATTCTATCCAGCGCCTGCAAGCACGGACAACTTGCCCAAAGCGGCGGGGGACTGAGATCGTCCCTGGAGATCCGCATTCGGGGGGGCTCGACCAAGAGACCATTGTGGCTGAAACAATATCATTGTGCGTTCGTGCAGCCTGCTCATCTGTTCATCTGCGTTTTGGCTGCGATGCACAATGGAGGGCCCAGAACTATGCGGTATGTACGATGCGATCTGCAGTATGCAGTTGGTAAGGCGAGACCAATGGCATTGTTTGTAGCCACTCTCATGACGACAGATATCAACTATCTCCACGTATTTGACTCTGAGATCCAAGCTGATCACGGTCTTCGTCAGGATACTGTACTCTTTTCATCCATGGTTACACTCGATTCTTTTGGAGGATATTAGGGTGAACCAAGTCCCCGGAACTGGGTTCCCACAGTGCCGGAGAGGCCCGATCCACTCGAGGCGATCCGTGGCTGGGAGCCGAGTCTCTTAGTCTTAAGGTTCTGAATCTGGGGCCTTCGTGACAAATATTGAATTGGTGGTACTTTTGTTGAACCCAATCTACCCCCGTGCACCGGAGCGCCGCTGGGCCGTGCTGTTGTGAACCCATCATCACTGCATCACGAGGGCAGTGGACACACTGGACAGAATCCTTTCAATCTTCAGGACAGCTCCTGAAGATTCAATATCCAAAGCAAGATCGTACAAATAGACTGCATATACACAGTTTCATGATGCGAAACATACCTATAAACTGGTTCGAACTTCACAGCTCTGCATCCTCTCGAAACCCCCCGATGCAAGGCACACAGATCTTCGGTTGCCAAGCACGCCGTCATCGCAAAATCCCACGAAGTCCCTTTTGAGAAATCCAACCACCTTCACCACCCTATCACGTCCACCGCTGTAAGTGTACAGAAAAGAGTCTTGTGAGTCGCCCTAATAATCCCTCTTCTGCCTTTCCCCCGAACCACAGGCCTAAGCGCCGCCGGAACTCAGCCTTCCAGATCCCCGGTGAGAAGAATTCCCACCATCCTGGTTTCCATCGACGATCACCGCACCCCCCAGCCATGAGGGTCCGATCCGTCCGGTATGCAGAAGATTCTGCTTCATGTTCCACCATCGGGGTCCTTCAAGAGTCAACCTAGCAACTTTGCTGTGGAGCTTCAAGATTCAAGATCCTCCGCGGGGTTTTCTGATGGAATGACTATACTACAAGCGGATAAATGGAGCCGACTGGAGTCTTACCCCCTACCCCCTCCAGCCTCCAGGGCTGAAAGGATCTAAGCTCAGAAGGATCCCCTCAATCAAACCCCGATGGATAGCCGTCAACCTTTACACTCTGCGGGTGATGCAGGCCCATGTACTCCATACGGCGCCTTGCAGAATCTCGAGATCCGATGACTGTGGAAGAGGGGTAGAATTAATGATCCGAGAGGGGAAGGTGAATGAGGCTGGCCTTGATGGTTACCGTGTACCTGGTTCGTGTAGTACCGCTCCTTCTCCATCTCCATGCAGCAGTATCTCAGCTTTGTGACGAGCCATTGACGTCCCTTCCAACAAGCTTGGGGAAAGCTTCTAGGGGTCATGGGGGGATTAGTGGCAGAACATCATAGACTTCCATCTTAACCTGGAAGGCTACCAACTTCTGTATGCACATTGTCGCAGGTACAAGGTCGAAGCTCGCATTGACGTCACACAAGGACCTACCCCAGCATCCCGCCACAGGCTTCCTTGGGGCGGGGGGAGATCACACAAGCTCGGAGGTACTCGGTGCAGGGCCATGGCAGGGAGAAACCTACGGACATGGCTTGCACATCGTCAAACATCAAGTGGTTAGATGATTGACATGGTTATGGCGGATCAGCCGGTCCGCCTTCCCTTGAAGCCAACTTGGTCTCGCATTGATGGACGATGGACGATGGATCCCAGGTATGTACGGGAGGCCGTTCCTTCCAGTGGCAATCTATAGAGCCTCTGTGGAGAAAGACTCCTGCCTCGGATAACTTGAACCCTGGACTACACTCTATTGGCTTATCGGTTGAACAAGCCACAAGACCAAGATTGCTGGGGCGGGCGCGACGATTCCCCCGAGACGCGAGAGCATTGACCTCCCCGCGATGAGCCATCTACCCCTTGCCTCCACAACAGGCGTAATGGCTGGGAGTCCAGTTCCGAAGACATTGAAGAGCTGAAACAAAAGTGCATCTTCAAGCGGGAATTGGCATTCCCCCAATCACGCCACAAGCTCCGACTCAAGAAGTGTCGCTCGACATCAAAGCACGGACGAAGTGAAGGTTTTTCCGGCGCAGCAGTCTAAAAGAGAGAACAGAGACAAGAATGAGATAGACGGGGGCTGAGAAGAAGCAGAAAAGTCTATTCCCGATCTTTTTACGATCGGGATCTGCCAGAGGGGATATGACATGCACCCGATTGTGCCACGCGGAATTCATTATATGATATATTGACTTGCTGTGCTGTTGGAAACGATGGATCGTACTGGGAATTTTACTGGGATGTAGTCTGTGGTTGAAGGTTCAGGTACGACGCATCTAGCTCCTAGCCGATATCAGCTGGCTGGAGCCTTTCATCTAAATTGCAGATTCCTTCCCGTAGCGAGCGATAGTGTATACAGCTTCGCAAAGAGGTTTCCGTTTAGGAAGGTGATTGTAGCATATTTTGCATTAGTACCTACCTCTAGGTTCGTTGACAGGGTTCTATTTGGCCCTATTCAACTTCCGCGGTCTCTTCTATGTGCTTTGGTTCTTTTCAAGATCGATTAAGCTTATGCAGTGATACAATCGGTGGTCAAGGCTTTGCAAAGGGCCAACCTTGAGTCTGCCAGGCATTGTTTTCAGCTGAGTAACCTAAAAAGTCAATCATCGTAATTAGGCTGCTGGAATAACGGCCTTCCGAAGTTCTCGCCGTCGCTCAGTTTCAGCCAACGCAATAGTCACTGCGTATCCTCATCTTATTTGCGGGCTGTAATGCATGCACGCCTAATGTAGCCCTGGCAATAACATTAACTACCTTTTCTATACGAGCAATGTACGTACCTAATGCTAGACATGAGGTCGCGTGGAACAATTTCCCTCTTAGCAGCAAGGGGCCACTGCATCGGCGTTGCCGCTCTGAAGACGTGGCGAATATATACTTCCCAAAACGCTCTGGATCTGTTTGTTACGTAGTCTTGGTCAGGGGCTGGATTCTCCATACCTAGAATCAGGTTCTAATTTGAATCGTATAAAGTAATGGATGCGATCATGATGACAATTACTGACCTCGCATATACGTAAGCTCTGCGGCGTTGTGTCCAATTGTGCCGGATTTTGTGGCGTTGTAGGTTTGTGCAGGGTTCATGGATGGCTTAAGAAAGGTGCCTCCTAATAGGAAGGTCCGGGATATGTACCTAGGTAGGTATGTTGGCGCATTGGCAATGAAGTTACTTGCAAGTGCCGAAGTATATCTTTGTGATACTCTCAAGGTTGCTAAGAGGTAGCTAGGCGGGTGGTCAACCCACTCAAGTGGCATGGACCTTTGTCCTATACGTAGAATACCTGGATTACTTCAATTCCACAAGCGAGAAAAGCGAAAAGAATTAGCTCATCCTGCCAAACATGATCAATCTAGACCAGGAAGCTGCAAACATCATCAACGAACAGCCTTACCATCCCAGCTAGCTAGCGGCGGTGAACCCCGTACCAACTGGACAATCGTACACCGCTACAACCGCCCGCCAACAAAACCTCGGCGAGAGAAGAAAATTTCGATATCAAAGGACGTCACCGCCACGTTGGACGGCGACGCTACTGCAAACAACCCGGGCCAAACTGAGATGAAAAAAATACAGGGAGGACTGAAGTGAAAAAGCATTGGCGTCATTGTGTGGACGGTCCCTGACCAAACCCTCGGATACGTAGCCGATAAAGACACGGACTGGAGGTCTCCTTTTTCTTTCGTTTTCCTTAGCTTGTTCGGTACCTTAGGTAGTTATTGGTAACCTCTTAAGCTTGGAGGATACTACATGTGATAAGAGGTAAAAGCAAGAATGATCCTATCCAGACCCGAACGAAATGCCGATTGCAACATCAGAGGCTAGAAGATGGCACGGAGCTAACACGGAGGGGTAGGAGGTGTATAGGAGGGGGCACAATCCAGAAGATCCATCTCGACGACATCAACCCAACGCAAATAACAGAAAAACAAACCATCTCTAAACTCAACTGTCGACGAGTGTAACCACTGGCATTTGGTTAGATATTGCGTCCGTGAGCAAGATAAGGTTCTAAAAGCGAAAGTGTACAGAAACAAGGCGATTGTAAGCTGAATAGATCTCATATTCTGGTAAATACTAGATTCCCCGAGCCCGTACCAACTCCTCCTGAACATCCCGCATACCATGGATGTTGATGCTGGGCCTCGGTGCTCAAGTCTTGCCCTGCGTAAGGATCCTTCTTGTTGTTCATGAGAGGTGATTATCAGTCACAACAAAGATGAACGATAGAGTAACACACTAATTAACCACCATCAAGAGGCCTCTTACATGCAATACAGTCGCGGGACCTAACCTCAAGGTAGGTTGCTTATTAAATCCGTCCAGTGATTCATGCAACAAAAATTGGCAGCCGCGGCAGACAAAACCTCGGTGGGCGAAGTGGCAGGAACCCTCATTTTCGAAACTTGTTATGAAGACTAGACTCTAAAGGAAGTTGGAAAAAGACCAGACACGTAGACTAGACCCCGGCCTCTACGCTGAAGAGTTCATTATCCGTGTCAAAAAAACTACAGAAAAGTGTTCATAGTGAAAAATAAAACTTTTATTCTTTACATGACTGCTTTCATAGAGTTTGCCTCCTCCTCCCTCTCCCTCCCCACGTCTGCCAGGGGTGCCCCAAGGAACCCAGATTGAGTTTGTCATTTATACATACAAAATAGGAAGCACAGGACAAAGACAGACAGGGTCCAGTCTGCGCCACGCATAAGGGGCAATTGCTGTGCATCTGGATGGCGAGGGCAGAGGAAGGGGCAGGATCCATGCAGGCGGCGTGGCAATCCAACAATCAGCGCTCGCGCCCATCCAGATCGACCCGCAAGACTCCAGAATAGGCCCGGGTTCCCCGAGCCATTCAGCGTTGCGAAATGTGCTTGCCTCTGGATGTGCGAAACAGGTTAGGTGAGCCCATTCCCATCTAGGAATGTCGCTGGCGCTGCGACGTAAAAAGGTCGTCATGATTATTTACAATCGATTGGCTGTTATGCTATTTGCGAGGAAGAACTGGCGAGACCGTCGCTGTCAAGCAGGCCAGCCTCCTTGGCGAGCTCGTAGAAGCGCCCACCCTGCTTGATCAGGTTGGCTGGAGTGTCGAATTCCGCCACCCGGCCCTTGTCGAGGACGACGATGCGATCCGAGTCAATGATGGTGTTGATGCGATGCGCAATCGTAATGATCGTGCGATCTTGGAAGATACTGCTGCGCAGAGTGCGTTGAAGCAGCGCGTCCGTCTCCACATCGACCGCGGCCTGGATGATTGCTGCTGTTAGCTGGTGCTGCCTCAGGCTGGTAAAGAGACGCAGAGAAAAGGGGGCATCAGCCTTACCGTTGCCTCGTCTAGAACAAGGATGTTGCTAGGTGTGAGCAGGGCCCGGGCAAGAGAGACCAACTGGCGTTGACCCTGACTCAGGTTGGATCCTCCTTCCTGGATTGGAGCATCGAGTTGACCTTCCATGCGGGAAACGTGATCTTTGAGTTTCGCGTGGTCTAGAAGAAAGCCTCATCAGCAAGAGAATTCACAACAAAACGGAAGACATTTCAAGCATACCTAGAACACTCCAGAGCTCCGTGTCATCGTGGGCATGGCGCGGGTCCAAGTTGTCACGGAGAGTGCCTTCGAACATGGCAGGATCCTGAGGGATGATAGCAAGGCGGCCCCGGAGATCGAACAGACCAATTGAGGTAACATCGAGTCCATCAATGCTGTAGGCCATGTTAGCAATTATTATAGGCCGTAGCAAAGTTAGTAGGCAGTAGCTCTTACCTGATAGTACCAGCCGAAGGCTCAATGATACGGAACAAAGCCAATGTCAAGGAACTCTTGCCAGCACCAGTTCGTCCAACAACACCAATCTTCTCATGAGGCTTGATGTCGAGATTGATATCCTTGAGCACCAAGTCCAGACCCTCGCGATACCGGGTGCTGTAGTTCTTGAAGGAGACTGCACCCTCAGCGGGCCAGCCAACGGCAGGTCGGCGCTTGAAGATGACATCTGGGGCCTCGCTGGGTAGGTTTGCATACTCGAGCACACGCTCAACAGAAACAATGTTTGTCTCAACCTCAACGGTCTGGCGAACAATCCAGTTGAGAGACTGTGTGATCTGGAGGGCATAAGACATAGCCAGACCGACCATGCCGGGCGACAGACCGCGCCCAGTCCCAACAGTTACAATAGCAAGTCCAGCAGAAGCCAGAATGATGATCGAACCAATAAACTCAAGGCGGACTGCCAGCCATCGGTTGGCACTGATGGATGGGAAGTAAGCTCGGAGGTTGGCATCCATGCGCCACTCGTTCTCGAGTGCAAAACGATTCTCCTGGCGGTAGGCACGGATAGTCGAGATACCACCCAGCGACTCCTGGAAGTGGGCATAAATCGGACTGCGAGTAACACTGTCCAAACGCTTCAGCTCACGGGAGGTTCTGAGGTAGTACTTTTGGTAGTTAAGGTAGACCCAGGCCAATGGAACAATGAACAGCAAGAAAGCCGGTGTCGAAGTGGAAATGACAACCATGGTGAAGACTGCACGAGCAGAATTGGCGAAGAGCATGTTGAAGGTTCGAGCAAGTACCTCATCAACACGATAGATATCGCTGGAGAATCGGTTCAAAATACGGCCGGACGGAGTGGTCTCGAAGAAGTTCATGGGCGAGCGGAAGATCGCAAATGCCATACGCTCATGCAGTTTGCGAGAAGCCTCTATCGAGCAGAAAATCCACAGGATCAGGTTCTGCACGATGACCAGGAGAGACGATCCCAGACCGAACGCCAGGTAGATACCAATGAATTTGCCCACGCTTTCGTTACGACCGTGTGCCTCGTTGTAGTCGGTCCAGTTCTTCAGCCAGTAGTTTGCAAGCACCTGTGCAGTCTGAGCAGCCAAAAGCGCGAAGAGGTAGAAAGACACAGCCACAATATTGCTGTTTTTTGCGTACTCGCCATAAACGCCCCACTTGACCTTGCCTTGCTGCGAGATTTCCTGGGACTGCTTGCTCTTAAGAACATTTTCCTCGTCTGCAAGTTTGCGACGCGGACCTTGCCAAGTCGCAGTGCTAGCTCGGCGGAGGGTAACAGTACTTGTGCGTCTGCGAGTATCACCATGGCCCTTGATAGGAACAAGGGAGCCGGGTTCCTCCAAATCTTCGCTGTCTGAACCCTCGCCGGTCTCAATCACGGCCGTATCTTCCGAGGCGTCGGGGCTGACAAGGCTATCATCCGAGACGCTGGGAGAACGTTCATCTTCTGATTCGGCCAGGTTTGTACGGACAAGGTTTGCGATTTCACCCTTCATGGCCATGAGCTGCTCGTAAGTGCCCTTCTCGATGATAGTTTTGTCACGGAGGAGACCAATGAAGTCAGCTTCCTTGAGAACAGTAATCGCGTTGGTGGCCAGAATCCTGGTCTTGCCGCTGAGAATACCGTTGCTACCGAGGACCTTATTGATGATGTGGCGTCCAACATGCTGATCCACAGCGGAGAGAACATCGTCAAGCAGATAAATGTCTGCACGAGCATAGACCGCACGAGCGAGAGTCAATCGAGCCTTCTGACCGCCGGAGAGAGAAATTCCACGCTCTCCGACTTCGGTCTGGTCTCCATCAGGCATGATCTTGAAATCATCAATCAAAGCACAGGCCTCAACGGTGAGATCGTAGAAAGCAGGATCCCACCGATGTCCAAACACGATATTCTCCCGGACACTGGCATTCATGATCCAAGGAGACTGTGCCACGTACGCGATGCGACCACGAACGACAACTTCACCTTGGTTCTTCCACAGTTCACCAAGGATAGATTGGAGCAAGGAAGATTTGCCAGCGCCAACACGTCCAACGATACAGCTGAGCTCACCCTTGCGGGCGCTCAAGTCAATGTTCTCGAGGACAGAAATTCCAGAGTGACGGTCCCAGGTGAATGTAGCGTCGCGAATACGGACGGATTCATCGCCTGCATGCTCCACGGGGTCCTGGAAGATCACACTGTTGGTCTGAAGTTCCTCTGCAGTAAAGTACTCCACAAGACGCTTCACCGCCACCGTAGACTCAATGACGGAGGTAATGACCATGGGCAAGATAGAAAGCGGGAACGTAAGGAGATTGAAGAGTGTCAGGGCGGGGAAAACGATATCGGTAGTCAGGGGTTTGTCACTAGTCAAGACGAACACGGTGAATGTTGAACAGGACACGAGGAAAGGGGTAGATTGCCAGGTGAAGTTGGCAACAGACTGCGTAGCTCCAATTTTGCGAAGAGTGTTAAGCTCTAGATCATTTCGAATATGGCTGAGCTTGTTCATGAATGCTGTATTCCAAGCATAGAGCTTAATGCTCTTCATGTTGTTCAAGATCTCAGTCATCAACCGGGTTCTCGAGTCTTTATTCTTCATTTGGGTAATCTGTAGCTTCTTCATCATCCGCGCAATGACACCATTGAGCGGGATCATCAAAATCATGACACCGACACCAGCGAACATGCTAGGCCCCACAAGCTGGTAGAGAGAAAGCATGCACAGGGTGATCTGGAAAGGAGCTGACAGCAGCTGAGTACCAAACTGGGTCAGATCAGCAAGACGCTGCTGGTCGACAGCCATGTGATTGACGATATCACCAGTAGTCTTGGTTGCGCGGCCTTCGCTTGACAGTCGCAAGGACTTGGCATAGATAAGGGCAGTCAGAGATGACTTGACCCGCATACCAGTATCAAACGCTCGCTGAAAGTACTGGTGGAGACAGCTAGTCTGAACCACCGAAACCACAAACATCGTCAGGGCGATGGCTACACCTCGAATCACAGGCTGCGGCTCCGGGGTTCGATAGGAGTCAATGAAAGCGATGAGGTATCGTAGCAGTTGCGGCTGAACAAAGGCGAGCATATCACTGCCCGATTTGATGATCGCGCCACGAAGGTATGGACCGCCAAATGCCTTGAATAGAGCCAGCCAGAGAGAGGGGCTTTTCTTCTCGAGCTCCTCCTCCCACGCTGAGTTCAAGTCATCATGAGTCTTTCGGGTAGTATCGCGACGGCGGAGGTTCCACAAATCATCTTGGGTCAAGTAGTTCTTGTAGCCGAATTTCATCATTGGGGTCATCCAGCCGAAGGTAAGGACCGAGAAGATGTCGGCATAGTTGTAGGGGCATTCATCTTCGTCGCCGAGGGCATCATAGGCACTTTGCTTCTTGGGGATAAAATATTCAAGGACAAATTCCAACAGAGAAAGGCCCAGCGTGACATTGACACAGACAAAGTTTGGAAGGTATTGAATGTAGGCCTTCTGCGCGACGAGCGACTGCAGTTTGACCCCATAGGCAATGATAAAGAAGAGCCAGTAGAACAAGACGACTCCGTTCGGCTGTCGGCTGCGCCAATGCTCATAATACTGTACAGTAAAGATCACACCCAGCGAGCCGAGTGTCAAGACGGCGGACCAGAATCGGAAGTCGGCAAAGAAGGTCTTGGGTTGAGTCTCGGCATGCAACGCGGCTTGCAGAGCAGTGACGAAGATCAGAGCAGCGAGAACGGCCTATCGGATGTCGAATCAAACTTGATTAGAATCCGGGAGGAATGCGGGAATTCGGGGGAATGGGGCCGACGAACCAGTTTAGCATAGAAATGCCAATTCTTTGCGACAGGTTGGGGAACACGCTTCTTCAGCAACAACCAGAGCGCGGCGAGACCAGCCAACGAGCCCCACACGGCGACCACGGCGACCACGACATCGACAAAGCACGAGGTGAGATAGAAGCCATTCAGGCTGAGCGGACCCCAGCCCTCCGAATCGCTGCAGAAGGCTTGTCGCTGGTGATGATCGAAAGCGGAGGCGAGTCGCGATGGGGAGAGATCTCCAGGGACGTCCCCTAGCACCATCTGCGTATGGCCATCCAACATGGTGGTGACAAGCGACGGCGCGCCCAGTATCTCCTTCCGTGAACACCGGCAAGAATGGTGAGGAAGCAAGGGAATAATTCTCTGGGAATTAATCTGGAGAGCTTCCAGGTTCGCTGAGACTGCTTACTAAAAGGCCGAGCAGAACTCCGGGGCGGTCGGGGCTGCTTACCCAACTGGTAGAACCTTCCAATCCACTTTTGAAGGTGACCTTACCGATGACGTCCGCAAAGCCGTGCACGGAGCCTGGCATGGACTCATGTAATAATGTCACGAAATGCGCTCAATCTCATATTCTGGCTTCGTGATTTAGGGTTTTCTCTATCAACTGAAATTGCTTACTGCTATATTGGCTTTACGAATACGGGACCTGGCTGGATTGAAACAGTTCGCTGAGATGGGTCATGAGGGTACATCATCAACGATACGAGATCACGTGGGGCGATGGACGGCCAGGGGCGATAAGCCTTTTCTAGTCCTGATGGGGCATTCCACAGGAACCACCACATGGAAATCTGGAAGGCAATTGAAATGACTGGTTGAAGTAGGGTTTGTGCGACACATGGCATCGTCGAGGGTTCGTGAAAAATTTCCCTTGATGATTGGCTATCGATTGTGTCATCTGCTGCTTAAATTGAGCTATATAACTACCTGGCTCTTGGGACCTTTGTTACACAATGCAGATGGGTTCCAAAGCTGGGCCACGTCAATCAAACAGCTTCCCGGCGCCATGCCAATTCTGGGACTGATAAATGAGTTTCTATATCAGATTAGGATCAGTCCACTCATGCAACGAGATCCATTGGTTCTCCCTATAGCTTCGACATGAGGGTACAGCCAAATTCCATACTTTCCATGACGTTGACAGCCACCCGCCAGAGCCTCTGTCACAATTCATTTTCCCGAAGAAATATCACTTGAGGAAAAACTCCAAGTGATGGATTGGCCACCCCTCGACGAGATGCAATCAAACGCTCAGAAACTCCTCGGCGTATCAGTTGAGGACTTGTTCCACAAGGCGGCCCAAGCTTCAGACTCCCTTACCTACCCGGAGTGTCGTCTGCTCCACGACGGTTTTCGCGACTTGCGTTATGACGGCCATAAATCGATGGTGGTTCTTCCGCAACCGGCCTGATCTGAAAGCCAAGAAACAGCAAGCGGAAGCTGCAGTTTTGACATCGGAGGAACTTCAAGCCCTTCGAAACCTGGAAAATGTCTACCTCCAGAAGGAAAAGGAACACTATGACGAAAATGACACGAAGCGGATGGCGGAGACACAGCGAAGACCCCCGTCCGCGCCAAAGGAGTGGGTAGAGAAAATCATCGACAACAACCGATGGGGCTACGTTCTCTATCGTCATCAGGCTATGGATGGTTGGGAAGATTTCAAGGCGCTTCTTGGTGGAGTGCTTGCAATGCACTTATATCGTCTTAATGGCTACGAAAAGATCCATGATTCCAAAGTGGCTGAGTATTGAATTTGAGTCCAAGGCTGATAGTCAAGAGTTGAAATTCCTACGCCAGTGAGTGGTGGCATCCTTACTTTTGTGAGGACCAACTTGTTGACTCAAAACTCAGGGATTTCCGGAGCCGCCGCGAAAGAGGTGACCTTAAACCTGGAATTCTCGGAAACGTCTTTCTCATGTTAACAGATGATGCTCTACTGGCATGCGGCACCGCTGGCGCAGATTCCTTCTGGGGATACATTTGGGCTGTTGGTCCTGACTGGTTCTTACCAGGAGCTGATGAGGATGGCTACGATGGGCGGCTCAAGACAATATTACCCAAGTCTACTTTCGCTTCTACGTGTTCATGTCGACTGGTAACTTTACTCTGAAGGATATCTGGCGCGATTTTCACGATGTAAACTCGACAAAGGCATATCTATGCGGCAAAGAACCCGTTGCTTGGCACTTCACCAATCTGGACAAGCCCAAGTGGCCTTACTGGTGACCCACAGAGATTCATGGAGCTTGCAACCTCAGCGTCGGCATTCAGATTCACAGGATTGTTCCATTTGACCTGACTTGGGTTAGCACTCAACAAGAAATGCATAATACATTTTACAACAATCTTCCGCTACACTATGGTACCAGCTACCACGGGCGTTGATCATGCCTTGGAATGTGGCCCGTTGGTTATCTGTTTTTGTTCCTATGTCCATCGGCGTGCCGTTCCCAAGATACATGGCCCACTGATCTTCCTTCCAACCCTCCGAGGCTCACTCCCCCTTTGTTTCGAATCGCAATTGGCGTAGAAAGATACTATTTAGGCGTTATAATGCAATGTCACACAGTTCTTAGTAAGGGTCAAGATTTGTGACGCAGTGAGATATATACGCCTATACATGTAGTATTGGGGTTTCTGACCCTCCACAACTCGCCGGTCATCACCATGTCATTGTTGTTGACCCTCGGGCGAATTTTTCATGAGCTCGACGGCTAGTACATATAAATAAACACAGAAGTATCAAAGTGAATCATATCGACTATCTGCCGGAGAGCCCACCCAATAAGCTGCGTCATCTCGAGTGGCCTGACGCCAATAGGTAATAGTATTCCAGACATCCATCGATTTCCTTAGAGGCTTTCGATATCCTTATTATCCCCCGGAATAAATAGATTATATCGACCAGCAAAACAAGAATTTAGTTACTCGTGATAAATAATAGATCTTAACGCTTATCAAGGGAGGACGATATCGAGGACAGATCTATTAATAGATCTAGGTAGGTATACCAATACCATCTCATTTATTTACGCTCTGTTAGCGATCGGGTCAAAGGTGCTCTCGTAAGTATAATCGTAGGCCCTAGGACATTTCGGATTATCCAAACATCCTCTCAAATCGGATTCCCATAGTTCAACAAGCGGATCAGCCGCCTTTATCGTCGTCGTGTAGTTCTGAGAGCAGCATTTCGCGCGAGAGCCGATTATCCTCGAACAAGTATTATCGTGCTCCATAAGCGCTTTACCCCTCTATGATACTATCAAAGATTAGCAGTCTTTAAACTGGTTTCATACCCACACACTTAAGCCCGCTATTTCCGGCTAGATACATGAATTTTGGCCGAAATCCTTGTCAAAGTTAGAATGTTTGGTTTTGACTTCTCCTTTGCATGCTACTGTATGTGGCGGAGTAGGTAGGCATGCATGTACCCTCACCCCTGGGATTCAGTGCAAACGTATCTAGCTGAGTTAGGAGAAATTGAAGAATTGTTCGAATTCAAACCACGTTACCACGGAGCAGGGTAGCCCAATGAGGGTTCTGGGCCCTGTAATGCCTAGTGAGTCAGGCTGTGAAGCCCACCCACTCAGCGGCGCAAAGGTTGGTGGTCGGGGTCCGTGTTGGTTATAGCGCCGCCTAAGGTTACGAACACAGCCACCAAAATTTGTATGCGGTAGGTACCAGCAAAATCGAGGCTAAGCAGATGACATTCGGTAGCATCAGAATAATGGAACGAGAAGCAGAATGACTCAATATGATCCCTTCCATATCGTAGGTACTTGCTCGGTGACCAAGACACATATCTTGTAGGTAATGTTCTAGAAGTTCGCCCGCATTCTTAAGGCGGTCAGAGTCCACTTATTGGCGTCATTTGGAGGGGCAGCCGACATTCCATTCCAGTTCATGACACTCAGCTATCATGGGGGACTCCAATCACCTGGAGGAGCTTTTGAAAAAACCTCTCTATGGTGTGTCACTCATTCTCTGCTTGTGAATTTTACATGTATGCTGACCTACGCAGTTTACGACCTTCCACCAGAGCTTCTTGCGACACTAAACGCAAAAACGGCGAACCAGCCCGTCGCGAGCCAGATCGAACACGCCCCCGAAGCCACCCTCAAGGATCCAGAGGTCGCCGCCCAAGAGCCTGCGATCGCAACATCCACGCTATGTTCCCTTTGCAAGGTCACCTATCTCAATGTGCAAGAACAACGCAGCCACGTTCGCTCCGATCACCACCGGTACAACATCAAAGCACAACTTCGCGGCAACGCACCTCTCGATGAGATTCAGTTCACCAAGGCAGTTGGAGAGCTGGACGAGTCTATATCTGGATCGGAGTCATCTGAGACAGAAGAGGAGGAGGCCGAAGGAAATGGCGACACAACGCTCACAGCTTTGCTGAAAAGGCAGGCTAAGCTGTCGGAGGCGAATGAGGAGGTTACAACTACTGCGGCGGGAGGCTCGCCAAAGCATCCACTGTTTTGGTTCTCAAGCTCGGCCTTACCATCAAACAAGTCGTTGGGTATTTATAGGGCGCTTTTCTCGGACGTTGAACAGGATGCGCCTGCCCACTTGGTGGAATCGTTGAGAAAGAAGCAGCTCGCCCCTATCAAGGCGCGTACCAATAATACCCAAGCACAACAGGACCTCTCGGCGTCTAGTCCACACATATTCATGTGCATGATTGGCGGTGGTCATTTCGCAGCAATGCTTGTGTCACTGGCGCCGGAGATTCATCGCAAACAGGGTGGGGTGGAGGAAAGGCAGGCAAGAGTCATTGCACACAAGACATTCCACCGATACACCACCCGACGGAAGCAAGGTGGCTCCCAGTCAGCCAGCGACGCAACTCGAGGAGCAGCACATTCAGCCGGTTCCAGCCTGCGTCGCTACAACGAGGCTGCTCTGGAAAAGGACATTCGCGAGCTTCTCGCAGATTGGCGACAAATGATCGACAGTGCAGAGCTTCTGTTTGTTCGCGCGACAGGAAAGACCAACAGGCGGATTCTGTTTGAGAAGCATGAGGGAAATGTCATCAAGCAGAATGATCCTCGACTGCGCGGGTTCCCCTTCAACACTCGTCGGGCTACTCAAGGCGAACTTATGCGATGCTTCAAGGAGTTGACTCGTGTGAAGTTCAGCGAGATCGACGAGGCTGCTTTAGCAGCTGCAGCGGAAGCGGCGAAGCAGAAAGAAGAGTCTAAACCCTCCACACCGCGCCCACAGCCCCAGAAGCCCAAGCTGTCCAAGGACGAAGAGGCTGCACTGCTACACACATCGCAGATCCAAGCACTCATCCGCCGCTCCAAGGTCCCCGCCCTCATGTCTTACCTGACGAAAAATTCAATACCCCCCACATTCACCTTCCAGCCCACGGACTCAACGCAAAACTTCCGCTGTCCCACCCCTCTCCACCTCGCTGCCAACAATGACGCCCCCGCTGTTGTGACCGCGCTTCTGACTCGAGCCAACTCGGACCCTGCTGTCGCCAATGGTGAGGGTCGTACTGCGTTCGAGCTCACTGGAGACCGTGCCACTCGGGACGCATTTCGCATAGCCCGACATGAGCTCGGCGAGTCGAGATGGGATTGGACTGCAGCGAAGGTCCCATCTGCCATATCCAAAGCAGATGCAGACAGCCGGGCCGAAAGAGAACGGAAACAGGCGATAGAAGAGGAGACGAATCGCCGCAAGGCAAGCCTGGAACGTTTAAAGAAGGAGGACGCTGAGAGGGCAGCGCAACAGATATCCAAATCCGGCGGGCGTACTCTAGGAGCAGTGGAGAAAACCGCTGCCGAGAAGCGGGATGAGGAGACTCGAGGTATGACACCGGAGATGAGAATGAAACTAGAAAGAGAACGGCGAGCGAGGGCCGCTGAAGAGCGCTTCCGGAGGATGCAGGAAAACTGAATCACTGTCATCTTGTTCGTTGTTGAGGCATCCTGTCAGCATTCACTTGCATCGAGCTTTGTATCATTGCAAAACCGCATTAACTAGAAACTGAAATATTATCAACTGGCAACTAAAGTTTGCCAGTTTATCAAACAAACACGCTTGAGTCGCGTCATGGCAGACAGTCACATGTGTAGTTCCGTGATGTCGCATCTCTCACGTCGCCCAACTTGTCGCTTACATCGTCGCAACTCCGTCTAGGCCCCCCTTGTCAAAATGGCTTCCATACGCTATGACGGGCCTGATGTGAAGGATCCCGGCATCCACGTCGGTACCTTGAGCCTCTGGGATCCTACTAGTCATCAGACCAGTCAACCAGTTGAGGTTTACAGCAATGAGGAGCTTTTCATCGGAAGAGACTCGAAAAGATGGTAAGAAAACACCTCCTTATCCCTCGTAGCAGTTCCAAGTTGACATGATCTGCTTTTTGTCCAGTCAAATTCATCTTACAGATCCTTTCGTCTCAAATAAGCATGTCAAGATTTACACCATTATCTTTGATCAAGATAGCCTGCAGGACATACCCCCGCTGGTCTACGCCGAGGATCTCTCTTTGAACAGGACATTCTGGAATGACCATCGAATGGGCAAAGGGAAAGGCAGCTTCCTTTTGAGTGATGGAGATATCCTTACAGTATCTGCCGGCATTCATTTCCAGTTCAGGTCTGCCCATCCCAACAAAGAGAACAGGTTTACGCCCTTGCAGGAACTTGAGATGAAGGTCCGTATTGCCATGACTGATATTATTTTCAACTTTTCTTTGCTGATCCATCGACCAGACATTTCAAAAGCGCTATGTCATCACTCAGCGTGTGCTTGGCTCTGGGGCTTATGGGAGGGTGCACATGGCCTTCAACGTGACCACTGGACGGCAATTTGCTTGCAAGGTTGTCGATCTTCAAGCTGCCAGGGCAGACTTTCAGGTAAGAGACAGGATTCATGTGGACTCGGACGACGAACAAAAGTCGAAATTCTTTACTGCCAATGAGCCTTTGAAGAACACCGCCAAGGCAGACAAAGCCTCTCTGATAGAGGGACCGATTCTTGACAAGCTAGCCATGCAGCAGCGAGAGTCACTGCTTCTGGCAGAGCTATCTCATGTGAGTCTTCTTCCAAACACCTGTGGCTTTCAAATTCGTGAAACTAAGAGATACTCAGCCAAATATCATTGCAGTCGAGCAGATCATTCGGTCTAATAATACAATGTGGGTCTAGATCATCACAAAGTCCGCGAGACATGGTTCTAACCACACGTATTCTAGGTACATGTTCACCGAACTTGTGACATGCGGTGACCTCTTCTCCTTCATTCGAAACAATGGTGGCCCCCTTGACGAGAAGCCAGCCGCGTTGATAATCCGCCAGATCCTGCTTGCCCTGGAGCACCTCCACGACCGAAACATTGTACATCGAGATGTCAAGCCTGACAATATCCTCATGACCTCGCATGAACTCGGTGGAAGAGTGCTGCTGGCCGACTTTGGATGTGCCAGGCTGGTGAACCGGTCCATCCAGCGAATGTCGAGTCTGGTCGGAACACGTGAATATTGCGCGCCGTATGTATGACCATTCCGTATATTGAAGTTCTTCTGCTCATTTTCCGCGACAGAGAGCTGCATCGCCCTAGCAGTAAGGGCTACACCAAGGCCGTTGACATGTGGTCCTTGGGCTGCGTCGCCGCCGTTCTACTTGTCGGCAATACTCCGTTTGACGACCCATGCAACTCCCTGTCAAGCGATCTGATGCATCTGGAGATGGACATGGATGCACTTGGCATAACTTCACGGGCTAAAGGCTTCGTCTCTCAATTGCTCGTAGAAGATGAGACCCAACGGATGGATGTCAAGCAGGCGCTGCGACATGCCTGGTTCACCAATCGCAGACAGGCCAAATGGTTCAAGGAAATGTACAATACTGCGATTCATGGGTGGAAGCCTCGGGATATCAATCAGCCAGTCATTGTCGAGCTTACAGATCTTGAGACCGAGCAAACCAACAAGCGGTTGCCCTCAGAGTCTGCATCAACCTGGTCCCTCAAGGAAGGTGCCCGCTTCGCAGACGTTGACCACATCTCTGAGAGCTCATGGGAGAATCATCCACCCGGGGCCACGAAGCCGCTGATATCTCCTGCCATCTCACACTCCGCTCCCGCAAGGAAGTCATCAGGCCGCTCACCGCTGGGTCCAGTCGACCAGAACTCCGCAAAGAGACTGAAAGGACGTAAGGAGTCCGTGTGTCATCCCGACACTGACACTGATGTTAAGTTCATCAGTCAGGTCAAGCGCGAGCAGATCGATCGACCCAAATTAGAAAGACCCGTTCTGTACGTGTCTCCCCGTGAAAGCCCCGAGGTCCAGAGAGATGGAGGGAAGACGCAGCCAGTACCCAAGGCACAGAAACCAGCCGCCAAAGCCAAGTCCACTGTCAACAAGGACACGGGCATGCGAAACTTCTTCATCTCACCGCCGGTTCCTCGCATTCCCCCCACGGAGAAGGCTAAACCTCAAAAGTTGTCCAAGGCCGAGAGCGATGAGTCGGACCAAGTGTACGAAGAGGTGCGCAACCCGGTCACCGGCAAACGAAAGCGACTCATCTATGGCCGGGATATGGAATCTTTGAGCCAGATGCTCTGATTTTATGAATGACGGATTACGAACCATGTTCTATGTGAAGGGTACTGTTGAAAGTTGAGGAGATCTGGGATGATAATGGCGGATGACATGGATTACTGTGCACGATTATTTTTCAATCCCCTTTATTTACTATGCATGGCCGATAGGAGGGAGCATTGTTAGAATACGATATCAAGTTATGCTGATCTGGCGAGGATCGACTCTGAGGTACTAGAAACATAAGTGAGCACCTTAATGTTCGGACAAAACACATGGATGGATCGGTCTACCTATTCGTACTGTCTGCGTACAGCTAGAGAGCTGCCAGCTGGCGATGAATTCTTAGCGTTCATACACCATTCCTTCTGTCCATCCCAATCTCAACATCTGGGCCTTGACTTTCTATGGCTTCTACTCGGGCGACGGGCCACAAAGCTCGAGAAGATCCAACACAGCCGAGAACATACCTAGTTCATTTTTTGACCTTCCAAAATATTGAACATCCCTCAGGCGCTCGGCTAAAGGAACACTAAATTTACGCAGATTGGCTCTTCTGCCCTTACGACGTGAGCCCACTGGGGCGAAAATGCGGCCCAAATAGATGCGCCACCAACCTTGGAGACTTCAACTGTCCACTCAGCAGTGACCTACCCTCAGAGCGAGAGGGAAAGGCTAGATAAAAGACCGCCATTAATCACAGATATGCTTGAAGAGGCCCAAAGACTGGCCATTGGCTTGTCACTATCAGCAAGATAGGGCTGAGTGATTCAGTGGCCACAATGAAGGGCGTCAGGAGGGCAGTGTATCATCCCGGGTCTGGCGATCAGAAGATCACCAGGGACCAGGTCTAGTCAGATAGCGTGGTCAATCGAGGGGCACCGCTGTGGAGTTATATTGGTGGATAGTTCCAGACAGGAGGCCAATTGGAGGGTTCTTGTCCATAGTCAGTTGCCCACCTGCTTCCTTTTCACCAGGAAAGAGCATGCTATTGGTAGTCAGTGCAGGGGGTTTCACAAGGACTGTCCACAGAGTCCATATATGGTCAAGTCTGTACAAAAATGACTTCAATTGGTGGATCACGCCTCGAGAGGAACACTAGATCAAGAGATCAAGAGCAATGTTGGTTGAAAGAGGGCGTTGCCATGGAGAGTGTCTCTTCGGAGGCAGAAGCAGCCCTAGTCCAAGACAGTCTCCGAGGACCTCACCACGAACACCAGAGACATTGGCAATGGTCCCATTTCATCGAGTAGAACAACAAACAAACCACTTACCTGCCTGCCAACTTAAATGAGCCAGCCCCCCCCCCTGGTCTCGAGTCTGGTGAACAAGTTCAAGCAGCTCCTCAGATGACAGCAATCACACGATCTGCTCCCGGCCCCGTGGTGCAGGAGTAGGTACACAGTCACCCTTCTATCTAACCCAGATAGCCCCTACCAAGAGAGCAACACAAAGAGCCCTGGGCAAGCCAAGACCAGGTTCAAACTCACAGTGACTCCCCAATCAAGGCAAGATCAAGAAACGGGCCTCGAGCCCTCATCTCCAACAAAGGAAACACGCTCAGACCTTCCATAGCCAAGGGTCGGAGGGGCAACTAACTGCACCCAACCCAGCCACGCCCACGCACGAAGGGCAGTGCAGTGTGCACCAGCAAACAAAGGGATCCTGCACTAGTGCCCGCTGCAAGAACAAGATGTCTTGCATGGGTTCGCCTGCGCCCTGCAGGGATGAGGGGGTCGCACGATGGCAGATTTCTCCGCAGGGACGGGTTATCAGGATCGCCAGGAACAAGGGAGGGATCGAGGTGTAAATCCGAAAATATCAAGCAGCGCCGCTGCTGGTGCTGGATGTTGTGCGTCCCCCGTGCCCCCTGAGCTTAGCTTGATCTTGGTTTGGGCCTATAGGGATTGGAGGTTGGTGATAGAGGATCTGGTCTGGTGGTATCCCTTACTTGGAATTGAGGGGAGGTGATGGGGGGCTGGGGGGACAGGGAGGAGGGGTGGGAGGGGTTCCAGGTTTAGTTGGTGATAAGAGGGTTGTCTGGGGTGTGGTTATCGTGGCGATCGATTGGGATCCCTTTGTGTGCCTTGAAGGGTTGATGTAGTTCGTGGTAGTGGTGGTTTTGGTTTGAGGCTGAGTTGTTGTGACAGGGATTTGTGTGGATCACTCTGGTTTCACTAAATTCACTCAGCAGCGAAGCTACATCAATGAAATATAGACGAAAATAGAACAGAAATGCTGTCATAAGTCATGTTCGAGGCATCATGTTGAAATTCGGTGAATGAACTGCACGTTGAAAGTGTTGACCTGTCAAGCGTCATGCGTTCTGCACCCCACAAATCTGGGGCGGTATCGCAGCTCGCAGCGCAGTAGGATAATGCGAGATAAGACCAGCCCACGAGTCTAATCGGGCGATCCGGGGAGGTTTGGCACCACTCGCTAGGGCAACGGGCCCTGTGAGATGCAAGGACTCTTAGGACTGGATCGAGTATAGAAGGGTGGGGGTATGACGCTGACCAGGAACATTACTCGAAGGGTTCTCTTTGTTTAAATGATGGGGGGTTAACGGGGAGAGAAGATCGTCTTATGGAGCCATAGGATCGGCGCAATGAACCTGGGTATTCTCATTGTAATTGGCGAGGAGGACTCGAATCTGGGTGTGAAACTACGTAGGAGGCGAGTGTCAAGGTGGTTGAGTTCGTCCGTGACTCCGTGTAGTCCTACCTTGGTGGATGGACCCCGTCCACACTGATGTTCTGCAAATTGTATTGGTCCCTTTGAGAGAAAAATGATTTTTCTAGATGTCCTGCAGACTGGCGAGCAGTCAAAGCATCGTCCTATAGGAACTTAGGAAGTATACGCCGATACAGTAGTCTGAAGTATTGTAGTAACTATATACTGGTTACGGAGTATTTCTGCAGGTCAGCCACCGACGCTGATTGGGTGTCGCGTTCCACGCGTCGGCCACGCGCGAGTCACGCGACCGCAACGCGTCAAATTGTAAGACGCGTTTTTTGCACACCTCTGCCATCCTGGCCGTGATGCCAGCAGAATAATCCCAATGGCCGGGAATCTTGAAGAACACAAGCTGGGAACCTCCCTCCTGCCAGCCCTCGAGAAGGAGATGCTGGAATGGGCAGGGTTGGTCACCCTCTAGGGCTGGGGAGAAGGGCCGTAGGAGAGGAAGACAGGAAGAGGATACCTCCTCGATGGGACCCTGATGAGGAGGATTATTAAAATGCGCCGGGTCGCCACGGGATACAGTGGCAAATGCTAAATGGCCAGTTGATCAGACTTTCGCAGGACAGTATTGTGCTACACTTTGTTTTTCTTGGCTCTGCTGGTCTGTCCGGCGTGGGCTTCGGGCATGGGCACTGGGCCGTGGTTCGGTGCAGGATGCAGGCTGCACGTCATGGCAGTTGCATCACCGATGGGTTTACATGTTTGTGGGTGAGATGCAATCATCCTGATATCGATAACGATCATCGCTCGGGAACCGACTGGGGCCCGTCTCATACACTTGATACATTGTGATACAATTCAATACAGCACACAACAGATGCTCCCAGAGACAACAGACGGAGCGGGTCGGCGCGGGTGGCTCGGCCTGATTGGGAAATGTAATAGACAAGTAGATCGCCCTCGAAGCCCCAAAAAGAAGGAACCTTGAAAAAGTCAACAGAAATGACTCTTTGCTCGTAAGGTGGCCCCAGTGAGTCTTAGTCTCTGTCCAATTGCACCGTTTCAGGGGTGGCTCAGTCGCCTCGTGCTCCCTACTGTGGTGGTCCTGGCCTTGCGTCCTGCATCCCTCGATCTTCCCTCCTTTCCTGGTTGTCTCACTGGGAACAGACCACGGAGTCGAGGGGCGAGGGGTTCAATGGACAGTAGAGCAGGCTCTCGTAGATTAAAAAGAGCAGACGGTGCATGGCTGGAATGGATAGAAGAGAGATTGAGAGAGAGAGAGAGAGAGAGTTTCCCAACTTCGTCATTCGCTTCGTACACTGCAACCTGATTTTGTCTGCCTTTCTGCCTGACTACATCACCTCACTCGCTCGGACTCGGACTCGGACTTCATTCCTTTCTTTTTCTCCCAACCTATTTCTGACCACCTTCCTCTCTTCTCTGCTTTGTTCTCTCGTTCATTCATCCACTATTTTCCAAACATACCCTCCCCACTACGCTCTGGGGGGACCCGTAACGAAAAGAGTGGAGCCCAGTCTTGACATTTCCGCGCGAATTTTGGCTTGACCGTTTGCGGCCACTCCCAATTTTCTTTTATCGCGGCATTTCCCCCCCCGCCAAACTTCTTCTCCCCTAAACATTCGCTCACCACCCTCCCCCAACCACACAACATCAACCCTTCCACTCGTCGCATTTCCCCCGGTTCGGGTGGAATTTGAAGCGCATTCCGACAACAGTCTTATTCACTCCTTCTCGGCCCTTCAACGCCATCGTCGCGCTTCACAACTGCCTCCGGCGCAATTTGCGCACAAATCCACTTGGCGCAACCCCAGCGCAAACTCGACCGTCAAACTCGACCGCCGTCTCGAATCTCCTTCAAATCTCTCTAAAACTTTACTTTCGCACCCCGCGACACTATAATCGTTCTCTTTATCTCGCGCAATCATGCTGCTCCCTTCCGCCCTCCCATGCGACGTGCGCCGGTCGTCTCGCTTCACTCCCAGCCGCCTCTTCTCAACACCTCCCCCTTCAGATCGGGGATACCCATCTGGCAACGGCCTTCTAGGCACCTGCCGCGCGCTCCAGTCTCTCTTGAATGGCTCGCCAGCGCCGTCGTCTCGGCGCACCCAAAAACCCCAGCGCCTCCAGAGTCCACTCCCCGTCACCCAACCGCGTCGCTCGCCGCGCACGCGCAAAGTCGCTCGGCCTGCCTCGCCCCGTCCAACTCCTCCCCCAACCAAGACAGCAACCACACCTCCTCCACCTCCATCTGCACCCGCGCGCGGCGCAAACAAGCGCCGTCGCACCGAGTGGGACGACAGCGACAGCGATACGGACTTTGGTCGCCCTATCTCTACTCCCAAACGCCGTCGGCATATCCCCTACGAACTCCCGCTCGGCCTCTCCTCGACAGACTTCTATTCTCTACATTCCCCACCTATCACACAATCACCGCCTTCTCCTGCGCACCGGCAGGCCATGCCCTCGGTGCAAGAACCAGTCGCGCGCATTGATCCTGACGCGGTTCTCCCCTCTATCGAAGAGCCAGATGAGCCATCTGAAGCTTCTTCCGGGGACTGGGCCGCGGACGAGGATCAGCGCCTGATTGAGGTGGTTCTTGAAAAGTTCCGCCTCTCTCAGCAGGAATGGGACGAGTGCGCGCGCCAGGTGGGCCGCCCTAATGGGGCGGCCGTCGGGCGCCGATGGCACTCTCTCGTGGGAGAGGGACGGGTCGGTCTGCGACGCCGATCTTAAGTGTCCCGCTCCTTGTCTTGTTTTGTACATTATGACCATATTCCCATCCGTTCTCTCTTGTCCTTTTTACCGCCGATCCCCTGCTGCGAGAAACAACCGTGTATTACCTTTTCCTTGGGCTTTGTCACTTTGCCCGATCAACGCCCCCTTTCACCTTTGATCGCTGTTTCTCTGCGCGGATCATTCTTTTCTGGTTTTCGCATCTGGCTATGTGAATTGTCTATTGTTGTCGAATCGCGTGGCTCGACTGACTGTATATTGATTTTTCTGCTCTTACTGACGCCAGTTTACTTGGGTTGGCGAGCACTGTACCACTATTTTATATCTCTCTATGGGACCTGTACTATTACTATGAAGATACCACTGTCGATTTGAATCGCACTCTGTTTTGATCTTGATCTGCTTCTTTGTTTTGTCAATAAACACCACTAAGTTAGCGTTGCCGAAGTAACCTCTGCGCTAGGTAAGGTTAGCTTTACCCCTGCTTTTCGGCTGCTGATTGATGGATCCAAACTATACCTATAGGTCGGCTTCTTCAACCCCCCCCGAGTTTTCTCATGAAGTGTTACCAAATTTTGGACAACACTCAATATTCAATTTCCTCGGGCTCCTATCAACCTTCCATGACCAAGGCAGGGCTCGGGAACTGGATAAATCCAACCTCTCCTAATCACAATTAGGTATGCGGGAGAACAATAGAACCACCTACCCGTAACAACACCCACAAAATAGTCTATGCCAGACCTCCCAACTCCAGTCCTCGCCGACATACTCACATAGCCAACATTCGCCGAATTATTCTGATACCTAACCGTCCTTGGCCACATCAGTGGATATTGGTGTAGCTGGGTTACCAAGCGAGCTGTAGGTTTGAGTGACTCACTGTGCTGGGCAATCGGCTATAACGAAAGGAGATTGTTAGAAGCTGTTAAGAAGCTGCACGATCACCGAGATAACAGTGTGCTGAGGATTGAGGCTCAACTTGTGAATAATGAATGATTAAATGGATGTTGTCCAAGTAGGGACCCAGGCGTAGAGAAAGACCTAGGTATTGTCACTTTGGATATAGGAGAATTTGATCATGCTACGCGATCAACATAGAAGCCGTTTCTAGTATCAGTTTGCTGTCCATAATACGCCCCCACGTCGCATCCCAGCTATAATTCGTGGCCCAGACTCCATGGTGATGACTCACAAAACGTTTGTCCATGTAGTTGAAAAGCCATGAGCATAACTTCAACATGGAAGTCGACGATTAATCCAAAGTCCCCAGTTTCAACGTGACTAGCCAGCCAACATGGCCCTCATCCCCGTAGAAGTCCTCCTGCAGATCCTCCAGGAAGCAGTCGACACAATCCCAATCCGAGATCTCCTCACACTAAGACTAGTAAACAGTAAGCTATCTCTTCCGAAACAACTCTCACACCATTGGACCTAACCCTCCAACCGGCCCTCTTCGCCCACGAAATCATAACCTTCCTCCTCCACAGCCCCCGCCTCGAAAACGAGGACTTCGGCTTCACCCATCTACAGTCCAAACGCACCCAATCACGGTGGTACAACTTTCCCGAACGCTACAAACGACAATACCTCCACCGCAAGGTCCAACAACACCTAACCAGCCGTTGTATATTCACAGACTTGATCCACGACATCCTCGCACTCGAACCTACCCCCCGCGCAAAAGAAGGAATACATCCTAGTAGACAAGCTCATCGACGCCTGGCTCTGCGGGAAATTCTTCCCTGTCCGCGACTGGTACGATCCGCGCCGTCGGCTTGAGGATTCGAATCGGGTATAAAGGGGAACCGCAGACCCGGAGCTGGTATACCTCCTGGGAGGGCAGTGAGCGGACGATGGCTATCGCGCTGATGACCAGTGCGATACTCCGCGGGGACAGTGCTGAGCTTCAGCGCTTACTTGATACCTATGATACGCCCCGTGCTGATCCGTTTGGGCTGTTCTGGTGGCGGAGTGAGCGATTCGGGAAGATTCGGCCAGCGGATATTGCTGGGATGAAAGGAGCGCCGGAGGCGATTCGGGTGCTCATTGCGAATAACGGCGTTTTTGAGTTTGAGCGCGGGCACGAGGAGGTTGATGTGTTCGCTTTGGCTGCGAAGTATGGGGAATATGCCAGCTTTGAAGGTTTGGATTGACCATTTGAAAGACAACAAGGAAGACCTTATGGCTCGGTTGTTTGGTGCTGTTACGACTGTGGTTCGGGTCTGACGGCCTGATGTTGTAGATTTTATCGAGAAAGAGTGCGGGTTTGAATTCGACAAGAGCGAGTTTATCTTCGAAATGTTTATAGAAGGTGTTGTCGGGATACGACTGGAACAAGTTCGGTATTATTGGAACTGGGGCGGCTTCGACATCAACATGAGAACGGAGCGGTTTCTCTATGGACCATGGCATGGGGCCGTCTATAGGTGGGACGGGACTCCGCAGCTACACCTGCAGATTGTGGAATTTCTTTTGGAGCATGGAGCAGACCCAAACAAACTGCACACGATCAAACTAACCCTGCTACAAGTCGCGGTGAAGAGGGGAAATGTTGCACTGGCGAAGTTGCTGATTGAACATGGTGCTGATATCAGCGCCTCGCGACTTGTGCCAAGGGAAAAGATCAAAATACCCTTGATGCGTGTGGCGGTTGAGAGCAAATCAGCTCCTATGATTCGCCTCTTGCTGGAGAAAGGGCTGGACAGAGTGTATTTGTACGAAGGCAGAAAGGAAATGTTGAGATCAAAGGAGACACGGTTGAAGGGGTGGATGCCGAGGTGCGCTTCTAGGAGAGTCGGGACGTGATGAGCCCCCTCGAGGATGAGTCGGGTTATGTGGTCATCTTGGGGGACATGGTTGGTAAAAGTCCAGGGGTAGTAGTAGACAAGCAGGTATGAGAGAAAAAGATGGAAAGCAGGATACTGAAGCATCTATGGAGTGAAGGTAAAAATCATGTAAGATGAAGTAAAAAGAAAACACCATCAACACCAGACACCTGGCCTGACATTTCATTATCAAAAAGGGCAAGGATGAATGCACACCATCGCCTATCCGAAGAGTCGATGGTTTAGAATCTGAAACAAGATACGGTCAGCGATTCGGAACGAGCCAGATATCGAGGAGAATTCCAAACTTACCGGATTTCATAGCTTCCTGCACGAGTCATGTAGCGAACCCACTTGACCGAACTGTAATTGCTCTTCTCAAAGACCTTGAGGTACCGCACAAGCAGACCAGATGAGGTGAACATGAGAATGCTAAATGACAGGCTGAGCGGCGGCCGACTCCACGCCTTCTGGTGCGTCATCGACGTAAGAGTTGCTTCCGCATTGAGTACATATTCACTCTGGCCCGAGAACCGCGGAATCTTCCACACAATATTGTTCTGCTCAGGCTCGTACTTGGCGCGGCCTTGACTCGTGCGCTCGGTTGTCTTGGCAGTGTTCAGCGGCGTTGGGATGCGAACCACGACATTCGTCGCAAAGAGCTTGGAGCTGTAGTTTGCCTTGATTGCCACGCTGTACTCGACCTTCGTCGTGCCAATCTCACGCACAATTGGGTGTACTTTGAAGGGCAGGTTGACATTTTCCGTTGCGCGGTAGCGCATCAACTCGAACTCGCCGTCCGGCGGCACGAACGAGATGATACGGTCGGCATCGAAGCGGCCCAATTTCACGCACTGGTGGAATTGGCAGTCCTCCAGTGTGACCGAGCCGGCGGCAGCTCGTGTAGCCTTGGTGTTCCCGGACACGCCTCCGCCTCGCCCACCATTCCCTCCGGAGGGGCCGCCAGAATCTAAGAGTAGTCGGTCATTGAGTCCGAATTTGCACTCGGGAGTGCCCGAAAGATACGCTCGCATGACGATCTGCCCGTTCACATCGGCGCGTAGGACGGTGCCAGTCGCTGACATCAAGAGGTTCACGTCTTCGATCACGTCAACAAAGGCTTCGTTCTTGCGGTATTTGATATCCGAGCGGCGCCAGGACAGCGCACCAGTCGCCTGCTGCGTGATGCGACTGGAGTCAGTCGGGGAATTGGCAATGGCGGACTTGACCCCTTCTGTCGTGATGTACATTTTCAATGTGTCCGTCTCGGTATTTTGAGGGTAGCCGAAGTCGAGAATTTCTACACAAGAGTACCACCATTGTTAGCCTCGAGGCAGACTTCAACGTGATAGAAACTCTTCCGAGCCGCTAACTGACCATCAAGCAATTCATAAATCAACACAAAGTTGTTCTTCACGGCCTCCTCATCAAACTTCCCAAAGTAACTCTTCCCCAGCACAATCAGCCGGTAGAGGAACTCAAAAACAAGTGCCGCATTGGCATTGCTCTTGGTCACGGCGACCAAGTAGATGTTCTCATGCTTGACATGGCTGAAGGTGGTCGAGCCCAGGGTCAGGATCGGAGAGCGGACCTGCGGGTTGGCAATGACCTGGATGCGAAAGATGTCGGCGAGACGTGGGCGACAGTCACTCCGGAAGGCGCGGAAGATCAGATTCTCGCCCTTCTGATTGAAGACTAGGATCCCCGACAGCATGGTGGTGGTGTGGTGAGCTGGGGGAGAACGCTCATCCCGTGTGGTAGTTCGAGATTCCCAGGAGCTCGGCGACGGGGGGGGAAGTGGAAAAGGTGTGGGGTGGATCGACACCGCCTGGAGTGGATGTAATTGTACACGACCACGCATCCATGCCGGGCACATTGTTGTTTACTTAATATCCGTATTGGGACTGTTATCGAGTCTATAGCTGTCTCAAAGGGTGTTGAAAATGTCAACGCGAATGTCATTTACGTGAGAATTGTTTGGCGAAGTAAAATTGCTCGCCTCGGTCTATAAAGGCGCTGTTGAAGCCGTCGGGGTTCTCGATTTTGTCAGAACGAAGGCTATTGTCCTCCAGGCTACGATGGCTAGATCTGTATACCATAGGCGGACTGTTAGACGAATTTGGCATAGCAAGTCTCTACTCACTGTGACCGCGTGGGCCATGGCCATCATATTTGCTTCCAACAGATTGTCCAAAGCCAACCAATGACCCTGAATGGAGTCCAATATAAACAAAAGCGGACGATAACAGTCCATCAGCAAAGCCGAAAGTAACAGAAAGAGAAATCCCAGCGACAGATAGATGGTGAGTGGAAGGATTAGTTGTAGATTCCTGCAAGAGCAAGAGGAAGGGCAGGTGGAGTATGA
The DNA here is from genome assembly GCA_024706585.1 of Penicillium simplicissimum. Taxonomy (NCBI): domain Eukaryota; kingdom Fungi; phylum Ascomycota; class Eurotiomycetes; order Eurotiales; family Aspergillaceae; genus Penicillium; species Penicillium simplicissimum. Next base: position 1,311,832 of record JAMZTW010000014.1, read on the forward strand.
AGAGACAAGGTAATTAGGAGAATTGTGCGGGTAGAGAGAATCGAAGGAGAGTCGCTGGGTGGGGAGGGATATCATGCAAAAAGCCCCACGGTGAGAGCAAATTAACAAAATTACAAAAGACATATACAGTCAAAGAGAGAATGATTGAACAAGAAGAATGACAGGCGGAAGTAGGCCTATCAATGTGCAGGGCCTACACCAGTGCTGGGCCTCGTATTCGGCATCGATGGGCCCTCGCTCGGCACAATGCCGACCTTGGGATCGGGAATCTGGATATCAAGAGACATGTACGCAGTGCGGCGCAGGCTCCAAATGTGCACACCGTCCTTGGCACCGACTTCACGGTTCCAATTATCAAGCCAGGACTCGATATGTTGCAATTGGCCTTTGATTCCGGGGGCATTGATGTCGTCCCAGATCCAGCCTGTCAGGAGCCCAATTGCCCCGTCGAACCAGTTCCGCAAGCTGAACGGATCAAACGCCTTGACGAGGCTGTCGTTGACGGTGGCAATTATCTTGCGGAACTCTTGCTCGGAGAGCAAAGGATCCAGAATCTCAGGATACAGATTGGAGAAAGTTGGCGCCAAATCGCCCTTGATCATCCAGTCGCGGCGAATGCGAATGACTCGTGTGGTGAGATATTCTTGCGAGCCGATAGGAACGTGCGGGTTAAAGTGAGGGAAACAGGGGTGCGCGGGGCCCCAAGCCAGTTCGTCGGCGACATCGGGAGGGGCTTGGCCGGTGTTTGAGGGGACGGATGCGATTTGGGATTGGGATCGGAGAGAGGTTTGTGACTGAGCATGGCGCGGTCGGTCGTCATCGCGGCGCCGAGTGCCATCGTGGGCGAGATGCACTTCTTCAGGTGGCCGCAAGTTCTCGACGTCCCTGGCTGCGCTCCCAGCAAATGCCGCCGCCATTTCGGTGGGAGACAATTGCTCGCTGCGCCGGTGTCGCCGGGGTAATGCGATACTCGTGCGCCCGCTCTCGGTTTCGCCCTGACTGCGCTCGACGATCAGGCTGGTGGGGGAGGTCGGGGACGGGCTGAGGCGACTGCGGCGGCGCTCGGGAACGGTGAGCAGAGGGTATGCGTCGCGCTGGAGGCCGAGGGGGAGGCTCTCGTCGGAGCGGTGGGGCGGGACGGTGATTGGAGTAATGCGAGGGACGTGATTGACAGGATTTGCCAGGCGAACGGCCGGGGGGCGGAGGATGGCAGGGAACGACGACGGACCCGCGAGGGGAACACACTGTCGTCGCTGTGCGCGAGTGAAGGACGGAGTCGCCTCCACGGGGGCGCGGCCGTGGGCTCCACGAGATTCAATGGAACTCGGCTGGGAATATGGGCCCGGTGGGAGAAAGCGAGAGGAATTGATGTCGACTTCCCTCGATCGAGGACGAGGGATTGCAAAGGACGCCGTTTTGAGGAGGAACGAACGGAATCCCGAAGGAGAAAGGAAAGGGAAAAGATCAGAGCAGCAAAGGGAGCGTGCGTCGGCGCGCGGAGTTTGGGAGGGAAAGACGGGAGAGGAGCAGCAGATGGGAGATCGGCGGCACAGGCGAAAGTCTCCTGAAGAGATGAACGAATGGGTGAAAGGGGAAGGAGAGTCAATTGAGACAGAACGAAAGACACTGCAGGATTTAAGAGAGGAGGAAAAGTAAAGTAAACAAGAACAATGGCTCCTTCAAAAGGATATCCAGGAAGGAGTCAGGCTCAAATTCGAGGCCGAAATCTCGACCTGCTGAGGCTCGACTGACAAAGCGGAACTTGTGAGGATCCCCGGAGGATCGGCGTGGCAGGTACAGTTGAAACCTTCGAACGCGTCCGTTGCACACGATTGCGAAAAGAGCCACGCAGTTTGAATGGAGAAAACTTGAGAGGAGGATAGATTGGGTCATGGAATTGCAATATTGCAAGACAAGTGCCGGTGGAAGTGGTTTTAAACGGCAAACGCCATCATGGACGGACACGATTGGGACCCATCTATAAGTACGCCTGTCAGCGCTCCAGCTCAGATTTGACCAGTCAATTGCCCCAGTTTCACGAGTTATTCGTTAATTATTTTCCTTGTTTCGTAGATCCTCCCGACGATCCGGCTCATCCTCTAGCTTCCCGTTCATTTTAAGCCAATTTGAAAGATCTGCGAAGTTTTCCAAGCTCTTTGAAAGCGATTGATCAGCCCGCAAACACTGACTAGCGGGACATCCTCCAGCTGTCGGTCACTGCCTCAAGCCCCTGCCTGCCCTTAGCAATATCCTAAGGCTATGAAGCCATAATCGAGACACTTGAAAGACTCTCCTACTTTCTTCCACAAAATATCTCAGTACGTTCTTTCATAGGAAGTACGTCAGCAAATGATCGATGGTTTCAGGTAGCGTACATTGAGCCAAGCAGCAGCTCTGTCAGTTTGAAACGCCAGTGAGACCTGGAGACGTTCATACCCCGCAACCAACCCTCCAGCGACCTCATGGCCCGGAGACTTCGGTGTTTCTGGTCAGATATATCGCGCGTGTGTCTATCTACTGTCGCAGCCGTTACCTACCAGCCCGCTACCTTTCACATTGGCCGGGGATCGAGGACGTGCTGGGAGAGATACCTCCCAACCCTAATTTGGATAAGATTTGCACGCAAAGACTTTTCTCAGTAAGTTCTTAAGATGAAATGAAATTGCCCAGTCCATCTCCGGGCCTCTGTATGAAAACCATCGCCATTCCCGTCTATTGGAATAGTACGTGGTTTCCCCGGATGTTCTGGGTGCGGAGGCACGTATCCCTTTCAGATCAAGAAGGAACATTGAACGATTGAATCTCACAAGTAGACTTTTCAACCACCACATGGATAGCCAGTACATCTCGTGTACATCATTAACCAAGAGAGATGTTCGACACAAGTGCAATCATAACGTCTTGAACACGGCAACCGCAGTCTTCCAATTGCATTCCGTAACCCCGCGCTGGTGGGATTCTGGCCAGTCACTAGACGGCCATCAACGACATGGATGGATCGTCCCAAATGCCGGGTAGGCGCTCATTGAAATATCAGGAGTCCCCAGCGAGCAAGTGTTGTGATCTTTTTAATTGAAACAGAACAAGCAAGTGGTGCCAAGGCGCTGAGCATCTTTCTCAACCATTTCAGAATTCCAACTCCAGCATCCCGCAAAAATCCCCATCGTGTTCACAGCCTCTGTGGTAAATCCGGTAATCTTTCTACCCTTGATAATGGGCTCGCCAATTTTATTGCCCAAAGAGTTGGCGAATAGGCTTGGCAGGGGCATGGCATTGGCATACCGAGGCAACAACACCGCCGTTGGCCCAGACTTTCTCACCGATCTTCTGCAAGGAGGATGAGGTGGGATAGTCGATCAAAGCAGCATGGCCGGCAGAGACAAAGTAAAGGCCATGCAGGGATTTATCCAAGTCAGCAGCGTTGTTTCTTTGCCTTGAGGGGTGTGGCCTGGGCCATGGTGATGCTTATGAGCACCTTGCGAGGAGGAACCTTCCATTTAACTTAAGAGAAAACATTCTGAGCAGAAAGTATTTCCCCAAGTATAGAGAGACAGTGGTGCAGCACAGATTAAATCCATTTATGAGGAGCGGGTGGCATGGCATTTTTACCTGGTAGTTGGTTTTGTTTTAGGGACGGCTTCAGGCTTGGATATGCTCTTACGCCGATGGACAGCACCGCTCTTCTGCTATAGAGGAAGTGATAGAAGAGTCAGACATATGTGGAGAGTGTTGATGAGTTCAGGCCGGTGAATGTCGTTTGTTGGCTCCGAGACACAGCTGGGACACCATGTTGAATAGGTTTTGCCTTGAACGAAGCCTGCGCTGAAAACGCCTCAGAGGTAGAGGGTGGAGGATATAACAGCACCAGTCAGAGGACGCGGGGGTAAACTTAGGTGTAGGTAAGATACGGGGTTCAAGACAATGATTGTTCTCTCAGGAAGGGTAGGCTATTCGTGGCTTTCATTTTCCACTATAAATTGGGGTGTTTTCCAGGTGGGCCCTAAGCTAGGTGCTTGTCGACCCTATCGACAAATCACGAACATTTTCTTTTCGCTGCATTTGAAATCAGCAGGTTAGAATTCCGGTGACGTTGTGTTATGGTATATAACTCTCGCAAACACGAATAAGAACCACTGGGATACCTAGTCACTAAAGGATTCGGCGTGTCCAGAACGGTGTGGACCGGGAGTATTAATTTGAATCAATATTTCCTCCCCGCGAGTAAATCGTTATTGTACTGCTCGATTATGCAATAGACCAGGTTGCCCTGATCAGAGTCAGATTGCATGTCCGCTCGTAGTTACCAATCATTTTGAACGTATCCGAGGGCAATTATTTTCAAATCCATCTTTTTCCAACGGCGCTTAACTTGCAGGCGGACTAGAACGAAGGAGTTGGGCAACAGGGGCTGAAAACATGCAATCTCTCAATTTTTGACTGCGCAAAAGCGCCTTGCATGGCTATAGAGGTTGCTGCCTTATCCGAGTAACTCTCGACAGGCTGATTGACTATCTGGACTGCGTTTTGACGTGGCCATGAGCAGGCCCAAGGCATGAGGTGAGGCTGAAATGTGGATCGTTGACAGAATGAATCCCCGCACCGGCACCCATAAAGAGCACGAAAAGCCCGCCTCTACGACATGTTTTACTCGGACACAGAAAATTTCCCTAGCCCTCAATCTTTTACTCTTATTTATTTGTCTGGGTACTTCATTCAGAAGGTTCACAGATCATTGAGCCGAAATGACTACCTTCATTGCCGCCGAGCGCATTGCACAGCTCGAAGCAATCATTGGATACACATTCAATGATAAATATCTTCTCGAGAAAGCCCTTCGATCTGCCGGATTTTCTGGTACGCCTCGCGAGGACCAAAGGCCGTTAGCGGTCCTTGGCGATGACATTTTGAAGTTGGCTCTCCATTTAGAGAGCTACGAGGCTAATGCTTCGTCTCGTAAGTCTTCTATACCTACCATTTACAGGTCGTGGCTTGTGTGAATACTAACGGAAGAAATAGATGAGATGACGCAGCTGGAAAATACGCGCGGGTCCAATTATCGCCTTGGCCAGATTGGCTTTGCGAGAGGGATCAACTCGTTCATCCTCTTGAATCCCTCCCTTCGGGGAACGGTGCAACCAAGTCTGATGGCGACCACCGTTGAAGCCATCTTGGGTGCGGTATATCTAGACAGTCATAACGACATTGAGACCATTCGCCAAGTGGTAGTTCATCTTGGTCTGATGGACGACGCCTAGGCAAATGACCCAGGTGAGAGCCGCAAATACCAAATCATCCAGTGCATTTTCTCATTGCTAATGACTGTTATAGGTCTACACGCTCCTGGGGAGGTACGAGGATACCTTTGCAGTGATAGTTGCTGGCACATGCCCTGGTAAAGAGGCTCTTGAGAGCTTTTCGAGGGGGACACTCGTCGTACCATTTGTCCCCCTCGACCGGGTCTAGACAGCCTCTTTATGATGGCATCTGGCAGTTACTGTGGTTGGAATGGTTTTTAAATCCTGATATCTCTCGGGGTCAGTCTTTGGCTTGTGTCTGGTAGCAGGGCTTTTGAGTGCTTTGATGCTGTTGAGCCGATTGGTGCCTGGCTACCTGGCGTGGGAGGACTTAAAAGCCGTTCTATTGAAGGCAAGTCAAGGATTGGTGCAGGTGGGCCTCTCCTGTGTCTCTTATTTTGGTCTCGAATAGGTCGCTCGATTCTGATTTATTCTTGTTCTCGGTCGCAAGCCATCCTGCAAGCTACTTGATGATTCAACATCACCATGTGAGCTTGGTCCATTCTTTACGCGAGCGACTTGTTTTTTCCTTGCTTGATTTGCAAAGTCTTCTACGTAGCTCTATCACAATTCAACATTGTCAGTCTGTATGTGTTGTTGATTTACATTCGTTCGCAAATTAGCTCATTATCCATGACTATTCAAAGAAGTATTGTCTGCGGCACTTTATTGAAGAGCTTGGTAGATGATAGAATTCGAAACCCTCGTTTGTCCAGTCCCGGAAGTCGCTGGTCAAAGATGCAACCGAGACATTTCAGTTGAGACATCACGGACAAACCGGAAACCTCCACATCCGACCAAAGTAAACGGAGCCCAGTAAAAGGGGCTTGACCAATCCAGCTGATCGATAATCATCTTCAAAATGGACAGCAAAAATTCTGCATCTGGCACAAATTCAGCTGCGCTGTGGTCCTCCACTCCCTTAGCAGCCCAGTCATGTACCAGTTCATCGAGAAGCAAACCGGCCTTCTCGTTATCGAGTCGCATAAGGTCCAACTGGGCTTGACGCATGAGCTCTGCCACTGAAAGGTGTGGCATACTCTTCAAATGGCGATAGAAAAGCGTCATGACCAACATGGATCCAAAGTCGCTTACTTTCCAAAGGGAGCCGATGTACGCTCGGCAGCCAGAGCTCAGAACGACATGGGAAAATCCTAGGACTTCGCTGCTAAAGGTCGCTTTGCCAAGCCCACTGAGGCATGCGGCGAAAACGAGGAGATGGACGCTGCTACGAACGGTAGACATGTCGATGACGCGGAAGTCTTGGCCATCGCCGATCGAGATTGACGAAAGGAGCGGGTTGCGATAGTTGAGGTCCCCGTGAGTTCCAATGTGCATGACCATAGAACCGCCTTTCACGTACTCTCGGAAATCCTCTCGAGTCACACGAGACGCCTCGATAGGCCACGTTGCAAACATGCGGGCTATATTGACGGCTTCGATTCCTGCCATGTGGAGGTTGACCTCTTTGGTACTTCGGGTGGCATTGCCTGAGGCTTCCTCGGTGGGTGATTTGGCAAGAACTGATACCGTTGGTGGTATTGATGCCGACTTCCTTTGGGCGAGATGATGGAGAACGGTCAAGCTAGGAACTTGCGAGACTGCGGCATGCACAACGAGTGGCTTTCCATCAAACATGAGGCTTGCAAATGGGAATGCTGTCATGGGATCCGACACTGAGAAGATGACGTGCGACTTGGCTCGAATTGTCTCCGTAAACGGGGTCAGTAACACAGAGGAGATCTGCTGCAAGAGTTTGTCCAGGTCCTTCCTCCGGGCTTCCTCTTCCTCCCCAATGTAACCAGTCATATTTCGCATGATGTGCATCACCTGCATTGCTGGCCGTCGAATATCGATCAGAGTCATTGTTCCCTGATGTACCTTTTGAATGCCGTCCCGGGTCACAGCAAACGAGATGAATCCACGGGGAGCGAAATTCGCCTCTATCACCACAGCATCCTCGTCAATGCTTTGGTACAATAGTCTTGGCTCAATGGTGGAGTTGACAGTCTCGATGAAAGATGTCGCATAAGAAAGATTCCCATCTTGCTCTAGGTCCTCAATATCTTTCCTCAGTTGGGAGACCTCCTGTTCCTGCTCGGGGCTCAATTCTTTTAGAGCAAGCAACGACCGCAACAGCCGTCTTTTGTGGACTGCCTCTGAAATTGGCGCAGTATTGGTAACTCCGGTCGCATTAGGAGCTTGTTTAGCCTGTTCTTGTAGAGACTCGAGTACTGCGCGTGCTCTACCCATTTCAAGAAACAGAAGAGCATGTTCAGACCAGGAGATGTCGTCAAAATGGCCATGTTCGTATGCCGATATGAAGCTCACCGGAACCCCCAAGCTTTCCCATCGTAAACACAGACGTGCGAGGTTCATGAAAACCTCGGCAGCCCATCCCTGGTTGGCACTACCAATCCGAGCATCCAGGTCATTTGTCTGGATTCGGCGAGTCTCGATGATCCGACGAGCCTCCAGTAGCTTTTCAAAGCAAATTTCAGGTTCCTCATCTTTCATGATTTGTGCATAGTAACTGAGGCATTTTGAATAGTCATTGGCAGTCTCGCTCACTTTCTCGAAAAAGGTAGGACAGAACTTCTTGATCAAATCCACTACTCGACGGGCTCGAACCAGGTCTCCCCCAAACACAGAAAAGATCAATGCGTTTACGGCAACCGTGTGGAAAATGGTACGAAGGCCAATTCCTTGCTCAAACGCGTCGAGTTTCTCGTTAAAGAGTCCATTGTCGTCAATCGAGTCAAGGATTTCTCGTGCTTTAATCCGATCACCGATGCGCGTACATGCTAGGATGCGATATAAGTCTCTGGCGTATCCGCCTTCGAGATCCGCGGTCTCGTCCACATAACGACGAAAGCTTGCCTCGGCTTTCAGAATATCGCCCTCGTCCATCAACCGGCGGAAAGTGACATCTGCAGAGGTGTATCTCACTGTACATGTATCATCGGCCAAGGTTCTCTCCCACAAGCCCTTCACCTTGTCAACAGGGAAGGAAAATTTGGGGTGGACCAGCTGCTCTACTTCTGCGGTTTCCAATTTCTCACGGAAGAACTTGAAGCTTTCATCGTTCTCCCTTCGATATGCCAGCTTGGCCTGCCATTCGTCGTACTTCTGTAGATCTTCACTCTGGAAGTACACGTTTTTCACCACGTTATCGAACGTCGACGACATATTGAATTTGCTAATCATCAAAGTCGTGCGCTCCATTTGGCCCAGTGGTGTGTCTGGCGCAGAGCGAATCTTAGATTCAAGATACTCGGCGAGTCGATCGACCATGGATATCGCCTCTTCCATGTAGATCAGAGACGCAACGGGATTAAACATGTCGTCGTGTATGCACGCTCGGGATACCACCGATTGAAACATTGGGATTATGTCGTCCAGGGGCTCGCACACCTCGTAACCACACTCCCAGGCCAGCAAAGCGCTGTCCATGTTTGAGAATTTGGTCCATTCATGATGCGCGTATCGGCAGAAGATCATCCCAATAAAGTGAGCCGTTATCTCGTTCTTTGCCTCAACGCCCCAGAGTCCGATTGACCTGGCAATCACTTTGGCATTTCCAGGTGTGCCTCTCGTGATCCCCGTCAGAATCAAATGTGCTTTCACTAGTTGAGCGCTCGCTTCATCTTTGCCAGACAGAATGAGTGCCTCTTGCAACTTGATCTCGGACTCTGCAAGTAGTTCCAGCATCTGCTTTTTCTTGAGCCGTTCGTGGCGGGCTTTATTATGCAGACAACAGGCTTGTCGAAGTAAAACGGCCGCCTGGCCGCGCTTGCTTTTCGCTTCACGAAACAGCTCTAGTGCCGACTCATAGAGTTCCCAAGCGCGGGGTCCCCATTCATACCCGAGGTCGGCTTCAACGGGATCCCAGAGCGCATCATTTTGAGTCGCGTTGGTGGCGTCGATGATAGCCAAGTTCAACGTGAGGGGGCTGGCAAATGGAGGGCTGATCAGACTGTCCGCTTCCAAGACTCTCGCATTCGCCAAGCCTACGAGGTCGCCAAGCCTTTCACATCTTTGGCACAGTTCTTGCGAGAAAGTAGCTGACTCAGGACTCTGGCTGGCAAGGTGCAATTCTACAACCAGTCGGAACATGTATGTGCCCATCCCAAACATGCCCTTTAAATCGGCCTTATCGCGAAACTCGAGGTACCGCTGGGAGTGCTTCACGACTTCAGGCAGGATATCCTCTTCCGCAGTATTCACCCGCCCCATGGGAGAGCGAGGATGGAAAGTGGCAGTTAGATTCCTGAGCGCCATGTTTAATCCAATAACCCCATTCATGGTTAAAGCCAATGCCTGGTCGCGAGGTAGACCACCAGGAAAATATTTGTCGCAATTTCCCATAAAGCTTTCTGACATCTCATCCAGACCGCTGATGTCGCCCAGCATGGGAATATTGATCGGTCTTCCAGTTTCATGATAGAAGCGAAGTAGCGGGGGATAGCGGCGGGTGTAATCGGTTAAGACCTTGTAGTTGCTATACCGCAGGCCCCATTCTTTGGGTAATTGGTCCAGAAGCCCTTTTAAGAGTTTGAGATTTTCGTATGCATCTCCTGGTCTGCCGATGAGTACTGAATATATGGCGGAACAACGAAGGTACTCGGCGTAGACTGCAGGCTCCACCGTGGATTTGTCCGGTCGTGTCTGTTGTAGATAATCTCTAGCAGCGTCCAAGTCGCCCCGATATTCCTCCGCAAAGAGCGATCGGCCACAAAGACGGATGAAATGATCAAAATCCATGTAGCTGTTTGGAGACTGTTGAATGAGTCGTCGAACCTGCCTTGCAAACGAAATCAAGTCCTCCAAGGCAAACAACTCCCAGGAAAGATAAGCATGGTGGGGGATGTGCCCGCTACGGCTATACCGGCGCTATCACCAAACCATCAGAGCGCCTCGTCTAAAATTGCCCGTTTTGCGTGAAACAAGTCAGCAAGGCTGAGGTTGTGCCCCGCGGAGGCAGCAGAGTAAAATCCACAGTAAATATACCCTAGCAGCCGACAAGCCATTCAAGATCTTCTTCACTCGGTTGCGCTCCAGCGGATCGTACCCCTCCGCCTTGGCACATTCCGTGTGACTACCAACTTACCAAGTACCAAGTTACCAACAAGTGAACAAGATGGGGGCTGGTGATGACACCTCGTTTTACCTGTACGGCGTTGGGGAACGGCCCGAGGCTCTAACCCTGGGTTCATTGGTGCTGGAGAAGTACTGGCAGCCAATGAATGCCCGTCACTATACCCACGACCTTTTAAGGTACACTTGGCGATTTCTTGGGTCCCAAGCTCCAACTCCCAACAGTCCAAGCTGACAGTGTGTGAATTAGCCAAGAAGCACTGCAGAAGCATGCATATGTGTCCGAGGCAGATCATCTCGTCTTTCATGGAACTTCCCGTATTTCGCCTTCCGTCGGCCTGGATGCCGGAGATATCGTCAACCTCGGTCTCGCATACAACAAGGATCTCGAGCGGGTTGTGGTTGCGGAAAAAGGGACCCGGATGATTCTAAGAGAGTAATTGTCCTTGCCTTCTTTGCTTTGGATTACTATTTCTGTTTCTGACATTGCTATAGTCCCGAAGATTTCCTGACCAGCAATGTCTTGACGAGCCCGCAGGCACAGCAGAAACTCAAGCTCTGGCTATCTGCCGCTCACAGCTCTTACGTCCTTAATTTCAAATTCGCCCGTCGACCCAAAGTATGGTTTCTCACCGGACTTTACTTGCTCGAGAAAACGCGCACAATTGTCTCAAGGGAGAAATCCGCAGACATTTCGACTGGCGTCTCATCTGCTATCATCGGGGCTGTATCGGGTGTCCCGATCGGCGGGTCCGTCAGCCTAGGCGTAGGATCCTCTTGGGAGATGGCCATGGAGATCGCCGACCCTCACGTCTGGGCGGCCCAATTTCGACTGCTTGATGCCCGCTTTATCAAGATGGGCAAAGGTGGCGTTGATGGAATCAAATTACCGATGACTATGGGCTTGTATCGGGATGTCATGTCTGTCAACACCTCCCGAGGAGGGGAGGTTAACTCGATCGAGCTTGGGCTTGAGAAGGAAGAGGCTAAGAATGCAGAAGAGGCCTCTGTGGAAGACCAGGACAGTGAGGAACTGGAGGAGTACGAGAAGCGATTAGAGCTGGCGATCAAGGTTTTTGAAAAGGCCCCGAAGCACTTCCTGCAGTGACCAGGTCATTGTTGCTCTGTACATATTGCATTGTACAGGGAAGGCGCAGTTCAATTGGATACATCAAGCATTATATCATTAGAAATTATGTGCAGTGAACGTTGTAATATGTAGATGCGACGAATTCGCATATTGACCGAACTCCCAACAATCCCCAAAAAGAAGAACAAAGAGAAAAGAAGGGTATCAAGTAAAGTGAAGAATTATAGCTTGCGGTTCGCAGAAGCCTGCATTCGACGCATCACTTGACGATGCAGGTCAGTCATCCCTCCCCGCTGCATCCTGTCCGCAATGGTCCTCTCGACGTGGCCCGCTGAGGTATCACGTATTTGCTGAACGGATCCCCAAGCAGCTCGAGGCCTCTCTGGTTTTGCGAGTGCTGGAGGAGAAGAAGGATTGGACAGCGGATCACGATGGGAAAGATCCTCTCGGACTGATTGCCGCCAGGCAGCCATGGCAGCTGCAGATCGATCAGAGTCAGGCAAGTTTAGAGTTGATGAGCGCGCTGGCTCGATGCTCTGAACGCTGGTGGTAGAAGGTGATCGCATGGGTTGGCGCTGTAGCATGGCTCGACGCTTGGATAGTGGTACGTTATCAGCGGCGTCAGCAGCTTTATCAATAGCTTCATTCCTTTCTTCGGGGATAGGCAGAGGTGGCGATGCGAATAGGGCTGGGTCAGCGAGGGACAGGCGGGATTGACTGCGCGATGCGTAGGGGTCGTGGCGAAGGGAGGTAGATGACATTCGATTTCGCACCATATCCTCGCGGACGGCAAGAAGAGGTGGGGGCCCACTCCATCTAGGGGAGTCAGATGCCTCTTGTTTTTGGTCCGGAGTAGTGATGGTCAGGAATGGGGTTGATATACTGCGGATGGGACCAAGCTTCTCGTCCCGGTTCTGGAGTGGGAGGAGTGAAGCAGAAGACATATTGCGTCCCATTGGCGGTGGTGATCTAGCACCGGACATGCCGCGGATGTTATTTCTTGTCTTTGATCTGGGTACTGCGGGGACAGGTGCCGCGGACGCAGACGCAGTAGAACCTTGGCGAGTCTGCCCCGGACTTGCGGGTGGCTGCTCAGGGCTGTTGACAATCGGAGGAGGCAGGCCGTTCAACGGCGTCTGGAGAAGACCTTCGACATTCACAGGTGCTGCGGCTTCTCCATCCTCAGGCAAGCTTTCGGGGAGGTCATTATCCAGTTGGATGGGCTCGACCTCAGGAAGCTCAGCGTCGGCCAAATGCTTGGCCCATTCACTGGTGCGGAAGGAAGTGACCACCATGGAGGTCTGTTCGGGAATTTCCTTCACAGTCGACGCGTCAAGCCTTGCGCTGACACTCTTCTTCAGGGGTTTTGCCTGGGAGACAGAGTCGAGATCACGCTCGACCAGCTCTGCATCGGGCTTTGGGGGGTTTTCATCGGCCTCCTCCTCAGCTTGCTCAGTGTCCGGTGCCTGATTTTCTTCGTCGGCTTGCTTGGCATACTCTTCTCTGGGTGTGTCCTCCTTCGCTTGATCGGATAGGCCTTCTCGTTGTGTGCTAGGCTGAACCTGCAAGACAAAGCTCTCCGTCTTCTTCAGACAGCTATCCTCCTGGATATCAGCCACGGTGGTGTGTGCTGGCTCTTCAGCCTCCTCATCCTGGTGTATTTGAAAGTCATTTCTATTATGCCTTCTTTCGTGGTCATTCTCATCGTTTCCTGTGTGAGGAAGGAGAGAAGAAGCGAGTTGCCTTTGGCCCTGGGCTTGGGTAACCCGTGGTGCTTGAGAGTTAAGTTCGGCCTGAGTCACTTCAGCGAGAATATTCATCGCTGGCAAGTTGTCTTTGACACACTCCTCGAGCGTCTTGCAATCTTCTGAGGCATGACACTCCGAGACTACGCTGGAACAGATCGAAGAAACATCATCCGTAACACCAAGAACTGAAGAAGTGGCATCAGCTTGCACAATCAAGGCTTCTTCAGACTCTGACTTTTCGTTGAGCTTTGGGCTCAGAGGTCCATTGCCACCACCGCTGCTTCGCCGCGAAAGGCGTTTCATCAATGAGGTCCCAGAGAAGCGCTTTGATCGAGGCGTGCCTGGTTCAGAACCGACCACAGCACCATGCTCGGAGCCAGTGTCTTCATGCACAATTGGCTCTGGCCACATTGTCACAGGTCTTGCAGTTGGTGGGTCGTATTCGGGCTCGTCTTGATTCGGTTGGTTTGGTTCGTTGGTGTGGCCATCCTGGTGTTCTTCAAGAGCTTCCGTTTCAACCTCTTCGACGGCATCGAGGTTTCTTCCGGAGTCAGATACACCGGCTGAGTTCTCAGGAGCTGGCATGTTCTTCAACTCAAAGGAATTTCCCTTTTCGATATCCTGATTCGACGACTCAAACCCATCCGAGCCCCGCCGTGAGTCTTCTGCAACAGCGGTCTCGGTCAGGGAAGGCACTCTGCCAGCACCATTGCCATACATGTTCTCCCACTCAGCACGCTCTTGGAGGTTCTTCTCCTCCAATTGTCGACCGACTTCTGCGTCTATTTCCTCATTCTTTTTCTCGGCTTCCTTTCGAGAGGTCTCCTCTTTGACTCTGCGTTCTTTGATCACTTTCCAGAGCCTCATTTGAGCGATCACACCAAACACGGTGACGATGACGGTAATAGCAAGCTCAACACGGATGTTGCGTGTGACTGGATAGGTATTCGTGTCCAATGGGAACAGATTGTTGTTCAGCCCTGAAATACAAGTCAGCAACTGTACATCCATACGTCTCATGGGTTTGGAGCCTGGCAATTCGACTTACCCCAGATATAGACCCAAAACTCCTTCAACCCTGCCCGGCTATAGCAGTCAATTCCGAGAGCTAGGGCCGTTGCACCAGAGATGGAAGTGCAAAGAATCAATCCATAAGAACGAGTATAGTGACTGAATGATAGACACCAAAAGCCAACAGTAAATGCGATGATGAATCCGGTCTTCGCTCCACTCTCGGTCACAAGCCCGCCTGATTTGACTGTCAAGAGCCACATGGCGACGCAAAAGCCACCAAGAAGACATCCGAGCCCTTCGGTAATCTCTTTGAAGATGAGAGAGAGCCCACCGAATACGGCACCTGTAAAGAAAGCCGCAACCAGATATCCACCTTGTACCGCGTTGCTCACGGGTGGGTTCATTACGTAGACGATTAGCACCTGTTTCATACATATTAGCCTCGCCTTGGGATTAAAAGACCATTTGCCCGAACTCACTGTGACGCCCAAGGCCGCAGAGAAGGCCGTAGATAAGAAAATATGGACCCTATTCAGCGTTAACCATAGGTAGGGCACGTCAAAATAAGCTGAAAAACTTACCATTGCTTGCGGATCCCAATAAAGGCTTGAGCTGCCCCTAGCAGTAGGAGTATGATACCACCCACACCCCAGGCCGGGGTAATCTGCGGTTGAAGGGGCAGACCACCGGTATACTTTTGTCTCGTTGTATATTGACCACTGCTGTCCAATGCTGTGGAGCCATCTAAAGAAGGAATTGTAGTGGTGACGACGGTGGCATGGCTAGTATTCGAAGAGGTCGTTTCATTCTTCGTGGTACTTGTGGCGGTGGCTGTATTCGTGGCCGTCGTCTCAGCATCACCGGTGCTTGTCGGAGTAGCGGTTGATGTTTGGCTAGATGTATTACTCGTAGGTGTTATTGTCGCATCCGGTTGTGCTTTCTCGTCAACAGTCGTATTCGCATCGACGTTTCGTTCTGCAATATCCGCCGCGGGGGCTGATAATGTAACTCCGGAGAGGAGCACTAAGATCAGAGCGGTAAATAATGACCACCGCATCTTGTTTTTGTATGGATTTCTGTCGCTCAGCGTGGGGGGGGGGAAGTGTCTCGGGCGCGAAGAATTATTCCGTCGAGTATGTATAAAGTAGGTATCAGGCGCGGTTAACCTTATCCAGCGACGAGACCTAGCGATAATTGCGAATTCTGTTCAATCGAGAAAGATAAACTGGCAAGAACAATAGGAGGGACCAATTAGTTAAACAAAAGACTTAAGACGAAGAAACAATCAACGCTGCAGCGCGTTGTGGACCCATTGGAATAGGCGATGGAATAAACGTGAGAAAAAAGACCACAGCCGCAGGCCCAGCCTTGGACTCCCCTACATATAAACGACTGATGACACCGCCAGTCAGGAATTCCAGAACGACGCGGGGTTGCCGGGTCCTGTCTTCTGTACATTTTTTGTAATATTTGAGTTTTCGGGCAGGCCAAGTAGCCAAGAATTGGACAATAGACGCCCACGCGAGGCTGACCAGCGAGTCGCGACGAGTCATTCAACTATTCAACGCCCCACCGATCGAGAGTTGACGATCGAGCAAGGATTATTAGCTCCTTGTAAATGCAACAGTGGCGGACCCTCAGGACGAAAAGAGATTAGGAGATTCGCCGATTGCTGGGCTCTGAAATTAAACCCCCTCGTATATTCCACTCATCCACTTTGTTGGACCTGATAGCCGACCATCAGTCTAGCGATTTCATGTTCAGTATTTTGAAAGTAGCCTACTCTAACAGTAGAACTGTCCGAGTTTGTGCGAACCTGTTTATTTGTTGATCATGCCACGGCTCAGGACAAGATAATCCCACACCTCAACGTTGATCCTGTCTATCTCCAGGTCAACAAATGGAATGCGGGTAACCAGGATGTTCCTCATGATCCATCACATCATCACCTAGTCAGCCCCTTATACGGAGCACTTTACAAGCTGTGCAGTAATATATGCGCAAGAGACCTATACATCCATGTACCAGCCTTTCCTGGACTGCTCTCGTATGTACCTTGCAAGACTCACCGTGATATTCCTTTCGCGCCACTGAAATTCTGCACGTCCAAGATCCGACAGCTCTCAGGAACCAAAAAGGGGACGTGCTCGGAGGTATCGACGCCATCCGCAACTAGGGGTTGACTAAGTGGGTCGAAGGGCCCCCGATCTTGTCGAGTTATCAATTGGATCCGTGCTTTCGTCCTGCTGATGTATGTATGCCATGTAGGGCCAGTTGGCCTATCACAACGGCTATTCCGCCACAGTTGCGGTGCGTGCATTGTTCCTGAGATGGTTTGGTCTAGAATTGACTTTGTGCTGCCGAGTCTTTCCCGAGTACGGAGAGTCGGCGAAGTTCACCAGGCAAGGAGTTGTGCAGCTGCATCTGAGACATAAGACCATCTTGATTTGGCAGCGACAGGGTTTTTGGTTCTCCACGGGACAACCCAGCGTCAATCAGCGGTGGAGATGGTCCTCTACTGTAGATGTGTTGTGTTGGCAGACAATTGGTCCCTAATTTGTCCCACCAAAGTGATTGGCTCCTCGCTGTTGCCTGTGGATCACTTTGACAGGGGATCCAAGTTCGGAGGTTGGTGTACAAAGGTTAGTCACTTGTGCATCACTGCATACGGAGGTCCATCCAAAAAGTATTGCGCAGCGCACGTACCACTATTAGATTACCACTAATGTTATACCAAGCGAATACACACAATTCTCTCAGCAAATTTATCTTCTTTGCCTACTACTGCCTACTACCTACTGCTACCTACATCTATCACTATGGGAAAACAGTCAACGCATGCTGATCGTGTGACGGTCGTCGCATTAAGAGCGTATACGACCAAAACGTCTAGCGAGATCGCGAAGATAGTAGATCTATCTATTGCTACTGTCAATCGTATATACGCGCGTGCAATCGAGCGTGGTTTCGATCCGATTCATACAAAGATCACCGATGAATATGTGTAAGATAGCCCTCGCGCTGGTCGGCCTACTAAGCAAGATCCTGAGACGATTAATACTATCCTGTTAAAGGTGCGCCTTGATCGTTTCGGTCGCGAGAAGACGTGCGCTGATCTTGCTGGTGAACTTAGCTAGGACGGGATAGAGATATTATCCTCTACTGTCTGGAGTATCCTAAGGAAGGCTGGTTTACGGAAAACGAAGCCGACGAGGAAGCCTGGACTGACGAAGAAGATGCGCGCTGAGCGTTTAGCTTGGTGTCTAGCCCACGAGCACTGGACTCTTGAAGATTGGAAGAATGTGATATTCTCTGATGAGACGTCGGTGATTCTTCTACACCGCCGTGGTGGTTATCGTATCTGGCGTTCTAAGGATGAAGCTTTTCTACGCTCTTGTATCCGCGAACGTTGGAAAGGCGCGTCTGAATTTATGTTCTGGGGCTGCTTTTCGTACGATAAGAAGGGTCCTTGCTACTGTTGGTGTCCTGAAACTGCTGCTAAGAAGCGCTAAGCAGAGCAAGAGATTGAAGCTCTTAATCGAGAGATTAAACCTATCCTATATGAGCAGTGGGAGCTTGAGACTGGCGTACGACGTATCAATCTTCGTCGACAGCCTGCTGGTAGAAAGCCTGTTTGGAAATTCAATAAGCAAAATGGTAAGCTTTCACGAGGATCTAAGGGCGGAATCGACTGGTATCGCTATCAAAAGATGATTCTTATACTAAAGCTTCTCCCTTTTGCTAAGGAATGCGCTATTGAGCGACCGAAGACGATTGTGCAAGAAGATAAAGCTCCAGCGCATAACCATTATATTCAACAGCGAGTTTTTGATGCTGCTGGAGTACAGCGCTTGCTTTGGTGTCCTAATTCGCCGGATCTTAATGCGATTGAGCCTGCATGGCCTTGGATGAAGCGAAGGACTACAAGGAAGGGAGCACCTAAGTCTAGGCAGGAAGCGATTACTGTATGGAATCAGGCCTGGCGAGATCTCCCGCAGGATAAGATTCAGGCTTGGATTGAGCGTATCCCGACGCATATTAAGAAGATTATTGAATTGGAAGGGGGGAATGAATATAAAGAGGGTAGGTAAAGAATACTGGGTAGTACATTAGTGTAATTTAATGGTGGTACGTGCGCTGCGCAATACTTTTTGGATGGACCTCCGTAGTTATACACGTGTAGGTCAGTTAGACGATGGTCTAGATCATAAGAATCGGCGATGATACATACATATTGTGGCAATTTTGCAGCCTTGCGGGCAGTATGCTCACCGTACTTCGCACACTGCCATTATGAATACCTAAACGTTCGAAGGATGGATGGTGTGCCGGGCAGAAACGAGTAAGTGCATTCGACCCGACGCACCCACAGGTGGGTTTGACACGATGGAAAGACCATTGCACGACAACCATATTAAAGCACCTCCAGCGTAGTGTGCGTAGAAAAGTGTTCCATAACCGACAACCGAGAAATGACATCGAAAAAGGTTTGATGCAAATCATAGGGCTCTGATACCTGGTAGGCCTGTCCGATTGTCAGACTTGGTGGAAGCTCGGAGATTATAAATAGGGGTTTGGCCCAAAAACGTCTACTCGATTGCAAATTCAACCAGGGGACCTAGACTCGGGACCTGGCTCCGTAAATTACTTCCAGCTGGTTGAA
Source organism: Penicillium simplicissimum (assembly GCA_024706585.1). Classification (NCBI taxonomy): domain Eukaryota; kingdom Fungi; phylum Ascomycota; class Eurotiomycetes; order Eurotiales; family Aspergillaceae; genus Penicillium; species Penicillium simplicissimum. The sequence continues at coordinate 1,330,738 of JAMZTW010000014.1, forward strand.
GGTTTCAAGCGAGTCGCAGGTGAGAGGAGCCTCCATGATACCCCAGGGTTACCTATGAGGTGTCAGGGCCCTGCCAGCAAAGAGGCAAATGCCCTCGGGTCCCTTATTCATTATTATAGGTTCTGCTGATCAGTGATGTCCAGTGACCCTGGAGGTCTAATCAAAAGGAGGTCTCATGATGTAGCTAGGTATGTATTGATGTACCCGACCTACGCATGTATCCAGGCCTGGTACGAGCTGAGGTCTCCATCAATCCCTCCATGGAATCAGGTCAATCGACGTGTACCGGGCTAATCCCGGGGAAGTGCCAAGATCGATCCATCCATATTAGCCTGAATACCTGGTCGACCTGCCTAGGAATGCATGGATTGCGTGTAAGTCTCTTCTGGTACATAGAGATGGAAGTAGGTCTTGGACGACTATATATTTCGATCACATTGGAACCTTCCAAATGCGGGTGGTTTATATTTATCGATGGAAGAGACTGACGCGAGATCCATATAGACACCCAAGCACAAGCTTACAAAAATTCTAGTTCCTTTAAATTATAATCCACCAAGATCCATGAGATATGAAACTGATTCCACTGGAGGTAGAAGGAACAGATACAGCGGGATGGATCACGTGCCCCGCCTCCCGCATCCCCACATGCGGCAAAGGGGGGCGTTCTCTGTGCAAGTTCAATGAAGATGCTTCGAAAGGCACATTGTCGTTCATTCCTTTGATTCCTGTTGAGTGTGGTGAGATCATGGAAGCCTCATTTTATCCACCTTCTAACCCCTAATCATCCTCCGATCCCAGTCAATCCAACTCTTCCTTACACCTTGACTGGACTTCACCCAGCTCGCCATGGAGGACCTGAACGGGCTGAGTTGGTCATCCAACTCCAATGCCCCCGCCAACAAACCTCCTCCCATGGGCTCTGCATTCATGTTCCCCAATGTCCGATCCAATGGTGCTTCCGGTAGATCGACCCCGATATCTGCTGCTTCGAACCGATCCAATTCGCCAGCAAAGCCGCCCACATCCACCGGGGACAGCTTCGCGAACTTAGTGTCTTTCGGTTCTTCCGCGGGGAACAAGAACATCTCTCTGTTAGAACAACAGAAGCGCTTACAGGAGGAAAAGGCTAAGAAGGCCGTGGAGGACCGCAGGCGGTACGAAGCGCAATACGGAGGCCAGAACTCGCAGTTCTGGGATAGCTTGGAGAAAGGCCGAACCCCCAGCCCTGCGACAGCCCCGATCTCAAAGCCCGTATCACCCCCAGCGGATGACGATGACCTACTGGCTGCATTTAGCGCTGCTGCACCCGTCGATGCGTCAACGAACTTCCCAGTCCCGAGCTCTAACGCCTCTCCCCAAATCGGTACGAATTCCCGGCACGCCAGTACTAGTATGGGTATCACGATGCAGGATAATTCTGGGGGCTTGGGGACATTTGGCGACGACGATGACGATCCATTCGGTCTTAATCAATTGAAGTCGAAGCCAGCGCCCACATCGTCGCACATGGCTGCGGATGATGATGATTTCCTGGGCCTCTTGGGCAAACCAGTTTCAGAGATTCCTCGCCAGCCATCACCTCCAGAGGGGGCAGTCTCAAGCCGCGAACGCAAGAGCCAGAATGTTTCTCCTATGCCTTCGAACGAAGTTGATCGGGCGATTGCAGAGCTGGTGGATATGGGATTCCCTGCGGACAAGTCGCGGCAAGCACTGAAGACTACGGAATCAGGAACTAATGTCCAAGCGGCTGTCAGTTGGCTTCTCACGCAAGCACATGCTGAGTCAAGACAGAAGTCCCAAGGGCGATCCCCTGCACCCACCCAATCTGGCGACCGCATGGAACGAGGAGACAGTCGTAAGCGCGATAATCCTTCTTGGATGAGGGAAGATCGGCCGCAACCTCCTCGGTCGCGCGAGGACAGTCGAAGTCCGGGGGTTGGAGAAAAAGACCCGGCACAAATAGCTTCTCAGTTTGGAAACAACTTGCTGAAAACTGCGGGCTCTCTCTGGAAGTCTGGAAGCAAGAAGTTCCAGCAAGCTGTGAATGAACTCAACGCCGATCACGACCCTAGCCAGCCGAAGTGGATGCGAGATGCATCTGCGCCTCGCGACGAGCCTTTGCCTCAACAGCCACCCCGGCGAGCGGGTGAACGCAACCAGATGCCCACGCAGTCCCAAGATTTTACCAACGAGGCGATGCTCTTGGAAGCTCGCGATTCTGGACCGCTTCGAAAGCCAACTCGCCCGCAGGACCAGCGCCAACCCGCCCCCGCTGCAAGCGATCCGCGTCGCCAGCCTTCGCCAGCCACCCAACATATGCAGCAGGCCAATTTCCTCCAGCGGCCATCGCGATCGACTTCGACGGAGCCAAAGTCTCGACTCTCCCGATTTGTCGCCGAAGAGCAGTCGGCGCAAGCATATGTTAGCCCGGCGAGGCGGAGAAAGCCTCAACCGCCACCTCCAGCAGCCGAGCCCAATGTTGATCTCTTCGAGTCTCCCCTCCCCTCCCCGCAGCCATCGAACAGAAACCCCACACCTCAGACCCAACCTCAGGCCCGACCGCCGCCAGCCCGTTCAGCTGCTATCCCAGTGCGGCCTAAGGCTCCGTCCCGGTCCATACCGCCCGTATCTGCAGAGGCTCTGCAAGCAACTCACCGCCATCGCGAGAAAGCTGCAGATGCGTACAAGCGGGGCGACTATGCAGCTGCACACCAAAGTTTCTCTACTGCCCTCGACATGCTTCCTGACAAGCACCCGATCACTATCATCATTCGCAGTAACCGAGCGATGACCGGCCTGAAGATCGGCGAGCCAAAGGGTGCCATCGATGATGCTGACATCATACTGCAATCTATTGGACCGTCAAAGGGCGAGGATGAAACAATTGAGCTTGGTAATGGCGAAGCCGCTAAGCCCATGAGAGACTTCTTTGGCAAGGCGCTGATGCGCAAGGCCGAAGCGTTGGAGCAACTTGAACGCTGGGCGGATGCAGCACAGGCCTGGAAGTTGGCCGTGGAATCCGGACACGGCGGAGGTACTAGCATCCAGGGCAGGAACCGATGCGAGAAGGCCGCTGGAATCAGTAAACCTCCGTTGAAACCCGCAGCCCCGGTTAAAAAGCGATCAACTCCTGCGCCCAAGAAGACATCTGCGCTTTCAGATCTCTCTGGCGGAGCTGCTTCCCGGGACTCGGAAGCTGTTAGTCGCCTGCGGCAAGCCAACGAGGCTGCTGAGCGTGCTGACGAGGAGAAGTTCGCTCTCACTGAAAGTGTTGACGCAAAAATCACTGCGTGGAGGAATGGCAAGCAGGACAATTTGCGTGCCCTCCTGGGTAGTCTAGACACTGTGCTTTGGCCCGAATCTGGTTGGAAGAAGATTGGCCTGTCGGAGCTGGTCTTGCCGAACAAGGTGAAAGTTCAATACATGAAGGGTATTGCAAAGGTTCACCCTGACAAGGTACGTTCTGGTTATCGTCCCATTCGACGGGACCTCCTTAACTTGATGCTAATTATGTCCTGTAGATCTCCACGACTGCCACCACTGAACAACGTATGATTGCTGGCGCTGTGTTCGGAACCCTGAATGAGGCATGGGATAAGTTCCGAGTAGAGAACAACCTGTGACCTCGGCGATTTGGTTTGCTGATTGCTGCGACGTTGGCAGCTCTTCCGTTGCATTTCATCATCTTGAGCCCTCTCTCACAACGCCTTGTCTTCCCATTTAAGAAAATCGCTTTCTTTAGAACATAGCCTATGTATGGTCTTTACTGGCCAATATGCACATGAAATTATGACTTGAACGCTCCATTGAATTCCACAGTATCGTTTCCTTTTAAGATGGCGATTTCATAATGCTTCATATTCCTACCTACTGTCCGGTAGGTGCTCCCCGGAAGGTCAAGCTCAGCTACGGACATATTGGGTGAGGATGAAGAAGTAGCAATCTTACGCTTTTATGCACGACTCTATGCTAAAATTACACCTTTGCATGGGTATTAATACAAGGCGTGCCGATTTCAGGCCTCGCTATTCTCCTCCATAGCGTGCTGCTCTTTCTCGTCTTTCTCCTCTTTTATTTCTCGAAGACGTAGCTCCTTGAACTCCCTCTTCTGCTGCTTCCTGCTCTTGGGGGCCGCTTTTGGTTCAGTGTCCAGCTTATCTGATGGCCATTTTTGCCGGCATTTCTGTTCATCTTCCTCAGACCAGTCTCGAGGTAGAATAGCAAACACCAAGTAAGACGTATGTGTCTTGATCTCCGACTCTGTCCGGTGGACCAGGCGACCCAGATTGTACGGAGCGACAGATTGGTCACTGGAGTTACGCGGAGAGTCTTCGTATGAAATATTGGCCTTGGTGCCTTCGAGATGGGCTTGTCTCATCTTTTTTGCGCGTTCGTCGTCGGCTCGGAGCTTGGTCATGGCCTCGTCCACAGACTTGGGGAACACCGTAGCGCCGCGCACCCCCTCACAGTCTAGTCCGATACGCTCTCGCTTCACATCGATCCGATTGTGGTTGACCTCGACCATGGAGATATCCAGCCATCCGAGCTGGCGCATCACACGGATCGTGCGCTCGACTTGCTCCAGGCACGGGGAGAAGGTGCACAAGTAGGCGGGTGAAGAGGGATCGAGGGGCGATTCAATACCGGAAGCCGGCTTCCGGACGAGGTGCTTCAACGCAAGCCATGGAGCAGGCAAGTCCAAGAAGATGGCGCTGGCCTTGGGTGACCGGCCGGTCTTGGGGTCGCCCAACAGGAAGCCATCCTCGTAGACGTCCCGATGCGTCACCTCCACCAGCCCATCCAGACCATGTTCTGAAATCTCCTCCTTCACCCGACCCGCTCTTTGCTCGTGGAACTCGAAACTGCACACCTTGCCTAACCTCCGCTTCTTGGTCGCGGACTCTTCGGTAGGATATCCGTTGAACACGGCGCGAACTGCCGCGTGCGTGAACGAACCGCTACCAGCTCCAGCTTCAATGACTGTGCCCCCGGCACGCGCGCGAAGCCGGTGGAGAATGTAGCTGTAGTCGGGGGTGTAGACGACCTGGGTTCGGTGTGGGAGGGATAACGTCCAGGACTCGGGCGTTGGGTATGTGAGGTGAAGGAAACCGCTTGCGGCAGCCTCGGGTTTCTTCAAGGAAGAGCTGTCATCCTCCGCGCCTGTCGTGGTGGCTGACGCCTCGAGCTCCTCGGCTTTGCGCTTGTTGCTGGGCTGCCGGCCTCGCGAGCCGGTATCGACCTTGGAGGCGACGATTTGAGAGCCCCATGGCTGATTGATCAAAGTGCTGTGCGGGAATGATCCGAAACGAGTATTTGAGACCTTGCCTTCTTTGTAGCCCTGGTTCTCCTCGTCGGTGGCGCGGAGGATCGTCGGGATGGTCTGGTCACGGCGCAGATGCAAGAGCGCGACATCGCCGGCCTGCGCAACAGACCCGGGGGTCAAGAAGGGGGAGGGCATGGCGGGTGAACTGGGCGAGTGTGTCTGGGGAGCTATTGGAGCTCCTTTCCTTTACAACGTCGATCACGTAGCGCAAGACCAAAAGTTCCCAACGCCGCAACTTTGCGCGGAGAAAAAGCTGGGCCGCATTTCCTATTTGGGCAGTTAGGGCTCAGGGCTCCGCAAGCAGTCCAACGCAGGGGCCAATCAGGCCAATCAAAGCGTGCGACAAGACTGACGATGACTCGATTCGTCGATTGACTCTTGTTTCGTTCTGCCCCTCGTTGTTTACGTGGTTCTCGGTTTCTCTCTTTATGCCCCTCCTCGTTCCTCGCCCTCTCCTCCTGCCCAAGTCGCGGTTTCGGTTCTCTTTTCTCTCAGTCACAGTCAACTTCGCCAGGGCCATGTCGTCTCGTCAACAGCCGCCATGGCGGCAGCCTCCCTCCGCGGCGGGCGTAGAGCTCCCGCCGTTGCAGGTGTGGAACTCGCTGACCAAGTCGAAGACGCCCTTTGTTCCTATCGACCCAGCCGGAAAGAAGGTGTCTTGGTACGTGTGCGGACCGACAGTCTACGACGATGCGCACTTGGGACATGCCCGCAACTATGTCAGCACCGACATCATTCGGCGCATCATGCGCGACTACTTCAAGTTTGATGTCAAGTTCGTAATGAACATTACAGACGTTGATGACAAGGTACGACAGTTATTCCTTCGCCTCTAATCTCGCGTCGCTTGGGCGCAATGACTCATACATTCCATAGATCATTCTGCGTGCCAGACAACAGTACCTCTTCAATGAATACGTCGCTGTGAACCCCACAATTACCCCAGAGGTCTTGGACACCGCCACGAAAGCCTACACCGCATACCTCAAGAAGAACCTGATGCTGCTTGACCCCGAAGTGCCCCCGGCGCAATACCAGAAGGAGGTCGAGAAGGTATATGCGACGGTGCTGAGCGGCGGTGCCCTGCCGGGCAACGAGAAGGCCGGTGACGATGAAGCCAAGGTCAAGATGCACATTAAGACGGTTGCGTCTGCTGCCGCAAGCTTGAGCAAGGCTGAGGGTGCCATTACTGGCGACCCAGCAGTGTTTGCGGAAGCTTTCTATACCAACGTGCAGGATGTCCTGCTTCCCTACTTGGATGCTCTCAAGGGCTCCTCAATCGACGCGGACGATCACAGTATTTTCACGAAGTTGACAAAGAAGTATGAAGAGCGATTCATGAATGACATGCGGGATCTCAACGTCCTTGATCCGGATGAGTTGACCCGTGTGACGGAGTATGGTGCTGAGATTGCCGACTTCGTTGAGCGCATCGTCAAGAACAAGTATGGTTACGTCACCGAGGATGGTTCTGTCTATTTCGATATCAGTGCTTTCGAGGCCGCAGGCCACCCGTACGCTCGCCTGGAACCCTGGAGCCGGTCTGACAACAAGCTGGCTGCCGAGGGTGAAGGCTCTTTGATTAGCAAGACTACCGAGAAGCGCAGCGCTTCCGACTTTGCTCTTTGGAAGTCCTCCAAGCCTGGAGAGCCCAGCTGGTCTAGCGCCTGGGGCAAGGGTCGCCCTGGATGGCACATTGAGTGCTCCGCCATGGCCTCGGCCCGGCTGGGGAAGCAAATGGATATCCATTCTGGTGGTATCGATCTCGCCTTCCCGCATCACGACAACGAGCTGGCCCAGAGTGAGGCCTACTGGGATGACGGCCATCAGCATGAGCAGTGGGTCAACTACTTCTTGCACATGGGCCATCTGTCCATCCAGGGCTCGAAAATGTCCAAGTCATTGAAGAACTTCACCACGATTCGGGAGGCCCTCGACCGGAAAGACTGGACGCCCCGGAGTCTGCGTATTGTCTTCCTTTTGGGTGGCTGGAAGGAGGGCTGTGAGATCACCGATGCGCTGGTGAGCACCGGCAACACCTGGGAGGACAAGGTGAACAACTTCTTTCTCAAGGTGAAGGATGCGGCTGCTCTCCAGGGCTCGGCCACTGATACCTCTTTCGCCGCTGATCTGGAGGCCGCCAAGGCTGCCGTGCATGAGTTCCTCTGCGATTCCTTCAACACCCCCGGTGTCATGCAAACCATCTCGGAGCTCATTACGAAGTATAACAGCGCCGATAAGGCTACTTTGAACCCCAAGGATGTCGAGGCTGCTGCTCGCTGGGTCACCTCCCTGGTCAACATGCTCGGTCTGAACGGCGCAACGCCCGTCGACAGCACTGAGATCGGTTGGTCGGGTATTGATGTTCCCGAGGAGGCCAAGCCTTTCCTGTACCCTCTGTCCTCCATGCGCGATACCCTCCGTCAAGCGGCTCGTTCTAAGGAGGGCATCTCACCTCAGCAAATTGAGGAAGCAGTCAAGGTAGCGCCGCCAACCGAGGTCTCTGACGCCGCCAAGCCCTATGCTGAAGTCCTGTCGAACTTCCAAACCAAGGTCTCTTCTCTAAAGTCATCCGATTCCGTCGGCAAGGATATCCTCGCCCTCTGCGATCGCGTCCGGGATATTGACTTGTTCGACCTTGGTATCTATCTCGAGGACCGTGACAACCTCCCTGCACTTGTCCGCCTCGTTACCCGTGACATGATCCAAGCTCGGGAGGAAAAGGAAGCCCGCGCCAAGCAGAAGCAGCTGGAGAAGCTGAAGCGCGAGCAAGAAGCCCTGAAGCAGTTGGAGAAGGGCAAGCTGAGCCACCTTGAGATGTTCCGAACGCACGAGTACAGCGCCTGGGACGACGAGGGCCTGCCCACACGTGATGCTGCTGGCGAGGAGCTCACCAAGAGTCGCACGAAGAAGCTTCGTAAGGACTGGGAGCGCCAGAAGAAGGCGCATGAGGCGTGGCTGGCCAGCCAAGCCAAATAGGCGTCTTAACCCGCCCCAAAAAAAGCCTTCTTTGGATCGTTCTATTTTTGCGGTTATCTTTGGTGGTTCTTCGGCTATGCATCGCGGGGCGTTCATTTCGGTCTATAGTATGCATAGGTACAGCAATCGGTAACTATGAAATCTGTCTAAGCATGGAACTTGTCAAGCAACCGTCGTAAGCGTTGAGGGCTAAATCTTCTCGAAGTGGAGATGTACATACGTTATTATTGATCCATCACTTGCTCAAGTTCAGACGGGCATGCAACACTTAGTATTCATTGGCTGATCGGAGTATCTCCGATCTAGACGTGTCAAGTTTCAACGAGCTGGCAGGGCACATCTCGCCCCTCTTTACACCGACATAGCAACCTGTCGAGTTGGATTCCCCTGCTGATTGTAGGGAAGTTCCGTTGTACATCGTCCTGGGCCACACCTTTGTTCTAGAGACACCCCCTCACCCTGTTAACATCTTCGACTCTCGCTCTCCCTCAATCACTCTCCAACATGGCGGATCAAACTGGTCTTGATTACTTGCGCTCGCGCACGATCGTGGACTGTGATACCTTGGATGTTGAAGGTATGGCCATCCGCAGCACTTGACCGCTACTGACATGACAATGTACAGTTGCAAAAACTCTGGGTCCTTTCCAGGATTGCACATCTAACCAGGTGAGCCTATCGGTGGATACTAACTCTACTCCGGATCGCATTACCTTGATTAACCCTGTACTTCAAGGCCATTGCATTTGGCGAGCTCTCCAAGCCTGACCGGGCCGAGATCATTGGAGCATCCAAGGCTGATGCGATGGCCTTGCAAAGACAAAGCAATTACAACCGTCTCAGTATTGAAAAGCTGGCTGTGGAGATCGCGGTAAGAGGCTCGGCGCCAGTCTTATTGAGTACAAGTCAGCTAATGGACTTCAACAACAGATGGTGCGCCTAGCTGTTGACATGGCGAAACACATTCGTGGAAATGTCCATGTGCAGACCAACCCCTATTCTGCCTACTCAACAGAGGAGACTGTTGCAAACGCTATCCGTATGTTGACCGCTATCCCACCTCTCGGGGATATTGACCCATCAACCATGTGTTGATATTGGTCACTAGGGATTGTACAGTTCTTCCAGTATGTCGAACCAGGCTTCGACGTCACGCGAATTGTCATCAAAATCCCGAGCACTTGGGAAGGCCTGATGGCGTGCCGTACGCTGGAGGAGGGCGGTGTCCGTACCCTTGCCACTACTCTGTTTAGCATGTCTCAAGCCGAACTCGCTGCTGAAGTGGGCTGTACTTACGTGGCCCCATATGTGAACGAGCTCAATGTCCATTTCGAGCAAGGGTGAGTCACCGCCTCCTGGACGCAAATTTCGCCGATACTGAAGATATATACAGATTTGTGGACAAGGAGCCACTTATAGATCTCTGCGTCGACATTCAGCAATACTATCGGTCTATTCCCACGACTCGGACCAAGGTTCTGCCGGCGAGCCTGACATCTATTAACCAAGTCTTCGCGCTCGCTGGTGTAGACCATATGACAATTGCACCTCCTCTCCTGGCTCAACTGGCGCAGCCTGCGCCTCCCAAGATCGTGTCCAAGTTCGATTCCGCACCAGTGTTGCCGCCTTCTGCAACGCGCACTTCGCATTGCCACGACTACGCTCGATACCAGAGTGAGTTCGGTCGTGACAGAGGTGGTGCGAGCCAAAGGAAATTGACCGAGGTATGAAACGATCTAAAACCTTTGAAATGAACGGATCGTTCCTTACTGACACGATTTCGGTAAACCAGGCCATCAACATCTTCTGTGATTTTCAAGACAAGCTGGAGCGCATGATGGAACATACCATTGGCGAGAACCCCCGCATATGCGAGCCTTAAGACTACTCATGACTACGGATTGTCGTAAATGGTAATATTTCCATCATTTCCAACTTGTCCAACTTCGTAGATTTAGCTTCACACTTAGAGCCATATAGACCAAATCACGTGACCCGACGTCATTCACTTGGGACCCACGGTTTTCTCCAGCTTTTCTTCTTCACTACAATTGCATTGGATGGGCAAGTCTTGGGGCCGGATTTTGCAGGTTATTCGACTTTGACCACCTGAGCATCTCTAGGTAACCCTGCTGCCTCTCCGGGGCACCATCTGCGGCCGTCATCCAAGGTGCAGCATATTTTCCACTCGCACATCATGCTGCCCCCACAAGCGGCCAATCTCAGCATCGAGGCCTTGAGTGGCATCTGTGGGTAAGTCAGACTATTATTTCAAGACTTGCAATGTTTGGCAATCATCTCCGATGGCATAATGCACTCTGCATGCAGATCTGCATATAATGTCCAAGCGGCCCATCCATCCCTCGAATCTGCATACTCAAGGCTTGAACGATTTCACTGACTCATCGATAGCTCGATCTCAATTGCCTGCTGGGTTGTAGTGTTCTCACCTCAGATTATTGAAAACTTTCGCCGTGGTTCCGCAGATGGTCTATCTCTTCTATTTCTGATCGTCTGGCTAGCTGGTGATATATTCAACATCCTTGGCGCCGTCCTGCAGGGCGTGCTCCCGACAATGATTATTCTGGCTGTGTATTACACATTGGCGGATATTGTTCTCCTGGGACAATGTTTCTACTACCAGGGCTTCAACATCCGGGATGAGTTCTCTTCGTCCCCGTCTCCGGAACCCAGCCCAGTCGCCACTGGTGCGCTGGACAGCGAAGAAAGCAGCGGCCCCGAGGCCGCGGCCGCGCCGACTGAACGTTCGGCTTTGCTGCCAAAGCCCAATGGACATGTCCAAGTACAGGAACCGGCTGGGAATGTAGCCAAAGGGCAATCGTCCCGAGATGATGCTCGCCCCACGACGTCGTCCTCAACAGCGCAGCGAAGACGGCCGTCTGCTTCCTCTTTCAGAGACATGGTACACCACCATGTGGATGGGACACACCTGTCTCCTGCGACTCCTTTGATTGACCCGGAATCCGAGAGGGCTCGTTATCATCGTCGTCGCCGTCGTATTTCTACACTTCAAACTATCCTCTTCAACACCACCGCTATTGCTCTCGTCTGTGCTGCCGGTATCCTCGGCTGGTACGTCAGCCCGAAACCGAAAAAGTCGAAATCAGACCCCGAGCAACTTACCCTGGATCCTTTGGGCCAGGCCTTTGGATATCTGTGTGCTGTGTTCTACCTGGGTTCACGAGTGCCCCAACTGCTACTCAACTACCGCCGCAAGTCTACAGATGGAGTGTCTCTGTTATTCTTCCTGTTTGCCTGCATTGGTAATCTGACCTATGTTCTCTCTATCATGGCATACTCGCCTGTCTGCCAGGGTACAGTGTCTGCCACGAACAACATGGCCGAGCTCTCGCACCGTCATCGCCCGCAATGTCGTCCTGGAGAAGCGGCGGCCTTGTATGGACGGTATGTCCTGGTCAATCTTTCCTGGCTTGTGGGCAGCTTTGGAACGTTGCTGTTGGATATGGCAATCTTTGTGCAATTTTTCCTATATAGGGATGCAAAGGATGTGGACGAGCTCGATTGAGATGCATGAAATCGCTTATGTACATATGAATGAAGAAAAAACAGCGTGAATCAGACAACACTGCAAGCAAAGCTTTTCGATAACGCCCCTTGAATGCAGTAAAACCTCCGGACAGTCATTGCTCAAGGTCCGCCAAGAACGAAATCACCGCAGTTGCAAACGCCTTTGCATCATCGCGTCGCTCCTTGGTGTCGGGTCCGACCTGCTCCAGGAAAAGGGCCAACTTGGACTCCTTCCATCCCATGACTGGCGCATTCTCGATACACATCTTCGACGTCGCGAAAGCGTCCATCTCATAGTGGCCCTGCACGGTCAACACCCGGCCGGGATTGTACAGTCCCTGGATAGGACAAATAGGCGTGCTGCCGATATTGATCCACGGTGCAGGAAGGGAGACAGGCGGCGTATCGGAGAGCGACACAGTCTGTCCCTTCTCCACGGCCATGACGCGGTCACCGTGAAACATCTGAATACGAAGCTGGCCTCCGGGAAGATGGCCCAGCGCAGAGGAGAAGTGGTCCACGAATTGCTTCTCCAGCTGGACGGTATAGATTCCGACTTCCCGACCCAGCGGGCACTTCTCGACATACACATCGCGAACGGGGTCGTCGGGAACACGCACCAACGCGTGCGAGATCAACTGGTGACCGAAGCAGGTCCCCATCAGCCGGACCTCTGGGTAGTCATTGTACACGGTCTTGATGAATTTCTCCAGAATCTGCATCCAGGGTGACTCGGGCATCTCGTATACCCCGGGTGAACCGCCGGTGATCAAGACCGCGTCGATGGGTCTGTAGACCGGGAATTGCTGCTGAGATGCATCGCCGCGCAGCAGGTGGAAGTCGGGATAGTGTCCTCCACGAATGTCGTATGGGGTAATGGTGATCTCGATAGGGTCGATGGATGGGTTGGATTTGTTCAAGTGTGCCGCCGTTTCTTTGAGGATGTCGCGGAAATGGGCGCTGCAAAGGCCTCGTGCCTCGTATAAGCGGCGTGCTGGGATATCGACGTCGAGAACGGCGATGTGAATGTTTTGAACCATTTCGAAGATAAGGTACCCTGAGGAGAGACTGGTTCAATTGAATGTCTTGCGTGGGAGGTGACGATGAGCAGGACGCTCTTGAAATATCTACCTACTCAGTGACACCCAACGCATCCATATGCATCCCGCATAGAACAACGACCGAACTCCGGGCGTCGCATCGGAAATACTTAGGTAAAATCGACACCATCCATAGGCTTCTCTAGAAAACCGTGAATAATCCCGAATCTCGTCACGTAATAAAAGTTACCACAGAAGAATGCCCGTGACCCCAACGGATCGGGATCATTAGGTAAAAGATTGGATGACGGGATGTTGACCGAAGAGCTTATTTGGAGCCCCACCGATTTGGGACCTTGGGGACCTGGTGACTGGTTGGAAAAGTCTGCTTATGATGAGCCTAAATTATCTTTGTACGGGAGATTTGAATGATGCTCTTCCAACACATTCCACCAAAAGAACAATTCATAGTTCCGTGTGCCACTGGTGAGTCGTGACTGGTTAAGTTTGACCGAATCTTTCGGGTCAGCCCCCTTCCAGGGCTACCCCAGAATATGAGGCGGCAAAGTGGATACAGCGAGAGGCTTCGAATGACTGGGGAATCTGGGATAATATTATTGTAAAACTCTGACTATCAGGTGATACGCGTGGAAAGTAAAACGTAAGGTTATGAACGATGGCGCTAGGGAGGACGGCATGCGGGGGTGGCATGGATTACGGACGAAATCCATAAAGTCATTTTGAGCCCCTGCGACAGGAAGATGAACCCTTGAGTAAATGAGTACAAATATCATGCGTTAAGAAGTGGCTAGACGGCGGGTAATCTGCCAAAAATGCAATAAGAGGGAAAAAAAACCCCTAGATAAAGCATGCAAGGTAACACCATTCGCTTCATGTGTGGGTTCGTAACAGCACCGAGATCATAAAAATCAACGATAAAATCGATCAGCTCGGTGGGTGTGGCTCCATCTTCTTACTTCCAACCTCCGCCCAATTCGTGCTCAAAGAGGTGCCCTGACTCTCGATGTAACTCTTCATCATGGCTCGGCGCGTGTCCGGATCAGCACCCGCATACAGTTTCTTGAAGAAACCATCGACAGCATCACCGCCAAACTCAGAGTCCACAGATTCTGCGTCAGAGGCATCACCGGCCTCGTCCTGCTGCTCTGTGGCAGTCGTCTTTTCCTTTGTTTTCTTGGCAGTCAGCGACGAGGCGAGTTTGTCCCAGTCCTTGGCGCCATGTCGGGATGAGGTTGGGTATGCCGGCGCTGCACTTGATGGTGCTTGCGGCGCAGCAGGTCGGTCTGAAATCTTTGTGGCTCCGGATGCTGATTCTTCGAGGGCGCTCCACTTTTGGCCTGGGGTCTTCTTTTGCAAGACCAATTCGATTTTGGTGGCCATGACGGAGACTTTGGACTTGGCAGTGTCGATGGGAGCAAACAGTGGGTCGAGGGTGAAGTCATAACCAGAACCCGAGGGCAGGGGGAATTGCAGAGAGGCCTAGAGGGTGGTTGTTAGTCTTCTTGATTGGATTGATATGAAGAGGAATGAACGAACCGAATCATCCTTCAGCTCAATCTCAACGCTTTCTTTAGGGATGCCCTTCACGTAGAGCGTAACCACAACGGAGTCATGGGACTGATACCACTCATGCCGGACCTTCTGTGTGACCGTGACGGGCGAAGCCATTGCCGTTGCTTTTGTCTCAGCTGTTGTCTGATCCGAGAGAGGATACCGTGACGAGGAATCCTTTTGGCCTTTCTCTTGCACGCTTTTATCTTCAGTCCCCACGGCCTTGCCTGACTTGAGACTCTCCCATTCAGCCTTGAGCTCCTTCTCAGTGGGTACACGTGTGTCTGTCGGAAACTCAACCACAGAGACGACACCTTTCTCATCGCCCTCGGCCAGCTCACCGAGCTTCCGGCGAACTTTAGCCATCCAGATAGGCAGCTCGGCTCCATAGCCACTCTTCTTGCTCGCAGAGCCTCCCCCAGCCATGGCAGCCTTCACTCCTTCCGCCTTATCTGGTGTCTCCTTTTCACCGGAGGTTTTCGACTCGATGAGCTCAAACAGGAACTTCGCGTCTCCATAGCGTTCAAGCTGGAAGAGCGCCACGCCGCGGCGCATCTGAGCCGACAGAATAAGCTCACGCTTACCGCGCTCGCGAGCCAATGAAAGTGCAATCTCGGCATCTTTGAGAGCTTCACGGGACTTCGGACCGCCGTCTGCTGGCTTCACGCGTGAGCGAGCGATTGCACGTTGGAGGTAGTAGGACGGCGCGCGGGGTAGCTCAAGCAAGGCTCGGGTGTAGTGTTGGACTGCGAGTGGTGCGTTGGAGGCCGCAAGGGCCTTGTCGCCCTCTGCAGCAGCGTTCATGTTGCCGATGGAGAGGAAAGACAGTCGTTGCAGGCTTGGAGTACGCAAAGAAAAGAAAAGATCAAGAAGAAAACGAGCCGCAAGCTTTGGGTTCTACAGCTTTCTAGAGCTCCAGCCGCCGCGCTGCTCCACACTGCGATTACATAACGTTGCGGAGCGGGACCCCGGCCGCAGGGCGCTACTTGGTGGGAAGTCTTTATACAATGGGCTTCAATGGCTCGGGATATTATTGATTATTAGTGCGAATAGTATATGAGGTGGACGCTGACTTTTCGCAGATTTCACTGCAGCTCCTTGTTGCCGAAACGTTTGCTGTACAAGCCTAGGGCACGGATCGGCCAGTAGAACTTGTAGTTGGGGTAAGAAATCATGCTAGAAAATCAAGTCAGCTCACAATGATCTAAAAACGCAGAATGTATGGAACATACCATGACTGATTGAATACACCCTCAATGGACTCCTGCAGCCACTCGCCGTTACGCTGCTGGCGTGACATGAGCAGCTTCATGGCACGCTCGAGAGGCTCCTTGTGGGGGTAGTGGGCCTCCATGAGTGCCAGACAGGCCCAAGCGGTTTGAACAACCTGGGACTTCTCATGCTGGACGTAGACATGCTTCTCGCTGCTAAGGTAGGACTCGCCCCACCCACCGTCGGCCTTTTGCTTGGAGATCAGGAAGTCACAGCCCCGGCGGGAGTTGTCGCTGGTCTCATAGGTCTCACCAACACTGGCCAGGCTTTCCAGGGCAAACATGGCGGCGTAAGTGAAGCAAATACCCCAAGAGCCGTACCAGCTGCCATCCTGACGCTGAGCACGCTTGATGTAGGCCACCGCCTTGGCCTTAGCAGCCCGGATCTCGTCGGCGCGGTAGTCCGGGTAGAACTTGCTGAACAGCGAGAGAGCAGTTACCGAAGCGGTGGTGCATTCAGGATAGTCATAGCCGATCATGATGCCACCGAAAACCTCCGCAGCATTGAGCCATTCGACCTTGGGCGAGGCACGAGTGGTCTCGTACTCGGTGAAGCCACCAGTCGGGTTCTGCATCAACAATAGGCAGTCCACGCTGTCCTTCAGGCGGTCCAATGAAATCAACTTGGGGAAGCCGTGCATCTCCTGGAGCTGGATTGTGGACCGCAGACCCTCGGCAGTGCAATCACTGACTGTATAGCCTTGGGTTTTAGTGCTGAAGGGCCAAGCACCCTTGCGGTGCTGGCGATAGCACTTTTCCTGGTTTGGCACATTCTCTCGCAATTGATGGTCATCGATGAACTCAAGGGCCTTTTGCAACATGGGCCGCCATTTGGGGTCATCGGCAAACCCAGCGACCGAGACTGCCTGCGTGACAAAGGTGGTGTCCCACACTTGAACACCATTGGTACCGTTGGCCAACATGCCCTCATCTTTCATCCACATGTAGTCATTCAGACGCTCCCGGTGGCGGCGAACTGAGTAGCTGTCTGGCCCATCGTGGATGTAGCAGGCGACCATGTTCAGTGGGTTACTCACGGGTCCCAGCCCCGCGTAGTCAGTGTTCTCATCCTCCATGCGAATGAGCTCCCACGTCCAGTCCTCAGCACGCTTGCTGATGGCGTTGATCCGAAGGAATGGATTCCAAATACGGACCAACAGTTCATTGATACCGTTCAGCAGCCAGGTTTTAGGGTAGTAGTTGTCAGCGGGGTGAATGGAGTTACGATGGTTGGCAAAGTTGATAGACTCGTATGGCTGTGTGTACAGCTCCTGCCGAAGCTGTCTCGTGAGGTCATTGAGCGGGTAGGACCATTTCTTGGACCAAATATAGGAGAGAGGCAAGAACACCTGGCGGATGTGAATCCACCATCGCCAGGGAGCAAAAGGGACCCAGTCGGGAAGAAGCCTGGCCAAGCAGTCAGCAGAGGTCTCACAAGATTTTTTCAGTGACTGACGTACCAGATCTCCGGAGGAACGGGGTTGACACCCTCCCACTCCATCACACCCAGGATGCTGAGCCAAGCCTTGGCCCAGTGAGGACCATAGATCGCACCACCGAACTTGTGAAGAAGGCCTCGAGCCTTGATCATACGAGGATCGTCCTCACCGACGCCAACTAGACGCAGCGCCACATAGTTCATGGCAGTGCCGAATACCGAGCTATGCGCTTCAATGTGAAGACCCCATCCACCATCTTCCGGGTGTTGACGGGCAAACAGATAGCGCTTGATTTCCGTCGCGTACTCCGGGGGGATGGGGGTGTCGGTCACATACCAGGTAATCAAAAGACCTGGAAGCAAAAACATGGGCCCACCGTACTCACAGCCCCAGTTGCCGGGCTCGAGTTGCAAATGTGAGAAGAACGAGAGGCCATTCTCGGCAGCTTGGAGTGGTGTCTTGGCTTTAGGCAGCTCAGGAAGACCCTAAAAATCAGGAATTAGACTTGCGAGGTAATTTCAGAGATTTGATGTCTTACAGTAGGCAGTCCAAGATTGTATTTGTCTGCAATTGTTTGTGGCCAAGCCTGATTCTCCTCATCGGTTTCCAGATAGCGCCACGTCTGGCGACCTTCTTCATTGACCAATCGCCAGCGAGTAAAGTCAGTCTTGAGGTCACCATTGCTGTCGGGCTTCAGGTGACCCTGAGCAGAGGTCCTCCAAGCTCCAATGTGTGAAGCCATTGTCAGCACAGCTCCGTTAATCGAGAACTTGAAGATGTCGAAAGGTGAGCTCTATCGATTAGACGAGACGATAATGCGGATAAACACCTGATCTCGGGGGCCTGGGGTAGCTGACTCAGCGGCGGTCTCAAGACTGCTGTGTACAACCAAGAACAAGGAGGTGTAGCTACATGTGATATGGTTGTCGAATAGAAAAAAAAAATCTTCCATTGATGCATTCAGGTTACACAGTTGCAGATCCAGTCTCAAATTTGCCTTGGCCTGGATGCTGGTTGCGTGGTGCGGCCTTGACTCTAAAAGCTCCCTCTAAGGGGCGCAGTGATACGGCACACGATGTATGTGGCTCAAGCGAGCATCCAAAACATCCGAATGTCTACGGCAAGCCATCAGATGGATGCCTAGGTCCGCGGATTAGCGGGCGGGGATCTTGGCAGGCGCTTGAAAGCAGCATACTGTATTGACGATCAGACTTTTCAATCATCGTGCCGGGGTGATCGAGAGATGGCAACAGCGGAACATTTCTTCAGGTTAAAGCCCGATCAGACGTCCTCACGGCTAAGAGGATACATCTAAGACCGAACTACAACAATTGGATCATGTATGAGAAACAACAGTCTGCCCTTGAGAGATGAGGTACATCACAGGAGCCATTCCCGGCGCCACCTGACTTCCACACGAAGATGCTTGTTTGATCAAGTCAAATGGTCGGTCCTCGTAGCTGGATGTTATTCATTTTATCCATTGTCCCTTTGCAGGATGTGATATCAATCGAGCAAAATGCCCTGGTCACGGAGAGTACCCGCCAGGGGCAGGTGACATTGTCACGTTATGCAACTTTACTTTCAACGACGACGTTAGCTTGTAGACATCACCCACACGAACCCCCCGGTATCGGATCTACTGTGACAATGGCTCTGGGTGCAATACCATTGCCCTCTGCCCTTGCAAGCGAAGGCCAAGCACTGGTTCGCAATTTCATTGACAGCGTGCTCGTTGAGCTGCTCGACCAATTGTCCCTACCTCCATCCGATGCACAACCATCAATCGCTTTGCGCAGTAGACCTCGTCAAGCAAAATGTGTGATCAATCCGCGCAACGGGGCCCTTGAAGCAGGTCACTGGAATGAGGGTGCTTATCGCTCTTATTCTTGGCCAGGGAGCACAGCATACGAATCATGGAAATTCAGTACGCGGACCGTCTCCCGTTATATAGCCTCGTTTTTGAGTTTGCCTTTCGACAGCAGCTGACATAGATCCAGCGGTTATCATCCGGGTTTTGGCTATCGTTGACCAAGCACTACGCACAGGACAGTTGATTTCAAAAAGGTGAGTGGGATGGATGTTGGAGCTCGAGGCGAAAGGAGCAATTGGCTGATTTGAAGTGCTCACACACAGAGACATCTATTATATCGACCCGGCTTATTTCAAATCACAACAGACGGTCAATTCCGTGGTGGATGATCTCGCTTTTACCATCGGAGTCGACCGAGCAGCGTTGAATGTGGTAAGTGTGCTTCCAACCTTGACCGACCTCGAGGGTGGAGGTGGAAGACATAAAAGCTGACGCCAGTCCGTTGCCAGGAAGCAGCTAGCAAAGGCTTGGTTGCGGGATGTTTTCGATTGAAGCGTGGATCTTCAATTATCGTGGACGCCAATGTCGCCGATGTGAGTGCCTGGCCCTCAAACCCACCAGGCATAATGGGCAGTGACTGATATGATCAGGACACCGTGATCCCCCGCATCCAGGGCACCGACGAGGTTGATATCTCCGGTGCTCGATGGGTCTTCATCATTGAGAAGGAGGTATAGGTCTCTTGGCTGCAATCAAAGGCCATAGGGCGAGTATCGGCTAATTGCTGTGTCAATTGAAGGCAGTCTTCCACCGACTCGTTCGAAGCAGCTATCCCACACGAGCAATCATGGGCAATGGAATCTTGATAACGGTAAGGTGATGGCCCTTCAGCATCATGAGGCAGACCATTCATACTTGGGCGTACAGGGCAAAGGATACCCAGACATGAGCACTCGCGAATTCGTACACCAACTCTCAGTCGCTTCCACCAGCTACCCCAGACCACCCCGCTTCTATGCCTTGGTTGACGGAGACCCTCACGGAATAGCCATCATGTCAACATACAAGTACGGATCGATGGCGCATCTCCACGAAAACGCAAGACTGTGCCTTCCCGGGCTGGAATGGCTGGGGTTGAAAGTCGCAGATGCTATCCTGGCATCGGAATCGCCTGGTGCGAATAATATCCTCTCCCTTACGACCAGCGATCGCAAGAAGATCCTCGCCATGCTTCGCAATAATCCGGTGTGGTCAACCGATGGGCCGGAGCCCGAGTGGCGGTTGGAGTTACAGCGCATGTTACTGTTGAATGTCAAGGCGGAGATTGAGATGCTTTATGAGCGCGAAGGTGGCCTGGAAGCCTGGATTGATCGCAAATTATTCCGCCAGGAGTGATCATCGTATGGATTGAGACCGAGGCAATAGCGTTAAGGATATCAGTCAAGGACAACCCGCATATCATAGACGGAAAAACTATGTCAGGGTCGGCCCCAATAGCATAGAGCGAATATAGTTTATCAGTGGAATCTCCAGTGAAGTGGAATCTCCAGTGAAGTGGAATCTCCAGTGAAGTGGAATCTCCAGTGAATTCTCTCTTCTGGACGCTCGGTAAACATACAAGCTGTACAACCAGGAAAAAGCATCACCAGCCAAGCCATGCAAAATTCAAACAATCATGTCCCGACGCCAATCATCAAAGCGTGTTCTTCGTCCGAACGAAAACGTTGCGGTATGATATAATTTAGAGGCCCAGTCCCTTGCGAACCTCGTCCCGGACCTTCTGCTCGTACTCGGCTCGTCGCTCGCGCCACATCTTGGCGGCCTCGACATTGGCGGGGCTCTCGTCGTTCGGTTCAGCGAGCATGCTCATCACCGAGATGAGAATCTTCTCCACGCTTTGGATGGGCGACCAGCGCTCAGAGGCGTGCTCATAATGGTTCGGGTCATCACCAGGCGGGTGGAGGATGGAGATACAGACGGTCCCGTTGGGGTATACTAGATCGCGGAGCAATGGGCGTTAGTCTGGTGTGATGGAGCGTGTGCTAAGTGGTGTGAAACTATGGTGTGCTTTGGGACTTGCAAACCTACCGTTTGGGTGCCACACTCCACCCCCGACGAACTTCATGGTGGGAGGGCTCAGGGGATAGTCCTTGGGGAACTTGAGCTCCGCTGCAAATACACCACCCTCGAAGGGAGTGCCTCCAGGGCCTTCGATCAGAGCTTCCCAGTAGAACATGTCATCCTCCGAGACAGGGCCAGCCGTGATACCCTCGGGCGGGTTTGTGGAGAGGTTCTTGTACTCGTGAAAGAGACGCTTTTGGGCGACCGAGGAAGCCATGGCTGTTGGGGGGAAATGGTGGGTAGAGTCGAACAAGGTGGTTGAAGTGGTTGTGGTCTGCACAAGACAAGGAGATGGACTGGGTTCCGCCGGGTGGCGAGTCGGGAATATTCCGCACTGAACCGGAACAAAGACTCGGGATAGACCGTGTTTGAGAGTTGAATAATACCTGGAGGCACACCAAACAGTTGAGCGCAGAGGTTAAGGGTTTGTAGAAGAAAAAGAGTCTAGAATGCCAAGGGAAGAAGAATGGGGAAGATGGGAAGTTCGCGGGGTGTGCTATTGCTGGCCCCACTGGCCGAGCCCGACGTAGCACAGTTGGCAGTTGGCAGTTTGCCGTCGGGTTATATGGTGAATGCATTCGGATTTTTTAGGGTCTCAAGTCGTTTCAAGGTATCATCAGAGTAATAGTACACAGGTCTTGCGATTTTGCACACTTAGAAAAAGTCAAAATCATCACCGCCGCCTTCTTCATCGGATCCTTCATCGCCCCACGGATCAACGAACTCGTCTTCACCCCAAGGATCCTCGGGCCGTTCCGCAGCCCATACATCTTCCTCAGTTTGGCCAGGTTGTCCGGACAGTTGCTGATCTGGTGGTATGGCAGTTTGACCAGGCTCAGCGGCCTGGCCTCCCGACATGCCCCGCTGCATAGCTTCATACCCAGCCATAGCGCCAGCACCCGCCGCGCCAGCAGCTATCCCATCTGCCATGCCTCCAACGACGCCTGCTCGCCCGAGAGTACCAGCAGCCACTTCACCAAGTGCGCCGGCCTCTCCAGCAGCGGCACCGCCCGCGACAGCACCACCAGCAGCTCCGGCAGCCTCGCCAGCGGCCGCTCCTCCAGCCGAGGCTTCTCCGCCGACTCCTGGAAACCAAAGGGGCAAGAAACCGAATCCACCAGAGCCACTGTGCCGGCTGAAGTAGTCGAAATCAACACTCACGGCCGTAGCCAGCATAACCGCCCGTTGGTCAAGGGTCATTCCGGGAGTCGTACCACCCTGATTTGCCGACGCTTCGGTGCCCAGCCCAGCAGAGTCCATGCGCAATGCATAGACACCCGTGTCCGTGAAAATTTCTCTAGCGAAGCCAGCAAAGTTGCGGTTCACGGATCCAATAAGCCTGTTCTCTGCAGACAGGAGGGAAAAGTCCCAAGACAAGAATGGCTCGTTGACGTAGGCGAACTGGTTGAATTCGCCTTGACCTTGACTGGACTCCTGGGCGAGCTGCAGTTGTTGCTGTTTCGACAAGCTGGATTCGGCGAGAGGGAATCTTTGCGTACCCATGTCCGTCGCAGAATTTGGCGATTGGTGATACGTGAACAGGTTATATTTCCGCCGTAAAGGTGCCCATTGCTGCTGAGCTTCGCCGATAACGCGCATCTGGGCAAAGTCGAGCGGGGACACCCGCGCGTTGGACGAGACGCCAGCTTGAACCAAGGCGCCTGGCGTCGTTGTCTGAAGAGACGTAGAGTATGCGGAGGTGCTATGATTGGTATCGAGAGGATCGTAGACTTGGATTCGAGAATTAATCCATGAGAATGGGCGGTTAAACTGCATTGTTTAGTGATCCGCGCTTGTGACAGCCCTGGCTAAAAGCCTGACTTACCCGTAGCACCTCGTTCTCGTGCTTATCAAAAACATGCGTCACGAAGCTTCTGTGTGTGCGGAACCATTGACGCGCCATGGCATTGGCCATGCCCTTCTCTTGCTCGGCCATATATCCAATGTGATTGCCCTGCGCATCCATGATGACATACTTATTCGCTTGCTCGAATCCACTACGAAAATAGGTCAGCATTGCAGCGTTAGAGAGTACAGAATCAAGTCCACTTACATCATGATGTTCATCATCTCCAATTGCCGCTGTACAACCAGCGCGGAGTTAGCCAGTAATTTTGTCGCAGGGTGATTTTCTTTGAGCACGCCATTGGGGTCTTCTGGAACATGGACCGGGGAGAGGAGAGTATTTTGCGAGGGATCATAGTTGGTATTTAGGGTATCCTGGGTTTCTGAAGCTGGGTCCTCTGGTTGTTGCGGCGTCTCATCTGCTTTCCGAGCTTGGGGAGTCCGTGCCGGCCTGATTATGCTGTTGCGCGGACCGAGGCGAGTGCTTCTACCACGGAGAGTCGAAAGAGGTCTGCGGATTGGGTGACCTCTCAGGGGAGAGGGTAGGAGCCTCACGCTCCACATGGCGGTGAAATCAATCAAGTCGCCAAGGTCGGTTGGTGTGGCAGAGGTACGCGAGGGTTTGAGTGAAAGTCAAGGGTGACGTGAGAAAAGACAAAGTTCAAGCTAGCGGTGACGGAAGATCGCCCGCGGGGTTAAGCGGATTTACCGCCACCCTAAGTCAACTGGCCCTCTATTCCATCCATCCATCCTGCAATAATGTCTGATTGAAAAGATCGCACTGATGCACTGCGTATCCGGTCGACTACTCGATTAGTGCAGCCTAGATCCATGCCACGGGAGTTCTCATTCACAATCTAGAAAATATACTCTACGACCACCTGCGGCCGCAAGTGTTTGGAAGAATGATCAAACCCTCATTTAGACTTCAATCATGAGATGCCGACGAGTTAGAATTGAATTGATATGACCTTCTCATGTTCTTCATTCTCAAAAAACGGGCAAAAACCAAAATACTGGTGTAGCACCGTCCGTCATCAGGTTCATCCCGAACTATTCCATTCTCAGAGCAGGTAGTAACCTGTCGGTCGTGAGGTTGTATGGAGATTTCTTCTCCAACCGTTCAACTTGTATATACTGAGACCTGTCATACAGGTCACGTAAATTCAACCTCCACAGAGCATGCATACTTGGCAGCGCCCTTGCATATGGCTTTTCAAGATGCCTTCTGATCATGCCTGTGCAGAAAGAGAATTATCGGGCAGAGGCATCCATAGCAGTGCAGAACGGCTTCGAGTATATTTAAGACTGATAAAACTCGATCATACAGCGTGTCAACAATATAATTGCACTGAAAGCGCGCAAAACCATCACAAGAGGCCCTTGCGAGCTAGCTCGATCTTCCGAGCCGCCTCGCCAGCCTTGAATCCACCCCTGGAGACACAGATCGCGCTTCCTTCTCCGAGCTCAACCTTGTCTTCGACATCGGGGTGCGCACATGGGCAGTGGTGTGGGACTGAAACGCAGGCGAGGGTTCCGGGGCAGAGGTAGTTGCTACATTGGGCTGTACAGGTAGATCGTGAGGTCAGTAAACAATGGCAAGCAAGAACATGTGCATGCTGCAATTCCAAAGCAAGAGAAACTCACATTGAGTCCACAATTTCTGGTATCGACTGCTATCACTGGGGACATTCTGAGAGCCTTGGTGGTGGGCTTGTTGTTGCTGGTTGCCGCCAAACATGTGCTCGAAGAATTGGAATTGGGCCTGGGCGGCAGCGACCAGCAGGAGGAGAGCCCACAGACTCGGTAGGAAGCTGCGCAACATATTTTTGATCAAAAGCTGCTCGAGCAGTATGGATTATGGACGTTAAAGCAGACAGTTCCACAAGGAATCATTCGAGGTGGCCTATAGATGAAGCCAGCTAACGAACCTACGAACCTACGGGGCACGTGACGCCAAGCCTCCACCTCTCCGAGAAAAAGTTCCCCTTGTAGCTCCCTCCTCCGCATCTCGACTCGACATCCAATTGCCAACAATGTTGCAACCCAGACTTCTAGCGCCCATCCGGGCGCTGGAACGGGCATTTGCTCCCTCCCTCAGATCCGCACAGAACGCCTACCGGCCGCAATCCATTCTCCCGCGGCCTCTCACCTCATTACTCTCGATCCCGAAGACTGCGCCCTCCATTCCTCGCACCCTCCTCCCTTTCTCACAAGTGCGTTTCGCCTCGCACGCTTCCCAAGGAACCGCCAACCGACACTCACGCGATCCCGCCGGAAAGCGCCTGGGTGCCAAGCGCACGGGTGGTGAATATGTCGTTCCCGGATGCATCATCTTCCGCCAGCGAGGATCAAAGTGGTTCCCCGGCGACAACTGCGCAATGGGCAGAGATCACACAATCTACGCTACTCAAGCCGGGTATGTCCGGTACTACCTGGATCCAGAGCGCCACCCCGAGCGTCGGTATATCGGAGTCGTCTTCGAGAAGGACGGAAAACTTCCACACCCACGGAACGCGCCCAGCCGGCGCAGGCTGAACATGGTCACAATCCCACGAGCGGAGCCGGTCACGCATCACTCCGACCTAGTCGCCAACATTGACGAGAACGGCACCCAGGTTGGCAGCGTTGAGGCCGTCAATGCCGAGTCTGGCCCTCAGCTGCGTCCTGGTTACATGTACCGTGAGGCCAACTGGGTGATTGGTCGTGCTGCTGAGAAGGCTGGGATTACAGCCAAGTCTTATGACCGCAACAACCGTTGGCTGGCGTGGAGGAAGAGACAGGCTCGTGCCGAGCGGGCCGCCCAGATGAAGAGTCTGAAGGGTAAGAAGAAGGCTGGCAAGAAGGCCAAATAAGGGTGTATGATGTTTTGAGTCATGGGTTCTGGGTTTCAGTAGCGATTTGAGGATTTATTCCTGTATTTTTCTGTATTATAGAAAGAGGAGATCATAAGTTCTCTCTTGAAATGTATGTGACACCATTCCACCAACCTTCCGTTCTTCCCAAGCCGCCGCCTCCGGGGAGCTTGTTTCCCCCCAAAACTTGAGCATCTGAACGGTCTCAAGTGTTTTCAAGGCGAGGCGGTCTTAGCTTGGCTATTTGGGGTTGAGATTGTCAGGGCGGCTATCTATCTGACTACTTTAGTGATGGAATTGTTTATGCCCGAAGGCCCTCCAATCACCGCCATTCGACCCCTCCCAGCAGGTTATAGGTGCAACCACCACCCCGAGTCGATGCCTTCTGAAGATGAATTAGAATCCTTGCGATGGCTATCAAACCGAGTCAATACCCGATCCCTGTTCCACCATGACCTCGGGTTTTCACCAATGTGAGGGGGCGTGGGGTAACCTTCATTTTCGCTCTTCGCTTAGCCTTTGCACGCGTAGTCTGCAGTAGGTTACTCCGTAAGCTTGTACATCCTTAACTTGGAAATATCATTGGTATTCGGTGCAATTCTGACCGAATCCGAGGCCTCCAATCTTTACCTCGAGAACCAGATTCTCCGAAAGTTCACTTGAGAAGATGTATAAAACCCTAAACACCCCGCAGAGATGGACTGTTGTTGCACTCAACCAAACGAGTTGAACAATTAACAAAGATGCTGCTGTTTAATAATCTACTACTTCTTGCCGCCTGCGCCTTCGAGCATGCAGTTGCATCACCAGCACGCTCGAATGTGAACGTGACACGCTCCTTCACCCTTTCGCCTGCCCAGTCCCCTCGCCCCGAGAAACAGAAACACGATGCGGACTACCATTCCTTCTCAATCGAGTTCTGCTTCATGGCCGATTATGCGGGCAACGACACGTCAGTATTAATGGCTGTATTCCCCATCTACAAGAAGGATTGGTTGACTGATACGCTCGCCAGGCACCCCAATACCTTTTCACAACAGGTCGTCAGGAACCTGAAAGATATCTCAGGAAAGGCTCCAATGTTCCGTGTTGGTGGTAGTACGCAAAACTCTGCTGTTTACTATCCCAATCAGTCCGAGGCTATTCTGAGCCCCTTCAGCTCGGATGCATCGACCCAACCGTCGCATTCTTTCATCGGGCCTTCCTTCATACAGTCATTCAAGCAGTTCCCCGGAGCTCAGTATATCTATGGTACGAGAACCTTTCTCACGCATGATTTAATGCTCATACCGTCACAGGTCTTAACTTCTTCAATTCTGAGAACGAGACTCTCTTTAACGTTGGAGATGGCCTCTCGCAATGTGTACTCGAGGCCAATGCTGCTTACAATGCCATCGGAGATGCTCTCTATGGCTTTGAAATCGGCAACGAGGTAGATGGTGAGTCATGGAAAGAATTTGGATTACTATACAATGTCACTTATCCACGGTCCTCTAGGATGGGCCGGAGGTAAACGTCGACCGGCGAATTGGACAATTCAAGACTATGTCCATGAGTGGAACGAATACGCCAAAGCCATCAGCAAGAACCTGACCGGGTCGGACTCGCTCCAAATCTTCCAAGGTTGTGCTTTCGAAGCACCGCGTCACCTAGACAGCTCCGAGGACTGGAACGTCGCAAACGCTGAAGCAGACGGCATGCGCTCGAACATGGCAAAGGCGGTTGCGGACCACGAGGTAAGCCGTCTCGTTCACATTGACAGGAACTTTGACTAATCAAGCCGCCAGTAACTATATGGGCGCCAACTGTCACTACACAGGCGTAGGCCCAACCATCGAGACAACCATCTTCAACCGCATCAACGTCCTCTCCCGCATCTGGTTCCACGACTATCTCGGCAACGTAACAGCCAAGTCGGGCATCCCATACGTCCTTGGAGAGACAAACTCAATTTCATGTCAAGGCGCCGCTGAAATCTCCGACGTAATGGCCGCTGCAGTCTGGGCCGTCGACTACGTGCTGCACCTGTCCTCTCTGAACGTCGAGCGCGTTCATTTCCACATGGGGACCCGCTATGCCTACCGCTCGTGGTTGCCTGTGACATTCAACGACACAGCCCCGCAAGTCTTCCCGATGTACTACGCGGCGCTTTTCAACGCCCACGTCTTTGCTGGGGGTAACAAGCAGACGGAGGTGCTTGTGAATGGAACTGACTTCGGAGCTTACGCGGTGTACGGGTCTGGCAAGCTTGAATCGATTGTTGCCGTGAACCTTGTCATGTGGAACTCGACATTTGAGCAGGAAGCTAGGCCGTATACTGCGCTTGAGTTGCCAAAGGGCTGGGAAGCGGCCAAGGTGACTAGGCTCACTAACCCTGGAGTTGAGATTGCAGAGAATATCACGCTCGCAGGTCAATCCGTCAACAAAGCAGGTCTGATTGTGGGTGATAAGCTTCACGAGAAGGCTGCGGCCCGGAAAGTCTTGGTGGGTGCTGGTGAAGCTGTGTTAATTCAGAAATGAAGGAGTGGCGATGGTAATGCGGTAGGTATTCTTAAGGCTGAGCGGGATGTCCGCTCAACACTATTGGTATATAGGATTGCAGGGAAGGAACTGATGTCACATTCGAGTGTTGTTAAGACTTTCTATGAAATTTTGTGTATCCTTCTTTTGCTCTGGCCCGTTTCTGGTCATCGCATAGCTTCGACCATCAGGGCGTATGTGGGAGTTTGATCGTAACCAGTTGTCACGTATTTTGAATCCACAGGTCTCAGAATCGTATTCTGCGACTAGATCGCTCTGTTTGGTATGTGCCCTACGATTGGGCCGAAGCTCAGGCGGAGTGCCCGCACAAGGTAAAAGTGAAGACATGGCAGCCGCTAGGACCACATTGCCAGTGATTGCAAACGAGGCCCTGGTAACAACCCATTTTGTTTGGGAACCTGGCTTAATAGTGTGTCCAATCACCAAAAGACCAATCGTGAGCCTCTGCAGGCCCTATATCTTGGGACCCAGTGTATGACAAGTCGATAGTCCTAGTCGAATCTTTGTGCACTCCAGGATTGAGGTTGGATGATTGCGCATCGGCATTGCCATGAGACTGGGAACTGAACTTCCCTGCCAACACAGCAGGAATCAAGGAACCCAACCAAGTTGTTGCATGGGCCACTGCAGCCAGCAGCGATGCTCCTCATCCAAATGGTGATAGATTCCACGAATCATGTGGATACTGAAGCCCTGCATCCACCAAGCCCACTCCAGTTCTTTCAGAATAACACAGTAGTATCCGAAGATCACCAAAGCCTCCGGAGCCCGCTGTTGCAATTGAATCAAAAACTGGTCTGTGATTCGCAGAAGCCAGATGAAAATATCGGCGGTCTCACAATGCTGAGATCCGACCTCGTAGATTGTCGCAAACGATTTGCCCAAGTAATCAATTGCATCTGTGTAGCACTTCAACTCGGCCGGGTCCTTAACTGATTCCTCGATAAGTCGCCGTAGGTTGATCAGGAACGTCTGGTTGGCGGTAGACCTGGCTTCCCAAGCAAGGCTTCTCCGTCCGCCCAGAGTGAACATAGGCGCAAGTGGACCATTTTTAAGGGGTTCGTCAACAGACGCGATGATGGAAACGGTGCCTCGAAATAGAGATAACCACTGCAGGATCCGATCATTGCTGGCCCACAAGCCGTCGCGTTTCCGTGGCAAGGCACAGCCGATTATGCAGGTGATTGTGGAGAACAGATAAACCGCAGGCCCATTTTCCTCGTTGATTTGGGGGATGGTGCCCGAGACCATCTGGAGGGCTAGATTGTGGTGATATTCAGCCGCGTCGACATACTGGTCTTGAAGATCCGGCTTCAAATGGGCCAGATGCAAAGCGGCCAGCGCGAGAATGCCGCGAAACACAAAATGATACGAGAGGCCAAATGACGGAACAGTAGTCTGCCAGAGGGTCTGCAGGACAGGGTGGCGTGAGATCGTATAGCAGGTCGAGGTGCTATAGTGATGCAATAAGGCCATCTCCGCCATACCCATGGCTGGCGTGGAGGGATCAGTGCTCAGCCTAGCGGCCTCGCTAATAAAGGGGCTAAGGCCAGCTTGAATGGCCGGGGTCGGGGTGCTGGCTGTACTGGCTGTACTGGCTGCAGTTGGTGGAGTGTTAAAAGTGCATTCGACCCCATGGCGAACGCAATTTTGACATTTTGGCTTGGTCTCATCGCACTTTCATTCGTCCCAGGCTCTCTACGTTAGCTGGCTGCGAGACGGCACATGGCAGGGAGAGGATGCCCACCTTCACTTTCCGTGACTTGCAAGACTGACAGCCCGTCCTGGACTTGGTATGTGTTCGCCGGGGTCCCATTGTGACTCCTGTCATGTCTGTTGTTCCCAATGCATTGCCTCGTGGACAGAGGGCCTGACTCTGCAAATGTGAGTGTCAGCGGAGGTGGGTTTTAAAGTGGTCGCGATGGTTGTCCGCCATAGGGGAAAATGAGTTTTTCCGATTGCTGCTGCCTTCAACACGCGAGGGTTCAGTTGGTTTCATCTACGTGCTATTTCGAGTGAAGATTATTCCTCAGCCTCCACCAGACCAGGGTAGCGAGATAGAGACCAGGCTAAAACTTGTTCTGGATTGCTGAGAGGTTGAGGTTTGTTTGGTGGGTCGGCCGTTGTCGAACCAGCCACGCCCAGGATCCTTTTTTTTTGGTCTTCCCCACTCGATTCCAGAAGCTGAAACCTTTCAAAAACGAGAAGCGAGATCATATTCTGGGTCACAAGCCAAGTGGCGGACGATCCAACGATTGAGACGGAAGGCCCTTTGAGAAAGACAAGTAGAATGTGATGAGGAAAGACCCTTCAAAAGAGGGCAACTGTAGGGCCCGCTGATCACGCGAACAATCTCATGAAAAGGTCGGTACCGACACTGGGCCTATTCAGGTTGTGTTTAGGAGGGAGCATTCCATCCTAGAACCATTTTTAGATAAGCTGACATCAAGAGAAACAATCCAAGCACTTTCTTCGAACCTTTATCTCTGATTACCTAGCATACGACGGCCCGCACTCTATACTACTCTAACTATAACTACAACTACCTACAACTCTCGATTGATCACATATGACAGTATCAACTTTCCCTTGGCTATCCAGCTCTCCGGTGCTCCTACACACTCAATTTAAACCCTCCCCAGTTGAGTCTGGCGAACACGCCCAGAGGATCATAAGCAGACTTGATCTCCCTCATGCGCGCGACATTCTCCGGCGGGAATCCCGCAAAAGGATCCTGCCACTCTCCAGCATCACCCATATAAATGAAGTCAGAAGCAATGCCCTTATCAACGTTGATCGCATTGAGACGCTCGATCAGCTGGCGAGACCAAGCCTCGATTCGCAGATCATCTTGCGCCAATGCCCAGCCAGTGCTAAATTGCCATACTAGATGTGATGTTAGCTGTCGCCTTGCTATTGTGGGATTGAACATGTGAACATACGGATATAGGGCTCTGCTTCCAGTCCCCAAACATTTCCAACTCCGTTGGTAAGAGCGACCCGTGCGGCGCCTGCAGGGGCCACGTTCGCTACAAAGGTTGGGTAAAGACCCTCGACGTCCGCGATCTGGTCCACGGCATCTTTCCATGCTTTGTAGATTGAGATGAGAACCTCTTGGTCGGGTTTCATGGTCTTGTGGGAAAACATCACGCTACATGAGACGTTAGAAATTCATGGTTCCAGCGACTGACACGAAATCCCATGACTGACCGGAACATTTGCTTGGGTGTGTCTAGGCCAGACGCCCATTGTCTCATCGTCGTCACGTTGTTGACTCGAGTCATGGCAGGAATAGCAGAAAAGTTCGCGAATTGAGACGGAGGATTGCTAACACCCTCCTGCACACCAAGCAGTGAAGCCGACGCAACCTTGGTCGTGGCATTGTACTGCACCGTTGCAACCATTCCAGCGGCGATCGGATCTTCATCATCAAGCTTAGCCATATTGCAAACCGCAGTGAGAAAGTCAGGAATGCCGCTCTCGTTGAAGACCTGGATTGTCGTGCTGACTTTTGGAATGGCATGTGTCTTCAAGACAAACTTTGTCACGATGCCGTAATTATTGACGCCTCCCTTCAATGCCCAGAACAGATCCGGGTGAGATTGCTTGTTCGCTGTGACCTGTGTTCCATTGCCGAGGACCACATCGTAGCTGATCACATTGTCCATCGCGTAGCCGTACTTGTTGTTAAAATAGTGGAATCCGCCAATCAGACTCAGACCAGGGACACCAATTGTCTTTAGACGGCCACCAATGGCTGCACGGCCGTGAGGTTCGAGGGCTTTGTACACATCGTACCAAGTAAGACCAGGTCCGACTTCGACGGATTCGGCCTTAACCTTGACATTATTGAACTTCTCAAGAGCCACCAGAACGCCACCGTCGATGTTGTTCGATCCGGGATACTGGCTAGGTGTTAATGATGTATTGACTGAGAAAGCCAGCTGGACTACTCACATTCATGTGACCACCGCCACGAATAGCAAACTGCGCGTCACAGCTCTGGAAAACCTCGAGAGCCTTGGAGACCTCATTCGCAGTGCTCGGCAAAAAGATGCAGGCAGGAGAAAGATCAGCTCGGACATCCCAGTAGGCATTTGCGGCCTGGGCAGTATAGTTCGCATTGGTGGGAGTGATGATGTCTGAAAACTTTTGAGAGAGCTTTTCACAAGCACACGCAGCTCCGTTGGGGAGTTCAAAAGAGCCTAGGGAAGTGGTGACCGACGACCCAGGTAGACTACTTGCGATGGCGCGGTCTGCGAAGGCCAGCGCCGAAATAGAAAATGTGACGAGGTCTTTCATCCTGATTCACTGGTTCAAGAAATGTGTTCAGCGATATTCAAAGCAATGCTTGGTCCTTCCATCTTGTCGTGTTTTGGCCGGCCTCTTATAAAGAGGCTTGGATCCAGAGCTCATGTTTGTAAATAGCAGACGATAGGCATCGGAGGCTCGCACAGTCGTATTCGGACACATAGTGCCGATCATCATGTTCACCCTGGAATACTTCCGGCATCCTTTTGGCGGTATCTTGATCCACGGGATTCGAAACTTCGACGATCGTCCAGTTGCGAAATGGGCTTCACTCAGCCCTGTGAGGGATGACGATCAGGTCTATGCAGAGCCAGAATAAATGGAGTTGCCTTCGAAAAAGTGGATCTTCTTCCTAATTATAGTTCAAGATTGCGAGGGTGTGACGGTGAGCCATCCAACTCCCATCTGATAATCTTGCAGACTTGAAGAGTTAGGGCCGGGCCAACCCGAACCCGAATAAGAACCCGAGGTGGTTGTCCATCACCAAAGGGACTTGGAATCGGATTCGTATTCGAATTGGATCATCTTCTGTTCCAAGATTCTCCGCTCCAAGTTAGGGCTCGGTCCATCGTGACATTCGAACTTCCACCAATTTGTGGTTAGCATGGTGCACGAGCCAAAACGAGCCTATCTAGAGCAGCCTACCTTAAGTAGGCCAATCTGATGGCATATCATCCCCTTTACTGGCATGACAAATCAAGAGACA
The DNA here is from genome assembly GCA_024706585.1 of Penicillium simplicissimum. NCBI lineage: Eukaryota > Fungi > Ascomycota > Eurotiomycetes > Eurotiales > Aspergillaceae > Penicillium > Penicillium simplicissimum. The sequence continues at coordinate 1,364,106 of JAMZTW010000014.1, forward strand.
TCCATGAGAGAGGGTACAAAACAAGATAATGAAATTGGTATCTAGTTGGAAATATGAGCAAACCATCACTCTTCGAAGAGCCGGCCCAGAATCAAGCTTTGGCAGACAAAGTCACTGCCCACGATCTGTGGGCCAAGGACAGTGGTCAGACTGGGTCTCGCCATAGTCACGGTTGACCTCCTCCTCTTCCTTCCATTGACCATTTGTACGGTCTGCATTGCAGAGTCCCGGGAAGCCAGCATTGATTTTGCAGCAGTTTGATCTACATCATCAACGTAGACGTAATCCCAACAGTTAGTTGAAGGGGAGGCTTCAGACCGCGAATCTAGAAGTGCCTTGGCCGTCTCGAGATCAGGAACGCGCTCCACACAAGAGGCACCCAAAGCTAGGGTGAGGAAAACATAAGCCTTGCGCTTTTCCTCTGCTTTTCCACGGCCCATAACGATGAGGACAGATTTCCCTTCAAGGAGTCTTGAACGTGAGGCAATGGTGTCTGACAGGCGAGCCTCCATCGGTGAGATGGGCGTCATGATTCGAGACCTCGTCGCCCCGTTCAGATATTTGGACTCTCCAGCGGGCAAGAGGTAGATCTCCCAGTCGAGGATGCGACCTTTAGCAACGCAATCTTCAACCCATCGGCCTGATAAGCATGGTATGTTCAGAGCCAACGCCTGCATGTACTTCTCGCGCCGAGAGTGCGTGTCAGCAATTAAGCACGTGAACCCAATCTCCGCTGCGTCCCGGTTGAGGCAGAGACCACTGATTGGTGAAGTTCCATTACTCGCACCACCCTTCTTGGGTGTCTCGTCCGGGGCGGGCTCAAAGAGCTCAGTAAAACCGTCATTTAATAACGCGCCACCATTGTCCCGTATAAGTCGCGTGATCCGATTCTTTGAGACTTCATCCTCTTTGTAGGAAACAGCGAAGGCCATCTTTGCAAAAATGCCACTGGGGTCGTAGATGCTGTGAGCGATACGGGAATTTGGAGACGTCGGCAAAGAGGACCTCATAGATGAAGCACGGAAAGTTGCCTCCGGCGGCGCTGTTTCCAGATTGTGCGCGAACTCTCTGCCCTTGAACCGGTTCCACATCATCGTATCCATATAGATCCGGGCAATTGGCACCTTGACCAAATTATCTGATACTGTGAATGTACCATTGGGAAGACTATTGCGTTGCTTTGCTCCAAGAATCACGGTGCTGTACCCATGGATATCGGTCTGAGGATATTGGCGATTTTCTGCTGCACGAAGAATCTCTTCACGAGTGAGCCGGTCACCGAATCCACGAATGACATGTGCCACTTTGGGGAATCCAGGCATATCAACCTTGACTTCATCGCCAACGCGAAGCTCCAGCCGCTTCACAGCACCTTTGATGACCTCAACCGGAATACTGCCTTCGAATTGCACGGAATATTTGCCCTGAGATACTCCAGGAGGTGCACCAAAGCACGTTGCAGGGTAATAAGCCCGTTTTTGACCCTGCCATACTGCAATGACTTGGTTCGGTGCAACAATTTCCGAGTCATCGGTGGCAAAAGCCGATGTGATTCGGTGCGGCTGAGGTGTGGTTGAAGGACTCTTGGTGATGTGGCTTGTTGATATCATTGAAATATCGGAGAGAAGTTCAACATCAGTCAGCTCGGACGACATTGCGGGTTGCGGGTTGTGCACAATGACTGGCGGTGCTGGCGGCTTCTCCTCTGGGAATTTGACTGGAATCCGCTGTGGTGGGAGATCTCGTGTTATCAGCCTACCGTGTCTTGATCTAGACCTCCGGCGAACAATGCGCTGGGGACTTTCCACTTCCCAAACACTTTCGTTCCTTCTAGAGGGGGGTCGAGATGGGGCTCGCGAAGCGGGTCGCGAAGAAGCTCGTGAGGCAGGTCGGGAGGTGGATCGTGCGGCTGGCCGTCCAGGTCGTGAAGCAGATCGCGAGGGTGGCCGCCCTCGTGGCCGTCCTGGTCGTGAAGCGGATCGTGAAGGCGGGCGTGAGGCAGCCCGCGAAGAAGGCCGCGAGGAAAAATCCGGTTGTAATTGACTTGTGCTTATAGGCACCTGGACTGCCAGCATCTCCTGTGAATTTGACGGCGGCTTTTCAGCGCTCGACTGGGGTTGACTTGGAGCCGTCGTTTTGGGAGGCTGAGTGCGAGGAGTAGTAGGAAGGGCGATATCGGACATCCGAAGGCTTTGACCCAGATTTCCACGGCGTCTCTTTCTGGGGCGTGTTGGGGAGCCATCGATGACGAGAGCATTGAATTCGTCGTCTTCGGCCGTGAAGAAATCAAGCCCCCAGTCAACCCTGTGGTCCACTTGTGGTGAGGCGCTAGCGGCAATAGCAGTCAAGGCCCGCCGCTGCCTTCCACTGGGACTGGAGAGGATTTGCGACTGTACTTCTTGCGCTTGAAGCATTTTGATCGGAGAAGACTGGGTCTGTGATGGCCCGGGTCGCGAGGGTCGAGTGATGCTTGCGGCAGAGAACATTGGGGGAAGATCGTCGTCTTCATTGTTGGGGCCGTCACCGTTGGATTCGGCTTCCCATTCGTGTAATCGAGTCTGATTGGGACTGGTCTCGGGGATGCTCGTCGTGCGAGCCATATCACTTATCTGTGGTCGCCGATGAACTGGGGTCTCCGTAACACGTGAGGGCATCGAGGAAGATTTAGTCTCAAGGCCCGACTCCATCCCATGGGACAGCGATCCTGAGGCTTCTCGGTCTGAAGGGTTGCTGGACTGAATCCGCCTCATTTCGTTCGAGGATGTGGCCTGCACCACAACGTCAGAGTTCTCTTGGTTGTCTGTATTGTGTGGGTTCCGTGGTTCTTCCTTTGGTCGAGAAGCAGGCGGGGATGATCGGAGGCGTGGGGGTACAGGTGTATTTTGTTCCACATCAGACATTTGATCAAGTGGAATATCATAGGGCTGTGAGAGCGGTTTGGGCGATTGCTCATCTGGCCTTGGGGATTGATAAGGTGTCTGCTGGGAATCCTTCACCATAACTTGCGATGAACGACCCAGACTACGTTCGTCAACGAAGGCAGTAGGAGCTGCGTCTTGAACCTGGGCTTCCACATCCACCATTGTTTCATCTGGATCGATCGCCAGAGCCTGGGAAAGCCGGTCATGGGCGGTACTCGTAGTATCTGCCGACACTGGAGGACCGTTGTAATTCTCCTTGTCCTCCTCCGAGGACTGCATAATTTCCTGCGATCGAGGTACTTGGGGACCAAGATCGTCTTCCTGTTCTGTTTCTTCTTCGCTTCCTGCGGCTTCGAGCCCAGTATCGTTCGGTCGTGGTTCATCAGTCTGATGGCTCGGCGAGGTAGCTGACCCGGGGGTGGATCTGGAAGGAGCATTGAGGGCGGCAAACTGAGCCGCAGTTTCTTCGTCAATCCGGCGCCGCCGCCTTGCATTTTCAATAAAACTTGATTCTCTGTAGAACTCATGGTCAAGGTCATCACTCGTGTGCATGTTACTTGCAGAGCGGGTGAGTCTCTCTCCCAGCGACTTATCACGCCTTGACTGTGAGTCCTTCAGCGAGATGTACTGCAGATTTGGCTCTGACGATTCTCTAGCAAAATGCAATGGCCGCTCTATCTGGGGCGATGAAACAGCGTTCGTGATTCGACGTTGTTGAATCGGCAGGTTTGGGGATGGACGGTCGGAAATCAGCTCTACTTGCTGGGTATGTACCAGAGGCGACGAAGGGGCCTGGGTCGCTTTGAAGAGCTGACTGAGGGCTAACATCCCTCCACTAGACTCAATATCGCCAGCCAGCGGATTGCGCAGGATGGTAGGTGTTCCCATTGATGTGCCCGGCGTCTGGATCACTCTCGCCGCAGTCCCAGGAGTGGTGGCCAAGAAGCGTTGAGACTCCGGAAAGAAGTCGTGATCATGGGCCACAGGCGGTGATTGACGGCCGTCGTAGTTGCTTTCGTCGTCTTGATCCTGTGACATATTGTCCTCCTGTCGTGCATTGTCGAACTCGGATAGGAGATCAACATGCCCGGTGTCCCCTTCATGCAGTGTTCGGAGTGTTGCACCATCAGCCTCGTTTTGTGACAGTCCTTGATACATCGATTCGCCATTCTGTCTGATTATGCTATCGTATACGGACTGCGAAACTACCTGGGTGTCCCCGGGGGTAGCATCGACGGCATCCATCTTGCCAGAGGGTGTCGCAGGGACGGTGTTCGTTTGGTTCGGGTCGGTTGCAGGATTGGAGGTCTTCACGGGGTGTGGTTCATGTTGCCGAGGTCTCGACGGGGGATGGATTGGTTTGGGGGTTGAGCTGGTGGGATTCGATGAGGAGATCAAAGTCGGTGATGCACCAACATGAGAACGATCAGAGGTACGGTGATTGGAATTGTTGGGCTGCTCCGGCGAAGCGCTGGTAATTCCTGCTGGGCCAGAAAAGAATGACTGGGATGGGTCGTGCTCCTGAAGATGTCCAAGTCAGTCCAATGAGAATCTAATTAGCGGCTGCAGGTCATTACATACTAGCCCCAACGCGACGCGTTGCAGCTTGGCGAGATCGATGCTGTCCTGCGTCTCCATCCCCTCAACGTGGTATCTGGTCAGTCTGTGCAATCATAAAAATCACGTCCTGTGCAGCTATGGAAATGATCATTAGATATCTCCCAGCGATTCAGCGGAACAGCGCTAGGGCGGGTTGACCTTGAATTGGGAGCATACGCGAAACGCGTCGGTCACGTGTCAGCGCGCTTTTCCAATATTACCTGTCTGGTACTAGCGCCTTCATGACTGGGTATTGCTGAGCCAGGAACCCCACAGCATATCCTGTCCGCAGGGTTCCTTCTCGCATGGATGGATAACGTACAGATCCCGAGGAATAAAATCCGTACAGTGCGAATATTTTGAAATTATCATTGGGAATATCATCCAAAAATCTTTGTACAAATCATCACTGAACCACCTGATCGAACATCCGAAGCCCTAGATCATCCTTGTAGATTGAATACATAATGTCGATTGTTCACCTCAATCCCGAGTGCGATTGGGAACCCACCGGCGAAGAAGGAACTCGCGGACTCGGTAGCGGCCAATTTCAGCTCCAATATCCGCAGACGGGACAGGAGGAGGGATCTCGACATAGCAGACCACCAAGCTCTTCTTCACTTGAGCTTGAACCCGATTGACGCAGTGTAGCCACCACCAGCTACGGGCTTGCTTCGCGGCTGCATACTTCTTGCGTTCCTCGGTTTGAGACCAATATGGATCACTGTAAGAAGGAATGACGATGACCGCAAATTCGGCATGGGAGAAAACCGGCCCGCGGTTGTAGAGGAGGTAATCGGTTCCGAATTTCACTCCAGAGCGGACAACCCAGCCGAGAGAGCGGAAGTGATGGTACACCGCATAAGATATCATGAAAGGGTCATCGGCTTCCAACTGGGAGGAATCGGGACGAGGAGGATAATATGAATGGCGACGTAGAAGGGAGAAAAGGGACGAGGTTGGGATGGCGACATGATTATTGCGGTCGACAATTCGCAGGACGCCGAGTGCGTAAACCAGGAAGAAGGCCTCCTCGTTAGACAATTGGAGATGTTCTTCGTTTTGGAGCACATCGAGGTCGAGGTCGTCGTCGAAGCTTTGGTTTGCAGCGATGGACGGTGAGACGACCTCTTTCTTCTCAGGGACAGGATGGAGTAGACCGGAAGAGCCGTTTGATGCTTGAGATAGATCGGCAGATTCGGAAGTGCTTCTGCTTTGACTTGTTTGTTGTCGTCTTTCGAGATACTTGGCTTCCATGGCCCTCTTAACGGAGAACTTCCCCACTGAGATAGTGGCAGCCTCGGCCGCGCCGTCAATGGACGATCCGTCAACGGAGCCCGACTCGCGAGCAGCAGCCTCGGCCTTGAGTCTCTCTTCGACCGCCAGCTTCTCATGTCTGGCTCGCTCCAGCTTCAGCTGGCGGCGTTCAGCCCGGCGCTTTCGTGTGGCCTCCTCCACTGTATTACCCTCCGTCAACCCCCTCCTCTTCTTTTCCTGCTCCAGCCAGTTGGGCTCACTTCGACTCAGACTACCTTTACCGAAGAACCCCATCTCCCACAAGGCTCGGATTGTCTTCTCATCGGTGACATGAACGGACGAGGTAGCCGAGTCGAAGTATGCGGTATAGATCTCTTGACGTGGAGGGGAGATAAGGAAGGTGAGGTACGAGAGGGCAACACTAATGATGGAAAGGGGGTTATGAGGAATTACTGAAGGAACATGATGGACATTGACTGGAAGTGGAAAGCGATGGATGAGCCTGTAATTGGGTCTAGGAGGCCGAAGTGTCCTGGGTGGCCGGGGTTTCTCTGTCGTATCTGATTTCTCAGGCACTGCCACTAGTACAGGCACCGGACCAGCAGTGATGTCCGACTTGGCCGCGCTGATAACTTCCGCCATGCCGAACAATTATTACTGTGTGGGGTTGGATGATCCGGATCTGCAGAGTTCGGGTTAGCAAACTCGTCCATAGAACACATGGGTGGTAAGCAACTGTGAATGACGGTCTTCTCAGATACCGTTGTAGTCAATTTAAGCAGATCATCGACAGGCAGCTAGAAATCAAGGTGCCACCTGCCTGGGCTTAAGTGTAATGTCATCATCGAAGGGGAGGGCATAGGATGGAAAGGAAAACTAAGCTCCAGAGAGCTTCGGTGGAAATAGCTTACCTGAAGGTCTTCAAGCCCTGGATTGGTAGACGACGAGTCAGGGCCACTCTTTCAGATGATCATGACCAGGTCCAAATCTACTGCTCTGGGTGAGTTATCAGACAAGCTTAGCGATTTCGTGTCAGCATTATTGACACTGCGAGTTATTTTCTCTCGCATATCGCAAATTGAAGAAGGAGAAAATTTGCGGGTGCTTCCAAGTCATTTTAAGCGGGAGGTGGTGACTAAGCACCAGGAGGTTCCAATGGGCCGGGCTCCACCCGTCGGCGTCAAGAAAATTCCTCCGCTTCACTGTTCACGACACAAGCAAGAATACTCGATCCACACGACCTCAAACTACCGCCAAGTAAGTACTCGGTAGCCTGTCGCTGCTATTCAATCTCGCCATTTCAAGGATTTGACTGACTCGTGCACCTCCAGAATGCATCTTATGGTACGTTACCTGCACCGCAACCCGCAAACGAACCCTCGCTTCGATAGCGAACATCAAATTTCTCGTCAAACACGATAGCTGACTCTGTTGAAAAGTACACTCTGGGCGCCGATGGCAAGCGCGTCTACACCCTGAAGAAGGTTGTTGACGGCAAGGTCTCCAAGTCTGCGTAAGCATACACACTCTTCCGTGAATGCGTCCGTCCAGCAGCTCATGCCTTTTAACAGCCACCCTGCTCGTTTCTCTCCCGATGATAAGTACTCGCGCCACCGTGTCACCCTGAAGCGCCGCTACGGTCTCCTGCTCACCCAGCAGCCTGGTACGTCTGCCTATCTGGCCTCCCTCGGCTCCATATACTAATACTCGTCTTCCTTTAGAGGAGAAGGCTTCGGCTTAAACTGCGACTCTCAAAAATGGGCAAATTGGATTTCACGGTGATTAAACCGTGATTCGGCGCTTGGTGTTATTTGTATAGTCTGTGGCTGGCTATGATCTGCATTGCTTCTGGCCTAGGTTTAGGGTCATAACTTATTGGATAGCTACGGTCTCAAGATGGTCGGCTACCAATGGTACTTCTCAAATATTCATACCCATTTCTCTATATTTGGTTCTCTCCTATATCCAGGGTTCGTCGTAAAGGGGTGGGCTTTAATTGCTCCAGTCACTACTCGTGAACAGAGCGGATGACCCATCGTGACAACTAAACGGTTGAATGACTTTTGTGCATGCCCTTAACTCCAGTCCATGTAATCCGTAATGCAAAGACGTCCACCATCTGCTTCTAACGCTTCCGCGAGTTGACGTTCCGGCCGGCACCGACCCTGATACGACCTCCAGACTTGTTGCGCTCACCAGTCAGGATGCCAGGAAGGTAATCCTCATCCATCAGATCCCGTTCCCGGCGCTGGCGCCGCTCTTCCTCCGTGGTGGTTCGAATGTACTCCTTCTGGTCCTCGGCAAGGATTAGCTCGGTGCCCCATCCTCCCTTTCCACCGCCGCCTTTCCACTTGCCATTGGCGCTGCCGGCCACAGGCTTGGGGACACTGAAACGGTTGCCGCGGTTGTTCCACTGCATATTCTTCTTCAAGTGCATGGTAAATTGACCATTGACAGTCGTAGTGCACGAGACACGGGTAAGCGTGTCTTTACCACAGCGAGGACAGAACTGCTTGTTCATTTCCTTGGTGGTGAGGAAGCAGGCATGGCATCGCTTGATGAATGACTTCAGGTGCGACACTCTTTGAAGAGTTGTCGTGGACAAGAGGTTCAGGTTCATCTGCAACAGAACGTTTTGGCACTGTAAAAAACATTAGTCAAAGTGGTCAAATCAAGCACGCAAATAAGTCTCTCCGTACCGCAAAATCGGTGGTCATGGTTGCGACCTGCATGGTCTTCGGCTCGGATCCTCCAGATGTGCCACTCTCATCACGGGCCAGCCGCTTCTTGTAGTTGGTGGGTGTGATCCATTCTCCATCGTCGTCATCAGCAGCGTCTTCTTCCTCCTCGACCTCGTCCTCGATCTCGGGGGTATGGTCGCCAGCCGGAGACTGGACCATGGCGCTCTCTGCTGCAGCTTCAACTTCCTCTGCCAAAACAGTCTCGTCCTGCTTTGGCTCCTCAGCAGCGTCGGTTACAGCAGCCTCGGTTGCACCATCGACGCTCTCCTCCACGGCAGACTTCTCTTCCGCGGCGGACTCTGTTTCTTCCTTCTTGTCTTCCTCCTTAACAGGTGGTCTTCCATTCACTCGCTTCTGTCCAGGGACACTTCGCAAGCGCCAGTCACCACCGTTCCGCTCACACTCAATCTCATACGCAAGCGCCAGCACCTCGATATCGACTCGACTCAGCACAGATCGATCGCCCGTCTTGCGCGCAAATTCGCTGATAACATTGAAGCTCTTTGGTGTCGGGGTTCGCTGCTTCAAGAAAGGCAGGTAGAGAGTCTCGACACGGGCACGGGCGTCGGGATCACGAATTTCGTTCACGACCGAGGGAGTGGTGATAATCTCGTCGCATTGCGCGAGCAAAGTCGACAGCGGCGGGGTATTTTTGATGATGGGACCAGCGTCCAGCACAATTGTGTGGACGGGCTTAGGCGGCAAAGAGGGTGTATCCGCCATGCTGAGCTCTTGTTTCAGCGCCTGCCGTCACAAAGAGAACTGCAGGAATCGGTGGCTTTTTGTAGGGGGGTATTCTCCTTCGCGGGGATGTGAAAAAAAGGAAATTTCTCGAGAAGTTGGTCCGTGCGCTTATCGCTCTATCTTATCGGCGTTGGGCTTGAACCTCATAGATCTACCTAAGGTATGGATGGACTGGACCATAACCACAAATATTAAGGTTATGCCCTTCTCTCTGGAACAGATTTGTAAAAAATTGAGAATATTCGTGCGTTCTTCAGTTTTGAAGACTTGTGAAATTGCCATTATGATTGGTTTTCAATATTATCTTGCCCACATGACCTCAACTTGAACGGGCAGGTGCCTACGAAATATAGGTATCCATTCGTGGGACACCTGGTGGTCCACCTAGTCTTTCACACAATCACTCCCTAGGTAGTGTTTAGCCATTGCCATTTCTCAAGTTTCACAACCTGGTCGGCACCCATCTAAAACCACATAGTATATGGATATCCCTCTAATCTTAGTATCTGGCGTTCTACTACCACATAGGTCGCCAACAACAATACCTCTGCCCCCCACCTAATCCTGGGTAGATCGAGGCGAATGTTGCTGCATCTCGAGATCGGACTTCCACCGGATATCCCTTTCACTCTCAGGCTGCGAAGCAGGTGTCTCAACCTTCTTGTTCAATACAAAAGAAGGATGAAGCACATTCATCACGACCATAACCATCAACATCATCGCTGCATCGAAGACATATAAGAAAACTTCATGGCTGATGACATAGCCGTCGTTTCCTTGAATAAATTCAATCAGACGATAGACAGATCGAATCAAGATCAACACACTAGCGCTGTAGCAGGCGAACAGGAGACCTCTCCAGTCCCGAGGCAAGGTCGAGGCATGCTTATCCATCAGCCGCTCGCTCTCGATTGTCGGAACACGAATGATTTTGACATGGAAGATGAAAGAGGTGACCACAAATGCCCCGAAGAATACGAGCTGGACACAAAGACCCGCCACAATCACCCACTGGCCGATCTTGACTGTCTTTGCAGATCCATTGGTCATGATTCCGCCTCCTGTTCGGCAAGAAATAATAAGGATGAGAGAAAAATCCATGAAGTTTTAAGTGGCAGTGGCTTCAACTCACCGGCAGCCTGGAGAATAAAGGAAAGGACATCTCCAGCAACGAAGACTTTCGTCATCCATTTGACGGGAACATAACTCAGATGTTCTCCTTTGACGGAAGTGATGATTCGACCGAGTACCATGTATATCGACGCTGCGTACAACGTTGGCGCCAAAAGGATTAGGAGTGATTGAATTGCGTAAAGAATTGTGGATTGGGTGAAGAAGTGAGAGCCGGCGCGAGCCCCGTAGCCGATGATTTGGACTATGAGAAACATCAGCAAATGCGACATCACCAAGCAACCTGTACATATATTGACGAGACTAACAGATACCACCCACGATAAATGGGTTAAAGTATTTTGAATGTGCCTTGATTCGTTGATAAAGATGAAAGGCAGTCGTCAATCCAAAGAGAACCGCTAAAAGGATTGCACACGGGAGGTTTGGCGTATAGTGGTAGAGAACATAGGTGCTGTTGGTAGCCATGGTGACTTGTTTCCCTGTGATAGAATTGAAGGTGGAAGAGAGTAAAGAAGGTACTAGAGCTCTGCTATCCCTGAGGAAGTTGATGAAGTTGGTACTCTTTGAACTGATCGTTCGCTGTAAGCAAGACCATGAGAGATTTATAGATTTTCTGTAGCAGTGATGCCTGTCGCATTTTTCAGCAAAAATACCGGCACTGCCTGGCTAATTTACTTGCACTGCAACCACTGTCGCATTTGGCCATGGAAGGATTTCATGAGGCTGAGAACGTGGTAGAGCATCCGAAGTCGAATACGAATCCGATTAAGAACCAGGTGTGTCCGACAATAATTTAACCTTAAATTTCTCTTCTGCCTAAACTCGCAGCGTCTAGTGATTAATCTAGATCTACAGATAAACGGAGACCCACCGTAAAATGTACTGTACACTGTACAGTGTACAGTACAGTGTAGTGAGTACATAGTCAGGTCCACTTGATAAATTTAGGGCTGCCCTGGGTCGGTTTCGGGTTCGGATTCGGCACACTTCGGGTTCGTATTCGTATGAAGTGCCAATGTAGATCAGAATCCATGGTGCAACCAATGAGCCTCCTATGGTCATGGCTGGATACTTAACAGCCTATTGAGAATAAGGAATAAAGGGAGCATTTGGCCTCTTAATGCGCGGATCGATAGTTTCCCGGTTTGATTTCCATCTCCATGGGAGGGGTCGACACCCGTGGACATTGTTTTAGTTATACACACTTGGATGCCACTCATCACGAATTGCCAGCACTCGGTTCCAAGACACTTTTCGCTTCCAGTTCGAGTCCATGGCAATTTTTGAATCAAAATTCCTACAATATGTTCCTTTCAATTGAGACAGGGAATATGCTGCTGGCTGGCTTTTCTGTGGTAAGCATTTCCAAGTCAAAAGTCATAACCTTGGCTAACAACAGAAGGTGATTGCTGGCTTCCTCTCCATCGCGTTTTACAATGTGTATCTTCACCCCCTGAGTCACTATTCCGGTCCCATTTTACATGCGATATCTCGATTGCCGTACTGTTATCGTGCAATGCGCGGTACTCTTCCATTTGACATGCTCGAGCTCCACAAGCGTTACGGCGATATCGTTCGGATTGCTCCGGATGAACTTGCCTTCTCGCATCCCGATGCTTGGAATGATATCATGGGTCACAAAAGGGGAGAGCAAGAGCTAGGCAAGGCAGCTTGGTTTTATCAACCAGTAGAAGAACTACCGAGACACATTGTCAACGAAGAGAGAGAAGAGCATGGCCGTCTCCGCCGGCAAATGGCCCATGGGTTTTCCGAAAAATCGATGCGAGGGCAGGAGCCACTGATCCGGGGCTACCTGGATCTGCTCCTACAGAAACTGCGTGTATTTTCTCAAGACGGAAGCCCAGTCATAATCTCAGACTGGTACAACTATACGACTTTTGATATTATTGGAGATTTGGCCTTTGGTGAGCCATTTCAATGTCTGGAGGGTTCGAATTATGACAGTTGGATTAAGACCATTTTCCAATCAGGGCAGATGGGTACAATTCTCCAGTCACTTTCATTCTACCCCCTGCTCAAGAAAGCTTTGTTATCCTTGGTTCCCAAATCGATGCGTGATGCCCAGGCCCTGCATACAAGCAACACTACGAAGAAGATGCGACGCAGAATGGAACGCACTGAAGAGAGGGATGATTTAATCGAGGGGTTGCTCAAAAAGAAAGACGAACTGGTTAGTCTCCCCATGCAACTGCTATCCCACGTATGCTGATATGAGCTAGAATCTGACGGTTGAGAAATTAATTGCAAATGCCGAGATTCTCATTATCGGGGGCTCAGAGACCACAGCATCTGCGCTGAGCGGAGTGACTTATCTCCTACTTACGAACTTGGACGCCTACGAAAAATTGAAAAAGGAGATACGAACTGCTTTCCAATCCCAGGAGGAGATCAACTTGATCTCAGTTGGTCAGCTCCGGTATCTTCAGGCGTGCCTGGAAGAAGGTCTGCGCATGTATCCTCCCGTAGCGAATGGGCTACCGCGGGTCTGCCCTCCTGGTGGAGCGAGGATCCTCGGACATTTGGTGCCAGAAGATGTAAGTGGGCAAATCTTCCATTCTTCATTCGATGAAGCCTATTAATCTTCGAGAACAGACTTATGTTTCCATACATCAATGGGCACTTTATCGACGGGAAGAATACTTCAAAGAGGCAAATGCATATCATCCTGAGCGTTTCTTGGGACATCCTGATTTTCAGGCCGATAGACGCGAGGTGCTGCAACCATTCCATATTGGTCCGAGGAATTGCTTGGGACGAAAGTAAGTCTTGTTTTGAAACCGGACGAGCTAAGCTGATGCCGCCCAGTCTTGCATACAGTGAAATGCGCCTGATCCTCGCCTTGATCATATTTAATTTTGATCTTCGACTCTCCAAAGAATCCGAAAATTGGATGCAACAGAAGAACTTCCTTATGTGGCAGAAATCCCCTCTCCGCGTTTACTTGCAACCTCTTGTCTGATATATCATGGCCCCTGTCCATGTTTTGCAACACGGAAATTGCACTATGATTGTCATTTATTTTGGTTAATTAATTATACTCAGCGTTGAATTCCGGCTCGTGTGTGATTAGAAACTTTTCTAGGACCTAGAATGAGCCTGTCTCATGCGCAAGGGGCTATTGAGGTAACCAATCTGTATCTTCCAGGATCTGACCTTTTTTGAGAAACACAAGCTAGTGTTTGACTGCAATCGTGATTACTTGAACTCAGACTTGTACGCTCAAGGAAATATCATCCTGAACCCAATTATGTCCTCTAGGATGCCGCTTTCTGGAGCATAACGGCCGCATGGAACGGTCGGGAGGTAGGCCCTTTCTTTGCAACAAGGGAGATATTATATGATAGAATCCACCACGTTTTCAAGAAGCTATCAGTGGAAAACGAATAGCTATAATATTTCGGGTGCCTAATCCCAGGAGATTTATTTCATAATGCAAAGAATTGCGGGATAAGATAGATTTCACCACCTAGCTCAGCAACTCATTCACTCACCTAGTCGCTGATACATCAGCTCCGTGTCGTCTGACCTTGACGTATCCCGTGACAAAATTTGACTCGGGTGAAAGATCAAAAAAACAGGAACATCAAGAGGGCATCAAACGTATATGCATCGTACTCATCACTCTGCAGTACGCCAGTTTGTCCCGATTCGATAGATGCACCGGACCATTATCATCACGCTGGCAAAGTAGAGGACAAAAAGATAAGGTACCGCTTCCAGTTGACAGTGTATGAAACCGACTCTGCGGTAGGATTTGCAAGGATTCCTTTGTGGAAAGTTGACCGAGACAACGACGAACAGCGCAAAGAAAAGGATCTGGACAAAAACACCAGCGAGGATAACGTTTCCGAGCTTCCCATTACTCTCTGATTTTGCATTGCTAATCATAGCGCCACCTAAAGGCCGTCAGTCAATGACGGAACTTTGAAGAAATGAATAAAATGGCGAGGTTGACACACCTCCACTTTGAACGAGGAAGGCTAAAACATCACCAACGACAAATATCTTCGTCAATTTCGTGGATGGGATGATGGATCTTGAATTGCCATCAACTCGTCGAGTCGGGTAACCCCAGAATCATGTAAATTGATGCTGCAAAAAGAGATGATGCGAGCAAAATGAAAAGTCCCTGCATAGCGTACAGCATGGTTCCGTAATTTGACATAAGCATTGACTGCTCAAGCTCCGTGGCCGTTGGCTTCGAACAAGCCACTAATGATAAACGCAATCAGGAACCTTCGTCGATGCCTAATGGCAAGATAGATATGAGAAATTGTCGCCACAAGAAATAAAAAGAGCGTAATAGTACCGACCGCCAACGAGGGTATATAATTGTAGAGAACATAGAGGGCCATCTCGTAGGATATAGAAAGACGAGGTGATTTTTCTGAACTGATGATGATTCAATTGAAAGAGCGTGAGAACGTCTTGAGTGCAACTTTTATGAGAAATTAAGAGCACAATTCAGATATCTATCCCATTGATCAATGTTGACACTTGCTGTATCTGGTGTTTGACCGAGGCATCAAAGTTGACTATATTTAGCCATTCAGCTTCGATTAGTTCGAGCACGCATCCGAACCCGAGGGTCCACCTTCCGGTTGTGTACGAACAGCCGACTCATCTGTACCTGTACCGTGAGATGCTAGACAGTGCTTAAGCCCTCGATGAAGTAGGGTAGGTATGCGTCCCCTGCAGTCCGTTCTGCATCTCCCCTCGGCCCAAAACGGTACTGCCCGGCACTGATCAGAATGTTACTTCCACGGTTCACCCAATACACCCAGCTGCGAGGGATCAATCCATGACCACCTCCAAGTCGCTAGCCGGTCAAGAACGCATCGATAGCGCGGGGCAAAAAAACTTGTGGAAACACCCAGAAACCTGAAGCCCGCAAACGAGGCGATTCCAGTCCCCGCTGTGAATGAGCCGTCGGCCGGTTTCAAACAGAGTGATGCAGTGTCGGGCGAAACATCCAGTATGTTGTGGTATAGCAAGCCTCGACAATTTGATCAATACGATCCTTCTTCCGGTTGATCTTCAGTTGGTCCCTACGAGTAAAGGCGGCGAGCGCTAGCGACGCCGGTCTCGTTTGGAGTACTGAGGGGCAAATCTTGGTGGAAACATGACATTCATATCAGAAGATTTTAATTGAGGACAAAACGAGAGTTAATCTGTGAGCTCCGAGCCCCCGATGGATGAGAAACCGGCTGTCTGCTGCGAAGCTGTTTGACGTAATCTTTCAATCCTTTGTTAAAGTTCAACATACACCAGACCGAATTGACCAGCGTTGAAGTAATTAAAAAGGTCGCAATCGCGGCAAATAGCGTGAGGGATGTCTTGAACGCGCTGAGACCACTACTGTCTGTCAAACGGTACATTTGGAACATGGTTCTGATGATAGTTGCCAAGATGGCAACCATGAAGAGCTGTGATGATTGTCAGACAAAGCCTGGAATTTAATTAGATAGTGCCGCTCACCATGACAATGACAAGGGATTTTCTTTTCTCTCGTCGACAAAAGAAAGCCGCTAGGGCAAGAGCTATGATGGTAACGGGTACCATGGCCGCGTTGCTCAAGAACTCTTCATTATTGAAGTCTTGAATCGACAGTAGAATCTGAAGTTGTGTTCCAAAAATAAAGAACCAGTCAAATTTCAGGAGGGCGATGTAGACCTGTCAAGTTAGCGTAGGAATTAGGATTACCCTAGCATAGCCTCTTACCTGGTAGACAGTATATCGGCGATTCATTCGCAGGTCTGCGCTGATGTCTTTATAGATTGACCACGAAAATTCCGCACGAAGCTTCCACGTCACGAATGTCATGATGGCAGTGCCGACACCTAGAAAGACTGGAACCAATATAAGTTCGATCTGGTACGTCGACCAAATGCTGTTGCTGCGCGAAGTATCTGCGACTACTTCAGTGACGGTCTCCCTGATTTCTCTCATCTGAATGATGCCGTAGATGAAAAGACCCAGGTTACAGATGCACAGTCCAACCAGTTGAAAGGTGTTCTTGCGTCGTAAAGCATCGTATGAAAGCGCCAGCTCGTAGAGAAGCGCGAATATGTAAAGGCCGAGAAATGACCGAATGCGCAGCGTCGCCTCATCCTTATCAATCGTGTCAAGCTCGTTCAACATGCTAACAAAGACCCAGCTAAAAATGATGATGAGCCTCATGCACAAAAATTATACTCAGTCCTTGCTAGGCACTTACCTCTCGATCCCAACGGTAGCCAGGGTTTCGAGGATCACCGTGGTACCAAACGACCGTGTCCATAATGTGTTTGGAACGTAGATAGACCGGCGCTTTTTTTTAGATGAAGTCACATGGCCTCTGTCGTTGTGGACATGATCTGTCGATGACGGGAAATCGTCGAGCTCAATGTACCTTCCAGTGTGGATCTTGGAGAAGGGGCGACCCTGTGGGGGTTCAGCCCTGGTCGGAGGGTACACAGTAGCTTTAGCGACTCCAGAGTCGCTGTGGTGCATCGTTTCCTTTCATAAAGCGTAGCTTCGAATTTCAGGTTCAAGGATAGGTTGTTCCAGCAATGAGGTTTGAATAAAGTAGACGTTATTTGTGACTGTCATTGAAGAGAGTTCAGTGAGTGCAGCCTGACGAGGCTGACGTGCCCGAGAACGAATCGAGGCGTAAATCTTTCGGAATAAGGCCCATTTTTAGGATTTTTAACTCGCGCGGGTCAATAGTCAATCATTTTTGTGGAGCCTAGCGTATCCAGATTCAATCTTTATACGGTTGTTTCTAAAAAAAAACAACAACAAATCTGTTGTTTTAGTTACACTCGGCCATGACCCGCTAGCGCCCTATCTCCACAAAGACAGCCTATCACCCATGGCTGCCTAGTCTAGCCCCTTTTCTAAACCGATCCTTCCTCATTTCAAGAGCATCGGCGGTGATTTATCTGGCACCACACAACCAAGATCAGCACAGACCGACATTATGGGCCATGGTCCATCGCCTTGAGTGAAGACTTTGGGGAGTCAGCCAAGTAAATCTGACACCAGTCATCGTGGCTCATCTTCGGGAAGGTCTCCGGGATTTCGTTAACTTTAGAAAACGGACAAGCAAACAAGAAAGAGTAGCCCAAGTTTTGCCTGATCGTTGGATTACCTAGAACTTGACCTGCCACTTAGGATTTGTTCTTATCCGTTCGCCGAAAATTCGAAACCCTAACGGAATAGGTGCTATTGCCAAGGCGATAAATCCCAACAGGCTGTTGCCCCATCCTAGGCCAATTTTGTCATACAGTTTTAGCCCGAATAGAGGAAAAAGCGCACCCAAAAAGCTCCGTAGCACTGTGTTGGCTGCTGTAGCGCTCGCAGCATGGATGGTAAACGCGTCGACCAGGTAGGTTTGGATGCACATTAGGATACCGATCATGCCAAACCCAATCACGGCGTTTCCAATTTGAGGCACAATCCAGTGGACATGGTACTTGGTGCTCCATCCATAGACGAACAGACCAGCCGGAAGACAGAGACATGCCGGAATGATGATTGGGTATCGCAGTCGGTCTTCGGGAAGAATGGGCTCTCCCAAGGCGATCTTTCTCCTGATCCTCTTGTCACTCTGGGTGGCAGCAAAGCCGAGCCCCAACAGCATGCCAACTCCACTTCCCAGGAAAGCTAGGCCCGCAGTTCCGGAAGAAAACCCGTACTCGCCCTCGAATACGAACGTATAGGTCGTGAAGAGGATATAAAGCAGACCGTACATGATTGCCACGTACGAACACATCAGGAAAATGATTGGCGAGAGGAGAAGCATTTTCATGGGCCGGATGATGCTTCGTATGAATAGCTCCTTCTTGGGTAGATCGGAATGAAGACGAGATTGATACGAGGGGTTCCCTGTCTCTTTCCTCAGTTGAGCGGCCTTGCGCTCAAGGAGAATCGGCGGGTATGTCTCTTTCAAAGTGAAGAAACACACCATGGTGAAAGCGCCCGACTGTTCATAAACGATTCGACAATTCGAAGGTCAGTTTTCACACGCTAGCGTGGTGATCTCATAGATGATTTCTTACCACGATCGCGATGACCCAAAAGACCCATCTCCAGTCTTTTGCTTCAACAAGAAACCCTCCCGCAATAGGGCCAATGATAGGCCCAAACAACGGTCCCAAGGACCAGAGCGACATTGCTACACCTCGTCTCTCTGGTGGCATGAGGTCCGCAATTGTACCGCTGCCGCAGGTAATCGGTGCCACTCCAGCAAAGCCAGCCAGGAAGCGAAACACGATCAACATCGCCATATTCTTGGACACTGCGCATAGGATAGTGAAAATCAAGAAGAGAATGTTGCAAGCATGATAAACAGGGACTCGACCAGTCCACTCGCTAAGAGGCGCGATGACAAGTGGTCCAAATGCGAAACCCAGCACAAAAACGGAGATAACAAAGGTCGCAAGTATTGTTGAGTCTGTCTGGAAGTCTGCTAACATCTGAGGAACACCAGGAGCGGACATCGATGATGCTAGAGGTCTGAAATGCCTGGTCAGTCGAATGATAATCGCCTGATTAAGGGTCTGTCTGAATGGGAAAGCGTACGTAAGGAAAGTGACAAGTGACAGAGATGCGATTATAGTCCATTTCCGAGAATTTGACCAGTTCCTTGGGTTGGCAGGATCCTCGTTCTCAGGTTCACTCCACCACACGTCGAAGTTGGATGCTGGATCTTCGCACTTTGCTGCTGTTATGTCATTCGAGGCACTGAGATGCTCGTTTGTGCTGACACGGCTGGCGACTCCTGCCTCGAGCGCTTCAGGTCTTGTACACTCGTCTTTTTTATCGTCATCATTTGCGTTATCGGACATCTTGGATCTCGGGAGATATCCTTATTTTCGGTACGGCTGTTCCATGCGTCGGCTCCGGATCGACAAAATGTCTCGAGCACGAGCGTTGCAGTGCAATCCAAAAGTTCTCCGCAGGGTTTGAAACTATTTTCAGGGCAAAACTGTCTTCTCGACTTTGTCTATCTGTTGGTTCTCCTATTCATTCATGCATCAATTGTTCAACCAATCAAACTAGAGGTGACGGGCAATTGATTCATTTAGTTCATGTATTCTCGGATTCGCTCTCGTATTCGGGAGCGTGGTACAACTTTCCAACGTTAAATTTCCCGGTTAAAGCCAATGCAAAAGAAATCTCTGGGCACTTACTTCTAGAAAGGTGTATGATATCCAGCATGCCATATTGTGTCTTTTGCTCTCTCTTTTCTCTTGATTTCTCCTGTTGATTGCCACTTATTGATGCTATACTGTACCTTGTATTCCGTATAGTTATACTTCGAGTTGACCAACCCGAATACGAACCCGAGGCGGATCCCTCATCATCCGATGACTTTTTATGCCTGAACGTTAAACACAGCATGGATTTTGGTCTCGGGCGAGAGCCTGCTGAATAATGTCAGACATGGGGTAAGTCGCTAGTTAACTACCTAGTACCTACACAAGATAAATCATGCTCTTCTTCCTTTGGCCCCTCAAAATCCTAATCCTCCATCAGCCTTCCAGTCTCGAAGTATGTTGTTGGGGAGAGGGACATAGCGAGACGGAGCGCATATATAGAATCTCGTGTGTTACTGCTTAGATTAACCGAAGTCAATTTAATGAGACTCACACACTTCCAAATACAGCAGTCACAGGCTGCCGCTGTTGAATCATAACATGTAGAATGCAGCACGTACTACTTTCTGGGCACCCGATATGGTAGAATATGCCTTGGGAAAAGCGTATTGTGCGCGAAGAAGATTAAAACCAACAAGGTTTGGTTCCACCCGGGCAAGAAACTTCAGCCGATGTAGGTTTAAACATGTATTGTTGAGTACGGTCAGAAAGGATCTAACGATCTGTACATAGATGAATAGGTACACAATAAGCCGAGACTCCTACACGCCATGTGGTCAATCAGGTTTCCCTCTGGAAGAATGCCTATGGTTAGCTTTATACGAGAGAAAAAAACCAAATAATGATTCAACAATGTGACCCAACATGAGATCTTGGTTTCTGGCCATGCATAAACCCGTCACCGTCACGACATTCCCGTATAGATATGATGCCGGAGATGAATGGAGTGTTTGTCTTATAAGTAAGACCTTATACTGCGTGGAACTTTCCAGAAGCACACAGTAAATCGCCAGGTCC
This sequence comes from Penicillium simplicissimum, assembly GCA_024706585.1. Classification (NCBI taxonomy): domain Eukaryota; kingdom Fungi; phylum Ascomycota; class Eurotiomycetes; order Eurotiales; family Aspergillaceae; genus Penicillium; species Penicillium simplicissimum. The sequence goes on from JAMZTW010000014.1 coordinate 1,384,683, forward strand.
ACCCGGCACCCATTACTTCAAACTACTAGCCTACAGCGTTTGGACTCGGGATTTAGCTTCGGGCCGTTCTGTTCGACCGCCTCCTCTCGATTGAGGTGAAGCATAAACCCGCAGGCAAACTGCAGCAATGGCTATACAAAATGGGATTACAGTGAACATTAGAATCCCTTCAAAAAAGCTAGGAGTATAGGGCGATTTGGAATTCCTCCTGCTAACGGAGATGAAGTCAGCTCCGAGACTCCGTGCGATAGTTGGTTGAAGGCCAGGGCCATGACTCAATGTGACAGATCACTTTAACCGTGTGGTGTCACAGTGGTGTCAGTAACCCTGTTTTGTGCGAGAGCTTCAACATCAGCTGCTTCAAGCTCCATTTAGAAGAATTACCCAAGCGCTTTGAGCTGAGTGAACCTACCCTGAGCGTATTGCTAGCTTGACGTTACGAGCTCCTTTCTGCACAGCAAAGGTGTACATATCGAAGAGAAGCTCTGAAGTAAGCTCCGCAGCCAAGTCGCCACAAGCCTCAGCTTAGCCTACCGTCCCACAATTACTGTAAGCCAATTATCTCCACTTTCAAAGTCGTTAATCAGATCCTTGGCGCATTCGAACCCGGAAGATGCAGAGGCGCGCGCCTTGCGCGAGGTCGCGAGCAGCGCTTTCCACCGCCACTTTGAGGCGATCGCGGCTCCAACATACCAACAGACGACCTGACGGGACTGACTGTCGGTTCGATTATTTGATCCCCTCAATTGCATTTGCGCACAAGCTTTGGTTGTCGTGGGGATGATAGTTATGGCAAAGTTTGTTCGCTTGAAAGGGAGACGCGCCCCTTGCTCGTCGTGAGCATTAACAAAGCTTTGATGAAACGCCCCACAAAGAATTGACCCCCAAACGCCGATGTCTCAAAGGGCAAGTATTCTTTATGGATCAGTTCTCTTGGGATAATTTTCAATGGTCAAGCTGGACATTGATTCGGTCTCTCATTCATGCATTCAAAGTCAACGAGAGGCGGGGAAAGAACGAGGTGGTCAAGCTGACATTGTGGTCCGCGACGTGCGGTAATCTGCAGCTGTTTTTCTGATAGATCGGTCTTGCACTCGCTGCAGATGCATGACGTATGGTGCCTTGTGTGCACAGGAGCGTGGAGCAGCGCTAGCCTATAGCCTGGGGTCTGATCGATACGTCAAAACGCCAATCACATATCGGCGATTTACTTGATCGCCAACTTTCTCAAAGCAAAAGTAACTGACAAAGACAAGACTAGCCTCCTCGATAGCTAGGCTTTAATTTTACAAACAGTCTGATGCCACATCGATATCTGGGCTTGATGATGTTCCATGAAGGTCAATTTCGAGGTTCTTGCAAGCTCAAAAACACCAAAAATCAAAAACCTAGTGAGGCAGAGGTATCCGGACCTTAACGCGTCCGCTTCCTTATTTATTGAAGTATTCGGAGAACAACGGGGACTCTATCTGTTGGGATGTGGCCCCTTGCGCACTCGGCCTGCGATCTGGGGAAATAGGACAACATCATGCTGGATGCAGGGAGTCTTTCCTTGGCCACACTTCCACCCTAGGAGACGAAACTAGCCGATTTTGGCTCCAGCCGTTCCTTGTTGCTAGCTGGCCTGGTTGGAATTTTTATTGAACTATCCGGTTGTTTTTCACCAATTTCAGAAGAAAGTATAACAAAGCGTGAGTTCTATATCAGAAGGCGTTTCCTTGACGCCACTTGCCCCGGTCTTTTCTCGCGAATCAGGGGTCCTCAAGACTTTCAAACTATCGCCTCTCGTTTGGAATCAAAGTCTCTCTCTCTCTCTCTCAATTTGCTAAGGTGTTTATTACAAGTTGTTCAATTCTGGTTCTCTTGGCTTTCGCAGTCCGTTCATAGACCTGTGAGGAGGGAACTCCTTCTTCAAGCACTGTATCGATAGTGGTTTACATCAGTCCTCAGCAATTGCTGAAGATGAGTCTGCTTCAACTTCGTGATGCTGTCTTCAAAAGGGAAGGTGGCAATGCTTATCTCTCTCCTCGAGGCCTGCAGGGCTTAGTCGTCAGCGTCGTCTTTACCTCACTGGCCGCTTCGTTTGTTGGAATCCGCCTTTACACTCGACTCAAGTTCCTGAGGCGACTGGAAGCCAATGACTGGATGGTCGTCGTGGCACTGGTAAGTCACCCTTGTAAATCCCAGTTTTGCATTAGATTACATTATTCAGGTCCTGACTATACGTGCAGATCAATTCGTTCATCTTCATGGGTCTCGATATCGTCGAGGCCACCAGCGGCATGGGAATGCACCTCAAGGACATCCCGCCTAACATCCTCGAGAGACAGCTGAAGGTATGTAGAGCACATCAACAGATCGAAATCTATCTAACCCAAACCAATCAGGCCTTTTGGCTCACGATCCCCTTCTACAATGCCGCCGTCCTCTGCGCAAAAGCATCCATTCTCATGCAATACTTCCGCGTCTTCCCAACACGGCGTATGCGCATCGTCTGCTGGGTCATGATAACTATACTGGGAGTCTATGGAACTTGGTGCGTGGTCAGCGCCTTCTTGACCTGCGTGCCTGTGGCCAAGTTCTGGAACCCTACGCTCCCTGGCTTTTGCTTGAGCAGGCCTGGTCTATGGTTTTCGAATGCCAGTATGCATATTACCACCGACCTGGCCATCTTGATTATTCCCATTCCAGCGTTGGTTGCCATCGACATCCCCAGAAAGCAGAAGCTCGTTCTAATGATTATGTTTGCTCTTGGTGGTTTGTAAGTGAACTTGACGGGAACAGCCCATGACGATGCCAGGGCTAACATCCACGCAGCGTCTGCATCACCAGTATCGTTCGTCTGGTCAGCCTCAAGAAGATCTCAGAATCAAGTGATCCAACGTGTAGGCATTCCCCTCTAGTCCCTCTAACTATGTCACTTTAACTCACCCAACATCCAGACGACAACGTCGGCGCCGCCTCATGGTCCGCCATCGAATGCAACACCGGCATCATCTGCGCCTGCCTCCCAACCCTCAAACCCCTTCTCTCACGCCTCATCCCGGGACTAATGTCCACCTTCAGCGGGAGCAAGCCCACACAGGGAAACACCGGTATCTCCAACGCGCGCTCCATCACCTGGAACGACGAGTCCACGCTCGGTGCACCCTGCGAAGATCCCGAGTTTGGGGCGGGAGATCCTGAGCGCGTGCTGGAGCTGTCTTCACAATGTGGTAGCAGATGCCTGGCAGAGAAGAATCACTTGGCGGATGATACTTCGATTGCGAAGCTTATGAAGCATCAGCGTCGACATCAGGATCAGTATAGAGGGTCGACTGCTTCGTTTCCCTCGCGCCGATGATATTCACAGTGCTTTACTTGAGTCAGGGCGTGCTTTGGTCAGGCAGTGAGTGGCATCGGCGTCGAGTGTAGAATGTGTTTGTCACTCGCGGGTTTGAACCAAAAATAAACTTGCCAGGGCTAAATGATCTTTTCCGTCTGGCGACGATTGCAGCCCATAGTGGGCGCAATCTTCTCTTCCTCTACATACTTTCATTTCTTTTCGATATCCTTGGGCTTTAGCTCCCCTATTATTACCTAGTTGAGGCATAATATTCAAGTAATACTAAATACAACTCTAACTGAACAAGGACGATAAAATCAAGTAGACTGGTATCTTCAAAGTCATTTCTCTAGCTAATGGTGCATAAGTCAAAAAAAACAATCCCCGCCAAAGGCTTGTGCAAACAGGATCTAAACCATCATGCTCTAACCAATCTTAAAAATCCGCAAACTCCTTGTCAATCTCCTCAAAGTAATCAAAGACTCCCTTGAACAACTTCACGCCAAGCCCAGGGTCCAAGCTTCCGGTGGTAGCACGAATGCTGTGCATGCTGAGCTGGGGGATGCCGCAGTCGATAGCTCTCATTCCGATCTGCGCGCTAGTCATAGGGCCGATGGTACCACCACTGCGCGAATCATTTCGAATCTGGAACACCTGCAGTGTTGATCCACAGCGAGCAGCAACACGCTTCAGGATGCTATGGCTGACGCTGTCGGTCGTCATGTGACCGTTGGAATCAGCGGAGACGGTGACGCCGACGTTCAGCCGAGGAGAGTGGTTCTCGAGGTATACATTAAGGAAGTTGGGATTGACGGCATGAATGACATCAGACGAGACCAGGAAGCTGTTGGCGACGGTCTGCGAGAGAAGGTTGGGACCATAGGCGCCTTCGGCAAAGGCCTCAGTAATCCGCTCCATGATGCTGCTCATGAAGTTGGATCGGGCACCCTGGCGTAGCAGACTGCCAATCTCTTCGTCGTCAAACATGCCAACCATCTTGACGATTCCGGGGGAGGTCTCATCACTAGACGCTATCAGTGCCTCGTGGGCGGCATAGCAGCAAAGCTTATCGTCAATGCGACCGGCAAAAATCAGGTCCTTCTCCAAGCCTCCAAGTCGGGCTGGCTGGGTATCGAAGAGCTCCAACTCCCAGTCAATGATGTTGCTATAATCGGTAACACCAAGCTCCTTGGAGATGATCTTAACGAGCTTCTCTGGTTGGGTCGCGGCAAATGTTCCAGCCTTAATATCAGTCGACTCGGTCGTTGTTGACGACTCGAAGAGATCCGAGTTGTCAACACCAATAATGGGCACCATCTGGGTTTCCGGGTTGAAAGGCCCGTTGGCAGGCGATCCGAAATGAGGAGCGAGAGTAGGGATACGCGCGATGGGCCAGTCCAGCTTAACGAGCTTGGACTCGACCTTGCCAGTCGCCGGATCGCGAACGATCACACGGCCACCAATACCAAGGTCCCGATCCCACCAAGTTGGGCCCAATCCCCCAGCATACGGAGCGACAGCCAGCTGCTTGAAGCCAGCCTTCGTGGGGAGCTTCGACACCGGCTTGAGCTTAGCCGTGAGAGCGTCCACGTGTCCTGCCACGATTGCCATACCATTACCACTCTTGTATTCCTTGCCAATGTTGAAAGCGAGCAGCGAGCTGCCATTGCGGGTGACATAGAACTTGCCGCCGCGCTTCAGCTCTGAGGTCCACACCGCTCGTTCGGACAGCTGCTTGTAGCCGTGCTTCTCGAGGTCTTGGGAGAAGGACTTGACGGCATGAAAGATGGTCGGGTTGGCGGTCATGAAGTCGCAGTAAGGCTTGGAGTAGTCCTCGGGACGGATGGGCGCATCAGTCGTGGCTGGCGTTGGAGCCGGCTGGGCTGGAGCTGGAGCTACATGAGCAGAGCCGCCCTCTGGTAGCTGAGCAAAGATCTGTGAGGCCCATGGCCGATCAAGCCCGACGGCGTGTCTTCTGGTCATGATTTGGGTATTGAGGTAGGGAATGAGGTGGGAATGAGGGATGGAGGGGAAGGTAGTATTGGAGTCGTGTTGGAGATGGGAATTGAGTCTCGTGAGGGGAAAAGGCGGAGTAAACCGTCAGTTGAGGACTCAGGAGGCTGGTGGCCCTGCCAAGGTTGCTTATCGCCGAAGCCGACTCCGGCCAGATAAGGAAATACATGGCTGCGATAACGCCAGCCGCCGGGGACAGTGCTAGAGCCTAGGTTAAGCCATGTGCTCCGCTGAGTGAAGTGATGATGGGAGTCAATAGTTCATGCAAGTGACAACATGAGCTTTATATAGGACAGGAACCTCAAGATTAAAATATTAGGTATCTTCCAGAACTTATCGTGACATAGCCCGGTAGGCACAGGGGGGAGCTGCTGCCAAGACACCCATCTATCCCGTCCAACACGGATGGCAAGGAGATCAACTGGAGTGGAGGCTATTAGGTATCAATTTGCATTGAGGCGAGAGAAGTCCGAAACTGTAATACGCCATAGAAAACCGTTGGAGATACTGAATTCCGGCTATCCTATCATTCTCAATATGAGCCCGCCCGAACACACCGCCATATGCACAGGACGTGTGTGAGAACAGGTCCACTAACTTAACCTCCACGACGCGTCGAGAACAGGCGACCGGAAACGGAATGGCGAGATTGAAGTCTGCATGGAATAGCTATGTCGAAATCGCAAACCTGAACTCAAAGAACATAACCAGGCGCGAGATTGTCAGCCATATCTAATAGTGATGTCAGCGGTTAGAATGTAGTTACCCGAAACTTGGTTCCTTATAGCCGCAAGCCTGTATAGTAGCCAGAAGCTGTGCTGCAATGACGCAGATACGGGTAATGACTAGAGCCTGTAATAGTCAAAATGGATGATATAGAATATTCGCAAATCCTCTAGCATTCCCTTTGGTCGAGAAGCATACATTCAAGTGAGTCAAAAGGATAACAATCAACATGGCCGTATCTCAAGCTGCGAATCTCGTGGAGAAAGTCATCGGACATGATAACAATGCGACCGTCACAACCGACGTGAGCAACTACAAGAATGAGTATGGCATGGAAAGTGGCCCCTTGATCAAGGCCACTACCTGGCAGGGCAAGAAAAAGGTCTCTGTGGGTAAGTCAATACACCCAGAGAACATCGCGCTGGCGATATGCTAAGTTCAACTCTTATGTCAGTGGAAATGCCCAAGCCAAGAGTCATTGACCCAGGCGACGTGATTGTGAAAGTGACCGGTAGCACGATCTGTGGCAGCGATCTTCACCTGTACCACGGTGAGTGCGGTGTTCCAATAGATCTCCTTCGTTCAACGACACTAACCGTCTCCGTAGGTGTCATTCCTCAGCTCGAAAAGGGTGATGTACTGGGCCACGAGTGCTGCGGCGTTGTCGACAGCGTGGGACCCGAGGCAACCAAGGTCAAGGCCGGCGATCGGGTAGTTGTGTCCTTCCCAATCGCCTGTGGCCATTGCAAGAACTGCAACAGACAATTGTATTCGCAGTGTGACAACACCAATCAGAATACCATCAGCAACGCCATGTACGGCAACAGGACTGCTGGTAAGCTGACCCGGAAGAAGGGGATTTTTCAACGTGAGTGCTAACGATAACCAGGCATATTTGGATACTCCCATTTCACGGGCGGCTTTGCCGGCGGCCAAGCAGAATACATCCGCGTGCCCTATGGAAACGTCAATCTGTTTCCAATCCCAGATGGGGTGCCAGACGAGAAAGCACTCTACCTATCAGACGTGATCGCGACCTCCTGGCACTGTGTCGTCGACACGGGGGTCAAGGAGGGAGATGTCGTGGCCATCTGGGGCGGTGGACCCATTGGCCAAATGTGTGCCGAATTCAGCTTCTATCACGGGGCCAGTCGAGTCATTCTGATTGATGGCGGCGATGGAGCCTGGCGCTTGGACTTTGTGAAGAGCAAGGCGCCCAAGCTTGAGACCATCGATTACACCAAACTTCCCAAGGGCGAGTCTGTCACGTCCCAACTGAAGAAGATGGTCGATGGGGGACCTGACGTGGCGCTTGAATGCGCAGCAGGTGAATACGCCAAGGGATGGGCCCATTACTTTGAATTGATGCTGGGCATGGAGACGGATAGCTCGGAGATTCTGAACGAGATGATCACCTCCGTGCGGCCATTTGGACGCGTGGGTATTACGGGTGTCTACGCGGGATATGTAAGTGCAGCATTCTACACCCACCGATATGGGCAGTCATTGGCCCGAACATTGATCATTGTGTACTAACTCTTTTAGACTAACCACTTCAACATCGGAGCACTTATGGAAACAGGTGTTCGGTTCATTGGAAATGGACAGGCCCCCGTCCAGAAGTATTGGAAAGAGCTCATGGGGCTGATCCAGGAAGGAAAAATCAATCCGCTGGATATGGTGACCCATCGTGTACGCCTGGAAGATATGGAGAAGGTCTACGCAGCCTTTGACCGGCGAGATCGGGGCATGCAGAAGATCTTTGTGCAGACCAAGCACTCTGCTCCCCCGTCGGCTGGGGCACCCACCTTGACTGAGTTATAAGAAGTTGCGGTGGGAGTTCATGGTAGTGTGTACTTATATCAAATTGATTCGTGAATAATTCGACAATGGCTGTGACGGCTCATCGGTTGTTTAGCTTTGTCCGCGGAGGAATAAAGATACGAGGGGACACTCGTTTCGAGTCCTGGAGAATAGGTATTTTCTTGTGTGCTGTACCCGACATGTCTATGTCAGTATATCATCATATTCTCACCAGTGCAGATGGTCCCTTGGGTAAGAGGGAACCATAACAAGTGTTTCCTACTCTTGCATTATCTTAATGGTCCGTGGTCGGTCAAATTCGCACCATGATTTGCAGCACTACTCAGCGACGTGCGATGGGTCTTCGCCGAAAATCCTCTCCATTGCCATTGCCACCCAGCGTATTTCCATCTCATGGTCCATGAGTCACGATCGACTTACACTCCCGGATAGGTAAGTAGCCGCAGCGAGGTATTTATGTAGGGGATGACGAAACTGACCCCCTCCCCCCTCCTTTTCTGCATATGACCCCCCTCCTGCCTGAAATCCCCTAGTATCCTCTTCCTACTGCTCTTCCTAGGTACTACCCTTTCGAATACTCTTTCGAATACTCTAGTACATTAGTTCTTATAGTTTAGTATTCTACTTTACGTCCTTGAATGATATCGATAACACTAAAGATGTAGACGAGTAAACGCGATGAAGGGTGACTAGGGCTGTTAGGTGGAACCAGGGCAATTGCCATAGTAATTCCCTTTATGTAATTAGATTCACGGTACTCCTCACGGAGCAATGCACCGGAATCCATTTCCCAGCGAAGTCCACTCCCACCCACGGAACTCGGCTTGGTACAGTCGCAAAGGAAGCGTAGATTGCGAGAAATTCATTTTTCGGGTCTCATTCGACAAACACGTATGCTAGTGGACTAGGTGAAAGGAGGTGGGGGAAGCAAACAGCGACTGATTGATAAGAAGAAGGTGTTGTGGAGCAAGCGGCCAAGACACTGCAGCCAAGCACTTGGGCGGGTGAGGCACCAATGACACGAAGGAATTGGGAGTCTTTGAAAGAGGACATGCCGCATGGTCTGTGTCTCCAATTTTTTTTGATTTTTCTTCTCGTCATCGCAATTAATCGCGTCACCAATGACCATGGATCAGCGCGCTGCAAATGCAAACGTGGATCACTGTCGTCCGGATTGCCTAAATGGGCCACTAGCGCCATCAGATAAGATCACGGCGTTCGCCCGACTCCCCGAGAGCGGCGTTGAGTTGTTGACTCGTGAGGAGCGTGGATTATTCCTAGCCTGTCGATCCACTTACCTGCTGCACCGCTAGCAGGGCTACTCGGGCTCTAATAGGGAAGAAAAATTCGGTGCATGGCGAAGCTGCTGATTGGTGTGGGCGCCGATTCTGCTAGGTAATGAAGACTGGAAGATGGATGGTCCATCGTGAAGGATCAGGCACCTTCGTCTCTCAATCTGTTTCTTCTTCGGTTTGTGGAAGTCGAAGGTGGAATATGCTATTATACTCTGCAGCCTTTCTGGAAAATCTCTCAATCTGGACCGTGTATCCTTAGACTAGGCATAGCACCAGTTGTTTTCCTAGGCGTTGGCGAATCTTCTTCAAGGGAAGAGATCTTGACCCAGAGCAATGGCCAGCCAGGTCAGCCCACTGGTTAATGGAGCTTGCCGGGTCCTTGCGATCGGATAAAACATCTCTGGCGAGGATAACAATCATCAGAACGAATCCATCACCACTCGTAGCTCCACTTTGCGTGGTTTCGAGCACCGACTGGCGCATCCGAAAACCGGCATCCGCCATCATGTGATCATGTGAGGGACAATCTAATCTGATCATCGCCCTTTTCTTCGTCTTCTTTCCCACCTTTTGCCCCCAACTTCTCTGTTCGTTTATTTCCCCTATCTGATCTTAATCTATTTCCCACTGACGTCTTCCCCCCTCATCTCTTCCCCCCTCCCCCTCCGTCTACATCCCACTTGCACGTTGCCATTTGGTGTTCCATTCCAAGCCCCTCGCTTATCGGCTCGTATGATCGCACATCCGCTCTTCCGACCGAGACTGACCGTGCGTACCTCCCGAGCCCGCCCGACCTCGCGCTTCCCTGCTTTTCTCCATCGACCATCTGCACTGCTCCGTCCTCTATGTTCCTGCTGACCTCCAACCTAGTTCCTGAAGTGATTCCGGCATCATAATGGCCACGACAGGCGTGTCCATCACGCCTGCAACGGCCATCGCCGCCGCTCCGCCACCACGGGCCATGGCCCCCGCGTTGGTCGCCCGCCCGTCCGTAGCCCCCTCGCCAGGCCCTGGCACCCCCGGCTCCATCACCTCCAAGGAATGGGTAATTCCACCTCGTCCGAAGCCCGGTCGCAAGCCAGCGACTGATACCCCACCCACGAAGCGCAAGGCTCAGAACCGAGCTGCCCAGCGAGCGTTCCGAGAGCGGCGGGCAGCGCGAGTCCAGGAGCTCGAGGAGCAAATTAAAGAGATCGAGGATGGCCACGAAGTTCGCATCGCCGCCTTCACCGAACAGATTAGCAACCTGTCAAGAGAGGTGGAGCAGGCCCGCGAGGACGTGAATTGGTGGCGCGACCGATGCCATTCCCTAGAGAAGGAAGTCTCAATCGAACGAAGTGCGAAGGAGGCTTTGGTCAAGGAATTCCGGTCATCTGTGCATGCCTCTGGCAGCCATCACAATTCTTCGACCATCCCCGATTCAGTACCCCTACCGCCGCGTAACCGTCCGTCAACCCGAAGCTCCCGCATGGAAGACGTGGTCCCGACTAGCACCGAACAGATTACCGAAGATGCGCCGGAGAACGTACCATTGGGATGCAACAGCTGTACTTCTACGCACTGCCAGTGTATCGAAGATGCATTTGGGATGCCCATCGATACCCACGAGTCGTCTCGTGCTAGACATCCCCCTCACGGTGTCGGAAGCCCCGTCCGTGAGCTGTCGGATCCGAAGATCAAGCCTGACCCGGAGGAGATGGAAATTGATTTTACGTCTCGGTTTGCCGCCGTTCCCGTGCAGGCCAGCTCCAGCAGCAACACCAACAATAACAGCAATGTCTCTTCACCACCCGTCGACCCCTGCGGCTTCTGCCAGGACGGTACGCCCTGCATCTGTGCTGAAATGGCCGCCCAGGAGCAGCAGCAGCAACAGCAACAGCAACGTGCCCGGCGTAACTCTTTCGAGAACAACCGCCTCGCCCCCATCCAGTCTCTCTCTCAGTTCACTCCTCCGCCTTCCGACGGTGATGTCCGCTCGGAAGTCACTCTCCCGCCAATAAGCCAAGCGACCAACTCCTGCGCCAACGGTCCCGGTACCTGCGCCCAATGTCTTGCCGATCCTCGGAGCACTCTCTTTTGCAAGACGCTGGCAGCCTCCCGGTCAGCGAGCGGGACTCCAGCAGCAGGAGGATGCTGCGGTGGCAGGGGAACCGATGGAGGGTGCTGTATGTCGCGGAATGCCCCTACCACCTCGGCCACACATAACAACTCCTCCATGCCTGCGCAACCTGCTGCGCCCAAGCCCTCTACTCCCAGTGCACTCACCTTGAGCTGCGCGGATGCCTTTACCACGCTCTCCCGTCACCCGAACTTCAACCGGGCCAGCGATGAGATTTCTAGTTGGCTGCCCAAGCTCCACACTCTCCCCAATCCCCAGGACCTGGCACTTGCCGAGGCCCGTGGCGGCCGGGCTGCTATGGAAGTCGAAGCAGCGAGTGTTATGGGTGTGTTACGGTACTTTGATCGGCGATTTGCTGAGAAATAAACCGCGTCTCAATTTGTTCATTTTCCCCCTTCTATTTCACCACTCATGATTTTGCATCGGGGTCCTTTTTCCTTTCCTTCTGTCTCTCGATCACCTTGATACCCACCCGATCGCTTCATGTACTACCACTTGGTCTTTTTTATTTTTGTCTTCCATTTTCTTCTATGAAAGTGCGACCCGTCTTTTCATGGGCTCACAATGTTACACCGTGACTGCACCTTGGAGTTTCGAGACCCAACCAACCTCGGACTGTTGGAGGATACCCTCCGACCTCCCAGCGCTTCCCATCACACTATCTCCTCTTCCAAAAAGCACGCCAATGACTTTTACTTTGTTTCTTTTTGTGAACCTTGGCGCCTTCCTGGCTTTGCGGCTGTGGACCAACGTCATGGAGACCCTCCGGACCGATATGAACATGGTCTAGGGTTAGATTGTGGCTGTTTCTTGCCCGCTCTACATGTCTCTATTCGACTCCACTCTTCTAGACGGATTGGGTTGTAACGGCGTTATGGCCTCGTTTCTAGTTATCGTCATGTATACATTGTGTTTATGAATGAAATGATTTACTCTCGTGAGACCTTTGGCATTTGCTGCCTCCATCTACGCCTAGACAGTCTTGTTGCAGACTCTCGTAAGAAGTGTAATAGTGAGTTGGAATTACTCTGTGTTTCAGGATACTACGTAGAGAAAGGTTTTATACATGCGAACCCAATCACCGACGCCAATCGCCTGCCCCTGGATCCATGCCCTGGGGGTATACGGTGTGAATAGAGGGAGGAGGGGAGAATCGAGTACAAAAAGCGTGACGGAACACCATATCAGCCCACGGAGACGGTTTCAGGCACGGGTCAATGTCGTCCAAGGGAAGGATATTATCCCATCAACAGGAGGCATATGGATATCCCGCTGGGATCGAATTCGCTGCTTAGAAGCGTCGGGTCAATTCTTCCTCGTTGCCGCCGGCAAATCCACCAAGAAGGTTGCCTCCCCAAATACCGGCAATACCCCACATGCCAATGCGCCAGCCACGGTAGAGACCCTGAATGCCCTGGCCTTGCTGCCGCTTCGCGACCTGCTGCTTCGTGGTAGGTCGGCCAACGGCGAGGCGGGCGCGCTCAGCGTCTGAGGGTGTGGAGCTAACACCCTCCTCTTGGACGATATGCCACATGGTACCCACGATACCACGATAGGTGCGCGGTGTCGGGACGATAGTCTCTACGTCCGAAGCATCAATAGATGCAGCAGCGATACTGCCGCCGGAGGATTTCTGGCGCAGGCTGAGGGAGGTATAGGTAGCGATTTGGGCGCGGCGGAGGACGGTCTCGAGGGGGAAGCGCACGGCGAGTTCGAGGCCGGAGCTGAGGAAACTGAAGAGGTTCCACATAGAGGGGTTGAGGAGGGGGTCGATTGACAGGTATGATTTGAGGAAGAGGGGGGCTGATGTCGTGATGAAGTTGGGCAAGCTGGAGTGGAGAATGGTGATTGGGACGAGGTGTGGTGGGATGGTGCAGTTGGGGGTGGGAAGTTGGCGAATGGCACGGATGAGAGAGCGTGGGCCGTGGGTTGCTGGTGTGAGCATCAAGAAGGTGCGCGCCGTGTCGATGGGGGAGAGCAGGATTGCGGAGATAGAGGATGAGATGAAGGAGAGGATGAGTGTTGCCAGCGGGGAGGGCGCCGTCAGGATATCAGCTGCCATGGATGAGGCAATGTCCTCCTCTGGGAGACCCACGATGGCAGACAAGAGGCTGCGGATGAAGGTGTTGAGGGTTGGGAGAAGCAGCGAGTAGATGAAAGTGGCGTTGGATGCCTTCCAAGGGGACCTTGGTCCGCTGGTCGACCAAAGTTGGGAGAGGACTTCCATTAAGGAGTTGGGATTCCGGAGGGTCAGTGCATGTTTGGCTGGCACTGGTGCACTCTCCGGGCGAATGTAGCCACTGCGGTCAGTAATGTGATGGTGCCGACCCCTTCGGGATCGCGGTGTTGTCGGGGTGGGTGTGGCCGGCGCTGCCGATGTGAAGTAAATGCTCTCATCACCCGATGATTCAGAGTCCTACATACAAGCTCGTCAGAATCGCTACCAGGCTCGACAAAGCAATAAACAATCATACCGAGTCATAAGGGCTTCCTTCAGCTCCCGGAGTTCCTTTCCGCTCCTCCTGTTCCTCTATGAGATCTGGCACGACGTACACCTGCAAGATGGTTTTGGCGACATCGAACGGTTGCGCAATGAGGACCTGGGTGTAGCGCACGAGCGCTCGGTTCAGGGCATCGCGGACCCAATCCGACACCGACGGCGACGAGTCGAGATAGTCGCTATAGTCGAGATCCGGGATGAGGTCGCGCGCCGAGCTCCCAAACACCTGGGCCGATGAGGACGACGTCACCTCGGCCGTGACATTGTTGGCCGTGGGTGATAACCCCGACTGGGGGATATAGTATGGCCGCAAAGGATTGATCCCTTCACGATTCGCCATGGCGAGATGACGAGCACGCGAGTGTGGTGGGTGTGAGTCTCGGGGATAAAAGACAGGGTCGAGGTTCGGAGAGGACTCAAAAAGTTGCTTTGCCTGCCCGAACAGTCCGACGCCGCCTTTTAGCTTTAGTCAGTGCTTTTCTCTTTTTTTCGGTGCGGGCCATTGGACAAGCACAAGCACTACCCGCTCTACTCCTCGCCCAAGATCGTTCCCGACCTCGTGTCCGATACTTGTTTTTCTTTCTTACTCTCCTGTGCTGGTTTGAGACCGCTCTACACAATGGCTCTCTGGCGAGAATTCGGCTTGCAATTGCGCCGTGCCGTGCCCAAGGCCAGCGCCGGCGATGTGTGCGTTGCCCGCCCGCGGAGATACGTCAGCTCCTCGACTGCGCCGTGGAGAACCGGAGGGCCTGCCAACTCGAGTCAGTGGAATGCTGGGGCAAAGGACAACCTCCGGTCGGTGTCACAGGGGTGGAAGCAGACACGGCGATGCTTCTCTGCGACGGCGCAAGCTGCTCACGGACACATCACGCCGCCGAAGCCCGGCGAGGAGTGAGTCAACACATTCCGGCTTGTGGAGATAGCCTTGCTTTACTGACCGCGAGAACAGGATTAATGTGACATTCATTGACAAGGACGGCACCAAGGTTGAATTGCAGGTGGCCGAGGGAGACAATCTTCTGGACATTGCGCAGGCCAACGACCTGGAGATGGAGGGTATGTTCATTCCAGGGAAAACAGATAACCCGCCAGTCTTTAACTTTACTAACTTTACTTTCGCAACAGGTGCCTGCGGTGGCTCTTGCGCCTGCTCAACGTGCCATGTGATTGTGGAGGACCCGGACATGTTCGACAAGATGGAGGAGCCCTCGGACGACGAGAATGATATGCTGGATCTTGCCTTTGGTCTTACGGAGACATCGCGATTGGGTTGCCAGGTCATCATGAGCAAGAAACTGGACGGTCTGGTTGTGCGCTTGCCTTCTATGACCCGGAACCTCCAGGCGAGTGACTTCCAGTCAAAATGAGTTGGGAATCAATTGAAACCGGAGAGTCACATTCGTGACATCCAAGAACGGGTGCACAGACGAGCACACTTCAGTCCTTATGGACCCTGTATTATTGGCATTTTATTGAGGCGAGCAGGCCTGCAAGATACCGAATGAAACATCTCCTGTAATATTTGTAACATCATTTCACGAGACATTGATATACAGGTGAATCAGTAGAAACCAATACAAAAGACAGGAACAACCACAACGAATCTCCCAACGCCAGAAACATGCCATGTGTAGTAATCATAGATCCCTGTTTTAAGCCTCCTCGATATTCAAAGGCTTCCCTTTCTTGCCATTGATCAGCTCAAGGAAGCCCTGCTTGCTGACCTCATTCACGGCCTTCTCTCGCTCACCCATGCCCACAGTTCCCTTCTTGCGCTCTTCTCGGGCGGCCTCTTCACCTCGGACCTGAGCAGCGCGCACAGCATTGAACAGCTTGACAACACCACGCTGCGCTGTCTTGCGCAGACGCTTCTCCTCCTCTCCAACTTGTCCCGTCAGACCCCTCTCAATACCCATCACATCACGAACACGGCCACGGTCCAACTCCTCCTTCTTCTCAGCGCGCATCTTGGCGCGAGCTGCCTTGTCAAGTTTTTCATTCTCCCATTCGCTGCTTTTTTGAGCAGCATATCTGCTGCGGGAAAGGACAGGGTCGGCGCGGGCGGAGGCTGAGAGCTTGGTGGACAGAATTTTGGCGATGGAGGTGGAGAATGCAGAGGGATCGTTGCGCTTAGGGATAGCACGGCGGTCGCCGGTGGTGGATTGCTCGGCCTCGGAGAATTCATCATCTTGATCGGAGCCAGAAATTTCGAGGTCCTCGTCCTCAGCTTCCTCATCGTCGTCTCCGTCATCGTGGTCGTCGTCGCTGGAGTCTTTCTTGTCCGCGGTAGGTTTTTGCTTGGGTGCCGATGTTGGGTTGGTGGTGCTCTTCTTGGGGGCAACAATAGAGGGTTTGGTCACTGGAACACCTCCATCTTCTTCCTCGTCGGAATCGGCAAGATTGACAGGCTTGAAGCTGCTCTGATCATCGTCCTGCTCATCTTCGGAGCTGCTGTGATACGCGCGCTGCTTGCGGAACTTTTTTGGTCGGTTGGTCTTGCCCTGCATGCCATCTTGAACCTTGCGCTTCTTTGAATATGACCCAACCATTGTGATAATAATTTCAATTTGAAAGTTGGGGGAAACAAATTGCGACTTGAAACTGAGTTCATCTCGAAGCCGCTCAACTTTTTTTTGGGGCGGTGAGGCCCGCCCGCTCTCCGATTGGGACTCCTCCACATTGCCTTCCTTGGCCTTTCGGCTGTCGCCCCTCCACTTGTTCCACTTCGTGGTCTCTCTGGGAATCCCCAAGCTCAAGCTGTTGAATCAACTCCCCTACAGTCCCCTCAACCACCCATCATGGTTCTCCAGGATCTTGGGCGGCGTATCAACTCTGCCGTCAATGACCTGACGAGGTCGAATAACCTCGATGAAAAGGTGCGCAATGGTCTCTGTGGCCGGACACCGACTAGTCATGCTAACCAGACCAGGCATTCGATGACATGCTCAAAGAGATCTGTGCCGCCCTCCTCTCCGCCGATGTGAACGTCCGACTAGTCCAGACCCTCCGCAAGTCCATCAAAGCCAGCGTCAACTTCTCCGCCCTCCCTGCTGCCGTCAACAAGAAGCGTCTGATTCAAAAGACCGTTTTCGATGAGCTGGTGGCGTTGGTGGACCCTCATGCGCAACCCTACCGCCCCAAAAAGGGTCGCCCCAATGTGATTATGTTTGTCGGCCTGCAGGGTGCTGGTAAGACCACGACTTGTACCAAGTTGGCTCGTCACTACCAGACTCGGGGGTTCAAGACGGCATTGGTCTGCGCGGATACCTTTCGTGCTGGTGCCTTTGACCAGCTGAAGCAGAATGCGACCAAGGCCAAGATTCCATATTACGGTAGCTTGACCCAGACCGATCCCGCCATTGTGGCAGCGGAGGGTGTTGCCAAGTTCAAGAAGGAACGTTTCGATATTATCATCGTGGATACCAGTGGTCGTCACCGTCAGGAGGAGGAGCTGTTCACTGAGATGACTCAGATCCAGACAGCAGTTACCCCAGACCAGACCATTCTGGTTCTCGACGGTACCATCGGTCAGGCTGCTGAGTCCCAGTCGTCTGCCTTCAAGGCCACTGCCGACTTTGGTGCTATTATCATCACCAAGACTGATGGTCACGCCGCCGGTGGTGGTGCTATCTCTGCCGTCGCTGCTACCCACACCCCTATCATCTTCCTCGGTACTGGTGAACACATGATGGATCTCGAGCGATTCGAGCCTCGCGCATTCGTTCAGAAACTGTTGGGCATGGGCGATGTGGCGGGTCTTGTCGAGCACGTGCAAGCCATTACCAAGGACTCCAGCGCGGCTAAGGAGACCTACAAGCATATCGCCGAGGGTATCTACACTATTCGCGATTTCCGCGAGAACATCACTTCAATCATGAAGATGGGTCCCCTGTCCAAGTTGTCCGGCATGATTCCCGGTCTTTCCAACTTGACCCAGGGTTTGGATGACGAGGACGGCTCGATGAAACTCCGCCGCATGATCTACATCTTCGACAGTATGACCGCCGCCGAGCTGGACAGCGACGGCAAGATCTTTGTTGACCAGCCCAGCCGCATGGTTCGCATCGCCCACGGTAGTGGTACGACCGTTCGGGAGGTTGAAGACCTCCTCTCCCAGCACCGCATGATGGCCGGTATGGCCAAGCGGGTCGGCGGCCAAAAGAAGCAGATGCAGCGGGCACAGAACATGCTCAAGGGCGGTAACAACCAGCAGCAGCTCGCTGCCATGCAGAAGCGTATGGCTGCCATGGGTGGTGCCGGTGGAATGGGCGGTATGCCCGGCATGGGCGATATGGCCAAGATGATGCAGATGATGGGTGGCGGCCAGGGTGGTGGTGGTGGTATGCCTGGCTTGGGCGGTATGGACCTGCAGAGTATGATGAGCCAGATGGGCGGTTTGATGGGTGGTATGGGTGGCGGCGGTGGTGGTGGACGTGGCCGAGGACGGTAGATTTGAAAACTTCACCGTGTCCCGGCCTCCCTCTGTATTCCCCCATACCCATTGATGGGTTCATCAACTTTGCATCTGGCTGGCGTTTGGTGTTTTGAAGATATCGCACATTCCCTGTGGCTCAACATTATGACGTTTGTCGATATCGATGAGTTTGCAATGTTTTAAATCAATTTATATGATGCCAATTTCCCTAAAGATTCATTCCTTGTTGAGTTCCCTCGAATGCGGCTCAGCTATAGCGTACAACTACCGTGCTGGCGAGGGCCCAGTGTGTTGCCTGTCGAGCAATCTTCTGACTTTGATCTGGGTTGGAATGGCACCCTTCGCCCGTCTAGTCAAGTCTCTCCTTAGCCTCAAATTTATCCAAAAGACCAATATAACCCGCAGTGACTGCATCAACACAATGACGCACAAGCTCCTCCGCTCTACCAATACCCGTCTTGATCACCACATCCCACCCCTTCTTGGCCAATTTGTCCTCCAGCACCCGCCCAGGTGGGAAATGAGACTTTTTGCCAGCATCCTGGATAGCCCGGGCCCCAGCAGCTGACTCGAACGGAATACTAAGACGATACCTCCAAACAACCTCACCATCAACATACAACGAATAAGTAAGCATCGAGCTTCGCACAGGCACCGGCGCCTCAGCAGAAGGATCCACATCGTCTACGCCATCAGCGATATTGATGTATCCGAACTTGCTATTCCCATCCGGTGCGTACTTCACCGCGACATCCTCGTCATCGGTCTGATAATACGACCGAATAGGGAGGTAGAACATGCTGAGCGGGCCGACGCTGAACTCGTGGACTCCCACGCCAGCCGTGTCGGACTGCAATTCAGACGGAGACAGCGCGAGACTAGGATCCGGGAACCGTGTGGCGCCGAATTCGTGTCTATCGCCGCTTAAAAGGACGACTCGCACGTCGAGGTCGCGCTCGGCGCGCCACATTGCTTCAAAGACGGTGCGGCGCTCGTTCAAGAAACCGCCCCATGTATCAGTTGTGCCGACGTGCCAGTTTTTGGTGAAGGGGACGCTGGAGCTGATGATTTTCCAGTAGACGCCTGCCGGTTCGGGGGTGGATAGGTATGCCAGGAGTGATTGGAGTTGCGCGGAGCCTAGGATGGTAGAGTTGTCCTGCGATGGTGCGGAGCGATAGGTGCGGGTGTCGAGCATGAAGAACGAGGCTGGGCCGTTGACGAAGGAGAAATAGGTTACGTCGTCTGGATGGGCGAACGCTTTCTTTGGGACGGGCGGGTTGGCAGCTACATGGTAGTGCAGGAATGGATCTGCGGCTGCTGGATAGGGTGCCGTCTTGTTACCCTGAGACCAGTCGTTCTCAATTTCATGGTCGTCCAGGGTATGGATCCAGGGTAGGTCGATGGCAGGGCCGTCAGCGGAGGTAGCAGTCCATGAAGGCGAGGAGTATATCCGTCGGTATTCGCTGCGGTAGTGGTCCATTGAAGAGCCGAATCGGAAGGGCACGTCGATATAAACGAAGTCACCCAGGAATAGCATGAAGGCTGGTCGCAAGAGTGCGGGTAGTTTTCCCAGCGCCTCCGTCATCTGCTCTATACCTGGGATTTTCAAGGGGTGCGAGAGAACATTGTATGGGAAATTCGGCTTGATGCAGCTTGATGTGACGAAAGATAGCCGGTTCGCCGCGGGAGACCCAGGTCGTGGCGCCGTTATAAAGCTGCCTGTTTTATTGTTGGATAGCGAGTACCTGTAGTGGGTTGAGGGTTTCAGGTTTCTCAATGTCACAGCCGCAGTGAAGTCAGTGCTGTTGTCTAGCTTGTATATAGTACCCTCTTGGGTCCATTTTGCCGAGGACGGTGAAGAAGCCTCCTGGTAGGAGACTACAACAGGTAATCGGCTTGGATCCGGCTCGCGAAGGAGCAGGTTGGCCGTGGTAGGCGAGACATAGCCAATTCGGGAGAAGGAAACATCCGTGCTTGGGTAAATGACGAGACCTCGGATGAGGAAGTCGAGCGTGAGCAATGCTACCGCGACGTTGATCAGAACTGTTGTCCAGGTCGACAGTGGCGACCGCCTCGAAGGAAGGCCTGTCGACAGGGCCTTGAGCATGGAGTCGCCCGATTCCGAAGCTTCTGAGCCTCGAGTGTTTTCTTAATTATTAGAGGTTAGAAAATTGCACAATCATACTAGATTCGCGGGCTTCAATGCTTACTGGAGCTGGTTTTGTTCTTCCTTATCTGACCTGGTGGCGACTGGTCACTTTTACCCAGTGACACGAGGGAAGTCAAATATACTGCCAGCGAGGTAAAGATCAAAGATACAAAATGATGACCGGGGATCTGAATCTGTTAGCATGCTCATTTCCATTGTACAGGACATCATTCATACCCATCGTAGGAAAATGAAGCCGAAGAAGCGGATGAGGGTCGAGCTGGTAGCTGCGGCAATGCGCGGCAGGGATGCCATCGTCGCGAGTTACCCAGTGGCCGAGTGGAGATTAGCGACCATTACACGGCGGGAGAAGAAGGCTTAAAGAAGGAATCTTATGATGGAATGAGACTCGTGAGTCGTGACTCGATCGACAGATGTCTGGGGCCAGTCATGTTTGTCTTGGCGGTGGTGATTGGTGTTTTGTCATGGCGATGACGTTATTCGTAGCCTCACCCTGCAGGCCTCCCAACATCGCCTCACAATACCAACACACTAGCTTGTCCGTGCCTGGATTGCTTGAGTAGATAGAATCCATTGGAACATTAAACCTATGCTCCTACTGGATGAGTTCCCATAAACGCTAGTAAAATATTGCAAACATCGTCAAATCAATATGCATCGCCGGGTATATATTCGATCTTTCTTCTCCACCTCATAATCCACGCCCTTGATTCATCATATCCTGGAGCAGGTTGTTCAGACTGGCGGCCATCGGACCTGCAGTCAAAACTTGACGAGCTGCAACCAGCACGTCTTTCATTCCCATGCTCAGCGACATCTCCGCCGCCCACTGCCAGGGCTTCTCGCGCTCACCCGGCATCGCATTGAAATATTCCCAACCCATGACCCCACCAAAGTTCGGAAACTGCTCGACCAACACCGCCAGAACGATACTGATCTTTTCCCTTGACACATATCCCTGTGACCCATTCCCAGGATTGGTCAACAGGCCGTAAACCACCCGCCGTGGAGACCAGCCCTGAGCCACAATAGCAGCATACATTCGCGGGTCCTCCGCAGGGCCCCAGCCGTTATAGAACTGGGCGTTATACCAGTCAATCTTCGAAGCGCGAGCCTGTTCTAGCTCCCGGTAATCAAATCCAGACAGATTCCCAATCCCGAGTAAAGCAGCTGCCACGGGCGCTAGGGAGATGATGAAGCTATCGCCGAGGTCACTCTTCAGCCGGTCAATTAACCGAATAATGCCCTGAAGAGACATCTCCTCCTCCACGTCGAGATCAAGGCCGTCAAGTCCATGGTGGCGTATAATAGCGAGCAATGGACCATAATAGCTTTCAAACAGCTCTTGGCTGCCATCCAGACGTCGGAAAGAACCCTGGGCGGCGCCTCCTAACATTCCCATCACCTTCACCCCGCCTTCTTTGACGAGAGGAACTTCCGCCCATAGTGGGTCGAATTTGGGACTGGCGGGGGGATCATCGTTGAGTGTGATGTTTCCTGGCCCTTCGTTGAGGTGAATAGCGGCAAGAATAATATGCGTAACGCCGGTATGGTGCTCTATAAGAGGGAGCATGGAGACGTAGGGCCCCTCGCCGGGAACCAGTGTCTGATGGTAGCAGATCACTCGACGGCGCTCTCGCGCTCCCGCTGGAATCGGTGGCATATTCTCAAAGTTTGAAGTCGAATAGTCTCAGTTCCAATGTGTCTGTCAATAAAGGGACAAAGTATGCCCTTTTGGCAAGTGGCCGGAAATGGTGGGGGCCCCTGATACACTTGAGCGGGACTGCTGGATAAGTAGGCCGCAACGAGACACCGATGCAGCGGAAAACTGCATTCAAGCTTAAAAGAAAAAAAGCCTGAGGTGATGGATGTCCGAGATTGGTATAATCCTACCACGAATGCTGGGTACCTCACTGCCAGGAGCGCAGCCCCGTGGATGGATCGGGGCCATTCCGCCTCGCAGTGACTAAGCGGAGTGAGGGGCCTCCCGAGTTAACTTAACTACAGCGTGAACATTTACTTCTCTATTGGACATATTTCGACAGAACTAAAACTAAGATTCGTTATCGATCGCGTCTTGATGTGGTTAGTTAGCACGGATCGTTGTGTCATTCAAAAATAACCTCGGAGATATAATTGTTACTCCAGAGTGACCCATCGAGTCTTTACACTGCAGACATGCAGCACCAATGACCCGACTGATCACAACCGCGTGATTATCTGGCCATTTGAAGCTCAGTACTCCGTACGCTCGCAACGATGCGCAACGATATAGGCAGACTGAACACGATGATGACGTCAAACTTGGGGCTCGGATCCAGTTCCGACATATGTGGGAAGCTTGGGTGAGCTTATTTTCGACTGGTCAGTCGTCGCCCCTTTACGCCGTGGAAAGGTGGGAGTTCTTTGGGTTTGAGTGACGAATAGAGAACAGTAGACACAGATAAGGCGAGCCCAGCTCTCAACTTATTGGAGTACCATAGCATGGCTTCGTTGTGTGTGTGAGCAAAGCGGCAACAGACGTCACGGACTATAAGAACTCAGGGTTGCCTGCCCACAGGAACCCTTCTGAAGAGGCTCAGACTATTCCTTTCAGAGTACAGATTTCCATAAAAATTCCGGAGGAAAGTTTGAGCACTGATATCTTACTGGCTTTATCTTCCAAAATGCTGTATCCTGCACTTCGTCTAGCACCTCGTCTTCTGTCACGACGGATTGCGGTATGGCACCGATGTGGAGTCGCCACCGCGACGCCCAAGCATCCGAATCCAGGAAATTTTGCAAACCGGCCGCGAGAAGAGATGTCGGAAATCGGCCATCGCGGAGGGAAGAAAGGCGGCAAAGCCAAAGGTGTTGGCGGATTTCATAACATGGATCCAGAGAAGCAGGTATGATTGCGCCTTGGGAGCAGCTAGCGATTGGTGATTTCAGGACATGTCTCGGCTGACAACTTGTATAGCATGCTATCGCATCCAGAGGTGGTCGTGCCACGCGTAAAGGAGCCAGAGAGCTGGCAGAAGAGGCGACTCAGGCACAAAAGCGCGAACCTGGACTGGGTAGACGGACGAATGAGCCTCCCGTGGTACCACCAAGCTTCGAAGAATGGCAAACTTGAGTGATTAATCAAGATTAATTAAAGGACTAGAAATGGACACACAACCTTGACGAGGATCCCCTCAGTAGGAATCACTTTAATGAAAGTCGACGACCACCCGTCGGTAGAGTAGACTGTTAGAGAAGCAGAAGGCGAGAATCCGCTAGTCCCAGAATGGGAGCGAGTAAACAAGATGCCTCAGGCAATCACAAATCCTCCGCATTCTACGGATCCATCCCGCGACTGTTTTGACTTCAACTCTTCGCGACTATTATTGTTATTACGATATCCTTTCATGGCAGCCTCGATGGCATAGTGTGCGACCCGGCTGAAATCAGCGACATCGACACCCAGTCGTTCTTTGCCTGCTAGCGCGCGCGCCGCGCACCGATCGATCTCGAATTTCCAACTACGCGTTGGCAATCATGGCTAACACCGGCTACACGTCGCCGTTTCCCACATCCCACGATACAATCGGGCAGTCTACGCTTGTGACGCCTCTGTTTATGCCCTCTTCACCGCCCCAACAACCGTCAAGCCCAGCGACAGAAGCTCCGCAATCTCCACTGTCGCCGCATTCGCCGCATTCGCCGCAGCCGCCGCAATCACCACAGTCACCACAGTCACCACGATCTCCCCCACGCCCTGAGAGCCCAGGTTCTGAGCGCTTTGACCCTCACCATGACGATTATGACGAAGCGAATGCCAGCGATGCCGACTCGCATCACGAGAATCAGCTACAGGACTTGTCCCGCCCTTCAACCCCCGGAAGCCCAAGTGGTTCGGACTTGGATGCGCGCCTCGCCGACTACACTCTTGACTTTAGCGCATTTCCAAGCAGCAAGTTCCTCGATGGCAAGGATGGGCCACCCCTCCCGGATCAGAAAGAGGACATGGAAGACAAGCTGTCCGATGTCGGCGGGCCCGAAGATTTCACAGCAAACATGGAGAGATACCTGATGGGCGAGGGCATGTCGAGCATCCGGAAAAGCCGAGCCGATGAGCGCAGTGAGCTACCAGGCTCAGCATCGCGATATAATTCCACGAGGTCACGGCAAGCGGCCGTCGAAGAAGATGTGGAGGCGGGCGAAATTAGCGAATTCGGACCCCCGGTCGACATGTCTACGCCCTCGCATTTATTGCACAGAACTAGCGCACTTCCGAAGGATTCGACTCAGTTGGAAGATATTGAGGAAGATCCGCAGGACGAGCTCTCGGCCATGGCATCTCCATCCGAACGGAAATTGTCGATGACATCGGATAATGAGGAGGAACACTTGGAGCAACGCTTGCAACAGCGCATCCTTGAGCTAGAGGAGGAAGTCCAGAACCGAGACGAACAGCTGCATAAGAATCGGAAGCGCGTCCTCGAGGCCGTGTCGGCTGTAGAGCAAATACGACACCTGCAGGCCGAGCTGCAACTTAAGAACGAGCAGCTGGCCGAAATTTCTGCGAGAAGCGGCGA
Organism: Penicillium simplicissimum; assembly: GCA_024706585.1. NCBI lineage: Eukaryota > Fungi > Ascomycota > Eurotiomycetes > Eurotiales > Aspergillaceae > Penicillium > Penicillium simplicissimum. The sequence continues at coordinate 1,409,649 of JAMZTW010000014.1, forward strand.
CGAAGCGAAGCTTCGTGAGCAAATAGAGGCCCTCCAGCGGCAGAATGAGCAACGCGAGAAGCTACTCCAGCAATCCACGGCAAACCAGCCGAACTTGAGCGGCGTTGAGCAACAAATACGTGACATGCAAAAGCAACTTCAAGACAGGGATTCCCAGGGCTCCCTAAATGCCGAGCGCTTGGAGACAATCTCCCATTTGCGGCAACAACTGCAACTCACGCAAGAACAACTCAAGAAGCGCGACGAAACTTTGGAAGAGACAATGACGAAACTCAAAGAAATCACCCGCGCAAAGGAGGTCCAGCTTCACGAGAAGAACGCCGAAATCGACAGGCTCAAGGGTGAGATTGACGATCACGCCCTGGAGAATGAGAGACTGGAGACCGAACTTGAGCGTGTCAACAGAGATTATGAGATTCTCGAAGACCGCTTGACTGCTCTGGAGACAAAGAGCGCTCCGCTCGAGGAGAGGAATCACTCTCTCGAGGCAGATCTCACCCGTGCTCAGTCACAGGTAGAAGCTCAAGAAAGTGCGTTGAAAGCCGTAGCAGCAGACCTGCCCATCGGCAGCCGAAGTACATACAGCGAGATTCTCGATTTGATCAAGGATCTCGGTGGTGAGGATCCAGCACCGAGAGCTGGGTCTTCTCCAAAGGGGAAGTTCACCGAGGATGGTGACGTGCAACAACTGGGCCAGGAGATCTCTAGGCTTCAGCAAGAGCTGCAGGAAGCCGCTTCCTCCCAGAAGGCCGCGGATGCCGAGGCTAGCAGCCTCAGGGAACAGCTCTCAGAGACCCAGAATATGATTAAGACCATTGAAAAGGAAAACTTGCGCCTTACCACGCGAGTGGAAGAGCTGACCTCCAACCTGAACAAGACTCAGCACGAGTTGACGCGCACGCAAGAAGAGCACGCCGAGTCTCTCGAGACCATTGCTCGTCTCCAAGAAGACGCCCTCGACCAACCTCCGAGCCCACCACCTTCACCACCTCGGGCACGCGCTGCTGACCACGCAGACGCACAACGCTCTGCAAGGATAGCAGAGCTGGAAGCAACCCAACAAGCCCAGATTCGAAGCCTCCAGACTGCCCATTCCACAGCCATCTCCACTCTTCGCTCCTCCCACGCCGAGTCTATGCGAAAAATTCGCAATCTCCTCACAGCTGCCGAACAGCGTGAAGCAGAAATCCGCACAGAACTCACGACTCTCCGCACCTCCATCGCCACCCAAGAATCGCAACTGCGCAAGACATTCAAGTCTGAGATCAGGCGGTTGGAGGCTGTCATTGCCGCCAAGGACGAGACCGCCGCAGCCGTGGACGAGCGCATTGCGTTGTCCGTAGACAAGCGAGAGCGTGAATGGGAACGCCGTGTGGATTTACTGCTCAAAGAGCGCGACCGCATGGCCAAGGCCCTTATGATGTACTGGGGTGAGAAGGAAATGGGCAAAGGCCCTGGTCCGTTGGCTGATAGTAAGGGCAATCGCCGACGTGATGGGGATGATGCCGATGCGAAGCAGGGTCAGGCGTACAAGTACAAGTATGCTCAGAAGCATCGAGCTAGGACTGGAGACAAGAAGGTATAAAGGGTCTGGCTAGTGAAGTTTGTTGTGTGCTTTAGCCTTGCATCATGCGTGGTGGGGTGGAGTGGATGGATCTATTGGCGTTGGTTTCTGTTTGGGCATTGCATTGGCCGCTTTGTCAAGGCGTCCTTATACTTCGAACGGTTCTACCTAAATTGAGATCCCATTTGGTGAAAGATTGCATGATCCTCAGCGATATTGTACTTGGGAAAGTTATTCAATTCAATTCGGTATCAAAGCTAATGTAAGGCCTAACAAGTATAGAGACACACGCCAGTGCAAATCTTCTCCTTACCACCTCTTTCTTCAAACACAATCATCTAACTCGACTAAAATTCAAACATCAAGCTAAACGTAACTGAGAAGCAAAATCAAGTCCGACCAGCAGACCATGAGGGCCATCTCAAGTTTTCAGTAGAATCCCAAACTAGTCCGGTTTGCACCGCGATAAGTCGTTTGATCAATGACATTACGCTTGGCTTCCGAAGCCGCAGCACTGAACTTGTTATCATCCACCGGCAGCGGCGGAATAGATCCAGACTCCATGATACAGCTCAGCGGACCATGGGAACCACCATGGGTACTGCTGCGTGGCCGTCGGGTACTGGGATAGATGACCTCGACGTCACTGCGGCGCGGCAGGTTGGGCACTGAGCGGCTGGGGTCGAAGACCTGTTGACCAGCCCAACGGGGAGGATGCGGGTACCAATTGGCGTGGTACTGGCTCTGCGTGTGTCGTGGCACGCGTTGCTTGTCATGTGAGTAGGAGCTGCTGCGGGCCGGGTACTGGGCAGTGTGGGTTTGGCGGGACGTCGCTCGGCGTGGTTGATCAATGTGTCCAGGAAAAGCGGAAGTATTCTGTCGGCATGACGAGGAGTACTTTCGTGGGCGGGGAGGGTTGGCCGGTCCAGGGATGTAGTGAGGATGATGAGGGTGGTGAATGGACATTGTTGCTTGAGCTGTGCATGAGGTCTGAGATCGGCGGACTTTGCTGGGCTCCGAGGGCATCACGACCTCTGGAGCATCGGCGGAGTTCATAGTCATGGTGCGAACATGGCCCTCTATCTTATTGCCCGTTGTTTGTGCCGGCTGGGGAGGAACCAGGGTCGTACTGGATGCGGAAGAGATTGGAGCGTTGGTGGCTGGCACATTCGAGACGAGGGCGGGGATATTCTTGCTCGAGGGAGATGGCGTCACAACCTGCTTCTCCACGTCTGATGCTGCATTAGGGTCGGCAAGAGCGAGAATCTGGGGATCCGACGACAGTGGCAAGGATAGAGGGAAGGATTTTGGAAGAAATCGTCTGAATGAGGACAGCGATGACTTGCCCCTTTTGTGATTTGTCGCGTACGCGGCAGGAATCACCGGCACCTTTGGGATCGCGAAGTCGGAGAGAAGCGTTTGTGATTCACAGGCAGTGCGCGACGTCATGACTGTGGAAGTACGCGATATCGGATAGAAGTCGCTCACGAGGGTCTGGCCCCCAGGAGAAATGCGGTCCAAAGAGCCATCTGGTGAGACCGTTGTTCCCGAAGCGATCTCTCCATACTCTGAGCCAGGATTTGTGTTCACTCGAAGCTGTGGACGCAGACGAACGGGTGCAGGATGGCGGATGCTGGGATGGCAATTGACTTTATCGGCCAAGGGGTCAAAAAACCACGGTTCTTCATCGGCTTTTCCATCGTGCTGGCGGCAAAGATTCAGAATCTCGTTCTTGAGGGTTTCGTCGCTATCCCAGCTATGCCCTGAGAAAACACTCCCATTTCGAAGGACCAGCGAGCGTTTATAGATTCCGATGATAGAGACGTCGTATGGCCGATCGCAAAGCTCTCGTGCACAGTACATGGTGCAGACCGTAACTCTGGAAACATCCTGGTTAGATATGACCGAACATCCCTTCCAGTTACTGGGGACTCACAGTGAGACAACGGATACAATCACCGATGATCGGTGAAGTACGCAGCTGGTACCCGCTCTCCAGTAGCTGGCATCAGTTCCAGCTGATAGACAAGCAACTTGCTCTGCAGCCACGATCAGGCCCGCGACACTAGTAGCGAGCCACAGCATGAGGTCCAGCCGGAGAAAGTAGGTACAAATATTGTGGAGGACTGTCTTCTGCTCTCCAAATCCTCCAATCTTGTTATACTGCCATGCGACCAAGCTCTGGAGAGAGACCAGCGGAATAGTGAGAAATGACTATCAGAGATGTTAGCAACTGTTTCAAAATTGGCTCAGGGGTCGTACGTACAGCAACCATGCACAGGATTAAGCTCAGGGTCATCTTTGAATCAACCCAGTGATTACCGTATAGATAGAAGACCAGGACCAGTCCCACGATGGACTCGAAGATCAGGCAGTATAGCGAGACGAATATCACCAATTTGGTCCATGTGCCCTCCTTTCGGGGCGCCGGAGAGAATCCGGTAGCCATGATGTCGTTATTGAAGCGTGCGAGCTGCCCTGCAGCGTCGCGGAAATAGCTCGAAGGTCAAGGCCAAGAAAGAACTGGAGGCACTCTATGTGAGGTACTTGCGTAGTAGTATAGAATGGAAGTATGGTAGCCGTCTGGCCTGGACGCAAGCAAGTTGTAGGGTTATCGGCTGGCCGCGAGAATGACTAGTAGCGACGCGAGACGTGACAGAGACTAAAAGAAGGATTCAAATTAGCCAGCACACCCAGGCTGGGAGCGCGTCGACGCGCCTGGGTGTGGAGAGTGGAATGTGCCAGCCGAGGAGTCGAACATGGCAAGAATTCCAGCCGAGAACATGATCTTCGCAAGGCCCGATGACTGGACTGGCCAGGTTGCTTCAATTTTCCGCCTGCTGATCTTCTGGAATGTCACAATGGAGGAGTTCACGGGTCAGATTATAGATAGGGATGTGTTTGGTGGACGCTGATGTTATCCCCACCCTGGAGATGTGTCAGTCCATCGTCAGAACTTGTCAGTCCTTGCCAATCGGTATTTCGGAGAATTTGAGAACCGAATCCCATGCATTGAAATGAATGGCAATGAATCATTAAGAGGATGGTCCCCGACTGGAGCTGGAGCTGCAAAAGAAGGGCTGCTGGGAAAGTATCGGCTACCGACAGGGCGAGTAAACGAGGCCCCTCGATGACGTCCAGTCAAAGTCACCCGCTCCCTCTTTCCACTCCTTTGGTTCTACCTGGCCATCCGCCAAGTTCGTGATAGAAAGAATAATTGGTTTCGATCTGCTCATAATGAAATCATCAGAAACTATCAAGCATGGCCTTCATCCAGAAGCTCAGACGTTGTCTTGTCCGAGAAGGCATCGCCATGTAGAGTAACCGGGCTCACGTGACCCGAAGGGGATGTGCCCTGCGAACAGCAAGGACCAGCTGGAGCATCCAGGAGTTTCTGAAATTTGTAGAGAGCCTTCATATTTGACTGATTTAATTTCATGTGTGAATAATGTAGTGTCTCTCGCACAGCCTCGTGTCAGGAATGTTGTGGTTCGGGTACGCCAACAGCACGACCTGGACTCCTTGGACACAGTATTCAGTCTAACCGAAAAGTCATGAATAGAAAAGCAAGTGCATTGCAAATATTTGAAGCTATTGCAAAGTGGATAAGAGAGCTTCAAATCACGCACGGAGTAATTTCAACCTCGACGCGTAGGACGTTGATTTCGAAGTAATTGGTATCATCACCTGGAGTCTGACTATCTAACAGCAATCCTCTCGAGCCTCTTTCCAAAATTCAGAAATACTAGACAAGGAAGCACAGGTAGTGTCCGCAAATAGAGTTCGTGCTTCCTTGAAAGATACAATATGTACAGGTAAAACACAACAGCCTAGCAAGAAATCTGTTCGTTGAGCTTGCCCCACTCCAAAACTTGCGTTTAAACCACCAAATCTACTTTGTGCGCCTCATGCACAGTATCAAGGACCCCATCAACATCCTAGTTGCATGTAGTAAAGTCCACGAGTCCAGCATCAGGTACAGTCACCTGAGGAAGACAGAATGCAACATGTTCGCCCTTGAGGTTGTGGAAAACGCGCGAGTACTCCGACTATAAGAATTGGTTAGTGTGAACTGGTGCCTTAATCACGTCAGAATAGAAAGACAGAGACGAACCTCAATTCTGTTCACAAACGTGTTGTAGATATTTTCGGCCTTCATTCTCTGACGGACCAGGTCTGAAACGCCGCCAAGAATGGCGTTAACGGTGGTGATCTTGCTATCCCAAGTGAGAAGCGCAGATACTCCGGCTCCATCACGCCGGGTTGATTCGGTGCTACCATAGATGTCTTCGATGGGTCAGCAAATGGACGATAATTCCGACCAAGGGGGAATGCACTGACTTTGCATCTTCTTCGCGATAGCCATATTTCTCCACCAGGCCATGCCGACGGCCTTGTCAAACAAGATGGTCGGGAAGACACTGTAAGGAGTAATAACGTCTAGCTCTTGCACCGTCTGGTTCGCGATGGAGGGAATGCCAGCATTTGAGATGTAGCCGGTCACATCGCCAATAGCTGGATCGGTGATATTGTTCACAGAAGCAAACATGCCAGGAACTTTAGTAACAACCGAGTTGCAAGTGCGAACACGCTCCGCATTCTGGAAAACACGACTGAAAGTTCATCTTGTCAGCATGCACCCGCAAGCCTTGATTTGGGCTTTGAATATGGAAGGAGACTTACCGAATGATATCAATATCGTAGTAAGGCATTTCCATCACCTTCCAGGTCTCGTGGCTGGAGAACCAATATCCTGTTCAATGATTAGTACGGGAGTCATGATTGCTTGTTTTATCCAGGGCATCTCACCTTTCTGGACAGTGATCGGCCCAACATTGCCCATGTGATAGTCCACGCTCACGAGTTTGGCTCTCTTGAACTCCCAAAGTCCCTCAATATCAGCCTCGGACAGACCGCCAAAGAATTGAAGCCACCAAGTGAAGAGCTCTCCCTCAAATGGATCATCAAGTAAGCCGTCACCCTCACAGACATACGTCTGGTCGGGGTGGTGGACGGGAAGCGTCTGGTTTTTGATGTCCACGACAGCGCATACTTTACCAGCACCTTTGTAGAAGATCTTTTAAGTAAAAGATATGAAAGTCAGCACACATTTTCTTCGTCAGAGGTCAATAGTCGGATGGGATGCATACGTGAGCTGCAGTAGTCTTGGTATAGTTCATCCAAGCCTGCCACTTCTTTGCAAGATCGATATATGACTGGTTCGAGGTGTTTTCGGCTGCTTGAATAAAAGCGTACACAGCCCATAGAAGCTCACTGCGTAGGAAGTCAGTTGGCAGTCTTGCAAGTACGGCTGAAATAGCTTACCCATTGTCAAGACCTGGAACACGGTTGTTCCAGTCCCAAGTAGGAGTGAGATCTTGAGAGCTCGAAGTAAACCATGGCAGGAATCCGCCAAAACCGGGGTAAGTCTCGTTGAATCTCAAATAAGTCTGCAACTTGATGTTCATGATAGAAGCAGCGATTCCTGGAGCCGCAGACGGGTTGCTCGGAGAGAGAAAACGAGCTGCTTCTGCGGATCCTGCGATAGCATGGGCATAAAGCATGATTTGTAGTGACTACAGTGGAGCAGAAAATAAGCTTTCCTGGACATGACACAGGTGTGTGAGATGAAGCCACTCACTTCTTTGCTTGCGGCGCTGAACGGATGCTTGACTGTTCTCTCGCCGGTCACCCAGTCGATGTTGGTACCGTCGTAGGACATGCCATTGTCGGAATTATACGAAACATTGTTCTGGTGGAACTTGCCCTCCCAATACAACATATCGTTGATGAACCTGGAAGGGTCATGCAGGATTTGTTGTTGAGTGTATTGCTGCGCAAATCGACAGGAAGGCTCGCCACCCTGCCCTGAAGCCGCCGGCAAAGCTGTAGCTAGAGTGGCACAAGCCAGACCTAGCGTCGCCTGGTGAAAGCGCATGATGGGCCAAGTGCAGTCAAACGAATGAAGAATTACGGCCAGAGGGCTTCAATTGCCGTGTTTGAGTCTTTTTGAAAGTTGTGGTGTCGTCTATTCATTTGGCTGTTCGTGGGACGACCGGGTATTTATACACAAGTGATGATGAGAACGAGGTAGAAATGGACATGCCATGATCGGAATACGCGCATGGGGAGAAAATCCACAAGTACCCAGCTCCACGTTTCCCCTGAAGACCTGCCTTTCAGGGAGCGATCGACGCTCTCTCCCCGCGTTACCTCAGAAAATTCCTGGGGACTTCTAGGGAAGCCCGGCCAAACGACCGATTGGAGCACCGCATTCCAGATTTTCGGGGGCACGAGAAGTGAGTTCTGAAGAACCTCCACTGGCCTTGACAGGTTTCAGCTTTGGATTTCCTCGGCGAATCTCGAATGTTTAGAGTGGGTAGGCTGGCACTTGTTCCCAAGGCAGGGACCGTGCTCCGAATTTGTCGAGGAGATGCGAGTGTCGGGGAATTGGCGAAATACCAAACCAGTCGGGGTATCTTAAGCGCGAAATCTTCAAGGAGAGATTCATGAGCCTGCAATCCATTGCGATGTAGCACACCATCGATGTTGGATTATCGAGAACTTGGATGTAATAAAGTGAGGGGATTACCAAATCGACCCCCATGTCTGCATATTTTGAAATCCCCGAGTATCCTCTTCCTACTCCAGTACACTTTGTGGCGTCTCCGGCGCGTTCACTCATATCTGTGCGTTTCGAGAAAAGTTCGAGTTTTCCCGTCTCTATCGGCCGACGGCCTTAGCCAACTTCTGATCGCTTGGCCTTTAATTCTCCGGTCTTTTGCGTGATTGGCGGTTGAGTTCCCACGATCGGCTCAATGCAGCGGGGGAATTTGGTGGGGTAATTCTTCGTATTTGACCCCCCAGTTTTCTTCTCAACAAATTGCCCTCCCAAGCAAGATGTGATGGGCCATGGCAGCTGCCAACTCTGAAGATTCGCCGCGTCCAGGTAGGGCCTGCGATCGATGTCGCCGGCGAAAAGCAAAGGTAATGGCAACGCCGCCACGAAACTTAGGCGCAAAGCTGAATCAGTTACTCCCAGTGCGACTGCCCCGATCCATCGTCACCCTGTGTCAACTGCCGTCTGGCAGGAGAGCAGTGCACATTCAATTTGCCGCTGTCCAGACGAGGTCCGAAAGGGAAACGACGCCACCTGGCTGCAGAGGCTCGCGGAGAATCTCTACACAGTCCAGTCAACCCGTCTCTGGTAACGAGGCATCACCCCCCGTCACGGGGTATTTTCGATGCACCTGCAAGCTCGGAGAGCCTTGATCTGTGGGACTCTGGAATCACATCTGCTATTAGCCTGGATCCTGCGCTCTCACCGGCCACAGTCCATACTGTTCCAACACCGCTGTCTCATCCTGCATCGACTGGAGGACGAGGTGCCGTCTCGGCTTTCCAGCGATGGGACGCGCTCGCTCGCGAACTCTACCTGCGTAGGCCGACGGCTGTGTTAGAAAATATTGTCAATAAATGTTTCAAGCTATTCTTCGACTATCTGTTTCCCTTGATTCCGCTGGTTCATGAATCAAGTCTCCGAGATGGGCTGGAGTTTTTCGTCTCCCGAGACGATACCTTACGAGGGAGCGTCTCAAACATGAGATACGGCTATGAATCATTGAAAAATCCTGAACTATGGCCTGATGTGACTTTCACACTCATCACTGCTGTTTGTGCGGAGACCGCTTTCCTTCTTCCCAAGGGTATCTTCCCAGAGGGGGAAATCATCGCAGATATCTTTCTTCGGGCCTCTCGGAGCTGCCTAGTCACTTATCTCGAGGCCGATCTCGAGCATCCGAATGCAAATTCCGTGGCAATTAGATACCTCCACTCCAACTGCATGCATGCGGCCGGAAAGCCAAGATTCTCATGGCATATCTTTGGAGAAGCGACCCGATTGGCACAGGTACTGCAGATGCATGATGAAGAGTCGATTCAGGGCCTTCACCCTCTTGAAGCGGAGTTCCGCCGACGAGCATTCTGGATCACCTACATTGGTGACAAGTCTGCAGCTATCTTGAACAACCGCCCGATTACCATCCACAAGTTCTCGTTTGAGTCCGGTATCACCATGGGCTACCCGACCGGAATCGAGGACGAAAATACTGTGACACCGGGGAGCACGGGTGCAGATGATTTGACTGTCCGCAGCGGCTTCATCATTGGCTTCAATGCAAATCTGCGCCTTTGGCAGACAGCATCAGACTTACTTCTAGAGATGCGCTTACTTGAAAGCCGCAAGAATCTCGCTATAAATTCTCATCACTCACTGACTGCTGATGAACGGTTGCGCTTGGATCATCTTTATGTCCTTTTTGTGACTTCTTTAGACGATCTTCCACCCTTTCTCCAGGACGATCAACTCGTGACCAACGCCCACACTGACAGAGAAGAAATGAATAGTCTCGTACGGCTTTATACCATTCAAGCAGCCAACTTATACGTTTCCCTACACTGTTTGAAAATGGTCATCATGCAAAAATTTGAAGAGGTCAGCTACTTTCCAATGGGGCACAACGAGATGTTGCTCTTGAGGAAGACCGAGATTGCTCGGAATATGTTGCGGATTATGCGCGAGGCCCCATTCTGGGCATTGCAGGTCAATGGTGAACCCTGCGTGAGTTATCTGCACCAAAAACTCTTGAGGTTGCGTCTTTCTTGCTAATCCTTGAGAATAGGTCGAAAAAATTCGTCTCATCGGCGCCAGCCTTCTGGAGATCATCGATCAACATGAGGCATCGCCTCTATCAGCTCGCGCACGAACTGATCTCTCCGTGCTTCTCGATATTTTGACGCGACTCGACTCGAAAGCATCAGATACCTTGCGTCGATCATTATGATATATGGAGTCAATTATCATGAAAGAAATACCCGATAGCTTCCTATGACTTTAGAGGCGAGAGATCGTAACCATTCTTATAGATATCGATATAAGTGACGCGCTTAAGATTAATAAATAGTAGCGCTGAGAGCGTTGTCCTGGGCGACACGTACCTATATACCTCCGGATACCGAACCTGTTAGCTACCCGATCGACGGTCTACCTCCGAGCCTAGACGACGAATTAACTAATGCTGAAATTGCGAGTCTCAGGTTCCTTTATCCGAAAAAGATTAAGGGGAGGTCGTTCCATAGCTTTATACTGGATACTTCTCGAGGACCTCAGTCGGGCAGCATAGGGTTCGTCCGCGCTATAGACTAGAAGCTCTTATTTAAAAGACTTCCTAAAGGTGGAATACGTTTCTCTGAGGATTTCTTAGGTCCTGCTTGACCTCTTCGGGTACTATAGTCTCCTTGCCGGTCACCTCGAGGTTGATAACACGATAGGTGCGTAGTGTCTGCCTCGCTCTAGACCTCAAAGAGCGATTAGGGTTCTAATAGTGAAGATGAAATCGTAGGAGCTTAGAATTAGGGCTATTAGAAATTCGGTTTACTACATATCTTATATTATCGATTCTTTGTATCTTGATACTTAATTTTTTGAAAATTAGGCATTTTAGGCAACTTTTAGCGCTTTCAGGCACGCAGGGGGTCAAAATACACAGAAGGGGTAATCTAGTAATCCGCTGTATGGAAGACAGCCGAACATGAACTGCCTCTGCGTAGTAGCCCTGCCTTAACACTGGGGGACAAACTAGATCTTTGAAACAAATCTGTTCTCAAACATGCTTTTCAGGAGCAATGCAGACCGTTTCGGGGTTCTCTCCAGGGTGTTATAGTCAGTGAAAGTGACGCCAAAGCGAACTCCGTAACCGTCGGACCATTCTGGGGGAGGGATTAGTCTGCAAGTCTAATAATTGTAGAACAAGACAACATACCCAGATTATCCATAAGGGACCAGGCAAAATATCCTTTGATATCGGAGCCATCTTCGTTGCGCGCCAGAGAAACGGCGTCGAGATGATCCTGGAAGTACCGAATGCGATAGGTATCATTCACCGCTTCCTTGACGGTCATCTTGTCTTCTCCCGGACAAGGGCAGCCATTCTCAGTCACATAGATAGGCTTGCCGTACTTACGGTAAACCCGCGTCAAATGTTTCCGGAACAGGCCAGGCGTCGAGCGCAGCCAGTGGACGCCGGAGGGCTCGCCGACTGACAGGCCATCTTTGTTTTCTTGGAATTCCTCCACATTTCCTAGACAGTCAGTCGCGGAAGGGGTCTCGTCGCGGTGGCGCGCAAACTGGGAAGTGTAATAGTTCATTCCGTAAAAGTCCATTTCTGCTTCGCGAAGGAGGGCAAATTCAGCTTCGGTGAACTGTGGCAGACGCTCACCCAGCTGCTCTCGCATGCACTTGGGGTAGTCTTGTGCGAGGCTGTTGATATAGTTAGCGAAAACTTCTCTCCACGACATGATGGAGGGGCACGGTACATACCACATGGGATTGGCGAACCAGCCAATGTGGAACTCCATACGCCGCTCGGCCGCCTCATGGTCACGCTCATCTTCCGCATCCCAGGGCTCATAATAGTCTCCATTCAAGGAGATGCCGATTCTGCCTCTTTGATTTGACCGGAAGTCTCTGTTGTAAAGCGCGACCGCACGGGCGTGACTCATGATAAGAGCCTTGCCAACGATCCAGGGCTCCGTTGCAGAATTGCCCTCTTTAGACTGAGTGTTGATGCTGCTCCTCCCAGGAGCATTGCCACCGGTAGAATATCCCTGTAAAACGTCAGGTCAAAAGATCGGCGAAAAACAACAGACATCCTTACAAAAATGGACACAATCCATGGCTCATTCAGCGTAATCCAATTCTTGACTCGGTCTCCAAACCGCTCATAGCAGATCTTTGCATACCGCTCAAAATCCAACTGTGACTCTTCCACATTGAGCCAACCGCCATATCTATCATGAAGGGCTTGAGGCAGATCCCAATGGTACAAGGTCACCCAAGGTGTGATACCCCTGACAAGGAGAGCATCAATGAGTCGATTGTAGAATGCAATGCCCTTTTCATTTACAGCATCGCCTCGTCCCCCCAAGGGGATGATCCGCGACCATGAGATAGAGAAGCGATATGCCTTTGCACCGTACTTGGATAGGAGGTCGAAGTCTTCCTCGTATCGATGGTAGTGGTCGCATGCAATGTCACCGTTGGCTCCCTTTGTTCTTGTTGGCACCAAATGGCAAAAGGTATCCCAAATTGACTCTCCACGGCCATCTTCACTGGCCGCTCCTTCAATTTGATAAGCCGCTGTCGCAAAGCCCCATTCGAAGTCGCTCGGCAATGAGGCGGCAGAGGAGGTGGCAGAGGAGGCAGTCACCATGGCGAGTGGGCTTGCCTTTACCGGAATATCTGCAAAGTTGACAGGTCACGACTTGAAGAGAAATTGCCCTCAAGCCTGCAACCAAGTTAAGAACTTCGAAACTCTGGTCGCTGCTTTTAACCTTATAGCCATCTATGGCGGGGTGGCTTGTGGCGCTCCGATAAGAGTGGGGGCTTTCCTGGGCCGAAAGTTTGGTATCGGAGATTTACCCTTAGAGATTAGTACTCGCCTACTAGCCTACTGGGCGTTAGACTTTATTGAAAATTTCTCCTGTACCGAAATGATCCTATTTCTCCGATGGACGTATTTCCCCGTCCCCGCAAACGAGTAGAATTCTTCTTCCCCACGGGCAGTCCGCAATCCATAGTGGCTAATCCCCGCGATGGAAACCTTCTGCCTCTTCTTCCCACGTGCTACGAGATCCTATTACTTGATTGTGCAGGATTTTCGGTAGGCACCTGTTCTATATAAGGTGCGGGAATGCCCAGACAATTGCCCAAGGCCGCACACACATCCGCAGCTTCACCTCCTGATCAACACTCCAAGTCCTTTAAGACCTTGAATTCACTGCAAATATGGCTCCTGCTGCCGCACATGCGGCCGAGGGCATCATATCGCCCATCGATGTGAATTCCATGCCGCCGTTCTGGCGTCGGAAAAATGGCATTCTGCTATACTTCCTCCTCACATCCTCTCTGCTGGCCAGTGCTGCGCTGGGCATCGACGGGGTAAGCTACAGTTCACACTTCCTTGGCATGAATAATAATAACTGACGAGGCGCTCCTCTAGTCCATGACAAATGGAATGCAGGTCCTGAACTCCTGGCAAGATAGATTTGGCCATCCCGAAGGCGCCAAACTTGGATTTTTCGGGGCGTCCAACGCTATTGGTGGTGTGATTCCATTCATTTTCTTGAGCTGGATCGGTGACAAATGGGGTCGTCGTCTTCCAACTGCGCTGGGCTCTGTTGTCATCATTGTCGGAGTCATCATCGAGTTCTTCGCTACGTCGTTGAACATGTATATCGGTGGCAAAATCGTCCTGGGAGTGGGCTCATCACTCATTCAAATGGGCGCACCGGTTCTGGTTACCGAACTATCTCACCCCAAGGAGCGTGTTCAAATCACAACTTTCTACAACACGTCGATCGTCTTGGGCTATGTTATCGGCGCCTGGGCAACCTTTGGCTGTTATCGCATCAACAGCCAGTGGTCGTGGAGACTTCCTACCCTCGTTCAAATCGTTCCTTCGGCATATCAGTTTTGCCTCATCTGGTTCTGCCCGGAGTCCCCACGCTGGCTCATTGCCAAAGGTCGTGTGCAGGAAGCACGAGATATCCTGATCAAATATCACGGCGAATGCAACCCGAATTCTGAGCTAGTTGAGGTCGAATGCGCCGAGATTCAACAGGCAATCGCCAAGGAAGCCGAGAATAACATGACCTGGAAGGACTTCTTCTCTTCCCGAGCCAATCTCAAGCGTATCTTCCTGTGTCTCGCCACAGCAGTTTTCAGCCAGAGCTCTGGCAACCTACTGGTCTCCAACTACCTTACGCAAATTTTGAAGGATACGGGCCTCAAGACGGAGTACGAGATCACCCTTGTCAACGGAATGGTTACCCTCTGGCAGTACATCGTGGCCATCTTTGTCACTGTGATCATCGACCGCTTCCGTCGTCGCTTCTTCTTCCTTACCGGGTCCGGCGGTGTACTCGTCACTTTCATAGTTTGGACAATCGCTGCCCAGCAGTATCTCGAACACAACTCTCTGGCTGCTGGACGATTGGTTATTGCATGCATCTTCATTTTCCAGGCTTTCTACACCTTTGCCTGGACGAATTTGATCGTCACGTACCCCCTGGAAGTCGTCACTCTCAACATGAGAGCGAAAGCGTGGGCCTTTGTGCTTTTGACAATTCAATTGTCATCAATTTTCGGGTCATACGTCAACCCAATTGCTCTGAAGAACATTGGCTGGAAGTTCTACATCTACTACTGTATTTGGGTGTTCATCGTGTTCCTCATCGTCTACTTCTTCTTTGTGGAAACGGCCGGACCAACTTTGGAAGAACTGGCGTATCTTTTCGAGGGCGATGATACAAAGAAAGAGATGGTACAAAAAATTCAGGAGAAGAAGGAGCAAGTTACATATGAGGAGCATGTTGAAGACAAGCTCGCATGAGGTCTTGGGGACTGGCATGTATAAGAATTCCTCAGCACATATCCAAATCTTACCTGGTTTTTGCGATGACCCTTGATTTCACGACTACTAATACAGACACTCTGAAGATATTGTATCTCCCTTGATAGGCAGGATGAAAATTTTTTGATGAGATCTACTGCTTGATAGTATTTGCCGATAGTCGGTCAATGCTATTCTGGCACCGGGATCTTCTCCACTGCGGTCCATGTTCCTCCGTAGCTCCTGGTATGGCACTTTCCAATAAAATTGTGAACGAATAAACGAGACAAAGAGGATTACCTATTGACCCTTCGTGGTAAGAGCGAATAAAAGGCAAAGAGACTGCTTTAAAATCATGAAAGCCCATTCCATACAACGACGCAAGGAAATGGATTACCCACTAGCTACGATTCAGCTGACCCTCTCCGCCGTTACTCTTTAGGTACACAGCATCCAACAAAGTAATCCACCTAAGCAACATTCGATCTTTCATACCCAGAACTTGTCCAGTGAGCACGGAAGCGAATCATATCAGTTACCACTCAAGAGGATGGAATAAGACCTCACTACAGACTTTATATGATGGATACTGTGCTCAGAGCCTCGCAGCCAATGAAAACAATCAATATGGATAGACCTATATTTTTTGATTGGTTTTATTGTACGTTTCACGCTTTGTCTCACGATCAAGACCAGTCGGTGCGCAGAATTGCCAAACAGAGCGACGGCACCCAAATCGTCAAAAGCATGTCACTCGCAATTTCCAATGTGGGATGAGAAAGCCTACGAGAATACCACAGTAGTGATTCCTACCGTATTTCTGAAGAAGCGATAGACTCCTGGTCAGGGAGCCCATGCCCATCTCACAACGCCATCGTCTGAGCATCTGGGATGGGGTCCAGGCAGTGCACCCATACAGCCATGCGGCCATGCCTGGCCAGGCCGTGTTTTTTGCCCAAAAAGGATGAAGACCTAATTCTCTCTCCCATTAGCTTCTCAAATATAATCTGAGCCTCGTGGAGGTGCATTCCTCAATTGAGGCGATACGGCTTTAATTTACGTGCCGACAGGCCCGACACGAAAGCGAAAATTTTAATCTGCCGTCGTCTTCTGGTTCTCAAAGACAACCCCCGGTCCCACAGTAACCATCTGCCTGTGCTGTCCTTCCTAGGGTATTTCTGCCGCAAGGTTTTTAAGTGATGTCGATAATGATCAGCCTTCCAATTCCGCCTTCGGTTCTCATGTGCATCTCTTCAATACGCACTGAAGTCTTCGAATGTGGAATGAGATTGAGTTTGCAGTTGCCTTCGGAGTGGGCGGATATGATGGGAGAGGCTGGTGATGTGGAACTTTGAGGGTCTTCTCGCAGACTAGCACAGACTACTATGATACTATCTCCCAGCGAGCCAAGGTTGCGGCGACATTCCAGGAACTTCCCACTGGCCTAGCTTGGCAATTGGGACGGTGGCCCTCATTGGCTTATTGCGCCAATCGAGGCGTGATTTTAAAATTTGCTTCCCACTTAGCCCTAACAGGCTAACGGCAGATGGACGTGGGCCGTGGGGTCCAAAAAACGATCCGAACACGATCCGGATCCGCAACCTGACTTTCAAGGGTTCAAAAACACTCTCGGGCCTCCAGTGCCTTGTGCCTACATTTGATTTTCATTTTGGCAACTCCTCGGCGTCATCTAGCCCCTGGGTTCACCAAGCTTAGAGCTACGTAAGATGAGTCGAGGACAGTGCAATCTCGCTAGCAGGAGAGGAGATTATCCGCACTAAGCATAGCGGGGAGTCTGGTTTCTCGCGCCCGAGGAGGCTAGAGTTGTCTCCATCTCATAGAGTCGTATCAGGGCGTTCCATCACTTCGGGCCAGGCAGTTGGAAGTTAGAACTGCTTGCCTCAGTCTGGCTAAATTACCCTGGCCTCTCACCTCTAACCGAGCTGGCAACGGCGTGCTGATCCGGTTGGCTTTCCGACTCCACCAGTTGGCGGCTGGTGATTGGCGTGCCTGCGAGGCTCCGCTCCAAGCGAGGCCGCATTTGACCCAAACGGGAATAACCTGGAAAGTCTTCCCATGGCATCAGCCTGCCGCTTGGACCCTCGTGCATCCAAGTAATTTCCTTTCCTCACTAGTAGTCGACAAAGTCGTAGTCACTGGACGGAGTACAAGTATAACTACTGGTGCCTTTTCTCCTGAAATCCAACCTCCGACCTCCGATGCCTCGCACGATGCATCATGGCATCGTTGAGAAACCGTATCCCTGCCATGCACCACATAGCAACTACTTCCTAGTCCTCCTGTCTACTCTCTTCTGCCTTCTACTTGTCAATTGAACGGGCTATTCATAATTAATTGTCCGGTCAGAGAGATCTCGAGAGAGAGACCATTACCATACCATAACATCTCCGGTTCACCCAAATGACTCGCTCGAGACTATCAAGCTTAGCGGAAATCATTAGCTCAAGACTAGTTCGCCCAATAAGGAACCGGTCGTGTTCGGGGCCCGGGCATCTCCATCATGACTCCGACCCGATCTCCTATCATCGCTCATCTCACCTCGGCCCAAGCCGCATCTGGTGTGCCCGGACTTCCAGACTATACCACGTTAGGCCCGGTTAAGTCCCCTTCCATGCGGCTCTTCGGACTCTGCCACACAGCACACAGCCATGGGCGCTTGGAGGGTTCAATTGGATGTATCCCCCTCCCCACGCCACTCTGCCTCTCACTCATTTTCCGGACCTATCTAAATGGTGGCCTTTCCATAACCGCTCACGGTGCCGTGATGGCTTGCATCATCTTAGCGGGCCTTTTATCCGGTTGAAAT
Organism: Penicillium simplicissimum; assembly: GCA_024706585.1. Classification (NCBI taxonomy): domain Eukaryota; kingdom Fungi; phylum Ascomycota; class Eurotiomycetes; order Eurotiales; family Aspergillaceae; genus Penicillium; species Penicillium simplicissimum. The sequence continues at coordinate 1,427,491 of JAMZTW010000014.1, forward strand.
TGACCCGCGGTGTAAGCCCTCGGTCTCTACAAGTCACGCTTCTCCCGGCTTGGACTCGACTCCAACCTTTATCTCCGCTAGCGCTCTTTCGCGAGTCCAATACGGTGAAGCCGGATTGAGCAGACCCAGGCGCTATTCGTCGGTCCAGACAAGTGGAGTGTTCCTGCAGGTGGAATCTCGTGCTAAGCCGTGGAGAAAAACAGGTACGCTGCACGTTGGCCTTGCCAGTCATCCAAGAGGGAACCACCCTCCCCCTGTCGTGCCCTTTCATTAGCCAGGTCATGACTAGTTTAGCGCACCGGAGAGATGGCATGCACAATCCAGGAGGCATAGCCTCCACCAGAAGCCAGGTTTCGAGTAGTAATAATCTTATAATCCTTTTTAATAGAGAGCCTCCTGCCTTCCCTCTGTTCTGATCTAGGCTTTCAATCTTCTCACTTTCTTTCCTTGAGTGACGGTGCCCCAGCAGACTATCGTCTGCGTCCTTTCTTTGACCCGAACGAGGCAAATCGCCTTTACCATTCGTTAACCTTGGCTACTCATTCGAGCCAGTGTCATTCATTATTAGCCTACAAAATGGCTTTCCGGGGAACTGTTGCTGCTATTGCAGCCCTGTCGTCCCTAATCGTTCCTTCTTCTGCGTTGGATTTGGATTTGAAAACTAATCTTGTTGTGTACTGGGTTCGTGCTTCCATATTTTATTCTACTCTCCAGACCTGTCTTAACACTAATGACTGACATGTCTACAGGGTCAAGGAGGGAACCAGCAACGGCTCAGTCACTTCTGTCAGGAGACTGACCTAGACATCATCAACCTGAGTTTTATCAATGTGTACCCCAGCTCCTTTGGTGGCTGGCCAGGCTCTAACTTCGGCAACCAATGTGATGGCACTCTCTACCCTGGCTCGCAGCTTCTCAGCGGCTGTCACCAGATTTGGGAGGACATCCCTGTCTGCAAGGCGATGGGGAAGACCGTCATGCTGTCTATCGGTGGTGGAACTGCCGCGCAAGCGCTGACCAGTGATCTCGAAGCCCAATGGTTCGCTGACTTTTTGTGGTATTCCTTCGGCCCACAAAATGAGGCTTACACCGACTCCTATCCTCGTCCGTTCAAGGCCAACTCTGTGGATGGATTTGACTTTGATATTGAACAGTCCGGCAGCTTCGGTAAGCTTCAGAGCATAACCCTAGCCTACTTGTTTCCACGATCTCCTAACCTTGCTACGAACAGGCTGGGCTACCATGATTAACCGACTTCGATCACACTTTGCCGAGTACCCGGATCAGAAATTCTACATTTCGGGTGCGCCTCAGTGCCAGGTCCCCGATCCCCAGCTTGGCGATGCCATTACAAACTCGTTCTTCGACTGGATCTCGGTGCAGTTCTATAACACCCTGGAATGCTCTGCGCGCGCCTTCTTCGCAGAAGGAACTGGCCACTTCAACTATGCCAACTGGGTCCGTGTCATTAAAAAGAGCGCCAACCCCGATGCCAAGCTGTTCATTGGACTGCCCGCTTCTGAGGGCGCTGCTAATGATGCGGACTTTTACCTGTCTCCCGCAGAGGTGAATACTCTGGTGGAAACCTTCATGGAGCCGTCCGATAACTTCGGTGGTATCATGCTGTGGGAAGCTACCTTCTCGGAAAACAACGTCTCCCCCGATGGCCTCACTTACGCTCAGGAGATGAAGAAGATTCTCAACAAATGCGCTCCCCCTCCGGCAACCTCGACAATCACTCGTACCGTGACCCCTACCCCTAAGCCTTCCAGCACTCCTGTTGCCTCCAGCACTCCTGTCGCCTCCAGCACTCCTGTTGCCTCCAGCACTTTTGTCACTTCCAGCACTCCTGTCGCCTCCAGCACTCCAGCTTCGTCCCCGGCCTCTTCTTCGGTCGCTGTCTCGTCCAGCACTCCGGTGGCTTCAAGCTCAGTGCATGTGTCTTCAAGCACGCCTCATGCTTCCTTGTCGGCTACTCCCTCGTCTAGCTCCATCGCCACACCCACCCATACGTCTTCGTCCGTTCCGGTGGTGTCATCTAGCGTGCCGTCAAGCTCAAAGCCTGTTGCATCCAGCTCCAGCGTCCCGTCAAGCTCAAAGCCCGTTCCGTCCAGCTCTCCGGCCTCGTCTTCCGTGATTCCCTCCAGCTCTAGTGTGCCTGCCAGCCCCTCTAAGTCAACTGTTCCATCGAGCTCCCCGGCTGCTTCTTCTACCCCCCTGAACACTCCTAGCTCGAGTGTTCCGGTCGTCTCGTCGTCGGCTATTCCCTCGAGCTCGAAGCCCTCAAGCACCCCTGTGGTTCCTACCCAGTCGCCTTCCTCGAGCACTCCCGTTGGAGCTTCCAGCACTCCCGTTGGAGCTTCCAGCACTCCCGTTGGAGCTTCCAGCACTCCCGTTGGAGCTTCCAGCTCCCCCTCCAGCAAGCCCGCCGGTTCTTCTGGTATTCCCACGCCGTCATCGTCCAGCGCTGTCATCACCCCCAGCGGATCTGTGTCGCAGACTTCAAGCACCCCTGTGATTCCTACCCAGTCGTCGACTACCTCTAGCACTCCTATTGGAATTTCTCGCTCTTCCTCCTCCATCAAGCCGTCGTCTTCCAGTGTCGTCGTCACTCCCAGTGGAACTGTGTCGCAGACTTCTAGCACCCCTGTGGTTCCTACCCAGTCCTCGACTACCTCTAGCACTCCTATTGGAATTTCTCGCTCTTCATCCACCATCAACCCGTCGTCTTCCAGTGTCGTCGTCACTCCCAGCGGAACTGTGTCGCAGACTTCAAGCACTTCTGCTTCAATCAGCACCAGCACTCTGACTCTCAGTCAATCCAGCTCTGTTGGTGTCGGGCCCACTGGAACTGGAATTCCCACGATCACCTCCATCATCAGTGCTTCGCCTTCGGTGACCGCTACTCCCTCAGCTACCGAGTCTGACGTGACCACCACCATCATCGTCACCTCGTACACCGATATCTGCCCCACTGGTTTCACCACCATCACGACAACCATCACGACTACTGTGTGCCCTGAAGCCACTGCTAGCGTGACCGGTCCTGCTTCCGGCGTGGCCACCACCACCCCCTCCATCCCCGAGGGCTGGACCACCACCGTGACCGTCTGCACGCACTGTGCCGCGACCCCAACCACTGTGACGCTCACCAAGCCCATTTCCACGCCAGCGGCACAGGCTACTCCCAACCCCACAGCCCCCGCCGGTACCGAGACTTGGACTGAGACCTGGACTACCACGGTTTCCTTCTGCAAGCACTGCGGCCCTACCGGCTCGACGCTCACCGTCACCGTGCCTTACACTGTCTCGGCCACTCCCACCGGTGTCTCTGGACAAGGTGAGGGCTCTGGCTCAAGTGGCGTTTCTGAAACCACCAGCACCGCCACTCTTGTCGTCGTTCCTCATCCTTCTTCCAAGCCCATTAAATCGGCATCCAGCATCCCCTACTCGGCCACCTGGACCCCGTCTTTCGCTCCCCACCCCACCGGTACTGGCAGCGCTAGCGGTACTCAAGGGGGAGTGTCTCCGATCTACACCGGCGCTGCATCTCGATCGGGAGTCACCAGCTTTGCTGCCATCTTCATGACTGCCCTGGCGGCCTGCATTGTCTTCTTCTGAAGCTAATTGTAAGCTGACTGCGGAGCGTCCTGCATGTTGTACATTCCTCGGCAATTGTGTGGTCGATTTTCGCCTATGTTTTTTATGATGTTAATTGCTATTATATTCTCTTCGACACCCCTCGATCTCTGGCCTGGCTTCATCTCGGAGTCGACGGAGTGATTTTATTCTACATGGCCATTTATTTTGATCATTATATGGAGAAACTCTGGTCATTTATGAAAAGCGTGCAAGCTATCAAACTTAGATTTTATATACTCCCCTCCCAGCCAATCAACATGGTGTTTCCTATTCAAGATCCTTATCAGCCCGCCAATGAATCAGCAACAACCGGAGGGAGTTGACTAAAGCACTACAGTATCCGTAGACTCAATCCTACCTAAGTTAGAACCTTATGGTGGTGCCCTCATACATATTTGCGCCACAGGTAGTGATAGCTAGGGGCCGGGGAGCCCATGGAGGCAGCCCTGTGATTGCTGATGATCTCACCAAACTGTGCCAACAATAACTGACGAAATCCATGATGATCAGTGGGTTTTAAAGATTTTCTAAATATTCAGGGACTTAGTGTTTGAGATCCCTATGGGGCCCAGTACCTACACCGTATAAGGTTGTTGCGGGCAGGCACCATGGGCACATAGTGCAAATAGGCGTTGAGATATATATTCCGGGCAACCGGGTTGTGTTGGAATTATTGTCTCGATGATGTAGGCAGAGTATCGTTGGGAGCAGTTGTTATTCTAGGTAAATCTCGTACCCAGTCATCTCTCTCGCATCGCTAAAGAAACTGCTAGGTACCTATCTTCCATTGTTCTCTGGATAGGTAAAATTGTGTGCACACATGGTTCCCGTTCCCCGCACGCGGACCTGACCAGCCACGGACCTCGGCTGCGGGGATCCAGTTGATCAGAGTTCCATAATTGCCCTGCACCCCATCTTAACTTAAGCTACATGTATCATTGAGTATGAATACTGAATAGATCCATACCGCTTCTCTACCTCCATCCCGAAGACATGGCCGCTCCACCACCTTTGCATGGCATTCGAGTTGTCGAGCTGGCTGGTCTAGCTCCAGGTATAATCCCAACTTCTCCAGCCAGTACGCCCGAGCCTTCTGACATTGGCCGTGTTTCCCTCCCAGGTCCCTTCGCCGGTCTCCTTCTCGCCGACTATGGCGCTTCAGTCCTTCGAATTGACCGGCCATCTGCCGTCAGTGGGGACCAACTCACCCGCCGCAAGACCTCCATTACCCTCGACCTCCGCGAGGCAAAGTCACGAGACATCCTCCTCCGCATCCTAACCGCCACAGATGTTTTGATCGACCCCTTCCGCCCCGGCGTTCTCGAGCGTCTCGGCCTCTCGCCAACAGAAGTCCTTCTCAAGCATAACCCGCGCCTAATCGTGGCCCGTATGACAGGGTTCCGCCGCGACGGGAAATACAAGGATATGGCCGGCCACGATATTAACTACATCGCCGTATCGGGTGTGCTCTCCATGCTTGGCCGGGCAGGCGATAAGCCCTACGCACCCGGGAATATCCTGGGCGACTTCGCCGGAGGCGGCGCGATCTGTTTCCTGGGCATCATTCTCGCCCTGATTGCCCGCACCAACACTGGCCGTGGCCAAGTCGTAGAAGCCAACATGGTTGATGGATCCGCCTATCTCGCAACGTTCCCTCGACTGGCGACGAAAAATCCCTCATGGAGCGAACCGCGCGGTGAAAACCTCCTAGACAGCGGATGTCCGTACTACGATACCTACGAGACCAAAGATACCGGCAAATACTTTGCTGTCGGCGCGCTGGAACCGCAATTCTACGCGGCCCTGTTGCGCGGACTAGAGCTCGACCCGAAGAGTATGCCGGCACGCGAGGACCGCGAGAATTGGCCTGCTCTTCGGGAAATCTTCACTCGTCGCTTCAAGGAGAAGACGCGTGCCGAGTGGGAGGCAGTTTTCGATGGGACCGATGCCTGCGCCACACCTGTCTTGGAGCACGGCGAGCTGGAGGCGGCGGGGTACGAGCAACGTCCCGCTGTCCACTTATCCCGCACGCCGGGCTACCCCATCAAGCCCGATGAGGGCGGTTGGACTGGTGGAGGTCTTGAGCCTGGCGAGGGAGGGGTGGAGACGCTTCGGTCGTGGATGGGATGGGAGCCTAATAAGGATTTTCACATCCGAGAAGACGGTGCGCTGGTGTCCGTGGACGGGAGGGCGAAGCTGTGAAACATGCTCAGTGGGGAGAAATTTTGTTCATAACTTCACAACTTTCATGGCCCGTTTGACATAACGTAGAAGATCAGGTCGGAAAGTGTAGGAGATCTCCGATCTACCTCGAAAGGATTGTCCCCACCCACTACTGGTCCAATGCACAGTCATACAGTATTGATTATCGAATCATGAATATGTCCAATTACATCCACCTCTGCGCACTTCGAGCCTTGAAGTTGCAATCCAATTCCGTGGGTTTACTCCCGTCCTGCGGCAACCCCTTCCCACATTCTTGACATTGCATACCACCGTGCCAGAACCTCAATGGCAAAGTGTCATAAGGACCAATATATTTCTTGCTTTTGGATCGGTTGCGACGAAAACCGCAATTGAAACATCTTGACGTCACCACTAACACATTTCCACATCCATCTCCACCTGCGTAATACCACCTCCCCACGTGGGCTGGTGTGGCGCAGCAGCTCGTATGGACGTTTCACGCCGCAAAATTACACCTACTTCAGCCCTATGTTGAGTCTCAGGCAAACGGGCGTCTGGATAAGGCATGATGCGACCGAGTCGTTTTGTTGGAGCTATACCTTCTCTTTGTCAATGATGGTAGGAAAATATGAACATCAATCTACATGCCTCCGAACCTGACGAACGGGGTTTGAATTTTAGTCCTGTCGGCTATAGGGCAACAAGGTGCCCATACAGTCGTCAGTTGAATGGAATCAGAAACAGATGTCAGATGAAATAGCAGAGAAAATGTCTTATTTCCTGGCTGATGATCTAAAAACCCCCTTTCTTTTCTTCGAGCGACAAGCGAATCAAAATACACAGACAAGTACCCCATGTCAATGACTGTCGCAATAGAGTCCTGCCCACTTCTAGATTGTTCATAGTCCTGTATTGGACCCCAGTATGCTCATTCTACTCCTGCGACTGAGCTTCTCTATTATCAGATGGCCTGGATTCGGTCGTATCGTTCTATGGGGGCGAGCAGCCCTATTGATATGAATCAGAGGAACGGATGGCCTAAGCGTTATCTGCCCTGCCCGCTTGTTTCTCCCTTTGTGTTATTATAAGCCTCGTTACTACTACCTAGTGCCTAGCAAGACTAGCCCAGAGAATGAGAGACAAGCCCACGTTTGATACCAAGGAGATTCTGGATAAATCAATAAAGTACCTCTCAAAGATCTATAAACCCAATCGACAGGGGTAATACAGCTCAACCCCGCATTATCGGCACCTAGGAGTTCAACCCGCGGATATCGGTTCTCGGCCAAAGAGGACTGCTGTTTGCATCTCTGGGATCATGAATACATAGAGAGCCTTGAAAGACGAAGGTTAACTCATTTGCACTGAACTCCAGCTCTCACCATCTTCGCAAACGGCCCGATCTATACCATTACCCACTGACCCAGCATGGCACGTGCGGCATCCCCCACACAAATGATCATCCTGCCTATCAAGGAGGAATTTAAGATTGATGAACCTTCTACTCCCGCGGGTACGGTCTGGTCAGAGATACTGGAAACGCTTGAGAACTGGGCTGGATTTCGCCGACTTTACTGGGGCAGACACGTGGAGGAGGGTCGGGTCCATCTACATATCGGTGAGTGAGATCAAAGTTGAGAGGCGTAGCCCCATAGGGTAAGAAGAGCAGAATACGAGGACGTTGAAAAAAACATGAGGGCGAAAAAAAGCAAAAAAAGGCTCGAAGAATTGGGAAATAACCATCCCTCTCTTGCTTGTCTAGTCCGGGATTCTCTCCACCAGCACTACGCCCTCCTGGCCTCACCAGAATGGCAGCAACCCTGTCAGCGTTTGACCGCGCTCGGCGTCCCGAGTGCCACGTCGCTGGTCGTGCGGCATGCGATGATGACCGAGTTCTCACCGCAGCCCAAGAGCCTGGGCAACGGTGCGCCTGTCACGGGGACGGCCATCTATCCCACCCCTGACCCGGCTAAATGGGAAGCGACATGGGCGCTATGGACGACGATCGTGCGGGAGGTGCCTGGATGTCTCGGGGTCACTGGTGGGTGGATGGTGGAGCGGATGGAAGGGCAGTTGAGTTTTGTGGTGTACTGTATGTAAGATGGGAGAGTGTGGAGGTGCATGACGCGTATCGCCATACGAAGCACTTCCGAGACCGGGTGGTTATTCTGCGCGAGCATAACACAGAGGGCATCGCGAGTATGGGTATGGGCACCTTGTATTCGCGCACTCGCGCACCCGACCCTTGGCCAGTTTTGTAGGTGATTGAGCAGCTCTCCGTTATTGAATGTCCATCGTCGAACGGCGTGTCCACGACTCCTTCTGCCCTCCGTGTACGGAGTATTCAAGCTACCGAAAGGAGGGAGTCGTAAGCACTAGGATTTTTAAACGCCTTAGGGAGATCGTTTGATGTCTCAGCCTTTGGAACAAGGCTGATGGCTGAGCATGTTAACTCCTCAGCTCACAGCTATCAGCCACAGTTGCGGTGCCATTGACTACCACGGTGGAGGGTTGGGTTGGAACTTGGACTGCAACGTTGCGCTGGTTGAGTGCCTGAATGGCTGGCTGATAAAAGCAAAGTGGTAGTGGAAATCGTAATACCTGGTAATTTTGACCCATCCGTTGTGGCTGAGGAGCTCGGGGCCGAATTCAAGGAAGTTCACGGCTTTGCGCTCGTTAGTGTCGAGCTAATTCCGTGGTAGTGGCTAGTAGTCTCCGGTGAACTTGGTTAAGTCTGTAGGTTAGCCTGGTTACAGTGGTTAGGCCTTGGAATAGTGGGAGAGTGCTAAAAGGTACTCCACCGCGCAAAGTTGGCGGACGAGTACTTTTCAGGGCCGCCCGCTTCCGCCCTACCCAATCATCACCGCCGTTGGGCGAACCGCCAAAGTCTCTTAGCCGGAGTTGCTTTAGTCTCGCTCTCCTCTGACGCTTTCTTGGTTGCTCCCCTCTCCCTACTCCTCCTCTCCCCTCGCAACTTGCGCTCTGCAGTTTCACTCTCGTCGGGGCAACTTTGATCTCCTAAACTATCACCCTTGATCAATTGCTGCTCTCGGGCGGAGTGATTGTGCGCCTTGAAACAGGCATCTGGTCCACTGCTTTCAGAGGATTTGGTCTCGATAACCCACCCCCTTCAAGCCGAGCCAGAGATCCCAAGCATCAGACGAGCTTCCATTGACTGGTGCAACGGGATACTGTGAAACGCTTCCTCCTCGAATAATCTCCTCCCGCTTCAAAGATCCCCATCGCGGACCCGTGCCTGCACCCTGTGGATTGGCGCTGAAACCGCCGATCTCTCCGATCTCTTTACCCATCAGCCGCCACATCGAATTCGCAGAGCACGCCTTCCTGCCTCATATTGACCGGCGACTTAAACGAGACGCAGCGGTCTCTTCTTGAAAGCTATCTCTGGGTCCGTCTGTCGCTCGTCGAGCAGACTATTCCCGCTCTACCCCCGCCACGCCGGTCGTAAGCGAGGTATTGCATTGCTGCTTCCCAGCCGCCGCCCAACATGACGACGGAATTCCGCATGCCTATTCATCAGGGACCTCCAGCCCGCAAACCTATACCCAACCAACAAGCCGGTTATCCTTATCAGGCCTATGATGCCCCGCGAAATCTCGCACCTCACTCCGCCTATCCACAAACTACCCACAGCCGCACTCGCACCACTTCTTCCAACGTGCTCCCCGCTCACGCCTCGAATTACCAACAATACCAAGGGGTCCCTGGCTCGGCCGTCTCACCGCACACCATGGTGCCTCCTATGGGATTCCCTCCGTCCCGCCGCATGTCAAGCACAACCACTTCGACCAACTCGACCGGCCACATGCCCCAAGGTGGACCTGATATCCGACGGAGCACTTCCAACCGCTCTGGCAACTCGCAACTAGGATACGTCGCTCTCATGCGGCGACAGAAGGCGACGGTGTGGTGCGATCGAGCACAGCCCGAGGACGCCCGAATGCGGGAACAGGCTCTGCGGGATAAGAAGCGAGCGTACCTCGAGGTTCATGGCGCTGGACGCTCATCGACCATTGCAAGCGGCAAGATTCGACACGGAGCGAAGGCTGGTATGGACTTCTCGCCATCGAACCTTGTTGGTGCCAAGGTGCCGGTTCGCCTGAGTGCCAATGAGATCGGCGAGGATGACGAGGATGCCCGCAGCACTGAGGACAGAGTCATGCACCGGAGGACTGGCAGTGGCCGCAGCTCCCTGGGAAGCAACCGATACCCTAGTGGTTATCAACGCCAGCCAGGCACCATGGGAAGCAACAGCACACCTCCGAATGAGAAGTCTGATCTCCCTGGTGTCTCCGAGAATAGACCAGCGGAGAAACACGAAGAGGAGAAGAGCCGACTGTCATCTCTCAAGGATGATGCCGTTACGACACACACGACCAACAGTAGCGAGCAAGACGACTATGTACCAGACATGGAAGCTCCTAGTGCAGCGACAACCGCCGCTCAAAAAGCCAAGAAGGCAGATGACCTACGGCGACGAGGGAGCGTTGATGATCGCACGACATCAATGACCAACGTTCGACTATTCGTCGCAAATCCAGACCTCAGCGACTAATATGCTCCTGTTCCAAGGAACTTATCCTTCCGTTTTTTTTTTTATTCACGAAGCGCCTGTTTACTTCTCTTCTGTTCTCTGTTCTTTTCATACAATTCCTGCCTTGCTCTTCTAATGATCGCTCACCGTTGCACATAATACCTCGTCTACTGGATCTCCGTGCTTGGTGTCGCTCTTGAAAGTCTTGATGACTGCCCTTTATTATCTCAGTTGCTGTCAATATCCCTCGCTTCTTTCTTTGTCTGCCTTGCTATCCATCCTCTGCAAGGCTCGCCCTCGGGATTGGGTTCTGACTCTTGTCTGCACTCTTCTTACTCATGCATCTGGGCCTATCCTGGTCTTATTTTGTCCGCATAGCTTTCAATCTGAACAAACCTATAATCGTAAAATTAGATGATTGATCTTTCCGCTCCTGTCTTGTAATTGTGCAATCTATTCAGGCATCTTATGCCCTGTGAAGGCTACGTGGCACCGACATGAGAGGTACACATTCAAATTACAGGTATTCTCCATCAGGATCTGTCCCGACAACAGAGTACTAATTAAACCGATCTTAGCCAGGAATGCCTCTTCAATTAGCTTGATCAAATTTCAACATTGACCTAAGGTGTAGGATAACCTAAGTTAACGAGTGCCCGATAGTGGTGAAATTACCTAATTGGACACGTGCCTTATCGGACGCGCCGCGCGAAACTCATTAACGCGTCCCTGTCAATCCACAGTTCTCCCCTTCCGAGCCAGACGATCACGACTATTCACTGATTGTGGCCACCGAAAGGACAGTGCACTCAATCACATTTTCATCCTGTCCTTATTGCAATAATTACACTTTTTTCTGCCCGCCGCTTCGAATTGACTGGATATACTCGTCGTTGATCTCGTGTCACCCATTTCCCAAAGGACAACCGCCGCACCTCGTCACCCACACTGGCCTCGATGGACTCGAGAATGAGCTTATCCCCTCTACCTCCCTCACAGACCTTCACGACCTCGCCCTCAACAAGCTCGCGCAAACGATCCATAGACGAGCTCGAGGACTCCGTGATCCCGTCTTCAGCGCACAAGCGGCCTTCAATCGACTACGGCGCGGAGAATCAGGAGAATCAAGATCCTTCGCTTCCAACTTCATCCAAAGAAGTCTTCACATTACCTGGGCAAACCACTATCTCATTCCCTCCCTCCTCTATCCAAACAATTGTGAAATCAGAAGACTTGGCGATGATGTCCGAATCAAAAGAATCAACCCCTGCCTACGAGGCTTCCGCGGAGACCAGACCACTACAGGGTTCAACCTCTGTTTCCCCCGCTAAATTATTAATCGGCTCTCCACCCGCTCCAAAGAAGCGGAAGCTCTCCCCCGCTAGCCAGGATGCGAAACAGCAGGAGAAGGAGGCCCGGGAACGCCAGCGATTAGAAGAAAAGGCCAAGAAGGAGGAAGAAAAACGCTTTAAGGCCGAAGAGAAGAAGAAGCGCGATGAAGAGCGTGAAGAAGAGAAGCGGTTAAAGGAGGAGGAAAAGAAGAAGCGAGAAGCAGAGCGAGAAGAGAAAAAGAAGGCTAAAGACGAGGAAAGAGCCGCTAAAGAGGCCGCCAAAGAAGACGAGAAACGGCGAAAGGAGGAAGAAAGGATGAAGAAGGAGAGGGTACGATATACTATTCAGAATCTTCGGGCGTCTCTTAAGGCATCCTCGCTAACTCGTCATTCCAGACACAACCCAAGCTCAACTCTTTCTTCTCAAAACCGCCACTACCTTCAACCAACACACCCAAGCCAGGCAGCTCTTCCTCCCCCAAGAAACCGGCTACTCCCACCGCTGAGTCTCAATCCAACGACTCTCCATGCAAGCCATCCAAATCGGACTACGAGAAATCATTCCCCGGGTTCTTTCTTCATTCACATACCCGGCTGGCACCACCCCATCGTTTTGAACGGGACCCAGAGGCACTGGAACACGTTCGCCAAAAACTGGATGCCTCTTTGAGTGCCAGCAAGATAGCTCCTAACGAACGTCTACCTTTCCGGCCGTCAGAAATATTCAACCTCATCCCATTTCACCGACGGTGTAGCCGGCCTCGGCAGTCTGTAAAGGAGATTCTACTAAGAATCCAGAATTCGAGTGATGATTCACTGATGGAGCTTGACGGCAAGGACCAGATCAAGGCCGCGGAGGCCGCTCGCGATATACTTCGTCAGATCCCAATGAAGACCCTAAGGTTCGGCGAGGACGTGCGCCCGCCGTATCAGGGTACATTTACTCGCCCAGTGTCTGCGGCATCGGCACGGAAGCTTTCGAGGAACCCATATCATCGCGGTCTCCCCGAGGTGAACTACGATTATGATTCTGAAGCCGAATGGGAGGAGCCAGAAGAGGGTGAGGACCTGGACTCAGAGGAGGACGAAGAAGGTAGTGACGATGGGGACGACGACATGGATGGCTTCCTTGATGATGAGGACGATGCTCTTCTCGCCGGCAAACGCCGACCCATTGTGGGTGACCTCGAACCCGTATGCAGCGGTCTTCGCTGGGCTGCAGATGGCGTGGATGCCGAGTTGAAGGCCTATCAAATCGAAACCATCTCCGACTCGGTCAAATTTCCGATTGACCCCTTTTCCACTGCATATTGGGAAAAGCCGAAGGCTGCCGAGCCCGGCCCGGCTCAAACACGAATTGCGCCTTCGGGAGGGAACACTCTGGATGTGTTCCGGGTGCCTAATCTGCCGGGCACGCCTGCCGTCGGTGCAGCTCGACCACCAGCGAGCACCAAGGCCAAGCGGCCCTTCCCACCCGAGCAGCTAGGCGAGTTCAGGCAAGTGGTTGAAGCGAGTGACTTGAGTAAGATCGGGACTATTGAAGTACTTAAAAAGAGGTATGTTGGGGCCCATCCAAGGTCCTTTCTTCGGGATGTACTGACATGACTATTAGATTTCCGAAGGTGCCCAAGGACACACTCAAATCTACTCTCGAGCAGCATGCTGTACGCGTGGGCCAGAAAGAAACCGATAAGAAATGGGTCTGGCGTTAAAAAGGACATGACATGACCTTGTCATTTCTCTCTTGACATGATGCTCTGGTCAAAATTCAGAGTTCATATTCCACATGCATTATGGTCGGCGTTTCTGTTGGATTCAAGATGGGATTCCCTACTGTAAGGACTATGACGAGCACATTTTAGCATTACCATTCTCTTCCACTCAGTGGTTCTTTTTCGGTGGAACTGTATCCAACCGCTTCGATATGCGATCGCTCAAATTTGTCGTGTCATTTCATGTACTACTACTACTGGATCGAGATGTGGTATGGCCTTCCTTCGGTAGTATGTACCGAGGCTTGGGCCAATGACGACGCCCACGATGATTGTTGCCGTGGTCCTGTGGAGATGTACTAGATGCAACTCGACGTGTAGCACCCGGAATCTGAGCCTTGTATTCCCTGCGAGTTGTGTCATCCTGGCTGGTCATCACTGTGGGTGGTGCAGGAGGTCATGGTCGGCAGAGTCAATCATTGTGAACTCGGGGGCAGGCGTTCCAATGCCGCAGGGAGGAGGATACTAGAATGGATAGGGTATCGAGAACCGCGGAAGCGCTCACATGAAACGGTTTGATGTCCAAGCCCTTGAATGTGAGAAATCTCCAGTTGCTTATTATGTTATGTGCTTGGATTTCCATTTGCGCCCCTTGTCCCACCCTATCTGGCCCGGTCTGCTATCAGCTTCCTAATAACCTTATGGATTGTTCACCTCATCCACCGTGTCCAGCCCACCACCGTTTCTCCACCGCACAGCTTCGCTGCACGCAACGACGGTACTTGTTCAAAGTCCAGCGTGGTTTCTCGCCTGCAGTGCTCTTCTTGACAAGTTGACAAGTTGACACACATCAAATCGCCCCCTCTCATACCCGCGCGACCAGCGATTGGTTCCAGCGCGGAGAGGCCAGCCAACAAGACGCGGACTCCGCAGAGGCCAAAGGAGGGCGGCGGGCGAATCAACGCCATGCGCTCGACTGTCCACCTCATTCCTGCATGCAGTGCCAGCGCATCGTGCCCGTGTACTCGGAACGGACAGCCAATGTAGGAGTGTACTGTACACTGTACACTGTACAGCACGACTCTCCTTGCGCGGCTTGCTGGACAGACAGAAACCCTTCTGGGGCAAGTTGGATGGAGTTAACTCACTCTGCAGTACCCCCCGAATACCCTGAAATCTGCTGGCTGCGCTGCAAGTTATCCAACGAGACTCTCGTACTGCCTACTTGGCCCTCCGAGACAACTCGCCTGCATCAGTCCGCTTCGAGTCGCTTCGTGCTGGCGCAGAATATCGTTTCCGCGTGATTTTTCTACTTTTCTATACCGACCCCTCCCTGTCTTCCTGCCTTCTGGCCGACTTTCTTGCCACTCCTCCTTTGATCTGTGGGATCGTGAATCGTGGGATTCTAAGTTGATCGCCTCCCCTCCTTTCCACCGCGAGATTTCCATCCTGGACCCGATCAATCAGTGTTCTATCCCCTCCGACCGGGTGTGTCGCCCTCTCCATGAGCCCCGGCCAGTTGCTTGCCCCGCGATAGAACCATGCGATAAGCATCCGCCCACGGCCAGGGGCATCTCGCGACTCTGCACGTCGCCCGCTGGCGCGACCCAGGACGAGATGCTGGACTACCAGCGGGAGGATTACTTGTCATCCTCGCTGGCGTCAGCAACCAGTGAGTGATTTTGGATTTCCATTTCATACATCCCCCTCCTGACTTCCTGCTCCTTTCTTCATGGTCGCGATTTCGTGGGGTGGAGAAAACACCCGCCACCTTTCTCCGCGCTGCGACGTCGGTGCCTGACTCCTTGGCTTCCCAATCTGATCTGCTATCTTTTCTCTCATTCTCCCAGCCGTGCGGATGTCCACTTTTCAGATTAATCCACCCGACGATCGATCGCCTTGGGCGGATCCCGCATCAGTACCTCTACCCCCTTCCCCTCCAGCATCACCCGCAGCGACCGTCTTGCCAACAAATTCGCCCGCGCCCGAGGTGGACCCAACCGCGGGTCTAGGTGAGTTGGATGGCTCGGCCCGGTCCAGTCCCAAGTTAAGAATGGCCGCTTCTCCTCGGTCTGGATCTATGCACTCCACGGCTCTTGCGATGACCGTCCCTGTTCAAGCGAAACAAGATGCGCCCCAGGTTTCTTTCGAGGACTTTGCCACCCGCTATCGCCAAAGCCAGCGGAAACGGGCCCAAAGGAAGCGCCTGGAAAACCGCCTCCGCTCAAGCAAGGTATCCATCGGACTCTCAGCGCGCATGATCCGCGTGGGCAATACGGTCCAGCGCGGGTTGGTTGAAGCTCTCAAACATGATGACAAGGCCAGCTTTGTTGCCCTCTATCATGCCCTCTTCGATCTTCAGGAGTCCTGTGTTTCCGGTCCTTGCCAGGATGAGCATCAGGACCTGTCAGACGAACGGGAGCGGTCCGCAGAATCTGAACTTGACCGTTCGTCCTTCTTCCACCAACTCAGCCCTCAATCCCGTACAGACTTGCTGGAGATCTTGCGACTGGTTCGCTCCGGCCCGCAATTCCTGGTTGACCGTCTTCGCAGCTTCACGTCTGCCCAACTGGCCGCATTCACTTCCCCGGCCACCACATTGGACTCTGGAGACCCTGCTTTTCCTTCCTCATCATCCCGGCCCCGCGGCCAGTATTCTATTAATCGAAATCCGGCCCAATTTGCCTCTTTCAAGAACCATGCGTATGCCTTTGAAAGGACCGATCCATTGACCATCTTGCTTTGTAACGTGTTTGCCGCACCACTGGATCCCGAGTCTCCCGATGCCCGGTTACGTTTGGATGTGTGGTCGACCGTCTGCGCCCAACTAATGTCTCACGGCAGCAGTAAATTCTACCCCCTGATTGGCCAGATTCTCTCCTCCTGGGCAACCGGCTGCAATTGGAAAGCCCGTGCCAAATTTGAGCTCTACCTGATGGACATCCTACAAACTGGAGCTTTTCTTTTGGAGCATATAGACAGCCCTGCCGGATTGGATTTTGCCTCTGAAGCCTTGGATCCCTTGCGCACGGATGTGGCCGAGGAGTTCTTCGCGTCTGCCGTGGATAATCTGTTCCGTGTCCTCGATGATCCGGATGGCGGTTTTCCTCGTGCAGTCTTGCAGTTTGCCAGGGCTGTTCTTCGGAAGATGGAGTCTCCTGACAGTCGCAGTCGTTTCCTCGAGTATCTTTTCGTACAGTGGTTCTTCCCCAAGTTCCTCTACAGCGCATTGACGTACCCTGAGGTATGTGTTCTCCAGACTGATATGAACATTCCACTGACCAAGCTTCATGGTTTCTAGACGCACGGTTTGTTGCTAGACTTTCATATTCGAAAAGACGCTCGCGAGAAGCTGCTTGGTCAGGTTGGACTTCGCGCCTACTCTCAAGTGTTTGCGGTGTTGCGATCCATGTGCGTTTGTGAAGTTGACATCGTCCTGGTCGTCGGAAGTTGCTCATCAACTGCTAGGCATCATTTCTCGATTCTGCGTCCATCGGTCAAACTGCACGTTGACAACATGATTTCCCGGTTTCAAAGTACATTCCTTCACGAGCCTTCTACAACTGAGCTATCCGCATTGCCTGATCACACAGCTTGCCGCGACTCTACGTCAAACTTTCTGCTTCTGTCCTCAACAGATGTTCTTACATTATTAGACGCTCTTTTCCCGCAAATATGCACTCCGGTGCATTCATCGCCGGCTTCCGCTGGCGTGGCTTCCTGGTCATCTCACATTCCTTCGCCGCACAACTTGCGTCCCGAGCCGCCTGTGGATCCCGGATTCTTCAGGCCAACCCCTGAATTGAGCCCTCGGCCGATATCGCAAAATGGTTCTATCTTCTCTGTGGACTCTTTACACATGGCTGGCTCCGAGGTTGGAATTGTTCAGACTGCTGCCAGGATTCGCTTCGAGCTGAGCGATATAGATGAGCCAAGTGGACGAGCCAGGCTTGAGCACCCCTCTGAGGAAAACTGGACAGTATTCTCCATCGCTAGTGATGGTTATGGCCTCACATGGGGTCTTCTGCCAGACCGGGAGAATGGATCTACAAAAGGCTCCGTTATGGATAGCGATAATGAGACACATTCCATTGGTCTGGGTCTTGAGGAAAACCACGAGGCTTTACAGACTGCCATCATCCGTCTTGTCAAGGAAAGTCATGTTTACGATTCCGACGACTTGTATTACGCACCCCAAAGCCTTCCGCCCCCCGCAATGTCACTAAAACAACAGTTCAACCAGGCAATGGCTTCCTGTCAGAATAGCTCCGACTTTGTTGGCGCCCACTACTGGTGGAATGCCTCCCGACAGCTACGTCAAGGGTCAGACTCAACGGCTTCCCCGGGTGATTCATGGATCCTAGGTCCTATGCACAAATCCTGCACTCGTTCACTTGCAAAATCAACTGCTGTCATCGAGCGATGCGAAAGTGACTTTGTCTCTCTGGATCAAAGCTTCTTCCGGCTCCAGACGCAGGTCAAGGCGCTCATGGCTACCGTTTCCAGGGTACGTAACAAGATGTGGTACATGACCGATGTGAAAAATTCCATGAGGTACGAAGAAGCCCGGTATGTGACCATGGCCTTGACGATGATCTACTCTGCCCGGCCACATAACGAGATGCTCGAGGAATCTCGGTCTCGATCCGGAGCTCGTTCGCTTGGGGGATCCTTGTTCCAGAAGCCCGAGCTGCAGATCATGAACATGATGAAGGCGCCAAGCAGCCAGGGCGGCCCTAGGAAATTGTCCGATGAGCAGGTAGAGTTGACTCGCAAGTGGCTGGCCCACAGCGGGATCGAGAACTTCTGTAAGGGCGAGGAGCGCATTCATCGGTTTTGCTACGAGGTGCGAACCAGCATCAACCGGCTTGTGGGTGAAACGATGGCGGAAACGCCGGTGCTCTGGGCGAGCGAGTTGTTCCAACGTGAGCGCGCAAAATACGAGGGCTATGGCTCTCGAGGGTTTCCGGGGCTATCGATGCCCACGACTCCTCGACCATCCACGAATGCGAGCGAGGATCCGTCGCACGCTTCACAACTTCATGGTGCCAACCTTCCTGTAGCTGATTCCCTCGCTCGCCTACCTCAGGATCCGCCACCCTCGTTGGGGCGCAAGCGGTCCATCCAGAGTCTGATTTCAGACAAATACCGGACTACCCGCGATCTCCCCTCTATCGATGTTTCTTCTATCGGTGGGTCACCGAGTCGCGCTGCTTCGACATCAACTACCGATACTTACAGTACCTTCTGGTCCGCGACGCAGCGCCACTCCATGTACGCTGGTAGTGTCTCCAGCGTTTGTTCACGGCCTCCATCCATGTTCAGCGAAACTGCCACTCGTCAGCCTCGTCGCGCCGAACGCAAGACACAGGGAAAGACAGTGTTCATGGACGAGCTGCGGCAAACGCTGACCAGTCTTCTCCTGAGCGACTTGGGATCCCCCGTTTGGAGCTGTGGCAGTGAAACGGATGCTTGGTTCTCAAGTTATCTCGATCAAACCCGCATTCAGATTCAAATGCAGAGGCATGCCGCAGTACGGCGGTTCTACTCCGACTATGAAGAGCGATCGAAGCGTCTTCGCGAGCAGCGTCGGTCACCAGGGGGTCGACGGAGCAGGTCTCTTGATAACCCCGGTGGACGCTCGCGCAAGGATTCGTCAGCTAGCGTTCCGAGTATTACCCATGAGTCGCCCGAAGATGATGATCATTCCGCCTTCTCTTACAAATCTGTGTTCCACCGTTTGATCGAGGTCTTCTCGCGTCACGGAAACCCATTTGTCAAGCTCAACGCTTTGAGAGACTTGCGATCACTGGTGGTCGCGTCGCTAGTGTCTTCACATGGTGGTAACCCATCGGGTCCTTCCGCTGGCTCCATGTCAGAAGGTGAGAGGGGGCGCGCCAAAGGCTCTCGATCACGGGCTTCCAGACAAAGCTTCTCCGCAGCTCATGCACCCACAATATCTCAGGCCAGTGCTGCATTTCCTGCCATGACTCCGCCTAGGTCAGTTACCTGTGACTCGAGGCGCTCCGACTACTCAACGCCGTCGGAAGACCAGATCGTGGCTGCCCTGCGAGACCTGATTCTGGAGCTCAAACCCAAGACACTTTTCCGAGACTTGCAATTCATCTCCGCATTCGTACCAGCAGAGCAATTGAACAAATCTGATCGTGGAACCGCTTTCCTCCAATTCGGACTCGCTGCCCTTAGCCTCAAGGACGAAGTCTGCCACAGCATGGTCGAGATTGCGGACCGCATAGTATCCCAAGAGCTCATGCGCCGACACCCACTTCCAGGGGCTGACTTCTACCCGCGGCCCGGCCATGCCATCGAAGATGCAGCAGCGATGTGGATCATCACCGCCAAAGAGGGTAATCCCGTCGCGCAGCGTGAGCTGGCCATTCTCTACCTCACTCACCCTGAACGGCTCCAGCGGGTTACACTACCTCTCACTCGGCCGCGCGATACCTTCAAGGCCGAGATGATGTACCGCCGTGGGAAAGACTCCAAGTCCGATCCGCAGAGCATGTGTCTGGCACTCCACTGGATGCAGTTGTCAGCCAACGGGGGTGATCTTCTTGCGCGTAACCGCCTCCGCGAGCGTGAGGAGTTTGATTCTATTGCATGACCTCAGTAACTTTGTTGGCGCTCATATTCTTATTTCTCCCAGTTCATGATCTACCTGTTTTGATATCTTTGTTCTTCTCTTTCCTTCTCGCGGCTATACGAGGCAGGCCTTGGATTTTTGCATATACAGATACCCCGCCTTTCCTTGGGCGATTGATCTGGTGTTAGAGGGGAATCATCGTTTGGGACGCAATCCTCTTGCTTGGTTCTAGGACTGTTGTAGGGATGTGGGAGTACGGCGTTGGTCTTTCCTCTTGTTCCTTTGTATGCATTGAAAGACTGGGAGAGGTCAATTCTATTTGCCGTCGCTTGACTAGCACCAGTGCTCGAGGGTTTGAAAGTAACATCCCCGCCGGCCTGCTAAACAAGATAAATTTACATTCTGAACCATCACATGTGTATCTGAGCGTTGTACATCTTGAGCTCTGTGCACCAAGCGCACGCCTGCTGGATTAAGAGAGCTTATCTATGCTGTTGAACACCAGCAATATCGCTCTGGAAAGGACTCGATGCAGCATATATGCGTGTGGAGCCGGTTTTTCCAATGATCAACTGCCTTACAAGACTTGGGATGGTGGAAATCGCCCGTCGTGAAATTCGTTGCCCGTTTCTGCCAAAGACGTCAGGCGCCAAGCCCGACGTCATCAGGCCCATCAGGCCCCACGTGCCTCACCTTTCCTCCCTGACAACTGAACAGCTGACTTCCCTCACATTCGGCGGCTGATATATACCTCGTTTGTCGCATTCCTCTTGTACCCGCCACTCAGCCTTGACCCTCTGCTCGGTGACCTCCCTGTTTCAGCTGAGCATCTGAGCCTCGTCTGACAAACCGCGACTGTCAGCTCACCTGGTTGACACTTACCCCTCCGAATAATTTCGTGCCTACGTCCACTTGGAAACCGGCCGGCATCTTCGTCCCTTCTCATCAACCATCCCAAATGACGACCGCACCGCATTTGCCAGCAAAGGCACACAGCACCGACGATGTGCACCCACGGCCTAAAGGTGAGTTTCTCAACTTGAAAACAGCTCCCGCTACGAAGTATTCTCGACCTTGTAACTCGGATGGCAAGCTAATCAAACCCGCAGGTATTCTGAAGAACAGCAAGTCCTTCCAGGCTGCGCCCGTCTCTGCACCAGCCGCCGTTCCACCCAGCATTCCCACTCTCGCCGAACCCGAAGACACCAAGGAGCTTACCCTCCAAAACACCCTGGTGAACGCGGGGCGACGTCGATCCTCAGCTACCCGACCAGCCTTGTCCTCGCGCCGCCAGTCGCTCGCTAGCCAACACGACGAGAACGAGCCTCGCCTGAAGTGGGATGAAGCAAACCTGTACCTAACCGAGCAGGAGCGCACTGCGAAAATGAAGATCGACGAGCCAAAGACCCCGTATGCCCCGCACTACGACCCCGCCGAGGATGAAGAGGAACTCCGACTTGAAGAGGCTCAGGAGACCCTTATTGACGCCCAGGACATGGTGGTCGATGAGCTGGACAAGACTACCCGTGGCGGCCATCACAAGAAGGCCGTGTCGGAGGATGACATTCCGGACCTGGAACTTGGCGAGGCCGAGGAAAGTCCGGCTGGCCAGGAGAGTCCTGAACAGCGCATCTATCGTGAGCGCAGTATGAGCACGGAGTCTCACAAGAGTGATAAGCATGTCGTGGTGGACCCTGATACCACCGGTGATGTGGACGCAAGTGGCGAGCATCTCATGAGTACCGAGGAGGCGAGGGAGAAGCACCGCCAGTTTGAAGAGCACCGGAAGAAGCATTATGAGATGAGGAATATCAAGGAGTTGCTTGCGTATGTTGACCTTGACGCTCTCATTGCACCCGAGTCTTCTTTTGGTCTCAGCTAATCTTGTAATCTAGGCACTCCGCGGAACTTGAGGATGATGAGATGGAAGAAGACGAGGACATGACCGAAGCCGCCCCTCCACCCGCAGTCCCTCACATCCCCGAGCAGTTCCGCAACGGCGGTCGATGATCTCCCATTCTGGGTTATCTGCTCATTTCTTTCTCCCGGCTGTCCCTTGAAAAGATGATGCAGCGACCTCCTAAATAGCCGTGACTGGGCCGACCCTGTCTTTTTTTTTTCCCCTCATTCGCTATGTCCTTCTGTATATTCCCCAGCGGTCTTGTGCTTTTCAGTTCTCTTTCAAACTTGATGGATCGACCATCAATACGTGCAAGCCTTCAGATTGCATTCTCTTCGTCGTTGTGGTATTGACGATTCTTATAGTAGTCGAGGAGAAAAGCTGGGATATGCCCTGCGAATGCGAAGGTCATTGTCTGCAATAGAATAAGAGAATCGCAATTTTTTTCTTGATGATGCATACGTCAAATATTTGAGTTACTTTTTTGTGGTGGTTAAAGTGACATCTGCTGTAAGACTCGAAGCACATTTGGTATCTTCTACCCACAACATCCTCTATTTGAGGAAACTAGCCGATGAGCGAGACTCTTCTCCCTAGAGGTATGCCCCATCAAGCGGGGTCCTGTATGAAAGAGAGCACGAGTATATCCAAGAGGGATCAAGGTCTCCCCAAAACCCAAAAAAGAAAAGTAGCAAGCCCTGGTTTCGATCCAGGTACCTTCGGGTTATGAGCCCGACGCGCTTCCTATGCGCCAGCTTGCTTTGTTGTTGACAGAAAATGAGTCATTTCGATTGAAATGGGTGGATCCTCGGAGTTAAGGGTAGGAAGCCTAAGCCTCAGGCTAAGGCGTTCGGGAATCTCCTATTGCTGGTTGCTAGCCACGTTTTGGGTTAGGCTCGGATGGGCTGGAGATGGGAGTATGAAGAAATTAAACAGTGGTAGTGCGATGGTTTGCCAGCCACGAGGGTTCCAATGGCATGGCAGGCGCTTTGACCCGGTCCTGCATGGTTTCTGAAATCTCGAAGGCATCTTGCGAATGACTCGGTTATTCATCGATAGCACACAAGGGACCGTTCAAGTCTGCAGACCCAACCCACTCCATAGGAGGATTTAATATTTCTTTCTGCAACTGGATTTTTGGGTTGGCAAGGAAAGGCCAAAGGGGAGTTCTTCATTCTCAGTGCGAACTACACGCGGTTCGGCCCCAAATTTTTGTAGACTGAAGTGCTTTTCGATTGTCTGCTTAAAAGGTGTATATGGATTTCTCCGACTGTCATTCTAGGAATGCCCTCTGGTGAAGGTTGTTCCGGTCGCTCACTGGTTGAATTAGCCTTACAAGCCGATTGGGTAGTCTACTGCACCTCTTGATCAACAATAGTCGACGGGGCGTTACAATGACTCTGCTTCAGGAAGAAAGACAATGCTAATCAGCCCTATGCTGTCGCAATAGCTCTCTCGCAGCGTCACGCGATATTAGGTCGATCTATAAGGTAGACGCTCCAATAGCCTGTTAGATTGAAATGATTGGCTTTGAGGGAGCTGACGGATATTCATCAAACTGCGCGTCAGTGTCAGTGAGTACTTTTGCTAAATTCTAAAAATACTATGTCCAATCTTAAAGTTCGAAGTTAAGCGTTCTGCTAATAATCTCCTCATTTGGTGGCTCTATGCCCCTGCTCAATCTCATTTGTTTACGCATGACCTATCTAGTTATGGAATATACCACCAATCTTAGGATAGGCACACCTTTGCAGTCTAAATGGAAAGGAGCCCACTCAATTCAGCTTATGTACTCCGTACGCGTACGGAGTACAAAGAGCCCAACCATGGAACTCACGGGGTCTAATATTAGCTCGCTTGCTCGCTGTCTGGAGAGCGAAGACCTGAGGTGAAGGTGTTTCCAATTGGGCCAGACTAGGTACTGTAGCCTGGAGAATCTGTTTTCGCTCGTGATTCCCGTGCTATAATTAAGTTGCAGTCCTATAGATCGGTACCACCAATCATCTCTTCACCATGCAGGAAGGCATCGACTCTTCAGCCAATGCAAGCATAGCACATTGCCTGAAATTCACCATTGACTGGTTCTAACTTCTCAGGGGCTACAAATTTCCCCGGGCTCGATACTAAGCCCCTTACTCTGTGTCCGTGATCCTTGTCTCAGCCGGAGGCCTATCGGGTTGACAGGTGGGGACGGCAGGGGACCCGATTGATAGGCCGACTCTTCGAGGCAGCGAGCCCCTGCCTCACCTTTGTCCCCCTGAAGCTTTCGCTTCGCTTTTCTTTTCTCTTCCTCCATCATCAGTCTAATCTACATCCTTCACTCTAAACTACTGCAATCATGTCGGACCAAAAGCCTGTCGAACAGACCCCTGTGGCCGAGCCCGCGAAGCTCGAGGAAGCTGTCGTAGCTGCGGCAGCTCCTGAAGCTAGTGACAAGCCATCGGAAACTCCCGCTGCAGCAACTACCGACGCTATCGCGACGGACGCCGAGCCCAAGGCAGAGGAGCCTGTCCCAGACGTTCCAGCTAAAGAGGCAGAGGCCGTGAAAGATGCGCCCGTCGTTCCCTCGCCCGAGGCAACTCAGCCTGAAGAACCCAAGCCTGAGCAGCCTGCATACCTGATCAAGATCCCCGGTCTGGCCCAGCTGTTCGAGCAGCTGCCAAAGATTCTCAGTGACACTGGCTACAATGAGATGTGGGGTGTGCAGCTCAAGGACAGCGAGGATGTACCTACCGTCAATGTTTTGATCAAGTTCCTCCGCGCCAACGAAGGCAATGTCCAGGGCGCTCAGGAC
The DNA here is from genome assembly GCA_024706585.1 of Penicillium simplicissimum. Lineage (NCBI taxonomy): Eukaryota > Fungi > Ascomycota > Eurotiomycetes > Eurotiales > Aspergillaceae > Penicillium > Penicillium simplicissimum. The sequence continues at coordinate 1,452,216 of JAMZTW010000014.1, forward strand.
CAGCTGCGCAAGGCTCTCGAATGGCGCAAGAAGACCGATCCGATTGCCTTGGTCGAGTCTGGCCGTTACAGCACTACCAAGTATGGCGGTCTCGGCTACCTGACCACCTTTGAGCAGGATGGACGTCCCTTGGTCTTCACCTGGAACATCTACGGTGCCGTCAAGGACGTCAACTCTACATTTGGCGATTCCGATGAGTAAGTGATTGCTTTAATCCAAACAGCTTCACAACGCTAACTGCATCCAGGTTTGTCAAGTGGCGTGCCGCGCTCATGGAACTGGCCGTGCAAGACTTGAAGATGAAGGATGCCACCGAGGTCATTGACTACGACGGCGAGAAGGACCCTTACCAGATGATCCAGGTTCACGACTACCTGAACGTCAAGTTCTTCCGCGTGGACCCTTCTGTCCGTGCCGCCACCAAGAAGACCATCGACGTCTTCTCTACTGCCTACCCAGAGCTGTTGCGTGAGAAGTTCTTCGTCAACGTTCCTTCCATCATGGGCTGGATGTTCTCCGCCATGAAGCTTTTCCTGAGCCGCAACACTACCCGCAAGTTCCACCCGATCTCTAACGGTGCGAACCTCGCTCGTGAATTCCCCGCTGCCATTGCGGACAAGATCCCCAAGACCTACGGTGGCAAGGGCCCCGAGCTGAAGGACGAGGCACGAACCGTCCAACTGGTGGAGGATCAGGTCGAGCCAGAGGCCAAGAAGGAGGAGAGCAAGCCTGTTGAAGCCTCTAGCGAGAGCGCTGCGCCTGCTGTTCCCCCTAAGGACGAGGAGTCCGCCAAGGAGGAGGCTCCTAAGGAGGAGGCTGCTAACGACGAGCCTGTGAAGGAGGATGTCGCTGCCCCGACGGAGGTTGTTACCACTGAAGAGTCTGCTAAGGAGGCAGTTCCCCAGGTGGAGACCAAGGCCGTGGCTGAAGAGGCCAAGTAATCTGCACGCTCCTGTTTCTAAAATGTGCGTTTTGTTGTGATACCCGGAGGACCAGTGGCTGCCAAAGCTCTCTGCTCTTGCTTTCAAGGCACAGTGCCTTTTTGTCTAGAATCATACCCTCAAGTTCGTTGATAAGCAATGTCATTGTTCCATTCTACCTGGAGGAAACCGCTTGGTGAAGAGGCTAGTAAGGACTTAGTGATGGAAGAGCAGGGGATCGTAAGTGGGCTCTTCAATGGTCTCGTAGCCGGCGCAAAATCATAGCAGAAGAGTAAAAAAAGCCTTCCACAATTATCATTTCACACTTCATATTCCTCTCAGATATCTTCATCATGTTCCAGGTGTCCATCCCCACGCTAAACGTTCTGCAGGCTGCGAACAAGCTTGTACGGGAGACCACAAGACCATTTGCGCAGCCCCGGCCACCTTCCCGTCTTATCGACGAGCTCTCTCCCTTCTGGGCGGATTGCTTCGATTCAAAAAAAGCCGCAAAGAACATTGCCACTGCCCATCTTGACCGCCTGTCGGCCAGAAGCGCTTCTGCTCTCTCAGAATGCGACTCTGCCTCTGAGAGCTTCCGATCATCCTATCCGCCAATCCTTCGCGATCCCATATTTGCCAGATTCGTCTCCGCCGCGACCTCACCTCCGAGTGAGAAACAATAACCCACCATGTCCGTCTGGAACCCGGACAACATCCGCGATGTCGCGGAATCAGTTGGCATCACCAACCTCAACCACGATGTGACGGAGAATCTCGCCCGGGATGTCGAATACCGGGTTGCGCAAGTGCTGGAGGAAGCGCTGAAGTGCATGCGCCACGGCAAGCGCACCCTTCTCACGACTCAAGATATCTCTCATGCCCTGCGCAACTTGGACGTGGAACCTCTCTATGGATACGAATCCCTTCGGCCACTACGATTCGGCGAAGCATCGCTGGGCCCCGGTCAACCGCTGTTCTACGTGGAAGATGAAGAGGTGGACTTTGAGAAGCTGATCAACGCGCCGTTGCCCAAGGTCCCCCGGGAAGTGTCTTTCACCGGTAGGTTTATACGTTCTCTCATTGTTTGCATGGCCTCTAATCCGTGTCTGTACAGGCCACTGGCTCGCCGTCGAAGGTGTCCAGCCATCCATTCCTCAGAACCCAACTGCCGCCGATTCTCGCAACCTCGAGCTGGTCTCGAAGGGGCCTAACGCCAACTCCACTCTTGCTGCGATGAGTGGCACTGGCGAGGTGTCGGTGAAACCTACCGTCAAGCACGTGCTGTCCAAGGAGCTGCAACTGTACTTCGAGAAGGTCTGCAGTGCATTCTTGGATGAAACAAGCGAGGAGTACCGCACCTCTGCCTACGCCAGTCTCCGGGATGACCCTGGTCTCCACCAATTGGTGCCCTACTTCGTTCAGTTTATTGCGGAGAAGGTCACCCACAGCCTGAAGGATATCTTCGTCTTGACTCAGGTGATGCACATGGCCGAGGCTTTGGTGCAAAATACATCCCTCTACGTCGATCCCTACGTAGGTTAACATCTATTTCACCACCTCCGTTGAGTTGAGCGTCCAGTCACTGATATCCTCCCAGATCGCGTCCCTTGTTCCCTCCATTCTGACATGCCTAGTCGGCCGGCAACTTGGCGGAGCCAGCGATCTGTCTGAACAATTCGCTCTCCGTGACCTCGCAGCCTCGCTCCTTGGTCTGATCGCAAAGAAGTTCTCCCACTCTTCGCACATGCTTAAGCCCCGTCTCGTACGATCCTGCTTGAAGAGCTTCCTCGACCCGTCCAAGCCTTTCGGGACTCATTACGGAGCTGTTATTGGGCTACAGGCTGTCGGTGGAGCAGAGGTAGTCCGTGTGCTCGTTATTCCCAATTTGAGGGATTACTCCAAACTGCTCAGTGATGGCCTCGACGATGCTGCTCGTCGCCCAGCTGCCGAGCGCGTCCTGAGTGCAATCCTCGGCGTTTTGGTCTCTATCCGAGACGCTCAGCCATCTTTGACCAATGGCCACCCCGCAACCGTATCAGATGATTTGCGCTCACAGTTGACGGAAAAAGTCGGGGGTCTTATTGCCACGAAAATTGTCGAAGCCAACGAAGTCCAGCTGGCTCGCCTGATCGTGGAGGCCCAATGAATCGTCAAGTGTTTCTCGTTTCAATGATGCCTTTTTTTCTTCCTATTACCGGGATGGGGATGATCTGCTGCATCCATCATGCATGGCGTTGTGTGAGCGGGCGTTTCGGGGAGGGGAGGAACTGAATGTTTGTGGCGTTGGCCAATCTGCCAATCTATTTTAGATCATTCAATGACATCAAAATTACCTTGTATTTTGTTTGTGTGGTCGGAAAATAGTCCGCTCGCGTAGAAATGCTTTAAGAATACATACTACTATTTAGTACCTGCAGTCCGGTCAGGTGACTCTCCGCCCTGGTTAAGGTTTCCACTGATTCCCCGCTGATTGCTTACATCACCCGCGGCCAGGCACGAAGCCGGAAACTCAGTTCTGCCGCACGTCACCGCTCGCGTGTCTCCAAGAATTTCGGTCGAAGCGGCTCCTCTTTCTTCAACTCGCATCGAGGTATCGTCTTAGACGATCAAAAGCCTAGTTGTTGTTCTTTCCGTGAGTCTCCGGTATCATCCTCGTTTTCGCCCTCATCCACCTGGTGCTTTGTGGCGTCACCGAACTCGAAAGCTAGCTAACGCGGCCTTCCCTGATGTCAGACAGATTTTGATTCCGTAGCGCCCCACGAGCTCGGGCCCACAGACAAAATCGCTCACTGCCAACTTAACCCGCCGTCACCGCAAACATTTTCCCAATCACCCGTCCTCCTCCCCTCGAGGTCTGCAAATTGACCATCGGCTGCCTTAGCTTTGGTTATCCCGAATCCCTGAGAGAACCCTTGTCATCTCTCAACACGCCCAGAGCAGTCAATTGCACCTTGGGCACTCATTAGGCTTCGGCTGCAAAAAGTCTGACCGGCGCATCTCATCCTGCCATCTTCACCCAACTGATGTTCACGACTGTGGCCTCGCGCGACATCGTGCAGCTTTAAGCCGAATTTCCTTTCCTGCCTTTCATGAGCCCGAAGGATCTTCTGCGATTTCTGTCCAAGCCTGCGAAGTATGTGCGATTGTTTTTTTTTTTTCCTTTTCTTTCCTCTCGGTTACCCCTCACGGAGGCCACCGATCCACAAATTTGGAAGATTCTTGTTTTTTTTTTATGTTGGCGCGACACGTTAGGGCTGAGCTACTAAAGACCGACCCTCTCGCGTCTACCCTACCCACTCCATTGACTCCGGCGTTTCTACTCGACGACAAGTACTAATCTGTTCGCTGTTTCCAGGCCCCGATAGCACGACTCACGTCGTCACCAAGCACCGACTTTCCTCCATATCTCTTGCACAAAGCAGATACTCTCGTCTGCTAGACCCGATACTTTGACCGGTATCGGTATCTTCCAGCACGAGGGTACCGGACTGCCAGTCACAATTCTTTGTAGCATCTTCCTCCTCTCCTTCGCGTTCCGACCTCCTTAGCGGCCCTTCTGGTCTGTTAAGTGCTCACCTGCCTGGCCTGTCAGCCAGTTCCTCTCTGTCCTCAGGGCCTTCTCTTCTCAGACGGGCATCGCCCCCTTGTTCGTCTGGGTAAGTAGACAGTGCTTCTAAAGCCTTTTGTCTCCCTCATCAAAAAGCTCCCAGGGCGGTCCGACGTCACACAGTCACCATCTTCGATACCGTTTATTGCTCAATACTTTTCAGCCTCGGCTGCATCAATTAACGGATATGGTTTACGTCGGTATTCCGAAGAATTACACCCAGTCCCCGTCGTCTTTCGCGGGGACTCCTTCTCTGACCATCAACTATGAGGCTACTCAGGACCTTGACTCCAGCAATGCCTTTGAAGGTCAGTCTATTCCCACTCAAGCAGTTGATGGATGGTTTACTCACAGTTCCAATTAGGTCCGGAGAAGCTCCTCGAGGTCTGGTTTGCTCCGTCTGCCAGCGAGCTCGGCGCCGCTGGCCCCGAGGGTCTGAAGAAGGTGCCAGGCGAGATCTGGAAGGACATGCTGGATCTTGTCAATTGCCAGGTTCTGTCAGTTGTCTCATCCGAGGATGTGGATGCCTACCTCCTGTCTGAGTCCAGCATGTTTGTCTGGCCCCACAAGTTGATTCTCAAGACCTGCGGTACTACCACCCTGCTGTCGGGTCTCCCGCGCATCTTGGAAATCGCCGCCCTCTTTGCAGGCTTCCCCCGCGCGACTGCACCGCCATCTCGTGGGATTTCCGTCGCGGCAGCTCCTTACCGGGTTTTCTACAGCCGCAAGAACTACCTGTTCCCTGACCGCCAACGCGGCCCTCACCGCAGCTGGCGCGACGAGGTTCGCAACATGGACAAGCTGTTCCAGAATGGAAGTGCCTACATGATCGGCAAGATGAACGGAGAACATTGGTACTTGTACCTGACTGAGCCGCACACGCTCCTCACTCCCCCGGCAAGCCCCAAGGAGGAGGATGGCCAATTCCCGGAGACTGAGACCAAGGTCCTCAGTTTCCCAAAGGCCCCTCCCATTGCCGACTGCGATGAGCATGATGAGACTCTTGAGGTCTTAATGACTGATCTGGACGAGGAGAACGCGAAGCAGTTCTACCTGGACAATGCCACCGCCGTGGCCGAGAAACGTTACCGCGACTCGGACAAGGATGATCACATTGACGTGTTTGACAATGGCTCCAACCCGGATGATCCTGATGCGGATGGCCTGCCAGCCGAGCTGACCACCGAGGGTCACGCTCTCGGCACTGTAGTGTCCGAGGCTTGCGGTCTGTCGGATGTGTATCCCAAGAGCAAGTTCCCCGATGCTCGTATCGATGCGTACCTCTTCACGCCCTGTGGCTTCTCTGCCAATGGCGTTATTCCTGCTCCGGATGGCAAGGCTCCTACCCACTACTTCACCGTGCACGTCACGCCGGAGCCGCACTGCTCGTACGCCTCCTTCGAGACCAACGTTCCGCACTCGCAAAACGGAAAGACTACTGCCGACATCATCCAGCAGGTCGTCGACATCTTCAAGCCCGGCCGTTTCAGCATCACCCTGTTTGAGACTAAGCCTGCCGCTGAGGACTTGGGCGGTGACGTGAATGGCTTCCACGAAGTTCACATGCAGCGCCAGGCCATGCGCCGCAACCCCAAGATGGAGCACATCGAGGGTTATCGCCGTGTCGACCGCATTGTCCACGATCTGAACGGATACGACCTCGTGTTCCGCTACTATGAGCGCGACGACTGGAAAGGGGGGGCTCCCCGGATTGGAGAGAGATTCTAAGAACATCACTCTAACATGAACTCGTTGGAGATGGTCTTCTTCTCTCTCCACATCGGCTAGTTCCAGTTGTTGACCTGCTCTTCTGTCGATTTTTTAATCTACCTCGTGCACAAATCGTCTGCTGTCCCGTTTTTGTCGGCCCAGCTTCGGGGCCTGTGTGGATTTCATTCTTTCTGTCCTTACATAGTTCGCAGCATTGCATCGTTACGCTCCAAGCGACTTGTTAATTTTCATCTTTATCTCAGCTTGACCCCGTCAGCGATTTTGATTCGGTCATTTCATTATCTGTGTGGATGCTTCATTTAGTCACTCCTTCATCATAATCGAGCCGTATTACTTACCGCTTCAGTGCTTTGTCTAAGATTGTCTACGACATGTATGTAGAAAATCCACTTCAGCGTTCAATTAAGCTTCTTTTGATGTCGTCGCAGCTCAGCAGAGCAGGTAGTTCCCAAATCAGGCAGGCGGTCAGGTGTACTTTGGAACTGTCGCGACTCAATTCTTATCGCGTCTGGCAGAAGGCCGACTCTTCCTTCGGCGACTGCTTTCATCTCGTGGGCAGGTCCTTCGGCAGGCTTCCCTCGATTACTTCTACCTTTTTCTCCAGTTTCTCCGCCCTTGAGATTTTCATTGCTTTTGGGTTGCAGCTTGGAGCCAGCGCCGCAGCTCATCATCGGACCTCACCAAGCCCGCGGTCACCCACAGAGCTCGTCGATTTCGCCAGAGATATCGCTTCTAACTTGCCAACATCATCCTGTTCGAACGCATCAAGCTCACTTACATCGATACCCTTATTCTCTCACATACATCTCTCGAAATGTCGTCACCACCATCCTACCAAACCCCAACCAACCCCCTCAAACGGCCCTCCATCTCCTCGTCCGCCTCCCAACCCCTCGGCAAGAAACCTCGCATGCACCCCCTCCGACAAACCTCATTCCCGACCGGCCTTGACGTGATAGACCGCAGCTTCGGCACAACCAGTGATGCCGGCAGCGTGACGGGCAGTTTCACCGGAAGCATTGGCGGCGCGAGCGCGGACGGCGTCTTCGCCGGCGCAGCCCGTGGAAAGAAGCGTGGGAGAAAAAGCAAAGCGGAGAAGGAGCGCGAGCGGGAGCGGGAAGATGCGATGAGCTCGCGGGCCGGAGATGCGCGGCTTGGGTCTGTTGATGCGGAGGGGTCGTTGCGAGGAGGGATGAATGGAGGGGGAGGTGGAGGTGGCGATGATGCTGATTATGATGAAGATGATGATGAGGGTGAGCTTTTGGGGCGGGAGGAGGGGACTACGGATACGGAGGCTGAGAAGAAGAATTTGGCGTATGTTTGTCTCTACTTGTTTGCTTGGGTTGTGAGCTGGAAGACTAATCTCGTGCTGCTACAGGATCCTGGTTGATGCTTTTAATCCTCAGCAATCGGAGCGGTATGATCTTTTCAAGCGGGCGAAGCTGAGGAAAGAATCTCTCCGCCGTATTGTCAATCATGCGCTTTCGCAGTCCGTCCCGGCTAGTGTGGTTACCACTGTAAACGGTTTTACCAAGGTGTTTGCGGGTGAGATGATCGAGAAAGCTCGAACAGTCCAGGCGGAATGGGCAGAAGCTTTCGACCAAGCGGCCCGAGCAGCATTCGATGCTGAAGAAGCTGCCGCTGAGAAGGCAGCCCAGGCCAGAGCTCAAGCTGCCGCGACACAGTCTAAGACTGCAACTCCTACTACCTCAGGCACGCCCGTCCCGTCCCTCAGCAATGGCATCAAGAAAGAGCCATCAGACACAGACCAAATGAGACCATCGCCCACGCCAACGCCTAACCTCAACCCGACCTCCTCTGCTCCTCCCCACCACATGTCCCCATCTCCATCCATGCACCCAGCGGGTATGGCTTCTTCAGCAAGTCCTGCGCCTGTACGTCCACGCAGAGATTTCCGCCCGCCACCTAACCCCCACCGCGGCCAGTTATTACCATCACACTTGCGCGAAGCGCTTCGTCGATACAAGCGTGATGGCGAAGGTGGTGGTGTCGGTTTCTCCGGATTGAGCATGGACAATCTCGGAGTGAAGGGCTCAGTTACGTGGAGCTCTGGCACCGTCAGTGGACGGCGACTATTCCGTTAATCTCATTCCTTCTTTGGTTTCATTCAAAGGGGCGCATTGGCGAATTGAAATCTTTCGCAAAGGCGCCCCGATTCAACCGACAAGGGGCTGGTTCATAATTTATCGGAGTTTCGACTTTCATGGTCACGGTGTTTCATAGGGGTTACAGGACATAAAATTTGATACCACGTCTCTTATTACTTTCAATGGCCAAAATATGCTACACAATTTAAGCTATCACAGGGATCTCCAACGTAGAATCAAACAACGCTCATTCTCGCCTCCGGGCTGAAGAATGGGCTACACATGACACGGGAAATGAAAGAGTGGTCGGGATGAATCTAATTCAGTAATACATGAACACACAGAATGCCAAAGTAATAGCGCCATAATTTACAGTTTATACACACAGTGAGGAGATCAGATCACTTCCTCCGCATTTGGCTGTCCTTCCCAACCGGCTGCAGCTTCTTGTACATATCCTGCGCCTTCTGGCGCTCATTCGCGAGGGTCCTCATATGCGAGCTCCGCCGGGCATGATTGCGCTCCTCGCGCAGAGCAGCCTCCCGAGCCCGTGCTTCCTTCTCGTATCTCTCTGCCGCGCGACGGTCGTCCTCGGTCAGACGGGGCTTGGCGGCACGAGAGCCATCCGCGTTCTTGGTCTGGCTGCCGCGCACTTCGCTCCACTTGTCTGTGACTTCTTGCTTGGCCTTCTCGCTCCAGCTGGTGATGTTTTTCTGGACGCGGTCGATGGCGCTGATGTTGCTGGCCGGGGCGGGCTCGGGCTGCTTGGCTTTCTCCGGGTTGGCTTGAAGCTCTGCCAGGCGGGCTTGGAGTTGTTCCAGGTTGCTCAGGTCTTGTGGTGCCTGGCGTCTTATAGGGATGGCCATGCCCATTGCGTTGCGGAACTTGGCATTGTTGATGATATAGGCTTGGGCGAGGCCGAGGAGACCGGTGGACAGGAAGTAGAGCTGTAGAGCACCGGGCTGGAAAGCCATGAATGTGAAAGACAGGGCCGGAAGACCAATCAACATGGCTTTACCAGCAGAGGTGTTGAGAATGTCCATGGTGCCAGTCTCTCCTCCTTTCTGTTGGCTTGTTAGTGTCCGTAGTCAATTGCCGTAGGCAACGGGGCAAGTCACTTACCCTGAGTGTGAAGTACAAGCATGAGGCTGTGATGACAGGAATTGCGTAAAAAGGATCGGCCACAGTCAAGTCCTTCAACCACAGAGCAGACTCGTTCAACAGCCCTGGCACAGGCAAAGAGGTCATACCGCGGACAACACGGAAGATACCGTATCCGAGGGGAATCTGAAGCATAGGGATGAAAGCCTTTGAAGGCTTAATCCCAAGCTCGGCCTGAATCTTGTCGACCTCGGCCTTCTTAATCTGGAACTGGTGCGTCTGTCCATCAAGCCGGGCCTTCATCATTTGCTGACGAAGCGGGTCGATAAGAGGTCTCGCATTATGAGTTCGAGCACCGGTGTCGGAAGCAGCCATCGTAGGCTTGAACAGACCAACACGGACTAGAATGGCAGCACCGACAATGCTAGCCCACCACGGCATACCAGTATAAATGTGAATGTGCTCGATCACATACTGGAGCAGGGATGATGGACCCCAGCCATAATCCAAGCCCAGCTCCTTCAAATATCCAATCTTTTCAGGAATTTCAGAGATATCAAAACCAACATCTGACGGGTCAATTGGCGTTGTCGTTTCGGGGACGGAAGCAGGAGTTGGGTCGGATGAAGTCGAGTTGAAACGGATCGCAGCAGGGCCTACAACAAGGGCAGCACGGCGCCATGAGGTTGTCCCAGAGGAAGCAAGAGTCAATTGACTCTTCTGCGTGGGAAGTTGGAAGCGCTGAGGCCTGAAGGTAGAGATCTACAAGGACTAGTCAGTACGTGGTGCCTTTTCCCGGAGTATCCCAGAGATGACCAACCGATCGGGTGGATCGAGGAACCGCAGCGAGCCGTTGCCGCGCAAAGGCAGTGGCTGCATTGCGCCCTTTCAGGCCAGCAGCTCCCATCATTTTGCAAGAGAAAGAGGGAGAGTAATGGAGTAATGAACGGACAGTCGGACCATCGCGAATCTCCCGCGCCCGTCGGGGAGACTTTTTCTGCCGAGCGGAGAGGATCGCGGTAAACATCAGATGCCGAGTTGTCCCCGATTTTGGCCGTGAACTGGTCAACTCACTAGCCCTAGTAAAGGGGAAAAAAGTTGCTTTTTCTAGTACACTTGAGAAATCTCTAACATTCAGCATTTCTCTCCTCGCATATGGAGAAAGTGATGCTAGCCCAATTCAGCAGGCAAACCCCAGAGTCATCCGGTATTGCCGCGAAAAGATAGCTTTCCTAAACGATATGTGGTGGCAGAAGAATGATGTGAACCTTCCTTATTCTGAGTGATTTAGGCAGCATCGATAGTATGTGAGACTGAGTATATAATCTGAACACCTACTACCTATGACATTGGATCCATGACCCATTGTATGTGAAGGTCGAGCTCCTTTGTACTACTTCTGCTATGGTTCACTATAATGTGTAGGACAAATTAATTCCTTGACCTACCTCTCGACAACACGTCGGTCAATGCCCGTCTTCTGGAGTCAAGACCTGGTAGCTGAGTTCTGCTGGTTACATCTATACCTCCTTAGAAAGGCTTGATGGAAGGACAAGCCCATGAAGCTAATTCTAGTCCTTGCGATACGAGGCACAGACCGACATATATGGGAATTGTTACTCATTGCACGAAGAGTGACATGTTCTAGGCAATATATGAAACCCAAATCCAGTTCGCCAGGCGCCAGCTGAGTAGTCTATGTACATGCGCTGCATTCAAGTGTTGACCCAAGGTCTATCTCTCCAAACATGTACCACCTAGTTTTGTGTTTCCAAATCAATGCAGATCTGAGCTTTGAAAGAGAAGCTTTGGTATGGAGCTATTGGTTCACACTGCCAATCCCTCATTCCAAAGACGCAGTGTCATTCAGGCCAGCAGCAGAGGTCCTCCGCCTCCGCTCTGAAGGAAGCTCCCGAACCTCCACCCCAGGGCCCACGGGATGTGATCGGCGGTACATTGGGAAAATCTGAGAGAAGAAGACAAGATGTGAGCATTCCTAGAGCTTATATACCACAAGCATTTGCACATACCTTGGTGTTGGACCATCCCAGGCGGAAAGCTGCCTCATGGGCGAACAGCTCGCCGAAGCCCAGCATGAGACCGTTCACGAATGGGAGCAAGAGGTTGATAGCTGCTCCTCGGATGAGACCCCAGATTGTTGGGGGCTTGTACAGGATCATAGGTGAACTTGAGGTCGAAGGAGGCGATAAGGGTGACTCGTTGTTTGCCGAGTAGTTTTCCGAGTCGGAGGGGACAGTCAGGGCGGAGTCGTAGAGCTCGACTTGCGAGCCAGTGCCATCAGAGGCCATGAGTGGCAGATGTTATGTGTGTGAGATTGGCAGATTGACCGAAACCCGGGCCCAAGGAGATATCGACGGTGTAGGGGGACCAAGCTTGAAGACTGATAAACCTGTTTGGCCAACTACTCCCGATGGCGGTCGGGATCCTCGTTGCAGACCCGCGGGCAGACGTGTGGATTATGTCAGCGATCCCCGCCGTGAAGCCCAGTAGTTATTGACCAGGCGAAATTGGTCGAAGATGACGAGCATCTTCGGGGTTTGTGACTATTTGAGACTATTACTCAGGCGCATCTTGTCTGGGATGGGTACAGCCCGCAGAGTTTGTATACATCGGCTTTGAAGGACTAGAATTCTATGTTTACAGTTTAATCGACAGAAACACGACGCCGAACCTGCAGCAAGTGCGTGGCTAGATTAATTGCTCGGTGAATAGTTGATGCTCAGATAGACTTAAAGAGCATTATGGCCTGACTGACTCACTATGCATACTACCTAGTCGTATATCTTTCAACTGTTTGCCTGGAATGTCCTGTGTTGCGCTGTATAGATCGGCCCAGCGCCTTAGGCACCGATAGCCCGGAAGATCCTCCGCTCCGGCTGACCAATTGCAAGTGACGTACATCCCGCGGTGTTAAGCTGGCGTCTCCAGCTCGATCCTGTTGACTCGCAAACAATACCCTTTGACATCTTCCCAAGCGCTGATAACTCTTCGAAGAGCACCATTTTACCTTTGAGAAACGAATACCCATACTCATTTTCCACATTTTTCACCCGTGAGAATCGTCCACTAAGCTTCAGCATGGATTACAACCCCGCAGAGCACGACGAGGTCGTGTCTCAGTTCTGTAACATGACAGGAACCAAGCCCTCAGAGGTAAGCACAGCGTTCATTCTACGCTGAAAGTGTACCAGTAATGACTTGACCCCCTTCTCCAGGCACAAGAGTACCTCTCTGCCAACGGGTGGGATGTGGAAGCTGCCGTGACCGAGTTCTTCGCAGAGCAAGACGAGGCGTTACAGGATTCAAGCACTGGTGGTGGCCGGCGACTGGGTGCCGAAGAGATGCCTGCACAAGCTGGAGGAGGTCGTACTCTTGGTGGGGGCCCTGCCCCAGCTTCCTCATCCGCCGCACCTTCGTCATCGAATCGACGTGCGGCGCCAAAGAAGAAGTTTGCGACATTGGGAGATTTCTCCACAGGTAGTGGCGGTGACTCCTCGGAGGATGATGGCTCAGAAGACCAAGATTTCTTTGCTGGCGGAGAGAAGTCTGGCTTGGCCGTGCAGAACCCGGATGACTTGAAAAGGAAGATTCTCGAAAAGGCTCGCCGGTAAGGCTATAGAATGGTCATCGGGGGAATGTAGGGCATGTACTAATGACTCCACGAATAGAGCGCAACCTCCCACCTCAGACGAGCCCCAGGCCCGACCATCTTACTTCACTGGCACCGCCCGTACCCTTGGTGGCGACGACGCTCCTAGCCGAATCATCGAAAGCCCCTCCGAGCCACAGCCACAGCGCCCCCAGCGCGTCCACCGAACTCTTCACTTTTGGGCCGATGGCTTTTCCGTCGATGATGGCGAGCTATACCGCACTGATGACCCCCGAAATGCTGAGATTCTGGAAGGCATTCGCCAGGGCCGTGCCCCCTTGACTATTATGAATGTTCAGGCGGGGCAAGAAGTCGACGTTGAGCTGAAGCAGCACGATGAGAATTATGTGAAGCCCAAGCCCAAGTACAAGCCCTTCTCAGGTGTTGGACAGCGTCTCGGAAGCCCGACTCCTGGCGTGCAAAGCAGCCAGGCCCCTACCCCATCCGCTGCTCCCGCTCCCTCTGCGGCCGAGCCTCCTAAGCCTGAAGTGGATGAGTCGCAGCCGACGGTCACTCTCCAGGTGCGATTGGGAGATGGTACCCGACTCACCTCCCGTTTCAACACGACTGCCACCATCGGCGATGTCTACGAATTTGTAACCGCTGCCAGCCCAAATAGTCGGCACCGCGCGTGGGTGTTGATGACTACTTTTCCCAGCAAGGAGCTGAGTGACCGGAGTGTTACTCTTGCTGACTTGCCGGAGTTCAAGCGCGGCGGTGTGGTTGTCCAGAAGTGGACCTAGAAGCTATCGCTCAGTTCATCTGTTGCTGGGATCTGCCTTTCATAGGTGGTGGTAGGGATAGATCAGGAGTGCCTTATGGTTAGACACCACGAGAAGAATCACGACACCATTATGTTGGCTACGTCCAGTAGGCCAATGGTCTCCGATAAATACCAAAAACGCTACCTTTAGCTATTAATAATTCCCGTAAAGCGGATAGAAAGTGTAGGAACCATTCGGGGATGATGTTTTAGTCAGAGCGCGGCGATTGATAAGCGTCCGAGGTCGGTTCCCCACTTGAGCCTATCTTGTCACCCAGTGGCTCTGGTTTTCCTTTACATATTCCTCTGCCTACTCAAAGATGCCGCTAGACGGAGTAAAGAACATTGTGCTGGTGAGTCACCTATTCAAAATCAATGCGCACTCCCTGTACGAGCAAGCCTTGAGCAGAACTCCTCTGCCATCGCCCCAACAGCTTATCGATAACAAATCCATGAGGGGCACGAGGCGAGATGGACAGCAGCAGCAGCAGCAGCAGCAGCAGCAATAGCAGCAGCAATAGCAAGGCAACATGTCTAAAGACCAAGCACTAACAATCTCCCGTCGCAGGTGCTATCCGGCAAAGGGGGCGTCGGCAAATCCTCCGTAACCCTCCAGCTCGCCCTCGCCCTCTCCCTCCAAGGCAAATCCGTCGGCATCCTCGACATAGACCTGACAGGCCCCTCAATCCCCCGCCTCGTCGGCCTCGAAGACGCAAAAATCACCCAATCCCCCAGCGGCTGGCTCCCGGTCGCAGTTCACGATGCCATACCCGCGCAAACAGACCCCTCAACATCCTCACCACCCCACCCCCGCGGCTCCCTCCGCTGCATGTCCCTCGGCTTCCTCCTCCGCGACCGCGGCGACGCCGTCATCTGGCGCGGCCCCAAGAAAACTGCCATGATCCGCCAGTTCCTGTCAGACGTATCCTGGGGCGCGACCGATTACCTCCTCATCGATACTCCGCCGGGCACGAGCGACGAGCACATCGCGCTGGCGGAGCAACTGCTCACTCTGTCTACTACGAACCCTGCCGCCGCGGCGCAGTCGAATCTGCCTCATTTGACGGGTGCAGTGCTCGTGACGACCCCGCAGGCTGTTGCGACCTCGGACGTGCGCAAAGAGGCCAATTTCTGCGTTAAGACGAGTATCCCTATTCTCGGGGTTATTGAGAATATGTCCGGGTATGCTTGTCCGTGCTGTGGCGAGGTGAGCAATTTGTTCTCTAGTGGGGGTGGAGAGGTCATGGCGCAGCAGTTGAGGATTCCATTTTTGGGCCGTGTGCCTGTTGATGTGAAATTCGGGGAGCTGGTGGAAGGGAAGGTTGAGGTTGATAGCGATGATGAGGATGAGGGTGAGAAGGCAGGCAAGTCAGAGGAAGTCCTGGCTGAGCCTGATACAAGGCCTCTCGTCGAGAGGTACCAGGAGGGCTGGTCGTATCCGCGGTTTGAGGGATTCGCGCGGACTATAATTGGGGGTGTGCAGGCTACAACTGGGACTGCTCAGTAGTTTATCATAGAAAAGTTGGGAGGCGTTCTGGATTCTAGCGATTATCTACATCAAGCCAATTCGAGTTGCATAGACACGGGCGTTGTTTCCTCATACAAATCGATGCCCTTTAAGGCGTGACCTCTGTGAAGTATACATTCGAAGGAAGGTAGGAAGCTTGGCCAATTTGATATAAAGTTACGTATAACATACAAGAATATCCGAAGCATGTCATATCGTCGTTGAAAGTCGTAAGTCGTCATCAGTCATTCCAAAACATGGGCAGTTAAATCGTGAACGCCCGCCAACTAGGCTACGGGCAAAGCTGTGTGCTCGTTGGCTGATCGTTCGAGCATGGCCCGTAGACGATCCTCTGCTGATTGCAAAGCAGGTCGAGAGGCTGGCTCGACGACTCGAGTGGTCCATTTCAGCCAACCAAGGAGAGACTGGACCACATCAGAGGTATTCCCGCGGTCTGATGTATGGCTGCCACCTAGATTGGTGGCATTCGCCGCAAGCAGCGGCTCAGCAGTGGGCTGATCGTCTGCTTGCGCATCGAGGTGGACCTCTGAGACTATAGCCGTTGTAGCTACGTCTTGCGAAGTCTGGCCAGTGCGGCCAGTGCGGCCGGAAGGCTCATACCCCCTCAGTAGGTCTCGGCTGGAGTTCGGTGGCCACGAGGGCAACTCGCGAATGACGGGCAGCATGTCTCTCCCTCCCCCAGCAGTTGAGATCGA
Organism: Penicillium simplicissimum; assembly: GCA_024706585.1. Classification (NCBI taxonomy): domain Eukaryota; kingdom Fungi; phylum Ascomycota; class Eurotiomycetes; order Eurotiales; family Aspergillaceae; genus Penicillium; species Penicillium simplicissimum. Next base: position 1,468,342 of record JAMZTW010000014.1, read on the forward strand.
CTGGCTGTTCGTGCGGGCAGACTGCACAGCCATCATTGAAGTAGAACCCCCGTTGCGTTCTAGGCCAGTTGCAGCCTGCCGCAGGCTCTCCAAATAGCGATAGAAAGAGAACGGATGCATGTCCCGCCCCGAATCCATCATACCGGGGTCATCATCAAAGACAACCACACCCTCATCCGCACGACGCTCGTCACTCGAGCTTGCCTCTTCGACTGGCACCAGGCCACCTCCCGACGGAGCACGAATCTCCCCCAACGGGGCGATATGGCTGCCGTACTCATTGGCAAGGCTTAGTTTACTGCGCCCACAGATATCGGCGATCGAGTCCAATGTTCCACGGATATCGGGATCGATGGCTTGCAGTATGCTATCGATACTGAAGTCTTTATCCGACGGGAGCGGCGGGCCCGATGGACGGGGGGAAACCGAGCTCCTCGACCCGGTGAACGGGAACAGTCGGCGCGGAGACATGGCTGGTAGCTTGATCTTCGGCTCATCCTCTGCATTTCCAGAATACGCTCTGACCAGGACAGGCTGCGTGGCTACGGTAGACGGCCGAGATGCTAGATTAGCAGTAGTGCGGGCTTGTTGGGTGTCTTGATGCGCTTCATGCGGAGCCGAAGAGTGATGATTTAGGATTGTGTCGTCCTCGGGAAAGGGATCGTAGTACCACCAGCCTGCTTGGTGGGAGGGGCCTGCATCGCCTGATGGAGGTGCATAGGACTGAGACAGGCGAGACCAACCTTGTCGAGCGGCAGAGGCAGAGGATGATAGCCGACTCCTCTCCCGGCGAGCCGATCGCGAGTCGGCTTCCATTTCGTTTTACTCACCAATAGAGGTCTTGGGAGACCCTCACGTCAATGCGGGCCAACGCAGTGCTGAAGGGGGGGAACCCCGCTCAGAACGAGTATCGTATGCCTAACGTTCTGCCGAGTATGTACTCACGAGGCAGCTTCTCAAGTGGCATGGACAAATGCATACGATGTGTTGGCAACCCTCTGGCGCATCAAAGCACTCAAGGCAAAAGACAGAGCCAGCGCAAGCACACTAGCCAGAGGAAGGCGAGAAAGTAAGAAAGTCAAGTTGGTCGAGCGGCCAAACAAACGCCAAGACTCCACACGTTGGGCTTCGAAGCTCCACCACTCAGCTTCACTTGCACCGCTACTTGGTACTTGGTACATACCCCGCGAGTCGACACACCATGAATCGTTTTCGTGTAGGTCTAGTGGTGTGCATCGATAACTTTACCATGTGAAGGTCGAACTAATCGCGTCTCTTCAGTTCGGCGACTCGGACGAGTCTGCCTCCGACTTCGACGAGGATCCCTCCGGCCTGCCATTCCCCGAGCCGCTATCGCGCACTTCCTTTCTGGCCCCTGACTTTGACCCAGCGGTCTTCCTCTCCTCGTTGAGGAATCGACACCAGAGTCTAGAGGACCTGCGCCAAGAGCTGCGGAGCTTGGAGCAATTACTGAACAAGGAGCTGCTGGACCTGGTCAACGAGAACTACCAAGACTTCCTATCCCTCGGCACTGCATTGCGGGGAGGGGAGGAGAAGATCGAAGGTGTCAAGGTGGGCCTGCTGGCTTTCCAACGAGATGTGCAATCTATCCGGGACAAAGTAGAAGCACGCCGCCAGGAAGTAGAGGGGCTATTGAACGAGAAACGACAACTCCGGGCACAGGCAGACATCGGCAAAGAGCTCCTGGACTATGCCGACCGCGTCGAGGAATTAGAGCACCGATTGGTGATCGCGGACAAATCCACACCAAACGGGGACGTCTCAGCTGATGACGAGTCCGAGTCCGAGTCTGATCTGTACGGAAGCGGCAGCGACGAAAGTGATGACGAGGAATTGGAAGACGGCGCTGCCCCGGTGTCGTTGAGACGACTAGAGCGCCATGTCCAGAAATACGTCTTCCTGACATCCATCGCCAAGCGAGTACCCGAGAATCATCCCTTCCTTCTTGCGCAGCAGCCGCGCGTCTCCAAGATCAAGTCCACCGTTCTTTTGGACCTGAAGACTGCGTTGGAACGGGCTGGCCCTGCGGGTGACAAGCGGGATGCGCGGACAATGGCCGTACTACGTCTCTACGACTTGATGGGCGAGGATGTGAGTGCTGTGGCCGCCCTCAAGAACCTCAAAATATAGATTTACTGGGCGCCATTCCACCGAAATACCAAATGTGGAATATGCGTTGAAGTTGCATAGCGTCGGCGTTCAGGCTTATGGGAGTCTCTTGCAGAAATGATACCATGATACACCATTCCCTTTCCTAATCAAACGAAATCTGTACACGCCAAGATGAATATAAGACAGAAGGATATTTTACACGCCGGTCAGGGCAGAGGTTTCTGGGGAGTTGTCGGTCTTGAATTCGCCGTTCAAGCTGAAGCCGGGGCCATAGGTAGAGCTCAGGACCTAATTTGCCAGGTTAGTCTCAATCTCTGCGCAATTGTAAGACAGTGGAAATTCCTACCACTTCGTAAATCTCCTTGTTCACACGGTCATTGAGCCCAGAAGCATCCTTCTTGATCTGCTCAATGGTAGTGCGCAGGTTGTCGCGCAGTTGCTCCGGCGAGAAGCCTAGTTGGCCGATGGGCAACCGAATAACGGCATCACGCTCTCGGTACACGGTACCTCCGCGGAGCATTTCCACACGAGAGGCGACATCTTCCACCACGGTACCAGTCTTCACACTGGGCATCAGGCCACGGGGACCGAGGATACGACCTAGAGCAGCCTTGTTGAGTGCCGGCAAACTGTCGGGGTGAGCAAGACAACGGTCGAACTCAATCTTGCCAGCCTTGACAGCCTCAAACACTTCATCCTCGCCAACGAGAACGGCTCCGGCGGCGAGCGCATCCTTTGCTTGCTTCGACCCGGGAGGACAGATGACGCAGATGCGGGATTCGGTTTGGACGGCATGGGGGAATCGGATCATGTTTCGGATGACGGGGCCATCTCGCCTTGTGCGGAGGCGGATGTGCACTTCGTACTTTGAGACTGTGGGTTCGCGGCCAACTTCAACGGCCCGGAGATACCTGCGGAGAGACCCAAGGTCAGAAATGATCCATACTCGAAACAGGATGTGTGCTTGTTCAAGCCAACTAGGAGCATGCATACCGCATCGCATCACACAGAGCATACTGCTCCATGTCCTTCAAGTTCTTCTGCCGGAATTCACGGGGGCCTTTCTTGTCCGTCTTGGTATCCTTCTTCCCCTTGCCCTTGGCTTGCGGGTTGCTCTTCGCACCCCGGACTTGCTGGAAAACCGAGAAGGCTGGGGCAATTGACTTCTCCCGGAGGGCTGGACGGCATGATGAAAGAATACCGCGTGCCGCAGTGGGCAATACGGTGCCGTAAGACGACATGGCTGGTAGGCGTGGACTGAGCAAGACGTCGGAGCCGCGGAGCCATGCAATTATTGTTTTCTGCCGAACAGCTCCCGGCTCCGGAGAATTATACCGCCGGTCACCGATCGCGATAATGACTGCCCCTCCAAATAATAATTTCCCCACGCAGACACTTTCTTCTGTGCCCCCGACCAGGAAGCACATCATGACCCAATTCGACCTGACCGTGGCCACCCGAGGCAGCCACGCTGCCTTGCTGCCGGCGGTCCTCATTGCCACTTCTATCAATGAGGCTCGCCCCACTCCTGTCATCAACATTAAGTATGAAGACACTGCTCTCCTCAATGAGGGTGACAAGGCTATTCTGCAGCTCTCCGCGGCCGGCAAGTCTGTGTTTGGCACCATTCCGGCCATCCAGGAGCTGTGCAACCACTTCCCTTACCTGGTCGGCAAGGATGCTTCTGTGGTGAGTTGATCAACTAGATCACTGTGAAACCCCGCCGCCGTCCAAGGCCGCTCGCGTGCTCATCAATTGACTCATATATTAACTTATTTTCTGCATAAAGGAGAACGACTGGATCTCCCAACTGGACTCTTTGACTACCCTCGACTTCAAGGCTCTTGATCCTCTCCTCCAGAAGCTCGACACCCACCTCCTCCTCCGCTCATTCGTCGCCGGATATGCTCTTTCTACTGCTGACATTGCTTTGTGGGGTGCTCTCCGTGGTAACCGTGTGGCTGCTGCAGCTTTGAAGAAGGGCTCTCTCGTCAACCTGACCCGTTGGTACCGTTTCCTGGAGGAGCTGTGCCCATGGACTGCCACTGCCATCGAGTCCCTCACCGCTGCTGCCAAGGAGTCCAAGGTCGCCAAGTCCAAGGCCGGTGCTAGCTACGACATTGCTCTTCTCAACACTGACAACGGCGTTGTGACCCGTTTCCCTCCAGAGCCCTCTGGCTATCTCCACATCGGTCACGCCAAGGCCGCGCTTCTCAACGATTACTTTGCTCACGAGAAGTACAACGGCACTCTTCTCCTCCGGTATGGAAACTGTTCACATATGGCTGATCAAGATTGTATACTGACAATTGCCACAGCTTTGATGATACCAACCCCTCAAACGAGAAGCAGGAGTTCCAGGATGCTATCGTTGAGGATCTTGCCCTCATGGGCATCAAGCCCAACAAGGTGTCCTACACCTCGGACTACTTTGACGAGCTCTACGCCTACTGTATCGAGATGATCAAGACCGGTCACGCCTACGCTGATGACACCGACAAGGAGACCATGGCTGCCCAGCGCATGGATGGCATCCCTAGCGCGCGCCGTGAGCTCACTGCCGAGGAGAGCTTGGCCCACTTTGAAGAGATGAAGAATGCTACCCCCGAGGGCCTCCGCTGGTGCATCCGCGCTAAGATCTCTGCCGATGACAAGAACAAGGCCCTCCGTGACCCTGTCATCTACCGTTGCAACCCTCACCCCCACCACCGCACCGGCACCAAGTGGAAGATCTACCCTACCTACGACTTTGCTTGCCCCGTCGTTGACTCGATGGAGGGTGTTACCCATGCCCTCCGTACTATTGAGTACCGTGACCGCAACCCCCAGTACCAGTGGATGCTGGATGCCCTCAAGCTCCGCCACGTCCAGGTTTGGGACTTTGCTCGCATGAACTTCATCCGCACTCTACTGTCCAAGCGTAAGCTGACCAAGCTGGTCGAGAGCGGTGTTGTCTGGGGCTGGGATGACCCTCGCTTCCCTACTATCCGTGGTATTCGTCGCCGTGGTATGACTATTCCGGCTCTGCGGGAGTTCATCCTGAAGCAGGGTCCCTCCCGGACGATTACCCTGTTTGACTGGGCTCTTATCTGGGCCACCAACAAGAAGTACATCGACCCCGTCGCTCCTCGTCACACTGCCATCGTGAACCAGGACGCCGTCAAGGCCACCATCACCAACGCCCCTGCTCCGTTCACTGAAGAGAAGCCTCGCCACGCCAAGAACGCCGCTGTGGGCATGAAGACTGTTACCTTCGCCCCCAACGTGCTCCTGGAGCAGGTCGATGCCAAGTCCTTCAAGCAGGACGAGGAGATCACTCTCATGAACTGGGGCAACGCCTTCGTGCGCAAGATCACCGCCGACGCCAACGGCACCATCACTAACCTCGAGCTTGAGCTGAACCCCCAGGGTGATGTCAAGAAGACCGAGAAGAAGGTGACCTGGCTGGCCGAGGGTCCCGAGCTGGTTCCTGTCGAGCTCGTTGACTTCGACTACCTGCTGAAGAAGGACTCCCTGAGCGAGGATGACGTTCTTGAGGATGTCCTCAACTACGACACCGAGACCCGCGAGGCTGCCCTGGCTGACAGCAACTGTGCCCAGTTCAAGGAGGGTGATATTATGCAGTTCGATCGTAAGGGCTTCTACCGCTGTGACCGCGCAGCCACTGCTGGCTCTCCGGCTGTCTTCTTCAACATTCCTACCGGAAAGGCCAAATAGGTGATGTGTGGTATAAATCTTTGTGAACGTGTTATGAACATGACATGATGAGAAAAATACTATGTGGCGAACAATTCAGCGACTTCAACATAGAATCTACTTTTACAGCCTAAGTCCTAGTACCAACTGTTTAGTAAATTCGGAAAGCGAGTGCCGCCTTGCTGATCAGTCCGGGCTGTTAGATTCATATTGAGAACGTATATACCGATGGAAGGAGCCCTAGCAGGAACCAGAAATGTCATGAAATGCGGGATTGAAATACACTTCTTCAAAAGTGTTTGGCTTATATTTCGTGGCAATTAGCGTGTATTCCAGTACCTATCAGGTCCTCCTATTTTAGAGGCCTCCTTGAGCCAAAAGTGAGCTACTAACTCCTAACCAAATTAAAAGTCAGGTAGACCGTACTGTTTTGGGTTACGTAGTGCAAAGAGGCCTTTACACTATCATGTATCGTGTTCTGTGATCTAAAATGTACAAGGAGACTTTGTCCCCTCTATTGTCAGCCTATCCCATTATAAACAGTATCCGTTTATTACTTACTTCTAAAGTTAACTTCTTCTTAGAGACTGTCTCTTCGCCTTTCACAAGGTAACAATTAATACCGGGCTATAGGCTGAAAGGCTTTTTTCTTCAGGTATGATGTGTTCCCGGACTTAGAAGAAGATGCCCGCTATTCAGATTACAAATAGAAAACTTCTAAGGACAAAAAGGCTCGATCAACGAACTCTGAATCTCTAGCTTTAGTAGGTTTGAGAGATAAAAAGCATTCCAATTAGTAGCAAAGCTGATTATTCGTAGCTTCACTATAGACCCAGGAAACGAGTTTGCACATAACAAGGCTTCGAAGTTAGCAGTCGCTAGTAAAGCACTTTCCGTGGGCGCTATCGTCTATCTCAGACATATGTCTCATTGATTATAAGCAAAAATAAGAGTATAGGAAAAGCTAAGAGGCGCTTGATGGCTTTGAAGCTCATATTTTCTGTTTTATAATTCGAGACTGAGGGCCTGTGAAATCGACGCCGATATTGACGGCTATGAACATTGTCGATCAGGAGTATACTGAAATACTCGGTAGATTCATTCAAGACCTGCTCGATCTTGCTCACTCTACGGCTCTTTCAATAAGAGCATCATTAGGCATCATAACGACTCTGTTCATTTGAAGCTAGTAAATTCATGGAAACCTTCCTGGAGCAATGAATGCAAACCTCGGGTCCGGCACCCGGTTTAAAACCTGCTTTTTGACTTCCTCGATAGGAGCAGTGAGACAGGTTAGGGGATACTCTCCCCCGCGCCCTTAGGCCTCAAGAGCCAAGTAGCCTGGGGCATAAAGCTCAACATCACTTTTGTCCACTGCTCTCGGTCACATATGTTCATTGATGTTGGAAGTTGGTCAGCTTCCTTGGCCTGACAGGGAAGTACAATAATCGGTAGGTTCATGTCGAGTCTTATGTCATACATTAATCTAACGTAGTTCCCACATGACCGAGTCACCCACTTGACCGAGTCACCCCATCTAAAATCGCGTCTTCCTAGCCACTTACCAACTTCAACCACTCACCATGCCACCAATTCGCTCTGAATCTTCGCATAAATTGGCCAACCAGGAGGGCAAGATATTATTAGCCCTTTCTGATATCAAAGACGGCCGTATCAAATCTCTTCGCGCCGCAGCGAAGCTATACGAAGTACCCTTCTCTACGCTACAAGCACGCGCTACCGGTCGAATCGCACGCGTCGATAAGCGCCCAAATCGCTATAAATTGACTGAATTTGAAGAAGAATCGCTTGTTGAATGGATACTCTCTATGGATACACGTGGAGTAGCGCCTAGGGTATCTAACGTAGGAGAGATGGCTAATATCCTACTGGCTGCCCGCGGTAGCCACCCTACGCCTACGGTCGGCAAGAATTGGCCTTCAAAGTTTATAGATCGCCACGAAGATATACGCTCTTGCTTCTCGAGACGCTACGATTACCAACGTGCCCAAAACGAAGATCCTCGGTCGATTCGAGCGTGGTTTAATACCGTGAAGCGTGTGGTGGATGAGAATGGTATCCTGGCGGAGGATATCTATAACTTTGATGAGACTGGCTTTGCGATGGGCCTTATATCGTCACAGAAGGTGGTTACTCGAGCTGAATACTACGGTCGGCGCTTTATCCTATAGCCAGGAAACCGCGAATAGGTTACTGCTATCGAAGCTATCTGCGCTGATGGCTACTCGCTACCGCCGTGCGTGATATTCAAAGCGAAGGTCTATATCGCTAGCTGGTTTGAATCGAATCTGCCTAGCGATTGGCGAATCGAAGTCTCGAAGAATGGCTGGACTACCGATGAGATAGGCCTTCGCTGGCTAGAAAAGCACTTTATCCCACTCACACATTCGCGTGTACGAGGTCGATATCGGCTACTAATTCTTGATGGCCACGGTAGCCATCTTACACCACAATTCGATAAGATCTGCGCGGATAATGATATTATACCGCTTTGTATGCCAGCGCATTCTTCGCATCTACTCCAACCGCTAGATGTTGGCTGCTTCGCACCGCTAAAGCGTGCATACGGTCGCTTCGTCAGCGATCTAGCCCGCGCTAGCTACAACCACATCGATAAGCTCGACTTCCTAGCAGACTACCCACAGGCGCGAATCGAGGCCTTTAAGCCACAGACTATACAAAATAGCTTCGCTGCTACCGGTATTATACCGCTTGATGCAGATCATGTGCTAGCTAAGCTAAATATCTCGCTCAACACGCCAACACCGCCAGGTAGCCGGCCAAGCAGCAGATCTAGCCAATTCACACCAAAGACGCCTAAGACAGCGATTCAGCTATCTAGGCAGGCTAGGGTACTTAAAGGTCTATTAAAACAGCGGTCAAATAGCCCTCCAACGCCCACAAAGTCTGCTATGGATCAGATTATTAAGTGTGCCTATCTAGCGATGCATCGCGCTACGTTACGTGGCCAGGAAGCAGCTAATCTACGCCGCGCGAATGAGAAGAAACGCCAGAAACGTACACTCTCGAATCGGCAGATAGCTCACGAAGGTGGCCTAACCATCGCTGAGGGCCTACAGCTAGCTCAGCAGCCAGAGCAGCTAGTCGAAGATAGTCAGGTGGTATCGCATGAAGCAGGCGAATCGGCTAGTCAGGCAGATTTACCACAGAAAAGGGCTCCGCCAAGATGCAGCGGGTGTGGGCAGATAGGTCATAAGATTAACCGATGTAATAAGCGCTAATTTGAGACGAATTAATATTGTTTTGGTTGAGATATCTTGATGTAAAAATTTTTAATGGGGGTTGGTGACTCGGTCAAGCGGGTGACTCGGTCATGTGGGAACTACGTTATCGGTCTGACTTAGTAGGTCAAAGGATACTCACGGCGAATTTTGGTATCTACAAGCACCCTGAGCATGGCTAGCACTGTTGAATTCACCGGTGAACTAGATGACCCCTGATCTCATTTCGGCTCTCCACATACTTTCTTTTGTGACCCTATGGTCGTTCCTTTGTTTAAAACCTGTGGGAATCGCTGAGAGAGATTTTACACGGCTCTGGTGATAGAGGAGACTGCCGCTCGTTGCTCACATTCCAGTCAAGTTTACATGCTCAAAGTTTGTGGCGGAGGCACCCAAAATTCGGCAACTAAGGGACGAGCCGGACGGCTGAGACGGATATTTGTTACGGCTATTATACTTCTCAACCCTTGCCCTCCATTGCCTTCGTGGGTCGGCTAGGGATGTTGGTCTTTTGAGTTTGTGGCTTTGCAGAGGCCAAAGGCGGGGGGCTTGCTATACCAACGTTGCTAACAGAGCCAAGTTCAGCCAACAGTGCCAACACGAGTGCATGGAGTTTTTATACCCCCTGTACGTGAAGATTTACCCGACTAGCTCCAGCTGTAGTCTAACCGAGTCATAAGTCCTCTCGTCCTCAATATGAGTAGCGCCAGCAATTTCCGTGGGATCTCTCGGTGTTACCGTGCCTTTATCCAGAGCATACACCTCTGCTTTAGGCCACCGACACGAGTGCATAGAGTTGTTATACCCCCTCCCCTGTAAGTAAAGATTGGCCCGATTGGCCCCAGCTGTAGTTTAACCGTGTCATAAGTCCTCTCCTCCTCAATGTGAATAGCGCCAGCAATTTCCGCAGGATCTCTCGATGTTACCATGGCTTTATCCAGAGCTTACACCCCTGATTTAGGCCACCTATCGGTGGCCTGAATCATCTTCAATGCATGAGTTTGATTGTTCATTTCGTAGCAGACCATATCAGTTGGAAATGTTCTTCTACATAAAGGCGTCGAGTCTCCCTCAAGTGGACCTTGTCGAACTCTGTTTCATTATCCCATCATATTTTAAGACTTTGATTACCTGCCCACCATGTGGAACCTTAAAACTTCCATTCCGATTATGCTTCTCAGCCTCAGCATTGGAGTAGCCGCAGACAGTGGCTACGGTGCAACTTGTAATTCCATTTCGTATTACAATGCACGGGACGGAAGTAAGGTTATCTTCGCCAATTGCAGAGAACCTAGTGGGATTTACAATGTCGGCAATGCGATCAACCCCAATTCATGTTTCGCCAACGCGAACGGCCAACTTGTTGCGCGGCTATGGTGATTATTTCTTTCTTTCTATATGAGTTTGTATGAGTTTCACATTACTGACTGGGTTTCAGGGGCGGATATTCTGGATCCTGTACAGATGTTGATATTTCTGGTACAATTCTCCATGCTAACTGTAAGAACGAGGCTGGAGACTATGTTTACACCACGATCGAGACAAGTAAGTCGATATATATCTGACATAATTCGAACTATATTCTAACTTCAAACAGACGATTGGATTGGTAATTATGATGGCCTGATGAAGTGTTTTGGTCAGAATGGCCTTTGAGGCTTTTGAGCCGACGGGGAGGGTGTTGTGCGACCGAGTCGAGGATCTTCCATGTGGCAGAGCACGTGTGTGTTCCCACTCTTGTAGCTGTCTCCGATGTGGATATTTCTTCCTGTCGCCGTATCTCTTGCTTATTTATGCTTATTTCCTGCTACTCTATACTCCGTACTTCTCGCAGGTTTCCGACCATAGGTTTCCGTGCGTTAGATGGAGGTTTCTGAGGTTTCTCGATAAGATTCTCGGGCGGTGTTAATCTGGATTTTGGGTTCGACTAGAGATACCTGATTGTTTTTGAAGAGTCTATGATTCTCTCTCCTTAGGAGGTTTTATAGTAATAATATCGGATACTATACTAAGCCCCTTAAAAGCGCCGTTAGCTACGATATACTATTACCTAAGAAATAAAGTTTATTCTAACTAAGGGTTTTCTCTAAACTAGATTTTCGGCCTTTTATCCTTCGAATTAGTTTTTAAATTCCTTTACAGCGTATCTATAGACTTATAAGTATTTTCGTTATAGTTTATAGTATCCTTTTAAAATTTAGGATTAATCGATACCTAGCGTTTTAGTTACCGCTTAGTACTCTACTTATAGTAAAACTAAGCTACTGTCGATATCCTATGAGCTTAAAGTTACTAGGGTAGGAAGAGAGGGAGATCGAGGATAAATCTAACCTTATGTTGTGATTGTGCATTATACCGTAGAAAAATTTGATCTCCCTGATTTTGTCCAACACCCCCATATTCAATACCCTTGGCTAGATGTCGTACGTCTGTTATTTATTTAGACAGGGAAGGTGTTGCCATTGCGTGGGTATGTAAATCAGTGTTACGGTCAAGAGAAAGATGCTGGATCTAACTGTACCATTCAACGAAGAAACCAAAGCTGGGAAAAAGAAGGGGAAAGAGGCGGAGATTCGGGGGAAGCAGCTTAAGTACCATCTGGCAGAATCTCCACACCGCCTTCCTAATCCGTTCCTCCATCCTCCGTATCTAGTCAACCGTAACAATGCCCCCTCCTTTAAAGGACCTGGCCCTCCAGGTCTATCACTCTGGCTTATTATCATCAGGATGATCTGGTTCAAACCTATCCTCCAATGCAGCTTCAACCTATAACGGTAGGCGCTTCGGGGGTCTAGGGAGGTCGGGATACCTACGGTGGAAAGCCATGAGCTTCTCTGGTGCATTCTTGAAGTCTGTAGCTAGGTACCAGGTATCGTCGTTATCGTAGCCGACCTACTTCGCGCGGTATTGAAGCTTTCTGTAGTGTAAGCGGACTGCCGTGATCTCTTCGACCTCCTATTGGGCCTCCTCGTTAATAATTTCTAGTGGCTGAGGATTAGGGATCTAGCCGATAAGGGGCTTAGTTTTCTTTGCTAGACGCAGTTTCTCTAGGTGAAATATAGGATATACTCGGAGCGTGTTAGGGAGTTATAAGCGGTAGGTATACCTAACCTTCTTAAGGATCCTATAAGGACTACTCGCTTAATTAGTAAGTTTCCGGCTCGGTCTATCGGTCTTCTAGTGTCTTGTCGTAATAAAGACTTTATCCCCTACCTGGAAGTCTTTAGGTCGACGGTGCTTGTCTGCTTAGGCTTTCTGTCGTTGCTAGACCTATATTATATAGCGTTAAGCTTCCTCCTAGATCTGCTAGAGTCGGTTAGTGTAATCCTGCGTATCTTAAGCGTTAGCGCTTAGTAGCTTAGGCGCGTGCTATACTTAGCGCGCTTACGGGGAGATCTGACTTAGCTAATTAGAAGCCTTAGGGACCTACTAGTTAAAAGAGACGCGGGGCTTATATCCTCGCTCTATATAAAACGGTGAAAAACCTATTATCTCTTATAGTAACGCGGCTACTACGAAGTCCACTATCGGAAGAAATTCTAACTAATCGTCTTAGTAATAGCTTACGTAGTGTTACGTTATCTCCTCTTGAGGCTATACTCAGGTTTATGCCTTAGGCCGTGGGGCCTAATTTGATTCTGCCGAAACGGCGGTCCTTCGGCGGTGAGTCGAAGGCCGTTCGGCAGCATAGCTGGAAGGAAGCGCTACATGCGCGTTACACGATCTCCCTATATCTTATTCTGTCGACGACGAATCGATCAGAGATTGGTGGTCTCTCGATAGGGATTCGGCGGGGAAGCCGGCCCGAATGCACGATCTCGTATTACCCCTCCTTTAGCTAAATCGGACTGTATTGTGTGTGTCTTTGGCTATAGGGACGAATGTATGTTAAATAGCTCTAGAGAGTGAGCTCCTTAAGGGGATCCTTAAGAAACAGTCTTTGACTCAATTTAACTTAGTGCTTTCTCTCCTACCTAATTGATAGGCCTTCTACCCTGTAAGTAGATACTATTATAAGTTCTGTTTCTTCTCTTTCGATCACCTAGGAGAAATAGCGCCAAGAACTCGCTCTACCCCCTCTACCGAAGAGCTCTCGAATCCTCCTCGACTTACAGTAGAAACCCTAACTACTACTTAAGAGGAGGCGCCGCCTATTAATCCCCTTACTAGTAAATCTAGTATCGACGCTAACCTCGCGGCTACTTAAGTAACAATTAAGAAGCTAGAGAGGCTTAAAGAACTTTAAGATAAGCTAGAGACCCTAAAGTCCTAGCTTAGCTATAGCGCGATCGGTATAATACTAGCGGGTTCCTACCGAAGCCCTCACGAATCCTCCGGTAAGGATAGGGAGATTAAGCTTTAGAATATTCCTATCTTTACCCTTAACTTTATACTCTAATAGCGCCAGGAGTAGCTCCTTAATCTATAATAATAGTTCGAAGGAGCGCCTATATAATACCACGATAGTCGATCCTAAATCCTTAGGGCACTTAGCTATATAGAGCCTATCTATCGGCAGAGATAGTACCGACACACCGACGAAAAGGGACCGACTCTCCCCCGAAACCCTAAGGATAACTAGCCCTACTTTAGGGACTAGACTCTCACCTTAATCAAGAATATAGCTAGCCTCGAGTCTAAGGTTATAAGCTAGCTTAAAAGGGCCCGGTAGCTAAAGGATAAGGACCCTCGTGAATTCTACGCGCGCCTAGATACCCTCGAGAGACACTTCCCTAGGTCCGCTAAGAAGGAAAGTATAAGATATAAGATTAAAAAAGAGATGCAAAGAACTATAACATGAGAAGAATAAAACATGCATTAAAATAAAGCTGATGGGGCCTACAGGTAACCATGTGGCCCAGTGGAATGCGGATGGATTTCTTCTGCAGAATAGTTAAATCTGGATGCCTGAAAAATCAGGCAGCAACGGCCATTGAAGAACATCAAAATACTAGCTATATGCAAAAGCCGATTGCAGGAAGAATAAGATACTACTGCTACCGGATACAATAATACTACTATGAAATACTACCATCAGATGCAACGGATTACCACCGTATGCAGCATACTAGAAATAAACCGAATACAGCCAATAACTACTACCGCATACAGACTATACAGAAAGAAGAGATCAAGAAGATAAATACCATTAAGATATCCTAGCTAAGTGAAGGGAATAATTGATGCATCTCATCTTCTACTATCTAGTAGGACTTCGTCTTTCATATTGCTCCTACGAGCCACTTCCTATTCGTAACCCTTAGCTTGCTAAGAGAAAGGGCTCTTACCTTCTTTACGAAACTACTCTACGATCTCTAAGACGAGATTCGTCGCTACGTTATTCGACTACCAGAGAATCGCGAAGAGATAATTAATATCGTATATCACTTCTAGGACCTAAAAAAGTCGGAGTCGAACCGTAAGCGAAAACGTAACGAAACGACCGATAATCTACCCCGAAAAACGAACTCGGACCTAGCCTAGGGCCGCCCTCGGGGGTTATAGAAAGGCAAAAGATATTCTAATCGGAAGCCTAGAGGACAGAAAGGAAACAACGAATCCGCCTCAAAGGATAACTTAAACCCTATCGGAGAGAACAGGAAACGTAACCGTTACTATAACTATAATAGCGAAGAACACTACTCTAATAAATACCCTTACCTAAGAATGAAGGAATCTACTATTACAGTTTAAGCTATACACTAGGGAAACGATAGCGAGACGGATTAAGTCCTATGCCTCCGTCTCAACTCCCTATAGTAGGAATCCGGTCTTACTTTAAAATATCGATCTCTATCCGGAACGGCCTCGAAATATTCGCGGATCTAGATAGCGGAGCTAAAGTCGACCTCGTTAGCTACGAATTTATAAAGAAATATAAGTTCTAATAAGCTAAACTCGCTACACTACTAGTTACTAGCATTAAAAGACGATAAACTCCTAGTTATAGTGTGAGCAGGCTATAAGGGCGTATAGGAAGCAAGGTTGAAGAAGTAGATAAGGGTTCGAAGGACTATCTTAAAAGATAGTAGATATTGATAAGGTTGAGATAAAGATAAGTAATCAGGATGATTACTAATAAAGATTGATGTTGATGACTGATAATAATAGTTGGTGATGTTGAAGAATATTTCAGGATGATCATTCGGATGGCCTCTGGCAGGAGATATCGGCTGTATTTATAGTTAAGATATTAAGTGGCAAATTATATAATAATAGCCGTGAATAGGCTATAGCCGTTAATATCCTATAGCCGGTAATATCCTATAGCCGGTAATATCCTATAGCCGGTAATATCCTATAGCCGGTAATATCCTATAGCCGGTAATATCCTATTGTATCTATATACGATATATAGGGTATAGAAAATCCCGATAACCGCTACCGACTCATAAGGGATTACCCGCCGATTCACCCGCGACTACGTAGCTATTGACCGCGACTCTTACCTTTATAGAAGTCCCGTACTCCTTTTAATAACTACTATCTATAACTATAATATCTATCTCGCCGGACGCCTTAGGTAGTAGTGGTTTAGAACCTAATCTCACGAGCTTTTAACCCTAAAGAAATTCGCTAAGGTAGCTCGAAACTACGCTTATATTTTCGCTATAGTAAAACTTCCGGAAGAAGTATATCTACTAATCGACCGAAACGATAACGAAACCCCTTCGAAACCCTATTAATTACCCCTAGAACTAGGCGACTTTCTCGACGTATTCTCTTCGGAAAACTCAAAAACCCTACCCTAAATAGGTAGCCACGACTACGCTATCGACCTTATTCTAAATATAATAGTCCCCTTTAGACTAATCTACCCCCTCTCACAAAAGGAACTCGCGGAACTCCGCCGGTACATCGACGAAAACATAAAGAATAGCCGTATCCGCGAATTAAAGAGCCCTATAGGGGCTCCGATCCTCTTTATACCGAAGTCTAATAGTAGCCTACGCCTCTACGTTGAC
The DNA here is from genome assembly GCA_024706585.1 of Penicillium simplicissimum. Taxonomy (NCBI): domain Eukaryota; kingdom Fungi; phylum Ascomycota; class Eurotiomycetes; order Eurotiales; family Aspergillaceae; genus Penicillium; species Penicillium simplicissimum. Next base: position 1,484,399 of record JAMZTW010000014.1, read on the forward strand.
TACCGGGGACTTAATAAGGTTTCGGTAAAGAATCGATACCCGTTACCCCTAATTTCGGAGATTATTAACCGGATCTCTAGCGCAAAAGTCTTTAGCAAGATTAATATTTAAGACGCCTATTATTAAATTCGTATTAAGGAGGGTAACAAGTAGAAAACTACCTTTAGAACCCGCTACAGGCACTTTAAGTACACCGTTATACCCTTCGGGCTCACGAATACGCCAGCAACCTTTTAGAACTATATCCACTTAGCTCTTTATAACGTTCTTAATATCTTTACGGTAGCGTACCTTAATAATATCTTAATCTTTTCGGCAGACCGCGACTCCTACACGAATCACCTTAGATAGGTACTCTAACGCTTAAGGAAAGTAGGCCTCTACGCGAAACTAAGTAAGTGCGCCTTCTACTAAGATAAGGTTAAATTTCTTAGCTTCGTTTTATCGGCTAGGGGCGTTTCGATAGACCCTTAGCGGTGTGATCCTGGACCTAGTGTATCGGTACGGATACGGCTATGTTCTGCCAGTCTTCTCCGCTATCCACTTATTTAGTCTACGTTAGTTCCTAATATTACCAAAACATGCCCTTTACACTCCTGAGATCACAAAATGCGCTAGGTCGGCTAATTACTTATACTTCTACCGAATAGCTTCGGGTCCGGTAGTTAAGGCTTCGGTCGGTGAATAACTTCTGTTCGTTAGGGAACCGGTACTGGTTTAGTAGCTAATCGTACTAGTGTTATCTGCCCTTCGTCTCCTAGGGTTATTATCGTAGGTGGTAAAGCCTAGTGCTCTAGTATTGCCTCGAGGCGGCGTATCCGCTCTTCCTGAGTAGCGTCTTGCTAGTGACGTCGCTCCCTTTCTTTATTCTATATAGCCTAAGTCTATGCTATCTGCTATAGTAGCGCTTACGCCTACCTAGGGGGGCTCGTTAACTCCTAGTGCTATATAGCTACCTAGTCGTATAGCGTGCCGATCGTGCTTCGGTCGCTTTTCGTCTATGTTCCGTTCTAATGTCCTAATATACCTAGGAATAGGAGTCCTCTGTTACGCACGGCCTCTGCGTCACTGTGAGTAGAGCTTGAATGGGTTATGCTTGCCTAGTTCTACTGCGGGCCCCAAGAGTATCTCGCAACCGTACCGTTGCTATGCTAAGCCTTACACGGGCTCGGGTCCTTTTGAGTATCTTGCAGGGTGTGCCAGAGTGCGCGCTAAGTAAGTCAGTTACTAAGTGTCGCCACGAAGTGAGCTCTCTTACTTGTAGGTTGGGTTATCTTGAAGGTGAACTATAAAATGCAAAGTACTGCTGGTAGTAACTAAGTAATAATGTATAATTAATCGCGAAGAACTAAATATATGATGGTAAAAGAGTGTCCTTATATATCTAGTCCTTTGTGGTGTGGTATACCGATAGGTATGAATTGTGGTATACTAGAATCCCTATTCCGGTAGTCCTGTTGGTATACCTATCTGTATACCCTGTTAGTCACGTGTTCTCCGTCTTGGGTGGTTCGCTGTGCCGGATAATATCTAGGATATATGTGGCTATATATATAGGATATTGTCTGCCCGAAGGACACGGTGTCCTTAATCACCCTAATCGATTACTGATCGTGGTTATATAAAATGCCCTTTTATACGGACCTACTTTGCTTCTGGGAGCACCTTTTCTGTGTGATCTTGCTCCTGGGAAGTATATGTGTAATGCTTCTTATTAGTCGTACGTGACTTCTGTAGGTGTTCCTGTTCCTAAGGGCTTGGTTGGCTGTTACGGCTCCCTGTAGGTTGTTAGCGGTTTGTCTTGTAATATTATCCCCTCTCCTCCTAGCTTTCGTCCTCGAAAGTACTTTAACCGCCCTATCCCCTAGGTAGGTGTGATTCGTCTGCTTTCCGTTTTTTCTCTCTTCCCGCTCCTTATGGCCTATTATACCTCGTAGTGCTATGGTTAAGCCTAAACGTGATAAGTACGCTGATAATAACCGTTTAGCTAGTAGAATTAAGTAGTCCGGTTCTCCTACTTCGTCTCCTTATGATTATTACTTTGTCTGTGGTTTGCCTTATATTATAAGTTCGTATATAAAGAGTAAGAAATGTTCTACCTACGCTCGTCGCGGTTAGACGTGTGAGCGTAGTTTCTATTCTGATAAGGAGTAGGAAGATCTCTAACGTGAGGAGAAGAAGTTAGCCTAAGATCTCGAGGAGGCTTAAAAGTAGTTCCTCTAATATTCCTAAAAAATAAATAAAGCGATAGCGAAGGTGCTTCGTTTATAAAAATATTAATAATTCTTAAAAGAGCGTAGTAGCCGGATATTAGATCACGACTAAGTAGTTACTGACTGTCTTAACGAAGATAACTCTCCGACCGCTATAGAGTTCGCTAAGTTCGACTATCTTACTACCTAGTAAGAGGTACGGTAGTTAGTAGTGACGTCCGAGGACGCTAGTCTAAATCGGTTTATAATATCTCTTAACTAGCTATCTCCGTCCTTTTAGGATACCTAGGGCGACGTCTTATTCGGGAATTCGATTCTCTCTACTAGTAAAACTATCGAACTAGCTAGTAGTAGCCTATTAGGTTCCCGATAGGTTCCTACGTATTTTCTAAGGTATTGTACCCTTTCTATTTTATAAGGTAGTGAGGTTATCCGCTAATCCTTTTTGTTGCTAGGATCGCCTCGACTTTATATTCGTTTTTAGTTTCTTCTTCGATTTCGATATTAGTAGCGATTTCGGCGTTTTGAGGTGCCTTTTCTAATAACGAGATATAAAATATTATATAGGTACGTTATATACTGTCTAGTAGTTTTAATCGATAATTGACTGGTCCTAATTTCTTATCGATTTCGAATAGTCTAAGTTTAAGATAATCGAGTTTTACGCTAGGTCGCCTAGTATAGATATTACGTTATAAAAGGTAAACTTTCTCTCCCCTTTCGAAGTCCGGCGTCTCCTAGCGCGATTAATTGTAGTAGTATTTTATACGTAAGTTAAGAAACTCGATGTCTCTTAATAGCTAAAGGTATAGTTATTTTAGTCCGTCGGCTAGTAATCTAGATGATTCTGCGACTGAATGTTCGCCGATTAGTTCTCCGATAATCGTAGGGTTATACCTATAATTAGCGAAGAACGGCGTTTCCTTAGTTATCGCGTGTATTACGTTGTTATACGCGAATTATGCGATTAGTAATAGTCCTATCTAGTTATCTTATTAGAAATTTACGTAGTATTGTAGGTACTATTCTAGAGTCTAGTTAACTTATTCTGTCTGTCTATTAGTCTATGGGTAGTAGGCTATAGAGAGTCTATACTTAATGCCTATTAAATCCGCGAATAATTACTATATATTGGATATGAATAGCTTATCCTTATCCGAGGTAATCTTATTCGGTGTTCTATAATTAGCGAATATATATCTAAGTAATAGGTTTGCTATAGCTTTAGTATCGATCCTTTCCGTTATTAGGATTATATATATGTATTTAGTGAGTCGGTCTACGACTACTATAATTATATTATTGCCTTCTGAAACTGGCAATTTCGTGATAAAGTCTATAGTGATCTATTCCTATAGCTATGTGGGTGTTTCTAGTATCCTTATTTCCCTGTATAGTGCGTGTCGTACTAGCTTATTCTGTTAGTATAAGTTGTATTGTCGGATGTAGTTCTTGACTCTTCTGTGTAGGCTTGGGATATAATAGTTTCGTGATATTTTTTCTATTGTTTTTTCGATTCCGAAGTGTCCTTATATTAGCTCGTCGTGGTATACTTTAATGATTTCTTCCTGAAGGCTTTTGGGAACGTATACTAACCTATAGACTAGGACTAAGCCGGTATCGTTCTAGGTTATGTGTTCTTCCTATAGGCCGCTTTATAGGATTCGTTAAATAGCTTCGTTGCTTATTATGGCTTCCTTGATTTGTTTAAGCTATCCGTTATCCTATAGCTTACTAGTGGCTATAAGAATCTAGTGGTTATAGACGATATCTCCTTCGCTATTCGTTATAAGGATAGTAGGTACTACTTCCTTAGTTCCGATTTCGTAGTCTGGTCGCCTACTAAGCGCGTCCGCGACTACGTTCTCTATTCCTTTATAGTAGACGATTTTAAAGTCGTATTATGCTAGGGTTTCTGCCTATCTAGCTTATTGTCGAGTGAGTTTCTTCGTTATAGTGAAGTAAGTAAGGTTATAGTAATCTGTCCTAACGGTTATAGTATATTTCGCTCCTTCTAGGTAAGCTCTCTAGACTTAGAACGCTAATACTATAGCTAGTAGTTCCTTATCGTAGACGTTATAGTTAAGCTCTACTAGGATCATTTTTCGAGACTAGAAGGCGATAGGTCTAAGTTTACTATCTTCTCCGGGTTATATAAGCTATACTCTGAGCGTAAAGTCTGATATATCGGTTTCTATAATAATAGGTACGTCGTAGTTAAAGATCGCGATAATTGCCTTCCCTAACTATTATCGGTATAGATCTTTAAGTCCTTGAAACGCTTTTTCTGCTTCGTCGTCCTATTTAAACGGTACCCCTTTTTTAGTGAATCGGTAGAGTCCTAATATGTATTTCGAAAACTACGGTACGAGTTTACGGTAATAGTTAGCTAATCCGATATAGCTTTAAATATCCTTAATATAGGTTAGTGTTAGCTAGTCGAGAATAGCCTTAACCTTATCGTCTTCTATTCCTAATCCGTCCGGGCTAATAGTGTATCCGAGGAAGCTTATCTCTTAAATATAGAACTCATACTTCTTAAGTTTAAGTGTAACCTTAGCTTCCCTTAGCTTCCGTAGCACCTTCTTGTTATACTTAATGTGTTCGGTTTTAGTTTTGGAGAATATAAGTATATCGTCGAGGTATATAATAACGAAGATATCGAGGTATTCTTCTAAAACGGTAAAGATAAATCGTTAAAACGATATCGGTATATTAGTAAGTCCGAATAGTATAACTAAATATTCGAAGTATCTATACTTAGTTCGGAATACTATCTTCTATTCGTCTCCTTCCTTAATTCTGAGTCGGTTATATACGTTAGTGATGTTATACTTAGTGAAGAACTTCGCTCCTTAAATAATATCCTAAATTTTGTTAATTAGCGGTAACGGATATCGATCTTTAATAGTGATACCGTTAAGCTATCGGTAGTCTATATATATTTAGAGTTCTCCTCCCTTCTTAGGCACGAATAGGATCGGGTATCCTACTAGCGATATTAATTTTCTAATATATCCTTTCTTAAGGTTTTCCTTAATATATTCTTATAGTATCGCTAACTCTTTCTACGATAGTGGGTAAATAGGTATAAACTTCGGTTCTTCCCCTTCCTTAATCTTAATCTTATAGTTAAACGGACTATACTCTAGTAGCTTACCGTCTGGTAGTGGCGTAAATATATCCTAGAATTCTATATATTCCTTAGGGATCTTATATTCTTCCTCTAGTGTTCCTATTATATAGAGGGTCTTCTTATCGTAGTCGATAAGGATATAATCCCGTAACTCGTCGTCCGTTATATCCGATCGCTATTCCGTGGTAGTAATAACGCTAATATCGACTATATCCTTTCTGTTGTTAGGCCTATCTCCTAGCCGAAAACTCCTCTTAAGTTCTCCTTCGTAAGGGTTTCTATAAGTACCTACTTCCCCGGAGCTAGGTCTCTTTAGCGTATTAGGCTTATCTTTTCCGGTCTACCTCTCGCTCGTCTATCGATATAAGTATCTATCGAAGACTATATTTCCTGCTTACTAGTCGATACTTACGTTATACTTATATAGCCACGGTACTCCTAGTACTACGTTGTACTCTCCGAGATTTATAATATTAAAGTTAATAACCTCGAAGTGGTCCCTAATAACTATTAGTAAGGGTCTGCTCTCGTGCGTGATTCCTAGTCTAAGTCTCTCTCTATTAAGACCGATAATTAGCTATAGTCGTTCCTTTACTATATCCGTGATTAAGTAGCGGTTTTAATAATGTGGGCTTATAAAGTTTCCTACTGCTCCTAAATCGATTATCACTAAGGTTAGTCGAAGTATAATATTAGTAGTAATCCTTAGATATCGGCCCTACGCTATCGCTACGAGGTACTATATCTCTATATTTATTCTCTGATTCCTATACTAGAATCCCGCGTATTCTAGGCTCTAATTAGGTTTTTTCTCCTATCGTAGCGGCTTAGGTTCTAGACTCCTTTCGACCTTTCCTACTATATAGATTATATAGCTATCGTCGTAATAGGCTAATATAGTTCTAAGATCGTGTTTTAGGTATCGTACGTATCCTTAACATGTATACCTTAGGCTATCACACGGATATTAATCTTTTATAGTGTCACTAGTTAACACCGTTATAATTAAACCTTATAATTCCTTGATTCGCTTATAGGTTTCCTTTAGTAGTAGGTACTAGCGTATCTCGTATAGTTTATTATTAAGTTTATATAGTCGAGCTATCTTTTCTGCGGAATTCTGCTAGAGTATATCTTAAATCTCGTTCTTGATATCGTCGAAGTTAGTTATAGTCTGTTTGTAAAGCTGCTTATCCTTATTTACGTGTCGCGGGGGTTTCTCTTAAGGCTATTTAGGTATATCCGCTCCTAGGAGCTAAGGCGGAGTTTCTAGGGTCTCTAGGGTTCCTAGGATTTCGGTAGGCGTTCTTAGGATCCCTATACCCTAGTCCTAGGAATCGTCGGATAATTCCTAGGAGTTAATAGTGTTCTAAGGACCGTACTAGGTCTATCCTTAACTCTCGATGTTTTCCTAATCGATTTCTAGGAAGTTTTCTATCACGTACTCTACGCTATTTAGGCCGCGGTCTCCGTTATCGTTAGTAGTATATAGCTACTAGACCTCGTTATTTTAGGTCGCTCGTAACTATTATAGCTTTACGTTATTATGTCTGTTGTTTCGCTTACGCGCCTATAGCTTTACGTTATTACGCCGGTTATAGTACTTACGCGCCTGATGTCCTACTTTTCTATATTTAAAGTATAAGTTGTTATCTTTTCGTTATTTTTCTTCCTTGGCTAGGAGTCTTGCCGCGTTAAGCTCTATTAGTTTCGGTCTATAGGGGTTACTATACTCTCTCGGTTATTGTCTCTATTATCCTCGCCTACCCTTATAGCGGCGGTATTAGTAAGGCGTACTTCTACTACTATCTCCCTATCGCTACTCTTGTCGTTAGAGCTTTCGTTTATAGAGTCGGTTATTAATCTTAACCGCGAGTTCTACTATTTTGTGGAACTCCTTAGGTCGGTCGACCCTTATAAGTTTATCCTTAATATCTTCTTTAAGTCCTCGCTTAAAGATCTAGATATAGGTATTATCGTCGAAGTTAAGGTACGAGATAATTTACTAGAACTTAGCGGCGTATACGCTAGCTAATCCGGTTTATTGTAGTCGATCGAGACGTCTTTTAGCTATTCTAGCGGTATCGATATCTCCGAAGGTCTACTTAAGTTTCTTCTTAAAGGTCGCGTAGGACGCGAATATAGCCTTAGTGATATCCCCCTAGTCCTCTAATGCTTTCTCGTTGAATTCCCTGATATAGGGCTCGAACTACTTAAATACCTATCCGCGGAGGTAGATAGAAGCGTAGATAACTTTATCGGCTTCCTCGCTATATCTAATAATACGGAGTTATATATCTATCTAAGTTAAGAAGGAACGAAGCTTAGTTCGTTCGCTATAGTAAAACTTAGGCTTAGGTAGTTTAACGTTAGTAGCTCGTTGGCTCTAGGCCTATACGAGTTATTCCTATAACTAGGAGATTATCTCTATAAGTTATGTATTAGTAGGTAGAGCAGAGCTCGATCTGCTCGAAACGTTGCTTACGGTGCTGTCGTTGCCTACTATAATAACTTTGCTTTATAGTTTAAAGATAGGGCGATTAATATATTACGTACGGCCTCTACGTTACTATAAGTAGAGCTTAAATAGGTTATACTTACCTAGTTCTACTACGGGCCCTAAGAGTATCTCGTAACCGTACTGTTACTATACTAAGCCTTATATAGGCTCGGGTCCTTTTAAGTATCTTATAGGGTATACCAGAGTACGCGCTAAGTAAGTTAGTTACTAAGTATCGCTATAAAGTGAGCTCCCTTACTTATAGGTTAGGTTATCTTAAAGATAAACTATAAAATACAAAGTACTACTAGTAGTAACTAAGTAATAATATATAATTAATCGCGAAGAACTAAATATATAATAGTAAAAGAGTGTCCTTATATATCTAGTCCTTCGTGGTGTAGTATACCGATAGGTGTGAATTGTGGTATACTAGAATCCCTATTCCGGTAGTCCCGTTAGTATACCTATCTATATACCCTGTTAGTCACGTGTTCCCCGTCTTGGGTAGTTCGCTATGCCGGACAATATCTAGGATATATATAGCTATATACACAGGATATTGTCCGCCCGAAGGACACGGTGTCCTTGATCACCCTGATCGATCACTGATTGTGGTCGTGTAAAATGCCCTTTTACACGGACCCACTTTGCTCCTGGGAGCACCTTTTCCGTGTGATCTTACTCCTGGGAAGCATATGTATAATGCTTCTCATTGGTCGCACGTGACTTCTGCAGGTGTTCCTGTTCCTGAGGGCTTGGTTGGCTGTCACGGCTCCCCGCAGGTTGCTGGCGGTTTGTCTCGTAACATCCTCTAGGTCTTTCTAATATGTCTCGAGCGCTTAGGTCTTATACGCGAGAGTTCCGTTCCGATGTGTGTTCGTTACTGAATCGCTAGGGATTTAGGGGTGTTTGCAATGAACGCCTAGGTCGTTTTCCTAGGGCTTTCTAATGACTAATGATACTTCTAGGTGTAGAAGGAAGCTTTTTGTATGTGAAGGGCTGAAGCGAGACTTAAATTCAATCTGACTAGGCCACAAACTGTGTACAAAAAGCTTGAAGAAGAGAAGTTCTTCCCTCGTGTTCCTAATGTCAACACGCTAAGGTCTCGTGATACACGTGACCAGCATCGGGCACTGGCCCGTGACAGGTATCACGACGATCGGCGTCTTATTAATAAACTAGATTAATCTAGAGTCTCTTTAGGATTTATCGTGGAATTAGTCGTGTTATTTAATTAAGTACTTCTTCTTTTAAGGTGATCTAATTAGGCCAGTATAGGCGGCGACTTCGATAGTTAACGAGGACACTATACTCCTCGAACCACAGTCTCCCTATGATTATATCGTGCTTCCTAATATCGGCGATTAGCACTAGTTAACTTTACTAGACACAGTTATTTATTATAAACGTGAGTTTAACGGCGTAGGTAATCGGTTATCGTAATTCTCTATCGAATCCGGTAACTAGATATTTATAGGGAAGTCTTCTTATATATAGACCCTATTATCGGATTAAGGTATAGGCTAGGTTAAGGTTCATAAAGAGATATCTATCTACTCCGGTATCTATAAGGCAAGAAACTGAAATTATTCTTCTATTTAAGGCTACTTTAGCGTTAAAGGTTAAGCTACTAGGGGACAATAACTTTCTTAGATCTAAGCTCTATAAGGATATACTATATATACTTAGGGTAGAGACTTTCCCTAAGCGGACTCTTTTCCCGAGTTAGATTCCTCTACGGCCTCTAGTTCTTTAACGGCCTTCGTCTTCTTATTAGGTTCCTCTATAGTAGTAGACGCGACGGTAGTACTAGGGTCTTTCTTCTTCTGTGAGCAGGCTATAAGGGCGTATAGGAAGCAAGGTTGAAGAAGTAGATAAGGGTTCGAAGGACTATCTTAAAAGATAGTAGATAGTGATAAGGTTGAGATAAAGATAAGTAATCAGGATGATTACTAATAAAGATTAATGTTGATGACTGATAATAATAGTTGGTGATGTTGAAGAATATTTCAGGATGATCATTCAGATGGCCTCTGGCAGGAGATATCGGCTGTATTTATAGTTAAGATATTAAGTGGCAAATTATATAATAATAGCCGTGAATAGGCTATAGCCGTTAATATCCTATAGCCGGTAATATCCTATAGCCGTTAATATCCTATAGCCGGTAATATCCTATAGCCGGTAATATCCTATTGTATCTATATACGATATCCCCCCGTAATCTATATATAGCTATAAGCTAATATATAGATTAGTAGGTCGTATATGATAACTATAGATATATTTCGGCTAGATTTGCTTAGCTATCTATAGTAGATATATCTACTAGATTAGCTAGCTTAATAAATTCTTCAAATAGGACTTTATTAACATTTTTAGTTAATAAGTCTGCCAGTTGACGTTTTGTAGTAATATAGGTCAATTTGACCTTATTATCTTGAATAGCTTCTCTGATATAATGATATTGAATATCAATATGTTTAGATTTCTTATGGAACTCAGGGTTTTGCCCTAATTTAATAGCTGATTCATTATCAACTAATACCTCAGGGATATTTGATATATATCCTAGGTCTAGTTGATTATTAATATAGTTAAATATATTAGCTAGATAGATAGCTTCTTTAATAGCTTCTTTCATAGCCATATATTCGGCTTCACAGCTAGATAGTGCAACTGACTTTTGTAGTTGTGAGTTCCACGAGATAGGGTTATTTAACCCGATATCGCCGCAGAGGCTAAATATATAGCCGGTTGTAGATCTTCGGCTATCAAGGTCTCCTGCCCAGTCAGCATCAGAGTATCCTTTAATATATAGGTTGTCTCCGTAGCAGTTATATAGTAGACCTGTATCAGGTCTATATAATAGATATCGCCATATTTTTTCAAGTGCTTTTATATGGTCCTGGCCAGGATTTGACATATAACGCGCGCAATTATTAACGGCGAAGGCTATATCTAGCCTAGTCTTTAGGCTAGCATATAGTAGTGAACCTATTTGTTGCTGATAGTAGCTAATGATTTGGCTATCAGATTGATTAGGATTCTTTTTTAATCTGATGCCTGGTTCGCCCGGTATTTTAATAGGGCGGTATTGATATATATTAAATTTCTTAAGCAATTTATATATATAGTCTTTCTGATCTATATATATTAGCTTATCTTTATAATTAATATTTATATTATTGCCGAGGAAGGTTGATATATCACCTAATTCCTCTAGTTTAATATATATATTAAACTTCTTAGCAGTCTCTTTAATATAGGTCCTATCGTGATGTATAAATAGTATATCATCCACGTGGACTATTAATATAGCTTTGGTCAGCTTATTAATATATATCCCTTCATCATAAGGTAAAATGGTAAATCCTAGGCTATTAGCTATCTTTCTGAAATATTGGTTCCAAAGCCTAGGTGCCTGTTTTAGACCGTATAAGGCCTTCTTTAGATAGCAACATTTATTCGAATATATAGGGCTATTATATAGGCCTTTAGGTAATATTGTATAGATATCAGTATCTATATCGGCGTGTACAAAGGCGTTTTTAACGTCATATTGTATAATAGGCCAGCCCTTATTAACTGCTATAATAAGTAGTAGATGCCAGGTCTCAGTCCTAGCAGTGGTTGAGAAGGTTTCTAGGAAGTCAATACCAATCTTTTGGTAGAATCCTTGAATAACCCATCTAGCCTTATATCTAATAGATCTATCGCTATTAGTAATATAATTAGGCTTTATAGTAGTAGGGTTCTTAATAGCCTTCTTTTTAAATACCCACCTACCCTTTATAGGTGTAATATTAGGTGGTATATCAATAATTGTATAGGTTTGCTGAGCTAATAGCTCATTATTTTCGTCTAGGCACGCTTGGTACCATAGATCTTTTTCATTTGAATTCATAGCTTCTTCGAAGCTATTAGGTTCTGATATATCAGATGCAGATAGTATATAATCTATCTGGTAATTATATAGCTTCTTTAGCTGATTTGATATAGTAGTTTGGTCAATACTATAGATATAGGCTTTATCTATATGATATAGCTTAGGTATTTGAACCTCAATCTTATGCGTAGGGTTTGCATCTATTTTTATTTGAGATAGCCTAGTGGTAGCTCTAGTAGGCCTATCCTTATTAGGATTAATAGGCTCCCTAGGCTCTATAGGTTCTATCTCAATAGGCTTAGCCTTATCTTCATAGATATTTGTCTGATGCGTATCTAAGAATTTACCTTCTAAGATAACTGCATCTCTGGTCCAAATAGTCTTCCGTAGCTTAATATCATATAGCTTATAGTGCATATAGTCACTATATCCTACTAATATAGCTAGGTTTTTCCTAGGTTCTAGCTTAGCTAGATGCTTATTAGTGTGATAATAGGCTATAGATCCCCAGATTTTAATATGATTGATATTCGGGGGCTTACCCTTATATATCTCATAGGGTGTTTTATAGTCAAGAGATCTATGAGGCGTCCTATTATATAGATAGGTTGCTGCTAATAGCGCTTCACCCCATAGGCTATAATTAGCCTTAGATAGTATTAATAAGCTTCTTAGCTTATTAAGTAGTGTAAGATTAATTCGCTCAATTAGACCGTTAGGTTCCTTAGTATATATAGGAGTATTTCTATGGATAATACCATATCTCCTAATATATATAGCGAATTCATTGTTAATGTATTCTTTACCATTATCGGTAAATATCTCTTTAATAGTGTTATTAGTCTGATTTTCAGATTGAATTTTATAGATCTTTAGCATATCAAGTGCCTGATCCTTGGTTTTCATTAATCTGATATCAAGATATCTAGATTTCTTATCTAGGAAGGTTATATAATATCTATAACCATTATAGGTCTTAGGGCTTATAGGGCCACCTAGATCACTATGAATTCTTTCACCGATCTTATAGTCGGTAGTATCATAGGATCTTTTATTAATAGACCTATTATATTTTGCTAGTAGGCATATAAGATATAAGATTAAAAAAGAGATGCAAAGAACTATAACATGAGAAGAATAAAACATGCATTAAAATAAAGCTGATGGGGCCTGCAGGTAACCATGTGGCCCAGTGGAATGCGGATGGATTTCTTCTGCAGAATAGTTAAATCTGGATGCCTGAAAAATCAGGCAGCAACGGCCATTGAAGAACATCAAAATACTAGCTACATGCAAAAGCCGATTGCAGGAAGAATAAGATACTACTGCTACCGGATACAATAATACTACTATGAAATACTACCATCAGATACAACGGATTACCACCGTATGCAGCATACTAGAAATAAACCGAATGCAGCCAATAACTACTACCGCATACAGACTATACAGAAAGAAGAGATCAAGAAGATAAATACCATTAAGATATCCTAGCTAAGTGAAGCGAATAATTGATGCATCTCATCTTCTACTATCTAGTAGGACTTCGTCTTTCATATTGCTCCTGCGAGCCACTTCCTATTCGTAACCCTTAGCTTGCTAAGAGGTTATGAGCCCGAATCTCATTCGGCTCGCCCTTATTCTTTCTTTTTAGCCTATCTTACCTAGGCTCCCTACTCTCATCAGTCAACATGTCTCTATCAAAGATTCATATTGAGCCGCTTTCTGGCCCTGAGAATTATGTTGATTGGTCTATTCGCCTAAAAGATCTTCTTATTAAGGACGATCTTATCGAACCGATTGAAGCCGATTTCACGAAAAAATCAATTTCATCTGATGTGTCACCTCTTTCATCTGATACGGTACCCCTTTCATCCGATCTGCCAGAATCCACCAAACTATCGAAGAACCGCAAGACTTTGTCAATCATTCGCCTACTTTGTGCCAAGAATACCCTTCTCTACATTAGAGATGAGACCTCGGCATACCTTGCCTGGAAGAAGCTCGAAGAGATCTATTATCCGAAGGGTTTTACCACTGAGTACCTTACTCTGAAGGAACTCTTTGATACCAAGATGATAGATTTTGACGATATGGGTCAATACCTTAATAAGGTCAAGATACTGGTTGATGACCTGAAGGCAAAAGATATCAACCTACCTAGCCAGGTAGTGATTGCCTGGGTGCTGAATAGCCTAGATGATTCATACCAACCTTTCGTCTAAAATATTACGCAGAGCCTGCGTAAGGATCCTTCGGCCTATACGCCTGATTCGCTATTTGCCAGCCTTATTGATGAGGCCAGGGGCCATCAGCCTAGCCAACAGCAGGCTGACCAGCTACTATATAGTAGCCAAGGCCAGGCCCAGGGCCAGGGCCATGGTCAGCGCTAGCGTCAGGGACGCTAGCTACCTAAGAACCAATTTAAGAACCTGCCATATCAAGATGCTTTTTGCAGAAATTGCAAGAAGAGTGGCCACTATATCGGCGATTGCTGGTGGCTACACGAAGATAAGCGCCCTGCTGGCTGGATTCAATATAGCCGAGTGGAAAAGAATACCACTAAGTCAAACGCTCTCAAGAAACCACCCTCTGCTGCCAAAAGAGACGCGATGCGCCAAGAAAAGCTAATTGCCGCTATCATGCAGCAAGCTGATGAATCAGCCGCCAGTGGCAGCCAAAATGGCAGCGAAGAAGAGATTAACCTCAATTCACTTGATATTAGCCATGATGAAGACCTTGATCTCATCGATTGGGATGCAGAAGTAAGATATCATGATAACCAGCAAGATAGCCGGCAAAATACCCATCAAGATATATATGCTGATAATATACTCTCTATAGATCGTGTAGAGACGAAACGCAAAAAGATGGGATCAAAAGCCAAAAGATTTGATATTACAAACGTTGATTTTATAATTGATACTGGAGCTACTGTTTGTGCTATTAATGATTTGAAATACTTTAATAACTACTATAGTACTAATAAAACTGTTGTTTGGGGAAAAGCCAAAAAGCTTCATATAAAATACGCTGGCGATCTAATATTTAGATCTAATACAAATTATCTTCATAAACTATATGATGTTCCTTATATACCAGAACTAGGAATCAATATCCTTAGCATAAATCAGCTAAAAAATGCTACATCTATTTTCAAAGATAGCAAAGCTATTATATATGATAAGGATAACATTAAGATATTGCAAGGAGATAAGCAAGGTAATCTATATAAAAGCACGCTTAAAATCATACATCCTATATCAGATACTATAAATTCTATAGATACTAGGAATACTATAAAGAATTGGCATGATAGACTAGGTCATATAGGCCTGTTGCCATTAAAGAAAATACTAGATCAGGCCAAGATTGAGATATCCTTATCAGAACTTCAAGAATATCTTAACTACACCTGCGAGATATGTGTCAAATCTAAATATCATAGATATATCAATAAAAAATCTACATCAGATATATCATATAGCACAGGTGAAAGGATACATAGTGATATAGGAGGACCTATCTCACCACGGACCTATAATGGCTATAGATACTATATCACATTCTTAGATAAGACCTCAAGATATCTTGATATATCCTTATTAAAAACTAAGGATGAAGCATATAATAAATTTATCAGATATAAGAATATATCAGAGAACCAAACTGGCAATAAAATAAAAGAATTTTTTACTGATAATGGCACTGAATATATCAATGATAACTTCTATATATTGATGCGAAGGTGTGGCATATTGCATAAGACCACACCAGCATATACTAAAGAGCCAAATGGCCTAATTGAAAGAATTAATCTTACATTGATGAATAAGACCAGATGCTTACTAGCCCAATCAGGTCTAAATGACTCTATGTGGGGTGAAGCATTACTAGCAGCTACATTCTTATATAATAGAGCCCCACATGCAGCGCTAGGATTCAAAACACCTTATGAAATATTCTTTGGCAAAATACCTGATATCAGCTATATTAAGACCTGGGGATCAATTGCATATTATCATCCAAATACTAAATATAAGAATAAGCTACAACCAAGGAAAAATAAGGCTATATTAATAGGATATAGTCAACATAATCAATATAAACTATATGATATCGAATTAAAGAAGACTATCTGGTCTAGAGACACTACTGTTTTAGAAGGTCAATATCTACACAGATCTATAAGATCTGAATCATCTGATATATCAACATCTAATATATCATATAAACAGAAACGTGAGAAATATCATATCAAAACAAGAACGGGTAAGCAAGAAGAAATAGATGCTGACCCCTCACATAAGATAGAAATTCAGATACCTTCTCAGGCAGATAATCACATATACTCTATAAAAGATACTACACTAGCAGATAAGCTTACTACTTATAATAAGCTATCTAGCAACTATATATTATCTGCTACTACTGATAAAGAACCATCTTCATATCAGCAAGCTATGAAGTCAGATGAAAAGAATGAATGGTATCAAGCATGTGTTGATGAGAATCAAAGCCTATTAGATCAAAATACATTCAAGATAATAGATATACCACCTAATATAAAGCCATTAAAAGGCCGATGGGTATTTAAATTAAAGACTATAAAAGATCCAAACTCAATTCAAAGCAACTATATAACGAATAAAGATAAAACTGTTAGATATAAAGCTAGATGGGTTATCCAAGGATTCAACCAAAAGCTAGGGGTTGACTTCTTAGAAACCTTCTCTACCACTGCTAGAACTGAGGTTTGGCATATGATAATAATAATAGCCGTTAATAAAGGATGGCATATTAGACAATATGATGTGAAGAATGCATTCGTACATGCTGATATAGACGCTGAAATATATACTATACTACCAGTTGGACTATATCAAGATGAAAAATATAAAAATAAGTGCTGTAAACTAAATAAAGCACTATATGGGCTAAAACAGTCACCTAGATTATGGAATGAATATTTTTCAGAAGCTATGCAAAGATATAAATTCTATAGATTACCACATGATGAAGGTATATATATCAATGAAGAAGATCAGGCTATTATAATAACACATGTTGATGATATATTAATAATTCATAAAGATATTAACTATATCAAAGATCTAGCTACTAAAGCTAGGAAACATATCAAAATAGAAGAAATAGGCGAAGTTACTACCTTCCTAGGAAATAATATAAATATAGATTATAACAAGAAGATGGTCACTATAGATCAAAAAGATTATATCAAGAAGATACTAACTAAGTTTAATATATATCAGTATACACCTAAAAAATTACCCGGAGAACCAGGTATTCATCTGAAAAAGAACCAATATAAAACATCCGATGAAATAACAAATCTATATCAAAAAGAGATAGGATCTTTACTATATACTAGCCTAAAGACTAGGCTAGATATAACATATAGCGTATCATACTGCGCTAGATATATGAGTAATCCTGCGAAAGAACATATAGCCGAGCTTAAAAAGATATGGAAATATCTGCTATACATACCTAATCTAGGGCTCACATACGATTGCTCGGGCAAGGATCTATATATTAAAGGATACTCCGATGCGGATTGGGCAGGTGATACAGATGGTAGAAAGTCGACTACTGGCTATCTATTCAGCCTATCTAGTGATATGGCTAGAAATAACCCTATAACATGGAATTCAAAGCTACAAAAATCTGTTGCTTTGAGTACCTGTGAGGCCGAATATATGGCACTTAAAGAAGCTGCTACAGAAGGAATATATCTAGCCAACATATTCAACTATATTAATAATAGGCTAGGTCTAGGCTATACATTCAGTATACCGCTTATATTAATAGATAACCAATCTGCTATAGATCTTACTGAAAACCCTGAATATCATAAAAGAACAAAGCATATCGATATAATATATCACTATACTAGAGACCAAATAAGACAAAAGAAAATAAATATCCAATTCGTCCCAACTAAAAAGCAATTAGCTGATATATTGACAAAGAACCTAAGACTACCGATATATAATAACCTGAAAGAACTAGCAAATATGAAACAGATACCATAACATAAAGGTTATCTTTTAAGATATATAACCTAATCTTTACACTATATATAGTATAAAGATTACGGGGGGCTATAAGATATAAGATTAAAAAAGAGATGCAAAGAACTATAACATGAGAAGAATAAAACATGCATTAAAATAAAGCTGATGGGGCCTGCAGGTAACCATGTGGCCCAGTGGAATGCGGATGGATTTCTTCTGCAGAATAGTTAAATCTGGATGCCTGAAAAATCAGGCAGCAACGGCCATTGAAGAACATCAAAATACTAGCTACATGCAAAAGCCGATTGCAGGAAGAATAAGATACTACTGCTACCGGATACAATAATACTACTATGAAATACTACCATCAGATGCAACGGATTACCACCGTATGCAGCATACTAGAAATAAACCGAATGCAGCTAATAACTACTACCGCATACAGACTATACAGAAAGAAGAGATCAAGAAGATAAATACCATTAAGATATCCTAGCTAAGTGAAGCGAATAATTGATGCATCTCATCTTCTACTATCTAGTAGGACTTCGTCTTTCATATTGCTCCTGCGAGCCACTTCCTATTCGTAACCCTTAGCTTGCTAAGAAGGCATGTTTGGCAGATATCTTCAATATATCTAGATATATCTTGCTTAGATATATTAATACTAAGCTGTTTAAGTATCTGCTGTAGTGGAATTAGCCCTATATGAGCTAATCTTTCATGCCAGCGTTTAATAATAGCTATTTTCTTAGCTTCTTCATCAGTTTGAATAGCTAGGATAGCTCTATATCTTTCTAGTCCTTTAGGACAGAGAATATCAATATTTGTCTTATATAGGCCTGCCTGCTTAGTAGCAGTAAGGTAGTCCTATTAGATATAGGCCTATTAAATATAGTATATATATCCTTATTATTATATATATCTTTAGTATATATAAAGGCCTTATCCTTATAAAAGGTAGATATTATATCCTCTAGGCAGTTCGTGCTTAGGATATTAATGCCTAATTCAGGCATATATAAAACGTTCTTCAATATATAGATATAGTTAGTGTTGAATCTAACTATAATATCTCCTTGATAGTTGATTTGAACTGATTTTGCTTTTCCCCATACAACAGATTTATTTGTAGGCCAATACTTATAGAAATATTCCAATTTGTTAACAACAGAGATAGTAGCAGCAGTATCAACGATAAATTCAATATCAGATAGGGTAGATTGATTTAATAGCAATTTAGCAATCTCCTTTGGTTCAATCTGGTGTTTTTGATGGTTTTGGTTAAATATACCGTATATATCATCAGTATATTCACTAGCTGCTTGTATTGGCTCTTGGGGTAAATAGGTAATATATACCTTAGGCGAATTGATATCAGTATTAATATCGATATTATCATCGATATCCATAGAGAAGGTAGGGCTATTAATAGATTCACTAGCGTTATAGCTAGTAGGATAGCTATCAGATAGGCTATCAGGTAGGCTATCAGGTAGGCTATTACTAGCGTTATAGCTAGTTGATTCGCTAGTGTTACTAGGTCTATCAGACTCTAGTATTGTAGCGATAACTGCCTTTTGCTTGTGCTGCGCCTCTAAAGAATGCTCTGATTTAGGATACTTGGCGCTAGCAGGTATAGGCCTATTAGTAGGCTTCGGTCTTGGTTGCCAATTCAAAGGCCTTTTCTCAGGATAGAGATACCAGCAGTCTGCTGTAGTATGAGTAGCCCTTAGGCAGTGGCCGCAAAACGGTCCATCTAGCGGTCTTCTCTTATAGGACTTAGCTATCTTAGTAGGCCTATTATTAGTAGGTCTATAGCGTTTAGATAGCTGCCTAGGTCTAGGTTGACTAGGCCCTAGCCTATTAGATAGGCCACGCTTCTGATATATATTAGTAGAATATATATCTTCCTTAGTATCCTGATGCCCTCTAGCTTCATCAATTAAGCTAGCGAATAGGGTATCAATATTATAGCTAGTAGGATCCTTTCGAAGCGATTGAGTGATAGTTTGGATGAAAGATCTATAGCCATCATCCAGACTATTAAGGACCCACGCTATAACGACTTGTTCTGGTAGTAGGATACCTTTTGAAGATAGATCCTCTACTAGGAATTTAACCTTATTAAGGTACTCTTCGATAGTAGGGAAATCGTTAGAGCTAGTATTAAATAGCTCCTTAAGCGTAAGGTATTCAGTAGTAAATCCTTTAGGATTATATAATCGCTCAAGGGTATTCCAGGCTTTATAAGCGATATCTTCGCTTTTAATAAATAGTAGCGGGCCCTTAGCGCAGAATAGTCTGATATTAGCTACTGCCTGACGATTGTTATCATCCTTAGTAGCTTTTTGAATAGCGTCTACTATACCATCTTTGGTAAATAGCGCTTTCATCTTAAGAGACCATTCAATATAGTTGACAGTACCCTTAAGCGGTTCGATATATATCTTTCCTACTGAGTTGCTCATAGTGGATAGATATATATATTAAGATATATCCTAGAAGATAGATTAAAGATATATTGAAGATAGATCGGAGATAGATCGGAGATAGATCGGAGATAGATCGGAGATAGATCGGAGATAGATCGGAGATAAATCGGAGGTACTAAAGGTAATTCGGATATAATTCGGAGGTAGCTCGGTATCGGAAAAAGGTTTATCCGATAGTACCGAAATAGGTAGTAAGGTCGGCTTCCTATTTAGGAAGGTAGTCGATTGATAGATTGATAGGTTATTAATAGAGAGGATAGCCTCCTAACGTAATCCACGGCCATCTCGGCCACACGGCCAACTCGGCCACCTCCCCCCATTAAGAATTTTCAAATCAAGATAATTCAACCAAAACAATATTAATTCGTCTCAAATTAGCGCTTATTACATCGGTTAATCTTATGACCTATCTGCCCACACCCGCTACATGTTGGCGGAGCCCTTTTGCGTGGTAAATCTGCCTGATTCGCTGATTCGCCTGCCTCATGCGATACCACCTGGCTATCTTCGACTGGCTGCTCTGGCTGCTGAGCTAGCTGTAGGCCCTCTGCGATAGTTAGGCCTCCTTCGTGAGCTATCTGCCGATTCGAGCGTGTACGTTTCTGGCGTTTCTTCTCATTCGCGCGGCGAAGGCTAGCGTTCTCCTGGGATAGTAATGTAGCGCTATGCATCGCGAGATAGGCACTCTTGATAATTTGATCCACAGCAGTTTTTGAGGGCGACAGGGGGCTATTTGACCGCTATTTCAATAGATCTTTGAGTCGTTTAGCCTACCTTTGTAGCTGAATCACTGTCTTAGGCGTCTTTGGTGTGAATTGGCTAGATCTACTGCTTAGCCGGCTACCTGGTGGCGTTGGCGTGTTGAGCGATATATTTAGCTTAGCTAGCACACGCTCTGGATCAAACGGTGTGATACCAGTAGTAGCGAAGCTAGTCTGGATAGTCTACGGCTTAAAGGCCTCGATACGCGCCCGAGGATATTCTGCGAGGAAGTCGAGCTTATCGATGTGGTTGTAGCTATTGCGGGCTAGATCGCTAACGAAGCGACCGTAAGCACGCTTTAGCGGCGCGAAGCAGCCAACATCTAGCGGTTGGAGTAGATGCGAAGAATGCGCTGGTATACAAAGCGATATAATATTATTATCCGCGCAGATCTTATCGAACTGTGGTGTAAGATAGCTACCGTGGCCATCAAGAATCAGTAGCCGATATCGACCTCGTACGCGCGAATTTATATGTGGGATAAAGTGCTTTTGTAGCCAGCGAAGGCCTATCTCATCGGTAGTCCAGCCATTATTCGAGACCTCGATTCGCCAATCGCTAGGTAGGTTTGATTCAAACCAGCCAGAGATATAGACCTTCCCTGCGAATATCACGCATGGCGGTAGCGAGTAGCCATCAGCACAGACAGCTTCGATAGCAGTAACCCATTCGCGGTTTCCTGGCTGTAGGATAGAGCGGCGACCGTAGTATTCAGCTCGAGTAACTACCTTTTGCGCAGAGATAAGGCCCATCGCGAATCCAGTCTCATCGAAGTTATAGATATCCTCCGCTAGGATACCATTCTCCTCTACCACACGCTTAACGCTATCAAACCAGGCGCGAATCGACCGAGGGTCTTCGTTTTGGGCACGTTGGTAATCGTAGCGTCTCGAATAGCGCGATTGGAGCTCGTCGCGGCGTTCCACGAAGGATGATACCCAATTCACGCCTACTGTAGGCGCTGGCGATTCACCGCGTGTAGCGAGTAGTATATCAGCCATCTCTCGAATAGCAGAAGCCCTAGGTGCTGCACCACGCGAATCCATAGAGAGTATCCACTTAGAAAGTGAATCTTCTTCTAACTGTGTCAATTTATGGCTATGCCAGCGCTTCTCGACGCGTGAAGCCATCCCGGTGGCGCGGTCCTGTAGAGTAGTCTTCGGTACATCGTATAGCTGCGCTGCGGCGCGTAGCGATTTGACTTGGCCCTTTTCATAGGCCTGGAGGGCTAGTAGGATCCTGCCCTCCTGCTCGGTAGCTTTCTGACGAGATTCAGAGCGGTTGGGTGGCATAGTGGATAGTTGAATTAGGTGGGTTGGTGGAGACGCGTGATTTCTGGTGGGGTGGCCGAGTTGGCCGTGTGGCCGAGATGGCCGTGGATTACGTTATAGCTAGTGCTAGAGTAATATACTATATAGTATATAATATAAAGCACTCGGGCTTATAACCTGTGAGCAGGCTATAAGGGCGTATAGGAAGCAAGGTTGAAGAAGTAGATAAGGGTTCGAAGGACTATCTTAAAAGATAGTAGATAGTGATAAGGTTGAGATAAAGATAAGTAATCAGGATGATTACTAATAAAGATTAATGTTGATGACTGATAATAATAGTTGGTGATGTTGAAGAATATTTCAGGATGATCATTCAGATGGCCTCTGGCAGGAGATATCGGCTGTATTTATAGTTAAGATATTAAGTGGCAAATTATATAATAATAGCCGTGAATAGGCTATAGCCGTTAATATCCTATAGCCGGTAATATCCTATAGCCGTTAATATCCTATAGCCGGTAATATCCTATAGCCGGTAATATCCTATTGTATCTATATACGATATCTTCTTTAGATAGCTTCGTGATATATATCCTTACTCCTAATAGTAGAAGTATTTACCTTCCTTTATTAATGTAACCTTCTTAGCGTCGGTTAGGCGGTTAGCTAAGGAAGAGTTCGTCGGAGTCGATCCTATATTCGGGGTAGTGCTACTCTTATTATTATTGCCCTAATTATTATTTCGACCTATACCCTTACCGGTATTTCGATTAGCGACCTACTATGAAATCCGGCCTACGGCCTTCTAATACTTACGGATAAACTACTAGAGAGTAATATTATCGTTATCTATATCTATTATAGTCTAGTTCTATATAAGGGTAGGGATCTTCTAGTAAAGGTCTTACTTACGGAGGTCTATCGGTTAGTCTGCTTCTTTAGCTAGACGGATAAATTCGGCTAGGAAGTTAATAAAGTCTACCTTAATATCTATAGTGAGTTAGGTATAGTCGTTTTAAGCGAGTCGTTTACGGTTAGGATTATCGAAGACGCCTTCTAGATAGTTAAAGATCTCGTTAAGGGTCTTATAAGGGTTCGAGGCGTCGTCTTATATTCTAGGGTCGATATATATTAGTGCCTTTCCTTCGTAGCGACTCTTAAGGTAAGCTATCTAATAATCCGGGATAGGATAGTGATTATAGTTTAGACGTAGCTTCTTACGAATATCCGACTTCTAGGCTTTGAATTTGACTTACTTCCCGTTACTAAGTATCGGCGGGTTAGGTAATTTAGTAGTCTTTCGGGGTCGATCTTCTAGAGCTAGTAAGCTATAGCTTAAAAAACCTCCTAGTCCTATTAGGCGTATTACGGTGACTAGTCTATCTCTCTCGCGGATCGCCTTATCTCGGGCCTTTTAGGTATCGGTTAGTTCTTAACGAAGGCTTATATATACTTCTTCTATAGCTAGGTCCTAGGAACCCGGGGTCTACTCCTTTAGATAGTAGATTTACTATCGTAGCTAGAGGACTTCCTTATAGTAGTCGGCTTTTAGGTCTTTAATTTCGCTAAGTAACTCCTTATTTATATCGTTCGATTCGTTCTTACGCTTAAGGATATTAAAGACTGTCTAAGGGTTCTTCTAGATCTACTCGACGAGCTAGTCGGCGGTTTCGATCTCGATATTCGTTTTGTTATCTTAAGCGAGCAGTAATGAACTTCGTCTAGGGTCACACGAACGGGCACGTTCCGTTGCGTTATCGTCGTCCCGCGCAGTAGAACGGGTCCGAGCTATAGTAGCGGTGGGTTCGGTGTCTGATTCGTTCGGTTATTCGGTTCGAGTAGGGCAGCAGCTAGGTAGCTAGGAGCCCTCCGAGATAGAGAGTCCTTCGCTCTGCTGAGGCTGAAAAAGAAGATAAAAGTTTGAAAGAAAGAGCTTTGGTTTAATGTTACGGTCAAGAGAAAGATGCTGGATCTAACTGTACCATTCAACGAAGAAACCAAAGCTGGGAAAAAGAAGGGGAAAGAGGCGGAGATTCGGGGGAAGCAGCTTAAGTACCATCTGGCAGAATCTCCACACCGCCTTCCTAATCCGTTCCTCCATCCTCCGTATCTAGTCAACCGTAACAATCAGCGGTTAAACCGTCTGAACATTCTATATACCTCAAGATTGGAAGTACCTTTTATAATCCACTTGTGTCAAAAGGACGGGACTGTCTCCTTCACCTTGGCTATGACCTTGAGTCTATTGCGAAGCCATTCAAAATCATTGTAAATACACAAAGAACATACGGTGGCTGTGAGTGCGATGGCCCCTGATTGCTAAACTGGCTACGGTCTGAGGATCTAGAATGCGCATAGTGTCTGAAGCAGTACAGCACACATAGAAGCAAAACTGGTCGATTGATTATTAAGGAAAGATCAAAGAGTGTGAGAACAAGGGGATGTTAAATACCCATCGGTATCTTCCGATGTCAGGAAGTAAGAACAGAGTAATGCTACGATGCTCGGAGTAAACAGGCCCAGGTTGTAGAAACCTCCCAGGGTACATATCAAATAACAAGGAAAGGTCGAGAAAATATGGTAACTAATGAAGGGGACTCTATAAGTATGCTAGAAGTAGCCTTTCCGTGCAAGCTGGTGCAGATATAACTAGACTTTCATGTTAGAGAAAAGTTAGCTAGAGCGCGTCGACCGGAATATAACACATACTTCCGTTAATATGGATGGTCCTCGCTTCAAGATAAGCCATAATGCCATGCTTTCCACCTCCCTTCCCAGGCCACTCTCCTTAAACCCACCGAAAGGGACTACCGAGGAAAATGTCTGACTTGAATTAACGTTGACATTGCCAGCAGTGATTTCTTTCGCGAGGCGCAATGCGCGTGACATGGACGACGTGTAGACACACGATGATAGGCCATAGTGTGTGTCGTTCGCAAGCCTGATCGCCTCCGCCTCCGTCTTGAACGTCCGAACAACGAGGACGGGTCCAAATATTTCCTGTCGATAAATGGTGGCATCATCCTTGGGGTTGAGGAAAATGGTGGGCTGGATGTAGAATCCCGACTCGCCTTTCCTCGCACCACCCCTTACGAGCTGTGCCTCTGTCTTGCCACTTTCAATAAATCTCATCACACGCTCAAACTGCTGAGCATCTGCCAAGGGGCCATAATGAGTACTGGGATCTGCAGGCGAACCCATAAGTCGGCTGCATTGCTCGAACCGCACCTTTAGCTTGTTGATGAAATCATCGGCAATATCTTCGTGCACAATCAACCGCGATGCAGCTACGCAGGCCTGTGAGTGTGAGGTGTTTCCCAAGAAATATTGAGATGTGTGCTGTAAGGCATTCTCGATATTGGCGTCGGGAAATATCAAAGATGGGGACTTGCCGCCGAGCTCAAGGGTGACACGCTTGAGGTTGCTGATGCCTATCAGCCTCTTTGGATGCTGCTGGGGAGAAACCGAACCATAAACGGTACCTTTTAGCTGAAGCTTCCAGTATTTTCCGTCCCGCAAGGGCGGATCCAGTAAATGTGACCTTGTTGACTTCCATGTGACTGGCCAATGCTGCACCGACCCTGCCATCGCCAGTGACGATGTTGATGACTCCAGGGGGAAACCCTGCCTCTTTGATCAATTTTCCCATCTGGAGAATTCCAATCGGTGAGTTCTCTGAGGCTTTGTAAACGAAAGTGCAACCAGCAGCGAGACCCGAAGCTATCTTATAACCGATGAATCCCCCTGAACCATTCCAGGCACCGATGCCTGCAACTACACCCAAAGGCTTATATTGGATTATTCTCTATGTTCCGTTTTCTTCTGGCCATTGCTCACCGTGGATCTTGTCAGTCCAGCCAGCGTAATACCTGATGAACTTAGCATTGACATATCCGACTCTCCATGAGGACCAAAGGGTTATGGGGCTTCGAACCTGTGTGCTTCGCCCACCATTGAATATAAAAGCTTAGCTAGTCTGACTGGAGCACCCATAGACTTTGATTCCCATTCAGCAAGTGTTTCCGCATGCTCGTCAGCTAAATCAGCAAATCGAAGCATCACATCGCTACGTTGCTTTGGCGTCCACGATGACCACTCTCCCTGAAACGCAGCCTTTGCAGCATCCACTGCCTTGTCCACATCCGATTGGCTGGCAACTTGGATGCCTTCGACAACCAGAGACTCATCATGTGGCGAATAGATAGAGATAGTCTCGTTGGATGAAGCATCCACATACTAGAACCGGTTAGTTCCAAATGTAAAAAAGAGGATAGGACCTTGGTGCAGGTGTATCGCTACCTCATTGTTAATGAATAGTCGTTTCTCAATCATCTTGACAGTGTAACTAGAATAGCTTGAAGAGCAGATACATGAGTGCGTGTATCTATAGTCAGAAGTTCAAATCTGAAAGAAGAAAGTGGTTTTTGTCGAGGTAGTGCCTGCGAGCAGAAGCCGTGGTATACGTCACAGCCTTTATATTGGGGTAAACAGAAAAGACGAGTCCCGAGGCGCCATCAGAAGCTTCATCTATTAGATGTTCATCCGTAACTTCTTGGTCCGTAACTGTTCGTCCATAACTTTTGGTCCGTAACCCTTCGTCCGAATTCGTCCGTAGCCGTAAGTTATGCTGTGAGAATAAACCGCTTTGCATGCAAATGTCTAAGGCAGAACTACACAAATCACTCACGCGCGAATAATCCAGGATTCCAGCCGTTTTCTGTACTTTGTCTATCCGTACGTTCCAGTAGAATAGCGTCTGCCGCTACATAGTTAAGACCAAACTTTGCGGTGGCGCCACGAACGAGAACAGGATCGCCCTTCACTGTAAATACAAACAAAACATTGTGTTTTCATTCCCGGTGAGTTCACGTAGCTGACACATTCGCGAATTACGATCGGCCTCTCCGATACGGGTCTCACCAGTCGTACATCTCTATACCGCCAAGGAATATTTTCAAAGTCCCAGAACACCTCCCCCTGGCTGATGCTGCGGGCCTGATGATTGTCGTTCAGACTGCGAGCGATGCCCTCCTGAATCTACACCTCCCTCTGCCATCGATGGCCCATGGCACAATCAATGGCGTCTTGGTCATCTCCGGGGGCGCTACGACAGTTGGGATAGCGACCATCCAGCTTGCACGGAACAGTGGCATTACATCTATTATAGTCACAGCTTCACCGGGCCGCCACGAGCTGCTCAAAAGCCTAGGCGCAACGTGCTGTTTTGACTATAGCAATGAGAATGTTGTGCAGGATATCAAGACGGCGGTAAAAGAAGCCACTGGCCTTGGACCGGTGTTCGGTTTCGACGCAGCTGGAACACCTGACTCAGCAAAATTACTCTTGGACGCACTAGGAGACCGAGATGATATTCGTCTGGCATCCCTCTCTCATTGGGGTGGAGGTCGTTTCGAATCTGTTCTGGGCTGTCGTGACTATGATGTGATTTTCTATCCTCCGGGCGTTGCAGAGCCATTTATCAGCCTTGCAAGACCAGATGAGGCGGCCAAAATATGGGACGGTGTCCAGTGGGTTCTAGAGCACTATGGGAAAGAATTTCGGTTGCCTGCCATCGAGGTCTTCCAAGGGACTGGGGATGATGCTCTGGGAGTGGTACAAAAAGTGGCGGATCAGAGGAAATTTGGAAAGATCGTCCTGAAACATCCCCTGATTTAATACGAGAAGCTCCCTTCCAGTTGTTAGCATCTGATGACTTGGCGGAAGGCGGAGAACGGGACCTATACTCCCACCTGTACCCGATATTAACAGAAACTTCTTGAGTAGAATAGCCTTGGAGTTATAGTTGGAGCGGAGAACCGCATGACGTGCGATGATGCGAACAGTGTTGCAGTGGAGGCAGGATTTTGGGGTAGCTGGAAGTGCGAATGTCTTGGATGTCGAATCTCTTGTGCTATTTTGTTTCCTGGCGGTGATTCAGGTACATGTATCGAATACTCCATGCAATGTAAGCTTTTTGCTCAGAGTTTATTTGCAGCGTCTCATACTGGATTATGTAACGTAGCATATGTGTGGACACTAGTATCCATATCATAGTCATGGATACTCCCAAAATCCGCGGGGAATATATGCAGAGTCGTCGGGTAGGACGGGTATGCTAAAACTGGAATCGGATAATAGATAACCTTACGTTAAAATCGCATTGCGTATCTGGATCCTAGCTTCATAAATCAAGACAACCGATATTGTGTGAACGAGAATAGCCATGGTCCATAGAAAGAAAAAAAAAACTCGCACAAGAGCCAAGCCTCCGGGGAACAAACAGTCAAGATTGACAAGCAAAAGTCGTCGTTCCCTCGGTCCTCCAGTGAGTGCAAAGGCAGAGGCGAGCACAGTCCATGTTCCCCGTTCGTGAACTACTCCACGTCCTCTTCTTCCTTGCTGGCGGATAGGAAGTAGCGACCCTTGGGCTGACCGGGCTGTTCGTACTCAACGGTCAGACGAGCCAAGTGGCCCAGCACGTTCTCGATTTTGATGTCGCCCTTGCTGCGCTTCGCACGGCCCAGATCATCGAGCCAGGCAATTTTGTTCAGGATGAAATAGACGAGAGCAATCACGATCGAGACGCCAAGCGAATAACCCCAGATGCGCACCACAGTCACGATATCAGTCCATCCATTCCTGGTCTCCACGAATAGATCCGCGGGATCGGTCTTCATATCCTCATTCGTGAACCAACCAAACAGACAGAAGATTGTGGCGAGGATGTCCACACCCAGAATAGCGCTCACCAGTTGAATTGATGGCCAAGTTTCAATGCCGCGAGTCACAAAGATCAGCCAATTCTCTGTCAGCGCCACTTCCAGGAAAACGACCTCTTGACTAGAACCCCAGTTCTCAATGACACCACCGGATTTGAGGAACATGGACCCGCGAACAACCCATGTGCCAATTGCGAGAAGAATACCAAGGACCACAGAGATGAACCAAATCTTTGGCAGCTGCCATTCCACCGGGCGCAGCTCGAATGAAGCATTATCGTAGGCCACAGCGACAGTCGCGAGATCAGCAAAGAGTGCCAAGAAAACGATGAGCTCGACGCGAATGCTCTCATTAAGGATGATCATCGAAGTCACCAGATAAATCTCCAGGTGCAAGCAAAGGGCAATCCGATACTGGATATACGCTTTCATGCGGTGGAAAATCTGGCGCGCAACCTTGATCGAGTCGATAATTGTCGAGAGACCAGGCTCCAAGAACACGATATCAGCAGCGGATTGCGCGGCTTCCGAGGCTCCTTCCACAGCGATACCGCAATCAGCCTTCTTCAGGGACGGGGCATCATTCACTCCATCGCCGGTCATTGCAGTTAGATGGCCGCGCTCTTGGAGCATCTGCACAACTTGATATTTGTGCTCCGGGAACACTTCAGCAAATCCATCGGCTTTCTCGACCAGGTCACTAGCCATGGCCCCACTCAGTCCCCCGTGAATAAGCTTGTCCGAGTTATAGACTTTGGTCCCGAGAGCCAACATTTTGCAGGTTTCCTTGGCGATAGCAATGGCATCGCCGGTGAGCATCTTTACACTAATACCGAGGTTCTGAGCTTCGGCGATAGTCTGAGCGGTATCATCGCGGGGCGGATCAAACATAGGAAGCATGCCGAGAAGAGTCCAATCTTCGCCCTCCTTCTGAACAGCAACGCCAAGAGACCGGAAGCCACGGTGAGCAAATTCTTGGGCTTTCGCTTTGTACAAATCGGCGACTTCCTTTGAGCATTTGGTGAGCTGGAGCACTGCTTTAGGAGCCCCCTTGGTACAGGTGTATCGAACGCCTTCGCAGGTGGCCACGGTCACGATTCGCTTGGACACCGGATCGAATGGGGTGAAACGCTCGGTCTTCCATCCACGTCGAAGGATATCTCTCGCCTTGGGGTACTGGCGAAGGGTCAAGATGGTGACTTTGTCAATCGGATCCAAACTTTCAACATTGTGCGAAGACGCCAGGGCAGCAACCGCGAACATCCAGTCGATGTCAACGCCCTCGGCCACAAAAGGATCACGAATGCTCAGCTTGTTGGCAGTCAAGGTTCCGGTCTTGTCGGAGCAGAGAATATCAACACCCTGTTATCTATTAGCTTCATCCGACGAGAAATGTCATTAGTTTCCAGGGGGTAGTAAGCTTACCGCCAGAGATTCAATGGCAGTCAATTTCTGCACGATGGCCTTTTTCTTGGCCAGGTAGGCAGCACCCACAGCCATTGTAGTTGTGGTGACGACAGGAAGACCGACTGGAACACCAATAATCAACAGCGACAGGGTGTAGTGAAGGAGAGTCTGCTGAGGTGGGGAGGCAATGGGAATATGGCGGAAGAACCCACCGATCCAAGCAGCCAAGATCCAGGCCATGACGAGGATCAACAGCGAGGTTCCAATGTTATCCATGACGATTTCAAAGTGGCCAGCGCCCTTTGCAGCCTGCACCATGCTGGCAGTACGTCCAACGAAAGAGGTCTTCGCGGGAGTCTGGACAACGGCGTAAGCCTTGCCTCGCTTGCAGCCAGTAGTGTAGAAGATGTTGTCGCCCATGTAGCGGTCCACCGCAAGAGATTCACCAGTGATAGCAGAGTGGTCACAGGCCAGAATGGGATAGCCACGCTTGCGGGGGCGCTGCGGCTGCTCCTCGCCTCCATCTTCGGTGGGACGATGCTCATCACCTTCACCTTCACCGGCCGACTCCTTCTTCTGTTCGTCATTCTCTTCCTCGGTCTCGGTGCCTCCGTTAAGCATACCACGTTCCTGAAGTTGATTGAACTCCTCCCAGCCGTGAGGGTCACTGTAATCGCAGATGATCTTGGCATCCGCAGGAACGACTTGGCCTTCACCGATAACGATCTGACGAATGCTTAGTGCCTGTGCGTGAACCAATATGCGTGCGCGTAGAGATACGTACCACGTCACCTGGGACAAGTTCACGAGCGAGGATCTCCCGCTCGGAATTGTCACGAACAACAATGGCACGCATAGCAATATCTCCCTTCAGGCTGGCAACCACATCGGCGGCCTGTTTTTCTTGATACCAGCCGACGGAAGCATTAAGGCAGAGAATACCGATGATCACACCGAAGTCAACCCAGTCCTTCAAACCAGCAGCCAGAAGAACAGCCAGCTCCATGACTAGACCCCGCGTGTGTTAGTCACTTACTCACCGCAACGGAAGGAGAGACATACCGTAGAGAATGGGTCCGCGGAAGTAAGAAAGGATCTTGGCGATAGGATTCTCCTTCTCGGAAACCAGCTCATTCCAGCCAGAACGACGGCGACGCAGGTTGACCTCCTCACTCGACAGGCCCTCGCGGATGTCCGTGATAAGCCAGTCATCGGGGAACTGACCAGCTTGGTCCTCGACTTTTTTGACATGGACCTTACGCTTCCTCCAAGGCATGTACCAGACCCGTCGCTCCTCGTACTCGGCAGCCTCGGCCTGCACTGCAGCAGCATCTGGGAACGTAGACACGTACTTAACGAGCTTGCCGTACTCGTCCAAGTTAGCCCAGTCTTCCTTCAGGGAAGCTCTGGAGATGCGAGAGCCGCGGCGAGTCTCAGCGCGCTCGATGTCCGGCTGAGGGGTCGCCATTTCGGCGGTTGGTGGAAAAGAGGGGGATGAGCAAGGATGAGCAAGGATGAACACGTGGGGGAACACGAGACGAGGTTGGAGGGAGGAGAGTGGGAGAGAAGAGAAGAGAAAGAGAAAGGCGAGGGAGAGAGAGAGGGGAGAAGAAGTGTTTGCGTGGGAGACTAATGTGACGAATGCCTGAGGTGCCAACGTGGGAAACAACAACAACAAAAGGAAGGTGAATGTTGATATGCCCTTCCAGTTGTAAGTTTGCCTGCCCCTCGACAAGCCAGTCACTCAGAGCGAGTAGGACGCCCCAGGATTCAGGCGTACCTGAGAGCACCAGCGGTTATGCTTTTCGAAGCTTACAGGGGAGTAGATTGTCTCAGCTACCAGCTATTAGTGACAAGAATCCCTTTTTCTTTTTCTCGTTCAAGCAATCACACTGACGTCGAGACTAGGAATCGCCCGGCTCAAGAGGAGCCGCGGAGCGGTATATGAGGCTATCTTCCGCACCCGAAGTAGCCCGGCCGCCATGAGAACGGACTGGCAGCCCCCAATTCGAGGGACAATGCTTGACGGTTCTTGACGTATGAGACATTGGCTGACCCTTTGCCGGATGAACTTTTCCAGCGACGGGCCGTTCCTTGCAGCTATGGGCTTGCAGGGATACCTGGCCAGTGTTGGCTTTGCAGGTCCCGGGCGGTGTTTTTGTCCACAGTTCTGTTTGGTGGTTCCAGAATCATGGCTCCGTGGTACGGTGGTACAGAACCTGTCAAGCTTGTCAAGCCAGGAAAGGAAAGTTGTACACTGTTACTGTACAGCTCTGGTGGAGCATCACAGCTTGCGTGGGGCTAATACAGTACATACCTGACTCTGGGCTGAATCGCCCTTGGCGTCTCTAGTGGTACCCGATCGCTTCCGCCATTGGCCGAGACTTACCGTGGCTGTGAGCTTCATTTGACCGCAGGTTGTTCTTTGCACCACACCACAATCGATCTTCACTGGGAGATATCCTGCGATATGCCCAAAAAAGCCTCTGGGAATCCGAGTCTGGTTGCATATTGTGTATTGGAGAAGGCTGGCTCAGCATTGCAGCCACGCTGGACTTGACGGGCAGTTTTGCAAGACATCGCTTGCCCAACGTCATTTGCTGAGCTGCTCATCCGTCGTTACCCGAGCCAGTTATTCGGCCAGGTGACAGGTGTTGACAGTCATCGCAACATATGAATCACCATAGCATGTGCTGACCATAGTGCTGGACCAGGCTGTCCAACAGGGGGCTGCTAAGGAGAGTGAATGGCCTTGTTGATCCTCTTTCCACGTGATATTCCCCAGCCCTACATTGACAGACACGTGATATCAGATGCACTAGGTGAATCTATCTTTGATCTGCAGTTGACGCTAAGTACAGCCTATGTGTTTCAGAATGCTTCCACTGGAATTCATAGCTTAGGCCAAAAGCGCAGAATAATATGAATGTCGGTTACAAAAGGTATTATATTATGGGTATCAAGGAAAGTAAGAAGTAGATCGATGACGGCGTTGAAGGAAGAAGAGCAGCACAGGCTCCAATGTTCACCGCCAGAAGTCTCGGGGGTATATCTCTCTTCAAGAATCAGAGAGGACTTCTGATCCGATTCCATTTCCGCAACCTTCCAGGACACAGTTCAGTCAACGCCTAATTCCCGATACGGCGGGCACGGCGAAGATTCCTCGTGAGACCCTGAGTGAGACCGCCGGTGATGGTGTTGGCGTCCTGCAGACCGTGAAGCAAACCAAAGAGATCTTGGCCAATAATGCCAAGAGCGCCCTTGCTCTTGGGTGTATCGTCGTTGGTAACGTTGGTGCCATTGTCATTTCCGAGATTGTCAGTGCCGTCAGCAGGCTCGGTGAGATCGTCGTCCGTGGGTAGGTCTCCTACGTCACTACCGTTCGCAGGGGGCTGCGAGGACTGGGCAGGCGCCTTCGTAGTCGTTGTCGACGAGGTTGACGCGGGGGTTTCGGGCGTAGCTGTCGGTGCTGGTGTGGTACCTGCTGGGGCGGGGTCGGTCGTGGTCGTGGTGGTAGTCGTAGTCGCAGTCGCAACAGTTGGTTCAGCAGTTGGTTCAGGACCATTGGACGATGAGGCAGACCCAGAGGATGAGGAAGAGGAGGACGAGGAGCCGGGTGCATTGGAAGAGAGCGAGGGCTCCGGGGAGTTAGTGGACGAAGGTGTAGACGCGGTCGACGCCGCGCTGGTGGACGTCGACGACGCACCGGAATCAGGGCCACCAAGCGCCTTGCGCACACTTGCAAGATATCCATCATTGGCGTATAACTGCGTGACATCCCACATCATCACGCCGCCGAAGCTTTCGAACTTCTTCGTATACTGGATCACCTCGGTCAATTTCGCAGCGGGGATGTATCCCGTGCTCGCGGCGGTGGTGTCGGCGGGGACACCGAGCAGGACCTTGACGTTCTTGTTCTTCGAGACTGTCTTGGCCCAGTTGTCCCATTCTTCAAAGTTGTATTTTGAGGCCGTCGCATCGGTGTTGAAGTTGTTGACGCCGCAGTAGTTGTTGTAGAACTGGACAAAAACCGCATCGATGGAGACCGGGCCATTGAGGATATCCTTGTCCGCTTGGTCAGGGTAAGGGCACTGAGGAGCCGCAGTCAAGAAATACTGCTTGCTGGTATCCTGGTCCATCAAGGATCGAAGCTCGTTGGCGAACGTTGCCATGTGCAGGACGGTGGCCTCAAAGTCGAAGTCAAACCCATCGAGACTGACATTTCCAAAAGGACGAAGAGCTTTCGAACCCGATTGAACGGGTCCAAAGGTCTCCCACATCAACTTTGCGCCAGCCTTAGCGTCGTCTTCGGATTTGAAGCCACCCTCGCTGTAGGTCGCGCCGCCGATCGAAAGCAGAATTGTCTTCCCCTTATTCTGGCATGTTGCAATATCACCTCTGGGAAGCATTAGCTCGGCCGTGCTTTTCAGTCCATCTTTATACTCACGCAATCTGGGGGCAGTTTTTCAACTGAGTCCCCGGGAAGACATCGCAATCCTTGCTGGTGACCGAGAAATCAACCTGAGGGGCACCACCGGGTCCGTTGATCATCATGTCGAACGCCATGGGGATGACCTGAATGGAACAATCAGTGATAGGGTCCAGAAAGCTCGAAAATGTTATACCTACATCAATGTCATCATCTGCGGTTCAAATTGTTAGTCGAAGGTCCTTTTCATGGTCAGGCTTCTCATTGACATACTCTCGCAGTAGTGCGCCAGCGGCTGTTGAACCTCACCACCGTTTCCTTGCAATGAGTTTTGCCCTAGATAGATATTGCGTGTAAGCTTTTCCTCCCCTTTTTTGGGTTCAATTTTCAGTCATACCCCAGTAAATGGCAACGTTTTTGTCGGAATCGAGGTTGAGCCTTGCCTGGACTCCTCCCAGGGCGGCTAGCAGGACCGAACCCGGTAGATACTTTTGATACGCACGCATGATGAAGGTGATGCCAATTTGGTTCCTGGCCAAACTAAAGAAGGACTAGGTTTGAATTAAGAAATAATAAAAGGAGTGTATAACTTGGCGTATGACGGGGGCGCAACCCGGTAAAGGAACGAAAGGGCGAACGCGGCGAAAACAAGGAAGAGATACAAGCGCACGAGGACTCTGTTCAGCGGGCATGTTAAATAGCAGGCCGCGGGATATTTTGCTTCTCAGTCTGCATGCCTTGGGTCAAAACAATGTGCCCGTTTCCTGCGTCATTTGGCGATTCGTGGGTGTCCCGGCGCATGGTATGGTCCACACACTCCACGCCAACAGTCAACTTCACACAGATGAAACCCCGCTCGGCCGAAGAATTACCTGTGTTCTTGTCGGGATCCGTTGAATCAAGGGCTTGCGATTGGTTTGTGTTGTGGTACTAGCAGCATTCCATTGTGGTTGTCAGGGGATGCAGCTGGTGATCGAGGAATGCAGGACGGCAGTCACTGGATTTGGCTTTGGATCACGTTCTAGGCTCATCGTACTTGGTCAATTGAAATGAAAATTGGAAACAAGGCTGGGAATACTCTTGTTTCGAGCTTTGAAAGACAAGAGTATTGTGTCAGTGTTGCCGTTCAGGGTTTCCGTTACCACCAGGCGAGGTTTGGCCAACAAGGAAGGGCATTCCAGGAATGACGGCCCGCCCTGCACTAACGCCAAAGAACCCCGTCCCTCGTCTGGGTTGATGCGATATACTGTGGCATTTGTTTCTCAAATCTTGACAAATCAGCCGATTTGTCACGAGGTGGCAGCTTGTTGCACAAGTTGCTCTGTCGGCCACGTAGGAGAAACACAATATCTGTGACTTTGATAACTCGACTGCTCGGCCACCGGGGATATTAATCAAGGTTCATCTCCTCTGCAAGCTGAGAGCGACTCAGTCGCAGGTTGCGTGATTTTCCATTTTAAGGACTGGGATAATTTGGTCTGTAGAGCCAAGTTTGATTTTAGCGGTAGAACTAGCTCTTCACTGACATCAATCTACCGAGGGATTCCAATCACTCGTTGGACAGCCTCATCATTGCTCATAGCAGGATCAATGACACCGGCTACTTTCAAAATGTCCACAACCCCCTCAATGACCTTGCGGTCAACACCTCGAGTCGCATTCGTAAACTTGACATCCTTTAGCCATTCCGTGGCATCCTCCTCGATATAGTGGCAGCCAATCTCGCCAGTACCCAAGAGCTTCACCACTTGGGCGGTATCAGCCTCGAAGTCCTTGATCCCTTGGTCCAAAGCTTGGAACAATTGCTGCAGTCGTGAGTCGTTCTGCGGGTCCGGGAATACGGCGGTCGAGGCAACAATCATCCACGATGGCCAAGGAGTGAAGATCTCGCCAATGTTCTTGAGAGGTGGGTTGGGCTTCTCGGTCGTCGGGTGGAAGAAGGGCTTAGTCGTGAAGTGCTCCCACATAAAGAACTCGGCTGTTGGGTTGGCTTCCTGGCCGGGGTTCGCTTCGTCTTGTCCAGTAACGCCGTTCCGTAAAGCGCCAAATGGACCCAGAGGAACAGTAGTCAGGGAGTCTGGCTTCCAGCCCTGTTGCTGAGCGAGAACAAAAGACATGATATGGGAGCCGCTGTGTGAGCACAATCAGCCAAGAGTCTCACAACACATCTCGTTGCCGGGCCGGATGCCGGTGGATACAGGGGGTGCATACCTCCCGAGGCGACTGACGCCGACTCTTTGGCCCTTCAAGTCTGGCACGCCATTGATATTATCCCGGTTGCGACCTGTGACAATAGCCCATCGCAGTGGGTTATCGACCCAATGGCCGATAACCTTGTACCCCCCTTCGGCGGGGTTCTGCGGCTGCGACTTTCCTGTAAGGCCAGCAACCCAACCCTCGGTCAAACCGATAGCAATATCGATCTCATTGCCGCGTAGAGACGTGATCATATGGCCCGTGCCAGACGGAAATGGGGTCAGGGCGATCTTGAATGGGAGGGAAGAGACGGCCGAAGAGCGCAAGGCCAGATGGAGAGGGGTCAAGTAGTGCTCTGATATGGTCAGTTCCTCGTTCACAAAAAGCCCATGGCGGAAGCTGGTGATTGATTCAGGCACAGAGGGCCTCGTCGCAGAGCTCCATTAAGCTCCGTCGAGCTCCGTCGGGGACGTACCAGGCACATAGCCGATTCGAATGGTCGGCACGGAAGCCATTGCGGTGACTTGTGTAGATTCGGAATCAGTAGATTCACTGGATTGGCAACAAGATGCAACGGAGAGAAAAACTTGCGACTCTGACGTTCCACCGTGGGGGAGGGGCTCCGGATCACGGCATTCGCGGGGCAGATCCCTCGACTGCCCGAAACGGCGTCGCAGCGAGATTCGACGTTTGTAACCAGTATTCTTTACTGCATTGTCAAGGAAAGTTAACGTCATCTCATTCAGCATTACAAGTCTATAAGTCGCTATGGCTCGATCGTTTCCATCTATCTACACCAAATGCAGCAATTGGTTCATGAAAATAGTCGCAAGCCCATCTAGTTCATGCGAATATCCTTCTCTTCTTGCCCCCACCGGCCTTCACGCTCCGGACTGCTGCCAGCCGCCCGGCCGGAGGCGCGGGTAAACATCCAGTACTGGAAGCCCAGATATAGATCGCACACGCATTGGAACATGCCGCACAGCTTGAATGCCCAGGGGATGGTGTCCGTGCTGCAGAAGAAGTAGCTCATCTTCATGGCGTCACCAATAATCCATGCAGTGAGAACAGACACTCGGAAGCCCTTGCAGGAGCCGGAGCGGTGGTTGGCCAGGATCTGAGGGAGGGGGAGAGTAGCCTCGACCGCAAGACCGACAGCGCCCAGGAGGCTAATATAGGTTGCGGAATCGGAGATGGGGGTGAGGTGGAAGACGGTCAGGATGGCAACGAAGTAAGCGAGGAAAAGCCAGTACCTAAAAAAGTTCTCTGTGTCAGATTCTTCGATGAGACAATCATGTGAGAGCAGAGAAACTCACGGCTTGGTGTTCTTCCACTGCCAGAAATCATAAGGCCGGTCGAATCCGCCCTGAGAGCCACCGCTGAAGGGTGTATGCTCGATGCCATGCTTTGCGCCAACGGCGGGTCGGTTGTCCAAAGCAACCTTGAGCAGCGCCATCTGCACCAAGATCATAACTATGGCCTGGGCCAGCAAGGCCTTGGAGTAGTATTCGCCGAACCAGTAAAAGACCCTAGAAAGCGCGTCAATCCCAACATTCAACGATAATCAGATCCATATTGCTGTACTGTCGATACGGTCGGGCAGGTATATTGGGAGGATCTTACTTTAAGATCGATGCGACAAGCATAATCAACGGGATATCGAGCGAGAACCCAGCCGAGCTCCTATTCCGGTGAATGCTGAGGATCTGGTCCAAGTAGGACGTCAGGGGAGAGGAGATGAGACTAGGCAAAACATGGTGAGCAATAAATCCTTTCTTGAAGATGCGAAATCTTGCGATTCGGCACGTACAATATAGGCGCGCCATAATCAATGGCCAGTTGAATGAGGTACATGGTGCTGTGGAAGGTCTTCCGCGAACTCCGGAGGGTATACACTCAAGATCAACAACTCAACGGGGGTCGTTCGGGGTATAATTGCGTCCCGGAGACTCGAAATTCTGATGCGCTTCGCTGCGTGTGAGACCGCACAATGCTCCGATCGAGGCTTAAGGGGGTTTTGCGAGAGAATAAACCAACAATAATCGTCGAGAAGGAGGGCTCGAAGCAAAGCCCAACGCGACCACAACGCTTGCGGCTTTTTTCCCACCAGCCACGGCTTATGTCAGCGCCCTGTCGATCACTGGGGCCAAACCAAGAATATCGACACTTTTCCCCCTTGGCAGGTCATTGGTAGTAGGTACTCGTGATAGCCTCATGTCAAGTGAGATTAAATGGGGCCACCGTGGAAAATAGCGGTCGTGATCTTGGATCTAATTCAGAGATGGCCTGCATTGACTAGATCTAGGTCAAGGGGCGGCAGAGCTAGGCATGTAGAGAACTCGAACATTGACCACTTCCTGGTTGAATCTGGAAGCCATGATTGCCCGGATGGGGTAAATTGAATAATATCCTAGTCAATTTACAGAAGAAAGATAATCTTGGGAGCAACGATGGGAGCCGTTACCTGTGGCACAGTAAGAACATTGAACTGGAGTAAGAAAAAGGAAGTTGGTCGCGCGACACCCCCAGCCTGCCCACATCAGGCTTGGTCTGTGCCCAGTGCCCACAATTTGGACGACTAGGCAATAGGCATTATCCGTACACGCCCGGGGCTACTGTATACACTAATTTTAACATTGATAGGTGTATTTGAGTGTATTTGAGTTCTTCTCTAGCTATTACCTGATCTGTGTTGTTCATGATCACGTTGATTATGACCTCCAGGCGGGTTCACGATCCTTTTCCCCATCACCGCGGGATGGATGAGATCCAGAATATATATTTCACTCGGCAGAGCGGCAGAGCTGAATGAGGAAAGATTTGAGTGGAAGCCTGGACTGCCAATGGATCCAGATGCCTCACTCGGACAGCCCACATTTGATCATTTACTGAATCTGAATCCACTCTAGCCCTAAGCCCAGTATTGGGCATTGCATCGGATTCGATACATGCCCGAGCACATACATACCTAGGTATACCTAGCCGGAGAACACACGAATCGCGACATTCGCAATACAGGATGGACGAATGGAGCCCAACCTTGGAACCTTGGAAGCTAACCACGTGGCTATAGGCCTTATAGTCTGAGCTGGGGAGCATACATTGCCCAGCCCTACTCCCGCGCATAGGTGAGATAGGTTAGTTTGAGTCTAGAGATGCCGCAGAATATGTGCAGATGCTTTGTTTGGGTTGGTTCAAGGTTGGATTTTTCCAAGCGCCTAGAACTTTGCATATCCCTAGGTTGGATGTAGACCTTTTCTCTTGTGGATTCCTTTTTGCCCTTTCCATTCTCCAGGCCCAAGGCCTATTCAAGATCGATTGATGTTTTGATTTTCTTCTCTATTCCATTCTCGGTTGGACTGGAAGATTAGGTATGTCCGACCCCACAGTATCAGCGGCTTTTGACCAAAGCAGTCGCGGCTGCCACTGACCTGAGAAGATCACAATATGGGTGACGAGTGACTGATCTCCGCCGCTTCCTTGCGGTCCTTTTTTCGACCTCTACGTCACACTTTCCATGGAAGTGAGGTGCTAGACCTCAATAGGTCGGAAGGGCATATAGACATGGTAAACACCTCTCACTTATCTCTCGTTAATAAAATCACTGCTCAACGTTTCTATATAGGAACAAGCCTATCAACTCATCGGCCACAGCAACGTCTTACACCAATGCCAATACCTCTTTTCCGAAACACTGTTCCAGCCGAAGCTCACACTCCCCTACATCAACCACCAACGCCGAGACCGACACCGACACCGCAATCTGGGGTTACTGAGCGTACACGGCGATCCAGAGCACCCAGATCACCCCGGGCGTTTGAGTTCCCCCAGCGTCTCCTAGAACAAATCAGAGTAGCCAACGATCGAGCAAGCCGAGAAGATCCCGAAGGGCGTATCTATGTGCTAACTCTTTCCGTTACCCGGGCGTTCGCCGAGCCTGTGTTTTTGATCTTGGGAGTCTTCACCGCACTGCGGAGGGCTAATACAGCCGCCATCAATTACTTCAGAGATCATCATGATGCCTTCTTCCGGGAGCAGGGCGTGCTGCACAATTGGAGTTCCTTCTGGGTAGGGGCGGGGAGGAATACCTGTCGCCAAGTTAGGTGGAATACCGATGGAGGCAGACTTTGCTTGGTGACTCGCAATCAGGATGGGGATCAATTTGTTCTTGACGTACAAGCTCGGCTCTTGGATAATATGAGTTCTGGGTATTGAATTAGGGGAACTCTATGTTTTGCATTATGGCATTGGAAGAATCAAGCTCCGTAGCCCTTTCCAAATGGGTTTCTGACAAAAACGGATCAGCCTATCGACTAGATTGCATGCTATTTGAATATCTCGGATCATCCAAACTTCCGAACACGTAGGTCATGTCATGTCTCAAAAACGGCAATGCATCACCTAAAACTCTATCCGCCAGGTCCTGCCAATGCCAACATTCGGGCTCTTGACAACAGCATACGAGGCCTTGCCGCCCTTTTGCTCAAAGTACTCCAACGAGGCAGTGGATCCAGCCTTAGCCCCATCCTCAATAACAGTCACACTGTTCTTGTCCTTCCAGGACGCTGGAGGATCGATAACAATCACCCGCTCCACGGTGACGCCCGCCATGGTCTTCAGATACTCGGCCGTCTTGGCACCCTTGGTGCCAATGTTCTCCGACGAGAGAACAGAATTCCGGTACTGGAAGCGGCGGTGGATGTAGCCGCCGCGCTCGTAGTCGAATGTCTCACCGTCATCGATGTAGAGAGTACCGTCGGCCTCGCCGTTCTTGTCAAGAGTGATCACAAAGGTGTAGGGGTCCCAGCGCATCAAAGCGCTGCTACGGCGTGGACGGTCTCGGCGAGGAATAATGTGTCCACCCTGGATCAATAGGGGGATCTTGTCCTCAGGGGCGGGGACAGTGTGTCGCTTGCCAGCACCTTGGTAGATGGTGAAGTCGAAGTAGTCATAGTACTTCTCGTCGTCGGCAATGTAGATATCGGTGGTGAAGGTGTTCTCCTGGACAACGGGCTTGGCGAGGAGACCGGTATCACCGAGGTACAGCTGGTCATCAATAGCAAAGCCCTCCTCATCGTCAGGGAAGACGTAGTATTGGGGACGGACAATGGGCGTCCCGTTGACGGATGCCTCGTGGAACGCGGTATACCAAGCAGGGAGAAGTTGATATCTGAGGCGGATGGCCTGGGAAATAATGGTACGGTATGGCTCGCTGATCAGATACGGCTCGCGGCGGCGGGTGTCGATGTGGGCGTGGGCTCGGAAGAATGGATACCAGATGCCAGCTTGGTACCAGCGGGCGAGAAGCTCCTTCTCCGGGTTGTGAAAGAATCCACCAACGTCAGCGCCAGCGAATGGGTACCCAGCGATGCCATTGTTCAGAACCATAGGCAGGGAGGCAGCCAAGTGGTCCCAAGTGGCCTGGTTGTCACCAGTCCACATCGCAGCCAGGCGCTGAGCTCCAGCGTAGTATGACCGAGTGAGGATGAATGGACGGCGAACTTCACCCTTCTTGCGTTCCAACATGGCTTGGTAAGTGGCGTTCACCAGTGTGAGACCATTCACGTTGTGGACATCACGGTGCTCCCAGTTGCCGTAGTGGATATTGTCTTTGGGCATGGTGGTTTCGGGGCCGTTGAAGACCGATGGCTCATTCATGTCGTTCCAGATGAACAGGTTCGACATGGAACCCTTGAACTTGTCATATTTGTGAAGGCTGCTCCACCATGGGCCTGCGGCGGGGTTAAAGCAGTCAACCCAGTTCGAGGAACCGGGCCAGCACCATCCATCGTATACTTCACCGTCCTTGTTCTGAACGGCAAGGCCCTTGCTGTTGAGTTCCTGGGAGACATAATAATCGTTCTTGTTCTTGATGTGGGGATCGATCAGAACCACGAGCTTCCGCTCAGACGCATCAAGCTTCTCCTGCATGCCCTTTGGATTGGGAAAAGTAAGAGGGTCCCAGGTGAAGTACTTTCGGTCATCGGTATATTCAAGATCCAACCAGATTACATCGTAGGGAATCTGATACTTGTCAAACTTGGCATCCACTTCCTTCACGTCCTCATCAGTGACGTAGTTCCAGCGGCACTGATGATAGGCGATGGCAAAGTGTTGGGGCAGCTGAGTATATCCGGTGAGTTCACCATAGGTCTTGCTGAGATCTTGGGGACTGGGACCAAGGAAGACGAAAAGATCGATCCGACCGGCTTCGGAGAACCAGTGGGTGTGAGTGTTTTTCGTCGGAGCGGCGCTCATTGAGAGCGGATTGGAGGAAGCGCTCTTCTTGACAATGTCCACCCAGGTTTCTGCAGCATTGAGCCAGAAGACACCAACGGTGGAGCCCTTGCGGTGGGCCTGCATAAATGGAATTGATCCATACAAGGTCATAGGGCTGTCGAGTTCGTACTCAAAGACGTCGGAGTTGTACATGCGGTAAGGGTTGTCGTGGTTGCCATCACCGCCACGGGTCTCCTTGAGAGACATAGAGTCCGCATGTTCAGGAATACCAAAGACATGATTGTAACCCGGGAAGCTGATATCGAGACCAACACTCTCGGGGCCCCGAGGCTTAGAGTCGGTGTTTCCACCAAAGCTCTCCTCCCACCAGGTGCTCTCATCTTCCCCAGATTCTCCTTCCTTACCCTCCACCTTTGGCCGCCAGTGTTCCATATTTAAAAAGCCTTGGTGGTTCAACTGGATATGGGTTTGGCCATCCCGCTGGAACTCAACCTCAAACGGAGCATGACGAATGATTGCCTCAAACTTGTCCCCAGGTCCATACAAGACTTTGGTGAACCCTGTCTCGGATTGGGCGTCAAGAGCTGCCGATTTACTGGCA
This sequence comes from Penicillium simplicissimum, assembly GCA_024706585.1. Lineage (NCBI taxonomy): Eukaryota > Fungi > Ascomycota > Eurotiomycetes > Eurotiales > Aspergillaceae > Penicillium > Penicillium simplicissimum. The sequence continues at coordinate 1,528,298 of JAMZTW010000014.1, forward strand.
CCCATGCCACCGACAATCACCCATTTCTCGGCTTCATCATAGCGCTTCTTGTTCACCTTGCTGCCATGCCGGATTTCGATATCACCCTTCAAACGCCTCTCTTCGTCAACAAGCAGGCGCACGGCACCGGATTCCAAGAAGGAAAGTGTAAGGGGCAATTGAACCTTCTCGGTTTCAGAGATAGTTTTCACAAGGACGCCGGTCAATTGGCCATCTTTGAAATGGATAGTGGCAGGATCAAGCTCGTAGGGGGAGCTCCAGGAGGGGCCTTGGGCAGAGGCGTTATCGGCGTAGGCTCGGTTTCGCTTGCAGAAGCCAGACTGCTCGCAGGTCTTGAAGTTTTCGTGCTTCACAGCCACTGTCCATACCAATTCAATTAGCCCTGGGGTCCAAGATTGGCCCGAGCAACGGAAGGTGGGAGCTCACATCCGGGGACAACAATGCATGCGATAAGAACAACCAAGGAGAGCAATAGTGTCCAATGAGACGTAGGCCGGCACCTGGCCATGATGACGAGGATAGATACAATCAGAGACCCTCAATCTCTGACCCAATGCTTCGTAGAATGTTTGGGGTGGACCTGCATCCAAAGGGCGGTACTTCGTACACTTGTCAACGAGGGAAGCTCCAGGCTGGCCTGACACTGCCACGGTGGAGAGCTGGGGTAAGCCGCCTGAGGCCGTAAGGCCACAAGGCACTACATCAAAAGTCAGGCCGCAATTTCCTCGATTCCTCGAGGTGTCGGGTTTTCAGCCTGAGGCAACGAAACCCCCCTCAGGCCTCAGCCCCACCAATCGCGGCCAAAAAAAGGCTCACAAGGTATTTATTCTCCCCTCTTCCGTCCTCCTCTTCTTGCTCCTCATCCCTTGCTGATCCTTACATCTTCAAGCACCAATTCATCAAAATGGCCGACGAGCAGACGTAAGTGATCAAACCTCTTCTCAATGCCTCTTCTTTGCCCTCTATTCTCCCCCTCCATCGCTATTCTCCTCATAACCCTCTTGCGACACTCCCCAGCGGTGTGAAGGTGAAGCTAATCAATTGCTGCAGTTTCATTGCCATCAAGCCCGATGGTGTCCAGGTACGAACCTTAGCCCGGAGGCCGAAATTTCACCCACTAGTCGGCCAATTCGCCAATTGAGTTTCAATCACTAACTTCACGCCTCCAGCGTGGCCTCATTGGTCCCATCATCTCTCGCTTCGAGAACCGTGGCTTCAAGCTCGTTGCCATGAAGCTCACCTCCCCCAGCCAGGAGCACCTCGAGAAGCACTACGCTGACCTCGCCGGCAAGGGCTTCTTCAAGGGCCTCATCTCCTGTGAGTTCCAACAATATTCCGATTCTTTCCCCTCCTCCCAGCAAGGCAAGCTCCTAATCACTGCTTACTAGACATGCTGAGCGGCCCCATCTGCGCCATGGTCTGGGAGGGCAAGGACGCCGTCAAGACCGGCCGCACCATCCTCGGTGCCACCAACCCCCTGGCTTCCGCCCCCGGCACCATCCGTGGTGACTATGCCATCGACGTCGGCCGCAACGTCTGCCACGGCTCCGACAGCGTTGAGAACGCCAAGAAGGAGATTGCCCTCTGGTTCTCTCCCTCCGAGGTCCTCAAGTGGAAGGCCACCCAGGCCCAGTGGGTCTACGAGTAAATTGCTCGTTCTACGAGGCTTGTGCCTGAAGAGTGCCTGCGCTCGGCTGGTAGCGGTATAGAATTGCAATAGTGTTGAGTGAAGACCTCGACGGCTACAAAATCAAACATACATCACATCATGTGTATAGAGTATCTTCAAGTCAGTTACGTAGGGTGCGGTCTAGTTCAGCTCCTGCCGAACAGCCTCCTCGCCGCATTGGTCGTCGGGGTAAGAATCGTCCTTGCAAACCACGGCGTCGCCCACACACTGGCTGCTATGCGAACGGGCAAGAGAGCCTTTGTAATTGCATAAGCCGTAGCAAATTCCAGCACCAGTCGAACCCCAGCGCGCTCCTTGTCCGAGCCATGCGCAGCTCCAGTAACCTCATGCTCCGCGACAGTATTGACATCGGATTCCTCAACCCAGCCCTTCTTCCTCAGCCAGCGTCCAAACCGCTTCGCGCCCTCGTCAAAGGCGTTACTTTTCCCGGACTGGGAGTCTGAGCTCAGATCTGGCATCCATACACCGTAGTGGAATGCCGCGACCAGCCCGAACAGCGGTAGTATCGCGGTGATTTCGTGTAAGATTAGGAAGGAGGTAACATGTGTGACTGGAGCTCCCAACAGGGGGGTTGTATATGTGTGAAGGAATCGTGGCAGTCGGTCATTGAAGCGGCGTAGACGGGAACGAGAATCGTTTGGGCTTGCTTGAGCTGGCTTTGGGGCTTGTGAGGGGCTTGGAGGCGTGGACAGGGTCCTCCGCGACAGTGGTCTAGGCAGTCGCATCGCGATGGCGCGGAACCGGCGGAGGACGGTCGGGAAAGTCAAAGGACGCCGGAGAGTCATGGTAAATAGACTGTGCCAATGGTTTGGTCGGGAAGGATGCGGCGAGTGTCAGGAAACTCAGAAGGATAAGATGTCTAGCTTGGGCAATGGAGACCGGATGCCTGTTCTACAGTGGCTGAAGTTCGGCGATCGCGTGGGCTCGTATTTACGGCACCCAATACGATCAGCTTTGCAAACGAATGGTACCTCTCATCTTGAGGAATACTCAGTTCAATTGAGTAGGTTATAGATCCAAAGAAGATGTAGAAATTAGTTAAGCTGGAAGTCTCTCAAAGAGAATGCACCTCACTGTCCCATGTTCACTGCAAAATTCTAACATGAACTATGGCGGAGAGCAACCTTAGAAATCCACATGTGCTGAGTAATCACCTTTCCGAGTGGTCCTTTTTCTCCTCATCGTTTTCTAACAAGCTTGTTTGGTACTATGGAGATGACGTTTTAAAGAGGTAAACAAGCCCGTAGAGACTTTAGGCCTAAATAGACGGACGGAAACGTGGAGTCTTTGGCGCAGGGCACGGGATGGCCGTCATCGGCAGGCGTCTGCTTCATAGTTCCCGATGCGACCAGTCCCTCGTTGGAGACTCCATGACCGGTCCACTTCTACCCAAATCTTCTTCCCCATCCCGACAACCACCGCTCCCATTGCCGACCACGACATCTTTCGCAATGGAGAAGAAGATCACAGAGAAGATTGCGGCTTTGCCGCCAGATGCCAATTACTTCTCGCTGGAGTTCTTCCCTCCTAAGACTCGGATGGTGGGGTAACCCCGCGTGTGCCTCGCGATGGCGAGAAATCGAGAAACCGAAGAAAAGCCTCGGACTTGCTAACTCGATGGCTCCTGTAGGGTTTTGCGAACCTGTCTGCACGTCTGGAGCGCATGGCTCAAGCTCTACGCCCGCTCTTCGTGACGGTCACTTGGGGTGCAGGCGGAAGCACGGCGGCCCGTTCCCTCGAGCTGGCCGAGGTTTGCCAGCGGCAGTTGCAGTTGACGACGGTGCTGCACCTGACATGCACGAACATGAGCCGCGCGTTGGTGGATATGGCGCTGGAGGAGGCCAAGGTGCTGGGTATCCGCAATATCCTCGCTCTACGAGGAGACCCGCCGCGCAGCGAGGAATATAACATGCACGGCGAGGACGATAGCAACAAGGATTTCACTTTTGCCGTCGACCTGGTGCGGTACATTCGCAAGCAGCACGGTGACTACTTCTGCATTGGTGTTGCTGCGTACCCCGAGGGCCATCCTGCGGACTCGTTCCAGGATGTTCAAGACCCGGTCCGCGATCTCCCATATCTGATTGAGAAGACTGTCGCCGGAGCAGACTTCATTATGACCCAGCTCACATATGACATCGAGGCGTATACGAAATTCGAAAATATGCTTCGCAATCACGAGTCTGGTGTCTTCAAAACCATACCCATCATCCCGGGCCTCATGCCCATCCACAGCTACAAGATTCTCACTCGAGTGACCAAGCTCAGCCACGTGCACATCCCAGATCCCATTGCCAAGCGCATGGAGGAGTTGAAGCATGATGACGAGGCCGTCAAACGAGCTGGTGTGGATATCGTCAGCGAGATCGTTGGAGGTATGCAGGAGCTCAAATCCCCGGGGCCACGAGGCTTCCATTTCTATACGTTGAACTTGGAGAAGACGGTTTCGTTCATTCTGGAGCGATGTGATTTGATTCCTGCTTCAACTGATATCGAGGATGACTATGCCATTGTCGAGGCCGACGGTATTGTACCTCTGAGTGCGTCGGCTCGCCTCGCCAGACGTCGCGCCTCGTCTATTAATTCTCAGCCGCACAACCGCGTGATTGTGGACAAGCTGTCCGCCAAGGAATCTTCCCATGATTCCGTCCACGAGGCTCTTGCCAACAGTGTTGGACAGCCGGCTATGCCTCCTGGTCGGGGCACGACCCTCCAGATTTCCGAAGGCTTAGGCTCTCTCGGCAGAGAGGCCACCTGGGATGACTTCCCTAACGGTCGATGGGGTGATGCCCGCTCTCCAGCCTTCGGTGAGATTGATGGTTATGGCCCCTCCCTTCACGTCACTTCTGCCGTGGCCCGCCGGATCTGGGGCCACCCTGTGGAGCACTCCGATATCAGCACCCTGTTCCGCCGCCACGTCTCTGGGGAACTGTACATGGTACCCTGGTCAGAAGGCGGCGCGGAGGAAGGTGCCGGCCTGAATGCAGAGACAGAGCTTATTCGACCCGAATTGCTCAAGCTCATCGACGGCCGCGGCTGGTGGACCTTGGCATCGCAGCCGGCCGTGAACGGTGTGCGCAGCGACCACCCCATCTTCGGCTGGGGCCCTCAGCGGGAAGGCTTTGTCTTCCAAAAACCTTTTGTCGAGTTCTTCTGCCCCAGCAAGGACTACAAGACCATTCTCAAGCCCTTGTTTGAGAAGCACGGCCACGACAAGCTTGTATGGTTCGCAACCAACAACACCGGCGCCTTTGAGTCCTCACTCCCTGCCCAGCCGGCTGATGTCGAACTCGACGAGCTCAACTCTAACCCCGAGAGCGTCAATGCTGTCACTTGGGGTGTCTTCCGTGGCAAGGAGATTGTCACGCCAACTATCATCGAAGAAGTGAGTTTCCGCGCCTGGGGCGAGGAAGCCTTCCGCATCTGGGACGAGTGGCGCCGCATTTACCCGCGGGGCTCACCTACTGAGCGCTTCCTGGACGAGACAAAGAACGACACCTGGCTTGTCTGTGTTGTCGGGCAGCAGTTCGGCGCGGGTACAGCACAGGGCAGCAAAGAGGAAGAGGATGAAGTCAAGTGGATGTGGCGTGTGTTGGCAGGCGAGACTCAGTAAGATGAAGCGAGTCTTTCTGCTTAAATTGCATATGCTAGATATACCCTAATCTGTCTCTTTGTTGTCCTTTCTGTGTCCCGCCCGTTTTCTTCTCTGACAGCGACGATGACGACTCTTTATGGAATTAGGCCATGTGAAAAAGACTGGTGGTATCATGAGATGTTGGATCCTGTACAGTACTTTTCTAGGTGCTCTTGCGATCGACGGAATGACGATATGAAATTGAACCACTTCTTGCATAAGTTTCCAATTCTCATTCAACGTTTTGAACTTAGCTTGTAGCGCTATGTAAATGCAGGGTAGCCAGTCAAGGCTCTCTTAAATGCATGTTTCCAAAACATCAGGTTCAATCAAAACAAGCCAGATTAACGCCTGTCTCCAGGATGTGTCTACCTTACGTTCCCGAGCAATAAATCGATAACGCAGGAAATATCGCTCAATCAGACTTTCGCTGCAAACCCATGCTTCTCGAGTCCCTCTGCGTCCGTATCTGGAGTAGCAACCGATGACTGAGACTCGGCAAATTTCTGCGAGAGGTCGTCCAAGCGGCCGTATACTTTGGGCATACGCCGGGGCTGGTTGGGCCCAGCGGCTGGCATTTGGTAACCGCGTAGACTATTGCGTATTAGCAAGATCCATTCAAGAGCGCAAAGAGGAGAACATTGGATGCAGACTTACCGAGGGCCCTCGCCTGTTGGGTCTGGCAAATCAGCGACATACGCGCGGTGGAATGCCTTGACATCTTCCTTGAAAGTCCCCCGCTGGATACTCTCGCGCGCACCAGCGAGAAGACGATCGACCACATGGTGATTATGCATTTGGAGCAGAGCCCATGCGGCCATCTCCTTTGCGCGAAGGAGGTGATTGAAGTATGCGCGATGGTGATTCCGGCACGCGTAGCATTCACACCCCTCGACTAACGGAGAGACATCCTTAGCATGTTCCGAGGACCAGAGGTCCAGTCCAAGTGGCTGTGGCTCTCCGCGCTCTTGTACAGCTTGTGGGACGGGGAATGCGAAATCTAGCGCAATACCCGCATCTGAGCAGCCATGCAGAAAAGGGACGGTCAACAGGTCTGCACCGAGTGAGATCTCGCGCAGCACCTCGTGCGGGCTCGATGGCTCGCTCAGCAATAATCGTGGTAGATTGCCTAGCGATTCGGGGATATAGCCTAAAGAGGCCGACTCGTAGAGTGCGAGTCCGGCGATGCGGTCCCGGAACTCGCCCTCCAAGTCATCTAAATAGAGTAATTGCTGTGTGTTGTCCAACGGCAGCACCGGGGCAAAGTATTTGGTCTTTGACTTGCTCTCCTCCGCCACTGATTCCCCATATAGATGCTCCAGTGCATCGCGAGTGTATGCATGCGTTCGATCGACCATTTTACCGCGTCTCTTCAGGCCTGGGGTTCTCCCCAGGACCATATCCGCCAGACCAATGGCAATATCGGGCTTTAGCTTCTGGATAGCTTCGATGTACCGGTGCGCCTCGAGTTGGCGGAACCCGACAGAGGTTGAGATCGCGATAGAGGTCTCGGTGTTGTTGGGCGGGCATGCGATCGCGGGGAATCGACGTGGGCCCAAGATTACTGTGGCATCATCCTGTGCGCATATGAACTTCCTCAAGGGCGATTCATGTGCTGCGGCGGGGGTATTGTATAGCGGGGCAGGGTGTTTCCTTTCGATGACTATTAAGCCCAAACATGTCGCGTGGTCAGTACAAGCCATACTATACTAAGCCACGAGGAGCAGTGCAGATGCAGATAATGGATGGCACTCATACAATCTTCCAACCCGACATATAGACTATTAATCGCAGTCTCCCTGCGCACCATATCATGCGAGATATGCGGCACGGCGCCCCGCGATGTGAGCGGGACGAGATTCGGCGTCGAGATCGCCTGGCGGCCGGCGAGGGCAAATGTGCCCACTCGAGGTGCCAGCACTGGCGCCGCAGAGCCCAGGATGCTGAAGGTCATCTCGTGGGGCTTGGTGGGCACGAAATCCATGGTGCTTGAGGTCATTGAGTGGCCATACTGGCGGAGGGATCTTGTGATCTGCTCCTATCGGCGGAGGCGGCAGAAAAAAAAGAGGCTTGGGGCCGCGTTGATTGAACAAGGAACCCGTCACTGTCTCCGTGAACCACCACTCCTGCATTTTCCAGCATAAGCGGTACAAAGAATCCTCGAAGCTCAATTTGGGTGGAAACTATTCCTTTGCCGTGTCAATTCTTCGTCTAGTGCCAACAGCTACCAGAATGACAGCGTCGCAACAAACGCCGACGCGACGCGGAGCCCTGATTGTCGTCGAGGGTCTCGACCGCGCCGGCAAATCGAGCCAATGCGAACTGCTACGAGACTACCTCTCTGAACAAGGGCACCATGTGAAATATATTCGGTTCCCAGGTACTTCATCTGTGCCTTTGTGCTCTAATTGCTACGGCATGATCCTAATCTCCAATTGCAGACAGGACCACGCCAATCGGGAAGCTCATAGATAGCTACCTCCGCGGTTCCGCCAACCAAGACGACCACTCCATCCACCTCCTCTTCTCCGCGAACCGATGGGAAATCGCCAAAAGCATCGAGCAAGACATTACCGCCGGGATAACCGTCATTGTCGACCGCTACTCATACTCCGGCGCCGTCTACTCGGCCGCAAAGGCCAACCCCACCCTTTCGCTAGAGTGGGCCTGGCAGCCCGAGATCGGGCTCCCGCAGCCTGATCTATGTGTGTTCCTGAGTATTTTGGCCGAGGAGGCTGCGAAACGAGGTGGGTTTGGCGCCGAGCGATATGAGAATGAGAGTATGCAGAATCGCGTGCGGGAGCTGTTCCGCACATTGTTTGCGCGGCAGAAGGATGTTTGCGTGATTGATGCTGGGAGGACGCTGGAGGAGGTCTCGAGGGATATCCAGGCTGCTGCTACGGAGTGCGTGACGCGATTGAATGCGATTGGGCCTTTGAGGACGTTAGGGCCGCTCGCCAATTAGCCGTGGTCTATACGATCATGTTGATCTCAATATAATCCGTTGGCGGTGATGAGCTTCCAATCTTTCATCACTCGATGATCTCGGCGTCGTCCCAATCACTGTCCTCGATGACTATCTCTAGTCTGCTGGGCGGCGGGGGAGACCGGCGTTGTTGGATGCCAGCCTCCGTGTCTGATTCCATGTCGATTTCTTCGTACCAATCTTCATCCAGGAGAGGATCATCAGCGGTCAGTGGAACCCCTGCATCCCTCGGCGCTTGCTGGCTGGGTTCAACGGATGCCTGGCGTACCGGAGCTGCCTCATCCTTGCTGGACAAGTTCTTTGCAAGCTCCTTTCGATCACGCTTCTCTTTCTTTCGCAGAATGGCTCGCACCTCCTTTTCGGCTCGGTTGCGTAGGCTCAGCTCTTTCATCATTAGTGGCCAGGACACGATGGCCTCACAAGCTGGGCAAACCCCACTAGTAGGTACGAAGATATTCGGATCATTTGCGGCCTTGAGAAAAGTCTCAGACAGACACAACAGATGGTGTGCACTCCGGCAAAGTGTGTGCGGGCAGACCACAATTTGTTCAGTACTGGGCACGACCACAGCTTTGCACAATGTGCATTGAAGGTCATGTGCATCATCGAGAAGGAACATAGACTTCTCTAGGTAGTGTTCAAGCTCAGTATAGTCCACTGACAATCCATTGATACTACCGACAGCAAGAGCCATGCTGCCTTGACCTGGACAGTCCCCATCCAGGATGATCTTGTTGTCAGGCAAGGGGATGTCGACCCGCTCATTCCACACACTCCAAACGCGATAGACATCTGCGCGGAAGAAGCGAACGCGCAAAGGCCAGGCAGCGAAATAGACAGATCGAAGAAGCGAGTGCAAGTCCTCCAAGTGAGCGGTCAAAGATCTTCTTGAGCGCGAGGCTCGTGGCTTGGCCTTGCCCGTCTTTGTAGTTGTGAAGACCTGAGACGGGATATCCAGCTTTCCGCCGTCCTCTAGATGGCGAGATTTTCCAGGATGCTGCCACGCCCATCTATATCGATATCAATCTTGTGATCCACAGCAAGTATGAGAATTAGTAGTTGGATCCCGACTTACTCGAACTGCAACGCCCCGACACGACTCATGAAGCCTTCGACCACCAGCGCCATTTCCCAGGGCCGTAATTTGTCGCGCGCAGTCCGCTTGGCCCCACCTTTCGCGTCGCCATTGTGCTGCGGCAATCGTCTGATCGGGTTTGGCGTCGAGCCGATATAGAGCGAGGCGTGCCGAATGGTGGAACGGAGCAGGTAGCAGCAGTAATAAGCTGGGATGGGCTTGGGATTCCCTTGAACGTCCATGGCAGGCCGACGAGGATTGAGTTATTATCCCTTTTCAAACCTCTGGGTTTGCTTCCTTCCCGATACAGTAGTTACAGTCCAGTTTGGTGCAATCGTTGAATGGAATTGCCGCATGGGCCCACTTGGTAAACAACGCGATCACATGACGGAGGCCTTACTGGGCTTGAGCCGGCTTGGGATGGGTACGGGTCCCTGTAAGTCTGCAAAGTGAGATATTAACGGTTGCCGATCATAGATTGACTGCACTCGTAAACTCATGAGCACAAGTGCAATCAGTGCTTGTTATTATTGTTGGATGATGTGATATGGGATGACGCTGATGACCGAGGGCTCTTCGGGGGCCATCCGCTAGGCCTAATCCTCGGCAGATCTCGTCGATCTAGTTTGATGCGACGTCGACGCAATCTGCGACTGTAGTCTGGGGCCGTCCTTCGTGCCTGAGAATTTTCAGATCGCTTAGAGATTACCTAGGATAGCCCATTCAGACTAGCGTAAGCGATTGTATGGGAAGAGGTGACCTAATAATGCTATCTTTAGGGGGTTTGATACGACTTTGGTATCCATGCGCGATGATGACGATATGTGCAGAGCGTGTTATTGTGATTCTTATTTTAAATTCCTTACAGCTTATGCGCTGATTTGTTTTAACTTTTAGTGGGCCAGGATCCTTGATGTGCTGCACAAGTGGACTCCAACCCGGTTGAGAAAAGTTGATGTGTCACCAGACATGCCTCGTTTCTCCCTTTGTACACAGCCTGCTTGGGCCTCGGTCTGGCTATGTCGAGAAAGCATGAGAGAGTGAGAGACACTATAAAAGTAACTATCTTTGGAAGAAACAAGGGCTATTTACTCGGTCAGACGGTGTCCCGTTTGCGGCGTTGCCCTCCAAAATGACGGAGATTACCGATTGTTACCGAAACAACAAGCCGTATTTTTACAACAGCCGGTCCGTCAGGCATGGGGACCCGAAGGACCCCGAAGTTGCCCAATTCAGAAGCATCAACTTGCCCGATCATACGGATAAGTTACCATACCGTATTGCACGCTACAACAGTACCATGGCTTCGTGGCTGGAGCCAAGGGACCAACTCCTCGAGGATAGGAATACAGTATCCACAAAGTTACGGAGTACAGTACTGTAGAGTCAATGAACCAAATTACATTAATACTGACTTGCTCTGTATGGATTACTACGAGAGTGAATTCGGCAATAGTAATTTACATATGAGATATGATATGCCTGCAGTGATGGACTCACCTCACTGGACTGTGGTGGTTTAGGTTGAGCCCATATCAAATGTGGAGCCAACCGCGTCCAAGTCACTGGTAAGTCCCTCTGAGGCGAATTTGATACGGCGGAATGACCTCCCCAGTACTTTGGCCCCGACTCTCCGGACCTGGCCCAGTCGAAGCCTACGACGGGACTGAGGAGGAGTACTGCACATAATCTCGTTCCTCCACTATCAAATCCATTCTTCTTTCCTTCTGCGCCTCCCTCATCCCCCACAACTCATCGCACCCTTTCCTCCCTTCCTCTCTCACCGTAACCTCGCCCTTTCGTCCATCTTTTTCCTGCCGGTTCTAGTGAATTTTGTCTCAAAACACAGAAACCGGTAATTCTCTTACGTTTCGGATATCGCAGGTCTTCCGCCCTTGCTCTCTATCCCATCTGATCATCCAACCTTCGCACCCTTCCAATGCGCTCTTCGCGCCGAACCTGACACCTCCCCCGGGATTCGATCAAACAAGCGCAGACGGCACCTTCTCGTTTACACCCGTCTGCCATACATACAATATCCAACATTCAGCAGCTGAGACATGGTGGCTCCGGCCTCCACTGTCCCAACTACCATGGCTGCTCAGTCCTCCATGGGCCGCCAGCCCACTCGTTCGGCCAGCACCCACCCGTCGCATTCCCACAATGTCCCCTTGAGCGCTCGCAGATCAGCGCCTTTGGATCTCTCCACGGTCGAGCGGCGCGGTCAACCCAATGCTCCCCGCGAGCCGTCCAAGCGCGTGCGCCCTCATGGCTTGCCCGAGGCCCCGACATTTCGGCCAACCGAGGAGGAATTCAAGGATCCCGTGGCATACATTCAGAAGATTGCCCCGGAAGGAAGGAAATACGGAATCTGTCGAGTGATCCCTCCGGAGAACTGGCAGCCCCCCTTTGCGATTGATACAGAGGTAGATTTTGCCCGTTCTCGTGTCCCTTTTTTTGCTTTTGAAGAACGGCTGGAAGACCGAGTCTGTTGCGGCCAAATTTAACTGCGGCTCCAATCGACAGTGACTCCAGCCGCTTTCGATTATTTTCGAGAGTGCGAGAGCTAACCACTGGGCTTTATTTACAGAGATTCCACTTCAGGACCCGTCGACAAGAACTCAATTCGGTCGAAGGAGGTATGGCCCCGCGTTCAGCCGATGTTGCTGCCGGTGGAGTCTCTCCGCAGCGCGGTTCTAACCTAGACTCTGACTCAGGAAACCGCGCCAATATGAACTACATCGACGGGCTTGCCATGTTTCACAAGCAGCACGGGACGAATTACAGTCGGTTACCAAGTGTAGACAAACGCCCCCTGGATCTTTACAAGCTCAAAAAGGCGGTTGAAGTCCGAGGCGGGTTCGAGTCTGTCTGTAAAACCAAAAAATGGGCCGAAATCGGTCGTGATCTTGGCTACAGCGGAAAGATCATGTCATCTCTGTCTACCTCGCTCAAGAACTCCTACCAGCGGTACCTGCAACCGTATGAGGAGTATCTCGCCCGCGCCAAACCTGGTGTCCAGCAGCAGCTCGAGCTGGAGCATGGTGGTCCTTACACCCCGTCTCCGCGCCAGTCGCCCATGGTCAAAAAGCCCGGATTGGAAGAAAATGGTACCCCGTCCAAAGGTCGGGATGGGACCCCTTCGATGCGCATGGCACCCGTGATGACTACCCCCATGGAAAAGCCCGTCGAGAAGCCCACTCCCTCCGTGGAGCCCACGCCTCCGCCTCCTCTTCGTCCAGCTCCCTCCGGCTTTACACCAGTCAATGCCAGTGCAGGCGGCTTCACTGCTGTAAACCACTCGCCGGCTTTCACCCCAGTCAACAATGGTCCATCCATCAAGCATGAAGCTGACAATGGGGTGTCGACGCCCAAGAGTGTGTCTGAGCACCCGTCTCACTTCACCCCAGTGCCGAACGGGCAAAATGGACAGCCTGTGAAGCGTGCCATTAGCCACGATGAGAGTGGCTCGCAGGCTGAGAATGGGGATGATGGTGGCAGTGGGCGCCGTAGCAAGCGCCTCAAGAAAGGTACGACTGGTAGTTGATATCGGGTGATTAAAATGTCCTAACTCTTAGTGCTTCTAGATATGCCCCCTACCGTGGCCGGGTCTCACATGTCTCTCCTTCGGCCAGCACCACCCAAAGGTCGCAACGGAGCGCAAAGAACTGGAGATGTAAGTACCTTCCATGGCGGTATCGAGTAACTCGTGTGATATTGACTTGTTTTGTAGAAATGTGAAACATGCGGAAAGTCGGACAATCGCTCAACGATCCTCGTATGCGACAGCTGTGAGCTTGGCTACCATACTACTTGTCTCGATCCCTCGACCACCTCGGCTTCCGATCACGATTGGCATTGTCCGAAGTGCCTGGTTGGCACTGGAGAGTTCGGCTTCGAAGATGGTGGCGTCTACTCGCTGAAGCAATTCCAAGAGAAGGCGAACGAGTTCAAAAAGCGATATTTCGCCTCAAAGATGCCTTTTGATCCAGTTCTTAATACACACCGACGGGAAACTGAAGATGACGTCGAGGCCGAGTTCTGGAAATTGGTAGTGGATCTGCACGAGACTGTCGAAGTCGAGTATGGCGCCGACATTCACTCGACCACCCACGGCAGTGGCTTCCCCACTATCGAGCGCAATCCTCTCGATCCATATTCGTCCGACCCCTGGAACCTGAACGTTCTACCGTTTTACGGTGATTCTCTCTTCCGACACATCAAGTCTGATATTTCTGGCATGACTGTTCCGTGGGTCTACGTTGGAATGTGCTTCTCGACCTTCTGCTGGCACAATGAGGATCACTACGCCTACTCTGCAAACTATCAACACTTTGGCGCTACCAAAACCTGGTACGGAATTCCTGGTGCCGACGCCGAGGCCTTTGAGAACGCCATGCGGGAGGCAGTCCCAGAGTTATTCGAGGGCCAGCCAGATCTTCTTTTCCAGCTTGTGACGCTGATGCCTCCTGACAAACTTCGCAAGGCCGGTGTCAACGTGTATGCGGTAGATCAGAGGGCAGGCCAGTTTGTCCTCACTTTCCCTCAAGCCTATCACGCCGGATTCAACCATGGCTTCAACTTCAACGAGGCTGTCAACTTTGCCCCTGCGGACTGGGAGCCTTTTGGCGCTGCCGGGGTTGAGCGTCTTCAGACATTCCGTCGGCATCCTTGCTTCTCTCATGACGAGCTGTTGTTCACAGCGGCAGCACGAGACACTTCCATCACAACTGCCAAATGGCTTGCGCCTGCGCTTGAGCGAACCACCAACAGGGAACTCAATGATCGAGCATCGTTCCTCGCCCGCCACAGAGATGCTGCGCCTCACAGCTGCGGTCTAGGGGCCAACCCCCCTAAAGGTGATTGTCAGCTGAAGCTCGTAGTAGAAGAGGAGGACCTTCCGGAGGATGATTACCAATGTCAGCACTGCAAGGCGTACACTTACCTTACCCAGTTCCGTTGCCACAAGTCAGGCAAGACACTCTGCCTGCTGCATGCTGAGGTGTATGACTGCTGTGGTGAACCGCCATCACTGAAACTACTCGGGCCTGGCCACACGTTACGCTACCGCATGAGCGATGACCAGCTCAAGTCGGCAGTGCAAAAGGTTCAGGAACGAGCCAGAATTCCGGAAGTCTGGGGAGAGAAGCTCGACAAGACCTTGGAGGATGAGCCTAAGCCCCAGCTCAAGACTCTCCACAATTTGCTCAGTGAAGGTGAGAAAATCCCGTACCACCTGCCTGGCCTCCAAGATCTTGCGGCGTTCGTCCAGCGCTGCGATAAATGGGTTGAGGAAGCAAACAACTACATCACCCGGAAGCAGCAGAACCGGAGAAAAAACGAGAAGGCGTGGCGCAAACCCGGCTCCAAGGCGGCACAGCTGGACGATCGAGACCGAGAAGTCCGCAAAGTGGAGAACATCTACGCCCTTCTGGCAGAGGCTGATAAACTTTCCTTCGACTGTCCACAGATGGCGGCCCTGGAAGAGAAGACCCGCGAAATCGAGAAATTCCGTCAGGACCTTAACGTCGCCCTGATGAACCCGCAAACCCGATCGGCCCAGGAGGTCGAGGAGCTTGTTGAAGCTGGCCGGAACTTCAACGTCGAAATCCCGGAAGTGGAACACTTGGAGAAAATTCATCAGCAAATGAAGTGGACCGAAGAGGCTGCGCGCAAGCGGGACCAGTACCTCACCCTCAAGGAATGCCAGGATCTCATTGCTTCTGCGGAGCAACTCGGTCTCAAGGACACCAACGAGCATATGCTTCATTTCAAGGAAATGTCTCGCCTCGGCGAGGCCTGGGAAGCCAAAGCCAAGGAGTTGATGGCCGTTGAAGCGGTTCATTATCAACAGCTCGAGGCTCTCTCTGCACAAGCCTCTCGATTCCCGGTGTCGCCTGAAACCCTTGCTGCCGTCGATGCCATCTTGACCAAGCAACGGGAAGCACAGAAGCGGATCCAGACGCTCTACGAGAAGAGCAAAGACCCGGAGCTGCACAACCGCCCTAGGTACAAGGAAGTTCGTGAACTCACGGAGTCTTTGGAGCAGCTCAACAGTCGTCCGATTGGGGCGATTGACCTTGAACGCGAGCAGAAACGCCACGAAGATTGGATGAGGAAGGGCAAGAAACTTTTCGGCAAGGCCAACGCTCCCCTGCATATTCTGAAGTCACACATGGAGTATGTGGAGGGGCGGAATTCTTACTGCTTCGACCTTGAGGATAGCTATCGACCACCTGTGGAGCCCTCGTCTCGGGACAATACCCCTGATGGTCTACTCGATACCCCTGCCCCCAACGTGTGGGGTCCGAAATCACGGAAGCGTGATGTCTTTTGTATATGTCGTCGCGCCGAAGCTGGCATGATGATCGAGTGTGAAGTTTGCCACGAATGGTACCATGGCAAATGCTTGAAGATCGCGCGCGGCAAAGTCAAGGAATTCGACAAGTACACCTGTCCCATCTGCGACTGGCGGCAGAAGATTCCTCGCGATGCAGCTCGTCCCAAGCTCGAAGACCTGTTGGATTGGCAAGCTGAGATGGCCAGTTTACCCTTCCAGCCTGACGAGGAAGAGGTTCTGGAGAGAATTATCCATCAAGCCACTGCGTTCCGTGACTTCCTTCACGGATTCACGAACGCTGCCTGTACTACTACTGAGGAGGTGCCGACTTTGATCTTTTACCTGCGGAAGATCGAGGGTGCCGAAGTCCTCCTGGCATATGAGACCAACTTCTTCCGCCAGGAGATTCACAAATGGGCGCCTGTGGCACCAGAGGCACCTCCAATTCTCGAGCAGTCTTTGTCAACTCGCAAGCCGCGTCCGACCAAACAGCAGAAGATCATGGCTCAGCTTGGCGTGGAGCGGCCTGAGGATCTTCCCGAGCACCTCCGCGCTAAGCACGCGGTGCCCGGCAAGCGGAAATCGATCGATGCTCAAACATCGCGGCCCACGTCTTTGCAACCAGCGCCATCGCCAGTCAGCAACGGTGCACCCGCAAGAACCGGACCCACGTTGGCTCCCATGCCGGACGCCAGTGCCGCGCCATACCCTTTCTCCGCCAATTATTCTCTCCCCGCGAGTGATTCCACCCCTGCGTTTGCACCGACCACCTCTTCTGCATTCCTACCCGGTGCCGCCGACTCTGAATCTCCCTCCTTCCTTCCTCGATCGCCGACGCCTCAGCAGGGCATGGAGCCTCTCTTCAGCCCCCCACGCTTCGGCCGCGATGCCCAATTTGCAAGCAGCAGCCCTCGCCCGAACTTGGATGATGTCTTTGCGGATCTCACAAACCAAGAAGAGGTCGATCCCGAGGCCGAGTCCATAGAGAACGTTCACGCAACCGAGGCCCTCGAGGCTCTCAATGCTAGCAATGGCAGCAGCCGTGCTCCATCGCCGAATGGGGATGCTGCACCAAGCGGGGAGACGGAGACCACCGCTGTCCCTGCTCCGGAGACGACCGAAGACCCTGAGTCTGAGCTATGATTTCTTGTTTGTATTGCTTACCCCGGATTGATGCCTTTATTGAACTCCCTCTCTCTGATTTCACATATTTCAAGCTTTTGTTTTCATTTCTCGTCTTTTTCGTCTGATCTCGATCCTCCCAGGGCGGCTGTGTTACTCTCCTCTCCCATGCGGGTCCTTTTTGATTATCCTTTTCAAACGTGTACTACGAGTGGTGCGGTGCCAGGGCCAGGCGAATGCCCATGGAGTTTAGTGCGTTCACCGGTGCAGCGGTTTTATTTTTTACTGAACCTGGATGGTGCCTACATGATTATGTGACTGTTGCCCCGTTAGTCTCTTCCCTTTTCTTTTCTCTAGGTTTTATCTTTCGAGGCCATGTTCATTCTGAGGAATGAGGCCGTCTGTTTTTGTATGCGTTGGATTTCCCTCTTGCTGTGCCGTACCATCAACACATTGTATCACTAGTTGAATGCAGTCACTATCAGACCGTCTACCTTGACCTACACTCCTACAAGCCAGTAATAGCAGTTTAACTTTAGGTCATTGTTTGGCCTTTTTCTTTGTAATCTTTGGATGTCTCTCTCGAAATTCTTCCGGCATTTCTGTACAGTATGGCTTTACCCAAACTGGTCGTAGTACGCCGACAGAGCCGCTTGCCCACCAGTATGAATGAACAAGACATTCACCTCCTGCAACCCATACGTCTGGGCAAAGTGCGTGATCTCCTCGTTCTGTACGACATTTATCATCCCCCCAGCCACCTTGGCCGTATACACAGGATCCAACAAAATCCCCTCCGCCTCCGCCATCATAGACATGGCCTTCCTCGTCTCATCATCAACAACCCCATACCCCTCCCCAACAAACCGGTCATTCAGATGCACATCAGCGGTCGTAATCTCCCGCTCCGCATCCCAAAGACCAATCTGCGTGCCAGCCTGCCGTGCGAACCGAAGCACCCGCTTTTCATGGTACTCGCGCGGTTTCGTCGGCGAGTTGAGAATCCCAATGATATTCCGCTTCGGCTGTGTCTGGCCTTTTGACAGTCGAAACTGCTCGAGTAACTTGAAGCCCGCGATCAATCCGGCAACGGTACTCCCGCTCCCGCAGGCTACGAAGATATAGTCGAAATGGCCCGAGCCGCCGAGTTGCAACTCGGTTTCTTGCGCGTCGATTTCAAAGGCTGCGCGTGCGTAGCCCAGTCCGCCCATCGGGTGCAGACTGGCGCCGCCGGGGATCCAGTAGGGTCTATGCCCTGCTTGGTGGAGTTCGTCGATGACGGGCTGGGCATCTTTGGACTCGGGGTCATCTGCGTTGTACATGCGGATTTCCGCGCCGAGGAGCTTGTTGTTCTGCACATTGCCTAATTGCGCGAAGGTCTCTGGCGCGGAACTGGCTTTGTAGCCGCTGCCCGTGTCGCGGTTCAGCAGGACGACGGCCTTGAGGCCCAGACTGCGGGCGAGGGCGGCGACTTGCACGGTGTGGTTGCTTTGGAGGGCGCCCTCGGTGACGAGGATGGTGGCTGGGCCGTTGAGGGGTGCTTGCCCCGGGTGGGATTCGTGGTAGTGGTATGTTGGGGTTTGGCACAGGATGTCGGGCACGATGTATTCTAGTTTGCGGTATTTGTTGCCTGCGCTGGCGAGCGGGGAGCCATGGTCTTCGCGTTTGGCGAAGATGTTGATGTGTGGGGGTGGGGGGATGGAGGGGGGTCGCGAGGTTGTGCTTCGATGGGAGAGGGTGGGGAGGGCGTGGATGGGGGATGGGTCGGGGTATAAGATGGGATAGCGGGGGATTTGGCTGAAGGGTGGAAGGAGTTGGATGTGTATTCTTCCTCTCATACCGGAGGGAGGTAGGACTATGGCCTCGGGGACTCGGGATGGTGGGGTGTAGTAGAAGTTAGGTGGGTGGTTTGTTGGGAGTGGATATAGTTGTGGTCGTATCGTTGGTTTTGGCTGTGGTGTTTGAGGGGACATCCACAGTAGATTCTGTTGGAGTCGTGGTTGCTCCGTTGGTTTTGATGGTTGTTCTGGTGGTTCTCCTTGCGCTGGTGGACGCAACTGTGGTTCGTCTGTTGGTTCTTGCTGCGATGATGCTGCTTGTGGCTGTGGTCGTGATGCTTCTGCTTCAGATTCGATATTCCCCGTGGGGGAATCGGATGACGTAGTCGTGTGGAATCGAACCAGCCTACCTGAGGCTGATGCGGGACTATCGCGATACTTGAGGCATTGATAGGCATTCAGAGCATCCTGCGCGCGGATTTTCCCCCCGCCAGCACGCTGCAAAGCTTCGAGATTTCCGTTTTGGTGATCTTTGAGCTTTTTGACCACTTCACTCGGCCCCTGCCCTTTGGCAACTTCCTGCGCCGCCAATCGCCGCACCGCACTGGGAATCTTAAACTCGACTGCGTCATATCCATGATTGTGCCCTTCCCTGCCATTGCGCATAATGGTCGCCATATTGCCTCTGGTCACTACCTTGAGCTTGCAGGGACAAGATATCGGCGGTCGGATAGTCCGAGCGCGTTTGCGACTCTCCTCCGGTATCCTGGATATCCAGAGCTTGGTTCTCCAAAGGCGGCATCTGTAATACGTGGTACGGCCCCCAGATTTCAAAAGTACATGTGAACTCAAAACGTACATATTGTCGAGAAAGGGCCACACGGCGTGGAACTCATCGGTCGGCATGGTGATTTGGGCATCTGGCGCGAGACTGAATAACTGGTCGCGTAGCTCCTGAATGTTGTCCGGCACACTCAAGATGGGAGCTGGGGAAGCCAAAGCCCCCGGTGTAGTCCCCGGGGAGGCCATTCTTGCCGAGGAAGGGCATGTAATTGTATAGCTTCAATCTGGAGCGACGGCGACCTGTTGCAACTTGCACCGCGTTGTCGCGTTCGTCAAAAAATAAAGTGGCGTCTCAATTCAGTTTAGCCCGTCCTTCCAAAGAGGAATGGCGCTGATCCAGACTCCTTGCGCCAACCGGAACTTCTTGAAGTACAGCACTGGAATAATCCACATGGATGAAGTATTTTGTAGCCATAGTTGTACAGTGGAGTTCTATCAGAAGTCCTATATCTCAAGAGATACCTAACGGCAATGATAAATAGGTCCATGTCAACAGCCATGAGAGTACCTAGAGTAGGTACATCCCAGACCAGACGCGAGGCGAAATATATTATGCTCCTCTGATTTCATTCGACTTTCCAGCGAAACCTAGGTACGCCTTCAACCTAGTTCTAGGTTGTAAATCAAGACTTGGCGCCAGCACTACTAGGTAGGTATTACCATGTATCTTCTGTAGAAATCCAGCTACTTACAAAAAGATCGCTCCATCATATCGTCTTGGTTAGCGCTGCTGGTGCTGCAAGCTGTTGTGGATCCCGCGGCAGTGACGTCGAGTGTTGATTTAGCGATTTCCTGCAACGAAAGACGCATGGATGTTCCTCCCTTTGCCAACACCACCTGACACCCGCGATGACCCTCCTCCAATTCCTCCGCCAGGCACGCCAGGTCCACCTCCAGTTCCTGGCCGGAGCCCTGTCCGAGCCACCCATCTACGTCCTGGGTAATCCATCCGCCGACCTGGACTCGATCATCTCCGCCATCGTGTACTCCTACTGCGCCAACAACCGCCTTCCAACCACCACACCGCGACCCCATATCCCCCTCCTCAACTTGGCTAATGTCTCCGCAGGCCCGGAGCTCTACCGATTGCGACCAGAATTCGTCACCGCGCTATGGCTCTCCACCAGCTGCCCCGTCATCCGGCCCGAGGAGCACTTTGAGAACACCTCCGAGTCCGCGGGGAAATTGCTCCGCGAGCACCTGGTCACGGTCGCAGACTTTGCGCGAGCCTTGAAAGAGCGCTCGTCAGCGAAGAAAATACACGCGGATGCGGTGATGGTCGATTGGAATGCCATGCAGCAGCGCGTGGAGGCAAAACCGGGATATGGCTCGATCACCGGGCTGGAGGAGGTTACTTTCCGCACGGTGGGGTGCATCGACCACCACGTCGATGAGCACTTTGTACCCCCGGCTGAAGACCTCGCGCCTGGAGATCAACCGTGGATTATCCAGCCTGGTCCCGGGTCGTGCTCGTCGTTGGTCACTAGCGAGCTTCGGAAACGCAGATTCTGGAATGCCGGTCAGGACGGGTCGTCCGCGGCGGAGATGGTGCAGGTCGCGAAGCTCACGCTGGCTTCGATCTTGATTGATACTTCTAATCTTACTGCGGAAGGGAAGGTCAAGGACGTGGATATCCAGTCTGTTGATTTCCTGCGGCAGTTGGTGTCTGGAGTGGGTAGTGCGGGTGTCGAGTGGGACATGATTGCATTCTACGAGCAGATTTACGACGCAAAGAAGAATAGTCTGGACCTGTTGACCCCGGAGGAAGTTCTTGATCGTGATTTCAAGGACTGGACTGAGACGGCCCACTCCTCTGGGCAGAACGTCAAACTCGGGTTCTGCTCATCGGTCAAGCCTATCCGGTGGATTATGCAGAAAGCGGGCGGGCCTCGACAGTTCCTGAATCTTGTCAGCCAGTTTGCACAGAAGGAGGATAAGCAGCTGGATATGGTTGTCGTCATGACATCTTTCACCTCGGCCGAGGATCAACATACGCGAGAGTTGTTTATTTGTGCGTCACAGGAAAGCGGGCTTGCAGTGGACGGGATCAAGAGATTCATGAACGAGTCAAGCTCCCTCGGCCTCATTGAGTGGACGCCCTTGGATGGAGAGTCCGTGGATCTGGCTGATGCCGATATTCGAGACACACTGAATGGAGTCTCTGGGGTCTGGAGGCACTTGTGGGTGCAGACGAATGCCACTGCAAGCAGAAAACAAGTGGCGCCGATGCTGCGAGATGCAGTTGCCAAGCTATAGAGATGCAACGACCTTTCTATACGAGCGATGTCGATATACGAATCTACATCATGAAATGAATATAACTTGACTCAGATGTATTCTTGGAAGATGAAATCCTGTTATTTCCAACACCAGACACCCCAGATCAGAGGCAAATATGTCTCCGGGGGGCCAAAAAAAAAGGAAAACACTGGAAATGCAGATGTATGCAATGCTCCAAGCCGACCGGATGCAAATGCAAATGCCAAGTCTCGAAGGAAAAAAAGAAGAGCCACGTGAACCACACCTCTTGCATCGCTGGCGCAAAAGGAAACAAATGGTAAACCAAGCCATGCAAAAAGCGAATCGACAGAAAAAAAAAATCCAATCAAACAGCCGCCCAACGGAGACTCTCACATGAATTTGACATTTCAACTCCAAACACTGCATCGCGTATCACACACACTCCCACTCGCAGAACACACACCACCGTGCCACGCGGTCAGCGAGAACCAATCCACGCCACGTCCCCCGCTCACCGATCTTGATAACCGTCTCCCATACACTGCCCTCGGCGGGAGCATCGGTAACAGAGCAACCATTCGGATCCGGCGAACTAATCATGTGATCCGCTTTCCGGGTAAGACGCAGAATCTTGCCCGAGGGCGCCTGAATAGCCAACTTGGCTGGCTTGTCACGGCCAGACGCAGATCTGGTCGAGGAGATGGCCGACGTGGACGCGGAGAACTCGTTCGAGTGACTCGAGATGGTCGATCCGCCGGCGGTACTGGACACCATGCTCAGCGCGCTGGATGGACGAGTGAACACCGATGGCGAGGCTCGTCCCGCGTAGTCATCCTTGGGCGGAGGTTGAGGCGACGAAGGATGCTGTCGCACGGCGAAGACGAAGGTGTTGTTGACTGCTAAACGGGCGCACTGTGGCTGCATGATGTACAGATCGTGGCGTTGAGCGTGAGGCGTGGGATGACGCAGGACAAAGTCGTATGGCGGGTTCTCTCCCGTGTGTACGATTGGAAGAGCGAGAGCCATTGGATGAGGGATGTCGCGACTAGAGTGCATGAGACCCTTCTTGCCGGCATAGACCTTCAGGACGCCTTGTCCTTCGTCTCCGGGTAGGACAGCCTTGATGGTGATTCGCTTCTGGCTGTTGAACCAGTCGGGCTGAACCAAGGCGCGCTTACGCACGATGTCGCCGCTCTCGAAAAAGTCCCCGTCTGCATCGCGAGCGAACGCCGGCGATTCGACCTCGGCGGCGCATTCAACGTCGGGAGGGACCACCAAGCGGATTTGCACGCATTCCAGCCCATCGATACGCATCATGCTGGTGTCATAGTCTGGGAATTGCACGCCAAGCTTGAAGAACTGCGGACATACACCCGGCAGAGCCAACAAGACATCGGGGGAGACGGGCGGACAAATATGCTGCTCTTCGGGGTAGAGAGGCACGTGCGTGAAGCAAATGTCCAAAGGCCGGACGAGGAAGTACCAAGTTTCGGAGACTGACATGCCGTGGGTGACAAACTTGCTTCGCTGGGGATTAGTAGGGTTCGCGAGCGCGCAGTCCATGATGCGCCACTCGCCGTCAACCAGGACCGCATTCCACCAGTGGTTCGGACGAGAAAGGCTGTCGAGATCAAGGGTGTCGCCGGGGTTCTTGAGGAAGCCACGGATGGTCTCAGCATGTAGGCCAACAGCTGCACACATTTCGTGTACCAAGTAAGCGATTTCTTGCGGACTGCCTCGCTTGGCCTGGAGCACTCTTTTCATGTCGACCTCGAGTCCGTCAACAGGCTCCTCCCATGCAATTTTCTCACTAACCCAGGTGAAGATCGCCCGCAGGCGTTGAACATCACTTTTGTATGGTCGGCAGATGTAACCCTGAGCTAGGCTCACCGGGTTGGTGAGCGGCGGAATGCTATTAATAAACCGCGCACTCTTATCGACAAGATTGAGGTTCCCCGCGTTGAAATTCGTGGGCTCACTGATCGGTAGTCCATCAATGCTCTCGCCACCTTCTGCAGTGTCGTACAGTTCCTCGATAGCATAGATGACGGGATGATCCATCATCTGGCATCGCTCGGCCCTTTCGATTCTCTCATTCCGACTAGGTGATGATGCCCGGTTGACGTCCCGACGGACTTGCACCCAGTCAATGGCGCTTGCGCTCATTCCCTGTTCCCGCGCCGTATCACGAGACGAATGAGTAGTGAGAAGAGGCGACACCACATCAACTATTCTGTTGCCCTTGGTCGGAGACGGGGAACCCCCGCTGTGACCAACTGAGATGCTGCTTCTGGCGCTTGCAGCTCCTGTCTTTGCAGACTCGAAAATCTTCTTGAAGAAGCCTTGCTTCTTGGTCTTGGGTGTAGAAAGCCCTCCAAAGACGCCACCAGAATCTCCCACATCGTTATCTGCAGAGGACCAAGGAATAGCAGACGAGGCCCCTTGGCGAGATGTGTTATGGCTGGAGTGATACGAAATTCCAGTGAGCGGGGTTTCTGGCCTATTCGGATTCCCAGCATCACTGAAGCCCCGAGATCGGACAGTATCCATGGCTGTGTTCGGCCGCTGGTAGGCTCCATTCCGTCTGGCATAGCTACCGGCACTGGTCGCACTGAAACCACCCGCGGAAATCCCACTCATCAAGCTCTGACTAGTCTTATCCGTACTGCTGGTCATGCTGGTCCCGATACTCTGCACTCCACTGGAGGTGGTGGCGCTCGACTTGTTGGTGAACGATCGGTTGAGTATATCACCCCTGTGGTCCTGCCCAGACCGCACTTGCGCATACTGGCCTGCAATGGAATTGTGTCGAGGATGATAGCTTGCATGCTTTGGAGGCGGCGGTGGAGGTTGATCATCGTCTGGACCGGCTCCTTCATTCTCAGGTGGTCGATTCTGGTCCTCTAATTGTCGCAAACGACTCTCCATCCTCTGCACATAGTTGTTCAGTTGAGGAGGACCATCCATATAGTGATCTTGCGAATAGACGCTGTTTCGCTGTGCGGCAATTCCACGAAGCTGCTCCTTATTCCCATCGAATCCGAGTGAAGTGAGAGGCCTCCTGCGAGCGGCAGGCGGCGTTCGGTCGTCCATTTCGTTATAGTCATCTGCGGACCAGGGGTTGTTGAACGCTGGGGGCTGAGGGGACGGTGAGCGGCCATGTCTTGGGGATGGTGAAGGAGGGTCGCGCGGAAGGCCCATGTCTTCCAATGAAGTCATAACGTCTTCCATTGCATCTCTCAACGGGGAGGGTGTGTTTCCGTTTACGTCCGATTGAGCAGAGACCGCGGAGTGTGTGGACGCTGCACCCGGAGATGGTGTCCGTGCAAATATCACATAGCGGTCGTTCATATTCAAAGGAGTAGGAGATCGTGAAGGGCGTGGAGCATGTGTAGGAGGCTGTGGAGAGCGCAATGCGAGCTGCGGTTGGTGCATAGGAGGCCGCGGAGATCGAGATGGCTGAGGTGGCTGAGGGGAATGAGGACGCTGATAATATTGATGGTGCTGTGGCGGCTGAGGGGAGTGCGAAGGAGCGCGATTAAGAGCTACTCGATGCGGAGGTGGAGGCGGCGGCGGCGGAGATTCTTCTCGCTCTTGCAACTGCATTGGTGATACTTCACGCTCCATGGGCGAGACTTCGCGATGATTGTGATAGTAATGCATTGGAGATGCCGCGCGAGAAGGCATAGGAGAGACCGCGCGAGGAGGCATAGGAGAGACCGCGCGAGGAGGCATAGGAGAGACCGCTCGAGGAGGCCCGGGAGATACCGCACGGTGCATCGGCGAAGGTTGCATGGGCGAAGCGTTTTGAGGCATGGGGGACACTTCACGGGAGGATGGGCGCGAAGACGAGATACTTCCGCGGGGAACTACCGTGGCTGGAGATCCCTCAGGCTCCACAGACGTACGAGGTGATATGGAAATCCCTCGCGACGCGGGGCGAGAGGACACTGATGATGGGCGAGATAATGATCCTTGGTTCTTGACTGCAGATGCATGCGTACGCAGAGGCTTGACCTTCTTCGGTACGCTGCCAGTTCGAGGGGGCGTTTGTGGTATTGAGCTCTTCACGGGTGTATTGGATCCACTGCGGGCAATCTGGGACGATGGAGATAGACCTTCCTTGTGCGCCTGGAAAGGTTTACGGAAGACTGTCTTCGTCTTCTTGGGGGCCGAGGTCGGATTATTGATCGGCGAAGATCCCGCCAACACCATTGGACTCGTGTCACGACTGATAGGAACAAAGTCCTCGCTCATGAGCTCAACAAAGTTGGAAGGGAACAATCCAACGGCACGCCTATCGCGGCGCAAACGTCCCATCCACCATTGTCCGTCCCCGGCATTCAGACATTCAATCAAGTCGCCTTCCACAAAACCAAGATCTCGAGTTGTTTCCCCTCCCCATGAATAAATGGCTCGACACCAACACGGAAATTTCACTGGGAGCTGTGGCGCATTCGGTGCCATTGCGATCAACCCACCCTGCTCGAGTTGATCGCAAAAGATATGGGAGGACCGAAAGAGGGTTCCGTGACTTCTGGCGGCTCTTCAATGGCAGCGCTGTCGTAGACAGACAGGATTTTGAGCTGGCCGGTAGGTAATCTCTGACGGATCGGAGAGTGGTGCGTGCTGAGGTCGTGGTTGCAGGCTGGGCGCTGGGGTTGCAAGGTACGCACGGTCGTAGTGATAAGAACAACTTAAGGAGCAACCTGCATTGTGAGCCGTGAAAGGACAGGAGAATGTCGGAGATTAACAGCCACCAAGGGTACCGGAGGTCGCAAGAGAATGCGAAGGAAGGGAGTGGCAGAAAGAGGGATGCGAACAGGGCTGGCGGTTCAGACGGTGAGGCCCGAGTTGGGTTGTTTACGTGGTGGCCTAATCGGGACTAGCGGCGGAGACTGCCTTATCGATAAGCTTAATGCGCTTATGTCATGCTTCTGGTTTCCAGGGCACCAAGCGTGGATCGTTCTGGTTTGTGAAGCCTTTTTGGTCGATCCCATGAACTACTGACAAGAGAGACAAAGCCAGTATTTCCATTGCGACTCGCCAAAGCTATCCATTCAGCATCAGGTCTCCAGCTCTCGCGGTGGCTGATGTTTGGCGCCTGCTTAGGATCGACCCATGGACCATGGTTGCTTTGCGGCGGCAACCCAAACCACTTTGGCCCTGGCAACCTCCCGCTTCCCCCCCACTCGTTGGGGGCCACTTTGACCACTTTGCAAAACATCCCCCCTCTGTGGCGTTGATGGGGCATTATTACTATAGAATCATAGATGCTATTGGCTTTCGCATTTGACGGAGCTCAATCGAACATTTTCGGAATCAGAAAGACTGCCTCAGTGCCACTAGTAACATTAGTGTTATATTTAGCCATCTTGACGTCAGGAAATCCATTTAAAGCCAGCCTCAACAGCAACTGGACAGTCGATGTATTCGTCTGAATTGAAGATTGAGATACATGTATGAGCTCTCCTTCTGATATGTCAACTTGGCGAGCTCGTAGCTGTTTGCCTAGCTTTGATGGTGATATTAGAAGTTCCATTTATTCCCAGCACATCAGGTACCTACGCGGACATTGAGAGACTCGCGCCAACCCTTGACCTGGACCTGGTAGAGTTGTATACAGCTATTGCTGGCACCTGGTACACAATTGCACACAGAACACTCTCCATCCAAACAGAAGTATTTCCATCACGTCCCCCATCTCAATGTGCCGTGTTGTCACTGTTGTGTTCACGGTCATCGATAATCATACCGCACGTCGCGTGCGGACAGGGGAGGTCGCCCGTCCATTCCGAGGTTCGCCATCAAAAATGTCCAGCCACAATCAAACACTCTACCCAAGGTCCCAAGCGGCCAATTTACCTACCCCTTGCATGTACTCACAGTCTCACTGGCTTACATGGCCAGGTACGACAGAGGCTTAGGTTCTAGGTCAAAATCCTCGAGTGTCTCTCGGTCCGAGTTGACCGACTTACCCGCGCGTGGTCGGAAACGGAAGCAAACTTGCAGCCAAGCCATCCCAGCCCCTGCCCCATAAACATTCCTCCCACCAAGGGCCAAAGATGAGAGTTCATCCTTCGGACGTGTGCAAAGGAGGCAAAAGTTGCAAAGCCCACTGTGATTCTCCCCATTTTTGCCAAATATGCAAACTTTGATGTTTGCGGGGCGTTCGGCCTGCTGTGGCGTCTGGTGCATATGCTTCGGCATGCATCGAGGAATCGCAAGTTGAAGTATTAAAATTCTCATTATCCCAGGCAAAAATGGCGATCAAATTCGACCGCCGATCGATTGCTTTCCACATTGAAGCAGGATCTCATTGGTTACAATAATTCTACATACTTTGGACCTTTTGTTTCATGCAGAGGTAGAGGAAGTATGGCACCTCTGAAGATGCTGTTGGCTTTGGCCGTCCCGAGCCTCTTGCCACTAGCCTTGGCCAAACAGGTCCAATTCGAATTGAACCTGACTTGGCAGAAAGGTGCACCCAATGGCAATGTTCGTGATATGATTTTTATGAACGATCAGTTTCCCGGACCTGAGTTGCGACTAGATCAAGGTGATGATGTTGAGGTGTGTTCCAAGAGTGGATTGGAATCAACATTTATGCTTAACATTCACGCTAACCAAACCCAGGTTGTTGTGAATAACAACATGCCCTTCAACACCTCAATCCATTTCCACGGCATCGAACAGCATGGTACCCCATGGGCGGATGGTGTTCCCGGGTTGACGCAAAAGCCAATCCAGCCGGGCCACAGTTGGACATATCGCTGGAAGGCTACTCAATATGGAACCTACTGGTATCATGCTCATGCCCGAGGTGAAATGATGGATGGTCTCTACGGGCCGATTTGGATCCAGTACGAGCCCCGAACCCTTCTCACATCGTACTTTGCTAACTCCTGCAGCCCGGCTTCTGACGTGCCTGATCCATTCCATCTCATTTCTAACAACTCTGATGACATTGAAGCTATGCGAAAGGCGGAGCAAAACCCCCAACTGGTCATGTTGTCAGACTGGGACCACTTAACAGCTGCTGAATACCAGCAGGTGCAACAGGATACCCGCGTCGACGTCTTGTGAGTCAAGATACAAGCCCGTCAGAGGTCAATGGTTGCTGATAATGAATATAGCTGCATGGATAGTGTTCTAGTTAATGGACGGGGTGCGGTGTATTGCCCTGGGACCGAAAATATCTCCGCGGTTGAGCTTTCTTATCTCAAGACTGCGATTGGCAATCAACCGCTTACCGACAAGGGGTGAGTGGCATGGATCATAGGTCGTCCCTCCATCTGCACAACAGCTAACGTCTTCCGATTACCTTCAGTTGTCTGCCCAACATCTATGAAACTCAAGGAATGTTCCCACCCACGAACCCGGAGCGTATTCCGGACGGTCTCAATGCTGGCTGTATTCCTACGACTGGGCTTCACGAGATCATTGAGGTGGATCCAAACGATCAATGGGTTTCTCTCAAATTCATCAGCGCCGCCTCCATGAAGGCACTGATGTTCTCTATCGATGAGCACCAGATGTACATCTATGAAGTCGATGGAAGCTACATTGAGCCCCTCCCTGCTGATACTGCCACTATCTATAATGGTGAACGCTATGCCGCAATGGTGAAACTCGACAAGCCTTGGAAGGACTACACTATCCGAATTCCCGATACACAGGGTGATCAAGTTATATCCGGCTTTGCTACGATGCGGTACAAGGGCTCGTCAAATTCTGAGCCGTCCACGCCTTCTGTGAATTACGGCGGGCAGAGCACGTCGGACTCTGTCATTCCTTTGGATCCAAGAGCCATGAAACCCTACCCACCAGTTTCTATCCCCTCACAAGCTGATCAGCTCGTCAACCTCACTCTTGGCCGTTGGGGCTCCTCCTACACCTGGACCGCCGCTGGGAATGCACTCTATGACGTTATGGCCAACTGGGATGACCCTATTCTCTACGACCTCAACGCTAAGGATAACCTTGCCCCACAGGTGACCATCCAGACCAAGAATGGAACGTGGGTCGACTTGCTTCTGCAGCTAGGAGCGATGCCGGACACTCCCGCTATCCAGGCTCCCCACGTTATGCACAAGCACTCCAACAAAGCCTTCATTCTGGGTGTAGGGCCCGGATTCTTCAATTGGTCCAGCACCGAGGAGGCTTATACTGAGCACCCTGAGTTTTTCCAGCTGAACAACCCTCAGAGACGAGACACCTTTGTCACGCGGGGCCCTACGGGTCCGACGTGGATGATGTTGCGGTACCAGGTAGTCAACCCTGGTCCATTCCTGCTTCACTGTCACATTGAAACCCACTTGTCCAACGGCATGGCCGTCGCATTGCTGGATGGTATTGATGTGTGGCCCCAGGTTCCTCCAGGTGAGGACCAGAGTCCAGGTGCAGGGCAAACAGTCCCTCAAGGATAGGATGTCAGCCAAGGCCAGACTGGTAGCTATGACCAAGGGAGTGGCCAGAAGCCATCTGCTGGCCAAGGTGAAGAGACTGCTTCTAGTTATTTAGCTGCATCTCCTTCTGCCCCTCTGCCTTATACTCCTAGCACAACACTTACTCCTGCTGTGGCTACACCGATTGCGCCTCATAGCTCACAGGTAGCACCACAGGTTTCCCAAGCCAATCCTCTCGTTGAACCTCCAACCGCATGTGGCCTACGAAAGCTTTGAGCAAACCATTGACTCTACAGTAAACATGAGAGTTTGTGCTTCTTCAACCATTAACTCGCACAATGTTCTTTACATTTGGGTGGCATCAGCCCGGGTATGGGTAAATAGGGCTCCGGCCACAATTTGTACTAATTTTTTGGGATTTCTAATATTAGAGTGGCCATACAATATACCGAGAACTGGTCTGTGACTCTGGTACCATATCAATATCTCTTGGTAAAAAAAAATCTTCTCTCTATGCTACATAATTGTTTCAAGGTTTCTCTTTCCGGCATGCTATTCTAGATAGTGTGGCTTGGTACAGTTCGCAGGCGCGACCCACCACGATCCATGTCGACCTCTGTTGACCTATGATGTCTTGAAAGACTAGATGTGCATGATACTTCGTCTACTAACATTTTTAAATTTCGGGCTGGCCGAAGCAAATTCGATGTTCCTACTTGTTCTGACAAGAATACACGAAGACGCGCCCCTTACGGTCTGCCAATGTTGCCCATCCCGTCGGTTGCAAGATTTTTACGCCTGTAGCATTCAAAAAGGTTGGAATCACGTCTAGAAGTCTAGATTCCAATGTTTCTAGAAGGCGATCGACATCGAACACGCGCTTGGATCTGGATCTGGCAAAACTAGTCTTGCATCACTCCACGGGAGTTGGATATTTGATGGAGTGATGACGTAGTCTAGAGAGAAGTATGATACCTCGAGAAAATCTACAAATAGACATTTCATCTGAATCGGATCGTCGTGACTCCTTCTTTATCGGGCGTTGTTGCATTCCAATGAATTCCTCAGGGAATAGTAGATGGCGTGGTCTATTTCGGCCTTTAAACATGCGGACAAAACACTCGTATCGCAAGCTAGTGGAATTTATTAGCTACTTGAGCACACCAGATACAATACAGACTAAATTAGATTTGAGCTCCTGCCCCTTCTTCGAGGTTAGTTCCCCCCCTTGGACGTGGAAAAGGCACAGGAGACAAGGGGTTTCTAGGGCACGCCCGTCACGTGATGAATGGATGATTGCGGCTGCAACCTTCTGAAAGCGGCGATCAGCTCCTGTCAATTGCAACTATCTGCGGCCTTTTCCATCTGCCCGGTTCCTTATCCGGATTTTCGCATCTGAATCATGACCTATATCGTGAAAAGCCACACGATGAAATGTCTGTCCCATCCGCAAACAGCAATCGAGCAGCAAGGACCTCTCTTCGGTTTCCTGGTACCTTGAGCATCCCGTTAGAGTAAGCAGGGTCCAATCTCGATTTCAGGGAAATGGACCGCCATCGGCCCATACCTCGATGAGCTCGACTCCACAGCCTTGAAAACAACATCGCACGTCTTCACATGAGCGCCGACTGCAGTAACCGTTTCATTGGCCGAGCTCAGATGGCCTTGTTCTCCCGTTTGGCCGAGACTGCTACCAAGGCAAAAGTACTGGATGCGATACCGTGGAATGATCTGTTCAGTCAGACTTCCCACACCGTCAGTCTGATCTGTCATGGAAAAACAGGGAACATATGGAGGGATCTAGAATTTCGATTCCTTTTGCCAAGAGCTTCCATAACCCGATGATGTCCTGAGACATGAGATCGCCCCACAGGGAAAACTAAAGCCGGATGTTGGATGTATAAAGTATGACCCCCATTACTTCGCTCAGGGGCTGAACTGTTTTCCTTTTCTTCTTTCCGTGTAAAGTCTTGGACCCCTGACTAGCATCGGGCTTGAAGATGGAGAGCCCCAGTCGCGTGTATCTCTTCGGAGATCAGACAGCGGATTTCGACTCGGGCCTTCGCCGCCTGTTGCAAGCCAAGAACGACTCTTTGCTGATAGCATTTGTTCAAAAGTGCTACCATGCCTTGCGCAAGGAGATCAGCCAGCTGTCGCCGTCTGAGCGTCAGATTTTTCCGCGTTTCACGAGCATCGTCGATCTTCTCGCCAGATACAGGGAATTTGGACCCAACCCAGCGCTGGAGAGCGCATTGACGACGATATATCAATTGGGATGTTTTATTCAGTAAGATAATCTGCCGGACCTGAGAGCCAAGTATGAATACTAATCAAGGTACGAACAGCTACTATGGAGATTTGGGATACGAGTATCCATCAAAATCTGAGAGTCTCATAGTAGGACTCTGCACAGGTCAATTGGCCTCTGCGGCAGTCAGCTCTTCAAAGACCGTTGGAGAACTGATTCCAGCCGGCGTTGAAACTGTCGTCCTGGCTCTCAGACTTGGAGCTTGTGTTGTCAAAGTGCGCGATCTTCTAGAGGAAAACCGGGCTTCACAGAGTTGGTCTGTCCTTGTGTCTGGAATCCGCCAAGAAGAGGCTCAAAAGCTTATCGATAATTTTGACCGGGTACATGTGAGTTACGAACGAGAACAAGTCCAGACTGCATTAATACAGAGAATAATCCTGACATTTCATCAGGCCCTGCCTCGCGTTTCACAGCCGTACATCAGTGCTGTCAGCCCCAATGGCCTGACTATCAGTGCGGCGCCCAGCATCTTGGAGAAGTTTATTGAGACTTCACTCTCAAAAGAGTCAAAGCCTATGAGAGTTCCAATTCATGGTCCTTACCACGCCATGCACCTCTATGACGACAGAGACATTAACCGCATTTTGGAGTCGTGGCCAAAGGAAAAGTTTGCGAACTATGTCCCCCGAATTCCAGTGCTTTCGAGTGAGAGTGGAAAGCCATTTGAGGCCGATAACCTACAGGGTCTGCTGAGAATGTCTCTCGAAGAAATTTTGCGCCGTCAGCTTTGCTGGGATAAGGTCATCGACTCGTGTTCATCTGCTTTGAAATCGACAACCTCGAAATGCACACTCTGCCCTGTCTCAAGCAGCGCAACTCAAAGCCTGTACAACTCACTCAAGAAGAGCGGAGTATCAGATCTCGAGGTCAACAGCACAATCGGCGAGGTGAAGAAAGAGTCCGAAAATACCAACAGTACTGGCCGGGCTGAGCAGTCCAAGATTGCTATCATCGGTCTGTCTGGAAGATTCCCCGAAGCTCAAGATACGGAAGCTTTCTGGGATCTCTTATATAAGGGACTTGATGTTCACCGTGAAGTGCCTGCCGAGCGGTGGGACGTCAAGGCGCATGTTGACATGGAAGGAAACACGAGAAACACGAGCAAAGTCCAATACGGATGCTGGATCAACGAGCCAGGACTGTTTGATCCGCGTTTCTTCAATATGTCTCCCCGGGAGGCGCTTCAAGCCGATCCTGCCCAGCGACTTGCACTTCTGACGGCTTATGAGGCTTTCGAAATGGCCGGGTTCATCCCCGACAGCACGCCGTCAACGCAGAAGAACAGGGTCGGTGTGTTCTACGGAATGACCAGTGATGACTACCGTGAAATCAACAGTGGACAGGACATCGACACTTATTTCATTCCTGGCGGTAACCGGGCTTTTACTCCGGGCCGCATCAATTATTATTTCAAATTTAGTGGACCCAGTGTGAGTGTGGATACCGCCTGCTCCTCCAGTCTGGCTGCCATCCACGTCGCTTGCAACTCGCTTTGGAGAAACGAATGTGACTCGGCTGTCGCCGGGGGTGTTAATATCCTGACCAATCCCGATAATCACGCTGGACTTGACCGCGGCCACTTCCTTTCGCGAACTGGCAACTGCAACACATTTGATGATGGTGCCGATGGTTATTGCCGAGCGGATGGCATTGGATCCATTGTGTTGAAGCGATTGGAAGACGCCCAGGCAGACAACGACCCCATCTACGGTGTTATCTCCGGGGCTTATACCAATCACTCTGCTGAGGCCGTTTCCATTACCCGGCCCCATGCTGGCGCTCAGGCCTTTATCTTCGACAAGCTTCTCAACGAAAATGACTATGATCCCAAGGAGATCAGCTACATCGAAATGCACGGTACTGGAACTCAGGCCGGTGATGCCGTGGAAATGAAGTCGGTTTTGGATGTATTTGCTCCTGATTATCGTCGCGGACCAAACCAGTCGCTTCATCTTGGATCAGCCAAATCAAATATCGGCCACGGAGAATCTGCTTCGGGTGTCTCAGCCTTGGTGAAGGTGTTGTTGATGATGCAAAAGAATATGATCCCTCCTCATTGTGGCATCAAATCTAAGATCAATCACAACTTCCCCACCGACCTCGCACAGCGCAACGTCCACATTGCTCTCAAGCCAACTCCTTGGAACCGCCCCGCTGGTGGCAAGCGCAAGACGTTCATCAACAACTTCTCGGCTGCTGGTGGAAACACCGCGCTGCTGATGGAAGATGGACCCCTTCGGGAACGCACTGGCAAGGACCCCCGAACTGTACAGCCTGTGGCCGTTTCTGCGCGGTCTCAATCAGCCCTTAGAAACAATATCGCCGCTCTTGTCCAATATATTGACCAGAACAAAAACTTGTTCAACGTCAACGAGTCCAACCTTCTTGGTGACCTGTCCTACACTACTACGGCGAGACGTATCCACCATCCATATCGGATCACCGCCACTGGTTCCACCCTGGAGGAGATTCGTAATGCGTTGAACTCAAGCGCAAACCGCGAGAACTTCTCTCCAGTCCCTGCAGCTGCGCCTGGAATCGGGTTTGTCTTCACTGGACAAGGCGCCCAATACACCGGAATGGGCAAGCAGCTATTCGAGAACAACTCTCAGTTCCGTGCCAACATTGAACATCTCGACCGTATCGGTCAGAGCCAGGGGTTCCCCTCCATCATGCCATTGATTGATGGAAGTGTGCCTATTGAGGAGTTGAGCCCTGTCGTCACGCAGCTGGGAACCACTTGCCTGCAGATGGCTTTGACCAAGTTCTGGAGCTCGATGGGTGTAAGCCCTACATTTGTTCTTGGCCACAGCTTGGGAGAATATGCTGCTCTGAATGCCTCTGGTATTCTTACAACTAGCGACACGATCTACCTCTGTGGGCGACGTGCCCAATTACTGACAGAACAATGCAAGGTGGGAACCCATGCTATGCTGGCTGTGAAGTCATCGGTCGCGCAGGTCAAAAAATTCCTTGACGATGATGCCGCAGAGGTGGCTTGTATCAATGCACCTAGTGAGACTGTCATTAGTGGAGCAGTTGACAAGATCGACCAGCTTGCGGAGAAGCTATCCAATGAAGGCTTCAAGGCTACCAAGCTCAAGGTTCCTTTTGCTTTCCACTCCGCTCAAGTTGAACCAATTCTTGAAGGTCTTGCTGGACTTGCCAAGGGTGTCACTTTCCACAAGCCGACTATCCCCTTCGTCTCAGCCCTTTTGGGGGATGTCCTTGATGGCGAGAATCCTGAAGTGATTGGTCCCAGCTATATGACTCGTCACTGCCGAGAGACTGTCAACTTCCTCGCTGCTCTGGAAGCCACTCGTCATGCTAAGCTGATGAATGAAAAGACTTTGTGGGTTGAGATTGGCTCACATCCAGTCTGCTCTGGAATGGTCAGGTCGACATTCGGGCCCCAGGCGACGACGGTCATGTCTCTTCGACGCCAAGAAGATACCTGGAAGGTGCTCTCAAATAGTCTCTCATCTCTCTATCTCGCAGGCGTTGATCTCTGCTGGAAGGAGTATCACCAGGATTTCAGCGCGATGCACGAAGTCCTTGCGCTGCCTGCGTACAAGTGGGACCTCAAGAACTATTGGATCCCGTACACCAACAACTTCTGTCTTAGCAAGGGGGCGCCGGCTACACCGTCAGCAGAGGCAGCACCAGTCACGAATTTCCTCACTTCCTCTGCCCAGAAGGTGTTGGAGACGAGTGGCGACCAGACATCTGCCACTGTTGTGATTGAGAATGACATTGCGGATCCCGAGTTGAACCGAGTCATTCAGGGCCACAAGGTCAATGGGGCTGCGCTCTGCCCATCGGTAAGTCACCAAACTCTTATGCATCTTGAATAAACTTTGGCTAACAACATAAACAGTCTCTCTATGCAGATATTGCCCAGACTCTGGCAGAGTTCCTAGTCAAGAAGTACAAGCCTGAGTGGAAGGATCGTGGCTTCAACGTCTGCGACGTCGTGGTCCCTAAGCCTCTCATTGCAAAGGGTGGCAAGCAGCTGTTCCGCGTCTCCACGACTGCCAACTGGGCCGAAGAGAGCGCCAAAATGCAGGTGTGGTCTGTTACGCTCGAGGGCAAGAAGATCCTCGACCACGCATCTTGCACAATCAAATTCTTCGACACCAGTGCCGCTGAACTTGAGTGGAAGCGCAGCGCCTACCTCATCAAGAGAAGCATTGAGCATCTGAAGGAGAGCACAGAGACTGGCCAGGCTCACAGGATGAAGCGTGGCATGGTCTATAAGCTGTTCAGCGCACTGGTCGAGTATGATGAGAACTACAAGTCCATTCAGGAAGTCATTCTCGACAGCGACCAGCACGAAGCTACTGCGCTGGTCAAGTTCCAGGCTCCACCTGGCAACTTCCATCGCAACCCCTTCTGGATTGACAGCATCGGCCACTTGTCGGGTTTCATCATGAACGCAAGCGATGCGACTGATTCAAAGAATACAGTCTACGTCAACCACGGATGGGAGTCCATGCGCTGCTTGAAGAAGTTCGACCCTAACGTGACGTATCGCACATACGTGCGCATGCAACCCTGGCAAAACTCGATCTACGCTGGTGATGTATATCTCTTTGATGGAGATGATATCGTGGCAGTTTACGGGGGTGTACAGGTATGTTGTGCATGTTCAAGATAAACCTTTGATGCCAATACTGACTTTTCACGACAGTTCCAAGCCTTGTCTCGAAAGATTCTCGACACTGCTCTGCCACCTGCCGGTGGCTCTACTGCCAAGCCTGCCGCTGCCAAACCCAAGCCTGCTCCTATTGATGTTCAAAAGCCGCGAGCTCCTCCGATCAAGAAGACTGGTGTGTCTACGCCCAAGTCTGCAGGGCCCAGTATCATCACCAAGGCTCTTGCTATCCTCGCCGAGGAAGTTGGACTTTCGACGTCTGAGATGACTGATGGGCTG
Source organism: Penicillium simplicissimum (assembly GCA_024706585.1). Lineage (NCBI taxonomy): Eukaryota > Fungi > Ascomycota > Eurotiomycetes > Eurotiales > Aspergillaceae > Penicillium > Penicillium simplicissimum. The sequence continues at coordinate 1,565,656 of JAMZTW010000014.1, forward strand.
AACTTCGCGGATTATGGCGTCGATTCTCTGCTTTCTCTGACTGTCACTGGTCGTTACCGCGAAGAGATGGGTCTTGACCTAGACTCCAATGTCTTTGTGGACCAGCCCACGATCAAAGACTTCAAGCAGCTGCTCGTACAGATGAGTCCAGCTGATAGCAGCAATGACGGATCAAGCAGCGAGCCAGATCTGTCATCCTCAGCTTCGTCGACCGACCTGTCGACTCCCAACTCGAGTGGCCTCCCTACTCCCGCCAATGAGAAGACCGTGACCCTCGGACAGAATGATAGCATGAAGCAAATTTGCGCGATTCTGGCGGAGGAGATTGGTGTTGAGCCCGAAGAGCTCCGGGGTGATGCTAATCTCGGTGAGATGGGCTTGGACTCTTTAATGTCTCTGACTGTGCTGGGCAAGATTCGAGAGACTCTGGATCTTGAACTCTCTGGAGAGTTCTTCATTGAGAACCAGACACTCGACGAGGTTGAGGCTGCTCTGGACCTGAAGCCCAAGGTGGTCGCTTCCGAGCCCATCAGGCTACCTGAGCAGATCCAGATGGAAGCTCCCAAGGTACCTCGCACTGCGATCCAACACCCGCCTGCGACGTCCATCCTCCTCCAAGGAAACCCGAAGACTGCGACTCAGACGCTGTTCTTGTTCCCTGATGGATCTGGATCAGCCACATCCTACGCTACGATCCCCGGCATCTCTCCTGATGTGTGCGTCTACGGACTGAACTGCCCGTACATGCGCACTCCCGAAAAGCTCAATTTCAGCCTTGATGAGCTTACATATCCATACGTGGCTGAAATCAGGCGTCGACAGCCTACTGGTCCATACAACTTCGGTGGCTGGTCTGCCGGTGGCATCTGTGCCTACGATGCTGCCCGGCACCTTATCTTCGAGGAGGGTCAGCGGGTGGAGCGCCTGCTTCTCCTCGACTCCCCATTCCCCATTGGCCTTGAGAAGCTTCCTCGCCGCCTGTACAGATTCTTCGACTCCATCGGTCTCTTCGGCGAGGGCAAGGCGCCTCCTCCCAAGTGGCTTCTGCCTCACTTCTTGGCCTTCATCGATTCCTTGGATGCATACAAGGCCTCACCCTTCCCATTCGATGACATCGAGCATGCCGAGAAGATCCCCAAGACCTTCCTCGTTTGGGCCAAGGATGGCGTGTGCAACAAGCCGAACGACCCGCGCCCTGCACCCGCTGAGGACGGCAGCCCCGACCCCCGGGAGATGCAATGGCTGCTGAACAACCGTACCAACCTTGGTCCCAACGGTTGGGATACGCTCGTGGGCTCGAAGAATGTCGGAGGTATCACCGTCATGGAGGGGGCTAATCATTTCACCATGACTCGAGGTGAGAAGGCCAAGGAATTGGCGGCGTTCATTGCGGGTGCCATGAAGTCTTCTTGAACAAACTGCATTCATCATTTTTTTCTTTTTTTTTTCTCATTCATTCTCTCACTCGATGCTTGGAGTTGATTAACGGCGTGCGGTCAGGTTGTTTGGGAGTTTTCTATGTTGGTTGATGATGTTCCTTATCTTCGATTCTTGTCTGTTTTACTATATAACACATATCTTTGTGTACTACCTCATCGGCGAGATGTAATTTAATCCCAGAATACGACAGATTGTTATCGAGAAATTCGGACCTCTCTCAGCAAATCCCGAGAATGTAGCGGAAACCCTCACCACCAGGTGTCTATGAGTAGGTAGGTAAGAATCTACACGTCATAGGCGGCAACCTTAGTTCAAATTGCATCCAAGGTCAAATACGTAATGGAAGGAGACCGTAGCATCAGACTTCCAATGTGTTGCATTCTTTAGGTTCCTCACCGGGCATCTCCGTTGTGGATACAGATAACAAAGGTTTCTGGCTCACGTCCGGTATAGCTCAGCCTCCCCCATAGTCACACTTCCTAGAATAGTCCGTTCAGATCTATTGCATGTTTACAGATGAGTCCGATCAAGTAGAATATGTGTAGTGAATTTGACATGACACAAGATTTACCGCCATACTGCGTACTGGCCAACGCTAATATGAAACTCCATTTTACAATGCAGAAGGCTAAAACGCAAGTCCAAGATGAATGAACGAGATCAGAAGGGCATCTCGGAACTGAACCGCAGTGCGCTGCCCCGACCAGTGAGACCATTGCCATTGCCATTGCCATTATGGCCAACGCCGGGGCTCGTTGGACGGCTGCTGGCAGCCCACTTGGGACTCCGAGGCTGCGTACTTGTCGAACGAGTGGAGGGGCGGTTCTTCCGAATCTCTCGCAGTTCATCTTCCTTTTTCCGCAGCAGATCATCCCGGGAAGCGAGGGTCAATTCCAGTTCGGTGATTCGAGCAAGGTGGCGGGCCGCGTCGTTCTTGATGTTTATTTCCCGCAGCTGTACGGCATTGCCCTGGACTTTGCGAGTCAAGGCCTCATTCTCTTCGCGGGCTTGACGAAGCTCATTCCCAGCCTGGGCTGCCACGGTGGATGCGGTCTGATATTGCTCGCGAATGTACTCTGCCTGCTTCTTTTCGTACTCGGCCTTGCGCTCGAGACTTGCTCTCTCGCTGGTTAGACGGCGGATCTCTTCTCGAGCCATCTCTAACTCTGCCAGAGAACCACCGCCATTCTTGAGCTCCTGTCGTGCCGCCTCCAGCTCAGCTTTTAGCTTTGAGCGCTCATCTCTCACTTTGGAGAGATCCTCTTTCAGCCTGTCAACTCGTTTTTCCATAGATGTCTTGCCCTCGACCAGGCGATCGCGCTCTTGACGAGTCTGGTGAAGCTCTTTAGTTCGGCTTTCGTAGCGATGCTGGAGGATGCCTAAAGCCTTCTGAAATTCTTGCGAGCGAGACTTTGTATGCGACAGCTCTTTCTGGAGTTGGTCTTTCTCCGCATTGTGGATAGCTTTCATCTGGATGAGATTTCTCTCCAAAGATTCCAGATCACGATCCAGAGTTTGACTGGGGGGCTTAGTTGATTGAGTCATTTGGCTGGTGTCTTGGGTATCAACTCTGGCGCGCTTGGATGAGCTGTCTTCGGCTTCCTCCTCGTCATCCTATGGAGAACACTTAGCGAATGAATTTGTTGTGAAAGGATGTAGACTTACTAGCGAACGTTTCTGAGTCCCTGGTGGTGGCTCATCAGAGGAAGGAGTGGTTGACTCTAATTCATCGGCGGATGCAAATTGCAAAGGCTCAATGACTGGAAGGGGCCAAGTGGCAAAGCTATCCGAGAGGTAGTTGAGGATTTCCTCCGCATCCTCACACACATTGAGGGCATCATCCTGAAGATCGCCGACTTCATCATGGAGATAATCGGTGTACTGCATGAGGAGACGTAGTCGCTCAGGCTCAGGTAACTGAGGTAGACAGCGCTCAATATGCTCGCATGTGTTGGAGATGATGAACCATATCACAGGTAGAAGGCTGCCATTTCTGGTGTAAGTTGTTCGAAGGTGCTGCACCGCAGGACTCTCGAGTTTGTAGGAGGTGTCAAAGACAAATATGGCAGATGGTGGTTTGAACATTTCTCGTACACCATCGTCGGAATGGATAGCAAAGCTCAGAGAGTCCTTTTGCAGCGAGACTTCCAGACTGCCTCCGAGCTGTTCCCGGGGTTTTGTATGGGCAAATCCTTTGCCAAGCAAGTAACGTTCGAGGACCTGACGTTTATCCTCGCCTTGCACGGCTAGGATGATATGGAGATCGCGCTCACTGCCAACTCGTATCAACCATCCGAGGAACTGGAATTTGGCGCTCGAATATTCGGCCCACTCGGCTTCCCGAGTGAGTGTCGAATCCTGGTATGACACATGATGGGCAATATTCAAATCTGGATGAGTAGATACATTGTTGAGCTTTGAAATAGCTTCATGTACTTTTGACAAAAGGTACTCTTGCTAATGACATTATCAGTTTGATTGCTTCTGCACAGAACAGCGGGGATGGGCTTACCTGAGAATTGGATGTATTGTCGACAGCGGAGAAACTTGCAAGGAACTCTCTTATGAACGGAGAGAAGTCTGTCAAGACGCGGTCATAGTCATCTTTCACTCGTGAGTCCATGGGTAGAGTGACGGCGAACTCGGATGGCCCGAGACGGACCGAACCCGGGGAAGCTTCCTCAGCGCTGTCAACTGTTAAGGCGCTGGGCTGGATAGTTTGCATAGATGCAGGAACATGCGATGTTAAATGAGGTTGAAGAAGCGGTCCAGAATGAACGTGATGAATAGCGGTATGGGAATGTGTGACAGAATCTGTGTCGGAGCGTACACTCAGAGGCGCTATGGTTGCTGGCATAGATGTAGGCACAGCGGCATCAATGTCTCCAAGGGACGACGGTGTTGGTTTATCCTCCATGATGAGCGCAGATTTATTTTGGAGTCCAATAATAAAAATCAAAAATAATTGCAACCACGATAATCTCAACGGCCACCCCGAGGTGGAATTCGGGGCTTTGGATTGGTGTCGCTGTCAATAATGGAGGAGGATGAGGAGTGAATGCGAGCCAACGACTTGGGGCGGACATGGGCCTTCACGTGATTATTCGTCTCGTTATCGATACCCCCCTTATCGGTACGTTATCTTACCGCCACACCTTAGTTACTGTAATCTGAACTTCCAATGGACTCGAGAAGTCATGTGATCTAGATCTAGACTGGCCTCTATACTGCCTGATACGTACAATGTACTAGATGCTGCACTTTACTTTCGGCTCCTCAAAGACAAAGCCAAGGGCCTCCAGGGTCTTGATGTTGCCTCGTTGGTCTCCCTTCTGTACAAAGGATCTCCTGATCTCGGGGAACCGTGCACGCATCCACCGCTCCCGCTCGCCCCAAAACGTTCCCTGCTTGCCATGCCCACCATGCGCAAGTCCCGCCCGCGGCTTGGCTGACGCGGCCCAGGCATACATGAGATTCAGATAATCAGCATCCGTGGGGAATGGGAGGAGATGAAATGCTTTCCCATCTCCTTTGATTGACACTTGTGAATCTTCCCAAGCTTGCATCTCCACTTTTGAAGGGAGCCCGAGCCGTTCGGACCAAACGCGCGAGAACACAGCCGCTTGGTTCTCTGCCATTGGGAACGGAATAACACGTTGGGCCAGAACTGGAAACACCAGTGTGGGGTGCTCTATGTAAAACAATTGCTGGTAGACGTGCTTGGTTCGCCACCCATCTGTGACAGCGGCTGGGTTCAGAGAAGAAAGGAAGGGGTAAGAGTAGAAATAACCCGTGCAGAAAACAACGGCGTTAACGTCCTCTTCAATGCGGCCATCCGCAAATCGGACGCCTCGATTGTACTTCGTTGGCGAAAGGAACTCAACAATCTCGGGGCAGATGGTCTTATCCGATGGTGCAGATGCGGCCAAATATGACTCTGAGCGCTGCGACAAGATGATCGGACCCGTGCTAACCTCGTTGATCTGGGCACCAATATCAAGGCCCGAGGCCGAATTTCCCACTACGACAACTTTCTTGCCCGCAAAGGGCTCAGGAGAGTCATAGAATTTGGAGTGCGAGATAGCCTCGGGGTATGACTGATGCCAATCCACGATCCCGGCTATATCGGGGAGGAAGGGGACTGTGAAATGTCCGCTTGCCACGACCACTGCATCATAAGTCTGAGTGGTATTCCGACCATCATGGAGATTTGTTGTTGTCACATCCCAAGTGCTCAGCCTTGGATTATTCACCTTGACATCCACCACTTGGGTTTCAAAGTGGATATGGCTCCTCATACCCTCGGCATAAACTTCCAAGTACTGCTGCACGGTGCGGTGCTTGGGGAACAACTGGGCATCCTTCGGAAAAGGCTGGTCGGAGTAGCGCATCAACTCCTTTGGAATATTGGTCTCGAGTCTGTCGTATAGAGGCGACACGAAGACGGGTTTGGATGAGCCATCTGCATCCTTGATCCAAGTTGGTTTCTCGGCCGGTTCATGTGGATCAAGATGAGGAACAGTGGTGGCCATTCCAACTTTTGCGGAGCTGGGACTATAATTCCAGACCCCTCCCACGGAGCTCCTTTGTTCGAATACGTCTATGCGCTCAAAGTAGTTCTCTGCCAAGAGGAACCTGTTCATGTGAATTAGCAAACCGAGGTCGAATGTTCAGTCGATGGCGACGGGATCCTCGACACCACATACTTCAGCGATGCAAGGCCAGACGGCCCCGCCCCGATGACTGCAACTCGACGGACTGGATGTGTCAATGCCATTGTCAGTCTCGCCGGTTGAGGGATGTTGAGGGGAAGTGGATGGCCTCCGGGCACTGTCGCCATAGTGGAGTTGGACCTCGCGGTTATCGGGGGGCTTTCCCGGAGCAAGTTTTGGTTTGTCTGAGAAGGCGTCTACAGTGTACACTAATGCATGTTTCCCAAAAGCTTTGACAGAATGAGGTCATCTATGAGCTCTGCCTTTAATTGAGCGAGCTTTGCGAAAATTCCCGACTTGTCAAGGCAGTAGTTACAGTAGTCTGGGATCTTGACCGTGGCCTACTGACACTGTAGGAGCCTGAAGGCCGATGTAGTTGGTAATACCGTACGCCATCTTGCTGCCTGGGTAATGTACCAATACGGGGGCTTTACCACGCCCAATCAAAGCACCCTGGATCTTTTTGATTCCGCAGTTGCACCAAGCTCCGCGCATGTTTCCCCCAGCTCTTTGTTCCCCAACTCTTACTTTTCATTTCGACCTACAATCTACCCATCAACCCCGCTCTCTCCAGATGTCTTGACACTGTGCATGCGATCGCAACATGTTGATGGTGATAATGGAAACGCTGGCGCTGTGATCATGAACATCACCGACCCTTCTGCGCCTTCTGCGCCTGCGTCGCCCACGCGGCCGCAGTTGACCAAAACCCCGATCGCTCAACTGTCGCCTACACTCGAACAGCGCGAGGACAAATGCATCTACGCGACCGTCTGCCTTATCTGGCCGTATTCATCTTCCGCGAAATCCTTGGGCCTGCTCCTAGCTGAGCCAGACTTTCGCCTTCGTCGACCAAATGGCGAGGTGAAGGCTTTCTTTCATGGGCGCGTCGCAGAAAGCATCGCAGAGCAGCATGTTGGGATTGGCGATACCCTTTGTCTTTCCCTGAAAGATGCAGCTTTTGTCCCCAAGGATGCCGCGACCCAATCTCCAGGAAGAGGCATCGCGTGGGAGCTTCGTTTCGACCGCAGCGTGACGCTCGAGGTATGCTAAACTCGCAAATGGGAGATTTTGACAACTGCTAATAGCAATGTGCTAGGTCGATCGATCTTCCCGGAACCTACCCTCAGTCAGGATCGAAGTGGAACCTCCTGCGCCGCAAGAACCCGAGCAACCGTCTACACCTCACCCAATCTCGACCGATCCCGATACAGCGCTCGCAGCTAGTGGAGGGGTTTGGAAGTCTCCTGCTTTCCGCATGTCCGCGCGGAGAATTTCCGGAAGTGCAATCGATTTTGCCTTTGATCCTTTCACTGAAGAGGATGGATTCGTCCCTGGGAAGGGAAGAAAACGACCGAGGTACAGCCTCCAACGGACCGACTGGCGTGTTATGGACGAGCCAGATAGTCCCCAAGAGCGTGAAGAGCCAATGGACTGGGAGACAGCCTTGGAAGCCGAGATAGACGCCGAATCCGACATCGAAAAGCCAGCGGATATCGAGCCCGCCAAAGATGCTTCCGTCTCAGACACAGTCCCAGCTGTATCTGCGACCCAGACGAATACCGAAGATCCCTTCCAAGATGAGCCATCTGTCTTCGTCAAACCATCCTTGGAGCTAGCCGGAGGCCTTTTTGGGAAACGCCCACTGGAACAGTTTGGCGCCGGATCGACGACCCCTGCTCCTCATAGTCCTTTTGGGAAGTTGTTCAACCGACCCACAGATACGCCCCAACTACGGCCAGTGCCTTCTCCGGGCCTTCCAATTCCATCGCCGCTCGTCTCGAATCAGGGCAGCAACCAAGAATATTTTGCACCCTTCCATACTGTCCCGCCCGCTGACGATTTCCATCATGGTATGACGTCAGATTCTGTGTCTGCTATCTCAGAGTCAGGCCCTTTGCTCCAGGGTGTCACCGAGCCAGCTTTGCATGGCTCGCTGTACGTAGTGGAGCAGTCAGAGGCTGTGCACGATGAAGCATCTTTGTCTCACCCAACTCCGCCATTGAATGCCGACCAAGTTCAGGATTTGGTTCTAACAGATTCTCTTATGGACGCGGTTACCCAAATGCCGACTGTCAATCTAGAGCAATTCGACTCGCACAGCGTTGTGGATGAAATCAATCCCATCCAAACCGATCACCGACCGGAGAGTCGCGAAGAACTACATATGCCAGTTTCAACAGCATACACCCATGATCGGTCATCACAGGATGCAGAAGTGGAAGTCCAGAGAGATTATGACGAGACTCCCTTGGCATCTGAGTCAGTGGCACAAGGCCAGGAGGAGGAACAATTCCAAGGGACAAGCCCTCCTCTAGTGCCTCTGGGAATGGCCCTCAATGAACTCGAATCATATGAAGACATCCTTCAGGAGACTGCGGATCAAGAAGAAGAATTCCAAGGGACAAATCCCCCTCCAGTGCCTGCGGAGATGGCAATCGGCGATCGTGAATCTGAATTTGAATCTGAAGCTGAATTTGAATCAGACGAAGATGTCCCCGAGGAGACTGTGGCCGAAGGCGAAGTTCAAGGTCAACTCGAGACTGGTAGTTACGCCAGTACTCAAAGTGGCAGAGATAGCCGCCACCAAAGCGATGCCAAGGATGAGGCTCATTATGACGAAGATGCGGAGGCAGAATCCTATTCTGAAGATGAGGTCTATGAGGAAGATGAACAGATGGGGTACGAGGATGAGATTGGTGCAGACAAAAGTGAAGACGATGAGAACGAGGCGCCTGGATTTCCGCCGGCACAGCCAGAAGTCATTGTGTTAGACAGTGATAGCGAAGACGAGCTTGCTTCAGAGCAGCCGACAGCGACATCGCCACATCATGCTCGTCGACCTTCTGTGTCTTCCGAAGTCTCGGAATCATCGGCAGAGTATGATCGAGAGGATCGGTCTGTTGTCGAAGACTATGCCGACCACGCTATGTCAGACGATCAAGAGTCTGAGGAATACGAGTCTGAGGAATACGAGTCTGAGGAATACGAGTCTGAGGATGAATACAACCATGTACACCTTGGGAAGGATGAACGAGTGGACCACAGTGATATGGATGACGAACACTCTGCAGATAATCTGGCGCGGGATGATTTCAGCGATAAAGGCTCTACTCGTGATCACTCAGACGAGGAAGGGTACAATGACGAGGAGCGCCGTGAACCGAATGCAGAAGGCGACGAATCGGAGGCTAACGTGGGCACGCTTACTGATGTGGAAGCCCCTGAAGATGAGCCCGGCCAGACCAATGACGCATTATCCCTGGCGGAGGAACCATCGCCTCAAATCCTGGCTGAGAACCAGGATCGGCCATCTGTCGACAAACAGGATGGCACGTCGGGCGAGACGCTCAGTGCTTTGATCAGCTTGGACGGGGCCCGGGACTGGGTCCGGTTTTCAAAAACACCAGAAGAGGACCACGAGCCTCCACTCGAACAAGGCACCCACGGCATTGAGGAGGAAAAGGAGATCATCGAAGCACAGGAAGAGGCTCTTGAATCAGATGAGTCCGACGCACAGCCCGACGACAATGGCCTTCCATTTGATATTCCACCCATCGAATCGACTCACCAACAGCTACCAACTCCGGATCCCACCCAGGAGGTGCCAGGCTACAAGTCCGGATCCGACAATGAGCAGACAGGAGAATTGGTAGTGACTGCTGAGCAGAATCCGCCAACAGGATTGAATCTCCAAGCTGTCTCTGAAGAATTCGTTTCTCCAGAGCAGCAAGAGGATGCGGAGATGATCAATGTCGTATTGCCGACAACTGAGCCTACCGATGAGCTTGAAAAGGACGGTGAACAAGACCTTGTGGTGCACGAGTCGACAGTCACCGCCCCTGAAACCCCGATTGTCATCTTTAGCAAGCCGCCAGTCCCGGATCGAAATGCCCACGGCCTGCGCAGCAAATTGTCTTATTTCGCCCCGCTTGCTACGCTGGTCGATCATTACAATGCGCTTGTGGACACAATCTCGATCGTTTACGAGGCTTCTCCGGTTGCCAAGGCGACGTCTGGCTCCAAAGACTACTTCATGACGATCTACCTTACTGATCCATCGATGGCGGGCACGATGCTTGAAGCGCAGATCTTCCGTCGTTACAAGTCGGCAATGCCATCGGTTAGGGAGGGTCAAGCCATCCTGCTACGGGATTTCAAGGTTCAGACTCGTAACCACTCAATGACCCTCGTGAGCATCGATTCGAGTTCATGGGCTGTCTTTGACGGCTCCGGCCCAGAAGCCAAGATGACTGGCCCGCCTGTCGAGTATGGATCGGAGGAACGGGCATTTGCATCTGCACTGCGGCGGTGGTACCTCGAGTATGGCGAAGGCACGGTGGCCGACCGACAGCTTCAGGCTTCCATTGAGAGAGACAGCCGCGCAAGGACGCCAAGCAGTGTGGCAGCAAGCGATGCTGGCAGTCTGGAAGAGACGCCTTCTACTCGAGGCTCGCGCCGCTCTCGACGAAGTCACCGACGAGTCACTATTCATGAGCTCCGAGACGGAACTCGCTACACGGAGGTCGGTTCTCCCAGTGGCCAGCATGACATCCATGAACTGCGTGATGGTACCGTTTATGTGAATGAATGAGCTACAGTGAATATGTTCTCATATCAATCAATCTAAGTGAAAGACATCTATCAATTCTCCTTGATTTTTGTAATATAAGATCCCTCGCATCTATTCTATGTACACAACCTCGGAGCGCGGGCGAGGACAGTATATACCACGGCCCACCATTACATCTTAGGCTTCTCTGCCTGAAAATAATCCGCGTGGACCGCGGCATGAATCAATTGGTGCGCAATGGCCGTTGCAGGTGGCAGCCGCAGGCCACCCTTGTACTCGGGGCCAGCACCAGAGCTCAGGTCGCTGGTACCAATGCGCAGCGCCTCCTCAACCTCCTCGATCTCAAACCACCGGGCATCTTCCAGCTCGGGGTCATGCTCGAGGGTGATCTTCTCATGTGCGGCATCGCTGCACTGTGCAATCGCTCCGATCATCAAGTTCGCCGGGTACGGCCAGGGTTGCGAGGAGTGGATGACGACACGCGACAGAGTCACACCAGCCTCCTCCCACACCTCTCGCCGCACGGCGTCCTCAATAGACTCGGCAGGCTCAATGAATCCAGCCAAGGTTGAGTACCACTTCGGCGGGAACCTCTTACCACGTCCCAGCAAGATCCGCTTTCCATCGGCAGATACAACTGCCACAATGATGGTGGGGTCGGTGCGGGGGAAGGACAAGTTGGAGAGGGTGGTACGCGTGTTACATTCAGGGCGATCTTGCGGCAGGCCATCGGCGGTTCGAGCGGCATCGGTGGGAGGACAGGCGCGCTTCGTGCCAGCATTTACAGAAAGCGTGCGGTGGCCGCAGGTGCCACAGAACGTGTTGCGGGTGTTCCAGTCCATCAAGGCGCGCGCTTGCGCATAGATAGCAGCTATGAAGACATGAGCTTGTGAGTCGACTTTATCGTGATCCATGTATCTCCGAACATACCTTCATCGGGAGTAAATGTGCTAATGACTCTCGTCTGGAAGAACGTCAAGCCCTTCTCCTCCATTGTACTGATGATGTCTTTACAGGCAGTCTGCTGGGCCGCTGAGCCCTTGGGTGTCACATCGAGTGCAAAGAACGGGATTCCCGAGTAGGCCTTATGTGTCATGGTACCCTCCTTGGCGCGCTCGTCCAGTCCGAGGAAGATCAGGTTCGCATGGGTCTGGCGCGAATCGAACGTCTTAATCATCTCCTCCTCGGTCTTGTCAAACAGATCCTGCGGGACAAGGCTGCGGACTTCGTCATATTTGGCGTAGTATACCTCGGCCGGCGAGCGGGTGAGCGGGGCAAGATTATTGAGGAGGAGGAATTGAGTGGAGGGATGCCTCAGCGCCGAAGAGAGGAATGGATGATCATTTCGCAGGAACGACAACCGGTTGATTGGAGAGCCTATGTACAGTTTAGTCTCAACTTTTCCAGTTGTAGTCTCCTCTCTGTTAGGTGGGCACATACTGGAGAAATAGTTCACCGTCTCTTTGCCGAAACGCCGCGACAACATGGATTCCGCGAGCGTGTGGGCCGGGTTGGGGATCTGAGAGGCTGCGCTCATGCTGGCAAGGAGTGTAGATATGCAAGTAGACAAAGACGGCAAAGACTCACTGGAACAAATCTAGGGGTATCCGAAAGTAGGTAAAAGTCCAAAAGTCGCTTGCAAATATTCTTAAATAGCCGCCAAACGCCCAGGAACTGGATGGAAGGGTGCAGCATGGCGATTAATCAGCCGGGGAGATCGCCAACTACTTTTATCGGTATCCGTATTTCCATTTTTTCATCGGACTTCTGCCGAGATATCCGTGATCGGCCCCAAAATGACGGTAATACAGGACAAAGCGGGGGAATCTTCAATTTCACCAAGCAGTCTCCCCACACACGTGACCTGATTGAATCATTTCCATCGGAGATGGAGAGGAGCTTAGCTTTGTGTCTTATCGCACTCCATAACAGACTTTTGGACTTCATCATGGGCCACCTGGTAACTCTAGCGACATGGTATGAGCGATTCAGCTTGTGATAAGCTTCGAACTTCCTGCCGGAGCTTCATTCCTTCTCTTGTGTCACCAAATGACGCTAACCTGACTACAGCAACCTGAACCAATGGGCTCTTGATTGGGAGGGTAACCGCGACAGGATCATTGAGAGCATTCGGCAGGCAAAGGCTGCTGGGGCTACTTTGCGAGTTGGTCCCGAGCTTGAGATCACCGGTAAATTGACCTACAATGAAGCTTGGCGCAATTGTACTAACGACATTCCGGCAGGATACGGCTGTCTTGATGCCTTCCTTGAAGGCGATACCTTCCTTCACTCATGGGAACTGCTTGCCCAGATCATTGATCACCCGGACTGCCAGGATATTGTGGTAGATGTTGGTATGCCTGTTCGACACAGAAATGTTCGATACAACTGCCGGTAGGTTTTTCTGGATCTGTTGGGGGAGCGATTGTTACCTAACGGGCTTCTAGTATTATTTTCTATAATCGCAGAATTGTTCTGATTCGCCCGAAGATGTGGCTGGCCAATGGTTTGTTTGAGCCTTTTCCAGTTGTAAAGCTTTGTGGGATACAATTGCTAATGGATTCATCCATGCATCAGACGGCAACTATCGCGAATACCGCCACTTTACTCCCTGGCAGCGCCCCCAGGAGACGGAGGACTACTATCTCGAGCAAATTGTTGGGAAAATCACCGGACAGTACAAGGTGCCATTCGGCGATGCGGTGATCAGCACAAGAGATACCTGTCTGGGCTTGGAGACCTGCGAGGAGCTATTTACACCGAATGGGTACGCTATAGCCTCTCCGTTCCCAGCTTCAGCAGTCCTCATGACAGCAAACTTAGACACTTTGATCATAAGCTGACACGTGCGAAGACCTCATATCCCCTACGGACTGGCAGGTACGTATCTTCACGTCAAGTTGAATAGACTTGTCTGACCTTCCTCGTGAAAAGGTGTCGAGATCATCTCCAACTCTTCCGGCAGCCATCACGAGCTTCGAAAGCTTGACACACGGCTGAACCTCATCACCCAGGCCACCAAACTGGTAATAGTCCTTTCTCGTTGATGGTGAGTACCAAAACTGATGACGTAATGTTCAGAGCGGAGGCATTTATCTCTATGCCAACCAACAAGGCTGTGACGGCGACAGACTCTACTACGATGGCTGTGCCATGATTGTCATCAATGGTGAAATTGTCGCTCAGGGCTCCCAGTTTTCCCTGCGCGATGTAGAAGTGGTCACTGCTACTGTGGACATTGAAGAAGTACGCTTGGCTGTGACATTTTGAAAGCTCAATATTGACTTCCAAGCAGGTCCGAACTTACCGAGCCAGTGTCAGCCGCGGTATGCAGGCAAGCAAGCAGTCCCCTTACCAGCGCATCGATCTGGACGTGCGACTTTCACGCCGCCCCGAGGAGGCTGATCCTGGTGTTACCGTCTCTGAGCCTCGCAAGGCTCGCATCCATGCACCGGAAGAGGAGATTGCGCTTGGCCCGGCTTGCTGGCTGTGGGATTATCTTCGCCGGTGCGGTGTTGCCGGCTTCTTCCTTGCTCTAAGCGGTGGTATCGACAGCTGTTCCTCGGCACTGATCGTGCACTCAATGTGCCGACAAGTCTTGAAGGCCGTCAATGAAGGCAATGAGCAGGTGATCAAGGATGTCCGCCGCTTGTGTGCTAAACCCGCAGATTCGGACTGGCTCCCTTCATCAAGCCAGGAAATCTGCATGTGCATCTTCCACACGGCGTATATGGGCACCCAGAACTCTAGCAATGAGACTAGGGACCGCGCCAAGCGACTTGCGCACGATATCGGTTGCTACCACATCGATTTCAATTTTGATACCGTCGTCACCGCGATCATGAATGTATTCACTGCTGTAACAAGCTTCCAGCCGCGCTTCAAATTCCATGGAGGTGCGCCTGCCGAGAACCTAGCTTTGCAGAATGTGCAGGCTCGTATGAGAATGGTCTTCTCTTATCTCTTTGCCGCATTGCTACCGACTGTCCGCCAGCGTCCTGGTGGTGGTGGCTTACTGGTGCTTGCATCTTCCAATGTGGATGGTAAGTTATGCCCACAAGTTTCTCGACAACTGAGTACTAATCAAGCTTCTAGAATGGTTCGCACTCTCTAGACCCTGGTTTTCGGTGTGTTTTACTAACTATACGTAGCTTGCGAGGCTATCTTACGAAATATGACGCCTCATCTGCCGATGTGAGCCCCTGCTGATACATTGCCCAGTCCGTGCAAGACTCTTGACTGACTTCTATGTAGCTCAACCCGATTGGTAGTCTCAACAAGGTTGACCTCAAGCGATTCATTGCCTGGGGTGTTCGCGAGTTCGACATGCCGATTCTTACCGAATTCCTGGAGGCAACTCCGACTGCGGAGCTGGAACCTCTGGCAGCCGCACAATCCGATGAGGCTGACATGGGAGTCAAGTACTCCGAGCTGGGCACATTCGGGTGCGCCACTACCTCTACGCTCCATTCATCGCCGTTGTCAGGCTAACAAGACTGCAGATATCTTCGGAAGGTGTCCAAGCTTGGCCCTTGGTCTATGTACGAGAAGTTGCTCCATGTGTGGGGTAACGAGTTCAGCCCGCGTGAGATTTACGAGAAGGTCCGCCACTTCACGTATTACTATGGTTAGTTGGACTTCCTCCTATGTGACTCCAAGTAACCAGAATGCAATGGACTGACAACTCTCTAGCCATCAATCGCCACAAGATGACGACCATAACCCCGGCATAGTTAGTCAACTCATTCATATAACATCGCAGTTGTCCTTGCGCTAACCACTCACATTCGTCTAGTCACGCGCTCGATTACTCTCCCGAGGATAACAGACATGATCTTAGACAGTTCTTATGTGAGTTGGCCCTCGTTTTCTTCCGGGAACCGATACCTGCGTACTGACCCATCCAGACCCCCCGTTCACATGGGCCTACAAGAAGATGTTGGATAGTGTTGAGTTCTGGGAAGCAAAGGGGTGGACTACCGGCAAGGGACAGAAGAAGAGCGTCAAGGCGGATTAAAAAGCCACTGCAGTAGACTCTCTACCTGGTCGTACGTTGTTTGGTACTCTGTTTGTCGGTACTTCGTGGGATTTAGATTACGTTGAGAATTAGAGCTCGTTTACCTGCACAAGGCTTGCGTTTGCCTAACAATGTCGATTGATAATGAACAGCCTGAGTTGCTCCCAGCTTTCCCCGAACACTAAAGGAATAATAGCTTCTACACATTCAATGAAGAGCAAGGGAGAGTCTACTGGGTGGGTTGGCATACGGCCACGATGGAGCAATTTTGCATTTGCACAATGGAGCATGACTGACATGGAGTATTTGACAAGAAATCGAAGAGGACTGGTCAAGTCGAATAAGAAGAGCCAAGAGGGTGACATTTGACGAAGAGAAAGAAACGCTAACAAGGAAGGAAGCACAGAGTAAATATTCATGGGTCGTGTCACTGCCAAATTGGTAAATGTAAATTTCATGCATCACAGGCAAACCGATCACTCCTTCCAGAACCAACCATTTTTCGGTTTGGACTCGCCATCCGCCGAGTTCGAAGATTCGACATGGCCAGAACGAGGGAGGGTCGTCTCCACCGATGAATCTGTCTCCTCGCGGCCATCGGCATATCGTTTCGTGATCACCTTCTTCGTCTGGACCGAACCATCGGGAAGACGCGTCCTTTCTGTCCGGGACATGGTAGAAATGATCCGAGATGACGAGGCGTCCTCCGAGGGAATCGACTCAACTGGCGTCTCGGGAACAGACTTACGACTCCCGCCCGAAACAAGATCAAGCCAAGTTTCGTTATCGTCGTTGCCTTGTTTGTCCTCGAGCTGAGGGAAGCCATAACGAGAGTCGAGCCAGCTCTGCTCCTCTGATTGACGTCGATTCTGGCGATTCTCGACAAGAGAGCGCAGAATATGACTTCTGTTAAACGCTTGCGAAAACTCTCGTTCCCAGGCCTCCAGATCCTCCATGAAACGCTCGTACAAGGCCAGCTCGTCGTCCGCTTCTGTTTCCGTCGCCTCCAGGAGTTTGTCTTCGTAAGAGCCGGTGCCTCGAATCCCAAAGACTCCATCTCGGTCCGACCCAGTCACGAATTGGAACCCGCTGCCCATGCTACCACGCTTGACTAGCCCTTTGAGCCAGTCCCACTCGCTCTCGCTCCGGCCGGCGATCAATCTATCGCGATCCAGCAGAGACATGCCATTCTCTACTCGGAGAAGGTCTTCAAAGGCTTCGCGCCACTGCGGCTCGTTGGAATCACGGTCCGCTTCCTCTCGAAAGGAGGACACGAGGGAGGAGAACACGCCCTTTTCATGACGAGCGCGGTCGCGTGCTTGCCGCTCGAGGTGCAGGGGAGAGTAAGGGCTGAACGTGATATAGTTCAAGGGCCACTGGTCGTCAAAGTGCTGAAAGAATGAAGGCATGGAGAGGGTGAAGTGTGTGCTGAATGGTTGTGAGAAGAGCGGGAAAGAGAGCGCGTCGAGGCTAAGCGGGTCCGAGGGCTGGAGAGACCAACGCTGGCGCGACTGCGAGGTTTTAGGGTTCGTTTCTGCCGATGAGCGTGATTGTGATGAGGGTGAAATAGAAGCGCCGCCGTTGTTATCGGAGGACTTGTCATTGTCATCCGGGTTTCCGGACGCGCCGCCCTCGGCGCTTCCACTGGATGTGTAGTTCTGGTCGCCCGCGTTGGGGCTAGCGCCGTCTCGCTGGCGGTATTTCATGCTATTGTAGGCTTTATCGTCGGTGAAGATGGTCCAATGGTCGGGCTGTGGTGGTGATACGGCGGAGGGGAGGCCAGTGATGGACTGTAAGACGGAGGAGACTTGTTCATCGGCAAAGCGGCGGAAGGCGACGAACGGGTTGGTCTCGGGCTCCGGCTCGCGGTCGCGAGGCACGTTGGAGGGTTTCTTGTTGCGGTCTTGTTCGTTAGAGTCTCGGTCAGTGGGCATTGTGGGAAATGGCAGTTGATTCTTGGATTGTTTGCGAGAGTGAAAGTCAGAAGAAGTTGAAGGTGAAGGTGTCAAGGTGAAGCTGTTGGGAAGCCCCACATTCCACTTTGCCACGTGAGCTCCACTCGGTGGTTTTCCTCTGCTGTGCCCATGTATAATGTGACTGCTTTCCTGTTCCAGCCTGTGTGTCGTATCGAATGCAATTAGGCTCTACTTGCTCTGAACTTGTTTTAAATTGCCACGCCTTTCCCGTAATGTCAAGAGTGCATCACCTGTCACCTACTGCATAGTGCATACGGCCATCCCCAAGAATCGCAGCGCCTCGGCGAGTCCGGGCCGAGCCCCACTGCAGATTAGATTGAGAACCACACGTTCAACAGACAGAACATCATTTCAGAGCTCATAAACGGCATCAAAATGACCACTAGAATCCGAGGACCTGTGAAATTGACGCCGAAAATGACCGCGTTGGAGGCCAGAAACGGCCGCCTTTCTACCCGTCAGTTCGTAACTTCTGAGAATACCCCTCAAAATCATCGGATGATATCCGATAGATGGCAGCTTCCATGTGGCTTCCTGTAGAGATTGCCGCTGTTTCTTAAGAGTCGTGCTCCAGTGCACAGGTTGTATGGACCATTTGCTTCTTCCGCGGAATTTCTGTGCAGACCGTCTCCTCACCTCTGACCAATTCTTCTCTGAGCTCCAGCAATAAACGGTTTTCTTCTGTGGAAAATGGTAGGCCTTCAATTCATTCTGATCACATTAATCGTCAGGTACATTATATCACAGCCTTGGTACACGCCATCATCACAGGCGCGCTCGTTCAGGGACATTCGCCCATGCCTCCTCGAAACCAGTGGAGCGGATCCACATCGCAGCACCGTCATCCCGAACAGTGGAGTCGATCGCTATTCAGCAATTAGCCGTGACCAAAGATCATGCAAGTCACGCAGCGAAGCAGTGGCATGGTATGACTTACCCATATTCCCAATCTGGAGCCACATGTTGCCAGACACGGGCATCCTCTCCGACCCCTGCCTCTCGAATGGTCGACACACATTCTGCCCGTGGGCGACCGCACGCACAAATTTGGCCAAATGTCCGTCGTCATCGGGGTGTGATGCGGCGCGGGCAAAAAGCGCCGGCCACTCGTTTGTCACGGGGTAATTGGTGATCTCGTCTCGCAGAAGGTTGGGGCAGCCGCGCGAGACGTACATCAGTAGATCCATGCGGCCTTTCCATTCTAGGAGACGGAGTCGAGTCCGCTGATTCAGAGCTGGGAGATGTGCGAGCTTCGAGAAGAAAATGGACGAATTGACGCAGTGGATGAAGAAAAAGTCTAGCTTGACAGCCTTGCTGGGTCGTTGGGCGGCACTGGTGTAGTATACTACATCAAGCAGGGTTAGTGGATCCGCAACGGGCAACGGACGTTGGAACTATGGCAGCCACAAGACTCACCAACGTTGTTGATCATCTCTGCCAGTCTCTCATCGAGCTGGTCTTCAGACACCGTGTACTGCGCCGCATACTTCAGCATCTCCTGCGGAGCGCGACGCAGCACCCCGTCTCGGATCTTGACCACGTCTGTGAACTTGACTGAGTGAGACAGGGTTTCGTCCTTGCGAATTTCGTCCAAAAGCTGTCCAAGTGTCTTGCTTCCCGGCTTGCCAATCCCGCCTGCCATCTTCTCGGCAGGCAGGAAAAAATCACGACCAAGCTGGTCCTCATGTACGGCGGCCTGGGCGAGGGCCTGGGCCACGATGGCAGGCTGATTGAACTCAAGTCCGAAACCGAGATGAATGAGTGGATGGATCAAACCTGTATTCAGAAATTACAGCGTTAGATCCCCCGTCCGTTGACATCAGATCGCAATGATTGTAACGACAGAGACAACGTACCTCCCCATAGCCGGCATAGCATATCCTCCGCCTGCTCATTCTCAGCAAAGAGGTACTCATTCAACACGGCATTGACCCCCTTCTCATCAATCTGACGCTGAAAGAACGCCAGGAAATTCGAATAGTGCTCCCCGTTCCCAACATACTTTTTGAACTCGGCAGTCTCGTTCAATTTCGCAAGCACTTCGTCAACGACGGGCCTGGCTGACTGCTGGTACGCCTGATTCCTTTCATAAGCCGCACGGATATCCTCGGGCGATCCGCCGAGGGCGTAGATTGTCAGCAGCGAATGCGGAATGTGATCTGACGCGAAAGTCAGTACCTTTATACATATCATCAAGATGATATAGAGCTAGGTGGGGGGAATGGGAGGTCATACTGTGGAACCCATCATCGTTGAAGAAGACATGATGCTTCTTCATGTCCAACTGCAAGGCCTCGCTGGCTGCCTGTGCGGTATCCGGCCGAGCTGCAGAGCTGAAGACTCCCGAGTCGGTCTCCGGCGAGAGATGAACCTTACGCGCAGTCGCCATTGTGGATTGGTGTCTGATATGACTGTTTTGTGAAAACCGAGGCTTGAAAGTATTGTACAACCTCCACGGTCGGTGCACTGTAGGCCGTGACACTAGTCGGGGCAAAAAGGTACTGGATGGTAGAAGAGATGTGATCGGTGGAGTGCTCTTCAAGCGGGCGCAAGTTCGACAAAGCAATGTATTCACAATGGTTGTTTCGGGGGCGAAGGTGCTGTTGATGTTGCGAAAGGATATTGTCTGGGAAAGTATGATCCCTTTATAGTATGATCGCTGCATGACACATTTCAAAACCGTCCGCGCCTGGCCCCGACGGGATTACTTGCAGAGTATGTCCTCCATCTGCCAGGACTGGATAGAACTGTCATGAAGCTCGTGTACGACCAAAAAAGGAGGCAATCTCTTTGTCGCACAGGCCTATCAGGGAGCTGATATTTGTTGAGGCAGACCTTGGAAAGCGGAAATCTCGGGGCTTCGGGGCTCCGTTGCCACGAACAGACGTCATTTTGGACCTGCCTGCCTATTATGCCCAGGCAAGTTTATTATGTCAAGCTGCTCAACTTAACTAGTGACTGGCGCAAACGTAACCAATCCGTTTAACTCACGAATACGGAGAAGAGCGGGGAAACGGGGACTAGGCCCGAGTTGCTGACTGATGATTTATGGGATTCTCGTATTTTGGGGTCATGTTAACCGTAGTAAGGAGGGGTCCTAGTCTGGACCAGTCGGCAGCGGATTGATTGCAAATTGAATGCTGAAGCTATGAGAGATCGGGGGTATCTGGTTTACTTGGCATCTTCACATTGGGGGGGATCATTCACTGTCATTTCTTGCTAGGTTACATGAGCACTTGCAGTCTTGGGAAATAAGAATAGCACGCCTGAAGGAGTCACCGATGAAGCTAAGAACGAGAAACAAAAGGGCCGGGGTCTTCAATCTGGGTCCTAATCATCGCTAGACCTTTCCTCCAAGCATTCTCCTTCCCATTAATAAAAAGACCGGTGCATGTTAACCGTCGTAGTTTCTTCCTGTCGCCAGATGGACTGAAAATGTTGTTGTGTAGAGCTGCAGACTCGGAGTCTCGTGCTGGCGTGCTTTTGGACTCTAATTGCCTTTGGCGGCAGCCTCGCGCTCCTTCTTTCGGCGCAGACGGTCGCGCTCCATCTTCTTGAACAGCGGGTGCTGAGCCCCCTTGTCCTTGAGCTGCTTGTTTCGGCTCTTGTTGTATTCAATGTAGGCCATGTCGTCACCACCCGCCAGACCACTGAGCGTGGCAGCACTGCGTTTGGCCTTGGCCTTCTTCGCAGCAGCGCCGCGCCCACCGCTGCGCATCGAGAACAGGTCATCAGTAACCTCCTCAATATCCGCCGAGGACTCGTTCTGCAGCATGACTTCGGTGAGCAACTCGCGGCGTTCTGCCGGAGTGTCATAAAACAGGCCTTCATACTCGTCGATTCCTTCCAGGTGCGTGATCACCTTGAAAGCATACCCCTGGTCGACGAGGAAGGCTTGTCGCTTGGACGAATAGGTCATCTCGCTCGTGTCCTTGGAGACCAGCGAATAAAAGAAGGCGTTGAACCCTTCATCGTTACGGCGCTTGGCACGAAGGATTCGGCCGAGACGCTGGGCTTCCTGACGACGAGAGCCGTAGTGAGATGAGATCTGGATTAGGCACGTAGCCTCAGGCAGATCAAGCGAGGTATCACCAATCTTGGACAGGAAGATGGTGTTGACTTGTTCATTGTGTTGGAAGTTCTCCAAGATGCGCAAGCGCTCATTCTGGCCGGTGCCACCGTAGATGAAGGCCTTGTTCAGCTTGCGTGCGTATTTCTCCAGGGCGTAGACGTTGTCGGAGAACACAATAATCTTGTCGCCTCGCTTCTCGTGGAAGTCAATCAGGTATTGGCAAGCCTGGAACTTGCGTGGGTTCATAATGTAGAGCAGAGCTTGCTTTCTCGAGCTGGCTCGCAGGTACTCCGAGTAGAACTCGGTAGTCATGGGACACCACACCTCGGCACACTGGACCTTGGCGATGTGGCCCTGCGCAGCAAGTTCCATCCAGTTTGCTTCGTAAAGCTTCGGTCCGATGAGGAAGTTCAGATCTTTGATCTTGTCGTCTTCACGCAGCAGAGTCGCCGTAAGACCGAGCTTGGTCTGGGCAGCGATGGCCGATGTGACTTTGCGAAACATCGAGGCTGGCACGACGTGCACCTCGTCGAGGATCATCATACCCCACTCCCGAGACTGAAGCCAGTTCATCATCTTCTCGGCGTCGTAAGACCGTGCACGAGTCTGCGACACCATGGAATAGGTGGACACAATGACACCGGTCGACCGTTTGAATTTCTCTTTGTGGTCGGATGTGAAGATGGCAATGTCGCCTGGGTCGATGGTGGTCCAGCGCAAGAACTCGTTGCGCCACTGAACAACGGACATGGAACTGGTGCAGAGGACAATCGTACCCTTCTTAATGGTAGCTGCTGCGGTAATACCCACCAGGGTTTTACCGGCACCGCAAGGAAGAACGATGATACCGCTCTTCGCACGCCCGTTACCAAACATCTTGCTCAGACTCATCTCCTGATACTGACGAATCCGAGCCGTGGGTTTCAGATCCATATCGAGGTTCGGGTTGACCGTGTCGCCCTGGAAATCGTACTCCTCCAAAGCCGGGCAGCCAAGAGCTTGGCAACGAGCCTTTACGATTTCGACACCCGTAGGCGGGATCTCAAAGCTGTATGTGAGGGTCTCCTTGGGATCCTCGCCAACGTCGTTGATGCCATAGTCCTGTTTTTCTTCCTCGGCTTCGGTGGGTCGGGAAGCAGAGGCCTTGGTTGAGCCGGTGGTCTCTCGTACACCAGCCGCATCCTTGGTTCCAGGAATGACGAGAGCACCCATCTTCGGTGCCGCTCGCTCGATGATCCCATCTCCATGAGAGATTCTCTGCGGTCCGATCACTTCATCCTTCAACAGCATCTGCAACATTCGCAGCTCTGGCGTTTCCACGTAGTAGCGGTTGTGATAAAGGACCATCTTGATCTTGCCGTAGGATTTGGTGAATTCAATGATGAACTGAGAGATGGTCTCAGGCAGCGGAGTCTTTGACAGACGGTCCAGGAACTCGACAATATCCTGTGGCTTCAGACCAACCGAGACCGCTGCATAAAGACTGTGGCCTGTCAGGCGGTACTCGTGGAGGTGGGTGGGACGGGAGAGTGGTTCGGCGATGGTGGTCAGAAAGTCCTGCGCCTGTCGTGCCAGCGGTGAGAAACTCTCGAGAGTAATCGTGCCTTTTACTGGCTCGATCCAAAGCGGTCGGTTGTAGTGGTCACGCTTGAGGGGGAGATATGAGAGGTCCTTGTAGCCGAATCTGGAATCGGTTTTCTGGGGTTGTTTACGCTTGCTGAATGCTTCCAGCGAGAACTTGTTGACGACAGCTTCATCCGCCAGTTTTAGTACCCGTGTCACGATATTTGCGTAGACCGCTAGACTGTACCTTTCAAGTTGTTGTCCACAGGTTCATCCTCTGGGTCCGAGTACTCATCGCTGCTGGAAATCTCGGTCACATCGGGGACCGGAGTCGCTCGCTTCGAGGCCCTGCCGGAGCGACCGACTGAATGAAGAGGTAAGCAGACTGACTTGGGGCGGGGACTGACAGAGCATAAGCTTACCATCGGCGGCCTTGCGTTTTGGGGGCATCTTGCCCGTGTTTGGGAGATGGAGTGCAGATGAGAAAGGTGTGGATGAGAGAGGTACGGATGAGAGAGATGTAGCAGGAGGTGTGTCGAGGGAGGGGTATTTGAGGCGAGGACCGCCTCAGGAGATGAGGATTCACGCCTGCATGCCACGAGCAGTGGCGCCGCGGGAAACAGGCGGCGGATGCTGGCTGGAGCCTGGGGGTGAGGAACGGCTTCGACTCAGGAGTGCGGTGGATAGGGTGCAAGCTTTCTGGATGCAAATGAGAGACAAGCAGAAGTCCTGCAAACGAAAGGCGGGATTGTGGAAGGTGAGGATGGGGGAAGAAGAAAGTGGCACGAAGATGATAACGGATCTTAGATTCAAGGTTGCAAGGCTGACATGTTGCAGCCTGAGGCAGCAAACTTTCACCCCGGAGTCGGGAGCTGTCGCGGGCCCGCTACTTGACGTGGAGGATCATGCCATATTTCACTCCGTCACTTATTTTTTAGTCGAACAACGCAGCAATGAACACGGTAAGTAGTCTATTCCACCTTGCTTTTTTTCAATCCGATGGCTAATCTCTCTGTCTGTCTTTAGATTCGATCTACCTGGTAAGCAAATAGAATATTTCCCCGCACTCCAATGCCGCCATATGGGCCCATTGCACGTCCGGGGCTATGAAGCTGACGAAAAGCTCTTTACCCATTTGACAGGATTGGCTGGGGCGCCCTCTGTGTCGGTACGTACTATCAAACCCCGGCAATCTAGGCTGCCACGGCATAGACCCTGTCGGACACAAAATCCCGAGCGTTGAACTGACATGTCCTCCCCAGCCGGCGGTGGTGCCTACTACTTTGCCAAAAAGTCCATCAATGCCGACCGACAAGCCCGCTTTGAGGCCGAGGCCACACGCAAGGCTCAGATGAAAGCGATGGAAGCCGAGCACAGACAACAGGCCACCATGCCCGCTGCCCCGAGTCCCAGCGACGACCCCAGTCTGAAGCGCGCGAATATGACCCGGTTCCAGAACGCGGTCGATGATGTCTCTTCGCCCAGTGCCGAAGCTTCGCACGACCCGGCGCCGACGCGGCACGAACCGATGACCGAAAGCGACCGGGTGTTGGAGAAGGGGAAATACGAGGCCGCAGAGCCGTTCCGGCCGCCGCGCGGAAACCGCTTCAGTTGAGGGACTATCCTGAGCTCCCATTTGTACAATTGAACATGTAAAATAAGAGAGAAAAGCCGGCTAGTGCCACGTGTTTCTGCGTCTGTACACTGGCCTTATCGAGCTAGTCTGCGAGGTGATCTACGACTCTTTTCCTATCCGACAATCAAAACTATGAAAGGCGAAGGCAAATAACTGTACAGTGGCGACCGTTATTGCATTCCATATATGTATACATAGAGATACTGTTTCAAACCCTGATCACATGAGAAGCTAAACCCAGATGGATTTCGCGTCAATTACCGATTCTGTATATACATCGTAATGGATACCTGAAACTTGTACCTAACTCTACACTACAAGGTCGAGAACCCAGGACATGAACGACTACTGTAGAACATTTCCATAGCGATGCAAACAAATAAAACATCAAAGTGCCTTGAGGATATGGCCAACCGTCACTTCCCCATGCCACCACTCCCTTGTCTAAGCGACGGTCTTAGGGGGTTTCTCAGCACCAGACGTTGCAATAGTGACTTGCTATACTTACTTACTGTACCTGCAGACTACTCATGAACCCGCTTATCATAAAACTCAACCTGTCAGCCACATTTTTCTCAACCTGACGCTCTGTACTGCATGAGAAGTTGTGGTTGATAATTGTGGATTGAGTCTGTTGGAAGGTGGTGTATACCTCCCCATCGGCTATCGGGGACGCCGGCAGTGCTGGTCTTTCAGAGGGGTTGTTGCATTCTGGTCTTCCATTTTTGGTGTCTGGTCATAATTGTACTGGCTGAACCAGTAGGGCAAGGCACTCCTATATCTTAGTCAGGTACTTGGACATGTTTTTGAAGTGTGAACTTGGTTTTGGCATCCTCTCCCCTCTATTCGGTACTTAAGATGGCTGATGCACACTCAATCAGTCTTCTCTAGCCTCTACTTCCAAGACCTGAACGCAGGTGGTCAAGTACGCGGACTCCTACATGAAATGAGGGCTACTGTAGAATAAAGTTTGTAGTCACAAATTAAACACGTTGTCCGGAATTTTCTGGTTGATTTTATAAGTATTTCTCAAATAAGCCTGAAAAGAAAAACCCGAAAAAACTGCAAGCGATCCTGGATCCCTTGTCATGTTCACTGAAGCCTCATTCGTTACGACCGGGAGTTGTCTCCAGTCTATTTGACATAGGAACCGTACCTTCCACCAATACTGTCTTGAAGATGCTTTGTCGTAAAACCGCCAGCTGGCATTCTGGTTTTGTAGCAGTTACCAGTAGAATAATCCGCAACTGAAGCCCTACAGCTTGTATCTCTCTTGCATGCATCAGCGCATAGCTGCCAAATTCTGGTTCCAACTCCGGGGAATTTTCCTATTATCATGGGGTTCGGAGCCCAGTAAAAGCCAGGAAGAACTTAGATCCCAGTTAGTTCAATCCTGGAGACTACAGAGCAGAGCAAACTTACCTGCTCCATAGGAACCTTTTAGGGGAACACCTGTGATATGATGAGCTTCAAGTTCATATATATGTCTTCCAAGTGACAATAGGTGAATGACTTACCATTGACTTCCTTTTCGTATTTCGCTTTCCAGTTCGAGTTTAGTTCATCTTTCTCCCGCTGGCAGGTCTTGCTCTTAGTATCCAGCTCGTCTTTCTCCCGCTGGCAGGTCTTGCTCTTGGTATCCAGCTCGTCTTTCTCTCGCTGGCAGGTCTTGCTCTTGGTGTCCAGCTCGTCTTTCTCTCGCTCGCAGGTCTTGCTCTTGGTGTCCAGCTCGTCTTTCTCTCGCTGACAGACCTTCTCATTAATTTCCAGGTCGCCGATTTCAGCCTGTAGGTCTTTCTTATCCCTCTCACAGTGCTCATTGTATTCTCTCTCGCCGTCGAGCTGACCTCTCAAGGCGTCAAGTTCATCTTCGCATGCTTCTCTCTCATGTTGGCAATCCGACGCCTCGCCTTCCGGCGGGTCACCTGCTGTACCACTGGGCTTCAGGTAGACAGAGCCGCGAGCATGAGGGCTTAGGGTTACCACAGAGTTATAAAGTAGGCACCGATTCCGCGTGTACTGCCAGACTGCGCTAGAGCACCCAGGGCCGCACTTTGCAGCACATTCTCCTGCCGAGCTCGCGGGTTCTTCGGTAGGATCAACATCACTTGATGCCTTCACGCGGCAAGTGTATTCCGCGGTGACACCGTTGTCGAAGGTTTTTGTCCCAGTGTCCTGGCCAGCGGAACAAAGAGCGTGGTAGTCGGCTAACTGGGGCGACTGGGCCCGCTCAGCAGTAATAGGTATCTGGGGTGTTTCAGCCCTGACAAGAGCAGCTAGCACGGCCAGCGCAGAAAGGGATTCAAGTTTCATGATTGAATTGACTTGCCAAATGGAACTTGCGCAGGAGATAGCTTTAGAGCTTGGGATTGAGCTTCTGATATAGCTGAAGTAACCGCGAGGTATGACTCCTTTTATAGCTTCTCGATGGGTTCAGAAATAATTCTAGAGACATGTCTCAGCTGCTAGTTATTTTTTGTCGGTGCTAACATGAAATCACCATGCATTTCATCACATTCTCGGTTCACTCCACAGAGGTTCTTATTACCACATGCAACTATGCACAGTAAGGAGTATACGGACGATGGTATTAGTTATTCTGAACAAAGTATTCTGGAAGCGGAACTTGACATCATTTATGCAAGAGCCAGGGTGAGGGAATTACTTACGGTAACACAGAACGAAATAATTTAACCAACAATACAGACCAGAAGAGAAGATCTACAGGATCGTCCCCCACAGAATGCACCAAGCTCAGAGTTGTAGCTGTCGAGCAAACCAGCTTGTCATGACTCATGTGACCGCAAGTCCTCCATCTGTTGTGCGCGGCCTTTAAGATTCTCCACAAGATCAGCGTCTCTCATCACGATTCGGTAGAACCTGCACTCCGTAAGTAAATACTTTCTAGGTACTGTACCAGATGCCAAGGTGGCTCTAACCTGTACTGTGGTTGAATCTGTACCTCGAAGTGCATTTTGACGGTTACACTACGTGGAGTTAGGGGTAAGCATGATTCGAACCTTGCACAAAAAAAGAGATTACGACGGCAGCTACGCTCCACACGAAACAATATTACTGTTAAGCCTTGCCTATGAAGCTGACCCGAGACGGACACCCAGGGAAGGACCGGACCCTACGTAGTGACGCAACTGAGGTATTGTAGAGGGAAGTTGACAGATTTCCAACGCTTGCATGGAGCCTTCTAAGTTCTAGATACTAGTCTGGCCCATAAGTCATGTATCCATAACTATAGGTAACTAAATATTAGGTAGGTAACTACAGTGATTAGTAATTTTATCAGGTATAATAGGTATACAAAGTCGGTAATTTACGCGAAATCTATGTTAAGTTAGCCCGCCATATGCTTAGGGTTTGAAAGTGTAGCTCTGTGTTTCTGGATATGGCAAGCAATACCGGTCGGCACTGTATCATGTAGAATGGTATCGTATGTATTGCTGTGAAAATGGATGCGTACTGCTGTGATGATGTTGCAACAGGTTTTCGGGATCATCCAGCTAAACGTGCCTCCTCTCTCTCCGAGATCTCCGTTGTTGAACCAGCCTTTTCTGATGCCCTGCCATCCTGGCAATCTTCCTCATCATGCATTTGAGCCATGTTGGACAATGATGCACAAAAGAAAATCATAGTCAAGGAGTAAGCCAAACGCAACGCCCAATCCTCAAACGCCCTGGATATTATGTATGCAAAGAATCAAAAGGTCCCGCGGCGGCGCCGGCACCGCGAACCAGAACCCATCATCAGATTAGAAGGGCATGCAATTGGAAAATAGTCGATCGTCTCGTCTCATTTTGCCGGGTGTATTTGCTAGCGGGCATGGAAGCACAGTGGGGGGTGGGGCCTATGTTGGGCTTAGCGTCGATTCTGTATGTATGAGAGCCATTCGCTCATTGCAGAATGAGATCGAGTTGTATTCGCGGAGAAATCCAGGCTTGAGAGGTGTATTAGACTGGCTATACTCACTTTGTGCTATCTGGAGAGTTGGCGTTTTTCTGTCTCGAGCTCTCGAGGGCGGGCGGAACAAAGGGCAGGACCACTCCAGAGACGATGCAGGACATGGCCACGGCGCGAGCTGCACGGCTATCGGGGCGAGGGCGGTGGGCTGAGAAGTGCCGGATCGAGGGACGGGCGAGCTGTGCGGCGATGATGCTGGCCATTGTGATGGTTGGTAGATTCAACCGTTGGAGAGTCTAGAGTAACGTGGAGTTGAAGAGTAGTCGATGGCCACTTGGAAGTGTATCGCAGATGGCAGGGAGAGGAAGTGTGGGGTTGAGTTGTGGGTTGTGGGTTGTGGGTTGCGGTGGGAGGAAGGAGGGATATGAGAGTGTTGCGTTGTGGACTGAGTAGTAGCTTTCTTTCTGGATATGACAACCTAATGGATCACGAGGGGAGGGGGGCCCAGGCCCTTTATAGAAAGTCGGACGATGAGCAAGTCAGCCCATGCAAAGGCGCAAGTGACCCGTGTGGGGGAGATTTCTTACACGCAACTCGGCAACTGGGTCGATCCACCAGGCAAAGGGCCAACGACTTACGCCTGCGGGGCCCGCTAAGACGAGAAAAGCGTTGGGCTGATGGCCTGATGCGCATACATTCTTAGCGATCAGGTAGCAGCCCCGAAGGTGGCTAACGGCTGACAATGAATGGTCGAGTGGATACATGCGACAGATCGGCCTGTCGGCGATAAGCCGATGGAGGATGACTGATGAACTATGCAATCAGAGGGTTTAAGTCCAGGTACAAACCGAATGGGAAGGGTCAGGGGCTCAAGATCCGCAGGGAATCATATGCTACGGAGTATATTTTACTTGTTGATTAGTTCCCAAGAATGCCATTGTTGAGTCAGTATAGGCAAGTAGCGCAATCTCGTCATTCTAAACCACTTCCATGATGAGCTCCTCTCACGCCATCGCGGGGTCCGTGGCAGCGTCGGCCGAAGGAGTGGGGCAACTACCGCCCCACAGCAACTACTGTATGCATGAAGCTATGAGGCCCAAAGAGAATGAAAACTCTCCAAAGTAGACAAAGAGAGCGGGGATACCGGGTAAGGGTTCTACAGTAGGTAGGCTCAAGGCACATACCGCATACAGTGGGAATGGTCATCGTGAGGAAACCCCGTCTCAAGGCATCTGCAGCTCATGCGTGGATGCGGGAGGCCAGACATCCGATCTCTGACTGCGGAACCATGGAACGAATGGCAGCACAATAAGGGCAGATCATTGCATAGTCGCCATAGACTGATCGCGGGCGAGCACGAGCCGAGCACTCTTGCCGAGTCACATCCATAATAGATCTTCCTTATTCTATTCGAAGCTTGCTCCAATCCTGCACATGAACTTGTTAGAGCTCCTCTCGGCAAAGCGTTGAGACCCGAGAGCCTAGGCATACTACTAATAGGAGCTTTGGAACGACGTCAAGGCGTCTGTACTGTACTAGGTGTCAGACTTCGGAGTACTCGCAAATAGGGGCAAGGACAGGTAAGAGGCTGGCGTAGAGCATCTGACGCCAGCCATTGCTACATACTATTCACTTCAAGTGTTTTATGCCCTGATGTTGGTGCCTGGTTCCTTAGGCAGCTATATACATCCGACAGCTCTCTCGTTATTTCTTATTCTAACTTTATTCTTCCCTCTTCGTTTCTCGCTCTGAGGCTTAGTTGCTGGATTAAATGCTACTTTTATAAACTCGTAATAGGGGATTCTAATAAGCTTACTGCAACCGATGCGGGATTTTCTGTTGCGATACACCACTGGAGCATGGCAACTGCACTAGGCCGATACGCATCCTGCGCTTCTAATTTTTGCCATTTAATGACGTAGTAACCTCATTTTGAAGAACGCATGATGTTGAGACGCAAAGGCCTAAGAATTACTAGTCTTCCGCCTTCTTAGAGTCAAGTGCAACATCCCAAGGGTAATAGATATTAGCGAGCCAAATCGGCTTGACTGCAAAGTCCGGGCACCTGGAAAGTGCCCATATCCCTTTTACAGAGCCGTCTAGCAGTTTCTTCGTTATCTCTAGCTCATGGATCGTCTGTTCGATGGATCATCTTACAGGATACATCTTTGCCAAACATGTGAGGGAAATTTCTGGTGAAGCATACCTCAGGTTATCCCCACATACCGATGGATACCAGCGCCTAAACCGTCGGCTCCGTTCTATCGGCACCATGCTGGCGGCACTTCTAAAATCTCATATACATAGAAGCCCTAGCCGACTTTAATTTGCTTGAACGGGTTATCGGTCGAGACAGCCCCGAAATTACTACCGATGAAATTGCAACCGTTACTGCATAGGCAAACTCTGCGAATAGATAGCGCTGCATTCTGTATGCTATTTGTTATCAAGACGCATATCGAGGCGAGGAACATCATATTGGAGCCTACACTCTATATCCCGCGCGCAGTGTTTTGGGCCGGGTTGGCTTTATTTTGCTAGATCCGCCCATTGGAACCTTAGATAGGCCGCTCTATATGTTTTCCATAGCTATCAGCAAGTCTCGATTTTCCAGAATTCTCGTTAACGGGAATTAACTAAGGTTACGGACCTTGGTCTCCGAACTCGGCCCTCCGGACTCTTCTCTCTTCGGAGCTAATACTCTTTTCCATGATTGACTTCATGCAGCACGCTGGTCATTGGAGAATTACGAACAGATATGCGGTTATCCTATCTGCTCTGGGGAGGTTTGCCCTTGGGTCGACTTCATAGTGCCCCCGCCCGCCAATTCTTGGAAGTCTCTCTAGGTCCTTGTATCCAATCAAAAGAGTCTCTTGAGCTGGTAAGATGCCCGGTCAAGGGGACAATCGAACGATCTCTGCGCTTCCCAACTAATAAAGACTAGAGTTGACAATCCGACTCTGCATTTCGGTCGAATCATTGAATTTTTCTCAAAATTCCAAGTTGATGTATTATCCACTACCTGTTAAGGCGCCTTAATCCTTGAATATCACTGTCGTCTTTATCTTTTGATATCGGTTTACTCAAAGTTCCGAACAAGTGGAAACAAGTCAGATGCCAGATCATACTCAACCCGTGACGAGTAGTGACGCCCACCTCCTTAGCCCTATTACTCTTGGTACCAAGTGTTGTTTGGCTGAGCGGGGCCTTGAAACGGCTGACCCCGCCACCGAGTCGGAGTCGGTAGTACGTAGGGACGGTGTGTGCAGTTCTCCTTGTAGAAGTGGAGCTCCTCCAGAATTCAGGTCTGCTCTATCAGTAAGTATGATGATATGCCACAGAAAGCTAAAAATGACTTTTAATTCTTCTTTCGGAGGTCTATGCCGATACTTTTCCCTCCACTTCACGAAGACGTCAGCCTCCCAGATCCATGAACCAATGATTCGGTCACGCCTGCAGGCCGCAGAAAGTCAAGATAATCTTATCGGTACCAGCCTCCCCATTGACATCCCCGCAGTAGACAAGATATCCGTTTCCGATTGTGGCTCCGGTCACTGCAGCCTGTGTTTGATCGACATATTCCGGGGCGAAGACGTGCGACTGGGTTTGGGCGCCGCTGACGGGAACGAACATTTTCTCATGGGGTCGGGCGTTCTTGATATGAAGTGTCTTCATGCTGTATGGCCCTGGAAGCGAAGAGGACATGCTACCATCGGGAAGGACACAGGAGGGATTGAACTGGAAATCGGTGCGGTGGTAGTCTCCGCGTTTCCAAGGCAGCTGAAAGGCGCCAGAGAAGAAATTCTCCATCGCGTCCATGCGCACGAAATTGGGGAAATGCAAGCCGATAATCGCGAGACCGCCGTTTTTCACGTACGCAACCACTTTTTGGAGTACCTGTCTGTTGGACCGTTCGGTCAAGCCTTCGTCCGTGATGATGATGGCCTTTGGGTTGTGCTCTTCTAGGAACCGTATCGCACCGGCCGCTGTTTTGGCGCGCTTCAAGCTAGACCCGTTGGAAAGCTTGTCGATCAATGAAGAGTAGACTTCATCGAGGAAGCTTTGATACGCAAGGGAGAGAAGAAGAATCTCTGGGCGATTTTCTGAGGCCATGATCAAAGGATCTGGAAAGGTGTAAGAGAGGCGAGCACAGGGGATCGGTGAATCTAGGAAAGGAGAGAAAGCTAAATTCGCAGGTCTGGGGAGGTCTTCATTTGGAAGGCCATTAGAGGGAAAGCAAACAGGGCAAATACGGTGATGGCAGTCAAAGTATCAGCAGTAGTCACATGACTGTCCTCTCATTGCTTTTGGATCGGCAGTCATGATGGATGCTTTGGCAACATTTTTTCGCGCAGAAAAGACTTTTTTTGTAGATAATATGTCGGTGTAGAGTTCTGTTGCTCGTACACTAGTGACTAGTGCCTGAGGCCATGCACCCTTATGCAGTGGAGCTCCATCCATCAGGTCACGTGCGATAACCCAGTACCTACAGTAATCACCTTGCGCGCCTTCGTGTGCTTGTCAAGATCTCCAAGTCCAGACCCAATGCACCGAGCCTTCGATGGCCTCCCACCAGATCGCCATTGCAAAGGCCTCCTTTTCGGCTGGGCTTTTGCGCCCAGATCCTTCATCTGTTCCTCGGGATGATATTTCTGCCTTCCACACGGCTCTCGACCGCGCCCTCAATCAATGCTCCCCAGCAAACGTCCAGGTCTGATCCGTGACAAGCTTTCTTCTCCTATCGCGCCCCAGTCATGCTAAACTGCCCCTCGACCCACACAGACCTGCAAAGAATGGCTGCTTGAATATGTCGCCTCCTCCGCCAACCGGGTCGGAGGGCTGGCCAAATACCTGGTGGCACTAGCTGGCCCCTCCGATGAGCCAGTCACCTCTGGTGCAGGCCAGGGTGCCCGTTCCGGTGCTGTCACTGAGTCTAAATCTTCAGTGAAGCGTCGGCGGCTTCATATCCTGTACCTTCTCAATGATCTGCTCCACCACAGCAAGTATCACCTCGACACAACGGCCACCTTCTCCACGGTCAGCGGATCCCTGCAGCCATACATTGTAGAGCTGCTAGGGTGCGCAGCAGCCTATGATCGGCAGAGATATCCCCGACATCATCGTCGCCTAGATGATCTACTCGATATTTGGTCCGAGCATGGATACTTCGGTCCCGAATTGGTCCAGAAATTGCGGGAAACGGTGGAGAATTCATCCTCTACTGGCATCTCAGGGACTGCCCAGGCTTCATCATCTGATGTTCTGATCGATGAGCCTGACGCTACCAGAAAGCTGCCCGGCAAAGAGGTGCCCTTCATCATGCCATCCACTCACGGTGACCCCTCGACGCCGTACTACGACCTGCCGGCCGGCAACTGGATCCCTCATATCATTCCCAACTC
Organism: Penicillium simplicissimum; assembly: GCA_024706585.1. NCBI lineage: Eukaryota > Fungi > Ascomycota > Eurotiomycetes > Eurotiales > Aspergillaceae > Penicillium > Penicillium simplicissimum. The sequence goes on from JAMZTW010000014.1 coordinate 1,599,959, forward strand.
GACCATTCCTCTCCGCCCGGATAGCATCAAGCCGCTGCAATTTCTTGCTGGTCCAGCCGATCAGTCACTGGTCAAGGCTCTGAAAGGGTTTTTGGAGGAGGTGGATCAAATCTATGGCACCGAGGAGCTGATGAAAGATGAGGGAAACATAGACATTGATGAGCTCGGACAGCGGGTGACAAGAGACGAGGCCACCGGGGATATCTTGGATGGCGAGACATATTACGGCTGGTCTCGGGCGTTCTGCCAGCAGATGAAGAAGCGACCCGAGGACTCTCGTAGTCGCAGTCGAAGCCACAGCAGATCCCGCGGTGCCCTCAAGCGGCGGTACAGCGACAGCTCGCTGAGCCAAGATAGCCAGCCCTCCAGGTCTCACTCACGCAGTCGGGCTCGCACTAGTGACCGGGGAGCTCGGCGCTATGGCTCTCGATCACGATCGAGGAGCCGGTCCCGCCGGAGATCTCGTACGAGAGAGAGCTCCTATACGCCGCGAGAACCATCTCCACCGCACTTCCCGCCTCCCCATCAGCCCTCCCACGCTCCTCCTCCGCCGCCGCCACCACCACCTCCTCCTCCTGCTGGAAACTATCAACAACCCCATCAATACCATGCACCATACCCTGCCCCACCTGCAGGCGCCAACTTCGCTCCCCCACCGCCACCCCCATATCCCGGCGCCTGGCCACCTGGCCCACCCCCGCACATGCCGGGCATGGCCTTTCCACCAGCTGGCCCAGGAATGAACCATCCTGCTTTCCCTCCATCCTTTGCTGGGCATCCACCTCCTGGCCAACAGTTACCCCCTGGGCAGTACCATTTCCCTCCTCCACATCCTGGTGGTCCGCAAGGTGAGGGCTGGGGACAGCAGGGTGGACGTGGTTGGCGATAGCTGTGGTAATTTCATGCGATGTACTTCTAATTTTCAGATATGATACCATGCCCAATACATTGAACTACGCTAGATGTCATTGATCTACATGTATTGCGATAACGTCATCTTCTTGGGCCTATGGTTGACTTCGCTGGTTGAACTTCTATTAAATCTTCCTCCAAAGGCTTTGAAGAGCACGCCCCGACAGCTCTGGCGAGGGACGTGGACTAATGCTCTTGACGCCCATTCCATGCCTCTAATCGCGCCGCTCGATCCAAGACCCTGTGCCGTTTGGGGATGGCTATTCATTTCCCGATTAGGAAAAAGTGACCATAAGAGCATGGTTAAACAAACAGTAGGCATCGTCGCGCCTCGCGACGCGTCCCTCTCATCCTGACATCCTCCATCCTATTTCCTTGTGTTCTCTCACTCCCACCCTCCTCCTCCTCTTCCTCCTCCTCACCCTCCTCCTCTTGTTCCTCTTCCCTCTCTTCCCCCAACATTCTCAACCAACCTTCGCAGTGTCTGCCTTTCCCAATCCACCATCCACTCCGCCTCCTGGCGACTCTACCGGCCCTACTCCGTCTACTCCAGTCAAAGTGATGAAGTCCAAGGACTTCGAGGACCCGTCTGATCCCGCCATGTCCTCGGATGATGAGTCGATGCGCCACCCTCCGCCGAAAAAAATCAAGTTGAAGCACGTCCCGTCTGCAGACGAACCAGAGATCCCTGAACATCTTCTCTGGGCCAGCGATAGCGATCCCGCAGAAGACGAGTCGATGCGCGGCCCTCCGCTGAAGAAAATCAAGTTGAAGCATGTCCCGTTCGCAAACGACACAGAGGTCGCCAAGCATCTGGTCCGGACCGGCGATAGCGATCCTGCAGAAGACGAAACCTCTGCCGATGAGAGTGCTCCTGGTGGCGGTCCCATCATTCCTGCTGCCCCTACTGATATCGACATTGAGCGCGGTGTTGCAACCCCGCCTGCTACCAGCGCCGCTCTCGGCCCTTGTGAGGACACTCCTGTTGCCATTCCAGAAGAGACGGCACTGGTCTCTCCTAAGGCTGCTTCCCCTGTCCCGGACGCCGTCGCCGCAGCCGAGCCTCCGAATTCCCCGTCTCCCAGTCCAGTCCCTGGTTGGAACGTCCGCAACTATGCCATCTTCTGCCCTGACGAAGATAAAGAGTTCGGACCCGATGACAGTGTCATCCGCTGCCCCTATTACTTCAAGGATTACATTATGGAGTTGGACTATCACCTTGGCTTCAGCAAATACCTCCAGCACCTTCATGAGTGCCTGCGGGGCTCAGCACGCGATTGGTGGGACGGACTGAGTGCCGACACGCGCGAAAATCTGCGCTATGGCTGCCTGGAGCACTTCCTTGATTGTCTTTGTTGGGAATTTGGCCCTGACCGTGAGGAATATCTTGAGACTATCCGCTACAACCCTTGGGACTGGGTCAGCGTTCGAAAGGATCATTCGATCGAGGATTGGCTGGAGGGAATGTTCTCTCTGGCCGAACGATGCTACGATGAACATTGGGAGGCGCTGCACATCATCTGGGAGCAAATTGATCCGATTATGCGGAAGGATGTGCCGGAGCCCGATGAGAACACTGTGTATGATGGTTTCCTGTTTGAACTTGAATCGGCGGTCAAGGTGTGGAAATACATTATCCGCTACAAACATCCGCGATGGGGTGGAAAGTGGACAGCAACCGCATCGCCGTGAATGCGTGTGTCAGGCAATCTACGAAGATGTGGAGGGCTGTTGTTATCAGCTCGAGATGAAGCTGATCTATGGATGTCTCCTGGCGATCTATCGTGTTTCTTAGGGAGAATTTGAAGTGGAATAAGAATATCGCGTCAAATACCCGTACATCATGAACAAGCTCTGTGTAAGCTTCCCTAAAGCCCTGGAGACCTCTAGGTCACGTAAAATGCATATCAGTGAAGGCCAAGCTAAGGCCATTTGCGGCAGACTGTGCCAAAAAAAAATTTATTCATTTGGTGCAGATCTCTTTACAAACCTAATAATTGTCATTCTTCCTCGCTCTTTGAAACCCCGTAGGAATAAAGTTCATCAGCAAAAATATGATTTTGATAGTGCCAGCTGCGGCTCCAACTCCGTTAGACCGAAAAATGGTACAATAACCAAGTTCGAGGCTCAGCTCGCTGCCAAGCCTTCTGGCCGTCAGGGTGGTTGTGGCGGTGCAGGTTGTGCCTGCTTACTCTTCCATGTCCATCCTTTTGCTCTTTTCAGTACTGCTAAGAACTTTCTTGCATATCAAACTAACAATCTTCATTCCTGATCTTCAATCGCCCATACTGCCATGCGAGGAAACCCAGCGACACCGTCCAAGGCGTGCCAGCCATGCCGCGCTAAGCGACGAAAGGTGAGCTCAGACCCTTGGCGAAAGCGGCGTAGAGAGAGAGGTATCACTGGTCTGATGCAGTCGAAAAGTGTGACATGATGCGTCCAGGATGTTCGCAGTGCCGGAGAGCGAACATCGAGTGTGGGGGATATCGGGACGCCTTCACATTAAAGCTCCGCGATCAGACGTCTCTCGTGGCTCGCAAGACCCACGAACGGACCGCCAGGAGTCGAACCGCGTCTCCAAAGCAAGAAATCGAGGACAAGGTTAACCTATGCGCTTTGACCACTCGGGAACTGGCAGAAACACCCGAAAGCCTGGCCTTGAGCTATTTTATGCATGCCTATGCCCCCACGGCCGCATTTGAGTATTTGACCGAAATCTCCTCAGCTTTTCTTACTACGGAGCCCTTGAAGGATGCCCTTCTTGCTCCATCACTCCTCCTGTTCTCGCAGAACCTTCGATTGCCGTCAATCCAGCCTCTTGCACAATCGCATTATGCTAGGGCATTGAAGTCAACGAATTCGGCCCTGTCATCCCCCGATCTAGCCACCAGTGATAGTACTCTCCTAGCAGTGCTACTCCTGAGTCTATTCGAGGCCTTGATCTTCCGAGGCCGAGCAATTCCTGTGAATTGGAACGCTCATACGCAAGGAGCCTCGGAATTATTACGACTCCGAGGCGAGCGACAATTCGAGAATGCTCTCGGCCGTCACTTATTTCGGCATGCCTCTCTGAATATCCGGACTCATTGTGCGCAAATCGGCGAGAAAACACCTAGTATCCTGAGTACGCTCGAATCGTCCCATCTTGAACAATTATATCCAAATGGACGGACTTCCCGGTTCGGACGAATAGTCGGCGGCATTGCAAATCTGCGGGCCAATAAAGATAAACTCACCCCGACGGGACACGTGCTTGGGCTTCTGGAGCTGGATTCGAATCTGGAAGATATTCTCAACAACCTGCAACGAGACGCGCCATACCAGGTCATCGACGCCACAACAATCCAGAGATCCATACACAGCTACAGGGGTCAGATCCATCGATATCCGTCTCCCAGAATGGCGCGGACATGGAACATGGTCCGAATCGTGAGGCTGTTCATCATTCAAATGATGTACTACGTATTCACCTCTCCTCGAGCGTTTGAGAATCTTCCAAAGGAGATACAGGCTCGCCTCCAGGAGCTCGTCATGATGACCAGCACAGACATGATAAGCGACATTTTGCACAGCGTTCCATTCACGCTGGAGCTCTCGGTGAACCCGATAGTGTCGGCCAGGTCCCTAATATACCCATTATCTGGGATTGCGGTATTTGAATTCGCGTTACCAGATGCTTCCGAGTTTGCGATAAATAGATTGGAATTTATCGCGAGGGAATATGGCTTTCCGCAGGCCGCTGATTCGGCGAACATGGTTCTGCAAACTAGGGATTTGGAGAACTGGTAGGTTTGAACTTCTTCACTATGAAAGCCTTGCGCTGACCTCTACGTTTGTTATTGTCAGGATCCACTTGTCGGTACTCTCATGTTAACCGGAGATGCAAGTTCAATCATAGTCAACGACAACCTGATCACCTTCTGGGGATCATCAAGGGGATTGTCCCGACCTTATATTGAAAGTAGGCCGAATTAGAACGAGGATCCTAGCTCTACGGCAAGTACGCATGAGTAAGGTGAAGTCACTTCAGCCTCCGTTGGCCTTGGTAGACGCGGAGTACACCTTGACAGCCTAGCAGACCATTGTCGAGTACCAGAGATAACTTTAGATTCAGCCAAGACCACGGAAATGCAAAGTCATGTTACATAGATAATGATCAAAATAAACTGGAAATTGACAAAGGAAACGGTATGGCAAAGTGATATCCAGGAAAGGACAAGTGAGAAGTAGATGATTAGACCGTCAAGACTTTGTAGTTCTTCTCTCCATGAAGAGAACCGCGACCAGCCTGCAGGGAATTATGACTGGAGCATCCAGTGCTGACAATAGACTCCCCCGTTCACGAGAGAGCATCTTCGATATACTCCGCCTGAGACTCCTGGCCCTTGTTGTATCCGAAAGACTTGTAATATTTCTCCTTGACTACTTCGAAAGGCTTGCAGGCGGCGATTCCGGAGCCCTAGAAGGGAACATTAGACATTGAAGACATTCAGCCGTGATTGATTGGGAATAACATACCCCGCCCTCGGTATTGCAGCACATCGGAGCATATGGCTCAGAGTTGCATTCGTTCGGAGAGATATTGTCAGCCATGGGCTGGCCTAAAAGTATGAAAATGGAGGGGGTTAGCATTGGTCACCCGTAAACTTATCCGTATCGAATAATGTAATCCCTCAATGGCAGACATACAGTCAAACGAGACTTGCGAGCTCACAGCAATTCCCCCCAGAGCCGGCACAAGTTCTCCGATGCTGTCGATGAGCATGCGAGACGTTTGCTGGACGGACATGCAGCACCGCTTGAACTGCTTCGGTGGGCACTGGTACGCTCCAACGGGTGTCATTGAAGGAGCCGCCACGGGAGATACTGGTGAGGGAGCCATGATGGCCGCTGTCGCGGTGGGCGCGGTGGCCGAGTTTCCCGGTGCGAGTGGAACAGCGGTAGCGATAGTGAGGGTTGCGAGAGAGTAAATGAGCGTTGGGAGGTGCATTCTGGCAATCTTGGGCGTAAAAATTTGGGCTTGTTGTTGTATACGTAGGGTGATGTGAGATAGACCTCTGGAGAGAGTATGTGCGGTGCGCTTAAACCTCGATGTCGCTTTCCAGCAGGGTTTTGATGTCAAAAGATTGTCTCGTGGTCGGGTTCGAAAGAGTGGAGATTAGCGTGATCTGTATACTAAGGCTGATTGAAGGAACGACGAGAGCTGGGCGATGGTCGAGGCGTAAAGCAGCGGCGGTGGGTTGTCGAGCAAAGTGGTAGGAAGTCAAGCACGCACAGGTGCGAAGCAACAAATAGCCCTTGGGTATGGCTTGCGTGCTTGGGCGTGTCAACCCTCGCCGAGCTCGGTCCAAGCAGGTCGTTGTCGGGGGGTAAACTGGCCCAAATTACCAGCGTCCAGGGCAGTGTTGGGTCTTGTTTTGCTCCCTTGAATCGCAATCGAGCCCCTGTTCCTGTTACTTAGCCCACAGATTCCTGGGCCAGGGGGGACCCAGCCTGCTCGGAAGGCTACTGTGGAAAGAGGCTTGCTTGTTTGGCTGATGGGAATCCTGAATCATTTGGAATGTGGATCGACAGTGGATTTCAAGCCCCATTGGTGCTTCGTGAGTGTTATTTGTCCGACTTGCAGGCGTCTCACTTGCGGTTAACCCGATATGATCTGCGATATACTCTCGGTAACTTGTACCCACTCAAGTACTCAGCGGCCACCAGTGACCAGGTGTTGACTGTAAATTTTAGCATACTATTCACGGAACACGCAAGCTGAGTTTACATAGGCAGACAATTGTTCGAGCGCGCACTCTCGTTGACCTCACAATCCGTGAGAGATGCAAGGGGCGTCGGTGAGGAATGTGCTATCACTTCACTGAGTCCACTCACAATCTCCTTGCCATCAAGGGGGATTCGTGCCTTTGCTACTATGCAGGAACGAGCGCTGTCGAACTGCCAAGAATAACTGTCCCTCTAACCTTGCAACTTTTGATGATCCATCGGATCTAAATGCCCGTGATCCACGTAGCGTGGCCGGGTCATTCTTAGCATTTGGATAGTGATCACATTGATTCCCGCAAGAACAAATCAAGAAAATCCACCAATCCTGTCTCTTCATTGGATGTTGCTTGAGTTTACGTTGGGTGAAGAATCAAAAGCAAGGAAATCTCATGATGGCGGCCTACAGTACGATTTCGGGTTCCCGAATGAAGATCAACAATTTCAGTTCGACGTGACAAACTCGGTCATCAATCTTATTGTACTGGTCATGAAGGTAACTGGCAAGGCAAGAATAAACAAGAGTGGTAAATATACAGGGAGTCGTAGTCATAAGCAGACTTTATCTCGAGAGACCGCCTCGTGTCCAACCTCGAGACGTCTGTGATCATCACATGGGTGAATCCATGGCCAGGCAGGACATATAACCAGGGAAATCCCTCAAATCAGAGGAGAAAACAGCATCGCTCGCTCACGCATCAAAAGCACGGAGGAATATAGTACAGCCTGAATATCCTCCCAGAGGAAATGACAGGGTCAAAGTCAAGCAATGATACACTGGCCGCCGGGGCCGGAGAAATGGACGTATCGATGGGATCGGATGGTGCAAATGGAACATCATTTGTTCGCTGCTCTCTGTCCAGGAATGAACGCCGAGACAGCCACAGGATGAAGGGGGAAAAAAATAAATGGCAGAAGTGAACGTGGAACAACGAAGGGGAAATCGGGGGCAATGGGTGAAGTTCCATATCAGTTCTACCAATCTTGTGGAGGTTTTCTGATGAGGTTGTGGATATGGCAAGAAAGGCAAAGGCAATGATAGGCTCGCTGATGACGATATCGCCAGCGACATCCAATCGATGATCCTCGAGGGGGGGAATGGGCAAGTAAGACGTCCAAGAGCTATGGGTGAGTGGGTGTGTGGAAAAGGAATGACCATTTCACAATGACACGACTCTTGTCGGGAACACAGAGAAATTCAAGGCTTTTAAAATGCTATGCCGCTGGTAAAGCAGGAAAGGCGCATTTCTGTTCGGCTCATCAAACTCCGTAAAGGGGGGGAAAAACTCCGCAAGCGAGCATCAGCGGGAGAGGTACGTGTTGGTGATGATCTCCCGTCATGCTGCGCCATCGAACGCCAGATTGAGTATCGACGAAGCCTCATGACGGTCACGTCAGAAGAAGGGACCGCTAGTTTCAAGTGTCAGCCAATCGTCGACATCCATAGATGTAGATCATGAATGGCATGAGGTACCTCAAGACTTGCTTGTCCTAATATCGAGAGGGCTTGGCCTCGTTAGGACTCCGCATGGGCGTCTGGCCATGGTATTGGTGGCCTCCATGATGAGTGGCAGCAGCAGCAGCACCGGCTGAAGTCGGTGGAGGGCCGTTGGCCTGGCGGGCCAGGATACCATTGCTCGAGGCACCGCTACGGCCACTGTTACCACTGCTCTGACTGCTACGGTTGCTGGCACTGCTGGTGTTTCTGTCGTCAAGGTCGACGAACGATGACATTTGACGCTGAGTATACTCCAACATGGTGCGGTTGTAGTCCTCGAGAGAAATCCGAGGGTCGGTGGACCGTTGGGTCTCAACATGGTTCCCATGAAGGGGGCCATCCCCTCCCGACTCATGAGGGAACATGTTGTGAATGTTATCCGAAGGCTGCTGCATTTGCTGGCCTTCAGTCATGGTGGAAGATGTCTAACAAGTGAGGATGTCAGTGGATGGGGCCCTGGATTGGTATCAGTTGGATGAGAGGTGTTGATCAACACGATGTTCGGCAAGGAAGGTATGTAGTCATGTCAATCGAGGGCAAGAAAGCATCCTCTTTCCCTCTAGGCGGGGGTTGCCAATTTGGCAGAGTCATTTCCATAGGGGCAGGCACGATGGGTTTAGTAGGCGGGATGTCCTTCCAAGAGGGCAGGCAGGAGTGGGTTGTGGAGGTGCGGGAGGCAGTCCTGCGTGGTAAAGGGGCAAGGCAAAACTCTAGTAGTGTAGTGTAGTCCATATTTTGGAATAACTTGCCTTGGGTAGAGTAAACTTGTTTTAACCAAGCGACTGAGAAAGTAACACAGCCAGGGTTGAGAAATGGTGCGGGTTGTTTGTAGCCTTCGGGCGTGGGAGAGTATTTTGAAGCGGGTGCGATGGGGCACAGCGTAGAGTCAAAATGGCTGGGGCGGCAATCACAGGGTTAGGGCATGTACGTGGGGAGAGGAAGCCGGATATAATATACGCTTTGGAAATAAATTAGTCTCGATCGGAGGCATATATATAAAAAACGATGGCTCGATGAGACGAATGAGATCACTGCGGATCATCGAGGATGGCAAAGAACTCTACGCATCTCGCTGTTGCTGACAGGCCCACAAGCATGCATCGAAGTTATAGTTCCCCTCCTCTCCTGAGATGGTCCATGGGTGAGGCTCGAAGACAGATTCCATCGCCGGACCCAGGCGCAGTGACATCATTGGCTGAAGGGGAGGGGATGGGTGCATGGCTCTCGTTTGCATGAGGCTAAAGCTGGGGCGTCATCATAAGAAGCTGCGCCATACCCTCCTTCATGTTAGGTTATCCCCACCGGCTCGCGATAAACGTTCCGTCCGCTGTCGCTCCTGCATAGGGTGGTGTGGAGATGATCATCATCATGGCATAACCCACCTCCACATCTCCCTGAGCAGTGGTGTGCCGCACTGCCGCTACATTATTCTGGGGAGCCAGCAGCTTCATTTTGGTCCACCCGCGAATGGGCCACCGACTTCTCCCAGTGAGGTCACTTGGGAATGCACAGCTGGACCAGTGAGAACCGGTTGGACACGACTAAACGAGGCCGAGGCGAATGGCGTCCTGTGATCGGCAGACCCTCCCCTGCAGATCCTCCTCTGACGTCTCCAGAACGAATCATAATGGTGATGGCCCAGCTCTCTAATTGTCGAAGCCTCCTCTTTGCCGTTGGCTATCACAACGAGACCGAATGGCGGCGAAAACACAAGATAGACATCCCCGGTGGAGAGCTGCAATCTGCCAGCCACCACCAATCCAGGTTAGTCCCACCGGGAGACTTGACTAAGGGATCGTTTCACAATGAAAGTGGACGGGCGGGGGCGTTACTCGCAGTGCTGAAATAATGGAAATGAATTCCATCAGGATCAATTGGAAAGTCGGCGGGAATCTCTGGATCCATCGATGACCTGAGCATGGTGCGGACGATCAGCGTTCTGACGTTCTATGCCATGGGCTCGCCGAGGGATTGTGCTCATTCATTTCCGTTCCCTTTTTTTTCCGCAAGCTCGTATCTGCCGCACAGTGATCCAGGACTGACTCGTTCTTCCCTTGACAATGACTTTTCAATCGTCCGTATTGCGGCAAAGGTCGTGAGCTGAGGCTCAGGAAGGGTGGAGTCTTCCCAAAGGTTGCTGACTTGCAGTGGAGTGTGGGCGGAGCGCCACTACGTCATTCCCAGAAGCGTCGGGGCGATCCGCGCTTCGATTTGGGCTTGCTCCTTTCCAAACGTGCTCATCTCTCAGGATCAGGCTATCAGCTCCCAGTCATGCCGGAACCTTCGAGCAAAGTACAATCCTCCGCTGAAGATCACTCCCTGTATACCGGATATCCTTCAGGGGCGTGATAGGGCTTTCCCACTCATGAACCATCACGTCAAAGGGCTGCCTGCACGGACTTCAGAGCTCCAATCTGACAGCGACTGCTACTGCTGATGGCATCCCGATCGCCCAGACCGATCGCGCCAGAAGTAAAAAGTAAAGTGGCCACAGTGGATATGAGAAGCGCCTGGTGCAAGCGCTAATTGGGCCCTGCATCCCCCCTTGTTTCCCCGTTTGATAGATGCGTTGCCTCGCCGACACCTGAGGCAGCAGGGCACCTGACGTCAGAAGCCCTGAACGGGTGTGACTTCACTGACTTGTATATATCCGCACTGATATTAGGTATCAGTTTCTCCCTTTTACATACACCCAGCCACATTATTCGATTTCATATGCGACACTCTCAATAGCTAATGGAGAGTTTTGAGCATGGGGATACAGGAGAATAAAAAGGATAGGTGCGGGTATATACAACAGCTACATACGCTCGGATTTTCCCATTACCGTGTCAATTGTAGTAATACAAGATTTACGCCATAATCCCAAAAAGGATGATTTAGATCCCCTTAGCTAGAATCCCATAGAATTTTACCCCACTCAAGCTCTCCCACGAACCACGGAGTACTTTGCTGCGCTCGAAGTAGATAGATCCAAGGTATAACGAAGACCCATTGTCAATGCGGCCAGTCAAAAGCCCCGTCTTGCCAAGAGATCTATAGCACATTCCAGTAGGTCCCGGGCAATCGACCATCGACCATCTATGTGAAGGTTTGTACAATATATGTCTTAGCGGGGAACGCAAAGAAGTAGACAGATGGTATCCATGGATAATATCTTCTTGCGCACGGGCAATATCGTCTTCCGCGGATATTCGCCTCCTCCTCCCCACTCTCAGGATGGGACCATGATCCATGATTCCAATCAGATAATTTCTCGAAACTCTTCTCCTGTGTTTTCCCCCCTGTCTCGTGGAAGGCGTAAGAGGCGTGGGATGGCAATGCCGATGTACCACTGTGAAAGGCAAATGTGGATTTTCATTGAGCGACTCCCAGAAACCTCTCGAATAGCCATGGAGGGGGATGGTCAGTTCTGCTTCTATACGGAACTATTGGTTATTACTCGATCTCCGCAGTTCTATCGAGTGTTTCCTTAGTTGGAAAGGGAAGCCCGCTAGAGACCACGGCCACAGAATAGTGGACTTTGCCGTCAGCCTGCATCAAGACTGTCCCAGCGAGACGGTTCATTCAACCCGTTTGCGACTACTGTAGAAAGCAAATGATGTTTCGGTGATATCAGCGCCTGCACCAAGCACCCTGTGGCCAGTAGGATGTCATAAGTCAAAAGAAACTTGTGGAGCAGGCTCCCCGGTCTACAGAAAATGATGGCTTCTATGGAGCTTCAGTGGGTATCAGAGCCGGCAGTGCCTTACAGGGAGAAGGCTAAGGCTGATCGTCGAAATCAAGAGATTGTCCACTGCAGTAATTGGCAAAATGAAGGCTTTGAATCAGGACCATGCCAAAGTGTTCCGTCCTACAACCACCTATTTTGACGACCAGCGTCATACCATTAACGGTCCAGACCTTTGCCCAAGGAGAACATGAGCCTATTGCCATAACTACTGATGAAGTCTCTAGAGAGACTACATCAAACGCAAGATCTGGACGCTGGGGCAACATCCATATTCTATGACACTAGTGCATGCCTCTCCACCCACGGGATCAAGATTATCACCCGCGTCTACTGTAGATGGTCGCACGGCAATGACAGTATTTTGCATCTCAGCTGCGCTGGATATGTCAATTGCCCGCATCATTAGCCTTGTCAATATCATAGCAAACTTGGAGGCGAATATGACGATCTCCTGTAAGCCGACTTGTCGGTGGCTGCCCTGACCCGATGATATCACTCACCCCCAGCCACTTCCAGACACGAGAAGGTCTACTCGGGTCAACGACGAAGGGGTAATAATACTGAATACAAAGAGTAAGATGAAGTCATTAGAGCGGTCGGACAATTTTCTGCGCGTGGGAATTGAAACCCTGTCAAACTACGGACGTCATGGAACGATCACTGTGCCTTACTTTCGTCGTCTGCCAAGTCCATCCTTCCCCCCTGTGGCATCATTGTACGCTGGCCAGTCATTCAGACAACTGGTACTCGTCTCCTCGCAATGTGATCATCCTCTGTGTATTGCCCCAAATTCTTGTTCAATGCTAACAGAAATGTCATTTTTCTCAGATTGTGAGTCTATATTCACTGAAATCGAAGGGCCAGACTCCATGGAAACCTGTTTCGCCAGACGGAGAACAAGATAGTCACACAGATTCAGCTTCTATTTCGCGTCAGCGACTGCAACGGAACCCATCTACTCCGGTCTGGTGCCTCACCAAGATCGTCATAACGGTGTCCAAGACGAGAGTTTAGACGGGATGAACAAGAAAATCGAGTACACGCATTTACACCTATTGCTGGGAGCTTGCCTTGGCATCACCGTCATCAGAGCAACAGCACACCCTTACAACGAAGCTACCGCCGAATCCTCGAATTTCGCACCGTGCCCACGGCCCGAGTTGTGACTTTATGCCGATTGTCGAGGTCTGTCGGTGACCCATGACTGAAACGCACATCATGACCAATGAGGTGGCATAATCGAGGAGACGAGTTGTTTGGATTCTCGTTCGCACCGTCGGGCTCGAGTGGGCGGCTTCGATGTACTATCGAATGAAGGATTGATGGGAAAACGTGGTTTGGGCAGCTGATACTGCCGTTCTAGATCCCGGACCGTAGCTGCATGTCGAGGAGCCAATTTCCTGGACAGACATCGGTCGCCACCATCCGAGCCATGGAGAGTTGCATTCAATCGGCAGGTTATCAAGATCTCCAATGGCTCATGGCGGCTGTTCGTTAAACTAGCCCTGCTTTGTCAACAGGCCGTCGTGCGTCGCAAGACTTGTCGTCGCAGTATCATAAAAAGAGGAGATCAATGTCATGTCGTGCACAAAACCTGTTTTCGGTTCGGTTCAATTGAAAGGTAAATGATTCTAGTAGGTAGCCTATGATAGCATGAGAGGTGGAGTACACTAGAACAAAAAGACACGCCGGGGGGGATTTTGCTCGAAAGGAGAAAAAAGTAAATGCATCATATAATTGACTTCATACTCATCACACGTAACCTGGCAAGAATGTTAGTCTCGAATCAGATCTATATATTGAGAGGAAACAAGGCGCAATAAACCGGAACACCCGTATCACAGGGCCCCCCGAGACTATGCAAAGAAGAACGTACCCTTCCGCGCGCCCTGGAAGAAGAAGCGCACCACAAAGACCTGCAGAGCGGCCATGGAGACCATCATCAAGCTCTCGATCACACTGAAGTTGAAAATCCGACGCTCGGTACTGCGGACAGTGCTAAAGTTGCGATTCTCGCGTGTGCGGAAGTACTTCTGGTTACGGGAGATGGTCGACAGCTGGGCGGACAGCTTGTAGATGGATTCCTCGACGTTGCTGGTTTGCTCGGGGCTGGCACCCTGGCGGGAGGGGAGTTGTGCGCGCTGCTCATTCTCGACCTGGAAGGTTCCAATTTAGCATTTGGCACATAGCAGGGCATGACCGGAAGGGAATTGGGAGGGCATGGAGCTAATGTTGATGCTCGGGTGCATGTGGTTGTGGGGAGTAAACAACGTACGGCAATCTCGAAATCAACCATCTTCTCGGCAAACGTGGACATCTCGTTGTTGAAGCAGAATTGGTACTCGCCAACGCTCTGCGCTGTGAAAACAAAGTCGCCCTGGCGTTCCTTTGTACCATCCATCACGACCTTGCCGCCGGGTGCGGTAACAGTGTAGTCAACATCGAAGGAACCACCAGATTGGACCTAAACAACACGCAACACGCAATGTCAGTAATTCTGATTGCACTGATTGTAGACCCTGCACAGATTTCTCCTGCCAAAGAACAGACAAACTCGAGGAGGACTGACCGCAAAGTAGAATGCCACCTTGGCATTAGCCTGCTCAACATTGGTGTAGAAGCATGCCTTCTCATTGGCCTCAAGCCTGTAAGTCAGGGCAGTGGCACTGACGGCGGAGACTAAAGAGGCCAGGCCGGCGAGGAGAGCGAACCGCATGATGCCTGGAGGAGGGGAATATTGATGGTTGACGGGGAAGATTCGCAGGGTCTCGGGGAAGGCGCGTGTCAGGAGTTCTGGCCAGCTGGGAGAATCCGTGTTTGTTTTGTTTGCATCTCATAACAACCCCCCAAACTCAATTGGTCTACTCCGTCCAGAGTCTTGCATGCAGGTATTAATCCCTCCATCTCGATCTACTCGTGCTAGAAGACTATGGAGCACACAGCAAAATCAAGAGAAAAATATAAAAAAGGGGATGACAAAAAAAAACGAAGAATTTAATTTAGAAGAAAGAAGAGAAAAAAGAATGATCATCGCATCAAGCTGTCAACTGCTCATGTACCAGATCGCAGCATCGAGCCCGCCCGCAAAACCCCCCCAGCGCCCCAAGAATTACTTTATCGAATGAAGAAGCTTTCGCTCTTGCCCCAGAACCCACGACTCTTACCAGGATGATCAAGGCCCAGGTTGTCGTCAGGGCCGATCACATCGGAGAGGATATCATCTAAGATGGTCGTCAGCGGCTATGCTTGCGATACCGTGGGATCTAGGTTTGACTCACCATCTTCAAGATACTTCGGACTGGAGAAGGAAGCACGGGGAATGACGGCAAACTTGATCTTCTCAAATGGCTTGCCCTTGATGCCGGTGCGCTTGGACAGACGCTCCTTGGTCTCCTTGAAAATCTCACCCTGCTAGGTCGTCAGTCATCTCGTTGCCAAGTGTACAGGTCTTCTCTGGAGGGGTCCTACCGGCTTCACAACAAACTTGAACGGCACTCCGTGGGTGCGGTTGGGCTCCCGGTCAAAGTTGAAAGCGCTAACCAGTCGTTCGTCGCCTTCCATGTTGAGCTCCTCGGTCGGTGCCCTCGACGCATACAGCGTAGAGTACTCGTTGATGGCAGAGACGTTGGTGTCGTCCTTGAGCTCCTTGTAGATCTTGCCACTGTGAGCCTCGAAGAGCTTCATCTCTTGGGTGACCTTCTCATTGAGATTGGCCTTCTTTTGCAAGGCAACAAGAAGCTCGGAGATGGTTCCGTTGCGCGCCACCAGAACCTCTACCACTTCCTATCAGGGCTGTCAGATACTCATCGTATAAAAATTTGCACACAAAAGCAACTTACCTCTTTCGTGATGCCTTCCGGCAGCAACGTCACCTTGAAGGACTTCTTGCTCTCGTAGTCACTCAGGCTCATATCCAAGACCTCGTAATACAAGGCATCGGATCGGTGCATGGTATATCCATATGCACCGTACTGGCCATTGAGAATTTGAGCCAGAGTAGACGTCGTAGTGCGCTTGAGGAAAGCCTTGGCCTTGCCGGTACTGGCCATGACCGGCGCAAATCGGAGATGGGTGGGCTCCACAGCGAGATGCTCGGCCACCTTTGCCGCCCACTGATCATAAGTCATCTTGCGGCTGAGCGTCAGAGTAAACTCATCACCATCACCGGCTTTAATGGGAGCAAAGGTGACGTCCATGCGGTTGAGAAGGTAATCGTAGTACTGTCTGGCATCGGTATAAAGCGCCGTTGAAGGAAGCTCCGAATCCTTCACAGTTCTCTGGAAAGTGATAATGTCGCCGTCCTGGATTTCAGATTGCTGGAAAGTCTGCTTGGGCTTCATCACGTCGATCATGTTGTGTTTGATTTCCTCAAACAGCATAAAGTCCGTTCCAGCGGGCCAGTTCATCTTGGACAGAATAATGGGCGCCAACTCTTGCACCTTCTGGTTCTTACGAACATAGACGGGGCCAATTCCGGACAAACTCTGCGTGGTCACGTCAAAATTCTTCAGGAACACCAAGATAGAGTCACTATCAGACCATTCTTGGGGCTGTCCATCAGGTCCCAGAGGAGCGACCTCCATCCACAGTCGGAAGAGATTACCTCGGGTGCCGAACTTGGTGCAAGCTTCTTCGACCGTCATTTCATTATCGTTGATGACTTTGTCGGGCCGGGTGGTCTTGTTTTGGCGACTAACCATAACCCAGAATCGGATGGAGTTGACATTCAGACCGCGTTCTTCAGCGATCTCCTGTGCGAACTCACCGACTTTCTTGGAGCGACGAACACGGTATTGAGCGGGAAGAGCAGGGTGGTCAGCAGGTAGATCCGTGCTCGTCAGATCAAAGCCGTGATGATTCCGGAAGGTCTCCTCGGTCAAAAGACCAATGTTCATGTACAGATGAGCCTCCTCTTTCTCCTTCTGCCGCTGCAGCATCTCCGCGCGGTCTTCAGCGATGCGCTTCTCTGGGGTCAAAAGTTAGCCATGCCAAATTGCAAACTCTAAGTGAAGTCGGTCTTACCAATATGAGATGGAACATCATCCTTGGTGATGGGAAGAAGAACCTTGTCCGATCGAGTCTTCCGGATATAGACCAACATGTAGGCGTTCATGGAGCGCTTGGTCGAGTACTTTTGCGTGTACGGCTGACGAACACCAGTCGCTCCGTTGGCAAACTCATACTCGCCTCCGTAGTTCTCTTCCAGGACCTCCTTCTCGGTGGCCCGGTTGACTCGATCATCATCGAAGCGGTACCAGTGGCCATCCTTGGTCGGCTTCAAGAAAGCATAATAGTGACCGGCATCCAGGCTACCGCTGTGAACGAGCACACCATGTAGCTCATACTCCCATGACTCCGACATGTCCGCATTGGCAGAGAGATAGGGCGCGGCATCAAACTCCATCGGGAAGACGTGGCGGTCGTTAACCTTCATCATCGTCAGGGCGTTAAGGTCGTATTCAAATCGTTTCAAGTGAAGATGCAGAACTGGCGGGAAGCTTTCAAAGATGACGCCTTTCTTGGCATCCTGGAGACCGTATGGAGGGCCTGCGTCGTACTTGTTCTCGCCCTCCAGCGTCTCGACCTGGATGTAGTCCCGGAAGCTGTCATCCAAAGTCTTGTTTCCCCGAACGTTCAGCTGAATATCCCAGAAGTCCTCGACACGGGAGGACTCGTAGTCGACGTTGATGCAGGAAATGTAAGTCTTGGTCTTTCCGACGAATAGCTCAGGCAGGGCCTTTTCGGCAACGGTTCCCTTCATCTTCTCCTCTAGGCGCTCCATCAGCTTTCGTGAAAGCTCTTGGACATCCTGCTGCTCAAACGCCTGTCTCGAGTCCCAACCAAAAGAGGTAGTCAGTTCGGTCGTCGAAACTGCCTTTTCCATGGTCTGCAGATTGTAGAAAAGTCGCTGAAGGGTCCAAGCGCTGTTCTCACGAGAAGCATCATTCTCGGTGGGGATGTCATATACAGCCTAAGAGCACAGCAATTAGACAAAAAAAATTGAAGAATTGAAATTCAATCTTTGACATACCTTGCGGAAAGCATTGGTGAAATACAGAGACTGCAGCAGAGAGTTCAGGTAGCAGGTAGCACCCTGATTGCGAAGGCCCACCATGCCGGTCTCTTTCTTGGAGTCGTAGCTGGAAACACCGTTAGCTCTACGATCAAAACCTTCATAAATCGGTCGTGAGCCGGCACTCACTTCTGGAAGCTGTGCCAGAGGACACCGGTAGGATCCTTGACCACACGGACATAGGCGGTCACGTTAGCCTCGTCGTCTTGGACGAGCGGCACGTTCTTGCCTTCCCATGCATCGTTAAACAGGCTGCGGAGGTCATAGAATCGAGTGAAGCCCCAATCGCCCTCATCCGCAGTGAACCGGTGGGTTGCCACTAAATTCAGTGGTCAGTATATCCGCTCTCACTCAATGCACCAACCAGAAAGGTCATATTACCATGAGAGACGTAAATTGAGGGATCCTTCACGTTGGACAAGACCAATGCGAATTGTACGCAGGCATACCAGTGCTCCGGTGGTTCGCCCTCCCATGCATGCTCGAGGTAGAACGAGGCATGCTCCGAATGGTTTCCGTAGGGGAAGAAGAGAATCCGCCTATTCTAGCGTCAGAGATTCATCCATTTTGTTTTGCGATATGCGTGTTCCAGTGTTCCGGGAGAGAAGTGCTACCCACCAAGGCGAGCCGCCACACTTGAAGATAGGGCCGTGGGACTTCTTATCCATTTTCCGCCAGTTCTCGATATGCCATGTGTGGTGCACCTCCTCTAGGGTTTCGAGGTCGGAGTTCTTGGGGAGGACTCGCGCCATCATTGCGGTATCTAAGACATGATTGCAGACCTCGGTTAGCCATCTTTCCAAACATCGTGGTCTCAAAAGTTTGCTGCACAACTCTCCCCAACTAGCGATCACAAAACTCGTTCAGTCGTATGAGATGCTTCTCACAGATTGCCCAACTGGCTTTGTTCTCACTTGAGGTCGGTCAAGGAGAGCATGTTCGCAGGCAAACAGAACGCAAGTTGTGAGCTTGGAATGGACACATGAAAGAAACGTACGGTCAGCGGCGGACAGCGCAGGCTCGGGCTCGTCGGAGCCTGAGCGGGAGACGACGACATCATCCGTCTTCTCATTGGGATATTGCTCATAGTTGTCGACAAGCATCTCGTTCTCCGCGAGCTGGGTGGTTGAGAAGCACGGTTAGATCTGCAATGACGACACACGCGAGGGGCACGGTCGGCACGGGCAAAAGGGCACAACGGCAACTCACGTTTTCCATGGCGAAAGGGACCCTCCCGTCCAGCCGGAAGGCACCTGTCGGAATGAAGGGGCGAGAGGTTTATTGGGGAGGGAAAGCGACGAGCGTGAGAACGAGGAGTCGTTGTCGGGAGGAATTCGTTCTGAACCCGCAGAACCAGAGTTGAGAGGGTCCGAAAGCTAGCGGTGGCGGAGCCTGTGGACTCGTGGAGACTCGGCAGTGATTGTTTCCCTCTGAACAAGAGTGACGGTGCAAAGAGGGGAAGAGAATGATTGGAAAGGAAGAGATGGTACTTTGAGAAATAAGATTCTGAAAAATCTTTCAATCAGGAGAGTTTCTGTATGAAGATTCTGGCGGGTAGGGATATGGTGTTGGCTGATTGTGAGAGGCAGTGTGGTTTGGTTCCAAGGTGATCTACTTGCTACTTACTCTCTCTGACTGTAGGCCGTGACGGTTCACTACCTCGCGAACGAGTCATGAAATTAATCAGGAGATTAATTATATCTAGATAGAGAGACTCTTCGAGAATCATCTACATCTCAAACCTTCTTTTCACAGTACGAAGTCTGGTATATTCTGATTCTATATGGGCGAACCCCGACCCGGTAGCGGCAGCCACGACACTAACCGTCGCCTTACCCCAGCACTAAAGAGAACACAATGAAAATGGTATAAATACAGGAGCCAAGCACAGAACACATCCAATAGAGCATCCCAACCATGTATCACCGCAACAATCAATTACCTTGACTTACACATTTGCAAAACAGAGTCTTCTACTACTCAAACTCGGCCCAGGGAAGCTTTCTCCATGTCACATGCCTCACCGCCCTCCATTGCGGGCAGCACATGCAAGCAGCTCTTTCTCCTCACTTCCGACGCCCATCGCATGGCTCCTTGGCTTCCCCAGACTGACTGGGACTGCATGGAGCACAATGCGGCCGAGTCGTTCCGCCAGATGCTGGAATAGCTTCCGGCGTGCTTCCCAGCAGCCACGCTTCTACTCGAGCGTGCGGCAACAACAGCCGCCGCCGTGGCGGCCCGTCTCCGCTTTGGACGAGTATGATTCACAAGCTCTTCCTGGTGCTGGACTTCAGACTAACCCGCCCACTTTTGAACACAGATGGGCGGAACGCCAAGCTCGCCCCATTAGTTTGCGCCAGCTCACTTTTTTCGGCCGTACCTTGACCGAGCCTCGACTTATCAGCTCGGCAAACTATGTGCGGACCGAGCTACCAACTCGGTATGTGCAGTGGTGGAATGGCATTAGATTGGGAACGGCGTGACTAGTATCATATGGCTAATCTCCTTGCACGTCTAGCCTTGCGCATCGCCTACGGGATATTCAGCAGCTGCCCTACGTGGTCGTCTCCAACCCTCACCTGTCCCTCGTTTACGAGCTATATTATAAGGCATTTGAACGATTCCGGGTGATTCCCGAGATCTGCAGTCTCGACGACAATGATCGGTTTTGTGACATTCTTCGAGAGATGCTGAGAGAGCACCTGGTGGTGATCCCGAACCTGGCGATGGGGGTCCTGGAGTGCCGTGATCTTGTGCCAGCAAACGAGATGGATAAGTTCATGAACACCCTTCTGCGAGCAGTATGTTGTCTCTCCCCAGTGTCAGTTATCCAGATCCTGGATCTAACTTTTCGACTATAGAGAATCTCTCGGCGTGTCATTGCAGAGCAACATCTCGCCCTCACCGAGACCTTCAACTCGCCATGGCATTTCCCAGACTCTCATGAACGCACGGACATGAATGCAGATTTTGTCGGTGAAGTCTTCTTGAAATGCAAGGCCAAAGAGGTCGTGGAGCGATGCGGACGAGTCGCGCAGGATCTCATGCGCCAGACCTCGAAAACCGCGCAACTCCCCGAGATCAAGGTCCAGGGTCATTTGGATGCCACCTTCCCCTACATCCTGAGTCATCTGGAGTATATTGTCGGGGAGCTGCTGCGCAATTCGGTGCAGGCCGTGGTCGAAAAATACCACGACTCGCCGCAGCCACCACCGCCCATCGAAGTGCTTATCTGCGAGACGCCGCAGCACGTGATCATGCGCATTTCCGATCAGGGCGGCGGCATCCCGCGGGAGATCCTCCCGTATCTGTGGTCCTTCAGCAAGGGACCGCGCACCCAGAGCCGGTTGGAGAATCTGGGGCAGGTCCCCGCAATGGCCGCGACCATGCAGGAGCTCAAAGTGTCAGAACGCAAGCCTGATCATCATCGTGAGGCCTGGCATGAAGGGTCGCTCGACTCGCTGACCTCGCGACCGCCGAACCTGCGACTGGGCATGGGGCTGCCGATGAGCCGAGTCTATGCCGAGTACTGGGCAGGCAGTCTGGAGCTGCACAGTCTAGAAGGGTACGGGGTGGATGCCTTTTTGCAGATCTCCAAACTGGGGAATAAGAACGAGCAGGTGACCACACGGGCGGCCATTGACGCAGTATGAGGGGGTGTTCTCTCTAAGTCATGTCGTGGTTTTCGTTTGGCCGTCTCGGCTGTTTCAGCTGTTTCGGCCGTGTACTTGCCTGAGGTGTGCAAGGGATTGAATAATGTACCTTGTGTAACCTCCAAAGCAAGTCCAGTGCTGTATATCCTTTTCTGCCCGCACGCCCCTCAGTGCGGAATCCTCAGTACGTATTGTTGGGAAGTACCCGAACTCTCCAAAGAGACACCAAAGAGCGACTCCCAAGTGTCAAACAGAGCAGCGCTGGTTGAACCAACTATGACGTCAGCGGGTCAAACGCCGGATCGTCCGGTAGCTCCTTCCTCAGCCCTACCAACTTACCAAGTGCCAAGTGCCCTTCAATTGTTCTCCCAACTATACCAACTTGAACAAGCGCGAGGGCTTTCTGCAGGGATCAGTACTGTCCGTGTGTCACCGCGTGTGGACTACGAGAATAGACCTGCCGCTTCAGTAGCTTGCCAAGCTCATTACGTGGATCTATCCCAGCCTTACCAGTCACGACGCACCACCCTGGCACCACTGACGTCTTCGCCGATCATTCGATCATGAAACACCTCGATTCCCCCAGGGACGACAACCTTCCTCTTTATATCTTCCTCCTCCTCTTCGCCATCTTTCTTCTCAGTTTCCTAGCCACGGCCGATTTCCGACGTTCTCTCGACACAGACTCAACTTAAACTGCGATCAAACTACCCGCTTCGTGCTCACCTCCTCAACGACCCTGCATCACCTTCATCATGGCGGGCACTTGTTCGATGCTGTGCCTGATCATCATCACTATCTTCAGTAAGTTCCAATCGACCTCCTGCAAGCACTTTCATCGAGTGCGATTTTCCTCTCCATCGGGCGCAGATGTGTCGGACGTGGGACAAACATCTCTGCTGCCTCGGCGCCAAGCCACACTCACCTAAACATCCATGTAAATTCCCCGGCTAACTTGGTGTAGTTCCTCCGCTCGGAGTCTTCCTTATTTCCGGCTGTGGCGTCGATTTCTGGATCAACGTCCTCCTAACCCTCCTCGGGTGAGTATTCTCCAGCGAACACCGTACCTAGGTCCAGTGCTCGACCATGATCTGGGCTCTTCACATACCTCTTGAATAAACGAGCTAATCCCTTGACTTCAGGTACTTCCCCGGACACATTCACGCGTTCTACCTGGAATATGTATACTATGACCGACGCAATCGGGACCCTCTGACTCGCGCGACCCAGCGACCTGCACCGGGCGTGTACTCGGATCGCATCCAGAGCGGTGGTCACTCTGGTCACTCCAATGCTCGCAACTACGGGACGGTCTGAGCGATTTGTCCTGGTAAATTTCTGCGTGCGATCATGACGTGCTTTTGCTGAAGCTGTTCTTGTGATTCCGGAGCGTTCGACTACCTCTTATGCGCTGTTACCTGCTTCTCTGCGTGTCTTGGCATGGTGTTCTCAGGATATCTTGCCGTCACTAGCCCGTACCTCGTTCAATTCTTGGATAACCCCAATACCAAATAAGACCTCATGATCCGATATTCTACACAGTTTACCCGATAAATCTGAAGAGATACTCTCAAATGCGCAGGAACCAACCCCCTGGTCTTGTATTCCGTATACCTAAAAACAATCCTTTTCCCAAAATCCAAATCCAAAATATAGAAGCCTTCAATGCACAACTCTCTACTCTCAACAGCCCTCCTCCTCCTCCTCCTCCTCCTCCTCCCTTCTACACACTCGCCTGTCCCTGCCCCTGCCCCTGCGCCTCCTCAACCTTCTTCCCCTTCAGCGCCGGAAAATCAAAGAACTCACTGTCAACCAGCACCCCCTCCGTCCGCGGCACCGCCCCAGTCCCTGGCGCCCACCACAACGCACCCACCCACGGCTGCACATTCCACCCCACCGACAACGTCACATTCGCCCGCTCCGCCAACCGGCCCGTGATATCACTAATCTGATACTTGGCCTTTTGCCCGCGCAGCCGCAGGACACCGGGAGTCGCGGGCTCAGCCTTAGCCTTAGCGTTAGCCTTGGCATTAGTCTTCTTCTTCGCGCTGGTCTTGGCGTTGCGCTTGGCGGGGGCTTTGGCTTTGGCTTTGGCTTGCTTCGAAGCAGACGACGTGAGCGACACCGGGAGCAACGCGGTGACTTTCTCCTTCAGATTCTCAAACGAGTATGGCGAGGGCGAGGCGGGGATAATCGAGTCCCAGATGATCGCTTCAGACGGGCGGAGCTGGGTGTCTGCGTTGTCGGAGGAGGAGTACGTGGCGTAGACGTAGACGAAGAGTTGTTTTGTGTTCCAGTTGAAGAGCGGGGAGAGGTCGGCGTCGAGATCGAAGCGGATTTGGGCGTATTCTTCGCGTTTGGTGGAGTAGTAGTGTGGTCGGCCTTTGACGCTGTAGGTGGAGATGGGATTAGCTTAGAAACTGTTACGGCTTTCCAAGTTGGCGCTTTCGAGTTTCGAGGAGTAGGTGGTGGTAGCTTGGAGCTTGGTGCTGGGTGTTGCTGAAGCAGAGAGAGAGACAATGCGCGAAGTAGTTAGTCGGAGAGTAGATGCTTACACCTGGACATTCTTCAACTGCACCGAGGCTGTCGTCGTGTCGGTGGGAAATAGGAGCACAGAGAGCGCGGCGGCTGCGGCTACCACCAGCGCGACGGTGGTGAAGAAGCCAAAGACAGCCTGCAGGCGATTGAGGGAGGAATGCATTGCGGCGTCGAGAATGGGGGTTGGTGGTCTGTGGCTCTCCCAATCCACCTCGAGGTACCAACAAGGGCGGAGATGAAGCCAGCTGGGCGTGTTGGGGGCTTATCGGGGTGCGATAAGCGCTGATAAGCGGCGAGCTTCTTGTATACTTTTCGCTGTACCTCGGAATTGGTCTGATGCTTCCGCACTGATCTTTGAATTTTGTCTCCTTTCGCTGGTGGTTAATTAGCTAGACAAATTTCTCTACCGATTTGTATTGTCTATCAAGTCCAGTTCCAGACTCCCATCTCACAATGGGCGACCACACCCTCTTCTGCTACGGTAGGCATCATCTCCCCAGTCATGTCGACTTCGGCAGTCACAAACCAGTGATTCCCCCCCCCCCCCCAATCACCATCCAAACATTGATATACTAACGAATCCTCCCAGGAACCCTAATGGCACCACAAATGCTCCACCGCGTCATCCACGGCAGTCCCGATCCAGAACCCTGGCAAAAAGCACTCATCCGCTTCCAACCCGCCCTCCTCCACGGCTATCGGCGCCATCGAGTGCGGGGCGCAGACTACCCGGGAATAATCCCAGAGACTGCGACTGCGACTGCGACTGGCACCGAAATTGCAACTGAGCCTCCATCCGACACCGCCGTGCTGGGCGTGCTCGTCTCTGGTCTCACGGAGGGCGATATCCATCGATTAGACCAGTACGAGGGGGGTGAATATGTCAAGGAAACCGTGAAAGTGCGGATGCTGCGTGCGTCGGCACAGGCGGCGGAGGAGGAGGGAGCTAAAGCTAAAGAGGAAGAGGAAGAGGAGAAGGCTACTTGGGAGACGCAATTGCAGAATGTGCTTGATGCGGCGGGATCGCATGTTGCTGATGAGGGCGAGGAGGTGGTGGCTGCGACGTATGTGTGGATTGCGGGCAAGGAGAGGCTGGAGGAGAGGGAGTGGGATTTTGAGACGTTTAAGCGGGAGAAATTGGCGTGGTGGGTTGGGGCGAAGGAGAGTGAGTGGTAGAATGAGTTTATTGTAAGTTAGATAGTGAGTTTACATTCCAGATCGAGAGGGTGCTCAGCGAATGATCGCTTTAGAAAGACAATAGACTCAGCCCACATCATACTGCAGATGGAAATAGGTATCTATCTCATGCATTCATGGCAACTATGCCCAGTCCTCTAAACCAGTTCGACGCCTCTATCTCCTGCTCAAAACTCAAGTTGACATGCAGACCAGAGCCCAGAATGGAACAAACGAACATAAGCACAGGCACATAAACCCAGTAAACGCCGGAACAACTTGGCTATGCCTTCAAGGTCACACCACGCCGACCAAAATGCAAACTGATAATGCTAAAAATGAGGGAAAGCGAAGATTGAGGAAAATAAGAATAAGGTTGAATGAATTCAACCCTTTCGAGGCAAGCCTCGCGGACTCTGTCGCACTTGTTTCAGTTCCCTTCGGGGGGGTGTACGCGGGACTTGGATCTCAATCCTGACCTCTGGGTTTTGCCCAGTATTGTCAGGGGTGGTGGCTCTCTGCTCGCGTTTGCTGCTGGTAGGTCCCTCCTTGTCCTGCCTGAGCTTCTTCTTCTCTCCCCTACCAGGCTTTGGCAGGGGTGTAGAAGGTGCCACCATCTCCTGGCTGTCGGGTATCTCTTCAACTTCCACTTCGCTGAGCGGAAGACGAGCTCGGGGCGGTTCAAGCGTGGACGGTTCGCGGGTCAGCTTGGTCGACTTTTGAGCAGGCATTAGGGCTGTGGGCACCAAGATAAGCATGTCCGGAGATACATCGTCGCTTGCATCCTCGATTCTGTGCAGACCCTGGCCATCCTCTTGTCCCTTCACGGCATCCTCTTTCCACTCTGTAGATTGAGGAAGCTCCGCAATCCCAATCTTCTCGGACTGTTCATCAGCATCCTTCTGAGGTGACCTCGGCGGCCCCAACAAGAACGAGATGGGCTGCTGATCGACCATGAGATCGTTTTTCTTGTCACTCATTTGTTCCCGGTACAACCGATCAAGGAATTCTCTCATGCGTAATCGAAGAAGCCCCGACCCAAGCGGAGGCCAGTCCTCGTCCACATTCATCTGCCTTTGAAGAACCTTGGCAATAAACAGGTCAGGACTGCGCACAAAGTTCTCCAAGTACGCCATCAGGTACAAGCCACAATCGGAGAAGTTTGGTTGCAGGGGGATATTCTGCGCACGCATGCCTTTGATCGCCAAGGAGGGGTTCTTGATCTCCAAGCCACGCTTGGACGCAGCTTCTTTGCAGATGTATTCGCGCAGAAGCCTGACCGTGGGCGAGCGAGGGGCATCGAGCGAGTCAAACGTGATGATGGCTGGCTGGCCAGGATCCAACCTGACTCCGCCTCGCTTCTTCTTGGATTTGGTCTTGCCAGCCTGCTTAGTGGTGGCGCCCTGACTGGTGGTGGGCGTTGCGGCAAGCGAGGGGGCTTCTTTGTGATCCGCGCCGACTTCAGCTCTTGGGGAAAGTTTCTTCTGATGCTCTCCACTGAGCCCATCCTTCTCTTCTGTAAGAGATATGAATGCAAAAGAGTGCCGTGCCCCTTCCGACGGTGGAGTTACCGAAGCCGGTTCTTGTGCCTTCGCTGACTCTTCCTCTGAAAGTCTGGCTGTGGCGGGCACTGCTTCGGGCTCAGGAGACTCCAGAATTTCCTGCACCTCCTTTGCTGGTTGGCGCGGGGACTTCTTGTCGCCGGCAGATGCACAGACTGTCTCGGGGTTCTCTTCAAAATCCAGCGCCAGGCTAGGAAGATTGCAAATGATAGCAACATACCAATGCGCATTCTGGTTGATAGGGACCACGATATAATCGTAGCTGAAGAGATCGACGCTCCTCGTCCACTTTTCAACCGCCGCGTAGTTGATCTCACGGGTCCCCTTGTTCGTAAGCGTATCGAAAAAGTAAGAGTTGAAGAAGTAGACACGTTTCGCAGCGTCGGGGTTGGTACGTTCGAGGTGATCTTGCAAGAAGCGTATGTAAAAGGTGATCAGATTGTCATTGAGGAACTGGTCCCCGCGAAGTCGGTCACGGTCCTCGACAGTGACCTCTTCCTTTTTCTTTCCAACCTTGGGGTAAACCAATGGTTTCTTCCAGTGCTTTCGGAATGGGTCGTTTCGCAAGGCAGAATCAAACTTGTTCGCAGTTTGGTCAACGCCATCCAGCTTTTCTTTCTGTCGCTTCGTGTTTCTTGTTGAACGTCGTGTCTCAGGTTCGGGAGGGGCTTCGGAGTAGAACTTCTTGACTGGGATTTCGACTCCAAAGTCCCTGCCTTCCGTTTTCTCCTTCGCCGTTTTGCTGGCCGGTTCGGCAGTAGAAAGGGGCTTTGCGCCCTCTTCATCGCACTTGATTCGATCCTGATCTTGCCCGTCGGACTCGCTAGCAGAACCTTGTAACATCGAAGAAAGTTTGGTGACTTGAGCGCGGTGCGCAGAGGTAGGTGGCGGTAGAGCTGGCTCGGGCTCGGCCTGAATCTCGGTGATTTCCTGTAAGGGGGCTCTAACCGGAGCGACATGCTGGCGCATCTCGTGGTCATATTTGGAGAAGACGTCGTCCAGCCGTTTTCTATTACAAAAGTCAGTCCATCGACTCGCATCAGATAACTCAACGTAAACACTCACGGCTCCTTATCGAAAATTTTGCAACCGGTTTGTCTCAGTTGAGACAAGAGTGTATTCTTGCTGTTCGTCGTAGCGAATTCAATATCAACATTGACGCCCCAGGCTTCTGAGTATTGCCTCAGCCGCAAGCGTACTTTCATGCTGTTCTCAGCCCGCCAAGTGGAATCCACATGGCGGAGCAGAACCTCTTCTGGTCTGCCACGAGTAATTTCTTCCCCAAGCACAATCTTATCAGGGTATAGATCAAGGACCCCTTCGCCCCCTTCTTCAAAGGATTGGTGGATAGGGCCAAACCGGACGGACAAGATTGAGAGCGGGAGAGATCCTTGGTCAGGATGACCACGCTTGGGTTTTTTGTTTTTACGAGACGACATGAAATGGGTTGTCGTAATGTCGGACGGTGAACGTTTTCGCGAAGGAGAAGTGGTGACAATCTCTTCAACTTGATTTTGGCGTTTCCGGATATGTTTCTCAGTAAGGTGTTTGGGAGGCGGATGAGTCGTGACTTCACCCTGCAGTTCATCTGGGCTGTCGCCAGAGTCGGAACCATCCAATGGCCTTTTTGACGGGGTCAAGGGCTTTGTCTCGATCGGAGATTCAGATTTCCCAGAGGAGCCGTCCTTCTCTACGTCCTCGATTGACCCAAGCACGGTGCGCTTTGGCCTAGCTGGGTCAGGAGAAGTTTGGGTATTGTATTTGCCAGCATAGCCAACAATGGACCCCAAAGAGCGTCGCTGTGCAGCAGCTCCTGCGGTGAACAGCTCGTCCACAGAGCTTGTGGTGGATGGCGGGCGGTCTTTCAGGTGGGGTTGAGGGTTTCGTTCGAGTATGGCTTCTACCCCTCTATATTCAGAGAGGGGTGGTTGGCCTGAATTTTTCCTGGGGTTTGCTGTCGAGAATGTTGAGCCTGGAGAAAATCGGGATGATCGACGTCCAGAAGCTGACATCTCAGAGGTGACCGAACCAGCCGGATCCTCGTGCGTCAGATCGAGGGGTCTCGAGATCTCATGACGTCGCCGTTTACTAGGCCGGTCAGAGTCTTGAAAATCATGTGTATCTTCAAGTTGTCGGTAGCTCCTGGTGGTGAACAGGTCGGTATTTTTGGGCTTCCCTGATGCGCGAATTGGTCCACTCTGGCGCGCATGAGATATCCTGTCGGTGGGCTGAAACGCTGAAGAAGCCTTGATTTTTAAGAATCAGTCGCATGGTCGCACCAAAACGAAATTCAGAAATGAACACATACACCAGGCTTCCTCCTATTCATTCCGAAAGCTCCAGGCTTGATCTCGATGGCGCCTTTAGTCCTGCGACAACCGAAGAGCTTCAGTTAGCGGGCATGCACTCTTGCCATAAACCCCCACGAACCCGACGCGACAAGAAGCCAATACCTGCGGATTGCTCCGAGCAGCCGTGCCTCATCTTCCTTGTCGTTGTTCAACATCTGCGAGCGGTCACCCAGCCTATGCGCGGTTATCAGCGATGGTCTGTCGGGGTCGTATTGCGAAGGTATAGCTACCGGGCACTGGAGTCTATGACAGAGAGCGGGGGTGAATGCCGCAAATATCCACGAAAGGGTGCAGATCCAGGTGTGAAGGCAAAATCGTTGGCATAACTCTGAGTGGTCTGGCAGCACGATCAGCTTTGGCAGGAAGAGAGAAACGAAAAAAAAAAAAAAAAAGCAAGCAGGAAGAAATTAAGCGGGGGTTGCCTTTCTTCGCGGATCAAAGTGTGTTCCAGGCAACAGAGCATAGCAGTGAGGTGAAACTGAGCAAGGACCGAGGTGAAGCAGGCGAGATATTCAAGTACGGTAGCTCAGGCAAGCTTGTACGTACCTGCGGAGCAGCAGTATCGCGCGGTGATTCGAATCTGAGGTCAAACCGGTGACGATTGTCGTCTTCCAGGTCCAAAGAGAACTCGTTCTTCGCTTTCTTTCTATGCCAGCGCGATCCAGCGGTCGGCGATGGCGGGGAACGACGACGAGGGGAGGGAGAACGGATGCGATGCTGGGAAATGGAATTGCGTCGGTGTTGGTCTAGCGGCCGTTGAGGATCGTCACTTCGGGGACGACGCGGCGAGGAGTTGAAGGAGGCAAAAGCCGCACTGAGATTTTGGAAGAATGACGACATCCAGACAGAGTCAGGACTGGAGTAGGACCATGCTCGTCAGATAATCCATCTTGCCAGGGGAGTTTTCAGCCTGAATTATCGCAAGTATGCGGCTGCTTCTGCGGTCTCGTCCTATCGCGGGCGGTCAGATGTTCACGCCTGATTTCTCAGGTGACAAAGTCTGATATCTTCGGGAGCATGCATAATGCAACATGCGACAAGTGTGTAGGGTACTACAACTTAAGAATGCAAGGCAAACGGATTGAGTCTTAGAGATTCATTGAATGCATCGGAGAGCTATCAGTCACAGGTGGCTAATCAGGAGCCGCCCATAGTTAAAGGTAACCTGAAAGAAGAGGACTATTTGAAGCATCCAGGCAAGGTACACCAGCTGTAGTCAAACCTACCTTGGTTTTGTTGCGTAGAAGTAGCAGAGAGATCCAAGAAAAAAAAAGATGAAACGGGATAGAAGCATCGCACATAAGCTCAAAGGCAGAAAAAAAAAGGACAGAACAGACATAATAGATTCATACAAGACATGAATCAAAACCGCTGAGTTCGCCTCGATGCCCACCGTTTCCCCAGACCCAAACGCGTCCCAATGAGTAGTAAGTTGTGCATGATTTCTTTTTTGTTGGCTTTACTATACAGGGCTCATGGCCGAGAATGCTGAGACCAGGCTTTACAGAGCGGCAGTTCCCTTGCCTTTGTCCGAGTCGTCGTGGCCGGTGCGTCGCCGTTCTGTTGGGTTGGAGCCAGATGTTTGAGACTTCTCGTGGCGGGCCTGGTCGATGGCGGAGCGCTGAGCGATGCTATCATCGTGGCTCTTCCAGACGATGTTGGTGTCGGCGGGGAAGGCCAGCATGCGCTTGATCGTCTCTCTGCGGAGAAAAAATTAGTTTCCAAGTCCAGACCGTGCAGGTGTGCAACGCCATACCTGATCTTAATGTTCCGCCCGCCATCGTTCTTGGTCCACACACTCAACACGTCCTCACCACCCCGCACGCTCAACACGGCACCGCAGACTTCGTCACCAGCCTCGGCAAACTGGTCACCCACCAGGGCCAGCAGCAGATC
This sequence comes from Penicillium simplicissimum, assembly GCA_024706585.1. NCBI lineage: Eukaryota > Fungi > Ascomycota > Eurotiomycetes > Eurotiales > Aspergillaceae > Penicillium > Penicillium simplicissimum. The sequence continues at coordinate 1,631,117 of JAMZTW010000014.1, forward strand.
CTCCCAGTACCGATCGGCAACACCCTTCTTCAACCGGACAATCCACTTGCCACCTCGCTTGTTCGCCTCGTCTTCCCACACGGGACGGATACCCTTCTTGAAAATGTGGTAGTCCGACACCGTCGGGAGCAGCGATGGCCGCTTGAGGTGCGAGTACACCGCCCAGAAGCTCTCCACCGACGCTATCGAGGCCAGCGGCACTGTCGACTTTTCATAGTCGGAGTACTTGGGTGTGGGTGGGCGGTACCAGACGATCCAGGTGGACTTGAGCGCGTGTTCTCCGGGGGCGGCGGGGCCGTTCGCGTGCGACTTGGACCGCATCGGGTCATCCTGCTCGGTCGAAAGATCGCGCTTCTCTCCGGGGGTCTTTAGGTCGGACGAGCCACCGGGGGTCTTGGGCGCACCGAACGAAGCGAAAGCGCCGGAGCCGAGCCCGAATGCAGACGAGGCATTGGTGGAAGGCGAGGAGACGCCGGCGGAGAGTGGGGAGATAGCATTGAAAGGATTTGAGCGGCCGTGGGAGCTGTCAGGGCCGAAGCGTTTGGATGGGCGGGGCAGGTCAACTCGGGCACCGTCCTTGCCGTCCGCCCCGGACATGGACAGGGACAATTTGGAGGAGCTACAGAGAAGGGGAGGGGGAGTCGTTAGTTCGAGGATCGCACCAAGCATGCTGGCACCCTTGACGAGGTACTTACTTTGCTCGACGAGTCCACAGGTTGGCATTATCCATGACGGCGGGTGAGACTGCCCGAGACACGAGCGGTCATGCGGGAGGAACAAAGGGCGCGGGAAGAGGACAGGACACCCCAGAAACCGCTTTCACACACTTCAATAAGGTAGAGGGATGATGTGCCACGGCGACTGGGAGTTCAAGTAAGAGAGACCTGTCGAAGAGGGGTGGATGGTGGTGGAGGACGCGGGTGAGGTGGCGGGGGTTTAGGTTCGGAGGCAGATGATGTCGACGAGCAAGGGCGGGATCGAGGTTGGTGAAAAAAGAAACGGGAGGAGCAATAAATGGAGGAGGAAGATTTGGAGATTGAAATGTGGAGTTAAATTTTCGACGAGGTGGAGGGAACTATGAGGGAGGGGGGGAGTAGTGAGGGACGAGATGGGGAAGAGTTGAAGCCGAAGCAAATGCAAATGCCCAAGCACAGATACTTACAGTACCCGGCGACTCTCTCAGTAGTGAGTTACAGTAACCTTCCAGTCTCAGTGACCAGCTCCGTCTCTTCACCCAATCACCGCCCGCTTCGTCTACCCGCCCGCACTATCGTTTTTCCCATTTTTTTTTCCCCTGTACTGTACCCTTTTTAATCGCTCCTTCTTTCCCTCCTTTTTTTCTTCTTCACCCAAGACCACCTACTCAAATCACCGCCAGGGTCTGTCCTTTCCACTACCCTGGCGTTTCCGCCGTGTGTGTCGAGAATAAAATGTCGCTTCTAAAACCATCATCACGAGGGCTCTCCGGAGCTTCCCAGGATGCGTTGATGACCTGACAGACGAGACATCCCTTGCGCTTTTCGCCGACTGCTTCTGTTCTGTTCGGTTGGTTCAGGTCCTTGACGTTGGAACCTCGACCTGGTTAGGTAGGGTACGTCCCCTGATAGCTCTACTCTTTCGCCCCCCCATCTATCAAAATTCTCAATCCAAAAAAAAAAAAAAAATCAATTTGTTTTCTACATGACGAAATCTTCATGAGCTCTCTGGTAATCCGAGGCCTCAACCGCCTTTCACTCGGCTGGTTGGGCGTGAGGTCAACAGGCAAAGTCTGATACTGCAAACACCACACCTCGACGACATGAATTATTTCTTGGCTTTTCAATTAATTTGATGCTGACAGCCCATTCAGTAGCTTTTCCTTCTTTTATTTCTTTCTCGAACCCTTCCTCGAATCACTCAGAGCTGCACAATCAATACCCAATCTGCAGGGCCGCCCTAGATAGCTTCAATATCCTACCCTCGTGCTCGCTTACCTTTGTCGTCCATATTGTCTTTTGTGTTTGCAACAATCCAGCATCTACATCATGCGTTGGACAATCCTGATCTCATCATAAACAAGTAATTGTATGCTCGTGGGCAGTATGTGACAAAAACAAGCCCAGGATCTCCCCTTGATGATCAAACGGACAGACGTAAATGCAAGCCAGTCCTCCAGCCATGCCCAAAATGCCATACAACACAGGTCAAGAAAAAAAAAAAGATTACATCAAGCTCGTAGTCAATTCATCCCCACTCATACATGTCCCGATGGCTGGTCAGAGCCCTCGGCGCGGACCCTCTTAGGATCCCGATCACTCGTTGGAACAGATGTCTCGGCCTTGCGCTTCTCCCGGTCCCGTTGGCTCTGCTGCTCCGCCCGCTTGGCCTCTTTGCGGAAAGCCTTGGACTCGAACTCGTGCCAGTCCCCTTCAACGTGCTCCAATCTGTAGAAGGAAAGTCAGTCAGGAATATACGGACAGAGAGATGGGGGGGGGGGGGGGGGGGGGGGGAAATGACTTACTCGACAGCTTGTTGCGGGGCGGGTTCCTCTGACACGAAGAACGAGTGCTGGAGCAACTCGTCGGCGCTCGGTCGCTTGGCAGGGTCGTACTGGAAGACTTGGGTGATCATATCCAGCGCGGCCGGGGTCAGGATATCGCGGTAGTGGTCCTCAAAGACTCGCTTCTTGCGCTCAGTGGGTCGCATCAGCTGGAACCACGGCATTTCCACAACGTCGGGCCATTCGATCCGTGTGGGAGTACCCAAGCAGTTGTAGATCTTGTCCAGTTGACTGAGCTCGCTACCCTCGCCGGGAAAGACGGCCTTCTTGGTGAACATCTCCATGCACACGCAGGCTGCACTCCACACATCCACGCCGGGACCGTAACGGGTCTCACCCAGGAGAAGTTCCGGGGGTCGGTACCAGATGGTAATCACTCGGTTGGTATAGTCCAGCTGGCGGCGCTTCGAAAAGAAACGTGCAAGACCGAAATCTGCATATTTCAGTTGGCCGGTGTTGCTGATCAAAATGTTGGCAGCCTTGATGTCTCGGTGGAGGACGCCGCGGTGGTGGAGGTAGCTGAGTCCTTCGAACATCTGCTTGGCTAGGTCTTTCTTGTGTCCGAGAGTGAGAGAAAACGTGGGATGGTTGATCAAACCAGTGAGGTCGTGCGAGAGATATTCAAAGACCATGAAGCACTCATTCCTCTCAACCATAACTTCCAGCAGACTAACCACGTTGTGGTGGCGGAGATGCTGAAGCAGTTTGATCTCTCGCACAGCGGTCACGGGGAAACCATCTTTTTCACCTTCCATTCGAATCTTCTTGAGCGCAACCTTGCGCTGGGTGTAGACATGGATTCCTTTGAAGACCTTGCCATATGTACCGGCACCAATGACAGACTCATTACCTGGCTTCCGATAGTACACAGAGTCCGCATTCACGAATTCCTCTGACAACGTCGGTCTTGGTTTGAGACGAGTAAGGATCTTTTTCTGCTTGGGCGGCGGCACTTCTCGTGTACGCTTGGGAGATAGCTCCTTGCGGCGGTCCTCCCTGACGTCAGGCCGGCGGTCATGCTTCCGTCGATCCCGACGATTGTCAGGCCGGCGGTCCTCTCTGTCTCTGCGATCCCGGGGATCGCCATGAAAATCTCGCGGGTCTCGCTGATCCCGAAAATCCCGGCGGTCCCGCGAATCACGGCCTCGATCACGGCCTCGATCACGACCCCGGTCCCGATCCCGACGGTCAAACCGTGGCTCGGGCTTGTATTTGGGCAGTGGGCCGTTGGTCAGTCGGTTGCGAGGGGTCGGGGGTTCGGCGATAGGTACGCGAGGGGGTGGTTCACGTATTTGCATTCGCTGTGCAAGATCCGGGACTGGCTTTGGAGCAGGTGTGGGCGTAGTCTTTGCCTTGAACGTAAAGCTGAATTTGCCGCCCTTGGCTGCAGGTGTTGAGACTTGTGGTTCATTTGGTGGAGGCATATTTTGGTTCTTGGATTCTCCTGATGTAGGCAGGGCTCGCACATCTTCTCTTTCAAAGGCTCTAGGCCCAGACTTGGGCCGGCTCTCGGGCTCAACCGCACGAGGGGACCGCGGGCCATGTGCTGACGGTGGCCGAGATGACGGCGTGTGCGAGTGGTGGGCTTGTATGACTCGAGGGCTACGCGGGCCACCGCCACCGTGAGGCTCGGAGGAAGCCCATTGCGAGCTATCGAAATGGCCATGCCCTCCCCGACTCGTAGGACGGCTGGGGTCAGAACCGGAGTATCGGCGGTCCGAACCATGACCGACTTGGTTTCCTCGGTGGTCGGAAGATTCGCCTCGGCGGAATGGGCCGCTATGGGAGGGTTGAGAATGATGGTCAGATGAGCTATTGAAAGGGCCATGATGATTTTGATAATACTGATCGGAGGAACCGTTCTGCGAATAGTGACCATCCTGTCGATGATCGGGGGAGCGGCTGTGACAACATGACAATTAGTTGGTGCACTAAAGACATGAAAGTGAATTAGGAATAACGAGAAAGGGACGTACCGCGAAACCGGACGTGACGGCAGACCGTTCTGGCCACCTCGTTCACCGGCATAAGGAGACCTTGGCTGAGGGGATCCATGGGGTGATCTCGTCGGTGTCTTCGCATGGGACCCAGTGTCTAGATGTGGCCGTGATTGCCGGGGGCGCTGCTTGTTGTGGGCATCAGACGGGCGCATTTCACGCATCGGGAAAGCATCTCGCATGCTATCTTGGCCGCTAGGACGACGCAAGTTGCTGCTCTCGAAGCTCGAGATTTGCCGTGGAGGTGATGGAGAACGACGGTGATCATCCACAATAGAGCTAGTAGGGCGAATTGAGCGCATACCCTCATCCGCTCTGGAATATGAAGAATATGCGGATGCTTTTGATACAGCAGACCGCGCAGAGTGCCGAGATACAGACCGAGACCTTGACCGATAGCGAGAATCTCTGTCGCTGTAGTCGTCAATGAGTGGCCGATGCTGTCGGTCTGGAGATAGACGGGATTTCCTATCCCGAACAGGGGATCTTGATCGGCCTGGTCGTGGAATATCAGGACGACGAAGGTCTTTGCCCCGGCGCTCTCGTCCCCGATGAGGAGAGCGCCCTCTAGGAGCACCGCGTCCCGTGACGCCCTCGCGAGTCCTGGATGAAGGGCTCCAGTCGCGTCTATCCCCGTTTTTGACGAATGATGATTGGCGTTGGGGGAAAGGAGGTCGTGGGCCCCGAGGAGAGGGGCTGCGGGTTCTTTTGCGTTTTGACGGTGGCCCGAATGGCGAGTCGTCACGCCGAGAGCCTTGGGTATCCTTGTCTACTGGCTCAGATGTGCGGGCATTCCTCCAGTCGCTGGATGATGTTGGTCGAGGATGATCTGATCGCCGGTTCTCGCGAAACCCTGAGGAAGCACCGGGGGAACCACGAGGAGGAGATCGATCCAGAGGAAAGTCAGTCGAATTGCGAGATGGCTCAGGGCCGGAGCGGGAGGCGCGTGTTGGTGGCGACCGATTGGAATAGTCGAAATGGCGGTCGTTCGGTCGCTGATGGCGTCCACCTCGATCGCGATGGCGACCCCTGCCTCTGTCTCGATTTGACCCTCGACCTCTGCGAGGGTCCCTGTCCCGGGGGTCACGGTCTGGGTCGCCGCTCCTCGGGTCTCTCAGAACCGGACTCCTACGGGTCCCAGCCATAGCTTTGTCGCCGACAGCATCTGGCGATGCCGAGCTAGGGAAAAACAAGGATGAAAAGCCCAGTACTTGGTGGAAAAATCTCCTAGGTGTCGAGTAAGATGAAAGTAGGTGGAGCCAACACTGTGTCGTGACCGCGTTCTCAGGCGGAAGTCTTTCGGATTGGGGAGAGTCCGGATAATCTGTTTTTCCGATGCACTATGAAGCCGATGAGCCAGAGGGGGCGGACTTAACGTGGGGGAATTTCATACGCACCATTTACTTAAATCTGAGTATCACTCTAGTGCGCAGGGCTTGCAAGTCTACTAGTGTTCAAGCGGTATAATGACTCGCGTGGGACCCTCATAGACGCCGTTGTCAAATGGCGTGGTAGTTGGGTGGTGGATGGTCAACATGCTGAGGCTCTACGGCTGGATTCGAGGAGGAGGTTGTGATGTGTAGCCGCCGCGGTACATCCACGAGATTGGTGGGAATGAGTGTTTGCCAGTGATCGCACTTTTGTCATGTCTGAATCAGCTTGGACCAGCAGAAGAGACAATGGTTTCTCCTTGCTGAGCCGAACGTAGATCCAGTCTGCAAGACTTTGCTTGAAGCACAGCCCCACGCTCTGCTTTGACAGTGTCCTCGTTCTCCTGCTCGCTGGTAGTCTGTTCTCTCTTCTCTCTCTGCACTGCAAAGAGGTTTCTGAAAGGAAGCATCGCATGGAGTCGCGGCCCCGTGGATCTGCATCTAACTACGTTCTGCATAAAGTGACAATGCCCATAGCCAATGCCCAACGATGCACAGCCAGGCCAAGCCCAGCAGAGCGCTCAAGCAGTGGGGCAGCGAGTTCTCCCACTTTGAATGCTCACTTCCATGAAGCTACTGCGGGTGAGGTCAAGAGCTTCACCGTGCATCATGCTGCATCATTGCTGGCAGCGTCCATGCTCAGGTTGGTCACCGCCTCGTAGCATTGGCTGAGAGCCAACTCCGGAATTGTGTTAGTTTTGCTGGGCGTCACTGGGATAGAAAAAGTCCGCTGCATGATCGGCTGCTGCCGCCGATGTTCTTTACATCAGTTAGACAAGGGGTAATACCCATCTGAGCCAACGAATCAAGGGGAAGCGTTAGGCAAACCCAATTCGTGACGTTCGCACAGCGCGCATGTGGAGGCGTGCATGTGGAGATAAGAAGCTCGGGGATGTCTGTTTGTGTACACAGTGTCAAGGAGCTGCAATGTGGTGGAAGTTGTACCGGAAGATGGAGAAAGTCGTCAAATAATGTGAGGCCTTGGAGCTAGGGGCGATCCGGGGCATCTATGCATGAACACAACATTTGATTCTCCGAATCGGGGGGCCTTGTCGGAAGGAGGATGGTAAAAAGTTGTCAGAGTGCTGAGGTGAAGTCGAGGCATCCCTAGCGCAGTAATCTTCTAAATATCGATTTCCATCCTGATCTCACCATCGGTGATTTTGAAAGGGGAACATCAGCTTTGGGTAAGAGCCGCATGTTTAATTTGCTCAAAAGAAACCCAGAAGCTTTTCACGTCGTAGGAACGAGTGCGAAGGAAACTTCAGGGTATCAGTCACCGAAGTGGTGGCGGTGGTGGTCGGACGGGCTGAGCTGGCATGGGGGTTAAAGCGCTGGCATCCCCAACCCATGAAGAGTTTACCACAATCAGAGAATGAAAGACACAGAGATTATGTGAGGACAAGACTTTGATCTGGAGATGATTCCGATCCATTAAGCAGTAGTACGCCACAATCTGGAGATTGTGCAGAAGATGGTAGAGCGAACGTTACGGCATGCTGAGGTTGCGGCGGACTCAAAGGTGCGGGTCATGTGATGTCACATGATTTTGCGGGGATGCCGAGCCAACCTTATCTAAACAGTTAAACCACCAGGTTGTTAATTTGTTGCTAATATCGCTTACATTGAACATACGAACCTTCAGACATGATGAAGATCTGATATTCTTGGAGATTAATTGAAATTAGATTATCTTGATATTAAGGTTCTCCACCCATCGAAATAACCTCCCATCTCCCTTCCCCACTTCGACAACATTGGCTCAACTGACTTGAGTCCTCAACATTTGCTGTGCAATGGTGGGCCCAAGTCTCGGCTCAGATTTGTTAATCTTCATCCACGTCCATGATGATATCGACGTCATCAGGGCCTGGATCATAGTCCAGGCCAAGGTCACTCGAGTTCGAGCTCGAAGCATGCTCAGGGCTGGCTGAGCCTTCGTTGTTGGGAGCAGCTGCAAAGGACGGCTGCTCCTCAACCTAGATGACAACAGAACAAGATAATCAGTCTTAGTCGCATGAAATACGCGCTTCAAGCTTCATGCTCTCGAGCCAATTGTCTCGAGAGGACCCGCGAAAGGTCTTTGCGTTTTTCAAAAGAGTCATGGAACTTACACCGTCGATCTCGATTCCCTGTCCGTGAAGATTGAACCGTTGCCAAAAGTCCGGGGGGATGACTGTTTGGTCGAAAAGGGGGGCTAACCGACCGGTGAAGCTTGCAGAAGGTTCCTGGATGGGCCAGAATTCACCATTTTGGAATCGCATGGAGATGATGGATCCGGGTTGTCGAAGCTCTGGACCCCTTGGTCCCAGTGGTTGCAGATCGCGGCGTGGAATGCCAGCATACAATTGTAGTTGGATCAGATACGCTTGTAGGGCGTGATCATGGTCGACGGTTAGCTCGGGAGGAGGGCGGGAAAGGCTGTTCGTGACGAGTGAATTCAAGTGCTCAAGATAGTCCGCAAGTGCCTGGTCCATGTCGAATGTGAAGAACGAGTCAGGGAGGTCGATGAGGTTCTCCCCGCCACTTGGGAGGGCTTGACCATTAGAGGCCTGTTGCTCAGATCCGTTGGCTTCGCTGGCTGGGGTATCGGTAGGATCGTTAGACATCTCCGTGTCCGGGGGATTATGTGCGCTGTTGCGTGACGGCTTCATCGTTGATCTTAAACACTTCAGAGCTTAGCTTCATGTTTGCGGTGACGAAATGATAGTGAAACAAGGATGCGACTTGTTGTGGCATTGCGCTTGACACGGGCGTGGGCTGTAGGATCAGGGACGTACTCACCACGCTAATGTTGCGAGAAACGAGGTCAGGACACGAAGGCACGTCGACTTGGGCACACAGAGCGCGAGAGGGGAGGGAAGGAAGAGAAGATAGAGATATTTATGTATCATGGTTAAATTTCCTATTCTGGATTCCATCGCTGCCTCGAAAGCAATCAGATCGAGCGACCGCTCCCGATGATTGAGCTAGGCTCTGATTCACTTCCTATTTGGGGGGTGAATAGGAAATCCTGCTGGCTGTTTGTTCCTCGGATCACATGATGACTCGTTTCCTTCACCTCCAGCATCTCTTCCACTCTCTTATCCCCTGCGCCAGAATGATACAGGGGGATTCTCTTGCTTAATTGAAGATCTATGAGCATTATCAAGCTACAGCACGCTAACTCTTCTCTACTTTACGAAGCGGCGAATGTTCGCAGGAAATCTTTTCAATATTGTACTGTATAGAAAACGAACATATACAAAAGAGTAAGGACAGGTCCTGCCATCAGGTATTGAGAACGTACAGTATGAAACGCCAAGTGTTGAAACAGCCTCGCCCAAAAGGTTTTCGGTGTCCAGAACAAAACTCCAACGGAACTCAAAAGCAGAAATGTCTCTGTGGAGGGTGTGTTAATCTAATTATCATGAAATGAAAGTGTGTCATCGTTGAGTCGGGACAATGCAAGCATTAGAACACATGGTATGTTTGCTTTCAATGTCCATGAAGGCGGCATCAGGTTGAAAGTTTGGAAGGCGTCGGCATCATTCCGAGGTATATGCAAGAAGCGAGACTTGGCAAGAACAAGAAGAAAATTGGAGAGAAGAGGAAATAAACACCCAAATCCGCGCTAGAGCAACATGCTCATGAGAGAAGAAAAGCCAGCATTAGATAAACCTGTTGAAAGGTCACGACCAAAACTCCAGAATCGTAAATTGTCTCCCCAGCTGGAAGAAAATGGCACAAAGGTAGCGGGTTATGGTAATAGAGACAACCATACTCTACCGCCGGTGCAGCAGAGTCAAGAACTCCTCGCGAGTCTTAGCGCTAGACCGCATACACCCCAGCATGCAGCTGGTAGTCGTGGTGCTGCCGGTCTTCTGCACACCACGCATGACCATGCACAGGTGGGAGGATTCCATGACGACTCCGACGCCTCGGGGCTTGAGGACTTCAGAGATTGCTAGAGCGACCTGCTTGGTCAGACGCTCCTGAACTTGAAGTCGGCGAGAGAACATCTCAGCCAAGCGAGCTAGCTTCGAGAGGCCAAGGACACGACGATCCGGGATGTAGCCGATATGCATCTGCCCCACATGGTCAGCATGATTCGATGGGTAGCATATGCAGTCTGTCCTACCTTGCCAGTAAAGGGCACCATGTGGTGCTCACAAAGCGAAAAAACGTCAATGTCCTTCACAATGACCAGCTCATCATGGTCCTCGTGGAACACTGCGCCATTGACTAGGTCCCGCACATTCTCCTCATAACCCTTGGTGAAGTAGAGCATGGCCTTGGCATATCGCTCCGGGGTCTCGCGGAGACCCTCACGCTCTGGATCCTCACCAACACATTCCAGGATTGTCCGTACCGCTCCCGCGAGTTTCTTGATACGCTCTTGATTCTCCTCCGGAGTTGACTCCAATCGCTGCCGAGTACCAGGGCCTGGGTGGCGAAAAGAAACAAAAAAATTTTAGAACATGTCTCACATCCACGGCAGCGGGTTGAGGCATTTTGACTTACAAGGCCAACTGAGACCGTCGAAATCGATGGGAGGGTTCAAGGTGTAGGGGCTGGCGGGACGGCTTGACGTCGCTGGCGGGGTCAACGGGCCACCCTCATCCCGGGGGTCGCGGGGGGGTTCATTCATAGGGAGTCTGCCACTTTCGAGTTTTCAGATACCTTCAGAAATGACGATTGTAACTGTACAATTAAGGACATACCGTAGGCTCAAGGCAGTTTGGGCGCTTCCCGCTTCGGTAGCAGTGGTGGAGGCAGTGGGCTCGTCCGCGGGGCGGAGCCCCGCGGAGATGGACTCGAACTCGGCGGGAACACGGGGCGCAAACGAGGAGCGGATTGAGGAATTGAGGCTCTCTCGTTCGCGATTATCACGAACACGAGTCCCGCTACCGGCCGTCGTGGACGATTGGAGGGGTGAGCTGCCGTTCAGCATGTGGGACGGAATGGCTGACGGCTTGGCCGGACCCGGAGGAGAACCAGCACCCATTGGGAATGAATTGAGGCTGTTTGGATTGTGTGGTGGACTCAAGAACGAGCCTGAAGGTGAAGAGAATTAAGAACAATGGGCTTAGCACATTGTCAGCGGCATGATGACTCTACTTTTTTTTGGACGCAAATGCAATCCGAAATCACGGGACGCTAAACCCGTTTGAAATGGTACCCCTCACCTTTCCCGCCACCGCCTGCTCTTTTCAGCGATCCTGCTCCGGTGGCGCCATCACGTTGCCCGCGGAAGGTCTCTTTGGCATTTGAGGGATTTTGGGGGTTCAGTAGGTATTAACTCATTGGAGAATGTGTAATCTCGCTGTAAGGAAGCAATGGGCATAACTCGACCTAGTGTCTGAAACGACTTGATGGACTCTCAAGCCATATTTGTGCAAGGTTTCCCGAAGCGCGGAAATCAGTATTCTCTGATAAGATATATATCTCACCCCACTCCATTCCAAGCTGGATCCATAGGTAAGTACCTACTTAGGTACCTAGGTACCTAAGTAGGTGCGCACCCTCCAATTCTCGACTGAAGGACACCTGTCTACCTCTAGCTGAGGTAATAGGTAGTATATGGTCTTGTCTGCCCTTCAGAGTATCGGTAGATACCTGGTACCTTAGGTAGGCCCGCCTACAGGTGCTTGGAACATAGCCCGATGAATTGCGGTAAGGGGGCAGTACGAATCAGTGGAGGTAGGTTTTGGTACTAGATAATTCCAGGTGCTAGCTGTGATGGATAGTACATCCATTCTACGGCGGGGGGCATCCGGGCGTTAGGTAGCTCCAGCTCCCTAGTCGATCGAATCATGGATGGATGTTATCTGTGTTTTTGACTTATCCCTCATTATGGAGCCTCTTGCCTAGAACTACATCGGAATGATAGAATGGCAATCACCCACATGTGCCATTGTAGAAAAATACGAGAATGAACCACCTGCAGCCACACTTACGATCATGCTTCCAGCTCCTCTGTTGGCACATCATCCAAATCCTTCCTCACAATTGCATCCGCAACCTTCCATACTTGAAGCAAGTTGTCCTCAGCGGCGGAGCAAAGAACCCACGGGTCGTTGAGGTTCCAACTGAAATCAGAGATGCGGTTGGTGTGACCACCGTGCATGAACAGGCTAATATAAGAAGTCAGTCGACTCGAAGAAGACCAATGGATAAAGGAAAACCAAAAGACATGGGGTGACTTACAGCTCTGGCGGTCCATCCTGGGCATCCTCGGGGGTCTGTTCCTCACCCGCACGGCTAAGGTCCCAGAACATGATCTTCCGATCGTAGCTGGAGCTAGCCAGCACGGACTCCTCGAAGGGATGCCAGGCAATAGATTGCACTGAGTCGGTGTGCCCCTCCAGAGAGTGCAGCTTGGCCTTGAGGTTTCGCAAGTCCCAAATGCCGATAGTCTTATCAGCAGAGCCAGTCGCCAAAATCGTCTCTGAAGCCGGGTTGAAGGCAATCGAGTTGATGGCATCCCGGTGCTCGCCACCAACCGAAGCAACGGCCTTGGCGGTGTCTGCATTGCGCACATCGATGATCTGTAGAGTGATGTCGTCGGAAACAGTACCAATCAAGGATGAGTGAAGAGGGTGATGTTGGACGTCGTTGACGATCGACGAGTGATGTGTGTAGGTACGAGTGGGCTTCACAGCCTTATTGCCCTTAGTGTATGTAGTAATGTCCCTGTGTAATTATGAGCATTGCAGATTCTTGTGTGGCCTTCGGCAAGCTGGGGCGGGGATTCTCACCAAAGTCGAACCGTCTTGTCCTCACTACCAGTTGCGAGATGGCCAGCAACATGAGGGTTCCAACTCAGTCCAAAGCCTTCCGCTTCATGGCCTAGAAGCTCCATCTGAGGATTCACAGTTCCCGTAGGCATGCTCGGATGCTTTGAGCGATCCCAGATCATCACCCGCCCATCCGTACACATGGTCGCAATGATGTTGGGGTTCTGTGGTTGGTAGCGAGCCTTGTTCACTTCTCCCTGGTGGTCAATCTTCTGGACGATGTTGAACTTGATTTCCATGGGCGTCTTCTTCGAGCCACCGCCATAGCCGCCAATCTCACCCTTGTCCTCATCATAGTCGTCGGGGTTCGGGGCATTGGCATTGGGAAGCTGGACATGGGCAATCTGGAGGTAGTTTTGCGCGTCGCCTGCGGTGTGGGTGCCGATGAGCAAACGATGAGTGGAGTAGGGCTTGTCAGGAACACTATAAGAGAGGGACCGGTCAGAATCTCGCGAGGTCAGAGGAGACCTGGAAGTGAGCTACTGACGCTTGCACATCAGGCAGCCACTGAGTGGTGAGGGTTGGCCACTCAAGAGCGGTGCTGAGGATCATATCATAGAGGAAGGGCGCATTCTTCTTCCATGTTTTGTACTCTGAGTAGTGGTGCCTTTGGTTAGCCATGACGATTGAAATCGGCCTTGGGGTCGCGAGAAAGGCATATAGAAGATCGAAGAGAGGTGAGGAGAGAAGGTAACAAACCTTCATTGATAATCTTCTCTTGAGCGTGCTCTTGCTCTTTGTCCTGGTCTTCCACTCCAGCTATTCAATTGTTAGTTCGAGATTTCGGACATCTTCATCAAGAGCTCCAGCTCACTCACCACGCTCCTCCTCGTAAGGCTCCATGACACTGTTTGAAGCAAAGTTCTACTCGACGCGACCACAAAAAGGGGGTTGAAAGGTCAATCCGCCGGGGAAAATGCAGGTAGGACTGGGAGAGTGAAAGGTGTAAAAGGGCGCTGGAAATTCACTGACACGAACGCGACTTGCGACGGGCGGGCAAGCTCAGACCGCGTTAATCGTTAATTATCACGCTAAACCACACTGGGCGATCGGAGGCTTGGCGCCGACTCCGAGAACAGCAGATCTGCCCGACCAACCTCCATCTTGGAAAGCTTCCCTCTCCACGACTTACGACTTAGACGTCTCCCCTCCTTTCGTCCACCCCCCACCTGGGGCTTCCTTTTACTAAAAGCCTTTCAAATCTCCTCCCCTGTGGCATCTTGCTTCAGCTTCTTCCTCGCCAGTTTACGGTCTTCTCAGCCCTCAGTTGGACGTGCGCTCTTTGATCACAAGGTCGCGCTGATTCCTCTCTCGACCACCGACTTCCTTTACCCGGTAAAAGCTTGCAACAGGCCTCTTCTTTTGTGTCAATATCTTGACCTTACAAAGCTCTTAACCCAAACCCATCGTCATCATGGGTGTCCCGAAGTTCTTCCGCTGGCTGAGCGAGCGGTATCCCGCGATCTCCATGCTGATCGCTGAGAGCCGCATCCCCGAGTTCGATAGCCTTTACCTCGACATGAACGGTATTATTCACAACTGCACGCATAAGGAAAGCGACTCCCCGACATTTCGTATGACCGAGGAACAGATGTTTATCGCGATTTTCAATTACATTGAGCACTTGTTCGGCAAGATCAAACCGAAGAAGCTCTTTTTCATGGCTGTGGATGGTGTGGCCCCACGCGCCAAGATGAACCAACAACGTGCGCGTCGATTCAGGACGGCGCTGGACGCCGAGGTGGCCAAGGAGAAGGCTATCCAGCAAGGCTTGGAGATGCCCAAGGAAGATGCATTTGACAGCAACTGCATTACGCCTGGTACCGAGTTCATGGCCAAGTTGACGCAACAACTGAAGTATTTTATCAACAAGAAGATCTCGGAAGATTCCGATTGGCAGGGAGTGGAGATTGTCCTCTCTGGCCACGAGGTGCCTGGTGAGGGTGAACACAAGATCATGGAATATATTCGGCGCGCGAAAGCGCAACCCGACTATCACCCAAACGTCCGCCATTGTCTTTATGGTCTCGATGCCGACCTTATCATGCTGGGTCTGCTCAGTCATGACCCTCACTTCTGCCTCCTCCGCGAAGAGGTGACTTTTGGCCGCCAAGTCTCCAAGAAGCCGAAAGAACTGGAACACCAGAACTTCTATCTATTGCATCTCAGCATGGTTCGAGAGTATCTGGAGTTGGAGTTCCAGGAACTGGAAGAGGAAGATGCTCTCACCTTCCCATTCGATATGGAAAGAGTGATTGACGATTTCATCCTCATGGCATTTTTCGTTGGAAATGATTTCTTGCCCAATCTGCCAAACTTGCATATCAATGAAGGTGCGCTGGCGCTCATGTTCAAGATTTACAAGGATGTACTGCGAAAGATGGGTGGTTACATAAACGAGCAAGGTGTGATCAATGTGGAACGGCTTGGAATCCTCGTGGAGGCACTGAGCGAGGTGGAGCACCGGTTTTTCCAAGCTGAGAATGCTGATGCGCAGTGGATCAACTCCAAGCGGAATGGTCTTGACGGCTCTCATGATGTCAAGCAGAAGTCGAAGGAGCTGACTATCACCTCGGCCCAAAAGGACATCCTGAAGAAGGTGAAGAAGTATGTCTTGAACCGGCCTGGCAAGGCATCTGAGCCGAAGCCGCTGGACTTCCCCTCGACGCTTCCGGCTCGTGACCGCACCTTCCTTGAGGGGCTTGCGAACGAGCTCCGAGTGCAGTGGTCCACCGTGGACAACGAGAATGGCGATCGATTCATGCGCCTTCAGCTCCCCCAACATCAAGGCGATGGCGAGGATGACGATGACGAGGAGGAGGATGAAGAAGCGTCGATGGCTGTCCAGCGCATTATCCGCAAGTACGAACGGGCCAAGGTCCAAGACATGACGGCCGAGGAGGTGCA
This sequence comes from Penicillium simplicissimum, assembly GCA_024706585.1. Taxonomy (NCBI): domain Eukaryota; kingdom Fungi; phylum Ascomycota; class Eurotiomycetes; order Eurotiales; family Aspergillaceae; genus Penicillium; species Penicillium simplicissimum. The sequence continues at coordinate 1,646,769 of JAMZTW010000014.1, forward strand.
AGAAGCTGCGGAGAAAAAGTATGACGCCAAGTTCCAGGAATGGAAGGACAATTACTACCGTTCCAAATTTGGCTGGGGGCTTGATAACGAGGAGGAGATGAAGCAATTGACAGAGAACTACGTGCAAGGATTGCAGTGGGTGTTGTTCTACTACTACCGTGGTATTGCGTCGTGGCCTTGGTTCTTCCGCTATCACTATGCTCCCATGATTTCTGGTCAGTCAATTTTTCCTGAGACACTGCTCCGTGTCTTGATTATCTGTCGCTTTTATACTTACGACTTGTTCAGATGTGAAAAAGGGTCTGGGTGCCGACATGAATTTCCGACTTGGGCAGCCTTTCCGTCCCTACGAGCAGTTGATGGGTGTCTTGCCGGACCGCAGTAAGAAGATTGTGCCAACGGCTTATTGGGATCTCATGACATCCCCAGACTCCCCCATCATTGATTTCTATCCTCGTGATTTCGATTTGGATATGAACGGAAAGAAGATGGAGTGGGAGGCCGTGGTCAAAATTCCCTTCATTGACGAGACCCGACTATTGGCCGCCCTGAAAACAAAGGAGAAATTCCTTACTCCCGACGAAAAAGCCCGCAATACCTTCGGGGCTAGTTTGAAGTTCACGTATTCACCAGATGTGAATTTTGTGTATCCTTCCTCGATGCCTGGCGTGTTCCCTGACCTGCCGAACTGCCACTGCATTGAAAATCTTTTTGACCTTCCTACTATGGATGGATTGGAGCCATACAACGGCCTGATGGAGGGTGTGCATTTAGGCGAGGCCGCTTTGGCGGGCTTCCCCAGTATCAAGACACTGCCTCACGTTGGCCAGCTAGGCTTCCATGGAGTTACTGTGTTCCAGCAGGAGAGTCGCAACGAGAGTCAAGTCATCACACTTCTCGACCCAGGAAGCCGGTCCGGCATTGAGTTGGCCAAGCAGAAACTTGGAAAGCGAGTCCACGTCGGCTATCCTTATCTGCAAGAGGCCCTCGTCGTTCGTGTTTCAGACGAGTTGTTCGATTACATCCTTCCCCCAGGCGAGCAGCACGTTGTCCACATTCCTCACACCCCTCAGCAAATCGAGCAGTTCAAGAAAAAGGCGGACAGAATTGAAAGTCATTACAGCAAGCGTCTTGGTATGATCATTGGAAGCGTGGAGTCTTTAGTCCACATTCAGCCCCTGAAGGGCATGATCAAGACCGATGAGGGTGCCGTCATCAAGGAGTTTGCCGACATTCCTGGCCAAGAGACCGACTATGCCCTTCAGATAGTTGTCGACGAGGTTGTTAACCCCGATGAACGCTTTATCGAGAGGGAGGCTTTACCTATCGAGGAAGAATTCCCCGAGGGCTCTCGCGCATTCTTCCTAGGCGATTTTAACTATGGACGACCAGTCCATATCACTGGCCATACCGACGGCAAGGTGAACGGGTTGCTCGCGGCTGTCAAGGGTCGCGAACCCGAATTCGGAAAAGCACGCGTCATGGAGTCTGAAAAGCTCTGCCCCTACATGCCCTCGTACGCTATCGCCCGCAGCCTTAACCTCAATCCTTTGGTTCTGGCTAAAATCACCTCCTCGTTCTCCGTCGATGTGGACGGCGCGCGTGTGAATCTGGGCCTGAACCTCAAGTTCGAGGCCCGGAAGCAAAAAGTTCTCGGATATTCTCGCCGTGGGCAGTCTGGATGGGAGTTCAGTCAGAAAGCAGTTGATCTGTTACATCAATACATGATCAACTTCCCTGAATTCATCGCTGGAATCCAGCGTAATCCTCAAAAGGATCGCTACGCCCCAACTGATTTCTACCCGGAAGAGATCGCCATCGCTAAGATGAAGGATATCCGCGAGTGGTTGAAATCCGCCGAGAGCAATAATTTCGAGCGAGTCCCTCTGGATGCTGAGCAGCTGGATTCCGACGTTGTCGCGCTTATTGAACAAGACGCCGACAAGCTCGGTGTGACCCAAATGGAGGCCAAAAAGGTTCGCGGTGTTCCTCGAGGCGCGCTCCTTCGTCCCGCCGACGTTGAACATCGTCTGGGCAGTCAGACATTCAAGCTTGGAGACCGGGTTGTGTATTGCCAGGACTCCGGCAAAGTGCCAATCGCCACCCGTGGTACGGTAGTCGGTCTCACCAGAACATCTCGTGCACTTTTGCTTGACGTTCTATTTGATGTGTCTTTCATGAGTGGCACTACCCTTGGCGGTCGCTGTTCCCCCTTCCGCGGCCAAACAGTGCTTGCCTCATCTGTGCTCAACGTCTCGTTCCGCCAGTTGATTGCTACTTCCCGCGCTGCAAACAATCAACAAACCAACCAACAGCCAACTCCCCTCACCGTTCCTGGCTACGGTGCCCCCTTGGGCCCTAATGGCAAGGGCCAGCTGAGAAATGCTCCGGCTCCTGCGCCATTGCGGGGTTCATTTAGGGGTGCTGTGTCCGGCCAGAATGTTCACCGTGGTGGACATGTCGCTATGAACAATGGCCAGCCAATGGTGCTTCCGCACCGTCCGCATCCCAACAATGGCCCTCCTCGTGGCCCCCGCGGTAACGGTAACCGTGGCCGAGGCGGATACAGAGGTGGATATACCTCCGTCGACAATAGCGACCCCAGTGAAGGCATCATTCAGAACAACCCGAACTTCCGTCCCAAGAACATGTCTCAGGTTCCCCCGCCTCAGGGCCTGGATCGGGGCCGTGGCCGTGGACGAGGACGTGCCAATGGCCAGCGTGGCCGCGGCCGAGGTGGCCGAGGCGGTGCTCCCTCTGTCAACAGCCAGTAATGTGATTGAAAAATCTCTTCTCAGCGATGGAAATGGATAAAGTCTATGGTATTTGCAATTGTGGGTGTGACACTTTTCTGGGTCTTTATCTGGTCGCGCACATTGCGCATGACTGGTATCGTTGCCCGAACTCATGTATTCGGTGGATGAAGTGACCTAAGAGCAAAATTACAAGATATGAAATGAAATGACACCATAGCTTGAGATCTCTTCCTGCTCAATGATATCTTCTAGTCTGAGTAGCAAGCTCAAAGCCCAAGGCACAGTCAGGCTGTTCATTCCGAAAACCTTCAACTACGACCACCAACCCATTCGAACCCGTGACTCAATCACCGATGCGTCTTCCGAAACAGTACTCGTGTCTGGGTATTGGGAAAGATGTGTTCTCCAATTCCAATATTTGCCGGCCTCCATCCGACTCGATCACCCTCGAACTTGAACTCATAGTCCATGATAATCCGGCTCATGATCGCCTTGATTGTAGTCGCAGCGAAAAATCGTCCTGGACAGGCTTGCCGCCCAAATCCAAAATGCATATTCGACGGGCCGATACTGATAAAGCTGGTTGTAGGAGATGGAGCCTGTGGCGTCCCATTTGGCTTTTCTTGTTCCTCTGCAATATTCCCGTTCGAGGTTATGCTGACAGGTCGGAGGGCCTTCCGATCTGCTGGATCCTGGCACCACCGGAATCCATCAAAGCTGGCTGGGTTCGAGACGAAGGTTGGATCTTTGCTAATGGGACCAGACGGGAAGCAGATGTGTACTCCCTTGGGGAGGTGCAGGCCGTCTGATAAGGTCAAGGGCTCTTTGACAATACGGTGCATGGACACTTTGTCAGCTAGATTAGCAGATGTTCACACAATCCTATCAAGAAAGCGTGGAAACGAATCGCGCACATTCACCCGGTGGCCCCCACCGCTGCGATTCACGCAGAAAGCTATCCAATCGTTTCTGGGCGTCAAATGATGCCTTGGTAGCGTTATCCCACCCATCGCCCAACGTCAGCATAATCTCTTCGCGCAACGGCTCGATATACTCCGGCCGCTGAATCAAATCGTAGAGAAGCTGGCACAGCGCAATCGAGCTCGTGTGTACAACCGCCAAGCTCATCAAAATCAAATTATGATGTGCCAGCGCTTCGGGATCCAGATCCTGCTCGTCTTGCGCCATGTCCATCATCCACTGCAAGAAGTCGTCCGGTTTGACATAGTCTGGGTCGTTCGTGGCCTCGGCGGCGCGGCGCTCATTAATCATGGGGATGAACAGGCTCTTGGCGACTTGTAGCTGTTTCTTCATATGGCGCACCGAAGGGAGGAATGGTGCGATGAAGGGTCTGATGAAGTTTGGGAAGGGGCGCAGTAGGAGGATTGTGATGCCTACGTTGACTGAGTAGTTGCTTGCTATTTCGAGCCATTGCTCGTTGTGTCGGAGGGAGTAGGCGAGGATTCTGGAGGTTGCGCGCGAGATCAGCCTGACGAACATATCGTGGGCGTTGATGTTGATCCATTGGTCTGTTTAGTAAAGTTATTGGAGTTAGAGAAGCCCTGGTTATATGGATAGGATGGCTTACCTTCGCAATCGGGGAGAACGGAGTCAAAAGCGTGACGCAACTCGTTGATTACCCAAGGCGTGATTCGAGCTGCGTAGTATTAGTCAAGGAAACCATATCTTTCATGGACGCTTATACCAATGCTTGGAGTAAGGCGCTTTCGCACCGTATTTGAGGGCAAATAGCTGTTGACCTTGATGTTGGTGTATTCCCCCAACGCATTCTATTCCACGTATGCTCAGCTTGAACTTCGACTGACAAAGGTAGCATTACCTATCTCACAAGCGTACCTCAAACTGCGCATCCAAAGAACTGATGATCGATGGTGGAAGATGTCTCAACTCCTCCACATACTTGATAGGCAAAACGACAATCTCTCCGTCACCAGTGAGCATACGGAAGGGATCATTCTTGAACTATGATTCATGTCAGCACCGCACGATTCCTCATCCACGCATTACCGAACTTTCTCATAGCTTGAGTATATCATCGACTTTGCCTTTGGGTAGAAGATGAACCGGTTGAAGAGGTCCGGCAAGTAGTCACTGTATCTGATAATGGGGATCTGCTTGAGGCGGGCATCGGGTTTCTGGCGCAAGAAGTAGAGCACCAGGAATACCCCGAAAATGAGCCATGCAGCGGAGCTGGCCATCTGTGGGACTGAAGAATTGGGAGACAGATTTGGAAAGCTGAGAAGAATTTCTGGGGAGATTAAAGGTGGTTTTCTGTGTCAGGATAACTAGATGGAGGGTGGCACAAGAAACCGTCTGATAGTGTTGACAAGTACTCTGCGGCGCTTACTGGACGTTTTTGAGCCGGAGAAAGAAAGAGAAAAGAAGGAAGAAGATAAAGCGCAAATTACTTCGTGAAAAATGAATTGTCAAGTAGCCCTTTTGGGAATGGCACTGCATAAGTGTCTCTTGGACTTCTTCTATTTGGTCGAACAAAGATACTGGTGGGGGCCCATTTTCTATACACACTTTTGTAAGGCTCGCCTTTTCCCTCGATATACAAACGCCAGGCGCACATGCAAAGTAGACATTACAAGGGAATCTTTCACAATGCTCATTCCAGACCGACCCAAGAGCCTTCATCGTCGTCGTCAGCTTCAACCATCTGCTCGTCGGCTTCGTCGGCATCGCCGTTGTCCAGGACTAGCAAGGACGTGGATGGCTTCTTGTCGGCAAGGACGGGCTTGGATAGAAGATAGCTCAGGTCGTAGACATTCTTCTCTGTGAGTCGCTTGAGATTCTCTCGAATCTCGTCGACCGCACGCTGAACCGCACGCAGCTCGGGCGCAAAAGTCCCCGAGTTGTCTTTGAGGTAGCGACCGTGGCAGCTGAACAGAGACTCAATCCACAGCAAATTGAATTCCAGATGGGGGGTCTCATCGGCCGCGTGTGCGACAAAGCGAAGCAGGCGGGGCAGATAAACTGTGGGCACGGACCGCACCACGTGCGGAATATCGGATGGAGGAATGGCCTCGTACACAGCACGTAGAAGCTTCGATTCATTCAGACGGAAGGCCATGATTAGCGCCTTCAAGAAAGTGTTCTCGTCGTCCACGGTGTCAGATGCTGCGGCCGCCTTGGCGGCATCAAGAGTGGCGAGGATGGTTGACGGAGTAATGGTGATATCTAGATCAAATGGATCAAAGACAAAGTCCGAGTCCAAACTGTAAATCAGGAGGCCCTCCGTGGATGCCGCACAAAAGGAGCGACCGCTGGGGGCGAAATCCACCGATGTCACCCGCACTTCCGGCCGGACACTGCGCACGCCAGGGTCACCACGATGCGCGCCGGGCAGAGTACGGTCAATACGATCTTCCTTGTCAGACATCTCACCCGACTCGTCCAGAAGGCCACGGGGTCCAGCCTCGGTGAGATCTCGGCTGTTCAAGAACTCCTGAGTACCATCCAGAGAGGTGTTGACTGACACTGTAAACTTCTTGATAAGAGATCCGGTCGTCACGTCGTACAGACAGATATATTTGCTGTTACCAGCCGCAAGGACACAGCTACCATCGGCGCTGTAGGTAATACGGTTGAAGGACTTTGTTCCGGCTGAGTTGGCGGCGGTGCGCCTGTCGGAGAGTTTGCGTCCACCAGAGACATCGCGACGTCCGTCAAGACCACCTTCTTGAACGGCCTCGAAAACATTCCAGAACGACAGCTGGCCGTCAAGGGTGGAGGCTGCAATCTGCAAGCCATCAGGCCGGAACGAGACGCTAAGCACATCGGATTGCAGCTGGAGGGGTTCACTGGTTTGGGCGCGGCCGAAAATGCTCCACACACGGACTGTGTGATCCCAACTGCCACTGACCAGATGGTTACCATCCGCGGCAAAGGCAAGGCTAGACACAGGGGCCTCGTGGCCGGAAAGCTGATCTAGCAATTGGCCAGTTTGGACGGACCACACGTGAATATCGAAATCGTCGAGCGAGCCGGCGCACACGACTTCGCCACTGGGGTCAACCGCTAAAGAAGAGAACGAGAGACGGGTGGGTGCAGTAAAGGTTCGGAAGTTGCGGTACCGGATCAAATCCCACGCGCGAATCGAACCGTCCAGAGAGGCAGTAAACAAAACGTTACCCTTGTTTGCAAACTGACACGCGGTCACTCCGCTTTGATGCTCGGTGAAAGTCACAATGCAGAAGCCTGACTTGACATCCCACACCTTGATCTTACCGTCGTCGGCAGTCGTGACAATTTTCTGACCGTCCGGCGAATAGGCAATTGAGTTCATGGAGTCGAGATGACCCTGCTGCTTCAAAATGTACGACTCGGACTGCCACTCCCACACCAGCAGCTGGCCGAACTTGGAGGATCCAAATGCAAGCCACTCTCCAGATTGGTTGATGGTCACAACATCAATGTTGCTCTGAGAGACACTGTAAAATTCAGTTAGAGATTGTGTCGATGCGACACGGGGTGCGTGATACATACCTCAGCAAATGAATTGTGTTAAATTCGGGCAGATCGTAGAGCCCAAACAGGCCATTGGAGAAGCCAACCACCAACAGATTGGATTTCGCATGAAAGGCGGCGCAGTTGACTTTGGCGTCATTCTGCATGAAGAAGTTCTTTTTGGTAATCCTCCATCGCTCTGATGCAATAACCTCGCCTGTTTCAAAGTCCTTCTTCGTGAGGTACTCCCAACGGAAAAGAGCACCATCCTGACTGACAGTGTAGATCTATTTGGGGAATGAGCTGGATGTGACAAAACGAGGCCAAGTCAGGGGATGAACTCACCAGCTCTTGATTGGCGTCGAACCAAGCGCAGACAACTCCATATCGGTGTCCCGACAGTGTGGTCGGCTCAAACCCATCCTCTGGATCCAGACTCCATACCCGTGCCGTCAAGTCCTTTGAAGCAGTGAGCAAGAACCTTGAGTCGCTCGACCACTCGATGTTCTGAATGTCGTCAAAATGTCCCGCGAGGTCACGATGTAAGACAAAGGGAGCAAATTCGATTTCGCCATTGGTTTCGGTGCCGGGAGTCGAGGGGGTCTGCCAAAGCTGAAGTCGTCTGCCCACAGCGACTGCAAAGTGCCGACCCGACGGAGAAAACTTGAGCGCAGATACCTTGCCCTTAAAGGAAAAGTGGTGAATCGCAATGCGCCGGTGGAAATTGGTCAGAATAGCTCGGCCATCCTCATCGACCGTGAGCAGAAGATTTCCTCGCGGTGTGAGGTCAAGTCGAACAATGTTCTTGCGGTGGGCGAAAGGAAGGGTATATGAAGTGTTGCTGAAAAGTCAAAGAATGAGCAATTGTGGCCCTGGGCAGCATATTTTTTGATCATGAACGACCTACTGCACAAGATCAAAGACCGAGACACGATTGCCTACTGGTGAGAGCAAGCAGGTGCCATCGGGAGTAAAGAGCAGGTTGCCCTTGCGGTAGACCGTTCCCAAAAGATTGGAGAACTATATGAAGGGTTAGCCGGTATTTCAGGAGAGCCGAGAACCATACTGACCTTGAAGTCTGTCTTCATTTTCCCTTTGCGACAGCTCGACACGCTCCGTCAAAAATTCGTCTTTGCTCGCATCGACCAAATCCAAAAAGATAAGGCTCGGATCAGCGATAGTCCGGCCCCGCGCCCAAAGAGGGATAGTGGATACGCTAGTCCCAAACAGGCAAGGCCAGGTATACTCCAGAAAACGAAAGGAGATTCAGGGGGAAGCAGCAAGCAAGCAGCTCATCGCCTCTCCCCTTTCCTCCCAGGATCTCCGACCAATCTTTCAACTCCGGCCTGGTTAATTGCTGAGGAGTCTCCTGTCGCTTTCTTCGCATCTTCGCACCTTTTGAAACTCCCATCCGACCCGCACACTCATCATGTCGACAACAGAGACCGCCAGCCCCATTGGCATTGCCAATGTAAGACCTCATTTGCTTCCCGAACCTCCGAGAACGTGTTTTGGTGACATGAGAGCTAACTACATATCCTTCAATCTAGCTCCCCAACCAGCGGTGTGTACCTACACGTCCTCGATGCTGAATTGATTTCAAGGGCATGATTCTAATTGATGTTATCCAGACACAAGATTGTCGCGAAGCGGGGTGCGGCTTTCACAATTATGGTGTGTCTAAGCTCGGAATATCCCAGCTTGAGCTTCAACACTAATGACCCTGTCTGCAGGTTGCCGGAGAGTCGGGATTGGGAAAGACTACCTTCATCAACACCCTCTTCTCCACCACCATCAAGAACTATGCCGATCACAAGCGCCGCCACCAGAAGCAAGTCGACCGTACCGTCGAGATCGAGATCACCAAGGCCGAGCTGGAGGAGAAGTTCTTCAAAGGTGCGATATGATGGACCCCAATCAATGACCATGATCGATGGATGTGTTGTGTACATCGTGCACGCTGCGCTTGCAGATTATTGACCCGGCTTGTTGTTCTCATGCAGTTCGCCTGACCGTTATTGATACCCCCGGCTTCGGCGACTACGTCAACAATCGCGACTCGTGGCAGCCCATTATTGAGTTCCTGGATGATCAGCACGAGTCCTACATGCTCCAGGAGCAGCAGCCCCGCCGTACCGACAAGATTGACATGCGTGTGCACGCTTGCCTGTACTTCATCCGCCCCACTGGACACACCCTCAAGCCTCTCGACATCGAGGTTATGAAGCGCCTGAGCTCCCGCGTCAACCTGATCCCCGTCGTTGCCAAGGCTGATACCCTCAGCCACGCCGATCTCGCCAAGTACAAGGAGCGAGTGAGTCGGACACTACCCTCGGCGCTGGGCCGGATGCGAAGACGCCATGGACTAACATGACAACTAGATTCGCGCTGTTATCGAGGCCCAGGGCATCAAGATCTACACCCCGCCGATTGAGGAGGATGATGAGCACGCCGCCGCCCACGCCCGCAGCCTGATGGCTGCTATGCCGTTCGCCGTCATTGGTTCTGAGAAGGATGTCAAGGCCAACGATGGCCGTGTTGTCAAGGGTCGCCAGTATGCCTGGGGTGTTGCCGAGGTTGAGAACGAGGACCACTGCGATTTCAAGAAGCTCCGTTCCATCCTGATCCGCACCCACATGCTGGATCTTATTCACACTACCGAGGAGTCCCACTACGAAGCCTACCGCGCCCAGCAGATGGAGACCCGCAAGTTCGGCGAGGCACGACCCCGCAAGTTGGACAACCCCAAGTTCAAGGAGGAGGAAGAGAACCTACGCAAGCGGTTCACCGAGCAGGTCAAGGTCGAGGAGAGCCGTTTCCGACAGTGGGAGCAGAAGCTCATCTCCGAGCGCGACCGACTCAACAAGGATCTCGAGGCCACTCACGCTGCGTACGTATACAATCTACGGAATATTTGTTCTTTGGTGACTATTACTGACCTCTTGCAGCATCAAAGCCCTCGAGCAAGAGATCGAAGGCCTGCAGGGCTCCGGTACCCGCAGCCACGGTCGTCGCTAGAATGGTGGTTCAAAAAGGGGGTGGGCACACTTGTGCTTGCTCCCTCGTCGTTTTTGTTTCTTGAGTACCCAATATCTTGCAATTCATGCGCCTGGGAGGGCGCACCTCCGCCTCAAAGGGCTGGTTCGTTTTGTTCTGTTATATCCATTTCCCGCTGGTAGCTAGCGATGGAGTCTACATCCTTGATAATAACCCTCCTGTATTCTGTAGCGCGGAAAATACAGAGTTAATGCTTTGTTCGAATTTAGGGGTTGTGCTTTTTATTCCTTTGCTCGAATTGACTATTTTGACCATCACCCCATAGTAAACTTCTATGTTTAGCGTTTCAACTTCGTAACTAGCTGACTCCAGAGCTCGTATGTACTGTAGTCCAATTCCAAAGTGGATTCTCGGGCTCCATTTCGCCGAGCTCCCCGCGCATCTTCCAAGTATTAACTTCTGCCACGGTCACAAAACGTCTCCCGGTCTGCTTTCATGCTTGTCGCGACCTTAGCCTCCAGGCTGATCCAGCGGTCATGCCTCCAAAGAAATTTCCCGCGAGGCATTTGCATACGCTAAGAACACATAACGGTACGCGGCGCATTCCACTAACCGTGGCCGACTCGGTACTAATCGTTTCCATCTTGCGCTAGGCCCCGTTAATGCCGTCGCCTTCTCAAGCTACCCTGGCACCTACGTCCTAACAGGCTCCTCCGATCGCGCCATTCACCTCTCGCGCGCCGTCCCCAGCAATGCTGAAAACTCTGCGACACCGGTAGAGACCACCACCCCGATCCAGCGGTACGAAGCACATGGCTATTCCGTGCTTGACGTGGCTGTTGCCGCGGACAATGCACGCTTTGCTAGTGTCGGAGGCGATCGGCAGGTGTTCTTATGGGATGTCGAGCAGGGAGCGACTATGAGGCGATGGACTGGCCATAACAGTAAAGTTGAGGCCGTGCAGTTCGCCGGAGAGGGTGATTCAGTAGTTGTATCTGGTATGAGCCATTGATCTTAACTCGTTGCGACAGTGATTTCCTTTCGAAAGTTCACCTGCTAACGGATGATGCTCGTTTGGTTTAGGCAGTGCAGATACCACGATTAACTTGTGGGATACTCGGTCCAATGCTAACAAGCCTATCCAAACTCTCACCGAAGCGAGCGACACCGTCTCATCTCTACATGTGCATATGCCTACATACTCCATTGCCAGCGGTAGCTACGACGGCCACGTCCGTGTCTATGACGTTCGCATGGGCAAGACAACGGTTGATGTTCTGGCGCACCCGGTGACAAGTGTACGGTGCTCAGCAGATGGCAACGCATTGCTGACGTCTACGTTGGATAGCTATATCCGCGTGCTGGATCGCGCAGACGGAAAACTCCTAAGAGCTTTCGGCGGACCGTCTAAGAAAGACGAGCAACTTGCGCAGGGCTTACTCATGACCAAGCCCCGCCATACTTACCGCAACACAGAATTGCGAGTCCGCTCGGTTTTTGCGCAAGGCGATGCAGTGGTCCTCAGTGGCAGTGAAGCCGCTCCGAAAGGTGAGGGCGCTACGCCTGGGGCGGCTGTTTTCGCGTGGGATATCCTGAGTGGCGAGACTGTTGCGATAGTGCCAATGGGAGAGGAGGTCAAGGCCGTGGCCAGCGTGGCGTGGAATGAGAAGGGCTACTGGGTAGCGGGTTGTGCGGATAGTAAGTGGCCTTTCATTTCAGCTGATGGATGGATTCCATGGGGGTTGAACTCACGCACTGACAATCGTCCCTCTTAGGTTCCGTCCGGGTCTTTGGTTGAGGACAACCTGGTTGGCGCAGAAGAGAAAGTTCTGGAGTATCTCCAGGAAGTTCTCCGTCAGGCAGGCGCCGATTCACACTAAACACGCGTCGGACGCGGGTCACCATCTACCCCGCTATCCTATTTCCTCATCAGCGACGTGACCAACATGAGTGCCCCCGCCTTGCCGGGCCTGGGCCTCCTCCTCGAGTACCAGAATCTGAACCCTTCTTCGAGCGTTCCCCCTTCGTCGAGCGCCGACGAGACAGAATAGTAGGGTCCGTCGGACACGGCCCAAGCTGAAACGCTCGATGATGACATCCACGACGACTCCGACTTATACGGGTGGGACGCTAGAGGCGCCGGTAGTAAGGCACTACTGTTGCTAACGATAAATATTACTCGTTTCTGTGCTATAACGCTGCTCTCTTTCTTAATCGCCCTTTGTAGCTAGTATGACGATCCTACTGGCTCCGCTATGCGATATATTAAATACTACCTGTTTAACCCTCGAGTCAGGTAGCGTAACGGCCGGCGTCCTGGCCCTGGTTACATGGACTTCATTCTTCGAGTCTGTAGCTAAGGAGATATATATTTAAAGAGTGGACCTGAATAGATAGCTCTAGTCCTCTAGAAGTCTACTAAGCTACTGTACTCAGAGTCGGTAATACCTAGTATTGCGTGTAAAATTTAAATATAAGGATCTGATTGGCTAGCCTAGATCCCGCTATTCTGATTGGCTAAAACATTAAAGTTGAATGCCTTAGGCATCAATTGAATTTGAATTCTGAAATATTTTTAGATTTCAGTGAAATATAACAGCCCTACTGGGGGTGCCAGACTATTAGGTAGGAAAATGCACGGACCTTAGATCTAGGTCAAGAAGGCGATGCTGCTTAACGTAATCCACGGCCATCTCGGCCACACGGCCAACTCGGCCACCTCCCCCCATTAAGAATTTTCAAATCAAGATAATTCAACCAAAACAATATTAATTCGTCTCAAATTAGCGCTTATTACATCGGTTAATCTTATGACCTATCTGCCCACACCCGCTACATGTTGGCGGAGCCCTTTTGCGTGGTAAATCTGCCTGATTCGCTGATTCGCCTGCCTCATGCGATACCACCTGGCTATCTTCGACTGGCTGCTCTGGCTGCTGAGCTAGCTGTAGGCCCTCTGCGATAGTTAGGCCTCCTTCGTGAGCTATCTGCCGATTCGAGCGTGTACGTTTCTGGCGTTTCTTCTCATTCGCGCGGCGAAGGCTAGCGTTCTCCTGGGATAGTAATGCAGCGCTATGCATCGCGAGATAGGCACTCTTGATAATTTGATCCACAGCAGTTTTTGAGGGCGACGGGGGGCTATTTGACCGCTGTTTCAATAGATCTTTGAGTCGTTTAGCCTGCCTTTGTAGCTGAATCACTGTCTTAGGCGTCTTTGGTGTGAATTGGCTAGATCTGCTGCTTGGCCGGCTACCTGGTGGCGTTGGCGTGTTGAGCGATATATTCAGCTTAGCTAGCACACGCTCTGGATCAAACGGTGTGATACCAGTAGTAGCGAAGCTAGTCTGGATAGTCTGCGGCTTAAAGGCCTCGATACGCGCCCGAGGATATTCTGCGAGGAAGTCGAGCTTATCGATGTGGTTGTAGCTATTGCGGGCTAGATCGCTAACGAAGCGACCGTAAGCACGCTTTAGCGGCGCGAAGCAGCCAACATCTAGCGGTTGGAGTAGATGCGAAGAATGCGCTAGCATACAAAGCGATATAATATTATTATCCGCGCAGATCTTATCGAACTGTGGTGTAAGATGGCTACCGTGGCCATCAAGAATCAGTAGCCGATATCGACCTCGTACGCGCGAATTTGTGTGTGGGATAAAGTGCTTTTGTAGCCAGCGAAGGCCTATCTCATCGGTAGTCCAGCCATTATTCGAGACCTCGATTCGCCAATCGCTAGGTAGGTTTGATTCAAACCAGCCAGAGATATAGACCTTCCCTGCGAATATCACGCATGGCGGTAGCGAGTAGCCATCAGCACAGACAGCTTCGATAGCAGTAACCCATTCGCGGTTTCCTGGCTGTAGGATAGAGCGGCGACCGTAGTATTCAGCTCGAGTAACTACCTTTTGCGCAGAGATAAGGCCCATCGCGAATCCAGTCTCATCGAAGTTATAGATATCCTCCGCTAGGATACCATTCTCCTCTACCACACGCTTAACGCTATCAAACCAGGCGCGAATCGACCGAGGGTCTTCGTTTTGGGCACGTTGGTAATCGTAGCGTCTCGAATAGCGCGATTGGAGCTCGTCGCGGCGTTTCACGAAGGATGATACCCAATTCACGCCTACTGTAGGCGCTGGCGATTCACCGCGTGTAGCGAGTAGTATATCAGCCATCTCTCGAATAGCAGAAGCCCTAGGTGCTGCACCACGCGAATCCATAGAGAGTATCCACTTAGAAAGTGAATCTTCTTCTAACTGTGTCAATTTATGGCTATGCCAGCGCTTCTCGACGCGTGAAGCCATCCCGGTGGCGCGGTCCTGTAGAGTAGTCTTCGGTACATCGTATAGCTGCGCTGCGGCGCGTAGCGATTTGACTTGGCCCTTTTCATAGGCCTGGAGGGCTAGTAGGATCCTGCCCTCCTGCTCGGTAGCTTTCTGACGAGATTCAGAGCGGTTGGGTGGCATAGTGGATAGTTGAATTAGGTGGGTTGGTGGAGACGCGTGATTTCTGGTGGGGTGGCCGAGTTGGCCGTGTGGCCGAGATGGCCGTGGATTACGTTAACCAATCCTTCTTGGTCAACAACCCGATTTTGCTACTGAGGACAGCGTTTAAACATCCTTCTCACCACTTTCTATGTACTGCATACGGAGTAAACGCGCCCACATGTTGAAATTTGAAGCAATTAAATTTTAATTGCTACACTATCACCACCTTCGTTTTTCCACTTACTTTTGTTGAACTTGCAATTAATTAGGCCTCTGTCTCCAGAACTAGTTCAGTTAACTTTAACCTGACCAGATACTGTTATTAATTAATTGAGAATCAACGATTGGCCGTGACCCTCAACTACCTCGGTCCACTCCAACAAATCGTGTGTGGTGTTGAAGCGAAGCTGCACGAGGTTCGCAAGTCTGTCGGTATGTACAAAGTTCGGAGTACATAGGTACAATGCTCATTGCTCAGTTTGAGCCCAGCCGAATTATTACCCGCCGAGAGCTTTCCGCCAAAGCAAGACCATCATCACTTGGCTCGCGAGTAGTTAAGTCCATGCCACTACAAGGTGAGCTCCGATTGATGACGGACTCCGAAATCAAAGAATAACATAACACGATAAGTACGTTGATAACGCAATTAATCTAACCCCGTGCAATCTATTTTCCATTCCCTTATTTGCTATTGTCTAATCATTCCGCCGACTCCGTAGGAATTCTTGGCCATGCCATACAATATACAAGACATTAAGGCATCAATATTTCTAATCGGCCAAAATTAAGGCGCTAAATTTGTTTGTTTAGGGGGGGTTTTTTTGAGTGGAATTCGCCATCCCTATTACAAAACCAGGCCGTCCATCCTCTACTGTTTCAGACTGTTTCTCTTGCCCCAACCCTCATCATGAACACTACGCCAGAACAGATTATTAACATCGAAGATGCTCTCGTGTCAGACGAGAATCCAGCGCGCGATGAAGATACACTCGATTTTAAACGCTGCGCTAGATTACACAACTACCTAGTCGTATACGCCTATATAGCCCGTAATGGAACAAATACGCCTGATCTCGACGCCTTAGCCAGCGAGTTATGGTTCTTTAACCGGCCGAACGAGAATATTGAGGCCATTCGCGCTCGGCTTGACCTATCATTAAACTTATTCCTTAACTCAATCTATGATCCGCCGCCGGGATTCTTCTACTAGGTGAGCAGGCTTCGAATAGAACTTATCGACGAGTCTTTCCCGCTCGAAGACAACGATTTCGAGGATAACGAGCGGTTTATAGTCATTTACGATATAATTCCCGATCTAGGCCCCCACTGTCTCGGTGTTCTCTATGACTAACTAAACCATCGTGCGTTATTCCCATTAACTATCGAGAATTCAGAAAGTATCGAGCCCGTTACTAAACATTAGGATATGTGGTTTCCTCTTGAAACGATCCTGACCTAATAGATCTATATACTCCGAATGGGAAAAATCACGGCCGATCCACGGAACAAGAGAGACTTGTCCGATAAAGAAGCGAATTCGCGACATTAAATTGGATTATAGTATTAGCACCTATACTGCGCTGCTCAGATTAATAGTACGGTTGCTACGATAGACCACTACACGGACGCGATTAAATCGCGTATACAGTCTCTTTTGCTAATATCCCGGAATGCACCATTTTTTACCGATACAGAGCTCGATACAGCTTTAGTGCCAAAGAAATGCTTTATTCGCTCTTTTCTGACCCGAGTAAGGACCCCACGTTTTAAACTAATCGCGCCCGGCCTGGAGGTTCCGAATGACAAGGAAGCCTTCACAGCGCGTCAGATGTTTAACGCGGAAGGTCAGGGCAGGGATGTGCCGTCATTCCTACTCTTTGCATCTGCGGATGATAGCCGCAAGATCAGTTTCAACGAAGAAATTCATCGTTTGTTCTTTGGATCGAGAAATGATGTGCCATTCAACGAAGGTGATCCTGTTCCCACAGGATTATATAGTGCAACGGTCAATCGATTCGAATACGATTCTGAAGAGACTGGATTCCACCTTCTACTGCCATTCGCACTACGACCGAATCTTGCCGACGAGGATGGAGCTAGGCGGAGTGATGGAACACTAGTGCCATCTGGCTCATTCACGCAGCTTTTCCAGCATGGCGTTTTTCACCCGTTTGGCGGAGAGCACCGGGGGCAGAGATTGGAGAGGCTGTTTGATCGATGGACTGAATTGATCGAAAGTGGCGTGTGGACAGTGGGAGAAAATGGCGTTGAGGGAGGGATCGATCTGTTCCAGGATGCAGATCATGGCGCCTGGGAGGATTACTGGATTCCCCCATCCTGGTAGATTTGAAGAATTATTAAGGAAAACGCGCCTTATATAGTTATATAGATTATAGAGGTCTTTTAAGCTAAGAGGACTCTTCTTTATCTTTAAAGTATACTAAATTACTATAGATAATAGGCCTTCTATAAAGTAATAAAGGAGTTACTTCTCTTTCTCTTTCCTCTCTTATTAGCGTAGGATAATAAGAAGCTATTTTAGGGTTAGTCTATAGTTATAATTAAAGTAATAATTTAAATAATTTAATTATATTATATAGGAATACCTCGGGTAGGTCATATAATATTCGTGTGCGAATCTCGAGGGGTAGGTAGCTAAACGGCGACTCGGTAACGGTACAGGCTTAGCGAAAATTAA
Organism: Penicillium simplicissimum; assembly: GCA_024706585.1. NCBI lineage: Eukaryota > Fungi > Ascomycota > Eurotiomycetes > Eurotiales > Aspergillaceae > Penicillium > Penicillium simplicissimum. The sequence goes on from JAMZTW010000014.1 coordinate 1,664,177, forward strand.
GGCCTTAGGGGGTGCCGCAGCATTTTTCGGGGGGTGCCATAAGTCGTACTCTTAACTAGTTAGTTAGTTACCCTCGATAGGTTAGCCAGATGGTCACGTGTGGAGGTAGCTCTAGCTAGCATGAGAATACGAGACATCTTCCGCTCCCCTTCTATGCTTAATGCGTATAATGGGTCACCGACAGAGCTCGACAATCGGCACAAAGTCAGAACTCGGGCCGTGGGCACGGTGCGAAATTCGAGGATTCGGCGGTAGCTTCCTTGTAAGGGTGTGTTGCTGCTCTGATGACGGTCGCAGTAGATCCAGACCAGATGACGATGTAAAGGCAAGCCACCAGCAATGGGCGTGCTCGAGTTTCTTGTTTATCCCGAGTAATATTGGGATCTGTGAATTACTATATCCGGTTAGTAATTTGCCGATTCTGGGTTAGCGCCCGCGATACGCACGTCACGATGTATGAAGTCTTATCAGTCATGAGTGCCTCTTCTACCTGCCTGCCTTCTCACTTCCCCCCTTGTCAAGTTCTCACCCACCATGGATCTACCGTCTGAGCTCTCATCTTCTGAGTTCTCGTCAGCTGATTCCGAATCTGAGGATCCTCTTGCGCTACTGGCGAATGATGTGACGCAGCAGCCATTCACCACCAACGCGAGCTTATACAGGTCCTTGGAACAACGTCAACGAGAGCTTCGGCAAAACCAAACTCGGGATCAGTACCTCGTCTTCACGTCTGTTCCCCCGGCGCAATTTTCTAGACTGAGTGATGATGGGTCGCGAAAAAGCAAGTCCACTCGATACTTTTTCAACGCAGAAACAGGAATTTTGATCGCGAAAATCACCCCAAATCTTGCACACGAACTTGCAATAAGATCATTTGATTCGCTGATTTCGCTCGAGCTGCGTGCGATGAACGTCCATCGTGACGTGATGCCTTTCGGTTCGACAACAGTCACGGTTGGAAATTGGAGAAAAGAGGCTGACTGCTCCTGGGCTCCGGCTTCGACAAATGCAAGGCTGAGTTTTGTGGTGGAACTTGGATTGTCAGAGTCTGCACCACGACTTGCTCTTAATGCGCGCGGTTGGCTAGAGGCTCCCTCCTCCTCTGTGAAACTAGTGGTTACGATCACCATTAAACGTGAAAATCCCGAGATTCTATTACACCGATGGGAACTTGCTCCCCGAGGGTCATCCCCTCTTTCAGCGCATCGTACTGCATTACTCAAATTATCTCGAGCGAATAACACGACATCTGTTACCAGAGAGTCCGACATGAACAGCACAACTGCGAACACTACACAGCTGGATCTACCCTTTGACAAAATTGTTGGCCGTCCTCCTTACCAGCCCCTGGAAAGAGACTTGGTGATACCCGAGCAAGAGCTGATAAGCTTTGCCGAGGATATCTGGAGTGCGCAGGGTCTCCTCTAAGTCTCGAAGGATGCCACCCCGTCGTGTCCCTCGACTACCTTGAACGTGCCCCGCCAGATATCAACATGAAAGCCTCCTCCATCGCCTTGGCGGCGTCAGTCATAGCAACTGCCGTGGCCCAAAATGTCTCTGTCGCTCGCCCCAACGAGCCTTTTTTTTGCCAACCAACACACTTCCTCCGTCACACGCCACCTCTGATGGAGCTGCTATCGCCAAGTCCTTTCCAAATCTCGGCCGTACCACCTGGAACCTTATCTCTAAGGCCAAGTTTGAGGGCGACACTGGCGAACCAGAAGGCATGGCTCGTGTCGGCGACGGCTTGAATATCTCTAGGCAAGCCGTGATCGAAGCTGAATTATCAATAGAAGCTTTCGCATTCTATGATTGATTCATTAGTGGAGATCTGTCGTATTATCACGTAGCCATCGTAAATAAACATTTAGCAGCAACAATGCCAGAATATTCACCGCCACGGCTCAGAGTAAACAGACATCAGAATCGTGTACTTGTACAGACATGCCGAAAACCAGAAAATTGCTTTTCTTGTCCCGCTTTCCCATTTTTTGGATCATTCAAATCCGAAAATGCCAATGCGCGGGGGAATTCGCAGAAGAATCACAGATTCAAACAGGCTCAGGCTCGACGGTATCCGTATCCAGCCCAAGTCCAACCTCAGAACTATCAGGCACCACCTCCGCTCGCTCATCCTGCACCTTCTCCGCCTCCAGGGCATCAATCGCCCTCTGCAACTCATCCTCGCCCACAATAATTGTTCCCGCGCGGGCGGTACTCAAGAAACTAATCTCGACCGCATCCGCCGACGCATCCAAATCAGGCTTGAGGTGATGCGTCGCCGGCGCGAGCTGGTGCTGACTCGACGACTTCTTCTCGCTCAGCGATAAACGGGCGCCGAATGTATCGAGGATTTTTGGAGCGGAGCCGACAACACTGGTCTCGTGGCTGCCGCCGGCATGGCTCGAGTCGCCCCGCGACGAGTTCGTAGCTTCTGCCAGTCGGCCTGCCACGCCACATACGATACCGGATGCTTCCAGCGGCAGATCGCGCAGGTCAAGCATGATCGGGACCAGGGAGTCACCCTGTGCGCCGAGAAGCAGACCCGAGCTATCATCATCGCGCGACTGGTGCGCGAAGCGAGGAAGCAGCCGCTCCTCCAGGAGTAACGACGCAGCCGGGTCCAGCGCAGCGAGGGTCAGCGAGAGAAAGCGCGGCTCATCGACGAGCAACACGGTAGTTAAGGCGTCCCGTAGAATCGACATGGAACTCTCCTGTCGGTGGTACTGATGATGCGCAGCGCACTGGACGAGCCGGAGACTCTCATCTACGGCGGGCAGGATCTGGCGTTTGCGGAGGTTCTCGAAGGTGCGGGTTTGGAGCTCTGCTACTGTGGAGGGAGGGGGTGTGGCTGGGGGTGCTGCGACTGCGTCGCTGAGTTTCCGTTCTGCGGATGGACTATTGAGGGGATTGACGGATGCGGTGTTTGCGTTTTCAAATTGGAAGCCGCGGGCTTCGAGGGTGGAGATGACGCTGGATTTGCTGCGGAGGGGGACGAGGATGTAGTCGGAGAAGTAGGTTGTGATGAAGAAGATGGAGCTGGAGGGGAGTTAGGGGGCTGTTCTGCAGGGGTCGTGGAGGATGTATAAGAAAGCACGAGAGGGAAGATGGATATGGATACGCACATTCCAGCCATGGCGAGTGGACTGGTTAGTTCGACGACTCGTTTGCCAGCGTCCAGGCCTTGACCGAGGACTTGCATAGCGATGTAGTCGTGTTCACTGACGTCTACTCGAGAGGACAGTGAAGCGTCAATCTGGTGGAGTTGATCTACGACAGGGTCAAAGTACTTTTCGGTCAGGCGCCTTGGGCAGATCACTGAAACTTCAACGGGGGTGATGGAGACATTGAGAAATGCAGGCTCGCGGTACTCTGCGTGTGCATCATCGTCTCCGTCCGAAGTAGACTCAAGGTCATGTGGCACATCCTCCTCCTCCCTGTTGCTCGTCTTTAATGGCGCGATCTCGTCAAAGATGAGTCTGAGAACGGGCTTGAAGAAGTAGGGATATAGTTCTAGAGGGATGTGAACCAGGACTAGTGGCTCCTCCTGGAATGTGTCTGTTAGTACTACTCATAATGAATATAGTCGTAGCTAAAGATGACTCACCAGGAAATGCACCTGGGCATCGATCAGGGTCATGAACTGATCCATTGTTCCTCGATGAGGCAAAGCTTGACCCGCCGTCGGTCGTTCTGAGAAGAGAGCCGATGTTGAACGTGACAGGGAGTTCAAGGTGGTTGTAAGAACGTAATGATGAACCGGGCGCTTGCGTGACTGTAAGAACAACTGCAGTCGTCCAGCCGTTTCACTCTAGCAGCAATTTGATCCTTTTTGGAACTCGACGTGCTCCAAGTGAGCCCTATGACGCCATTGCCATTGCCGGATTGAAGTACGGCGGGTGGTATGGTGACCGAACGAGGTGCGGGATGGCGTCAGTGGGAATTGGGAGCACGCAGTGGAAGGAGAAGAGAACTTTCGCCGTGATGGTTAATGGAGCTATGGATGACTCAAGTCCGGAATGATGGGACTGAAGATAGCGAGTGCCAAGTGGGCTGCTCCTGAGCTTATTTTATTCTTTGCTTTTTTTTTCTTCTTGTCCTTGAAAATCGGGGCTAGCAGTAGCAGCAGCGAAGACAAGGAAGAAGAAGCAAAGAAAGAAAAAAAAGGCTTAGGAAGGGTCGAGTCACGACTGTCACGCTGTGCCGACCACCCAAAAGACTAATTCCACTCGTTCATGTCCATCTGCTCCTCCTTTTTTTCTTTATCGTGACCCGTTACCAAATCTCTTCGTGCAACCGTTTATCTCGCCAATCTGCACTAAAACAGTAATAAAACTTCCCCCCTCCCCCCACCAAGACTCGACTAAAATGCCACCATCTCTCCACTGCTTATCGCAGGCCCCGCGCTAGGCGCTGCTCCCTGGGTCGCACGGACTTCATGTCGTGCATTCGGTACCTGAACACCTGAACACCTGAGCATCTTACGAACTCGTGAGATGCGGGGAATCCCTGTGACAGTGGACAATTGCAGCAGCATCATCATCATCATCATCGGTTTGCTTCCTTCAGGGCTGCAGCCAAGCAGGAATCCTTCCGAGCCATGAGCTCCCTCATCGCACCAATAAGCTGGCCCTGATATGATTATCCATCGAGGCGGCCCCGCGTTGTCCACACTCACACGACACACGATCGACCGGCAACGGGCAACCACCACCGGGTTTTACTTGCCGGGGAAGATATATCCTGCCCTTTTCTGCGCTTCCCAGAGGACAATGACCAGGTGCCAGGTACAGCAACCTATCGCCTGCGGAACATCCAGTGCCCGTGAACTGTGTCGGGCATCAGACCACCCCACTTGGTCCTCGCTTTTGAAGTTTGACTCTACGTTTTACTCTACGTGCAGCTGGCCAACACTTAACTCTTAACGGCACCTTGGCCAAACGATGATCCTCCGATAAGAGCCGTCGCGGCGGAGTGGAGCCTTGATCGGAGTAGTGTACAGTACTGTGTTGCGCTTTGCCCCCGAGACCCTGCCGATGCAACGTGGATTTGTGTCAATATTGTCGAAGGTCAGGATGGAACCAACTGTCTACCAACATCATGGGATATGGATACAAGAATTATATTCTCGTAGCTGAGATCGGCTGAGAATCCACGCCTACCTTGATCCAGTAAGCACAGACTCACAGTTGGACCTGTTACCAGAAGCCAGGTTTTTTTTTTTTTTTCTCTAAGTGCAGGTGGACCCTCGGCGATTCCATCTTCTCTATTCAACATTTCCAACTCATCATACAGCCTACAAGCATCAATGAACCTGGCTCAACGTAATAGCCTGCTCGATTCTCGATCTCCTGTTCTTGTTTACATTTTACCGAGCTAGTCGGCCCGGTATGCACCCCCTTGCGTGGGAGTCCCGATTCGCGGCCGAGTCGGGCGATTCATCGACATGCCAGCCCCCGAGAATGCTTCGGGACACAACAAAGCCAACGGATAGGCGGCGCTCTCACGACACCCTGCCCGTGAGGTTACCTTTGTTTCCCTGTTCCTTGAATGGCAGCACTGCATTTGGCATGGCGGGAGAAATGGCTTCGGATATTCAGGGACCAACAACATTGCCCCTGGTGCAGATCGATATCACGCCCCATGTTAAAAAACGCGCTTCCCCGTCCATGGGGCTTGCGAACTTTCGAGCAACATCGCAGTACACGACCTGCGCCGACCTTCGTTTTTGTCGACAATCACAATCGTTCTTATATTTAATTCCTAATTTATAGTTCGGCGCGTCTAACGTTGATCCCTCGGCTACCTCTATTCAGAGGATTTAGCTATCTGTCTGAATTGGAGACGCCGATAGTCATTCGTTCGTTAGATCACCAGCCGTCATGGGCAAGTTGAACTTCCTACTTCTTGCTGGCTTCGCGGCCAAGCTGGCCGCAGCCAAGGATGTCTATCTCAGTTGGAACGTCACCTGGGTCAATGCCTCTCCGGACGGCTATGAACGGCCCGTCATTGGAATCAACAACCAGTGGCCTTGCCCCCAGGTGGATGTCGACTTGGGAGATCGGGTCATTGTGGACGTATACAATGGACTGGGCAACCAGTCAACGGGTATCCACTGGCATGGTTTCCATCAATACCACACCGGTGTCATGGATGGTTCCACCTCGGTAACTCAGTGTCCAATTGCTCCCGGCCAGCACATGCAATATAACTTTGAGGTTCGTGGGGTTGGTAGAAGACGGAGGCATTGGAGCACTCACTAACTTTTCAAATAGGTGAATCAAACTGGAACCTACTGGTATCACTCGCACAACATGGGCCAGTACCCCGACGGATTCCGTGGTGCATTCATTGTTCACGACCCGAAGCCCCCATTCCAATACGATGACGAGTTCACCATTACCCTCAGTGAATGGTACCACCGCGAAATGGCCGATCTGCTCCACGAGTACCTCTCTGAAGAGAACTTGGCAGCCTTCGGTGGTAACGAGCCAGTTCCCGACTCTGCTTTAATCAATGATTCCACAAAAACCAAGATCAAGGTCGAGCCCAACAAGACCTATCTTGTTCACATCATCTGTGTTGGCAACTGGCCCGGTCACACCTGGGTTTTGGATGGCCACGAGATGACTGTTGTTGAAGTTGATGGAGTGTACATTGAGCCCTATACTGTAGGTAGCAAGATGCTTCGTGTTGCTCCTGGTCAACGCACCAGTGTCCTCATCCACACGAAGCCCGATGCCAGCAAAAACTTTGCGATCTGGGATACCATGGATATCAACATGATGTTCATCTACGAGAACCGGACTATTCCTTACAACTACAATCCCAACGTCACCGCTTGGCTGGTGTATGATGAGGCGAAGCCCTTGCCTCCACCTCCTGTTATACATGAGTTCGACTTTGCGGACGATGTCTCCTTCGTTCCCCTCGACAAGGAGCCCCTACTCCAGCCAGTGAACAAGCAGATTGTTATCGACACTTTCTCCACTGAGATCGACGGTATTCGACGCTTCACCATCAACAACAAGACATACATCCCCCAGGATGTTCCTACCTTGTACACTGCCAACACCATTGGTAAGGACCTTGCGTCCAACCCCGCAGTCTACGGCCAAGTCAACCCTTTCGTGGTCAACTACGGCGATGTTGTCGAGATTGTCATCAACAACCACCACAACAACCTGCACCCATGGCATTTGCACGGCCACGAGTTCCAGGTCTTGCAACGCTCGGCCGTTAACGGTGGCTACTTTACTGGAGCATACTACCCAAGTGTCTCGCAAACGCCCATCCGCCGTGACACAATCATGGTCCAGAACCATGGCCATGCTGTGCTTCGCTTCCGTGCCAACAACCCCGGTGTGTGGCTGCTGCACTGCCACATCGAATGGCATGTTGAAGCTGGCCTCGTCGCCACCATCATCGAAGCTCCCGAGACGTTCCCAAATTCCGAAGACGCTCCTCCCCAGAGCCACTACGACTCTTGCGCCGCCTATCCCGACCCTTGGAATGGCAATGCAGCTGGCAAACCCGGGCTTGATCTGTCTGGCGCGAAAACTGAGATCGAGACCGATTACCACGGTGCCATGTATTTCCCCAAGGGCGCTGCAACTGCCCCTGCCCCTGCTCCTCAAGAGCCCGAGACTTCTTCGGCACCGCCCTCACCTGCAGCGACTGCGCCTGAGTATACCCAATCGCCGCCTCCTGGGCAGCCACCAGTCTCCACGCCTACTTATGCTCACGCGCCACCTCCTGGGCAGCCACCGGTCCCCGCGCCTACTCATGCTTACGCGCCGCCTCCGCACCAACAGCCCGCGCCTCAGGCTCCAGCTCCAGAGGCTCCAGAGGCTCCAACTCAGCCAGCTTCGGCACCTGCCCAGCAGCCAGCTCCCCAGGCTCCTGCGCCTCAGGCTCCGGCTCCAGAGGCTCCAGAGGCTCCAACTCAGCCAGCTCCGGCACCTGCCCAGCAGCCAGCTCCCCAGGCCCCTGCGCCTCAGGCTCCGGCTCCAGAGGCTCCAGAGGCTCCAACTCAGCCAGCTCCGGCACCTGCCCAGCAGCCAGCTCCCCAGGCCCCTGCGCCCCAGGCCCCTGCTTCTCAACAGCCCGCTCCTCAGCAGCCCGCTCCTGAACAGCCCGCTCCTCAACAGCCCGCTCCTGAACTTGCGCCCGAGTATCCTTGGTACTCTGCATCTCAGCCGATGGAGGGTGCGCCCGTTTCCTCAGTTCCTTTGGCACCACCTCCACATGACGAGCCAATTTACGTGCACCAGCACGAGAGCAAGTAAGTTTTACCTAGCGCTTGATCATAAAGAAGAAGACTAACCACTTCGTCAGCGGCCCTTGGCCTCAACCTCATTCCAATGAAGGCCATGCTCAAGTTGGAGATGGTCCCGACGCTGACTATGCTCACTCCGAGGATACCCAGTACATACTTTCCCCCGAGATCCATTACTTATTTCCAGCTAACCCTTCCCCAGGGGCCCATGGCCTAACGCCCACAGCGACACGTCCCACGCCCAGATCGGCGACGCCGATGGTCAACCCATCATCGCTCACAACGAGGATACCAAGTATGTTTGACGCTGACTCCCCAATCCAGGCCATACTAATCCTTTATCTAGGGGCATGTGGCCAAATCCCTACCAGAACAACGGCTATGTCCAAGCCGACGGCCACGTTATCAAGACTCACGACAATGGGTATGTCATATTCACCCACTCGTTACAGAGCATTGCGCTAACACTCTCCTCAGTCCCAATGACCTTCCCGAGGGATACGAGTACTGGCAGCAGTATGAGCATCAGCAGTAGACCACTGTACCTATACTTTCTTTTTCTATTCACTTCCCCAGAGCTTGTAAATAAGCTTCACGCCCCTAATGTTTTGGGTATCTTGGGGTTTCATCCTGCTTCAAGCAAGCTTTGGCGTCAATTGGCTTTTACAATGAAATAGAAAACTTTCTTTTCTACTCATGAATTTTGAATTTCTCATTCTCATAGTCTAGTCAAAGCCTGCCCATCATGACATTGCAGCCTGTGGGAAAGACTCCAGTGTTCGTTGGTGCGCGCATCCTCGCGGTTCTGTCTTGTTGGCTCCCTTTTAAACCGGGCGTTCCTGATCATCACAAGAGACCTTCTTGAGAAAGAACGTAGCCTGTCAAGCTTCTGGCCAAGGCACCGTCCTCCACGAGGCCACGGCCTTCCAAATGATCACACGAAAGGCGTGGCATTCCTGGATCGACGGATCCCCACCGGGCATTGCCCAACCACCCCAAACAATTCCAGGAACATCTCCGGATTCGGAAGCTTTTATAAACTCGTCGACAAAAGTCGGAATCCCAGTTGGTTGATTTCACTGTGGAACTGTTAGTCAGTCCCTCCGTGGCCGTCGACCATTGCGGATCTTCGTCTGGACTGGACGCTGTGCCGACTGTTTTCATACATATCGACATGTCACCCTTGTGAATCCATAGACCTAATCCGGGATGCGCTGTTCTCAGCTTTGCTCATGAACCCTGTAAAGCGTATTATTATAATTAAGGACTTTCTTTCAGGTAGTATGGATTATCCTAGCTCAGTATTTCACTCCAACTGCGCAGCATTTCTCTCATTATACAGACACATCGAATCATCCTCCTCACCAATCTCTAAGCACTCATCATGACGCCCTGGATTCTTGGAGACCGTTTCAACACCGTCTACCCGCACAAGGGCTCGATCAAGGCTCTCTGGGAGACCAAGTGGAAGTTCTGCGTATGTTGATATCACTCTTCCACAATCACCTGTAGACGACTACATCTAGACCCGACTAGATATTCGAGAACGAATAATCACTAACTCTCATTCACAACGCGTCAGTGCCAGAAATCAATCTACCCATTCCACGATGGCTCCATCGAAGACTTTGAGCCGATCTTCGAAAAGCTGATTGCCGTAAGCCCTCCACCAATCTCAATACCCCTTCTTCCCTGGACTCTCAAAGTCCCAACTCACCACCCCTCACCCCGCAGGAAAACATCAACGACGCCTTCTCCGACGCCTACACAAACGCCTTCCTCCCCATCGCCGAGTCTCTCTCCAAAGCCGCCGCCGAAGCCCTCAGCTACGGCCACCCCGACAAAGCCTCCGACCTCTACCGCCGCGCCGCAGTCGTCTACCGCATCTCGCGCTTCCCCTACGTCAGTCCCACCAGCCGGCCCGAAACCTCCCTCAAGCGGTTGGCCTTCAACCGCCAAAAGGAAGTCTACCTATCCGCCGCCTCACTCTGGAAACCCGCCCTGATCGAAGAAACCATCCCACACAAGCACGCCTCCGGCGCAGACGGCACGTCCATCCCGCTCTACATCCGCCTCCCGGAGGAAGCCTCGGCGTCGAACCGCGTCCCCGTCGTCCTGCTCATGACGGGGCTGGACGGGTACCGGCCCGATAACAGCCAGCGCACGCACGAGATCCTCGCCCGCGGCTGGGCGGCGGTTATCGTCGAGATCCCCGGGACGGCGGATTGTCCGGCGGACCCTGCGGATCCGGAGTCGCCGGATCGGCTGTGGGATAGTGTGTTGGAGTATATGGCGAGCCGGCCGGAGCTGGATATGGATCGGGTCGCGGTGTGGGGGTTGAGTGCGGGGGGGTTTTATGCGATTCGGGCGGCTGTTACGCATCGGAGTCGGCTGGTTGGGTGTGTGGCTCATGGGCCCGGGTCGCATCATTTCCTTGGGAAGAAGTGGCTGAGTCGGGTTAATGATCATGAGTATCCATTTACGTGAGTTGAAGAAGTGGTGAGGAACGTTGGGATGAGAGGATGGGGACTAATTGTGCGTTAGAATTACCGACTCTTGGGCGGAGAAGTATGGGTACTCCAGTGCGAAGGAGTTTGAGGAGAATGCTCAGAAGAAGTTCTCTCTCATCGAGACCGGAGTCATGGATCAGCCTAACACCAGGCTGCTGTTGCTGAATGTAAGTGTTTCCATGTCGGTAGATGGTGTGGTTGCTTGGGACTGATAACTCGTCCTTAGGGCGTCGACGACGGTGTTGTGCCTATCGAGGACTCGCTGATCCTGTTTAACCACGGCGGTCCCAAGGAAGGTCGCTTCTTCGAGGGCCTGGTGCACATGGGGTACCCGCATAGTCTGCCAGTCGCGTACAAGTGGTTGGAGGACGTGCTGACGCCTAACAAGAAGGAGGTCAAGAATTAGACCAAGAGGCCTCGCTGCTCAAGAGGCGGTAATACTGTGAATATTTGTTTTTATAGTTCTTCGTTAATCAGACTGAGGGTTCTACGTTAATCAGGACTTACAGGAGGATGAAGATCTTGGCGTAGCCTGTAAACATGAGTAGTATATGATTGAGTCCAGTCATGGCTGAAGTGCAGAGTACATTCGTGACTTTTATCGAAAATCATTCCATATTGAAATCGCTCGGAAATTCGGTGCATAAGTAGATGGACTGGTGGATATTGATTGCACTGCCTGAACGCCCGCAATGCAGAGAAAAAAAAAACCTGACCCATGGGCATGCCACTGAATGCCCCTGAAAATATTATATCGCACACAATCGACGCAGTTCGCTTAGTCGTCGTCAACGCGAGCGCGCTTTGAGCCTCGGTCCTCGCCCTCGGCTTCTTGGATACCATAGCGTTTCTGGCCAGAAGTCACATCGGCAATCATGCTGTCAATTCCAAACGGATCGGCGGTGTCCTTTTCAAACTGGACGGGGCCTTGTCGCTCCTGTAAAAAGAAAATAAGCAATTAGCAAAGAACTCTCGATGTTTGTCAGATCCAAACTCACCTCGGCATCAGCAGCACCCTTGAATCCCTCCTTGGCTCGTCCAAGAACCTCAAAGCGATTGGTCTTCTGAAGCTTGCCCATCTCAGCGTCACCGCCCTCCTCCTCATCAGCGTCAAGCTGCGCACGGGGACGGTAGATGCTGTTGATGGCGTCCTGCGCAGCGAACAGTGGCTTATCGTAGGGGTTATCCTCATTGAATCCAGCGTTCATGCCGCTGGTCTGGTTGAACAGTCGCGAGTCCCACATTGACTCGGAGCTCTGCGTAGGCTTCGCCAGGCCCAAGGCGACCTTTTCGGAGATATCACGATTCTGCTCACGGGCCATAGCCTGGATGCGGCGCTCAGTACCCATGCGGGACTGGCGGAGTTGTCGCTCATTTTCTTGTCGGCGCTCGCGACGCTGTCGCTCACGTTCCCGGGCTTCTTCATCCTCGCTTGGGCTGCCAGATCTCGAAGAGTAAGGCGAAACGCTGCGACTGACACTGCGAGTTCGGGAGCGCGCCACAGAATCGCGACGGCTGGGACCGGCACGCGCCTCGCGCGCCTTTTGGGCGAGTTGTCGGAGGTGCTCCTCCTTCTGAGCTTTCTCCTTTTCGGCCAGCTTCTGTTGCATCTGAGCTCGGAGCTGCACCTCCTCGCGAGCGTGCCGATCGGCTGTGAACAAGGCTTCGGCAAACTGGGCGAACTTGTCGTTGATAGAGACATCCTGCAATCCTCGGCCATCCGCAGCCAGTCGCTTGTCCAGGGGGACGGTATAACCCTTCGGATTCTTCCAGTTTGATACGGGCGGGGGAATCTTCCAAGCTTCTTGGTCTTCGGCTGTAAGCTTCCGTGGAGGCGAGTGCATAACGGGGGGCGGGGGCGATGGGGGTCCACGAGGAATCTTCTTGTGTTTGAACTTGGGCGGCTCCATAGGATCCTGCTGGCGCTCGACGATCTTCATAATGCGGTCGTTCTTTTTCGAATTATCTCCCATCTGGTTCGCCGGCGTATATCGGACAAAAGTCGGCTCTGCTCGCCGGCCACCACGGACGTTCTTGGGCTTCTGCGCTTGCACGGCTCCTTCCACCAAGCTGGCCAGTGCATTCTTAGTCTTCTCCATCTGAGCCTGAACTTCCTCCTCGGACGGCCTATCAAGGGAGATCTCTCCCATATCGACCCGCTGTCGGAGCGGGATCAGATCCTTGAACGAGGCATGGACAATGCGGTTATCGCCATGGCCACGGCGCGCGATTGCATCGTATTTGACTTTGCCCTCCGCATCAACCTGTACAGCCAGCGCATTCGACGTCGAGGATGTGCCTTTCCGGCCCATATCGAGGGGGTACTGTGCGACTAGAATCTCGGGGAACGCGCCGCCGTCACCAAAATCTTCGGGGGCGCGTGGTCGCCATCCTGCTCGGTTTCCATAGGGTGGGGGTCCAGTTCTCTAAAAAAAAAAAAATTCCAGTTAATAAGTGATTGAAGGAGCCGGAGAAGACGGATATGAAGCTCACCCGTAAGACAACCTGTGTTTCATCGAGCTGGTCGGCGCCCACCACACGCGGACCACGAGGTTGCGCATGCTGTGGCAACTCTTCCTCCTCGCCGGTGTACTTGGGCTTGGGGAGAGACTTGAAGAGTCCCGACGCAATAGAAGTCATGGTGAGACTTGTTCCCAAAGAAAGAGTGGCCAAGTCGAAGGTGATTGTGAAGGGTTGCCGTCGAGATGCGCCTAGCTTTTGCAGATTTGCGCAAGTGGTCTGCTTGGAGCGCCACACGCCAAGACTTCCAAGTTGCCTTCATATTCATGCTCGGTCACGTGGGTTGGCGATACCATCGTCTATGATCGCTATTGTTGTATACCCTGGGAGTATAGAGTGATTTTAAACAAAATGGATGGGCTGGTGAGGTTGTATCCTGAGCTTGACGAGAAACATTTCCCATAAGCTGGTTGGAAGAAGCATGGAATTTTCTCCACATAAGTCTTGGTGAAGAGAGTACTACACTGCTTGAAGTCTGGGCAAATTGTTATCCTTTATGACGCCGGAATATGCAGGTAGAACCAAGATCAGGCTTCACATATCAAGTATCTACCGAGATCGCAAATGCAGGAATATTACAGGGGAGGTAGGAGGCATTGTCGTCAGTGTGGGCTCCGAGGCGTCTAAGGAGCCACCGGATTGAACTGTTCAGATTCTGGGCAAAGGTGGGCACGCTGGGGCAAGATAATCCCCTCTTTGTCACCAATGTCCACGTAATGAGAACGATTCTGGAAAGTATACCAAATCTTCAATCGCTTCTTCAGCAGCGGTGCTGGGTCGTGGAAACCGATTATCTGATGCTGAGCAGGGCGTTAGTATGTCCTGGTAAAGATAGGGAGTCAAGGGTGCGCTTACTTTGACAGTATTCGCATTGATCACCAGCTGGCCACGATCAACGAGGTTTGCTACGGGGAAGAAAACGTCGGTCGTCCGAGGCTCTTCAAACCCGGGCCTGGGTTTGCGGTCCGTCGGCGGCCAGTATCCATACTCAGCCCGGTCGATAACCAAGCCATCCTGCTCGTACTCTCGCATCTGCCGTCTCCGAACTTGGTCTGTCATCAGCTGGATGGCCTGTTCACTTTCCGCGCGTTTTTGTGGAACTAGCTTCCTCAGTTGGTTATGACGACGGGCGGCCGCCTCGCGGCGTCGCTTTCTATCCCGCGGGCGGACATAGCCAAATTCTATCGCAAGGTAGCTAGCCCAGGTGAAGATGCTGGCTAAGATAGCAGCATCATGGGTAGCCTCGTCCTTGGAGCAAAGAACAATAGGCAAGTTGAGATTCTGGCCAAGTCGACTCCAGCCAATCGTCATCAAAATGCCCTGATCAGCGAAGCCAATGCCGAGGCCCATCTTGGTGTATTCACCGACCCGGCGAGTTCCTTTGAGACTCCATACAAAGGAGAGATTCGGATTGACTGTAGTGGAGACCTCCAAACGTACAGCTCGGGCATCTTCCATCTTCGCCATCGGCACATAGCCCTCATCACTCCATTCCGACTTCAAAGGATCATCCGCGGGTGTCCCCGAGAACAGATTTCGTGAGTATGTGAGACCTAGGCCGGCTCCACCGGGAGAGACTTGAACAAACGTCTGCCAGGATTCCGCGGCACGATCAGCCTGTTGCTTTTTCCGGAGATTTCGGTGCAAATCTGCCTCTTCGAACTCGACATCGTCCTCATCAATTGAGACGACATTCCGTGGCTGCTTTGGCAGGGATATAAGTCCGACTTGGAGGCTGCTGAGATCACCAGCAGAGGCATACATATCTTCCAATGTCATTCCACGGAAGAAGAAATTGTCGAGCAGGAAATCTGGATAGTACCAGAGACCGCTTGACCAGGCACAAAAAGCCAGCTTTCTTGGAGCGACTTCCTTTGTAACATGCACTTCGAGAGAGGGTGGGCTCTCCAACAGAGAGCGCATAAAAGTGGTCTTTGTAGTAACCTGGAAAGGCTTGATTCCAGGAATTGGCTGAAACGCATGAGCAACAGTTGTCCTCAATAGTGGAACAGGCAGAACGTCTGCTTCCACCAAGACAGTTGAATCTCTCAAAGTCGAGAATAGCCGGTTATTCCAGGGACCTTTCGTACCGATTAACTCCCTGACATTGGGCTTTATGGTGGCGCCCAAACTTATATTGTTGGCAACCAGAACTGGAGGCAGGGGAATCTAGTGTGGATTAGAATGGGTTGCAATTTTGTCTGAGGGGACTGTGAGACTTACATTCATCTCTTCCTCAGTTCCATCGTCGAACTGAGCCGTTGCACGCTGCCTGCGATGAGCAATGTTGCCAGCGATTCCCGCATTGAACGTCACATGCACAGGATCTTCTACTTCTTCGTCCATCATGCCTGCATCTAGTGTTTCCTTCTGCTCATCCTGCACCTCTTCCTTGACATTCTCCCAAAAGGTGGGCAAGGTCAAAGGTGTCTCAAACGAATACTTGGCGGCGTAAGACACCGGCACGACTGTATGAGGAATCTGCACAGTCACATCGTCATCCTCATCAACTCGAATCATCGACTGTGCATTGAGTCCGAGGGTGATTGAGCCCTATTATTCCACGAAGCAAGTCAGCACATGACACTCACTCACTATACCAAGATAAGCGGCCTGGGACCTACCCGACTGTTGACCATTTCCTGTACAGCTTTACGTTCGCGTTTTTTCATAGTCTTCGTGAACCACCGACGGAATTCCTCCGGCGTCATCGCTTTCACGCCGACTTCCAGCCTCTCAGCGTCCCCTCCTGTACCCATTGCACCTCCATGGCCCCATTCTCTCATCACACCTTCGGCCCCAAGTAAATCATACACCACACGCTTCTTAGGATCGATCAGGGTATCATATGCAGTTTGGATGCGCTGGAAATGCTGCTCGGCGGACTCCTGTAAATGCGACGGTTGCTTGTCCGGGTGGAACATCAAGGTCAGATTGCGGTATGCGGATCGAATCTCGGCATCTGTTGGAGGGGGTTTTTGTGAAAGACCCAGTAGTGAATAGTAATCGAGCTGGTCGGGGTACTCGGTGGCCGTGCCAAACTCGCCGTCGAGTCCGTCGTCATCCTCCAGGCGAGCGCCGAAGGCCTGGGCCGCGGTGGCCGCGGCGGTCGGCTTAGAAGACTCGGACATGGGGACTGGCTGTATGCTCGACCTGTTGATCTAGATGCGAGGAGAGCCCATGGCCGTGACTCCAATAGCGACGGTGCAGTGGATTGCGGTGCAAGCAAGAAGCTGTGGTGAGGTGATGTCGGAGAAACTTTCCTGGAGCTCCGCAGGCTCCGCTCTCCAAGTCAAGGGCCTCGCCGGAATGCATGAGTCTCCTCAACGTGAGCCTGTGAGGTTGCAGACGCCGACTTGGAGACGAACATTTCGACTAGAGAAACGCGGAACAATCAATTCTTTTCTTCATCAGCTCGTGCAGGTTGATTTTAAACCAGTGATGGATACTCTTCAATACTTGCAGAACGCCAAACCAGCGCCAAGTCTTCATAGTCGCAGAGTGTGGGGCAGTCAACAATGGGATTGTTGTTCGTGCAGGTACTTTGTAACGCGACAAAGAAGTCTCTAGCGAAGATCTCGCTCGCATAATCGTGCACTAGGTCAATCAGAAATCGGATACAGAAAGAATGACACCTGTTGTTGCGAGTAGAATTGGTCAATCTCAACACGCTTGTCGACGACAGCCCACCCCACGAGTTGAACCGGAAGATCACAAGGTTGATGTGGTAAACAGCAGCATAATTAAACTCGCAGGACCGTACCATCCGAATCGGACGCGCAACGCGACAAACGTAAACGAACCTGTGTCAACAAGAACGTGTTGATTTAAAGCGGGTCTTGCAACGGTACACCGTACTACTTACTGGCAGCGGGACTGCGGAGAAGGTCAAAGAGCCGCATGTCAGGTTAGCCAGTTAGGGGGCAAAGGCATTCACGCCCAAAGCTTTCCAGGCAGCCATTACAACTTTTCTTCCTCAAATACTCATCATGGAGACCCAGAGCAGTGCAACAGACCCTGCAGCAGCAGGAAAACCACCCCCCATCTTCAGAATCAACCTCTCGCTCCCTCCATCAGAACGCTATGTCGAGCTGGCGCGTCTCTACCGAGACAGGATGCGAGCCCTGCGCGGCATGTTCGACGAACTAGTCCAAGGCGTTTCAACCAGAATCCCACTAAAGGCAGTCCATCTCCTAGCCCGCCTATCTCTGCGCCGACTCTACACAGACGAAGAAACAGACGAGCTCCGAGGAATCAGTCGCGCCACAGATATCGACATGTACCTCCTCGTCAGCCTGAACACAGTGCTCGACCTGCTCATGGGGTGTACCAGTGGCGGCGTGCGTGCCAAAAGTGGATTGCAGACCAAAATGGTTCACTTTCGAAGTCTGGATTGGGGCATGGATCCGCTGCGTGATTTGATTGTGCAGTTGGAGTTTGTGCGAGACGAGGACCCAGAGAAGGTGCTTGCTACGAGTATCACGTACGTTGGCTATATCGGCGTGCTGACGGGCGTGAGAGAGGGTCTGAGCCTGTCGCTCAATTTCCGTCCTGTACATGATGAGTCGCGGAACGTGGCTTTCTACACGAATCACCTGCTGGTTCTTCTTGGGATACGGCAGTCGATCTCGTCGTTACTGCGCGAGTGTCTGTTCTCGTTTCCGGATGAGCCAAGGCAAAAGGGCAGAAAAGAAGCTCTTTCAACCCTGGACAAGATCGTTGATCACGTTCCCGGCTTGCCAACCACTGCCGTGTACTTGATCTTCAGTGACGGCGAGAGAACTGTGATCATGGAGAAAGACCATAGGACCGCTGTCGTCCGCTCCTCACCCGCATTCATTGTCGCCACGAACCACGACCACGAGCCCGACTCGACGCCCTTGAAAGCTATCGCCGACGAAAAGAGGAAAAGTCATGTTGGCTTGTCACTTATCTCGTCTGATGCACAAGTCATGGCCGATTTGATCGAGGACAGCAATGAGAGACGCGATTGCATGCAAGCCCGATGGGATGAGAAAGTGCGACGGGCTGTACAAGCTAAGAAGGCCGATCTGAAGAAGATTCCAGACCAAACCGGCAGTGTTGATCAACCTCAAGGTAGTCGTTCATCGCTTCGCCTGCGGAAGAAGCGAGAGGAAGAGGCCGAAGAGGCTGAACGACAACGCACCGCGATGCAGAGCTCCTTGGACGACCCAGACGTGTCCGTCACCCAAAAGGAAATCATCTCCTGGCTCACGACATATCCAGTCCTGAACGAGACTACACATTACGCTACAATTATGGACCCATCCAAGGGTACAGTGGCTTGGCTGAGACAATACGACCCAAGTGAATGGGAAGAAGTCAATGAAGACGCGAGTGACACGGACGTGGTGGTTTTGTAATCTCGAGGGAACAGCATTCAATTGAAAATTTTGCATCAAAAATCCAGCCCGATCAGATTTTGTTCTTCTCTCCGGTAGATAATGTACAGATAACAAGCGCTCACACGGCTCGCTCAATAAGAAAGAAAAAAGAAAGGCAAAGAACAACACAAAGAAGCAGATATTATGATACATAGGTAGATGAAATGAAACTTGCCGCTCAGGGCAGAAGTTTGAAGCAGTCAAGCCGCCATCGTCAACATCGATACCATCACATCGTAAAAAGACAATCAAGAATCATAAGGAAAGATCGAGTCAGATGACTTCATGCCTGTATCGGTGACAGGTCATGGGGAGATAGGGAAGGAGAATGAAAAAATGCATAAAGGCCATGACGCAGAAGCTTTTATAGTTCAAAAGAGATATGCCACCCTTTTTTTTGGAACAATGACCACGCTGTGAAATGAGAATTCGATCAAAGAATAAGGGGGTGGATCGTCAAAGGATAGGGCCAGGTCGCGTCAATGGTGTGAAATCGAGTCAATTCAGTGATCCTTCAGCCAAGCGATGTTCTTGTCCGATAGTGAAGCGTCGTCAGCTCTCATAGCTCGTAGGAGGATATCTCGGGGCAGAGATCCATAGAAGAGGTCTTCATCGAGAGTGCCCGGTAGCTGAGGTGGAGTACCAGCAGGCACCTTCGTCTCGAGTGAAGGACCATCCACGGCAAAGCAGATTTTGTCCTGAGTGCGAGACCGGTCATTTGCGCAATCGATCATCGAGTCAAGTCTCTTCTTGATAAGATTTGCCAGGCTGATCGAGCTATCCCAGTGACGACCCAGCAATTGGACCATGCCGTAGGCACCATTGATGAAGGAGATACAGTCTGGCAATTCGGCCACCATTCCGCCGGCGCTGAGCACATCAACCGCAGACAGGACCACATAGCCTAGGAAAGGGCTGAGGAGCGTCACGTTAGGTGAGGAGGTATCGCCTGCTGATCGGGAGGCTTGGACGTCATGCGCGTACTGAACAACGGCTAGTGCAATTCTGAGCGTTTCCACCGCGTGGTATCGCGCACGGTGGATGTACTGAATTAGCACCTCGGACCGCAGACTTTGGTAACGCGCATGTCGGTAGAGCTTCATCAAGGTGGCGTGGTAGAACATGTGAATGGCAACGAAAGCATCAACCTTCTTTACTTGACTCGCACGCTCCATGTTGGCGACGGAGAAGGCGAGATGTTCAGGTAGTCGGTTGATCCAGTTCTCCGTCCGGCGGATAATGCTAGTATGAAATTCTTCGGCAAGTTGAGCCCAGCCCTCAGACGAGGTGTGTGACAGGCGGAACGCCTGGAAGGTGACGTCGCCCCAGATAGAGAGAATCTGGATCACAAAAGCCATGGGACTGAGGGAAGACCGATCGTCCTCGGTGGACATTGAGGCTTGATTGAGGACGGCTTGGAAGTAGGGAGCCGTGGCGTATTGTTGGGCCTCGTAAATGTCTTCACGGCATGGAAGTCGAATCAAGGCCGATTCCGAGGACATGGACGTCGAGGTGGCAGAGAAGAAAGATGACACTCGCTAGTACATAATGTTAGCTTGGTTCAATCACCGCAATCTTTGCGATTAATCCATCCTGACTTACATCCAAGATGAACGCAACCCAGAAGGTTCGACGACGGCACTCAATAAGAGCCTGTGGGTGTAATCCATATTCGCATGCTTGATTCTGGCTCACAATCACACCTCCAGATTCGATATTGAATCGAAGTCCACAGACAGCCCGTCCGGCAGCTCCGATCGAGTCCCACGATCCCACCAATGAGCCGGCAGCATAGTACAACAGACTCATCATGAGATGACTCTGGGCAAGCTGAAGAGACAGATTATGCTGACTCCTCTGAATAGCAAAGCGGGCAATGCGAGAGTACCGTCTCAATGCAGAAACCTTGTCAGGCCGGTCGGAGAACATAGACCCTAACGCCATCATTGAGTAAAGCAACATCTTGTCTTCGGGAGACTTGGTGTCGCATGACTTCAGCCATAGGATGAACCGAGCATGGGGGAAAATGTGATATAGTCCGTCATTGACGTTTGAGAAATACGTTTCGACATAATGCACAGTCATTTCCGGGTCATGATCATACGGGTCGATGTTCCAAGAGCCCACCAGTGGATCCTCCGGATTGGTGTCTCTCATTTCCCCCAGGATATCTGAGTACTCGGGAAGCCGATTGGTCTCGGCATACTCAACTTGTCGAACGAGACTCTCGGCTGTAAATGGCCGGGGTATCCGGTAGGCTCGCTGTCGGTATACCCGATCCGCATCTATCATGTGGTCCTGGGCACTCTCCATGCCGGAGGGCGTCAACCCTGTGCCTTCTGAGGTGGGCGAATGACCACTACCTGGAAGTGATGCTCCGCTATCCGACGCACGACCAATATTGTACATCGACGACGAGACATCCGATGGATTTCCAGTTGGGCCGGCCGAGTGTGAGCCTCTCGAACGGTTTCCACGGAGCCTTTAAAGATTGTCAGCAACCCCCAATCGACAAGAGCACGGTTGGAATAAATGTCTGATCTCAAGCAGTATGACTTACGCGTTCTCAAACCTGCATTCTCGGCCGGACTTTTGGCACTGATCGCACTTGGGGCGGTTCGGTTGACACTTGATTTTCTTCTCACGGCAAGTCAAGCATGCCTGTGCAAGTCGCTTTCGGGGCTTTCCGGCCTTTGTGACCCCCCAATTGGGATTGACGGGTTTTCCATCAACAATCTTGGGCTGATGAGATCCATCAGCATAGACGAAGCAAAGCTCGCCGTCAATGTATCGTTCATCAACCACATGTGGCAGGAGTGCAGGCGGATTTGACCGGCTTACACTCTCAGGCGACGAAACTTCCCCTACTGTGGATGAGTCGTGATATGATGTGCCATGCGGAAGCAATTGGGCATGTGACATGGTCCCCGTCGAAGGGTCACTTCGTGTTGCTGCGTGATGATGGTTCATGTCTCTGTGGTTGGGCATGGCCACGTGCGAGAGAGGCGGAAGGCTAGATTGTGAGTGCGGAAGAGACTCTGAGCGGCGTCGGTCCTGCCCGCCGATTGGAGGTGGAAGTGTGGACTCATGATGGCGGAAGGGATAGGATGGTTCGCGGTGTGGATCAATGGAGGTGGGAGTCCCATACGTTTGGGGATGAAATGGTGGTGGTGAACTTGGACCGGAGGCGGGGGTCAAAAGTGACCTGACAGAAGGAAGTTGCTCAGTCCTTTGGCGTTGAGAACCAGGTTCAGATGACGCTGATCCTCTCGCAGATTCTGGGTTGTCGCCCGACTGACGCTGTCGCAGGAAAGGGTCTGTTCCAAATTGCAAGTTGGCGGGAGTGCGCGGAGGAGGAAGCTGGAATGGGTTATCCCCGGATTCTGATCGATTAGCGCGACACTCCGGGGACTGCTCCGACGACGGACTACCTGCGATGGGTAACATACGACCGAATGGTCCAACATAGTAGCCTGAGCCTGACATGGCTGGCGTTGGGATCGAGCGATGAGTGACGAAAATGGGTTCTCGAAGTGAAATCATCTACATGACACTTCTTCCGAGCATCAATTTTAAATTTTCTGCTCCTATCCAACAGCCTCGTACCTTTCAAGGCTTGGCGTCACCGAATGAGAGATATGCGAAATGCGGGATAGACCGACAAGGTATCGTTTTGGTTGAATGAAAGGCCCAAGTTTGGAATGTCGAGGGAGACAAAGAATTCCGATCAAGGAAAGAATCTAGCCAAAGACATGGCAATTAGCAATTCAATTCGGGTACAACAGTCCTCCATGTAGGGAAATCTTGCGTCTCCTGTAAACTCACCAAATACAAGACGAGATAGCCTCCGTTGCAGACGTAGTATAAGAGTAAGTCAATCAAGTTCCGGTGCCAATGGTGGTGAGAGAAAACGCAAGATCATGAGTTGGGATCCAGTTGAAGAAAGAATTTCGTCTCCGCAAATACAGACGAGACTGATCAAAGTCGATCCAGGTTTTTGTTCGTGGTGTGGGAAGTCGAGTCGTGATCATTCCAAGTGTAAGGATTCGCGCCAGGCCGTATCTACTTGCAGCAGGACTGAACAGAAGATTTAAAAAATGATGAAGATGGATCAAAGGATCAACATGTCGCAAACGGCCCTAGTCGTCACAGTCTTTGGCGCATGTCCCGCTATAACCAGGGTGGCTGCAGGATCCCAGTTTTTTTGCATAAGCTTCAAAACCGCTCACGTTGGGACTGGAAAAGAGGGAAAGACAAGCGAGTCGCACACGACCATGGGATTATTTTTCCCACCAAGATCTGACGGAATTCGGGCCGAAAGGAGCGTTCCACGACAAAGGAAGGGCAAGTGCCCCGCGATAGAAGGAGAGGAGGAGGAAGGGCGGCGTTCAAGAAATGAATGCACGCCGACCACTAGGTAAGCCGAAGCGGACAGCGGTCCCCTTGATCAGTACGGTCCACGAACGCCGAGACGATATTAGTCTGCATGTGCAGAGGGTTGGAAGCAGAGGAAGGTCCAGGTAAATGAGAGACAGAAATAGATCTGTCCGGGTACTTGGATGCTGGCGACGATAATGAAGTCGGAAACGACCGAGCCAGGAGCCGAAAGGTGGCACACGGCCTTGACTATACAGGGAAAAGGTAGCCTGGTCGGAGGAGTCGCCCGTCACTGGTCCGTAGCCAGCAAGGGATCCTAGGGAGAATAGCTAAAAGTAGCGCCCCACGGTAAATCCAATCAACTAGAGCACACCCCGCGAGCTGGTGCCAGACTGCCAGCACGTTTGACCGGGTGGGCGGATTACTTTCTCCCCCTTCTGCACCCGAGCAGACAAGCGCAACCTCAGCCTTGGTGTCCTCCGCTCGCAAAAGCCCTCTAGTATCCGAGAATGGCAAAAGGACGAAAGGTAAAAAAAAAGCTCAACCAGGTAAGAAGGAGGGTCGAGACCGACTCCAGCGCAAAGAGGCGGAATAATCGAAGCAACAATCCACAAACCAGACACCCGATGCGACCAAAGCAAATAGTAAAAGACAAGGACGAAGAAGCGAGGACAGCCTCTCACGGAGTCGCAGTATGGATTCTGGGGTGACCAGGTTGATAGTACCAGGCACAAAAGTACTCAGAAACAATGTGTTGTCGTGTAGTAGTAGCTGGAACAGTCCAGGTGGTCGTCGTAGTAATGATAAATACCAAGAAGCCAACAAGGCCAGAGACAGCACGACCAGGAAAATGTATCCAGCTCCCAGCGACTCAATGACAAGCTTCCAACCATCCGATCGACGTAAAGGTGGGATTGATCTATACTGTTCTGGGTTCGGTCCGCGCAGAGCCAAATCTCAAAAGGACGACCAGGACACATGGGAAAAAGAATATGAGACACTTTTTTGGCTGAGCCCCGGCTCTGCTCCGTTTGCTCGACCGAGGAGAGAAGCGCCCTTTTTGGGCCCGGCTCCTTTACCTGCAGGCGGCTCCCACGCAATCAGGAAATGGAAGAAAAAAAAAAAAGAAAAAAAAGTAAATAAAAATGGCAAAAAAATGAAATAGATTGGTTTTTTCGATTCATGATATTCCGCGCAGTTGCTGTAATGATATAATTCAAAAAAAAAATAGTGGACTATCAGATATCAATTGCTCCTTAGCGCCACCGTTATTTTTCCTTTTTTGTTCTATCCAGACGATGCAGGGCCGTTCCTTGTTCCCCGTCTCCAAACCAGCCGATGGCAGCTTCGCTCCCATCGGGCCGCCTCCATAGGAGCATCGAAATTTTGAGGTCATAGGTATCGACCACATTCCAAGTGGATCCTGGCCCTCAGGACGGGTCCGACGGGAGATAGTGTATGTATAATTCTGCGCCCGTTCGCCGTTGCAGTCCGATCATCAGGAGTAGTAGAAGTAGATCCGGCATTCATGATTCGGGCAAGACCAAGTCTGGTAGATGTGTTCCCGATCACAAATTATGGGGGCACGCTGGCGTAATCCGTCTCGACCTTGTCAAGCGGCATTTGAATCACATTGCCGTGGTGCTTTCCACGGGTGTGGAGAGGATCTAGTATCCGAGGTTAGTTCTTTTATTTTTCTATTAATTTAACTCTAAGGTCTTCATTTTTTTTTTGGCCACTACTATGTAATTGTATGAGTTGTGTTATGCTCCCCGTTAGCATCACTTACTATGCTCTCGGTTCGATTTGGTGTAGGGGCCAAAAGGCCACACTACTGTACCGCAACTACTACTACACCCAGCCCATAATAACCCCCGGTTCATCCGAGTCCCCATGTTAGCTCCAGCCTTCTGCATCTTTATATTAATCCCAAATTCCGCGCAGGGACCAAGGATGTCAGGGTTTTGGGGATGCTAGTCGAGGCGCAGACCAGCCTCGGCGGTCATCGCTAGACATGTACTACTACCGGAGCATTGGGAAGTCGTTTTTCTCTCAAACTATTTGTCATTCCTTAATCTGTCTCTCTTTTCTTCCTCCTAATCATTATCGTATCCCGAACCGAGGGCGAATACGAATTGTTCTTCAATTGCTTCATGATAGTTCACTCAGATCGTGGCAGCCTAGTTCGTTAACCTTACTGGGGGAGCACTAAAACTTACTAGACGCGTTTTACGGTTTGTCCACTACCGGCACATGCAACCCAATGAACCAGAGAAACGTCCCGGGATTTGGTCCTTGGATCTCCGATAATAATAGGTAATTTAAAATATTAGCGAAATTTTAACCTGTCTCTCCTACAATATGTGTCCTTTTTTCCAAGAAATAGCGGAACATTCGGTTGTCGAGCCGCTGAAACCAACTAGATTGGCTGAAGAAACTCTACCGGCCGGAATTTCCGACCACGATCATCCTGCTGAAGTACTTCATCTCGATTTTTTTCTGAATTTTTCCGAGCTTTGTTCCAACTTCCTGCCCTGCCGCAGTGGATGAAAATAACACAAGAGCTTGTTTGGACCCGGAATGATGGCCGTAAATCCTCCCCTGGCAGTGGGTCGCTAGCACCTTCGGCCGGTGGCGCGGGCGACTAGATGCCTAGTCGGGCAAATCCTCCTGGGTCCCGGTGTTGGGGCCGCAGGGCTTATCTCTCTTTTGGACGGACTGAGTGAACTTGTGAAGTGGTTACGAAGATCGCTGGATCGTGGATTCGTGGGTGGACTGGGTCTGGGTGGGCTCCGATGGGCTCCAATTTTTTTACGCAGAGGACCCTCGGTTGAATTCTGGCAATTAATTTGACTTTGGTTTCTCCAGCTTCAGAGTTCCATATGACGAACTTTAGTTTTTAGTCTTACGGACTCCGAATGGATCGAGAATCCTGGCCGAGATCCTTTTGCGCCCCTTCGGTTGAATTGTACACCTCGAGATAACGTAGTGACCTCGGCGCCCGAGGCCTTTACAGTAGCTAATTATGTTGACGTAGGCCATATCACGCAAAGTGGATGGTGGACAAGCGGTTAGCTATCCACACGACGACTGAATCTGTGGCCCTCCAACGCTTGGCTTGGAATGCCTAGGCTGGCTGGCATGTGCGGGCTCTGCGCATGCACAACGAGGAGAACTGGTGAAGAAAAGGCGAGGTGGTGAGGTGAAGTTTAGCTTTGGAAAAAAGGTGATGCTTGATCACTCGAATCAAAATGCTATGATCATCAAATGCTGGGCGTCTGAATCGCTGTTATTAAGATTGAGATCATCTTTGTCATCTTCCTACTCCATCACGGACAATCATTTGACAGGTCAAAACTACCACTCCGTCTCAAAATCAAACACAAACGTGAATTACCTCTCCAACGGGGCGCTCATCAAGCCAAGCGCCCACAGATAGGTCGACACGATGCAACTTCTCACCTTTGGACTTCGGACTCGTCGCAGGATCGTATAAACCGGAGCCCCGTGCAGATGCTCCTCAGCGCGATCGAGTAGGACCTCCGACAAGCAACGATGCCACTACAGGGAACCCTGGCCCTCCAGGGCCTCCATACGAAGCTGTGGTCCAATGGGCCCGGCGTGGGATGCTCCACCATGTCCACAAAGTTGTTGTCCAACGGTGATGCACTCCGGAGTTGACCACGTATGGTGTCTCAAACGCATGGCGATCCGATCTGCAAGCCGTCACTCGGGATCGCCGCCTATTTGGTCTTAGCCACCCCTTGGTGCGTTTTCTGTTCCGGGTAACGCTGGAACTGTAAGTAGCAGGGTAGCCGAAGAAAGGTGACTTGAGGGAAAGTATAATACCAGGGTTGTATATTCCAAACTTTTTGTCCTGCCAGGATGAACTGAAGTCTGAACGAGAAAAAAACTGTCGGGATCTATCAAGCATCGAATGTGCGCTGGGTCATTTTCTCCCGGCAGTTCCCAAGAAAACCAAAGCCATCTCTCAGCCGGTCCTCCATCTGGCATTTCCACCCGAGAATCTCGCAAGCGTGGCTCAGCACGGTAAGAGGCATTTAGACACCAACCACGCGATTGGCCAATTGATCCCCGGGACCCAATCTTCTTCCGAACAAATACCGACCGTGATGCTGATTGAACAGCCTCAGGGCTTGGATGGAGATCGTGGGCTTCGGGATACGCATGAGATAGAGCGAGGAAATTAGAATACCATGGCAGTCTGGAGTACAGGGTATGTAATAAAAAAATCGATAGGTGGATAGACAATGCGAGATGATGTCCGCCGAGACGTGGTACCGCATCAACTTACTACTGCAAGTCTGCAACTGAGAAGCAATATTCATGGGATATGCATACGACATAGTGCATCCCCTGAACGTTCCTTCATAATGTAGTTGTGCTGTTACGTAGTTGCCAGTTGTTATCCACTTAGCTCGTCGGTGATTGACACTTCTTCAACTAGGAGAAAGAACTCAGGTACTTGTTCCGTGTCGCTTTTTTTGCGCCCGTATCAGGTACCAACACCACTGATGAACGAGGTTTAGCCCGCATCCTTACAACGCCTCAATGGCGGGAATATGGACAAATTCATTTAAAACTGAGGATCCTGTCTAGCCAAGCCTTTAGGGCCGAATCCTTCATATCATACATATCATAAACTCACGCCCAAGCCGAAGTAGGCAAGATGGCAGCTACCTCAACTGGCTAGTCTCATAACCCATTGCTGGGATGTGAAAATAGTTTTAATCTACGCATCGGACCAGGCTGGCGCTAGACACTCACTAACGCCCGGTTCCTGGACGGACCACCGTGCCAATGCTGGCACTACTGTACTACGACTCTGCTACTGCATGCCCACATGCCGGGTGAACAGGTCTCGGTATGTTTTGCATTGCCCGTGCTCACCCTCCCCCTAGTCTCTAGCCTGAGTAGCCTCTAAGGCCTCCAATCCCTCCAGGCCTCCACAGGTCAACACTCTGGAGTAGCGTCGGGTCGACTACCGGTAGCGCAGAATCTTCGGTGCCGTGTTCGTTTATCTACCTCCGTTCTGGCTAGGATTCATCTCCTAAGTCTTTTCGAGTTGGCAGGTGAGACAACCATACTACAGTATTGCGCCCAGCCCAGACTCATTGACGGCGCTGGTCCGGCATTATTATTATTATTATTATTGCTAAGTCCATTATCATACTACGTACTCCATACCCTGTCTGGAAAACGGTCTCTGACTAACTATGTAGCTAAAAGCTGGCTAGTTAATTAGCAAATGTAGTAGTAATTTGACTAATGAAATCCCATTGTGTTTGGGCTATTGCTGGAGGATCTGCGAATAACCATGCATTGTCTTGGACTCTCCAGGGGAGATCCATCAGATCCCGAACTGTTGGTTCACAGTGAAGGGTTTGTATTACTCCGTGACTCCGTCCCTCGTCTGCCAAGACATAAATGTCTTAAGATGGGGGGGTTTTTTTTGAAAGGTGCATCATAATTCGATACTGTAATTATTTCGCGAGGTCATTGAGGATCATAGTTCTTCACGGTCAATTTGCTCGTGCCTCATTACATTTCGGCCGATCTTGCCGAGGAGCCTCCGCTCGACAATGGTGAATCTATATTCTATACTGTAGTGCTCAGTTGATAAACTCGACACTGTCCATCGATGTACAGGTCTACTTCCACCGTCCTTGTCAGCACTATCCTCCTCCAAGGATTAGCCCTCTTAGCCACGATCAAAGGCTCGTGCCAGCTGTTCATTACGATCAATTCCTTAGTGGTCTGACCGCATTTATGCTTACCCTGCAAAAAGCCGTGGACAGGCGGCTCGATCGGAGAATTTTCCTCCTCCGATACGCCCCCCTTTCCCGCGCCTTTTGTGGCCAGGCCTCGCACGGCGCGTCATCATTCGTAGTTACTGACTTCGGTCCCGAGAATCCTCA
This sequence comes from Penicillium simplicissimum, assembly GCA_024706585.1. NCBI lineage: Eukaryota > Fungi > Ascomycota > Eurotiomycetes > Eurotiales > Aspergillaceae > Penicillium > Penicillium simplicissimum. Next base: position 1,693,206 of record JAMZTW010000014.1, read on the forward strand.
TCGCTTCCAGAGGGAAGGATCTCGGTTATACTCGAGTGGCCTGGTCCAATGTTGCATTCTGTTCCAGATCCCCATGTCCTCCGTTCTCCGTGTGTGGACTGTGAAATGTGAACCAGTTCCAACTTTGCAGTGTTCCACCGTAATAAACTCCCAAGTGGGTTCACTAGTTAAATGCATTTGGGGAGGGGGGTTGCAGAGGACCCTGTTGCAAGTTGCAACTCTACCAGTTTCAAAAGCTGTACTAAGAAGCTTTTCAAGGATTCTACTAGGTCGTACCGAGCTCTAGCCGAATGCACGACTACACACCTGCATGGCCCATCGTCACGAACGCGACGGATCGGTGTGTCATCGTACATCAACGCCCCAAACTCAATTCGTCCGAAGGTTTGCTCTTCCGACCTCGCCTAAGTCTCTCCAAACCTTAGAACCCAGCCGCCCGCAACCTTCTTTTGCAGTGCATCGCTCCTCTCTGCAAGACTGCAACAATAATAGACGGAAATTCCGCTTCGCCGAGGGACCTGACGTACATCTTGCTATCCCCACTCCCGTTCGACGTGAAGACTTGCACCGTTGCACGTTGCTACTAATATCCGACCATCAGCCGTGGACCACTGGACCCTGACGGGTGTTTCTTAGCGTCCCGAATTCCGCAGGTCTTTGATCTTCGTGCAGCTCGCTTGGACATCGGCTGGTCGGTCGACTTTCCCGATACCAAGGGTTCATCCGCGTCTGTGCTGCAGACCGTTGCTAAGTTTTTTTTCCTCGTTGTTTCGCAATTCTCCGTTTCGCTTTAGTCGCTGCGTACCGGACCTGGAGTCCTGGACCTGTAGGCTGTAGCTCGAGGTTAGGGGGGTTCCCGAGGGGAAGTTTCCCCTTCGTGAGACCCATGCGCCCGGGTTGCGAGATATCTGTTTCTGCTAGGTCGATCCGCGAGATGAGGGTCTACTAGCCTAGGGATTCTGGGAACCGGCGGCTGCCGATGAAAGTTAAATAGATTGAAGTTTTTCTAGAACAGCGCACCTGGAATTAGCATGTGAACCTAAGCAACGAGGCGCTTCTCGCAAAGCATAATGGATGCCCCGTATAGCTAGTAGCTAGGAAGTATCATGTCCATGCCCCAGTTCTAGCTTCTCATGGCTCGCTAATGAGGTTAGATGGTTGCCTTGTGGCTCTCCGCGTTTCAGGTTTAGTATGGTTCCAATGTTGGAACCCTTAAACTGCCCTAGTCAGCCACAGTTCTGAGTTTAGAAGGTGCGATCGCCGAATCAATCGGGGATCATCCTGATTGACAGCTCACGGCTTGCCTGATCGGGCTGAGCATGGTCATGTCATGGGCGCTTTAGGACTTGCACTAGTTCCTCGTCTCGTGCTGATTGTTTCATCTTGATATATTGAGCACTGCCACCGCGGTCGGTTCTGTTGCTTGTTTGCACAGAGCTTTTATACACACTTCGGATGTATAGACTGCTGAACTTAGATATACATGCCTAGGTCCGTCCAGCCCAGTCAGTCTGGGAAAAGCACATGTGATGGATGCATACTTCATTGCAACATGTTGAGTGTTAGGTTTACTCCAGCTCCGTGAGCTCCGGCCATCCGGTTTCCTATTTGCGCAAGAGTCGCGAGAAACCTCAGAACTCTATATGACCACGTTGCCCGACGACCAGTTTCGCGATATATGTTTTGAGCCAATCAACACCTGGCAGCTATAGCACGGAGATCCTCGCAATAGAACGGGTGCAAGGTCGCAGTCTCTTTTATCCATCCCTGCCTGTTACCTGGTAGCTACTAGCTACAATGTATTCCTAAAGTAAGATCGTCGCTAATAGGTTTACACCATCTTGCAAGTTGTCCAGGGTACGGCCTCGCTTATGCGGGAAGTATGGACGTAACCCAAGCAATGGAAGTGTATATCCATGTCTATGCGCCACGGACCATCATGAATACCTACTCACATTAGGTAGGCAGGCCGACCCCTGCGGCTTCGCACCAATAGCAACACGAAGTTGACATAGATCTCCGTACAAGGTATATAATTAATACATCCCGGACCAAACTCTTGAGTTTTATGCCGCAGACAACAAGGAATAGATATGTTTTGCATGGCGAGGCTACGCCCTCGGAACCAACCTCAACGTAAAGAGTTTAGGTATTTTCGGTGAGCTACGGCGAAAAAAGGCATCAATCTCCGCGGGATACACCTGTTACATATGCTGTTACATATGAGTATCCTTGGTTATATCGGGATATCCGGAGTATAACGGCATGCACGTGCAAGGAGAAATTGATTGCTTCAGAGTTCAGACCGAGCGGGTTCTACAATGCGAATGATGTCAAGTCGAGATGGAATTCCGCTAGTCAACCGACCGGCCTGGCTGATCAAGCCATCGAATGTCGAAGAATGACAGGCATGAGCCAGGGCAGAGACTGCCCAAACATCAAACTACGAGCCTTCTACCCACTTACCTTAGGAAGCCTGAGCAGTTGAACAATTTGAGAGAACAAAACCGATCATATTATTACTCCGATAGACCCATGGGTATTGCAAAAAAAGTCATTGATTCATTTTTTGCTGCAAACTACCATTTTTCACCGTATCCAAAGAAAAGTTGGGAGAGAACATTTACTCCTCAGACAGAACCTTGGCGAAGTCAGCGGAGGCACGCTCGGGCTTGCCACCCTCGACCTTCTGCTGGCCAAGCTTCTGCTTGGAGTAGGCAGCAGCGTAGGGGTTAAGGCGGAGCATGACCTGCTTGTTGCGCAGAGGGTTCTTCTTCTGGACGTTGACACGCTTGGTGCGGGCCTCGCCCTTGGGAGCACGGACAACAGCCTGGATTTCAGAAGAGTTGATCAGGCGGGTCAGGTCGGCGTTGGCAACCATGGCAGAGGGGAGGAGGAAGTCCTTCTTGAGGGCCGAGGGGGTGGTGGTGGTGCCGTAGACCTGGTCGAGGGCCTCGAAGGCGGAGGAGGTCCAGACGATGAAGCGGCCGAGGTGACCGCCGGGGGCGAGCTGGAGGAGGTTCAGGGCGAAGACGGAAGAGGTCTCAACACCGGGGATGTTGCGGAAAGCCTTGACGAGCTCCTTGCCGTCGACCTCGGGGTTGTAGACAACCAGAGGACCGCGGCGCTGGCGGAAGCGGCGGTTACGCAGCTTACCCTTACCAGCACGGAGCTTGCGGGACTTCTGGACCTTGACGAGGTCATCACCGGCACCAAGGGCCTGGAGGAGGGCAATGGCGGCCTTGGTCTTGGTCAGGGCAGCACCCTGGAAGGTCTTGGACTCGACAACGAGGGGAACCTCGGGAACCTTGGCGACACGGTGGCCACGGGCGAAGAGGAGGGCGGGGACGGAGGAAGCAGCCAGAGCAGAGGCGGTAGCGAAGCGCTTCTGGTTCAGGTTGAGCTTCTGGTGCCACTTGCGCCAGACCTTGGTGGGAGCGAACATGCGACCGGAACGGCACTGGTTACCGAAGGCAGCCTGACCAGCACGGTGAGTACCACCACCAGAGACACGAGGGATACGGGCGACAGCACGACCTGTTGTGTATCAAAAATTATCTCGTCAGCCTCCATCCGTAGTATGCCAATTGACATTCCCCGCAAAAATTTGCTTCGTCACCCCTCCAGCAAAATGTCCCGGCTTTCATCTCGAATGTTCAATTCCACGTACCGGTACCCCAGGACTCAGCAGAGGTCTGCTCGCCGGCCTTCTCGCTCACAGCGTAGGGCTGGCGCTTGTTCTTGGCCATGCCGGTGTGCACCTGCCTGCAGAGCAAAATCGATCAGCATTTCCACCTTCAATCACCAATGTTCAAATTGTGCGGCTTCGACGTACTGGACGATATCCGGGCGGATGGGGGCACCGAAGACGGTAGGCAGGGGCTGGGTAGCCCCGGAGGGCTTACCCTCAGCCGTGGCGATGGAGACGGTCGGGCGGGAGGCCATTGTTGTCGTCGATGTCGATGGTGAGGTTGAAGTCCAAAGGTATCCCCAGTTCGGCCTCACCTGTGGAATTTTTCGCTTACTGAGCTGGGCTGGTCGTGGGTCGCGGAAACCCTAAGCCCTCATTACCTCTTTAGGCTAGTCTAAGCCATGCCCATGGCCCGTGCTTTGTTTATGTCATTTGATACCCCACCAGACACGTGACTTGACTGGAACCTCCTGGGTTTTTCTCTTGCACTTATCGTCCGTTGAATTAAATATCGAATCCAGCGACAGAACTGCCGATGAGTAATGCCCTACAAACCAGATATGGAGATCTATGGACGGTGGCTTCGCGATGCAAGGTGACACACGCTCATCATGTTCATCAAGCCAAGCGGGCTACTTGGCATACAGCGCCTAATTTGAGCACTTTCTGTCTCTGTTTTCTCCTCATAGAATCAGTCGAGATGGGCAATGAAGCGATTTATCCAAATGGCATTCTTCTCCTGATATCTCGAGTATTATCGCTCTCCGAGCATTTGAAACCTCCAGGGCTTCACCCTCATGCGGCTAAGTGTCTTGGCCCCCTTGGATCATCATACTCTTGAAGCAGCTATAGCCAAATGATTCAGCAACCTCGCAGATCTCAAGGGTTACATTCTTAGTTTACCGGAGAAAACGCCTGCCTCTAGCCGCCTTGAGAGCTTTTGTGGACTGACCGTGTTTCAGGAGCTCCTTAGGCTGAATTTTTGCTGTCACCTGGGGCCGGCGCTTAATGCGCCGCATGGGCCCAGAAGCAGAAATGTTCGTGCGCCTACTTCTACTCAGATGGGGATATATTCATAGATACAGGGCCTTTTCCCGCTCGTTTAGATCATTGGAATCCTCTCCAGTTATCATAGACATATGCTAGTCAGGACTTATCACAATACCTTCCTTTTGTCGAAGCCATAGCCCGCAGCGCCGCAGGCCTTATATACCTATTCGTCCAGACTGCGATTCCAACACTCGGCATGCTCACTGACTTCATTAAGAAGCAGCTGGGATCTTTGAAGAAATCAGAAATTGGCTGGCGACCATCATACCTACGAAAAAGAATATTGATTCTGTTCATTATCGCCTTCTCCGCAATTATCGCTGCGCTTGAGGCCCTCTACCAATCATCCGAAGCCCACGATGGCATCGCCGCTTCAACTGAAAGCCGCCATTACATTTGGACGTACGCGCCAACTGCTATTCTCACTATTATCGCCACTTTCTGGTCGCGGGTCGAATTTCAATCAAAACAAAATGCTCCATGGCAGTCAATGCTCGAAGCTCCCCAGCCAGCGGAGGAAAGTGTACTCTTGGACTACATATCCGACTTCCAGCCAGTAGCCATGTGGAAGGCCTTCAAGAGTAGACATCTGATTGTTTTCTCGAGCGTGTCTTGCACTCTTCTCGTGCAACTGATGATTGTCTTTTCAACCGGTCTCTTCTCGCTACAAGAGGTCCCAGTCCATCAAAACAATGTCACAATTCAACTGCATAACACATTCAGCACTGAACACTCGACACTCGCAGCTGTTGGATCGCAGCCATACGACATAATCAACGGTATAGTCTTTGAGAATTTGACTTATCCCGGTGGTACGAATGTCGACCTCGCATTTCAAGAATTCTCAGCTCCAAATGTCTCTTCTTCTGCTATCGTCACCGCACCCATTGAAGGGCTCAAGGCAGACTTGAGCTGTGAAGACACAATCAGCATCGATACCAAAACCTTATACTACAACGAGTCCCTCAAGACTAACGGCAGTCAAGTCACCGTGGTCTTCAATTTCCAAATCGTCACTCCAACATGCAACATTTCCAATTTCGATCAGTATGATCTAGGCGGAATAGAATATACGCAAATAGGGTACTTCCAATGGACACAATGCGGAAACAGCGCTGTGGATGATATGCGCGCTCTGGTCTTTTTGGTTGAGATCGGAAGCAAAGATGCTACTCGCACGAAGGCCTTGGACTATCAAGGTCCGCCCAAAGGTGAAATCGTACAGCTTGAGTTGAAGCGCCACAAGATTATGATCTGCAAACCCACACTCTCTCGTGTGCAGCTACAAGCCCAAGGAAACGCTACAGATCTCTCATCTGATATTCGCCTTCAAACACTTGCTTCTGAGGAAACCACACTTCCGGGCCTGACTGCAGCAGATCTTGCCAAGTTCATCATGGCGAATGCTAGTGCCACCACGGGCTTTAGGGGTATTGAATTGTTCAACCCATTTCCACAAGATGCAAAGATCGATGAGGCGCTGCGGCTTGGACTGGGGCTCTCAGAAGAAGATGCTACTCTTGAGAACCTCTGGTCGGACGATGTGCTCCGGGACTCTGCGTCCACGTACTATCGTGCAATGACCGCACAGCTTATGCATATGGGTCTCATGCAGGAGGAAGAGTCATTGACAGTTGGCTCGGCTATCATCCACGAGAGCCGCGTCATGATGTTGGAGCTACCCCTCCGGGGAATTGAAGCATGTTTAGCAATCGTGCTATTGTTGACAATCTTGATACTTGTGCTAATTGCGCGCCGAAAAACATCCACCTGGAATTCATCATCTCTCTCAGCGTTTGTAGCCATAGCTGCAAACAGCCAAGATTTCGGATCATCCCTGCGCGGACATGGGGCGACGTCCGACAAGATGCTGCGGAAGCAACTTGCAGGACAGCATTATTGTTCGCAACATACGCCAAAAGGAGGATCAATTGAGATCGAGAAAATCGAGGGAAATGACCCGCCTTCGGCCCAGACTATCGACTCACAGTATCGCGATTGGAAGCCATTTCCTGCTCTGTTTTTCCGCCTTGCAATCTTCATACTGATTGCCGCAGCAATCGCGGTTTTGGAAGTGCTTTTACACTTTTCTCAGGTCAATGAGGGACTCGGCAATGTCTCATACGCTGATGAATATATGCATTATGTGTGGACCATCATTCCTGGTGCTATCATGACCGGATTCAGTCTTGCATTTGGTAGCATCGATTTCAATACCAGGTGCCTTGCCCCCTACTCACATCTCAAACGACATGCTGGTGCTTCATTCGCGCAATCCATGAGCGTGAATTTCCTGGATGCCCTGGGCTTCACCAATGTTTACCGTTCCATTCGATCACGACATCTTGCCGTTCTCGCAACAACGCTCGCTACCGGTGCGGCCTTTTTCATAACAATCGTGGTCAGCGGTCTATACTCAGTAATTGAAGTCCCATCTCGAGGGATTACCAATTTCACGCGAATAGGTGGCTTCCCGGACCCGAAGACTATCGCGGGGGTGCAGTTAAATCTGGACGAAGCCGGAGAGGTTGCAGGTGTCCTCACTGCTGAATACATTCTTCAATACAACTTCAGTTACCCTCGTTGGACGTACGAAGAGCTTGCATTTGCAGAGATATCAATGGATGACCCCTCGGTAAAGACCGTGGGGAATGGCTCTTTCGTGGACATCCGAGTTCCGGCTTTGAGACCTGCCCTTGTTTGCGAGCTTTTCACGGCCGCTGACCTCAAGGCAACAATCAGTCGCTATGACGAAGGGAATACAACATCGTACCAGCTCAACAGCATGATGAAAACCCCGGGCTGTCCCGGAAATAACACCGACTATCCCTACAATGCCACAGTATTCACCGTGAACGACCTTCCGGATGGACCATTTGGATACTCGAGTCAATCTACCTGTTATGCTAGGAACTACGTTGCGTCTACTTACACTGAAAACTATGTTTGGGGACATGTAAACCGAACATCCGTTGAGTACATCATGGCGATGACATGCATGCAGTACGCTGAAATCATCGATGTGGACACGCGATTCAGGTTGCCAGAAATGGAGATTGATCAAGAGCATCCACCAGTGCCAATTGAATCATCTGCTCGGTTGGATAAGGATCTTTACACCCCGATTCCCGAGTGGTGGACCTTGAACACGGATGGTCAATATCCGACTCTTGATGGATTCTTCTATCTCCTAGTCACCGGCAAGTACGCAATCCCATCCGACAACCTCAAACGCCCCGACAAGAATCAAACAGTAATCGACGCGATAAAACGCCAACACAAAATTATCAACGCACAGCAGCTTAGCAATTACACCCGCGGAACTGCAAATGACACCATTCATCACGCACTGCTTCAGGGAAACGTCACGAATTCAAGTCGCCTGAGGCTGGTTCAAGATGCCACTTCAACGCGGATCTTGGAAGCTCTTCTGGGAACAATGCTCACTCTCGGCATTCTTGGCTCTGTCCTTTTGAACACGGACCATGTTCTGCCGAAAAATCCTTGCACCATCGCGGCTGTTGTGAGCCTCCTAGCAGACTCTAATTTACTGGATCAATTTGTGGATGGAGCGTGGGATTCGAATGATAAATCACTTGATCAAACCTTCGCAGGACGTCGATTCTACCTTGGTTGGTGGGAAAGTGGATCTTTAGTTGGAACACAGCTTGGAAAAGTGTTTACGATCGATCATGCGTCGACAGGAGTTGACGGATGAGGGATGACAGCCCGAGTTGTATTGAACATGGACGTGAGTTTTTTGCTCTAGATGTATTCCGTCTTCTAGATGAATGGTCGAGATCAACGAGGTGACCAAATAGTTAATGTTGCTGCTTCAAGAGCACCGTAATAAGATCTGCAAATTATCAAACCCTGGCGATGTGCCGGCGAAGCGGAGGCCACCTAGTTGCTAATTGTCTATTCTCCAAAAATGGTCGACTTGGCACTTTGAACTCGGCAATGTAGTTCATAAGATGATTCCTGCTAGTCTGTATTGTTTAGAGCTTCTACAATCTGCCTCGCCTGGTTTTGTTTTCGTATGCACCTACTCTGCCTACTGGCTTGTGATAGAATCAGTACCATCCGTAAGACAGACTCACGTTAAACAACCTCAGCCGCTTGGACATGATTTACTGTTGAGAATGATTACAAATAATATCTTCAATTTGCAACTTCGGTCTGAGGAATTTAAAAAGAGATCTTAATCTGAACAAGTCTCATCCTTAGAAATGTACACGACGGGGAGAACCGCGAAACATGATGCAGCGAAGAAAGGGATCCACCCTAAGGCGCAGACCCCAGGAGCGAAAACGAAAAGAATGTAGAAAGAAGATTGATGAGACAATGCAGTCAAGAATGGGGGAAAAGCTCACAATAACCGACACCTGCGGTTGTCTTACATGTGGGCGTAGGATGACTGAGCTGGGCATGCTTAAGCATGCTGCGAGTTGCCAATGGCCCGCTTGCGGAAGCGCATTGCAGAAATCTCACGGGCAGCCTTGACCGCAGAGACAGTGAGGTCGGAGCTCAGACCGGCGGTGCACTGAGTACCGGCGGCCATTGGCTGAGTGGGCGTCCACTGGCCGTTGGCACAGCGCTGGAAGGAGCTACCAGCAATGCAGTTCCAGGCACCCTCTGGGCTGCATGAGCCAGTCAGAGCACTGGCGCTGGACGAGCCAGAAGAGCTGGTCGCAGAAGGAGACAACGAGGTTGTGGAAGAGGCAACAGGCTGGGGAACACTAGGGGCGATGGTCTCAGTCGGGGCGCTGGTGGAGACTGGTGCAGGGACACTAGCTGAGGACGAAGTCTCGACAGGAGAGCTGCTTGATGTGGTGGGCGAGGATCCGGTACCAGAGCCAGAAGAGCCAGAGCCAGAAGAGCCAGAGCCAGAAGATCCCGAGCCCGAACCTGAACTGGAGGAGCCAGAGCCGGTGATGCCGTCACCGCCGAATGTGGGAGTGCCGGAGCAAGCAGCCTCACCCACGGGAGCCAGGTGGGAAGGGTTACCGTCATACTCAACAACACTACCGGGCTGAGGGAAGCGAATGTCGATACCTTCCTTGGTAGTGCAACCGTTAATGTTGGCAACAAACATAGGAGGGAAGCTGGAGGAGCGCTGCTCGATGACAGGGGCTTCTTCAGAGCGCTTGGCGGAAGAGCCACTCGTGATAGTGACAGGAGCACAGTTCATGTACATTTCACGGTTGCCGATGCGGTTGAACCAGGTCCAGGCGAGAGTGTACTTTCCGGTAGTGATACCGTCGGGGATGGTGAAGTTGAAGTGATAGGGGTCTGCAGCACCCGCGTCGCCTCCAATGTTGCCGTCAACGTTCGCTGGGCAACCTCCCTCGAAGGACTTGATGACCTTCCAAGTCGACGACTTAGTTGGGGCCCGATCTTCAGTCAAGCTGATCTGGCATGAACCGCCTCCATGAGTGGCACCGCCCTGGAACCGCAGTTGCTGGACAGAACCAACGGCCATGACGTTCTCCTGACTGATGTCGTAGACGCCGCTACGGAGCTTGCAGGGGAAATCGCCACCAAGAGCCTCGAGCGGGGAGTTGGTGAGAGAGTCCTTGCCGTAAGGGACGGGCTGGGTCATGAGCATGTGGGCGCTCGCCGCGGACGCGCCGAGAACGGCGACCAAGAAGGGTTTGGCGAACATCGTGAAGACGAAGGAACTTTTGATGGTTCGACAGTTAAGTTCAAGGTTGGATATCCGATTCGTACCAGACGAACGGGATCAAAAAGCAAAGGATTGGATGTTGGTAGTCGCGAGAACAGAACTGATCAAGGCTTCCTGCGCCAGAAGAGTCAGTGGGTGAGAAGGAGAAGAAAATGAGTAAGATGACAGGGAAGGGTGTGGTTTAAAAAGGCTTCCATGGAGGACACTTCACTAAGAGATGGGAGGTGAGGGTATAGGCAGCGATGTAGGCTACCGAGGGTGGATAAAGGGATTGTTTGTTGTAGACATCCCTCTCATATCAAGTATGACTTGCTCAAACTTCATGTAAATGGGACAGCACAGGCAGTGATAGGACAATCAAACAATAAGATTATATCGACAGGAGGCGGTACAATCAAATGGAGAAGGAAAGTTCCGAGAAATTGCGACGCAATGCATAGTGATACAGGACTGCGTATAAACGCACCTTTGTCGGAGATGAGAGCAGAGCTGTATCAAACAACCTCTGCTAAGGGTTTCCTCTGGAAGTTTCAGGAAAACAACGACAATGTTGGTCCAAATGTTATAGAATGTCTTAGTGAAAGCGATGAGGTTCTGGAAGGAGTGTCCTAGTTCGCCACAGGCGATAACTACCAAGCGAAAGAAGAAGGGAAAGAAAGACAGGACTGGCCTGTTGGAGGTTTGTCGAACCGTGAAGAGAAGGAAGAAGGAAGGCTTGAGCTTGACGAAAGAAGAAAAAAAAAAGAAGCTGCAGACATGACGTGGAGAGATTTTATATCCAACCTCTCCCTCGAGTCTCCTCTCTCCTCCACTTCTTGCTCTACCACACTGCCATCGTCGCTTCCCGCCAGGATCAGTCAGGTACCACGTAGGATCGTGCACCCAATATCCAGCAGCCATCAGGTACGGAGCCGCGACGGAGGTTTCGGTCCCTGAAATGGAGTCACATCAGCATCCACTGAGCAGACGCTAATCAATCGGATACTTCAAAAGTTTGATTTCCTCCACCACCTCGCCAATCCACCATCCTGAAAGACTTGCCAGATGATGGCATGCCTGCATGACAATACAATAGAAAGGCCATGGCGAGTGGAGACCGAGCTTCGCGAAAGCTGGATTGTTTCAAGTGGTGCCTCCAACCTGTACAATTGCCCGATCACAAACGGTGAGTGGTGGTGAAGTGGCAGACTGCCGGAGCCACTCAGAGGCTCGGAACGCGACCCCCGGACTGGGCAGATCGACCAGTCCTAGCGGCGAGGCGGCTGGTGAAGGAGCCAACCACCGCACAGACAAGCACTTCTGTCGGTACAAACTGGCGCAAGGCACGACTATTTTCACAATCCTCCCTTCCGACCAGAGTTCGGCCGCGTCTCATCATCAATTTGGGTCCCAAAGACCTTCCACAGACTCCATGTGCCTGGGCCGCCGACCAGTGGATTGGTCGTGGGGAGGCCTGATGGTTGACGCCTCTGTTTCCTGTCAGCGGGCCAGGGGACGAATCAGGCCGCATAAGGTACAGATTGTACCGCGCTGCACGACCATCTGGCATCGAATGTGTGCCATTTGGAGGTTGAAACTGGAGGTTGCAGTCGTGGCGAACGGAGGGCCTCGTTTGGATGTTTCATGTTTCTCCCACGCTTTGCTGGGACGGTGACAGCTCCACCCCTGTTAGACTGAAGAGTGGCCCTTGACCCTGGTCGCTCGGCACTTTGCGTAGCCAACCGACTGGCGCGCCTAGATTGCCATCTCCCCTACCCTTGCGTGCTGCAAAAAATTGAATCGCTATGACGCATCGTGCAAGGACGAGGAGAACCGCTGGAAAAGTTCAAAGATCCCATATACTCAGGAGCAAGCTGCCCTCGCGCCTGTGGCGTGGGAGCGTGGATGTGATGGCGCTGGGTGCCTGAATGCCGCCCTCGGGAGCGAGACAAGGCTAGTGGCCCACAATGCCCGGCATTCACACTGACGATCACGAGGCTGGAATGCCTTCTGCCTTGAAAACTTGAAAGGGCATTGTTCAGGGTCCAGATACATCCACGAGCTAAATGGCAGCCTCGGTTAGAACCCAAGAGGACGGCCGAGCCTGGTACAGTATTCTAGATGGTGCGGCTTAGCGTGAAGATAAAGTGGATCTCGGAGAATGGAAGGTGTCAACCGAAGAGGCTACGAACGCTGTTGTTTCAAAAGTTCTTGATACATTCAATAATGAAGACATCACATGTGCTATAGCTGCTTGACTACTTGAACATGGGTGCCAGGAAATGGACGTCTCTCGATGAGACGCGATGTGACCTGTCCCCTTGTCCTATTGTTTTTCTTTGTTTGGCGGGTGTTGACTCCGCATAGTAGGATCTCATCTCCATTTTGCCATTCATAAAAGCCGATCTGAACAATCCCACCCACGGTACAACATTATCTTCCGGGACCCAGCGATCTCGTAACACTATGGAACACCGTGAGATCCATACAAAGCCTCATGTCAGAAGCGTTTCAGGTTGATAACAAACCCTATAGTGGGTATCAAACAACGCTTTTTCATGATGAAGATTCTGCAACTTGTGTTACGTTCTCCGCACAAATCTCCATCTCGTAGATAGCCTTCCCCGCCGCCTAATCTCGGTTATGTCCGCCCTGCAGCCTGCAGGAGAACTGGATGTACTAGCGGGGGTTGTGGCGTAGGTTCGCAGTGGGTGTAGCATTGAATAAATCACCTTAATAAACCATGGATGATGGAGTAGACCTTGGCATGATGCATCTGGAGCTGCAGTCAGTTTTCACTGAACTATGGCCATCCCGCTACGTTTCATGGTACGGTAGTAGTTTGATCCTGAGCTCCATAACTAGACACAAAACAGATCCAATCTGGCAAGCACCTCAACCAGCTTAAGTTTGCGTCCTCCTAAGGTCTGGGTAGCTCCAGTGCTAGATGTACCCAAGTTCGTCACCATCATATTATCCAATATTATCTGCGGAAGTTGCTTTCGCCGATGCTCGATCGCTCGAGTATTTCAATTAGGGTTCACCATCTGCAGTGCATAGTATCAAACTTGAACAGTCACAAACCCTGGCCATCGCCCATGTCACTGTAGCGCGGGTCCGGCATACCTGGGAGTCGGCATTGATTGAAAGTGACTCAACCACTGCAACACTCATTTGATCATCACCGTTCCCAATGGTGGATGGTACGATGAGTCTTCAGACTTGTGCTCGCTGTTGGCTTCTGCCTTGCCTCATGGTCACATTGATGGCGGAGCTGCAGGTGAGGTGGGTAGCATGATTGTGGATATGAATCAATATCTTGAACACGAGACATAGATTGACTCAGGGTGGCTGGGCAATATGTTTGAAATTGGATATGTGAAAAATCTCAGTCATGAGGTAATGAAATTGCTGTAGAGACTTCATCCGGAAGGTTGAGAGACTCCGAGGGCGGTCATGAGATTTCTCTTGCTGGAAGGTGCAAATGAGTTCTTGAAGAGTTTTGTGGCAGAGGATTTATAGAGCATGGCAGGACAGAGCTCTAATTGACTCCCATCGTCCTTTCGGGGGGAGACAACACACCCATCGCGATCGATATTCTGAAGCTGACAGTCAGGGCTCTTGTACCTTCCCAAATTTGGGGTATTTACCAAGATCATGGACCAGAACTGCTCATTGCGACAGAGATAGGTTGCTTTCTTACTTGAACACGTTGAGTGATATCATTCTTCTTCTCAGCCCGGGGGATACCATATGGTCGAAGCTCCAAGATCCCATCCTTATTACCGGTAGGCTGGACGTCCCTGACACTCAAATGAGGAATCGCCGGCTGATGGCTGATATCCATTCTATAGGAATATTCTATATTTCCAGCAATGGCCCAATTATTTCTTTCCCTTCTTCTTGCCTTTATCAGGGCCCGTATTATCATCCCGGGTGAAACCCCCCTTGACCAGAGCATCACGACCAACATCATTGATGAGTCTGAACCGCGCAGGCCCCAGGTGAATCCCGCCATACCATCGCGAGACCACAACGAGAACATTCCACACATCCATTAACTGCATCACATGCAGTAAGCGGCCCCCAGCAGCCGTTTCTCCATCGTCGTCGTAATCTTGGATCACCGTCTCCGCCGCGTCAGAGTCGGTACTTTTGTCCGAGGCCCGAGACTCGGTATCTTTCCTTTGTTTGATGCGCCAGGCGCTGATGTTGTGCGTCGCCACTGCGACTTTCTTGTCCGTTGCTGTCAGATGGTCCAGGAATGTCTGCGCCTGCGCTAGACTTGTGACTCGGACTGCTCGGGCTAGAAACACGGACTTCTTCTCCGTTACCACGTCGGAGAGGATCCAATCAGGTGGACTATCAAGACCGAATGTATCTTTTAGAGATAGAGCTGCAAAGCCTTCAGTTGCTTGATTCGTTGCAGCTCCATTCGAACTCGTCGTTTGGCTCGCCGTGTGGACTATCCCGGCAGAAGGGTCCGTCGTGTCTGTCTGCGCGCCGTCCTTGGCCCCGCCGATATTCAATTCGGGAAATACCTCCACCGCTTCACTAATCACGTCAAACAAGCAGACAGAGCCGGGTTGCCATGTCCGCCGTACAATGTCTTCCAGCACGTCCACGGCGATTTTCCCCTCTCCACGCGCTGCAGTGGACGCGGTTCCAAGCACTATGGGCTGAGTTTCCGGATATGTGGCGCCAAACCCCAGACGGAATGAGAGATATGACTGTCCAGGGATCTGGAGTGTCACCGTTGTTTGCGCATCGTCGCTCGATGATCCGGAACTTCCCAGATCGAGGGTACTTGTGGTGGGGGCGCTGGTTTGGGCTGGTGCGCGGGTCACCGTAATGGTATCGGGTTCGTAGATTGCATTGATAGCTTCAATTTCCTCGGCGAGCTCTCGATTTGGTAGACTGTCCAGCTGCGACATTGTATGACTGGCAAAAGGAAGATTGCAATTCCCCTCCTCGTGCGGAGAAATTAGATCCCCACATTGAAATTCTCAGGCAATAAGGCACCAATTTTGGCTGCCTCGGTGGATTTTTGATTCTCCTCTATGTACTACTGAGAAGTTGAACTTGAATCGCCAGGGTGACATGAAGATGTGAGGTATGAGACTAAGAAAATACGTATGAACTTGGTAAGATTTCATTCAGTAGGCTGACCAAGTACGGCCTCCCATTCCAAACTATCAATCATGTACTTCTAGATGTTGGAACTACCCCCAGAAAACTGCCTCACGGTCTACTCAAGCAGGTATCTCAAGAAATAGACGTCCCCAAAACACAAAATATGGGCTCTCAGCATCCAGGACCCACAAAGCTGATGCGTGACTCCAATTGCATCGACTGCATTGCCAGAGTCTGATCATCGTCATCCAAGCCATCCAGATTTTCTCGCTTCCAGAATGATCGGAACCCTTCAACAAGCCTGCGTGTAAAAGGCGAGACATCCTCGGGGTCCATCGGCGCGAAAGCCACACGAATGAATCTGTGTTGCTTCGCGACGGACTTGGGCCCTGCAGCAAATATCTGGCCTGGGCCTACCAGACACAAGTGCGGCTTCTTCGTGAGATGGATCCAGAATGCCTTGGACAATCTCTGGGCGCTGTATTTGTTCCGCAGCGGATGAGTATCCAGCCGGATCTCAACCCAAGCAAACATGCCGCCCTTGGGCCAGACGAAGTCATACATCTGCACCCGATCGACTACCTCCCAGTCACTGACATGATCAACAGTACATGATATTTCAGACTTCTCCGAGAAGAGGAATTTGTTCTCTTCTAGAATGGTGCACATGTCGTTCATGCGCCGCTCGTAGCCTCCTCGCAGTCCTTCGAGCCAGCGAACCCACCCATCCATTTGCCAGCTTGGGATATCCTGCTTCTTCAAGGAACGAGCCACATTGTCCTTTGGCTGTTCGCCGATAATAGTCTGGGCAATTATAGATTGCACAAATCCTGAAGGCTGTTGTGTAGTGACTTCGGTGATGCGAGTAATTCGTTCAATGACGGCCGGTTGCGCAGTGATCCAACCCAGGCGACTGCCGGGAGCAACGGTTTTCGAGAACGTATCGAGTCGTACAACTCGGCCTTCCGTGTCGATTGATAGATATGACGGCAGCAACGAGTCCAAGAATGCATAGCCAGAGGACTTGCCCTCAGCATTGTAACTTCGATTATAGGGCGTAGGCTCTGTGGAGGCACCCCTATAATGGGCCTCCTTCTCGTATGCAGAGGGGAACTGCAAGTTCCAGTACGGATCATCTTCCACTATGATCACGTCATACTTCTGACAGAGCGCGTAGATTTCTTTTCTCCGCTCAACGGAGAGATTTCCTCCCGTGGGGTTCTGGCCAATCCTGTAAAGAGAAATCCGTTAGACTCTTGCTCATTGACTGTGATAGCAACGGCAAGTAGAAGTGCAACTCACGTCACAGTGTACATGACATGGGGCCGTCTGCCACGTCGGAAATCCCAATTTTCCAACACGTCTGCCAGACCACCTTTGCCAGACGCTACCATACCCTGGCCATCCACGGCCACCGTAACGATGTTCAGGCCTCGGGGTCGTACGGTCTGAATGGCGTTCATATAAGTGAACTCTTCACACAGAACGCCCTCGCGCTGCTGAATCCAGTCCCGGTCGGGATTCCAGATATTAGTGAACAACTCGATCGCTTTGGAGAAACCGTCGGTATTACCGCAGGACATGACGATCTCGGGACCTCCTTCGTAGGGAACATTGGGATGGAGATGCTCGCGGACGAATTGTCGGAGGAACGAGAGCAGCGGCGGATAGCCTTCGGCAGTGCCATATTGCAGAGCAGTGGTTAAGTCGATTTTGCGTGTTGGGTCGGTTGCGTGAAATTCTTTCGGGATGACCACCCGGTCGGCTTTGGTGTCATCCTTGTGGGATGGTTGGAGACGTTGAGGCCGAGCGACGGTCGCTTCCAGAGTATCATACGGGAAATATGATGGGTGTGGTAAGCCTGGTAATAGGTCAAGCGTCAGGGGATTAGCCGAGGTGATGGTTACACAAAGATGTAGAGCTTGGTCATTACCTCCAGCGAAATTGGCAAGTCCGGGGATTGCAAAGTACTTGTAGAAGCTCTTGACGCTACTCGGAGCTCGATTCTTGGCCGCATAGGAGAAGTGATGCGACAAGTCTAACGGCTGCGGAGATTTGACGGCTGGCATGACGAGCGCTGCAGCTCAACGGGCGTGCATATGCCCACTTTGTAACGGCGTAGGGGGATGAAAATCAGAGATAACACGAAGTCAGAAAGCAAGCCTTTGGAAATGAGATTAAGTTGAGGGAAGCCATCATGAATTAATCGATTTCTAATCTCTAGGAAACCTGTTGGACTCCCCCGCACGATTTAGCCGTACAAGTCCGCGTGCTTGATAAGCACCGTCACCTTCCATCAAGCTTGGGACTGGTGGGTCACGGAAGGCGTACTCGCCAGTTGGGGGAAGACTAAAGGTTCTATGGAGGCCATAGGGTAGAGATAAGGTAAAAAGAGGCTAGGAAGAGGTCTGATCCATCTTCTCCATAGATCATGATCTATTCACAGAATAAGGTGAAACCAATAGCCTCTCTCTTTTCCAAATCCCTTTCTGAATTTGTTTCGAACTTTCGAGCACGCCAATCCACGCTAGACCTAAATTAGTTCCGATCCCTCAGGCCGTGTTGTCAAACGAACTATCTCTCATGACTATGTGTGGTCCAGGCAGTTAGGAAGGTACTAGACTGTTTTGAGCCAATTGGGCGATGGTAATCTCAGCGCTCCTATCGGCCTGAGCTCCTGCCATCATTTCTCAAGTCATGAAATCGGAGAGATCTGAAGCCCCATCAGCAATTTGTCGGCCTGCTAGTCTGTCAAATTTTATCTCCAAACCTTCCCAGTGCCTAGGCGTTGTAATGCCTCTGACGGATTCAAATTCTCCCGTGGCTGCTCCTGCAAAGGTAACACTGTTCGATCTTCCAAATGAGCTGCACTTGGAGATTTTACAATACCTGGACTTTCCTTTCCGTATGGCTCTATCACAAAGCTGTTCTTTTTTCAGAGCCAGATTCAAAGTGACGAGTGAAAGGCCAGATGAACAATGGCGGTATTTACGGGAGGCTGAGAAATGGCCGAGGTGCCCAACATCCCCCACTGGATAGCACAAAGTCAATCACTATGATTACTTGGGCGGCAGCTTACAATGACAGAAACGATGACTACTTTGCTTGCCATAGTGTTAACTAACTAACTATTTGTCTAAAGCTTTGTCATCACGACAAGCTTTACAATGGAGGGCCTGCAATCGACAGCACGAAGCGAATTTGTTTCGACTGCTCAGAGAACAGCAGGCATTATCATGAAAAACATATCTCCCGTACACAAGGAATCTCGTATTTTACTTGCTATCTATGCAATGAGTTGTGTGGATCGAACTTCTGCAGGGAGATTTGTGATGGCTACCATGCATTCCTTCTTCCGGGTTCTAACTATTCAGAGATTGTTGTGGTACCGGCGTCGTGGGAACAAGAGTCGACTCTTCCACGTCTACTACTTCAGCCATCGGGCACCTGAAGATATGCGGTTACCTAAACCCCGACAGCGACAGCGGGAAACATACACCTGCTTCGGTATTCACAGATCAACCTCGAACCTTGATTCAAGCGTTCTATGCGACAGGGTGCCTGGCCTACTCGACTTGATGAACTGTGGCTTTGCCGCTTCGGCTCTTCTTCGTCTACCTGCCTTGCTGCCTGATTGCTCAGTCCCCTCTGTGGTTGCTTGTCTTGAGGCATGAGCACGTCGTTCTAATAAGTTGTTCGCTCATGCCCATGTCTTCTATGAGGTGCCTCTATGCTCAAAAATTTATGGTGGACGTCGGTAAGTTAATCATTCAGATTCCTTTCTTCTCCTCTGCCAGGCACTGGATATTGGCACTGGTCCCCTGAGTCGCCCTTGCGGGGAGTCGGGGGCATCCGAGATGATCAACCTTTCTGCGTCATACCGACACCTGCATTAGTGTATATTGGCCCACTGGCTCAATGCTGACTTGATTCACTCGAGACAACTGAGTGGCATCGTTTAATATTCTGGTGTAAGATGTAAGACTTGATACTTCTAGACTGCGATATTCTATGCACCACTTGAAAAGATTCGAGTAGTTGTGAACATCCTTTTTGGGGGCTGCCTGTTGCCACTGGGTCACAGGAGCAACGCTAATTGGCTGCCAGACCAACACCGCCCTTCCTCGATTTCCCTTTCTCTTCCTCACTTCTTATTCTTCTTCCTCCTTGTACTCAACTATCCTTGCCTTTATATATTTATACTGGCTTCCTGACATACTCAAGTCTTATATCTTCATATCCTCATTCAATCCTTTCATCCCTCCCTCGTGCGACTTCCTTCATGGCTAAGTAAATACGGCTGATCCTCCGCATTGCGAATCCACTTTTTGGAGATCTCCACTCGGTGCCTTAGCGCCGCCCTGTCCAACGCCGACATCATCGTCGTTCGTTCGTCCCATTCTCTCGTTATTCCAGTCCATTCCTTTCAGTCACCCTTCAGCCATGATAGGAGAGGGTCGCGACGAGGCTGCTCGCCTCTATGTTCCTCCGCTACTCGAAGATGACGATGGTCCCGTCAATCCCGACACTTCCGAAGATCTCCCGCCGCCTGATGTCGAAGCCGGCGGCGCTCTACCCATTTGGCTCCAAGAGTCTTCCAAATCATTTCGCTGGGGCTGGGTGCCACTGCCACTCAGGAAGGCAGGCCGCGCGACCGTGAATTGGATCAAAGGGCCAGACCCTCCACACATGCTCCTGCTGAAGCCGCTCTTCCCACGCCTGCAAGAACTGCCAGTACAGTACTTGGAACACTTCTTTCCGAAGCGGAAACAGAAGATTGCGCTGTTATTGCTGCTGTACACATCTTGGTTCTTGCCGTGGTTTTTGGTTCTCCTGCACTCGCGCTCCTCGGGCTATATTGAGGGTTACGGCCAGCTACAGACCCTCTCATGCGGTTCGACTTTCTGGTACGTGCCAATATCGCTCATCAACTACCTAATGAATGGGCACTAACATTTTCCATGCAGGGCATTCGACAACGGATGTGGTCTAAACGGAAATGACTGCCGTCCCTTCTCTGCTTCGACTTTGGCTTTCCGGTGTCCCGCCAACTGTCGCGACACCAAGCTGCTAGAACCACATGTCGTGGGAAATCAAACCTTCAACTACCAAGGCCTCGTGATCGGAGGCCCGCTGCCGGGATCTGAAGATTTTGCGATTTATCGTGCCGACAGCTTTATTTGTCAAGCCGCCATTCACGCGGGAGTGATCTCGAATGATGGTGGCTGTGGTGTCGCGAAGCTCGAAGGCGCAGCGCATTCCTTTCCGTCGGTCAAGCAGAATGGGATTCAATCAGAGTCCTTCCCGTCGACATTTCCCAAGTCTTTCAGTTTCCCCCAGCTATCTTCATCTCAGGCGAATTGCCCATCCGATCCGCGCTGGTCGCTGCTCGGAGTGACTGCGGCCGCTGTCGGGATTTTGTGGCTCTTCTGCACGTCGCCGCCTGTTCTCTTCTTCAGTACATTTTACATGGTCTTTTGCCACACAGGTTTGGTCGCAGATCCGCCATCGTATCCTTACCTGTCCGACCTTGTTTCTACGCTCCTTTCTCGGCTCTTGCCCGCATCGTTTGTGATTTATGTTTTGTACAAGTTTTGTGCAGCACCACTTCTCCACCCGATAAGGTCACCCATCTACCAGCTGGAGAAGCTTCTGTTGTTCCTGCCGATGCTTTTTATTGGAGCCTTGAACAACTATACCTTTGCACGATTGATACCCCTTCAGCGTTTGACGCCAATGGATATTCAGCAACAGCCGGGTGCAAAACTGGCCCTCGCTTTGGTTGTTCCGACCGTGTTGACTATTGTTCTCAGCCAGGCATGGCAGATCCGCCAGGGTGGTCTGCTCCCGCGCTACCTCAAGATCTACTGCACCATGGGGCTGATCATCCTGATACTGCTCCCGCTGCCTGGCCTGCGGCTTCGAATTCATCATTACATCCTTGCTATTCTGCTTATGCCAGGCACCGCCTTCCCCACGCGGCCCTCGCTGGCCTACCAGGGGTTGCTGCTCGGTCTTTTCATCAACGGCGTTGCCCGCTGGGGATTTGCGTCTATCATTGAGACCCCCGCTGCTTTGGGAGAATTGGCTCCAGGGCGAGGATCTCACGGGTGGTGGGGTGCTACGTACCCTAACGTCACGGCTTCATCTGTCCAAATCTCGTTGCCTGAGCCTGGCTCCGATTTCAAGTACCGCGGCAATGGCAACATCACCTTTGCGCTCTGGGAACACGAGCGGATGACCGAGCTCGACGTGGACGGCATTTCGGTCTTACTCAATGACGTGGAACGCTGGCGTGGCTATCTTGATGAGGACAAACCGGGTGAGTTCACCTGGCACCGCCACGGCCATGACGGGCTGGAATTGTCCAAGATGCCTATCCTTGAGCCCCGTGGGGTAGACACCCTCGCATCTGAGGCCCAGTCTATCTTGCAGCAAAGCGATGATTCAGGCAAAGACGATAAACCCGAGGCACTGTTCTTCCGCTTCGCTTTCCTTCGCGGTGCTGAGGCCGGCACTTATGGCCCCGCGGGCGTGTGGACTAGCGATGGGACATGGGTTTCGCCGCCCTCGCCTAAGAAATAGCTTGGTCAACTGTGTTCTGCGGTCACATATGGTCTTTTCTGCCAACAGAGGCTTTTGATGTATAGATGACTTTATACTAGCGGCATGCGTGCTCTGGGCGCGCTCTGCCAACGATAGTGTAGACCTGAGACCGTTTTGCTGGGCCACGCTCTTTGACGACTGCGTTACGCTGAATGAACAGATCATGAAATGTTTGGTTTTTTTTTCAATTTCCGCAATTCACTGTATTTCCATAGACACTAGAAATCTTGGTTGTCTTAATTCTCGAATCTCAAGGGCCTCGATGGTCTGACATTTCTGTTACTGATTCCGAATCCACGTGATCTTTTCCTTCTGCCTACGCCCACTCTCTAACAGCTTGCCCCGGTCCCGTCGAGCACACAAAGTGAAATCGAAGCCTCGGCTGTTCACAACCCCCAAGTGAACGAAGCATAGTTACCTCGTGATTCTAGCACAATTCTGTCATGGAGCCCGAGGGTTCCGACCGTGAGGAGCGCGAGACGCCAAGCGCTTTGACCCGACGCGCGGTATGTACTCCACTTCCCCAGAGTTACAGGGGGATATTGGACAGAAGTAATGTCCAGGCATATTTTGACGGAAAGAGTTGGGTGTTGCTTGAGGATGATGATCGCTCACAGTTCTTTTTCGAATACAGTGTGACCAATGCCGTACCCGAAAGGTATGTACGCCTCATGCATGATCCTTGTACAAAGATGACACGGGGCTAACATTCGTCCCAGATCCGCTGCGACAAGCGTGCTCCATGTTCGAACTGCCGTAGCTCGAACATTACTTGTCGATCTACTGGTGAAGGACAACGACCGTCAGAGCCCCGGCGTCGGGTGTTAATTTCTAGCCAGTAGTGCGTGATCACAGCCGAGCTGGCAGTTTGACGGGGTGATTGCTCACCATTGACTTTTTCAACAGCGAGAAGAAGATCGATCTCATTGAAGAGCGCCTTGGTGGCGTCGAGGAGACGCTGCAACGTCTTGGAGGTATCGAGCATGCTCTACAACAGCTTTTGATCTCGTCTCGACAACACGGCGTGGGCAGCACCGCCAAATTTTCGGCATCATCTTTATCATCGCCCGATACTCTGGCCCGAACTCAATCATCAGCGTCGAAGCAGGATCTCGCAGATTCAAAAGCCCCCGGGTACACGTCTAACCCTGCCATCGAGCAACATGAATCAGAGTCTAGATTCGAGGGGGATTCCTCCTTAGCGGCTCATTCCGCCTATGCGAAGGAATTTCTCGAGTCTGCCGTTTCACATAGTACGCCTGAGATGTTCTCCAGCCCGAAGATCAGTGAGGCTCTCTCGTCACTTAAGCAGATCGTTGAAATGCAAAGTAAACAGCGTGATGCCGGGACGCAGAGAGGTCAACTATCCAGCCGGTTAGGCGCACGATGTGACATACGCGATTTGGAGATGCCACCCCTCCCAATCGTTTTGAGCGTGCTGAAAAAAGCCAAAGGTAAGGCTAAAAAGTCCCGTTCGAGCAAAGCGCGTTGATACTGATGAAAACGCAGAAAACCCTCCGGCTTGTTTTGGGGGATATATCCCCTTCTTCACAATGGACTATTTCATCTCTACGTGTCAGGAAGTCTACTTTACGACAGAGGACTACTCCGACGCGACATTCATCATAGCCAACTTCGGCCTCTATAGTATTTTTGTCGAATTTGGATTCTGCGAGAAGGAGCCTGCCACACGAGACGAGTACCAGCGTTATGTTCAAGTGTGTAAGGATAACCTAGAGATGGCATTGGCGAATTTGAATATTTTGATGCCAATCACGATGGACTCGGTTGTTGCACTCGCCGTCGGCGTGAGTTGTCGCGCATTTGATCCTGGTACCAGCACAGACCAGCCGCTGATGAAAATTTTAGGCAATTCATGGCATCGAAATCTCGAAGCCCTCAGTCAGCTGGACACTTACCTCCACAGCCATGAACATGTGCCAAACGTTGGGTTACAATCGCCTCTCTTCTATGGAGCATGACCCCGTTGAGCTCCAACACCAGAAGCAGGATCTTTTCTGGTCCGTGTACACGATCATGAACATGATGTCGTTGCGTCTGGGGCGTGCTTCGGTTGTACAAGCCTGCGATGTGGATATTCCTGCCCCAGTCAAATGCTTTCCCAACATGGGAGTATGGAGCATGGTCTGCGCTCTATGGGCTAGGCAAGCTATCATCCAGAACGATATATACACAAATCTTTACAGTCCAGCAGCTTTAAGCCAGCCAGAAGGCGAGCGGGTGATGCATGCGCGGCGCTTGGCTGTGGAGATGCAGAGGGATGTCCTTGAGCCCTTTGAGGTAAGTAATTTCTTTCGTACACGCATGGTGATTCGCTTCGGTGCTAACCCCGAGAACAGGCAGTTATGAAGACGAATCTGAACATGTCCGAAGTCGACTATATCTACTTTCGCTCCGACGGAGTGAGTCGATTAGCTACTCTGACATTGATATACCGGGCTATCCCCGTCGAGCCTGGCTCGTCTAGCCCTTTCATTCCGGAGTGCATCGAGACGGCCAGAGCAGCTTTGGAGCTGCACCAAGCGTGTATAGGTGATCTCAAAGAAGCTTCCGAGAACCTGCGAACCTCTTATATGCATTGGTAAGTGTGATAATCTTCCCCGTGCTGAACAACGTCCTAGGGCTGCAAATTCCATATCATTTCATATCATTTCATATCATTTCATATCATTTCATATCATTTCATATCATTTCATTTCATATCATTTCATTTCATTTCATATCGTTTCATTTCATTTCATTTCAGTTAAGAACCCCACCGCTAACTCTCAGTAGGGCGATTTTCCTCTCCCCATTCGTTCCATTCATTGTCATTTTCTGCCACGTCATCACAACATCCGACAACCAAGACCTCACCCGCCTAGAAGACTTCATCGCCTCTCTCCGCCCTCTCTGCCGATTATCCCAGTCCGTCGACCGCCTCCACAATCTCTGCTCCGTCCTCGGTACAGTCGCCAGACTCTACGTGGAAGCGAAATCACGAAAACAAGCCGGCGAGGACCAGAACATGGCCTCGGTCGGTCAAGAGTTTGACGCCTACCTAAGTGCGCTGGGATTAGCGCCTGGACCCGCGATGGCTGGGAACCCTTGGGGTGCGTTACAGCCGGATGGTTCATCTGTCGCTGCGAATCTGGCGGACCCGTCAATGCAGGCAGCTGGGTTTGGGGATACGTCTGTTGCAGGTCAGGGTCAGGATATGTCGATGGCGGAGATGTCACAGACGGCGCAGTTGGGGAATTGGTTCTCGGGGAATCAGTATATGATGGGGTTGTTGGAGGAGGATATGTTCCAGTTCAACCCTACGTAACCTCCGACTTACACCTTATTGTCAGGTGGGGACATGTACATACTGCCAGGGTTGGGAAGATATGATAATGCTTATCTGCTTCAGATCTGAACTACGTCTCTTTTGTCCATGCTGGTGTGTGGTTTGCCATCATTCTAGTTGATGGTTTCCTCGCGGCTGTCACTCATTCAAGAGATAAGGCCGGTCGCACGAGAAGGTGGAAGTTGTCGAATAAACGAGGAGCTGTCTTGGTTCCTTGAAGATGCTTAGTTTTGTGATGTTCCTTTCTTATCAGACACTGTCCGGGATTGACTGGTCGCAGTCAAAAGAAGTTAGTCCAGGGCATAGTTCGCCGCGGGAAAGATAAGAGAAAAAGCAAAAAACCGGCACACGTGGTGTGCTTGCTTCGCGGCTTACTGTACCCGACGCTCCCCCAACTTGGGGACTTTCCTCGCTTTCTCCTCGTCGTTCCTAAGCCTTCTCATCTCAATTTCTTCTTGCTTCAGTCGCTGCAGTATTCACTGCCTCACCATCATCAAATTATCCCCTCGGAGCCACTCCGTCTCCTCCAAGCAATCCCGTTGGCTCAGTCCAGCTTATGGTGGGGCCGCCTTTTAAAGTTGGCGCAGTCCGTGAAAATCTCTCTCCAATAAGATGCCCGTACGTAATACGATCGGAGTCGATTTGGGGTTTCGGCCAAAAGACTCAATCACGATTTTCGTCTTGGAGAACTTTGCATGAACGTGGATCTTTTTTTTTTCAAGTCTCACTTCTCGCTGGGTCATCGGAGAAGAATACCAATACATACCAGGAACAAACAGTCAGTGAGAGAGAAAAAAAAATCCTAATCCAACGTCATCCCCCCGCAATTCACCGAGGTGAACAAGCGATCGCGGAATAGTTTTCTTGTGAGGGGCTGTTTGGGGTTATCGTCGGCATTGATTGTGCCTGGCCCAACAAAGCGTGCAGCGAGCGTTGATATCGAGAACGGGCTGAGGGATCGAGGTCATTCGATTCTTGGGAGCTCTGTCTGGATTGCCTGAACACTACAACACTTTTTCAACTTCGTTGCAGACTCGTCATCTCTGAGCGATATTCACAATGAGCGCTACAGAGACATCCTCTTCTAGCCCGGTGGTGCCGAGCCCACCAGAGCTCACGATCCAGGAGTCGAGGGTGTTGATCATCATGACCGGAGGCACAATCTGCATGCAACCCTCACCACATGGCTTCATCCCTGCTAGGGGCTTCCAGGAGAACTGTATGGCACGGGTGCCATGCTTCAACGATGGCTCTGCCCCTGCCGACATGGACGTCGTGACGAAAGGAGGTCGCGATATCACCGCGCATCCCAGTCTACGCACTCCGGTCACGACTTACGGCCGTCAGGTGCGGTACACCGTCTACGAGTTCGAGGAGCTCCTGGACAGCAGCTCTATCAATGCCAAGGGCTGGGCGGAGATTGCGCAGACGATCTTCCAGAACTACACTTTCTTCGATGGGTTCGTCGTCCTGCACGGGACCGACAGTCTGGCATATAGTTGCTCTGCGCTGAGCTTCATGCTGCAGAACCTGGGAAAGCCCGTGGTGCTCACGGGATCCCAGGCGCCTATGCTTCAGCTTCAGAACGATGCTACTGATAACTTGCTTGGTTCGCTGGTAGTGGCAGGCCATTTCATGATCCCCGAGGTTTGCTTGTACTTTAACAACAAGCTGTTCCGGGGCAATCGCGCTACCAAGGTGGCCGCCAGCGACTTTGCTGCCTTTGATGCGCCCAATTGCCCGCCTTTGGCTGTGACCACGTCGATGCGAACCAATGTGAACTGGGACATGGTCCACCGTCCGACAACCTTAGAGCACTTCCGGATTCAGACGAACCTGGATACGGCCCACGTCGCGTGTCTCCGCATCTTCCCCGGTATCAAGCCGGAGATGGTCGATGCAGTCCTGAGGCTGGACGGGCTGCGTGGCTTGGTGTTGGAGACGTTTGGAGCAGGCAATGCCCCATCTGGACAAGACAACGCCATGATCAACGTGCTGGCCGCCGCCATTCGACGAGGGATCGTAATTGTCAACGTGACTCAATGTGAGCTATATTCAGCCCCTGGCCTATAAGACAGACACATACTGACGGATTCTTCCTCGCGCAGGTCTGACAGGCAGTGTCAGCCCGGTTTATGCCACAGGAATGAGCCTCTCCCGGGCCGGGGTCGTGGCAGGCCTCGACATGACCACGGAGGCAGCTTTGACAAAACTGGCGTACTTGCTCGCATTACCAGAATCCACCCCGGAATCTGTGGCCAAGAGCATGTCAGTGTCACTGCGCGGCGAGTTGACCGAGTCGTCGCTGCCCGTCTTCCGTCATCCAGACGGTGCGCTTCCCGAGCGCGTGCAGACGCTGACGGCAATGGGGTACGCCATTGCGCAAGGCGATCTCGAACGGGTCCAGACGATTCTCAAGACCGAGCATCACTGGCTGCTCAATGATGCAGACTATTCAGGAAACACACCTATCGTAAGTAGAAGATTCTTCTTCCTAATTACGAATTTGGAAAATTACGCAATTGCGCCAGATTGCTTTTTTCTTGCATGCTGACTCGTGTTTGTTACGCATTTCTCTAGCACTTGGCGGCGACTTCCCCTGCCATTTCGATTCTCCACTTCCTGCTCTCGCATGGTGGCTCCGTCCATTTGCGCAATCGCAACGGGCGTACCCCGCTGTTCCTGGCGGCGAACGCGGGCCTATCAGAGCACGTACTGCTGTTGCGCAAATCTGGCGCCCATCTGCACTCTGACGAGCGACCGGCGGCCGAGCTCCTGGCCCGCCGGCGCCCCGGAGTCTGGGGTTTAGCGGGCATTGACCCACGTGAGACCAGCCAGCGCGAGCTGGACGAGGATGATCAAAGCGCTGGCCGGAATCGGACCTTGATGGCCGGGTCAGCACCTTGAGAGGGGTGTAAAGAAGAGAATCTCACCACGACCACGGGACAAGGGGGGAAAAGAGAAGCAGCAGAAACACAATCACCACGTAGCCCAGTCCCCGATTCGAATCGGCTCGCATGTGTTTCTTCCTAATCTGTTGAGGAGGGATTTACAGGCCCGTCACATCATCGCGGGTAGTACAGGCGTGCAGGGCGATATGCTAAGCGCAATCACGCCAGCAAGACAGGAGAATGGATCATTATGTCATTGGGTGGTGTGTGATTTTCAAAGTCCGCGGAGATCGGGCCCTGCCGCTGGGAGGGGCAAAAAGCCTTGCAAGGGCCAGCCCTGAGCCCAGTCGCCAAGTGGGGACCAACGAGAGGTCGAGAGCTCTCGACTAGATTCACTAGACTCACTACAGTACTCTAGAAGTCTCGAGACTGACGAGACTCACGAGAGTGATAGCTCAACGAAATTTTCTGGGGTTGTTGGCTGAATGGGCCAGTGATGATGGCCGGGTGCTTGGATTGGTGGCCCCCTCCGGGCGTTGCACCCATTCGGGCTGCTCCCACTTGAGTTATAACTTTGTTTCTCCCCAACATGATTATGGTTCTTCTTAGTGATGGCGTTTAGTGATTGATAGATCTGTCATAGATAGAGGCGATATTCGATACACACTTCATGCCCATGCCCAGCTTGGTTCTTCGCCTCCCTTTCCCATGGATCCGGGGTCTGGGTTTCGTCTCGGCGAGTTCCACTCGGATGCCACCGTGCGTGCAAGCCTTGCATGCCAGCTGCCCGAGAGAATTTGCGGGGTTTGGCTTTGGCGTTCGTCTGACAAGCTGCTTTCAGCCTTCGAGCCTTTCAGGTACCTTCGGGATGCGATCCGGCGATATTAGTGGGCTCCATGACTAACTGCTGTCTGCGTGGTTGAACATGGTAGATAACGATTTCATCCAGAGTATGTCGATTGTACTCCATACTTGAAGAGGTGGCAAGGTTGCCGGCTCTATTCGCTTGGTATCATGTTGTCTTGCCATTGGATTCCATACTGCAATTCCCGTGTTTCCATCCATGATGGTCATCTTTCTACCATTACTATACTCTTGCGGCTCCCATCCTGATTTGACACCAGAGGGAATATGTCTGAACATCTGGAACCCTGGACATATGGAGCCCGAGTCTCGTTGCACTAAGCGATTGAGGCAGGTCACTCCTTCACCGTTCCTCGTCCCTCGTCCAGCCTCCATCTTTCGGCCTTCAGCCTTCAGCGACTTCGCAGCACCCCAAAAGGGGCCATGCGTTGGCGTGTGTCCAGGTGATGCGCCAGAATTTCACGATCGACCCTCTTCTACGCACTCGCCCATCCCCATCCAATCAGTCCCGTCAGTCCCCATTCTACGGATTCAACCCGCAACCCCGTCCGGTCCAAGTCTTCCAGGAGTCTCCAAAAATGACACCAGGAACCCACATCCCAGCACCACGTGAGCGCACCCCTGGCAGTTGGTGGAACGAGGCGAAGACGACTTGCAGTCTTGCACAGTCTTTTTTTTCTCGATGGTGGTTCCTCTACGTGTTCTATTCCCCTTCTCCGTACGGAGTGCTGTGGTTGCCCACTTTTTTTTTTCTGCGTCTTCGCGTCGTAGTGTAGTGAACTCCCCACGTTGCGCCATTTTGGCACTACGATGCTCGGCAAGATCTAGTGCCTGTTCGGTTGTGTTTGTAGAACGTGCTAGTCACCTGGTGTTCACATTCTCCGAATAATCTTCTGCTTGTTGGAGTCACTCTCGAAATGGCATCATCGTGGCTTGGCGGGAGCTTGACCGGGCCTGTACCATGCAGACCTTCCAAAATCCAAATTGCAGTCGCACTCTGTGAGGATTTGGAGCCCAGTCAGGCTCTATTCCAGGGCTCCCTCTAGGGGCCAGGGCCGAGCCTGGGTCCCGATGGCCGGTCTAGCAGCAGGATCTTCCCGTCCAGTGGACGCTGCCGACGCCGCCGATTTACGTAAAGGAAAAAGGACGAGACCGCCCAGCCCAGGTCAACGTGTGCACGATGGTGTCATCGGAGGAGCCTAAGAAGCAGAGAGAGAAAAAATTGTGCAAAGCGCTGAAGTATCATCATTCAAATAAGCAAATCCCATCGCATCATCGTCACAATTGAGTCTTGACATCCAGCGTCGATGGAGAATAGACTCAGGCAGGGAACGTGATACGCCAGATCGAAAGGGGTAGGTCGCAGGAGAGGGTATGTACTATGACTATGCGTCCATTATTATCCATCGAATTTGTTCTATAGTTACTCGGGGGGGCTTCGACGCTAGTTATAGCATAACTCTGACTTTTTTTTTTTCTATTTTTCTTTTTCTTTTTCCTTTGCTTTTCTTTTTCTTACTCCCGACACTTTTTACTTGCTCTATACTCCGAGCGACTATCAGATCACACTCCGAATGAGCCTTCTTCCCCCTATCATTTCATCAGACCATCGCACGAGAGTGCTTGTAGGAACGACTAATAGTCAGCCTAGACTTTCCGTAGAGACTTGCCACGGCTGCAGCAGTGCAGTCATATAGGCATTCCTTGATGGTGCCCGTCTCCTCTAAAGCAGCCCAACTAAGAGAGTGAAGTCCCCTTGACTCGGCTCTGTTACCCGGTCTGAGTCTGACATCCTGCTCTCTTCTCTCCTCGTTATCTTATCCATTATTATCCTATTCCTTTTTCCCCCTCCTTTCCCCTCCTCCGCGTTTTCGCGTCCGAATCGGAAACCAAAGCCTCCTCTCCTGCTAGAGACGATCCCCAAAAGGTCCCCCAAACCTTGAATTTTTATTTCTCTCTTTTCATCGAACCAGGAAAATCCCTCTTCTTTGGGCCCTTCTATCAGATTCTGTTGCTCGCTGCAGATCACCGGGCTGACGGTTTCCATCGCCTAATTTCTGATTCTTCGCTGGTCTCGAATCAGTCGGTCCTCGTGGTGGAACCCCCTCCAGTCTGATCGCGGGCTTTTTTAGTTCTCGTTACATACAATTTTGCGACTCTTTTTTTTTTCCCTTTTGCGGTGTCCACTTCTCCTCCCCCTCCTCCCTTTCCCAAAAGGTCCCCCTCCCCACTATCGCAAAGCCCTCACCTCCATTTTTTTCCTCGCCAAGGACGGTTTACTCCGGATTTACTTTTACCTGGTCCCCTGCCTTCCTCTCCTCTGATCCTTGATCCGCTTATCATTCTTTGCTGTTCTACCCTTTCTGCGCCTCTCTCTCCAATTCACCCAGAACCCTCTCCCTCCTCGGTCCTTTTGACAACTCCCCTCCCTCTCGCGCTCCCACCTCCACCTCACACCAAGCCACAACCACCAATCCCAATCACTACACCCTCACAACCCGAATGACACAACCGCAGAAGACGATAGCCGTGGTCAACGCGGCCGGGCGACAAGCGGCGTCGCTCATCCGTGTCGCGTCCGCCGTCGGATATGCGGTGCGCGCGCAAATCCACTCTCTCAAAGGCCTCATCGCCGAAGAGCTCCAGACCCTCCCAAATGTCACCCTCCTGCAAGGCCCGCTCCTGAACAACCCCGCCCTCATGGACGCCCTCTTCCAGGGCGCCAATTACGCCTTCATCAACACCGTCTCCCAAGCCGGGGACGAGGTCGCCATCGGCCGCGCCCTCGCCGACGCCGCAAAGCGCGCCGGCACCATCTCCCACTACATCTACAGCAGCATGCCGGACCACTCTGTGCATGGGCCCTGGCCGGCTGTCCCGCAGTGGGCGCCGAAGTTTACGGTGGAAAACTACGTGCGCCAGCTCGGACTGCCGGCGACGTTTGTGTATGCCGGTATCTACAATAATAATTTCACCAGTCTGCCGTATCCGCTGTTCCAGATGGAGTTGCTGGGCGATGGGAGTTTCGAGTGGCGCGCCCCGTTCGATCCCGAGACACCGCTGCCGTGGCTGGATGCCGAGCATGACGTGGGCCCGACTCTATTACAGATCTTCAAGGATGGGCCGAAGAAGTGGCACGGGCACCGGTGAGTGATCTGATTCGACTCGCGCAGCAAAACAGCTGAACCATAACGCTAATCTCAATGTGTCGCACAGGATCGCCCTCACATTCGAGACCCTCTCTCCAAATCAAGTCTGCGCCGCCTTCTCCCGCGCCCTCAATCGTCCCTGCCGCTACGTCCGCGTGCCCAAGATCGAAATCAAAGTCAAGATCCCCTCCGGATACCGGGAACAGCTGGAGGCGCTGGAGGTCCTGTTCGGCGAGTGCAATGCGCCGTATTTCCCACAGCCCGAATTCTCGCAGCCTGCGGCTGGATCGCCGAAGGGCTTGGGTCCGGCGGGTGGGAAGGGTGCCGGCGCGGGGATGATGCAGGGTCCCGGTGGTGTGGTGTCGTTGCGGGTGACGGATGAGGCGCGGCATTTGTGGCAGGGTTGGCGCGATATGGAGGAGTATGCGCGGGAGGTCTTCCCTGTGGAAGAAGAGGCGAATGGACTGGACTGGATGCTTTGAGGGGGAAAAAAGTATCCGATTTCCAGTCTGATTTTGTCACTTCTGCCCTGGTACCACCTTTGCCCCTTTTCCGAGCCGCTGATGACCATGCGACTCGGATGGGAAGAACGGGGTACTCATTACCCTCCTTCCTTTCTTCTCCTCTTATAACGACTGTTTGATCCCCGGCAGACGTGCACGGTGATGTTGTCTGTGCATGTGAAAACCTGCCCCGCAGCCTGATCTTATCATTTTGATCGTGTTTCATTTTTCCGGGTTACTGCCTTGACGGCTCTAGCTCTAATCATTGCATTGTTGGCGAATGGGCATGGGGAAATTATGGGACATCTCGAACGGTATTCTTTACTGTTGTGTTGTTTGTTTGTTTTTGTCTTGATCGACAGATCTGCCTTGGTTATAGGCGCGGGGAATGGTTTCTTTTTTATACTCTTCTCTGACTCCCCGATTCAAAAAAAAGTTTGATTGTTTGCTCTATTCTTGGAATGAGAGATTACGATTTCCTTGCTGGTTTACCGTCAGGTTTTGAGTACTTTGGTTCTTATCGTATCCACGCAGAGACTATGGAATATGATGGACTGCTCCATTGTGCTGGGCAGATTCTCCCCTCCCACCGTTAGTCCGCCTTCATTCGCTCTTATCTCTCGCTCCTGGCGCTAGATACAGTGAGGGATGCTATAAGAAAAATATCAAACCCAAGAATCTCTTCCACAAGCACGCCATACACTACAAGAAAGTGCAACAGTACCACCCCTTATCCCACCAATCACTTCCAATAGCTCTAAGTTGAAGTATACCTACCTAGGTAGGTTTCCCGCAGAGGTGCGAACCAATAGCCGGAATGGCACCCTACTACCTAGTATATGGACTCGTTACATTTATATCTCTTATCAGTAAGCAGCCTCGCAAGCTTGAACCGAGGATAGAGATAACAGCAAAACAGTGGTATGGTAGGTACTGTAGGACCGAATACCGAATACCCCCGCTTCCAACGGTTCACTGAAGTTGAAATAAACTACTGGCACTATCAATGACCCGGTGTCTGTATTTGGTTTTGAGTTGCCCAGGCTCCGCTTGCGCAGGAATGGGGGAGTGGGGGATCGGGAGGTTTGGAAAAAGCAATGTGCTGGGGACTTGGGGGTTCTGAGGTGGGATTTACTCCAATTGTGTTGGTGCGATAAGCAAGGCTTTTGGGTGGTAAGGTTGAGGCGTGGAGTTACGTAGGTGGTTGAGTATAGTTTGAAGAGGTGGCTACCCCTATCTACTAGCTGATTAAGGGAGAGTGGTAGAGCAGAGGCGTTAGCCCTAGGTAGAGGATTCTCCATTGATTGGGGTAGCGAGTGTTTACGGCAGGTCACCTGTGAGTTGAAATGACTGCTCTGCCATTCTAGGAGTGTTGCTTAGTTGGATATAAGAAGGTTGAGACCAGCTACGTAGGTAGATGGTTCTGGTCCAACTCGTATGTCTGAGCTTTTTGCCTTTTCACCTCAAGAGTACCTATGCTCAGGTGTATGCCTGATATGGATACATTGAACTGTCTATCATCATGGCTCAGGTACCGACCGCCTTTCACCTTTCACCTACCTAGGGATTCCTGGAATGAGTGACCAAAGACCACAATGAAATTGTGTCGGTGTTGCATACAAATGGTAGGGATTTTCAAGAGATGAGGCTGTAGTCTGAAAGGAAACACTAGTTGGATGTGAGGAGAGCTAGCCACGGTACAGTACCTAACGGAGTACAAACTACGGAGCTTACCTAGGTAGAGCTCTACAGATGGGGGGCGCTGGGAGCTTCCAGGAATATAGGGGGTGTAGCTTCACCATTGATCGCATAACTGCATCAATTATCCGGCTCGCATTATCTAAGATAGCTTTTAGCTACAATCCCCGATAAACTATGATGAAATACTTAAACCCTCCCTAAGTCGAGGTTGATGGCAATACTAAAAAAAAATTCAAACGCGACACCTCAGGCCCCAATCCACATCGCGTTCGTCAGTGCCCACTTTCGTTGCCCATCGAGACCGCGTGGGGTACATACCAACTACATCCATAATACCTCCACTACACCTATAAACAACACTACTCCCAAGGTATCTCCATCGTAGATCCAAGTACCGTAACTTTCCCCCCTCTCCACCCGCCACCGCGTGCATCGACAGCTCGCGCTGATCAGCCAGACTTTTTGCCCAAATCACCCGTTTTTTTTTTTCCCTTAGTGCCCCTCCATCCCACTTGGACCTTACCTACGCTCACGGCTCACCTCTCTGAACTTTTTTTTTCTCTCCTCCTCCTCTCACTTACCACTTACCACTTCCTCTCCCATATACCCCATCTCCCCAGCGCTC
This sequence comes from Penicillium simplicissimum, assembly GCA_024706585.1. Lineage (NCBI taxonomy): Eukaryota > Fungi > Ascomycota > Eurotiomycetes > Eurotiales > Aspergillaceae > Penicillium > Penicillium simplicissimum. Next base: position 1,728,433 of record JAMZTW010000014.1, read on the forward strand.
AATCAGGCCTTGCTTGAGTGATACGTCTACTTCGCAGTCCGTTCTGTTTAACGTTCACGATACCCCCCCACCCACTACCATAATGTCCGGCCCAGACCAGCCCCTGCTCGAGCGCATCGAGCTGCCCTCCATCCCCCGTGAGGCGGCGACGAAGATGGCTCGCGTGCAGGAGGAGTTTGAGCGTGCTGAACTTGAGCAGTGTAAGTATTATGCTTGTTTCCCTATTTTCTTTTGTTCGTGCTCGGCGCGAGGAATCGCCAATGAGTTCTTGCTTTTTCTCTTTTCCCTTTTCCCGCGGTCAATGGGTGCTCGCGTTGTTTACTCGCGATTGAGCCTCGCTTGGCTAGAATATGATCGTGCATGCAATGCTATGCTTCAATTCTATCGATCTATATAAAAAAAATAATCAACTTCCAACGCTTGAAGAACGTCTGCTAATATCTCCTCCAACAGTGCGCAAGTCCATCCCTCTCTTGGCTCCCATCTTCAAGAAGCGCGAGGAGATCATCTCCCTGCCCAGCGTCAAGCCCGACTTCTGGGTCCGCGTCTTCTCCAGCGCCCCCGCCGACATCGACGCGTACATTCTGCCCGAGGATGCTGACATTCTCGGCGAGAGCCTCAAGAACCTGACCGTCGAGCGCTTCGAGGTCGACGCCCAGGGCAACGGCGAGCCCCGCAGCCTGCGCTTCACTTTCGAGTTCGACCCCGAGGAGAACTCGGCCTTTGACAATGCCAAGCTCGTCAAGGAGTTCTACTGGCGCAAGCATGTCGTCAAGACTGCCAGCGGCAAGCGCCGTGTCTGGGAAGGCCTCGTCGCCGACCCGGTCCGCATCAACTGGAAATCCGCTGACCTCGACCCCACCAAGGGTCTGCTCGATGCTGCCTGCGATCTGTTCGACGCTGAGAAGAAGAAGGGCGGTAAGCGCACCGATCTGCCCGAGTACGAGGCTCTTGTCAAGAAGATCGAGGCTGTCGAGGCCGAGGCTCTTGCGGCCGCCGAGGACAAGGACATGGACGAGGATGAAGACGCTGAGCTGCCCGAGGATGAGGACGAGAGCCCCGCCGGCGTCAGCTTCTTCGCTTTCTTCGGCTACCGTGGCCGTGACATCACTGCCGAGCAGAACAAGGAGGCTGTCAAGGAGGACGAGGAGCGCTGGGTCAAGATCTCCAAGGGCGAGGAGGTTGAGGATGAGGACGAGGACGAGGACGATGATGAGGACTTTGACGCTCTCGTCGATGACCTCGAGGAGGCTGAGATCTTCCCCGACGGCGAGGAGCTCGCCATTGCCCTCGCCGAGGACCTCTGGACCGATGCTCTGAAATACTACGGTATGTCTCATCCCTAATCACATGTATGAATCAGATCGCTGACTGTTGGCTTTCCTTGTAGCCGCATCATTCGAGGTCGGCAATGACTTCACTGAGCTCGACCTGGAGGAGCTTGACGCGATGGAGGAAGACGACGATGAAGACGAGGGCGAGGCGGAGCGTCCCGCCAAGAAGGCTCGCAACTAAAATCAGTTTCGATTGAAGTTCCTGCCTGGACCGTAAAACGCCGTGCTCCGTATGTGATGCTGGTGGTTTATCTGATTGCCACGCCCGATATGATGTACTATCACAGGACGATGACGAGAATTAATAATATCACGAGGGCGAAGATCAGCGCCGCGATGCAAAAGGATGACCATGTATCTATGGAGGAAAGGAAAAGTTAGCTTATTTGAATTTATGATTCCCATTTGTTCCCGCAACACCGCGCAGTTCCATCCAGCGTAGCTCGAGACGGTCCTTCTCCAGCAAGCCACGCGGATGGGTAGAAAGTCCACGAGAAGAAGCAGCTTACCCTCATTCTTTCGCACGATATGCCGAATCCGCGCCATCCCATTATTCAACTTCCCGCCCACCCGATCCGCGAGCGTATCGACCTCATCAATCATAACCGCCTGATCCTCCAACTCCCTCCCCATATCATTCGCCTGCTGTCTCAAATTCCCCACCGTCCGAAACACCCCATCCAACTGCTCATCTTGCTCATGCATCAACTCCACCTGCCGCTGCTGCTCCAGCGACGCATAGTAATCATCCCCCCTCCCGCCCGCGCCCCCGTCCTCCTCGTCCAGCGCCGCGTCAAACTCCGTCGGATTCGGCAGCCGCTCGGCTGGCGCGGCGGAAACGGCCTGCGCCAGCTCGGTGCGCATTTGCTCGATTTCCCCGCCGACATCGTCGACGAGTTTGCGCCGGCGCTGGACTTCGTCGAGCTCGAGGCCGAAGCGGTACGGGTCTTGTTCGATGGCGCGGACGGATTCGACTAGGTCGTCGAGGTCGGCAGTGAGTTCGGTGAGGGTTGTTTCGAGTTCAGCGCGGGATTGGTTGAGTTCCGGGTTGTTGGGGGATTTGGCGAGGGAGCGGATCCGGAGGTATGATGAGAAGAGTGGTCGGGTGGATTGGAGGGTGGAGAGGACGTCCCTGGTGGGATGTTAGGCAGGTGTATGGGCTTGACAGGTAAGATGGGAGGTGCTTACGCTTGAACCTGGAGGAAGGGGTCTGTTGTCTCCATGGCTGTGTTGTGGATTGGGGTATGAGGTTGGTTGCAGCTGGGGGGGTTGGTGTTGATGACGGAGAGCTGTCAACTCCGGAGATGAGGATCACGTGTTGGTGCATGCGGAACAGAAGCAAAGTATAGAGAGGATGAGTACGAGGTTGGATGGGGAAGGAGAAACTGAACACAAGACTTGAAAATATCTTTCTGTGTCTCGAATGCCACCATTCATTCGACAAACCAAACGATCAACCACTTGTCAATTCGATATCGCCCTCAATACTCGAGGTCCACGGGCTCCGCCCATCTACTGGCCTGACTCAGCGGGTTCGCCGATAAAAAAGATAACAAATTCCCCGCGATATTCAATATATTTTCCACTTTGCGCCAGACAGTTCACGGCCTTTTCGCATGGCTCGCAATCGCCCCCTTCCACTCTCTGAAGAGTGGGAGGACCCCGATACCTATATCAAAGTGCTTCTCAACTTCGCAACGACCAACGTACTGTTCATGAACCTGTGCGGTGGCGTGCACATCCTCGATTTCCTGACCCGCGAACCCGATCTATACACGACCCTGCTCCCAGAGGACTGGCGAGCATTCTTCGAGAATCATGACATCCACGATGTACTACAACTGCTTCTGCGAGAAGATATTGAGCCCTTGCGCGCAAATGCGACTAATGGAGACACCAGCGCAGGCACTCGCACATGGAAGGACGGCGCATTCCCTCCGCAGAGCCTCTTAGACTACATTCGCAACGTTCGCCGACTCAGTCTTCGCCGGGAATTCGATCCTTCCGCGACGACGAAGGCGGAGCTTCCGAGACATGTCGCGGTCGGCATGAAGACGAAAAAGGAGCACGAGGTCAAATACTTCTCTCGCTACGTCGCATCCTTATCTGACACCGTGGGAGAGCGTCGTGGGGAGCCGGTGTCGCATATTGTGGACTTTGGGTCTGGACAGAACTACCTTGGGCGCACGCTGGCTAGTTCGCCTTATCACAAGCATATCATTGCAATTGAGCGAAAACACCAGTACATCGCTGGTGCGAAGGGCATGGACGTCTCGGCCAAGTTGCGGGAGAGAGAGAAGCCCAAAACGGTGTATGTGAACAGTCGGAAGAAGTCATGCAATGAGTGCAATGGGACTCCAGAAATTGCAGCATCTGATAATGCAGAGGCACAAGCGGAAGTGAAGACGTCCCAGGCTCCCGAGAATATCCAAGTTGAAGGACGGACTACAGAAGAGGACGTCACAATGTTCAAAATGCTTGGCGAAATCACACTTGAGCCCCATGAGCTTCTAGGCTCAATGACCAAGGGTACGCAGAAACAGAAGCCTGAATATGAGATCGACACCCGGGGTGCGATTAGTTATATCGAGCACAACATACAAGACGGATACCTCGAACCTATCATTGACCACGTCGTCAATCCGTCTCCTCCAACGACACCAGACGAAAATGGCACGGATAGAACATCTACATCCATAACCATTCAACCAGACGAGCAAGAACAGAACAACGCGCGAGTAATGGTCGTCTCCCTCCATTCCTGCGGCAACCTCGTCCACCACGGCGTCCGCTCCCTCATCCTCAACCCCTCCGTCGTCGCAGTCGCCATGATCGGCTGCTGCTACAACCTCATGACCGAGCGCCTCGGCCCAGCAACATACAAACTCCCCATCCTCCGCTCCCTCCACCCCCGCCTCCAAGCAACAGGCAACTCCTACGATCCCCACGGCTTCCCAATGTCCAAGTACTTCGAGACCTACGAAAGCCCCGGCGCAACCGGCATGAAGTTCAACATCACAGCGCGCATGATGGCGGTCCAGGCACCGTATAACTGGGGCCACGACGATAGTGAGCGCTTCTTTGCCCGTCATCACTTCCGCGCGCTCCTGCAGCGTATTTTCGTCGACCGTGGCGTCGCACCTAAACCGGGGATTGTTGAGGATCTTTACGGTGCCAATGAGGATGCGAATGCGGAGACAACGGCGGCGGTGATTATTGGATCCCTGCCTAAGCGTGCGTTCGAGTCTTTCACGGCGTATGTGCGTGCCGCGACGGCTAGGTTGCTGCGGGACCCGAAGCATGGGTCAAAGATTCAAGAGCACATTGCTACGATGACGGATGAGGAGATTCAACGCTACGAGGCGGAGTACTTCCCTACGAAAAAGCATTTGAGCGTCGTGTGGAGCTTGACGGCGTTTAGCGCGCAGGTTGTGGAGGCGGTAATCGTCGTGGATCGTTGGCAGTTCCTGCGGGAGCATGACTCGGTGAAGGAGTGCTGGGTTGAGCCGGTGTTTGAGTACAGCGAGAGTCCGCGGAATCTGGCTGTCATTGGTATCAAAAAGTGAGGGTTTTGTTTTTGTTCTTCTTTGATGTGTTACGGCTTGGACATGATTTGGACAAATAGACGATGTACAGGGAGCGGGGCGTATGGCTCTTGCTCGAAGGGTTAAAAGACATGCATGGCTGGGGGTTGTTATAGATGCATATGGAGTGGAGGATCAATCCATGTCACGAGTGTTCGGGTGACACTGAACCCAGCAATCATTATACAAGCACATATTAGCATATAGCGATTGGAAGATGTTCTGCAGGCCGAGACACACTCCCACCTCTCTTCCGATATAGCCGGCTGATTCAGAATTATGATATGCTCCTCGAGAACCTGTTCCCACGAGGGCTGAAGATCCAACGCTCGGTGATAACGAGGACTTATCCTTCACTGCAGCAAAGTCCATTCTATAACATAGGACAACGGCTTCACTCACATTGACGTCCATCGCGAGTTCACGCTAATTTGCTTAGGGCTGTGAAGCAGACTAGGTCCGATTCGAACCGAGTCCTTCTAATAAGCAGTCAGAGCAGAGAGCGTCACAACATACGTCCACTGCTCTTTCCACACCTTCCAGTCAGCCTTGTGCAACTTCAATACGACGATGGTGATACAGAGGGCCTACCTCATAAGAACCCAATTAGTGTCCATCCTTCTTTCCATCTCCTGGAGTGACTCGTTACCATTGCTTTCCAAATCATCATGTCCACTGACCCAGATGACCGAGATCTAGATGGCCTGCTCGACCGACTCTACCGGGCTGTTGGGAATCTCAAGGAAGGCCACGATGACCTGCAACGAATGGAGGCTTTGAATGACGCTCGCAGACTAGTGCAGGTACTTGAGAAGCCGGACGAACGAGCTTTATTGGCAGGGTTTTCTGTGAGTGTTCCCCCTGGAAATTCTGCACCTAGAACACGAATCTAACTGTCCCGCCAGCCTGTTCAATCTCTCTGTGTGAGAATCGCCATTGACCTTGACATATTCACGACCCTCACAGAGAGTGCGGGCACCGTTAGCTTAGAGGAACTGGCTTTTGTTAAGCACGCGGACCCCACGTTCGCAGGTAAGGGTACTTCATCTGGATATCGCTCTTTCGAATCAACTCACGTGAATCCTCTCTATAGAGCGAGTACTGCGAGTTCTTGCAGTGAGCGGATATGTCGCCGAGCATAAAGTCAGGGTCTACGCAGCCAACACAATGACCCGGTATATGAGTCGCCCCGCGGCTGTCGCGGTGCTCAAATTCCAGTGCGTCCCTTTGCTGTTATTTGCTTGAGTACAGAGCCCTCATTAAGCTTTATCCGTCAGATTCGATGTTTGCATACCTCTCTACGCCAAAGCACCAGAATACTTCCGGGAAAGAGGTTGGCAGACTCCCCTCGAATCAAACAAAGGTCTCTTCCAATACGTGAAAAATACCGAGGAGTCACTTTGGACTGTGATGGCCAGAAACCCGGACCAAGTCGATGATTTCCAGCTCCATATGATGGGTAGAAGGGCCGAAAGACTTCCGTGGATTAAATGGTTCCCGGTACAGGAACGCATCATTGACGAATTTGAGGATCAGGAGGGGGCCGTCCTCATGGTCGACGTGGCGGGTGGACGAGGACATGATCTGAAAGACTTTCACGATAAATTTCCCCAGGCACCAGGTCGCCTTATTCTCGAGGAAACGCTACCGGTCTTGGAGGATATTCCTCCTATCCCTGGCATTGAGTGTCGGTCATTTGACCTCTTTGAGCCGCAGCCCGTTAAAGGTGATACGCGCCGCCCCCAGAAGTCTCTTGCAGCGAAGCTTACAATCCTGCAGGTGCTCGAGCATACTACATGAAGTGCATCTTTCACGATTGGGCAGATCGCCAATGTCAGCAGATATTGGAACAGTTACGGAAGGCCATGAAGAAAGGGTACTCAAAGCTATTCATTGAAGACTTTGTTCTCGCTGACAAGGATGCCGAGCCTACTGCGTTGATGGGAGATTGGATGATGCTAGCTGTTCACTGCGGGATGGAAAGAACTCGGTCTCACTGGGAGCAGCTTTTGACATCGGCTGGATTTCGAGTGGTGAAGATTTGGGATCCCCCGCGTCCGAGTCAGAGTATTATCGAGGCCGAGGTGGCTTGATGGAAGGCTTAAGCCGACAGTTCCAGGGATCCTCTTTCTTCATTGTGTCAAGCAGCACTTGTTGAAAATATAATGACCTTAATTGACATTGGAATGAAGTGCGTATTCTATAATAGCCAAGTTCTCCATAGATAATTGATTCAACGAGCCATGCTCAGGGCTGTATATGACCGAAGGATCAGTTTAAAGCCCATCAATTCTCATGGAGTCAGTGGCAGCAGGAGTTCAACGTCCAGTCTCCGTGAGATTGAGTCGTCTATTGAGAAGTACATACATTGCAGTGGAGCTGCGATTGAACGGGGAGTCAGTTGAGACTTGGGGGTGTACTCATGAGATGCTCCATTGCATTTGGAATGTCATATCCAGCTCATATCCAGCAGCTGACGCGCAGAATCCCTCAAAGCAGCGACAGCAAAAGAAAAAAATATCTCTATTCCTGGGAATCGAACTCCTAACCTCTGCTTCCCCATACAAAGCCTCCATCGATGCTCGACGTCCAGCCGGCTGTTCACAAAAACCTCATCGCGATGCCAGGCCCAAAGGTTAACGCCCTTTTACAACCATCACAACCTTTATAAAGCTTCGCAAGTAAGCTTGTCATATTCTCCTAATTATTCTGAATACAACGATATAAAGAAAATCAAAAAGAGGAAAAAAGATCTTTTGCCCGCCGGGGAATCACCCCCAACGATCCCCACCCGCCCAACCTCACCCCGCACGCCGTCCCGAGTGAGCCTCCACCGCAGCTTCCCAGAGCTCATTTCTCGGGGGTAGGCTGGCTCGGTCGTGAAGACCACTGCGCCACCGGCGAAGGTGGGTTGCTGGGTTGACCTGGAAGTTCATGATAACCATCTCCCACCTTACATTAGATATCTGAGTTTCTTTTTCTATCCTATCAACGACGATCCTGATATCGTACACTGGAATCAACCTAGCATTGAATATCCCACTCTCTCCCACTCGTCATTCACACTCTTATGTGCATTTCCTCTCCCAATTCATAACGTTCATACATCGTGAGGACGGGACGATACCCAGTCCAATTCTCGCAGCCTCTCACCCGATCTCAACACTCCCCTCCGGCACACCCTGACGACTCCGCAACCTCCTCGCAAAAAACTGCATCACAGGTAACATCTCCTCCCGATTCGAAGGCATCCCATCCCCGCGCCTCGCATACCGACTCACCTCCACAAACTCAAACACCTCTTTCGTCCGCCGCACCGCCCCATCAGACACAACCTCCGAGTCCCGCCCCGCAACCAGCAGCACCGGCGAGCGATTCTTCGCACCCGCTCGCGGGCCCGATAACGCGTACGGTGCCCCGATGGAAATCACTCCCGCGAGCGGCCCGCCGGCCTGAGCTTGGCCCTCTGCGCTGCCGAGCTCCCGCGCCACGGACAGACCCGCCATCCCGCCTTGCCCAAATCCCAGAATCATGATCTCGCGAAGCTGGTAGCCGCACTTCTGTATGAGAGTTTGGCGGATGACTTCGTTTGCGAGGAGGGCGGTGCTTCGTTTGAAGCCGGCGTCCATGTCTAGGGCGCCGGTGCGGCTGTCGAAGGATACGTCGTCGCCCCAGTGGAAGCCGCCGAGGTCGAAGGGGAGTGGGGTGGGGGCTTGGATAGTGATGATGGTCGTTTCGTGGAGGTGCAGGGCACGGCCGAAGGGGGTGAAGCCTGCAGCGGTGTCGCCTATGCCGTGGAGGAGGAGAAGGATGTTGGGGCTTGGTGTGGAGGTGGATGGTGGGAGGGTGATGGTGACGGTGAGGTTGGCGGGGAAGTCGGACTGGGAGGGGGTTTTGCTCGGCATGGTGGGAATTTTGGGTGATTTGGATGATCAATTGGCTCTTGGTAAAGGTTTCGCCCTTTGTACCTTGCCCTGTGAGGGCGATTGGACCTGGTTGAAGCTAATGCGTGGAGCTTTGGAAGAGCTTAGCGGCGTGTCGCGTGGAGGGGAGATAAAGTTTGTGGCTATTGCCTCTTGGCGATAAGATTGCGATAAGATAACGATAAGCCGTGGCTGACCTGCTCCATGAGTCCATGACGGATACGGATCATTCATCCAATGAGATGCAGCTCTCGAGATGATTGTCATGCCAGTTGAAAAGCAAGCTCTTCAACTTCCGGGCAAGTACGTAGTACTCGAACTACACACAGAAGCGAAGCCTTAACCACGCACCTTTCTTCAATCAATGCACATGGATTATGCAAAACTCAATTGTTGAACCAAGTCAGACATTTTCGCAAAGAAGAGATAATTGACACTTAGATCGAATGAAACACTCTAAGTCAGTATAAAATCAATAAAGAAAGTCGCTTTATATCAAATTGTCCGTTCTCGTTTATATTTCTCCATTTGATCATCACACACGGGAAGCCCTTGCGGGTACCCGCGATACGTTCCCACCTCATACTACAACACAAGTATCCGGGCTATACTTGAGAGCATTTAGCGCCAGGAGTCGTTCTCAGTGGCAGTGGTAGTACCGCATGCCGCAGGCACGGTGTAAGAGCGGTTGGGGTCGCTCTCCCAGACAATCGAGCCGTTCGACTCCTTGCGGATGTACTTGTACTGGAAGGTGGTGCCAGCAGGGAGGTTGATGGTCACAAACCACAAGTGGTTGCTGGAGGTGTACTGGCTGGCGCTCAGGGGGATAGCATTGGCGGTGTTCCAGCTTCCCAGCTGCGAGATGGAGCCGACGATGTACACGTTCTCGCCATAGGTGGTGGTGGCAATCTCATCGAAGGTCACGGCAACGGAGGTTGGGGTGGTGCAGGCGGTAGTGGTGCTGGTGGTGGAGGTAGAAGTCGTCGAGGACGGTGTACCGCTGGTCAGGGTGCTGGGCCAGGAGGTCGCGGTGGGAGTGGCGTACGCGCCGGCAGCAGAGCCCATGGAGCAAGACGAGGGCACAGTGTTGGCAGAGCTAGCACCCCAGGAAGGAGGGACGACGCCGTTGCGGCGCATGTTTGCGGTGAGGAGAGCGGCGTAGGACCAGGTGAGATCGCGGGCGGACAGAGATACACCAGAGCTCTTGTCATACTGCTCAGAAAGGGATCCGTTGGTCATGGCGTGAGCCTGAACGATGCTGACATAGCCATCGGCGTAGGTCTTGACGGCGTTGATGATAGAGGTGAAGGCAGTGCTGCCAGCGGCGTAGGTGCCAGTGGCAGCGGAGCTGTAGACATCCTTGAAGAAGGCCAGGGAAGTGCTATCGATGGTGATGGAGCCAATCTTGTTCCACTGGTAGATGGCATCGTACAGTTGTTCGGCTGCGGCGAGGTTAGACAAGAACCAGGGGTTACCATTATAGTAAGAGTCCTCGGGGTAGCGGCCCACAGCAACGGCAACACCCTCGGCGATGCCGGAGTTCAGGGGGTAGACGGAACGGAACGAATCAGTGTAGACCTTGTGGTTGGCAAGGGCGCGAGAAGAGCAAGGTTGGAAGGTGGTGTCATCGCACTTGGCCGCGGGGTCAAAGGTGTGGATGCTGGCCAGAACGGTGTTGGCATCTTTGCCAGAGCGACCGCCGCCGGTGTTGGCATTGATATAGGATCCAGTCCAGAACGACTGCATGTAGCAGAGAATCTGGGGAGCCTGCGAGTCGCACCAAGAGCAGGAAGCACCAACCCGGCTGGCAAAGGCGCTTCCCTCAACAAGGGAACGGTGCTGGTTAGCGACGGTGAAGAAGGACATGCTGTTGACTTCTTCCCAGAGATCTAGAGGAAAATTAGTATCGATCGACAAGACTGGCCGGGAGATTGAAGGACCTACCAAAGCCGGTCTGGCTCCAGTACTGAGCAACGTAAGACAGATCGTTGCGGACAATGGGCCAAACATTGTTGACAGCGAGGGTGGAATATCCGTTGTCCTGCTTCGGTCAGTGGAAAATCATCAATATGTTAGGGAAATACGCAACGTACAATCAACCAGTTACCAAAGTCGATCAATGCAATGGCACGCAGAGCAGGGCCATCGCGCTGAGGGCGACCCCAAGCACCCGTGAATGCGGTCAGGTCGACGTTGAACTTGGGCTCACCGAGACCAGCACCGTTGGAGAGATCTCCAGAGGGGTTCGAAACGGTCTGGAGATGGGCCTGCGCATTGATGTATTCCTCAATGACGGTCTGCAGTCCCAGGTTGCCCCCACGGAAGAGGTCAATGAGAACCTTCAAGGTGAGCGCAGAGTCTCGAGACCAGCTATAATAATCTAAGATTGTTAGGAGTTGGTAAGAACGATAGGAAGCAGAATCCAATCGCTTACAGTTCGGGTTGGCAGTGCTAGGACTGGCAATCACAGCGCCGTTGGCAGCACTCTGGGCATAAGCACCGGCAGAACCGATGTTGTTCAGGATCCCATTGAGAGAGACGGTGGTCTCAGTGGCCAACCAGGCATCCAAGCTGGCAGTAGCACGAGGAGACAGTTGAGGAGCTGCCAGGGCATTTTGGCCAAGGGCAAGCGCACCCAGCGCGTAAAGAAGACGAGACATGGGTATCAGATGGACTCGGGGCAGTCAAGTTGCGGGTTGAAGGGAATGGATGTGATGAGTCTGGTAAAGATTGACATTCGCGGTGAGTTGATCACCTCTTTATAGTCTCGAAGATGCCCCTCCTCTAAGAACGATCTCCTGATGGCAATTTCGGTAACGGACTCCTCCCATTTCCTGCCGAATACTTGCTAGCGCTCAGAAGATGCGATGAACGTTCCAGAAGTTCTGCATCACTGCGGCCGCACACGACGCACCCCAGAAAGGCCCCGTGGCAACGGGGGGTCTGCAGAGTTCAGTCAATGGCGATAGGTCGGATGCTGCGGGGAAGGGCTTCTGGTCGTATTCGACAGCATCCGAGCACTTCTTCACAACGATTTAGAAGTATTCTGGCGCTCTGACTGGCTGTGTATTCCGAAGCTAACAGGCCCGATCGATGCAAGGACTGGCTGGTGCCTGATACCCCAAACCCCACACGACCCTGCATCATCCTGATCGGGCCAGGGGCTTCATCTACTCATCCCCATCGCGTTCAGCTAGAGGCCAAGCACATCGTGCCGGTTTGAGATTGCGCCAGATGGCTTACTTTCTCTCGGTCGGCCCCGCAGAATATCCGTCTTTTGCCCGTTGCACACGGCTCCTGGACGGTTTGGGGAAAGGGTTTGATTGGCCTGCATGAAGCCTAGACAGCAGGGCCTTCGGTAGTCCGAAGCTGCTTCGGCCCTGGATGTGATTTCCCAGCCGCCCTTCTAGAAGTCGGCACTTGATATGAAGATTTACCCGGGGACTGCATTTCAGTCTGTGGGAAGCGGGTTGGGCAGCTATTCTTACTATCACATGCAATGAAAAGCCGACCAGCCCTTCGCGGTGATGTTTGGAATGGAAGGGTTCGAAGGACTCTGTCGCTCTGCGACAAATAGTGTTCATATGCCTGTACTGTACAACAGTTAGCTACAGGTTAGCTACCCTCAGGCCTTGATCTCGGCAAGAGAGTGTTCACACTGTACATCATATGAAGCAGCCATGGCGATTTGCCCAGAACTTGAACTTCGACCCCTCCTTGTAGAATCTGGAGTTGAAGACCCTACAGGCTACATCCGGATGTGGCGGTTTAGGGCCGGAGGCAGCGCCCATTCCAGGCTAGCCTCGGCCTCGCAAGGTAACGTTCAGATTGGCCCATCACAAACCCTTGTTCTTCAAATGAGGCAAAAGAAGCTTCGCGCTTGTCTTCGACTGCTCCTCTTTCATGTGGTGATTCCCACTTCTGGATGAGCTAGAAGCAATCGAAGGCGTCGCTCCCCGCGGGCTGGGCTTAGCTGCGCTCTGCGGAAGACTGGAAGTGTTTTGATTAACTCGATTTCGTTAGGTAGGCTCGTGCTGTCGTGTGGGGCACCAGAGAAAGAGCCAAGCTCGGGTAAAAGGTTTGACAGGCGTCAGTCTCAACATTTCAGATCATCTTGGCTGTCGGTCTCTGTTGTCCTCTCTTCGTGGACACCGATTTTCGCCCGAGGATCCAATGATAGATACCTGTTTTCCTCATAATGAACTTCACGTACCCGAAGACGAACTGTACATCTCGAGAATACGAGTTTCCTCAATGTGGAGAGCATGGGTCGGAAATTGAGAATCTCCACAAGATGACTATCCCAGCAAGGTCGGCACTTTCCACCGAAACCTGAAGTCATCTTCGACGGCCGAGAATTCCAGTGATGTAGTTGAGACTCATCCCAGCGTTAGTTCATCCATTTAGCAACTGCAAGCGAACTGCGAATTCAACCAGACTAACTAGTTTAAAATGAACTTTTGAATCTGCCTTTCGCATATCTTGTCAGAACATAGATATGGAGAACTTACCGAGTCATTTGCATTTACATGAGCCGAGCTCTACTCGATGAACATGAAGGGTTTGTGATGTTTCCGGAAGAACCTACCTCGGACACATGCCTATCTGATCCGCCAGGGCCCAAAGTCTGAAATATTTTGAATAACAACAGAAGACATCTATCACAATACAATATGTTACAATATGATCGTCTCAAGGTATTTAAACTCAACGGTGCATATTTTGGAAGTCTTCTTGATTCTTCGTGCCTTGTAGGTGATTGGTGATGAATGTCCACGTTGGGCCTGGGATGTCAGGCATCAAGTATATACCATTCTAAGCCGTCCATGGATTGTTTGTCTTTCGCCGAGTTCCTTCGTCGATTGCCATTTTCATCTTTTTAGGTCTCCTGGATGAGCAAGCATCTGATCCCGAAGATCGATTTCCTTTCCTCCGAGGCATCAACTGTTGTGCGACAAGGTTGCCATCAAGAAACCGACTTCAAAGCACTCCTCTTCAAATGCACCCTCGACGATTAAGACCGTTTGTACATAAGGAATCTCTAAATCGTACCAATGGTAATTAGAGGTGAATACCTGTCGCTACACAGTTGCTGGATTACATCATACCGTCAATATTCTCCCACAGTGAGAATGATCGAAGTGTTCCTACCTCTGCGTCAAGTCAATACCGCCATAGTGTCCCGCTAGTCCGTGATCTCTACCGCATGAGCCCAATCCCTTCTAATGACTGTGAATAGGACCCAACCCGTTTATAGCGCCTATCCTGAAAATTTTGTGGATCTCAACCTGTATTCATACCTAGTCCCAACTGTACAGTCGAGTTCAGAAACAGATTACCCCTTAGACACACTGACTTTGTTACCTTCAAGATCAACTCCATACTCATCAGTGGAAGTTTGCATTTAAACAAGATACAGAGGGCCGTATTAATTTCTTTATGTTTGCCTACCTTAAGTCAATGCGATACGCTAACCAGTATAATAGAGTATTTATTTTAGATATATAAAACGAATCGCTACGAAATGCTATTGCTCTACATTATAGGCGTTTCGCTATTAGGTAAACACCACTCGTAGCGTTGCTTTTTGCTTAATTCAAAATGGACAGGAAGAGTTATACCTATAAATAGACATTGCAAACTTTCTCTTATGGCTTGAATCCCCATTCCAACCACCAGTTCTTTGTACAGACAGAGATCTTGCTCTATTAGCTACACTTCGCGATGGTTATCTAGAGTGTCTTTATTTACTTTTTTTGTGGCATATTATAAGAATATTGCTGCTAAAGTAAAAGACTACTTTATAACGAATAAAGCGTAGAATGAATTTCTCTCTGGCTGGCAGAATTTTGTTAATTTATCAACCGAAGCTGAATACGAAGTAAGGCTATCAGAAGCTTATTCAACAAGAATTATTAATGTGTACCTCCCTACGCCTTACGATATATCAAAGAAACCCGGCTAATCTATAAACAAACGGTGATTCGCTGTTGGACAAACTAGCATTTCCATCCTAGGAATCTAGCAACTTCACGAGTAGAAGGCTCACACGCACTTATTAAGATAAGCTTCAACAGGCGATATCCTTATAGTTTGGAGCCGAATTAGCTATGCATTGAATTGCTAGAACGATACACTAATACGCGAGGTAAAAGAGGACTAATTACAACAGCTGATTTTCTGTCAGTCCTTGCTATATTCCAACTAACATGAGAACTTCACGCTAGGTATTCACTTAATCGTATTCATAATCAAGCAGATATTGCTAAGAGAGCTATACCCCTTGCCCCTTTACCACAGTTTTCTAACGGTTTCACTAAGACAATAGGCCTTCCATATGCTCACCGAATCGCACGGCTACTAGAGGTAAAGCAGCCTATTTTTTACTCTTGGCAATATCTACCCGGAAAGATCGGCCCTTTGTTCAATAAGTCAAAGCCACCCTTGACGGGAGCCACCGATCTGCTACCGGTATACCGCAGGAGCTCCATCGTGTCGACAAAAGGTTCCTCTAAGTCCTTTCGAGAATATTAGAATAGCTTCATCTCAAAAAAATCCTTGACAATACGGAGGACGCGCGCGGATTCTGGAAACAAGCTATGCTGCCGACCCGGACTACATGCAATCGTGAATAGCTATACTGTATGCATATAACTTTTTTGTGTGGTTCTACCTATACACATCGAATCAAGCATGTAGCTTAGATATAGATTAGAGGCCGTCCATGGTTCAAGATCCGGAATAGGAACCCCCTTTTTCCGTATGGCCTGCCGCAGATAACCGGGCGTTGAGAAAAACAACCAAAGTCTCAGTCCACTGACTCCTTTCGGCTCGAAATTCAAAGACTATTCAAGCTCTCAAGGAGTCAAGGCTGACGTTGAGAAGCTGCATCGATCTGTGATCGTCCTGCATCTCGATCTGGTTAAAAAAGTCGAGGAACGGAGATATTCGGCGAGAGAACCGTGGGATCCACCCTACACCTTTTTCGGGACTCGACTCACGAAATTTATCCATTACTTTTTAGATAGCGTGGCTGGGTTAAGAGCCGGCCCCACTTGCATACTACAGTATCGATAATCGGAATCTTCGCCACTCGTGCTGATCTTCAATATCGAGTTCACTTAGAACCGAAGCGGTCTGGCTGAATTATCCCCCCCGGCGGTTGTCCGACTCAAGTGCACAGGCATAGGCTACAGCACATCGACAGACTGGCCCACCTATTGTCCTGATGAAGCTAAGTTTCAGTATTCCGAATACTATTGAAATGCAGCTTCGCTAGCGAATGAACCCGGTATCCGCTCGTGGGAAGATCTACTAGCTAGTGAGAATGCTAACACACGATTGGTGGTACAGTATGTTAAGCAATTACGTATATGCAAAATAAACCTGGCTAGGCTGTGAGCTCTAACTACTTCATAGTTATCCCGGTATTACCTTCGTTCGACCCATCGCAGTATAAATAGGGCGAAAGGAGCTCCCTCTAAGTGCTCTCACAATCCTATCATTCTACTTCAATAACCCTTATCAAAAACAAACAAGATGGTGTTTATTGTTAAACTTCTCGTTCTGGCATTAACAGCTGCCGCCACGCCTATCCTTCCTCGTGATGCTACTACGGTTCAGAACGATATAACCAAAAAAATCGGCCCGCAACTGACGAAACTCGACAAAGACGTCAATGGTTTCCCCTCGAGCGGGTTGACCGGAGCAGCGGCTATCAATAACGATGTTCAGGAACTTGTTACTCTTGTGAAGGGTACGATTTCAGATATCCAAAACACCGGAAGCTTTAGCACTATCTCCGGAACTACCATTCTTTCCGACATCCAATTGCAGGTTCCCACGCTCCTGGCTACATTGGGTGCTTTTGAGTCTCAGTTACCTTCATGGGAAGCTCTTCAGGGCGGCCAAGCTCTGGTGCTTAGCGATCTCCAGAGTCTCAACACGGCCTTCACCGACTTCCTCAATGCTGTGATTGCAGCCGAATCCCTTGTCCTAAAACCCGGGGCTCTCGCAGTTAAAGCTGAGGTTACAGGTGCCTTCACCTCTGCAATTGGCATCTACTCCCTCTAGGGCTATTTGCCCTTTGATGTCTGTCGACGAACAGCCGCAATTGGTGGCAAATACCGGCAATATATCCCGTTAGCTTCCAGAGTGGCTAAATTGAGATATGAAAAGTTGAAGGTATCGAAATGGACAGCCGTTATTTTATCGCCGGCAGCAGTCGGAGTTGTCATCAAGTTCCTGAAGTTGTGGTGTTTTTAGTCAACGCCCTTTATCTTGTCTTGTACTGTGTATGTTGTCGTCGAAGCTGGGGAGCTGCTCACTATCTTGTTACCATTCACATGTTTGCTAGTTAATGCCTGGTGCCTAAGGCATAAATCTACTATTTAGACTATGGATAGCTCTCTCGCCATCTCTTCTTTCCTTCTTCCTTTCTCATGCTTAGTTGCTTCGTTGAATGCTACCACTTGTTGATTTGATATCTCCTCGTGCCTGAGCGTAACATATCTCCTCTGATTTGTTCCTATGCCTACAAAGCATTGACTTTTGTATGTAATCCTGGGAATGTGCAGCAACTCAGATCATTCTGCTTCGAGTGTCGCAGTATCCCCCCAGTTTTCTCTTCAGGCATTCGGAGGCGACAAATCAATGGGTCTTTAATGTGTCGATGGTCACGGAATCTCACGAACGTAATCGAACGTGACAAGATGTTAAATACAACAGAGAGTCCAAAAAGGAATTGATAAGTTCCAACATAAAATCTTGGTCCGCCCGTAGACTTTCTCAGAAATGCAACGCCAGAGACGAACAACTTCCTAACACATCTACCAGTAAATCCCCCGGTCGCAATCATCTTCTTGATTTTCTCCAAAGTCTTTAGTTCAGACATCATTTCACCAAAGTCACTAATCCGATTTAAACCATCCAAGTTCAACAAAAGTGAATGGTAAGAAGGGATCTGGAATACTTACCCATGTGTGGTCTTCAGGAAGTGTCGTAAGTAAACATCACCTCCAGCATGCCCATCATATTTTTGAACACTCCTAGCGATGATCCCACTGGACTAGATCTCCCGAGTCCCAACTGCTCCTCTTCCAGCGCCCCAGATACTCAGTGGCCGAGAGAGCACCGCAAATCACCTGTGTACCTATCGGTAGGATTCATGGTCGGGTGGTTTTTTAGAGGGGCTATGACTCTATCCACCCACGACTATCCTCAGATAGTACCCTCTAGTGTGCGGCCTTCAACCACCCCGGCCACCGATTGGATGGACCTTCTACCAGTTATGGAAATGAGGGGTGCGCTAGAGACTCGAGAGAGGCTCATCACAATGGAACTACGTTACTCTTCCGGTGATTCTGGAGTATTCGACTGGTTGTCTTAGATAGTGTCCCCCGTTAACTTTTCTAAGCTGTTTTGTTTGATTCTATGACGCTTTCCACGAACTACTACTTCAATTTACTATATTTACTGAAATGGCTTGGGGCGGGGTAAGTCATTCTTATCTTTTTCCATATTTGTTTTTCCCATCAATCCTACGCACCCCGTATGCATATGCAACCCGGCTGCCTCAGTGCCTACAAAAGACACGTCCAATCATCATCATTACACCCTGAGCCACGAGATGCAAATTTCAAATCGGACCAACACTGACCGGTTTCTTAGAATCCGATGACGCTCACCGCCAGGTGTACGGTGAGCAGAAGCACGAGAGCCACTTTATCCACGAGCTGATCGCCTGTGCTGCTTCCTTTGCTGGAATGAAAGCCTAGGAAGACCACCAGCGCAAGGAGGGCACGAATTTACATGCACAGAGTCCATAGATTCTCAAGACATTTCGTGGTGACTAATAGTATTTTTACCAAAAGTCATGGTCGTCAAGCACGCTTTCGCCAAGGAGGCCCTCATGGGCCTTGTTGGCGCCGAGGTCGACAAGTTCGCCGAGACTAAGGGCATGGACGAGGTCGACCGTCTCCGTGCCCACGAGCACGTTAAGAAGAACGCCGAGCATGTACGATGAGCACTAGGTCCGTGGCCACGGTGCTGAGGAGCTTGACCCCAATCACTTCGAGCGTCACGAGCGATTCGACAGTCCTGAACCGCTGGTGAACGTGTCAGATAGGAAAAATGACGGGCAGCGGGGCCGGGGCAGTGGGCTGGACATGTTGAAATGCTCGAATTGTTATCATCATTTGTGAGCTTGACGAGGAAATGATATGGATCGACAACCCCGGCGGGCCATTCACGGATGGCAGTATTCCAACAAATTGTGGTAATACTCCAGCCATCCGTGAATGGCTCTCCGGGGTTGTCGATCCAATTTGTTTTGATAGGATATCTTTGCCGATGGTCGGGTATGACTTTGCACCTAAGTACCAGGGCGGGAAAGTTGATCAATGAGGCGATTTCAATCTATAGAGATCCCCCCTTCGTCGTAACAGGTAATTGTTGCCTGTAGATGTCACAAAGTCAATATACCTTTCACGTGGTCCTCGAATACGCATCTTCTTGCGCTATTGAAGTCATCACCAGACAAAGGCCCATCGATCAAGGAGGTACTGTATATGATATCTCACTTGCATAGGGCGTAAGGGTTGCATAGACAGATATTCTCCTAGCCAGTCATCACCGTGAGAACCCGCCGAGCACATTCTTGGGCTGCATTCCGGGCCCGCATGTACTCCGTCGATCCGTCAAGATTGGTTAACGTAGTCAGCACTCGGAGCTATACGAGCCTGATTATGTCATGTTGTATGGCGATTTGATTGCCAACTGGACTGCATGTGGCCGTATCGTGTGACGAAGGCCATGTGAGATATAAGGCGTTGGCGAAACGAGACTGGAATTCTGTCATTTGGTCGTCCAAGGAGGAGATCAGAGCAGGAGTAGTATGGTTATCAGACGTGATTGGAATGTGGCCTGGTGGGCCCATGCGCCCACACATGGGCCAATGATATTCTGCCTGAACCAATTAGGCGCGTTAAAGCCCGATATCTCAGGCACTCGTGGGCAGTTTCAGGCATCTTCAGGCATCTTCAGGCATCTTCAGGCATCCCTCGGGAAGCATGAGCTCATCATGAAGTCGCACGTGCTCGCAGCACGCTCTCTGATTGTTGCGATATCCTTCAACTGGAAAAAATGTAGTCCTCAAAAGAGGCGTTAACTTAAGATCTTCCGGTACGTCGGGTACGACAGACGCGCGCGAACCCCAAGCCTTCCCTACCTTAACGCCGATCCTAGACGACCCCGAAATTTATATTTTTTCCTTCTCAACTTTCGTTACGTCAATGCGATTGTCCAACTTGGCTTAGCACCAGCTTGGCTGCCCGCCAATCACGCTTATCAGGGCGGCGCTGCTTCAGGCTTTTGCGTTTCTTTCCGATTCTTGCTTTGAATTTTCGTTTGTGATCTTTGGGCATCTTCGCATCCTCATATTTTCCAGCATTCGAATACTCGGCTCCCGCATTCCCCCCTCCAACCACCTCTAGGTATGCGATGACAATTGTTCCGTCGCCAGGATGAAGTTCGCCAAGTGAGTTTCCCACCCCCTCCCCCGTGACACTTCCCAAGGAGACATTCCAGTGGCTAATCGCAATATGAATCAGAGAGCTCGAGCGAGAGCTGGTGCCGGAATGGAGGGTGATGTATCTTGATTATAAGGTCGGTGGTGCTATCGCTTCAACATACATCAGGCTTGGTTGGGACTAACGGCGGGGTTGTAGACGGGCAAGAAGAAGATCAAGGCCATCACTCGAGCACTTCGCACAGCAAATCGGACCCCAGGACTCTCTGCGCGATCTCAACCTATGCGATACCCATCGGCGTCTTCCCATATCTCGCCGAACGAGTTTGATGCGCCAGACCACAACGATCCATCAAGTCGACCCGTCCCGACAACTGAACTCCAGCCATTGCAAACACCTGGGTCGCGATTCTCCGGGCCTGTGGGTAGTTACGGCAGTATCGTTGCCTCCCCACGCCAGCACCTTGAAAGCCCGGACATCAGGTCACTCAAACTGCCGGATCCCGCCATTGACCCGAATCAGGATTATGTGCCCTCAAGTGAGAATATAGGTCCAAGAGGACTCAAGAACTCATCGTCGGTGATTTCCCGACGAGTTCCCTCAGCTCCGCCAGATGCCACTTTGATCAAGGGTCCGACTGGTCACGCTTCTTCACCCTATCGCGAAACCACCACCGAGGACGCTGGACTACCGCCTGAGGCGTTGGGGGTGTCGCCCAACACACTCGCGACGGTGAATCGAACTCCACAATTCATTCGTCGTGTGTTTTCTTACGCCGAGGACCTGTCACCGGCGGATTCTCGCCGAGAGGTTGAGAAACGTCATAGCGAATTTTTCGCTTGGTTGGATGATGAACTGAAGAAGATCGACAATTTC
The DNA here is from genome assembly GCA_024706585.1 of Penicillium simplicissimum. Lineage (NCBI taxonomy): Eukaryota > Fungi > Ascomycota > Eurotiomycetes > Eurotiales > Aspergillaceae > Penicillium > Penicillium simplicissimum. Next base: position 1,749,678 of record JAMZTW010000014.1, read on the forward strand.
TATCTCAGGAAAGAGGACGAAGCCAAAGAGCGATACGATATACTTCATCGCCAACTCCATGTCATGTCACAAAACCGCCAGGTGGAAATGAAGGATGCCCAGAAAGCTACTGAGGGAAATGGTCATCACACACCGCATCGACCAAAAGGGCTCGCTGTGTTGAATGCTGCCCACTTGAAGGATACACTGAAGGAAACACTCACGGGGAGAAACCTTCGGTTTGGCAAAAACTCCGAGGCTTTAGCGCGGCTGGAGACGCCCGGTATTCGGCCTAGGGATCGCGAGTACATGTTTGACCGAAGGGAACCCATGCATACCGACTCGCCGACCAAAGACCCGGGATATCGGACAGCTAAGCATCAACTTAAAATTGCCATGCAGGAGTTTTATCGTGGAATTGACTTGCTGCGAGGCTATGCCAATTTGAATCAAACTGCCTTCCGAAAGATCAACAAGAAGTTCGACAAGGCGGTCAATGCGGAAAAGCCGTTGGAGTATATGACTGAGCGGGTCAACAAGTCATATTTTGTCAAGAGTGGAGAAACGGCAAAGATGATGCGAAAGGTGGAAGATTGGTATGGGCGATATTTTGAGGCGGGGAATACCAAGATTGCTGCCACGAAACTCCGCAGCACGACCCAGAAGGCGGGAGATTACTCTCCTCACACGTTCCGCGCGGGACTTTTCCTCATGGCGGGGATCTTATTCTCCATCCAAGCGCTGGTGCATGCAGCACAGCATTTGTTACACGGTGATCTCACCCTCCAGGTCCATACGAGTTACTTGCTACAGGTACGTGCTGTCTTTGCCATATCATGCGCCCCAAATCCCGCCTGCTGTGTAATTCGGACAGAACTGACTTATGGATTCTTTGCTTAGGTTTATGGTGGATACTTCATGATCTCATTTCATGTATTGCTATTCTGCCTGGCTTGCATGATTTGGACCAGATCGAAGGTCAACTATAGATTTATTTTTGAGTATAATACGAGGCACACTCTGGAGTGGCGCCAATTGCTTGAGGTATGTGTCGACCACTGAACAATTAAGGGTCTTTCATTGACATGGTCTAGGTTTCATCATTTTTTATTTTTCTTCTGGGTCTATTTATGTGGCTCAATTTCACCTGGGTTAATAAGATGTACATATACTGGCCTGTGGTGCTTATTGGCCTCTCCCTTGTCATCATCTTTCTGCCAGCCCCTGTGTTATATCACCAGAGTCGGAAGTGGTGGGCGGACACGAATGTAAGTCGTCGTCTCTCCGTGCCGGAAGTTGCGGGTCATAACTGACAGATATAGTGGCGCTTGTGGTGCTCTGGATTGTACAAGACCGTCGAGTTTCGTGATTTCTTTCTAGGCGATATGTACTGCTCTCATACATACGCCATGGGGGTAAGTACTTGGTGCCCTTGTTGTCGAACTACGCTGACCACATGCAGAATATCGAACTCTTCTTCTGCCTGTACATCACGTATTGGCACGACCCTACCCGGTGTAACTCGTCACACTCGAGAGTAATGGGCGTTTTCACCTGTCTCCCATCTTTCTGGCGTGCGTGCCAATGTCTTCGTCGCTACGCCAATGACAAGAAGAACAAGAAGCTGTCGTTCCCACAGGATGCATTCCCCCATCTCTTCAACTTGGCAAAGTACCTTTGCGGTATGGGCTACTACATGACTCTGAGCATGTGGCGCATCAACCGGACCACCCGATTCCAAGCGCCATTTCTGACCTTTGCCCTCCTGAACTCTCTCTACACCTGTATCTGGGACGTGGTCATGGATTGGAGTCTTGGTAACCCGTACGCCAAACGCATCCTTTTGCGAGACGAGCTGGGCTTCCGCTATGCCTGGGTCTACTACGCTGCAATCGTTTTGGATGTAGTGGTTCGATTCAACTGGATCCTCTATGCAATCTTCTCACACGACATCCAACATTCGGCTTTCCTCAGCTTCTTCGTCGGTCTGTCAGAGGTATTCCGCCGTGGAGTGTGGTCCGTCTTCCGTGTGGAGAACGAACACTGCGCGAACGTGATGAAGTTCCATGCCTCACGCGAGCCTGCGCTACCATACAAGTTTGATGTCACCCAGAGGTCCAGGGAGGGCTCTCGGGCGGACGACGTCCAGCTTCAAGAGCAGCACAACGTTCCTTCGCCGGTGATGCCCACCATCGATGTTGAGACCGGAGTCGGAAGCCCGGGGACATCAAGCGTGCGAGCCCGCTATCCTACAGGGCACCCCTCGGGAAGTCTGCGGCGCCTTAGCTTCAGGGCTGGAACCGCCCACACCCAAGACTTTGAGCGTCGCCAGCTTCCTTCTTATCTCTCTACTGCTACGGCGGCCGACCTTGGTCACAGTTCAGAAGATGAGGAGGCCGAAGATGATGCGGATTACACCGATACGGAAGGGGCGGGGACCCCTCCTTTGGATGAACGAGATGAGTCTCATTCACCATCGGGCAGTGGGAGGCTTCGGAAGGAAGTGGACAGTTGAGGGGTGTAATTTCTAATGGATTTGCATGACTAGACATGATTTCTTTTAAATGATGAATGCACATACGGGATATCATTTCAGTATCTGTCCAATGGTCTGCCTAGTTATGTAGCGGCGGGTCAGCGTTTAAAGCGCTACGATGTCTTAGAATTGGGCACCAAGGACCCAAATATGGGTCAACTCGATTCTGCCTTGATGGATCCTGGCGAGGTGGGTATTTGTCATTCAATGAACAAGCAAGGGTGTCAGGGGCAATCCGGCTAACGAGCTTAAGCTTAGTGCTGTCGGTAGCTTCGGATAGTTAAAGCAGGATCCCTGTGTGGGCCAACACTGGAGACGATTCTCTGCATCTGATAGGAGAATTCTCTCAGCAGTTCTACTACGAGTAAGTGCTATGCAGTGATCGGCACTGCACCGCTGCCCTCGATGCAGGAATGATTGACAAAACTAAACGGCTCACTCCGTCAGACAAAGCGCAGATGCCCCGATTTCGAGTGCTCTCTCAGTTATTTAACTTATTTCTGCGTTCTTGGATCGCGATTTAGCCAAGATCCGACTTTCCCCTTTCTTCTATTGGCGCGTATAGCGACTCCGCTGATCTGCGTTGATTTCGACTCGAGGCGATCCCATATTCTTCGATTGAAATGAGCTCCATCCGCACGAGCTCGCACGGGCTCTCGTGCCAGAGCTTGATTGTGGTATATAGTCCTGTTGGATTGCATTCCCACTAGACTCCCATGATATCTTCGCAAGATCAGTTAAATCAAACTTCACAATGAAGTCGATACTCATTCTATCCGCCGCCATCCTTACCGGGGGGGCATCTGCGTTTTCCCTTCCACAAGGCCACCCCCTGATTAACTGGCAACCAGCTGCCCCAGGCGATGGTAAGTATGTAAGTATCAAAGTCAAACAAACCTTGCGCTTGCTGACTAGGCTTCAGTTCGGTCACCTTGTCCGTTGTTAAACACGTTAGCCAACCATGGCTATCTTCCCCACGACGGCAAGAACATCACCGAAGAGCAAACGACCAACGCCCTGAAGTCCGGCATCAATCTTAGGGAAGACTATGCCAAAACTCTATTCCAGGCGGCGCTGACGACAAACCCTGATCCCCACGCTACCACATTCTCTCTCGACGAGCTGAGCCGCCACGACCTTTTGGAGCACGACGCGAGCTTGAGGTACACTGACCCAGTCACTTGACAGGCAAACAAATACTGATGAGATGGTCTGGTGTAGCCGACAAGATTATTACTTTGGGGATGCCCACAGCTTCAACCAAGCTATTTTCGACCAGACCCGATCACACTGGAAAGGCCCCTTCATCGACATCAAACAAGCCGCCGCCGCGCGCCAGGCCCGTGTGGATGCGTCGAATGCGACGAATCCGACGTTCACCCTTACGCAGGCGAGTTTGCCACTCACTTTCGGAGAGTCGGCGGCGTACTTTGTTGTCTTTGGTAATAAGACCTCCGGGATCGCTAACAGAGCATGGGTTGAGTATTTCTTTGGTGAGTTGTTTTACAGTCTCAACCATGATGACTCTGTACCTTCGGGGACGCGTTGTGACTTATAGATAGTTATGGAATAGAGAACGAGCGATTCCCCGTCGAGCTTGGGTGGAACAAGCCTGAAGACGAGATCACGGCCTCCGACCAGAGCAGTATCGCTCAGAGGATCGCCGATGCCACGGAAAAGTCGAGTGAGGAGGGGGGCAAATCCTGTAGGCGGGGTGACCATCACGGAGGACACGCGGCAAGAAGACATGCGCATTGACTACGCCCATTCTTCGAAAACTTCCCTCAAGAACAGTTTCGATTCAGATGATGACCCGAATATGGAAAGACTACAGACTGCTGTAATTACAGCGACAAGAAAAGTACAGACGCTACCTATTAGAACCTCTTTTTCAACCAAATGGACTGAATGTTTGCAAGTGATACAACACTAATCTCACAGCTCTGGCAAGTAGTCTTCAATCCCCTTCGCGTCCATTTCACATCTCCCACGAGTCCAGAGCAATGAGGCGAGGGCTCAAGGACGGATTGATTGGGATTGAGGTCCCCAGATCGAAACTGTTTTGCGCAGAGAGTCCCAAGCATCATGCCTGAAATATGTCATCGTTGCTCTGATGATTGAACATACACACTGATGAGGTTACAAGTGAACCGGATATTCGCTTGCGAAGGAATCATCAAAGAAGTGATATTATTTGCGACTAGGTAGCGGGACCTAAAAGCTGCGCCTGGAGAATCGAACCGGAGAAAGATAAGATGCAAAAGGGAAAGGACTATGTACGACAGCCATGAGCTACCATCAAAAGGAGCGAGGAACCTAATCCCGTATAACAACCTTCGAAGAACGCTTGGGTATCCAGGCGTGCGAAGGGAAGCTTGCCAAGATATCAAAGCCCAGGAGATACCTGTAGCTCCGCTTATCTGTTTAGTTGTTGTTCTGGCTGTTGAGGATGCGCAGAATGGACAGGAACAAATTCAGGATATCCAGATACAGCGCAATAGCGGCGGCAATCTCCTCCTCAACGTGGTAGTGGCGCATAACCAGCTGAGTGTCCACCAGGATGTAGCCCGAGAAAATCAGGGCACCCAGCACACCGTAGATCAGCTCGGCGGTACTACCGAATGGCATGAACATGGCCACGAAGCCGAAGAGGATCATGAACCACAGCGCGCCGAAGAGGTAGGGCATCCAGCTGGTAAAGTCATACTTGGTCTGGCACGCGAAGAGCGTAAGCGCGACGAAGATACCCAAGGTCAGGACGAGTGCCTGCACGACAACCCGCGACTCGTAGAAAGACGTCACAACACTGATGGAGTATGCCTCCATCAACGTAAATCCGGAGAGGAACAGCAAATTCGCTGGGTAGGACTTGCGCTTCCAGTAGGTTGCGAGCATGAAGCCGAGGGCGCCAAAGACGGAGATGATCATGAGCCAGAAGTTGCCCTGGATCCAGTGGCGGTATGACTCGTTGAAGAACGAGATGGAGCTGAGAACAGTAGTGAGGAGGATCTGGGCGGTCCTATGGAAGAAACCAAGATTAGTCGCATGCTTTAGTGACGATACATCGATCGGGCGCTTCCAAGGTAGAGGGGTAGTTCGACTTACAAGATTGAATAGACCTTGCGAACGAACTGCATTCGAATGTCAATAGTTCCCTCCGCGACCATACCTCCGAACTAAAGTTTGACGTCAGCTTTGATCCATCCCAGAGGTCTCTGGATGAATATTCGCTTACCTTGAAGTCATCCGGCAGATTGTCATCTTCGGTGCGCGGCTCCGGGTTGGTCGCTGTAGCCTGGTAAGATGGCGGAGATTGAGTGTAAGGCTCGTCCTCAAAAGAGTCCCGCTGCGGAGCAGGCTCATATCGAGCGTTAGCAGCCATGATGATGCTGGTTTATTGTATCGTCTTGCACAATATTGAAGTACAGTGAGGACACTGAGAGATGTGTAGATGAGCAGGTGCTTGAGGCGATGGATGACCGCTGTTCTTTGGGGGGCGCAGGGACCATGTGACGTGAGATCACGTGTTGCATATCGTATCGATAAGATAAGATGCTAACCCGAATTGGGATTAGTGTGATTGAGCAGGACTCGGCATGTGGAGTTTCGGCTGGTCTTTTGATCGAGAACCAGTCCATTTGCTCGTCCTCTTGTATGAATGAAGGCGCTAAACTACACAGGCCGACTGATGACGAGTCCCGTGTATTTGAGGCGCATATAGATCCACCCCCGCCCATGTTCATTGCAAGAATGGCATCTTTTTCTTCCCGCTTGACTAGAGCGCTGTTACTGACATCTTCTGACAATGCTATCTTCGTATTTACTGATTCTCCTGCAACTGCTGGGGTTGGGGAGAGCTCACCCTGGCGATCACGATGAAAGTGCCTACTTTCGGTCTCTTGCTTCAAGTCACTCTGTACAAGACGCGCGGCAAAAGCTAGCCCGATGTTCCGATCATCTCAAGCGCAGTGGCATTGACGCTCGTGCAGCTGCCCGTCGGATGGCCATCCTGAGTTCGCACCTTGACGCCTCTCAGTCCAGCTCTGTCTCCAAGTCACCTCGCTCTTATCATCCGCAAGCTGCGCTCTCATCATCTGAGAACCCTTCGTGTCTCCTGACCCCTGAGGCAACAATCGGTCCTTTCTGGGTTGACGGCGAGCTCATCCGAACAAATATCACAGACGGGGAACCTGGCATTCCTCTGATCCTGGACGGAGAGTTCATTGATGTTCACACCTGCAAGCCAGTCGAGGATATCTTCTGGGAAATCTGGAGCTGTAACGCCACCGGAAGCTACTCCGGTGTTCAAATCTTCGGCCACCACCCCAACGAGGATAACTCGAATCTCAACAAGACATACCTGAGAGGAATCCAGCGAACTGACAAAGACGGAGCGGCTCAATTCACAACCGTGTTTCCAGGTCACTACCCTGGTCGTGCTACCCACATCCATGTCTTAGCACACGTCGGGGCCACTCTCTTGCCCAACAGCACCGTGACTGGAGGGCATGTCGCTCATATCGGTCAGCTTTTCTTTGACCAGGACTTGATTGCGGCTGTCGAAGCTACAGCTCCCTATAATAGGAACAATGTCCGCATCACACCAAATACTCAAGATGGCATTTTCAACGATTTGAATCGAGCCAGTGGCTACGACCCCATGTTGAACTATACCCGCCTCGGCCATTCACTGGAGGATGGCATTCTGGCATGGGCTACCATGGGGATTGACTTATCTGCCAGCTACAAGACAGAATCGGCTGCGACTCTTACAGACCATGGCGGCGTGGCTCATTTGCACAGCTTCTTGAATGATCTGCCTGGCGCAAGAGGGATTCTTGTGTGGGTGATGGGTGTTGGACTTATGTTCTGGTTGGCTCGCTCGTTCCGTCAATTCTGTCTGAGATCATCGTAATTCTTTTTTCTTTGCCTAGAGAACCAAGGATTTGGATTTTGGTGGCAGGGCCCTCTCAAACCACGAGCTCAACCCTATATGACCACTTAAGAATCTATCATTATCTGATGAAGTCAAATGCAACAAGCATTTCCAAGCCTGCAAAGAATTGCCCAGGTTCATGAACCCTACTTAAGCATTCGTAGCTCGTCTCGGTCTTCCAGATTGTCTCTTTACAGTTCCCGGCCTCCCGCTGTGATGGGTTCAATTGCTCCATTTCGTAAGGCGGCATCGTATGTTGAGACTGTGCCAAGAGTCTTTCGCAAAAGACATTTAGGTAGTGTGCATAAATCGTGTAAATTGTGTACGTAGAAGATTGGGGGAAGATGGACGAACACTCTTGCTTGCTCTGACCCTGTCCACCTTCCTTCAGGGTCACTTCCCGTAGTCATTTCCCCCCCACGCACCTTCTTCCTTCAACTCTCTTAAAACGAAACGCTTATCACCAACGGATCCCGTTCGCTAGCCAATTCTTAAGAACATTTGTACTGACTTACGCCGGGCATGCCTGCACTTTTTATCATACAACACATATTTCACCAGGTTCACCCCATGACAACCATGCACTTCGTCCCCACGTACGATGAATGCGTACGCATGTCGAAATCGATTCCAAAGTTACGAACCGAGGCCGACTGGGAGGAATGGTACTCTGCTCTCCGCATTGTGCTAGGCACCATCAGCTACTATATCTGGGATTTCGTCGAGGGTAGATACGATGGCCCCATGCCGCTCACCGAGACGGACGACATCATCCGTCACATCGCTCTTCTAGAGAACAAGGCTCCAGAAGAAATCACCAATGTCCAGGTCGCCGCATACGAGCAAGCTGCTGCGTCAGACAGAGGATGGTGGCTGTCGCTTATAGGCCGTGCTTGGTTCCTGCTCTGGTGCACCCTGGGACCGAAGCCCCGTCAGCAAGTCTCGCAAGTGAACAACGTCCGAAGCGCAATTGCGCTGCTGCACGTGTGGCACAGGAGCTCGCTTTGGCAGGCGAACTGCTTTCGGTGGACTCTCTGGACCTCGATTCGATTCAAAGAGGGTCAGAATGCTGTGGAGTTTGTCACCAAATGGCGGAAGGCATTGGACGACATTAAATATGTTACTGATGAGGTATCGACCTTCGTTCAGTTTCATGTGTTCATGGAAGCAACTCGGGACCATCCGTTCACGCAAGATTTCCGCAACCATCTGGCCACTGAGACATACGAAACCATCTCCATGCCGACCGTCATTGGCCGATTCCTGGCTCATATGTCAGTGTCTTGATCCTGTCCCATGTAATGAGCGCGAGATGGAATGTCGGCGCCTGAACCTGTGAGACTTTGAACAACCAACAATGCTGTTCATGACTAATGGTGCCATAGGGCCTGAATCGGATGAAGGTTCGGATGCGCTGGTGATTCGATCACGAAATGCAAGAGCGAATGGTCCAAGGTACGAAGCGAGGTGGCGGCGGTGGCTGGGCAGCTACTCTCGATGCGCCCACTGGGAATGACGTTTGTGGAACTCAGAGTTTTGGTGCTTTATAGTAATCGCTCTTTGGCGGACAATGCCTGTCCTGTTTTGTCAAGGTTGGTCTTGTATTTTCTTGTCATTCTTACGCTGTCACATTCCTTGAGAGAACGACTGGTTTCAAATGGCAAGACCTGCAATCATGCACTTCGAGGGGCTTTAGTAGATAAATCAAGGAGATTATTAAAACCACCCCCCCTTTGCATATTATCACCCCCCACTGCCACCTCTTTTTCCCACGTAGTTTCTGCCACTCTTTCTGCCACTCTTTAGCCGCTAATAGCGCCATCTTCATCGGCGTCGTTATCGCTAGCATCGAAGAGGAAGGATTTGAGGCCTCGGAGAGCTATTTTGCTAGGGGATTTGTTGAATTTAGATAGAGAGAGTTGCTAGATGGAGAAGCGAGAGTAGATGAAGGAGAGATCTGGCTGGTGAGTATTAAATAGAAGGCGGTGAGGCAGGCGGTGGGTTAGTGGTCGCAGAATTAGTCTAAACGAGCGGTGGAGAAGTCAGGGCGGTCAGGAAGGCGGTCATGGAAAGTTCCATTGATGCCTAAATTCATGTCTGGATGCCTGAATCTCTGCCTGATTCCTGAATTGTCAGGCGGGGGGTGATAATAAGCAAAGGGGGGGGGGGGGGGGGGGGGGTGGTTTTAATAATCTCCTAAATCAATTTGCACTGTACGAGTAGATTTGCCATAAGCCACAGGATTCAAAAGAAGAAGAGGAGATCAGAGCTCCGAACGCCGTCTTAGATCGATTCAAACAGGACCGGAGTCAAAACTGTGCAAATAAGAAAGCGCTCGACGAGCCAGCAAATACCCAGAAAAGAAAAGAAATCTAAAGAGTCAGACAAGGACAAGACAAAAATGCAAAAGTCGTTTCCTGTCGAATACAGCAAACAGAACATGTATCGCCCAGGATACTGAGGCTATATAACATGTATATCGTAGCAATTAGGGAAAGAGGAGATCAATGCGATGCAATGAAGAAAGTGTTCGTGATCAGACACACAACCATGACCAGCACGCCGTACATCGCCAGGCCCAAGCTCAGGCGTCGTAGCAGGGCCTTGCGCCAGTGACGGGTGTGGCGGAGCAGCAGGCCGCTTTCGGTCAATGAGCGTGCCAAAGAGCCTTCGCCGTCGGCGTCGGCATCGTCATCGTCATCAGTAAGGTGGTCCACTGCCTCGTCGTCCTCTTTTAGTAGGCCACGGTGCGTGGGAGAGTCGGGTGAAGAAATCTTGTAGTAGAAGAGGCCTGGCAAAATGAAACTGATACTCGTGCTGCCAGTGCTTCCGACATATGCAAGCACGGCCTCAAGAGAGGACACCGTCATTGCGACGATATAGCTCAAAATGAGGATGGTAGTGGTGATGATAGAGAAGCGAAGGTCACTCATTGGCTCCGGAGTGCGGGCACCACGCGGGCCAAGCAGCGGGTGTCGGTGCGGAGAGGCTTCAGTGCCAGTGGGCTGCGAGATTGGCCGCCATTTCAAGACAGCGTCCAGCGAGGCTCGGCATGGGTGGCATTGGAGGGGGTAGGAGAACACCACGAGCATGACAATCGCGGCACGGCCAATTGTAGCGGCAACTCCAGGAGGGTACATGCCCACGATGTTGCCTCCGACTTTATTGCCGAAAGATAGGTAGCCCGTGATCGCCACCAGGATGTAGGTTGCGGCAGCGCTACCAATGCTAGCGAGGACAACGGCCGTCGTGCGGAAGTGGCTGTTATTCTTGATCTCGTTGAGAATAGAGAACATCTAGAGGTGGATGTTAGTAACTCAGCCAAAAAAAACTGGCCGAAAAAGTGAAGAACAAGGTAGCCGTACATTCTGGTGGCACGTAAACGCAAAAACGATGACCGGAAGGCTGCTCAATGTCGGAACCGCGCCAGCCCAGTGGATGACGCGAATTGGGCCTCGATTGGCCATTGTATCCCCCTTGACAAAGTGGTAAACGACCAAGACGACCAAGTAGGCCATGGAGACCAACGCCGCAATGCTAGTATACCTGAGGGAGTCCAATCGGCGCAAGTAGGAAAGAGGGATGACGATCAGCCTGTTGAGTCAAGACGATTAGCGCAGCACCCTTCAAGCGCAAATACATGGAGCACATACATGAAAGCCGTCACCCAGAAATGACGGTCAATTAGAAAGTCGTAGGCTGGTTCGCCGCCCACGAAGCCTTGAACGACTCCTGGCATGAGATCGCCAACGATGATCAGGTAACTCACGCCAACACCGAAACACTTGATCGCAATGGCCGCATCAAATACCACGGCCGCATTGGGGTATGTCAATTGCGACAGCGCAAAGAATGAAGCGCTGCCTCGATCGAGATATTGTGCGCAACGAGACTGTAGGTAGAGACCGAATCCTGCGGTAACTCCAGACCACAAAATCACCAAGACTCCGAGAACGATCCCCATGTGCGAGATTGCGAGAGGCATAGCGAGTACACCGGCGCCGATAACTACAGCGAAGCAGGAGTATGTTAGCAGGAGGCTTATCGCGAGAACCCCCATTGTATCGACTCACTTGTGTTGACCAGATTGATCACGCTACTGGCCCAGCTAGCCTCTCCAGCGGCTCCGACCGCTCGTTTTCCTCGAGGAGCACGCCTGATTCGAAGTCCTAGTTAGCACAGACTCTATTCACGAGCCGTAAGCCCTGTGTGGACGAACTTACCATCGCGCAGCGCTCTGAGGCAAACTGGCCGAGCCAACCCCGACAGCTGCCTCCTCCTCCATGGTATCGAAATGTATCACACGTCTAAAGCGGCGATGGATCGGGATGAAGCATCAGACCTGACAGCGACCACGGCCAGGGGAGCCGGACAGACTTGATCAGGTTGCGAATTCGAGGGGCGAAGTGAGAAGAGAGGAGAGCGGCGCCGTGGCCTCTGAGTCTTATCAGGCCTGGCCCGCGATAACTTGGCGGCACCTGACTTGTCCGCTCTCCGCAATTCTGACACCATTTTATCACCGCACTGCGACACTCCGGCACGCCCTACAGGCTACGGTTCTATTTTCGCACGGGTCAACCTATTACGAATCTGATCATGTTCTTCATTGAAATTGCCGAAGGTGCGATGGGTGGCGTGCGATTGACTAAACTACAGCTTGGCTTGCCCCCATCCCTCCTGCAACAGGAGCTGAAAGCTTTCCTCCTCCACCGATTCGTGGTCGGACGCTGTGTTGCCTGGCCGGTTTCCAGGGCCTGGATCATTGAAAGCACTGACTTCACGGACCGTCTTTGATACTTCGAGAATCGTTCCTCCCACCACCTGATACTGCTGACCCTTGCCCGACCGATCACCAATGATCTCGCTCACTTGGTCTTGCTGCACCAGCGCTAACATAACCTCGGCGACTTCCTCGGGTGTCACCCACTCGTCCGCGCTGTCATTTACCATCTTCAATTTCTCAGGATGCTCGGTCCACAGCGGCGTCTTGATGACACCGGGCGCCACAGCCGTGACGCGAATGCCAAGCCGATCGAGTTTGCCTAGCGATCGCACCAGCCCGTTGATGGCATGCTTTGTGGCGACATAGATTGGTGCTGCCATCGCGGGAGTCTGACCAGCGATACTGGAAATGTGGACGAGGTGCTTTGGACGGCCATTGCCGCGGTGTTTCAAGAAGTGCGCAATTGCAAGCTGCGACGTGCGGATGGGATGGGTAATGTTGATATCCACCAGAGCAAAGCGACCGCCGTCACGCGCGTCTTTGCTGGGCGCCGAGCCAGGTGGGCGCCAGAAGTTGCTCCAGTGCTGTGTCACGCAGAGTATGGTTAGTTAATTAGGCGGCTGTTTCCTTCGTACCTATACAGACCGCGACTCAGCTGCCGTTCTTAGGTCACACTTACCGGTTCGTAGACTCCAGCACCGGGGCAGACAATATCGATTTCACCAAATTCTTTCTCAGCCACCTCGAACATTCGCTCCAGTTGCAACCACTCACGCACATCGGTCTCCTGGAAGATGGCTCGCGGCGACCCTGTGGAGTATATCTCAACCAAGGCCTTGGCCTCAGGCCGCAAGGTCAGGTCCGCAATGAGCACATTGCATCCATTTTCTAACAGCAGCTTGGCGTAGGCAAAGTTGATTCCTAGAGAGAAGTATATGAGTATATGGTTTAAACAATATTGATGCAACAGTCTATGTGGAACCGACGTACCAGAGCCTGCGCCAGTAATAATGGCGGTTCTGCCTTTGACTGAAAGGGCCATTCTGCGAGTTGAAGGGAACGATGCAGCGTTGTACAGCTCAGCTGGCTCCCCGCTGGAAACTTGCTGCTCTTATGTATCCTCGCAGGGCCTGTGGGAGTCGGGACTCTCGGGGTGCATTGCAGCGATCCAACATGGCGCATAGCCGTTTTGGAGAAAGAGGGGGTTTCGAGGGAGGGGAATTTAGCCGTCGTGTTGTCAGGCAGGTTGCCCGAGTCCGGCGAGATTTCCGAGGGTTGTTGAGAGAGTCCGAGACAATCCGAACTCCCCATGCGTCATTTGGTATTCTATTTTGCTTCTTGCAAGACGTTTGATCATGCGTATCTATCATGGCTGCATGTCGCATTCCCCATCTTAAGGGACCTTCCATTTGGATTAGCAGTGGAGCAAAGGCCTGCTAGAATACCGAGTACTATAGATTGCGTTGCATACTCGACATTTAGTCCTCATTCACACATGCATCCTCTAGAGATTTACCCCAATATACTACAATCTAGCACGACTCCATCGGCCATCAACTATGCCGCCTCAACTGGGCCCAAGGTTAATGGTATTAAATGAGAACAGAACAGATCATGATCTCATTTCCCCGCCGAGCGGGTAGTTTTCCTAAACTGGGAAATGGAATTGGCGACGGCAGTAATGACTAGAGGGTGCAGCGTGGAAGGGTTATCATTTAAAAAAGGCTCCAATTGAGTACCCGGGTGCGATGGCCTAGTGGTCAAGAGACCCAATATGGCCATCCAGGTTTCAGCTCACTGAGATCGGCTGTCTGAGGCGGAGGGATGAAGCTTGTGTGGATCTCGCTCAGGTGGCGGTGCCCGGGTCTTCTTTTTTGGTTTATACCCAGCGGTTAGCCACACAAGATTTTTACCTTTTAAAGATTTTTTTAAGACAAACTTAATATTAGGAGAATAAGAAATAATGAAGGAATTTTTGTATAATTATTTCTAATTTTTCAAGTACGAGTAGCGCTTGTGGGAGCGTGTTGAATGTTGGCTGTCGCACCGAGATGGAGCTGGTGAGCATCGCGGGCTGGAAATGGAGCATCGTCAGAGCATCGATGTTTTGTTAGTATAGTAAACTGGAGGTTGCCGGTTCGACTCCCGATGGTGGAGATGATTGATTTTCAAGTTTTGGGGAGACTTGTGTGTAGACTTGACATAGCTCATAGCCTCATACACGATCGCTAGTTATACATTCTTCCCACCTCGAAGTCCATCGAATCGGATAGCCTGGATTGCGAACACTAAGCTTATTTTGGAAGTCTAGCCGCGATTGAGCGGGTTGTCCCCAAAATGGTAGTATGCCGCTTGTTGCGTGGCATAACCTATGATGATCATCAACTTATTTAAAGCGACAGAAGCTTCCGGGAGAAGTTGTTAGGCAAATGCAACAAAATTAACAATGACGATGTCAAGACTTCTTCCCAAAGCAGCCGCCCGCGCGGCATCAACATCCACCATAGCGCAGACCACCAAAGCCGCTGGTGACATCTCCTCGGTCTTTCCAAGTCTCAGACCGGACTATCAGCCAGAGCCTCTGCCTCCACGGTTCCGTGACTTGAAGCGGCGTCTTTTTGAAAAGAATGAAAAGGCCTTGACAGAGAGCTGGAAGAGACTTTTGCCTAGCTTGGAACAGGAAGTGGACAAGATTAGGACGAAAGGCAGTGACGTATGTACACCTACAACCTTCTTCGCCGTACACCTTCGCTCTGCCGCTCGAGATGGAAGAAATCTGACATCTTCCAGATCATTCCCTCTGTGGACTACACCGATGTCGTCTCTGGGACAATCTCCGAGGCGGCCATGAAAGAGATCCGCCATCGCGGAACTGTCGTTATTCGAAATGTCATACCTCGCGAAAAGGCCCTTGATTATAAGCAGCGTATCCGCGATTACATTTCTGCCAACAAAGAGCGTGTCAAGGCATTTCCAGCAGACTCTCCGGCTGTTTATGAGCTCTATTGGACTCCAGCCCAAGCAGAAGCTCGTGCCCATCCCAACATGCTCAACACCCAACGTTTCCTGCAGTGTCTATGGCACTCGTCGGACCCAAAGACAAAGTTGTCAACATCAAATCCGCTCACTTACGCGGACCGACTTCGCATCCGAGACCCCGGTGACGCCAAATTTGCTCTTGGTCCGCATGTTGACGGCGGCTCCCTCGAGCGCTGGGAAGACCCCGAGTACTCGAGCGTGTACACCAAGATCCTGGAGGGTAACTGGGAGCAATATGACGCGTGGGATGCAAAGCATCGCCTTAATGCAAAGATGGACCTGTACAACGGCGCCGGCGCCTGCTCCATGCTTCGCTTCTTCCAGGGCTGGATGTCCATGTCGAACACTGCTCCCGGCGAGGGCTCGCTACACGTGTGCCCCATGATTGTCCACAGTACTGCCTATACCATCCTGCGTCCCTTCTTCGATGTGCAGAGCAACCAGCCGAATCTGGATGCTACCTTCCCTGGCTCCGTTCCTGGTGCCTGTCAGGAGTACAATCCAGTGACCCACCCGCAGCTCGAGCTGGAGACGACGATGGTGCCTGTTCCGACGGTTGAGCCCGGTGACTTTGTTGCCTGGCACTGCGACATGCTCCATTCAGTCGATAAGGAGCACCGCGGCAAGAGTGATTCTAGCGTGTTGTATATCCCTGCCACCCCCCTGTGTGACATGAACATCGACTACCTTCTCAAGCAGCGCCAGGCTGCAATTGACTACTCGCCTCCGTGGGATTTCCCTGGTGCGGGTGGTCCTGGCGAGCTTGGATACAAGGGAACAATGGATTGGTCCTCGCTGAATGCCGAGGGACAGCGAGCGATGGGTCTCGGTAGTAAGCCCTGGGAGATCACTGATGCTATGAGCGAGGGTGAGAAGGAGGCTCTGCGGTCGGCCAATAAGGCTTGCTTTGGCTTGTAAGTATATTCGGTGCTATTGCCGAATTGAGGCTAAAGCCTTTTCTGTTCTGTACGTAGCGTATGTGTAAGATGAATATTAAGACAGCAGATACCATTTTTCCTGTGGACTGGAGAAGAAGACGAAAACACACAAAACCCAGAATTTAGCAATAAAAGGAGAAAGAAGAGGGGACTTGAGTCCTGGAATCTGCCCATAAATGGCCCCGAATAAGACGAACTCCGACTCTTTATGAGTACTACCTAGTCAAACAGATCGAATGAATACGGCTTGAAAAAATAGTGAGTCAAGTCATGTCTCGCAGACAAGGAACCGTTCGCACCCGTGGCAGACTGCTGATCTCAATGGCATAAGGGAGCCTCTGGAATGTAGAATTGCCCATAGGGTAATGATTTACCGAGCTATTCAACCAATTTCTGCGTGATAGTGATAATTGAGAAGCATCAGCCTTCTCTTCAGGCGCTTCGGGCGACTACTGTACGTTGGCCTAAGCCTGCCTTATCTCTGTCTTCTGCGAGCTAAAATGGTGATACCTGCCTGCCGCTCTCACCCGGAAGCTTTTACCAAAGTAAATAAAAAGAAGGTTGCCCAGCATGATAACAGTCACAATCAGGCCAAATGTCACATAGAACCATGTCAAGCCCACACGAGCAACCCACGGCGCAAGAGCAAAGACGAACATCGTTGAGATAAGATTTCGAATAAACGTCACTCCGACAACCGCGTCAGCGATTATCTGTCAGTCATTTGAGTCAGCGATCATCGCCCTTGGCGTGTTCAGAAAACGGGGAAGAGGCATACATCAGTATAAGCATCGGTAAGATAGGTCAGCGCGGCACTGCTGGCCGGGACAACCCCGAACGCACTGATACCCAGTCCAAATGCTGGCAACAGCCAATGCGAACCATTATTCAACCCAATCCCGAACATGAACAAACCAGCCGGAACCAGAGGCGTAAAGGCCAATGCAAGCCAGAGACGCATCTCCGGTTCAAAGATACCCCCGTTCCTCTTTGCGAGCCACAGAGCAATCGAATCACTCAGTGGACCGCTGACCAAAGCTGCTAGGCTGGTACCCACAAAGGGCGGGATGCCCATGAGACCGATCTGTACTGAGCCGAAGTTGTATGGAGGCAAGGTCATGACTGAGGAGAGGGTGGTTACTGGGACCGTGGTGCAGGCCGTCATGATACCATATTCGAGGGCCATGAAGAAGACGCCTGGGATGCTGAACATGATGAGGAAAGGTTGGTAGCTGTGCGTGGCCAGTTCGCCGAGGGACATGGGTGAGTTTGACCACAGGGCCAGTTTCTTCCAGTAGGTCTTCTGCGGGATTGAGTAGTTGATCTGGACGGGGTCTGTCAGGGGTGGTCCATCATAGGTAGAATCGACTTTTGTCGCAAGACGAGCATCGGGGTCATCCTTCTTTGATGAAGCCTCTGGAGCCAATTTCTCGTGGACAGGAACGCCGTCGATACTCTCAGGGAAAAACATCGTCTCCTCATAGAAGAACACAAAAGCAACCAGTCCCACTCCGAAGAGAATAGCCATCCACCACCACACCCATCGCCATCCCTGGGATGAAGTAATAAAGCCACCCGCCAAGGGCGAAAGCGTGACTCCCACAGTCGCAAACCAGAAGTAGACGGTATTCATAAGCCCCCGCTCATGAACAAAGAACATATCTGCCACAGTCATCTGAACAAGGACTTCTGACAACGCCCCGACAACGCAGCTCAGGATATTGACGAGCATCAGGTCAGTGACAGTCTGCATCCTTGCTGACCAGATGCTGATACCGCATTGGACGGCTGTGCTGAGGACGTAGACTGGGCGGCGCCCGAATTTCAGGGCGAAGGGGACCAGTATCAGAGCGCCGATACAGAGGGCACCACAGCCTGCGGCGTAGCTGTCATTTAGGAGGGCGAAGCTGAAGCCGAGTTCTGTGTTGACGGGGCCCCAGGTTACTGTTGCAACGTCGATTCTGGCTTGGTCAGGACAAGGGGTTTGTGTGAGTAGAGGGTGGATGATATGCTCACAATGCGAGGACCATCATCGTGTAGTAGGAGACGAACGCAAAGTTCAGGTGCTTTCTCCATTTTGGCCAATTCTGGTGGTTTCATTGTGTCAGTCATAGTGCTCACAGGGACTGGGTGTCTGTACTGACCAAGGGATCATTGGGATCTGACGTGGGCTTCGGCTCGAGAATCACCACCGACTCTTCACTGGAGGCCGAGATGTCTGTGTTAAGAAGGGTCAGTAGAGTGCATCCTATAGCACAGGGCATTGGCGGACTCACCCTCGATACGAACAGTGCCTGGTGGCCAGTCCGGGTCCATTGTGTGATGCGGGGACGACATCTTTCAAGTTGTAGGCTCTGAAGCGGGAGTAAATGTCAACTACAAGATGAGGGCGATCTAGTCGAAAACCCTTGCTGGGCATCCATGCCCCTTATAATCTTCGCGCTGTCCCCTCGAGCGTCGGCTCAGAGCATTGATCATTCATTGTCTCGGCATCATTGACGGCGCAAGGGCTGGTGTAGGAGAGCCATTCACGATATCGAATCTCCGCGTCGATGAAAGCGACTATGTCTGAAAAGGGAAGTTTGAAGCAACGGCCAATCAAGTGGCTGATGAGCGACGAGCTTATCAAGTGCCCGTCAACTTCGTCAAGTGACAAGCGTGGAGTGCGGAGAAATGTCCGTAAGGGGCCCGTTAAACCCAACCTTACGTGCCCGAGATGCATCCGTCGGCTATCAATCTGTGGACACCTGCCATACGAGAAGAAGATGCGACTCAGCGAGTATTCTTGAATCTTGTTAACATGTTGATCACCCAAATCTCCAATTGAAGTGCTCCACCCCCGCTAATCCACCAATCGCATCCAATTGCGCCCTCATCCACGATCTCTCGCATGCGCGCATTCCCAACCTTATCAAATTTCGCGATCCCTCATCCCCACAGTCGCCTGCACGTCGTCTGTGACCCAAGCGCCGCATATCGCGAGCTCATTTGGATCGCCTCGAGCTGCCGGGCGTCACGTCACCTTTTTGATCGGCCTCACGCACGGAAAAGGAAGGTCCAAGAGACGGAATTCGGTTGCTTCCCGGCTACCCCACGCTTTCCAATAAATAGGACAGACGACCAGGCATCAATCTGCAATTACTCTTGCAGCAAGAGACAGACAACCATCCAATCCGACCATGACCACTGTTTTCCGAAAGGGCCGCATCTTCGTGCCTACGTCCTCGTCGACGGGCGATGACACCGAGTTCGCAGAGTGCATGATAGTTAAAGATGGCCAGATTGCCTATGTCGGCCCAGACGCGGAGGCGCCTTCAGATGCCACTGTCATCGACCTCGAGAATCGAATGGTAGTCCCGGGCTTCATTGACGCCCACGTGCACCTCCTGCACTACGGGCAAGCCCTCCGCAAGCTGAATCTCATCGGATGCACATCGCTCGAGCAGATCAGGGAGGCTATCAAGTCCTACGCCGATTCTAATCCCTCTGCGCCCCGGATCCTCTGTCGCGGGTGGATCCAGTCATCTACGAGCGGGATCGCCCTCGCGAGCATGCTGGATGATCTCGATTCACGGCCCATCTACATTGACGCGTTTGACCTGCACTCGGTATGGTGCAACTCTGCTGCCCTTGCCGAAGTCGGCGCAAACACATCTCCCGACCTTCCTGGTGGTACGATTCATCGCGATGAGAATGGGAAGCCGTCCGGTCTGCTGGACGAATCTGCTGTCTTTAATCTAGCCTGGCCGTATCTGGACAGCACTTACTCGACAGAAGATAAGCTGAGTGCACTGGATGCAGCTGTCACGGCATACACAGCCGCAGGCTATACGGGAGTCGTCGACATGGCCATGGACGAAGGCACATGGGATGTCCTGAACCAGTATCGTCGCGATAAGCACATCCCATTCCATATCGCGGCCCATTGGCTCGTCCCATTCTCAGCAGACCAAAAGGCCAATCTCGGCTACGTTGACCAAGCGATTGAGATGCGGAGGAAATTCCAAGAACCTGATTTCTGCGTTGTTGGCATCAAACTCATCTGCGACGGCGTCGTTGATGGATGCACCGCCGCTCTCATGCAACCCTATAACGGCCACGTCGACCCCGTGGAACCAATCTGGCCCTATGATATGCTGAAGGAGGTCGTGGCATACGCCGACAAAGCCGAACTCCAGTGCGCGATCCACGCTATCGGGGACAGAGCGGTGAACCAAGCAATCAACATCCTATCAGAAGTCGGCACACCAGGCCGACGACACAGAATCGAGCATCTGGAGATGACCACCTCCGAAGATGCAAAGCGACTCGGTCGGCTCGGCATCACCGCCTCAGTGCAACCGGTCCACTCCGATCCGGCCCTGTTTAAAGCATGGCCCGGTCTCGTTGGAGAAGACCGGTGTAAACGGGCGTTCGCGTACAAGGAGTTCCTGGATGGAGGTGCGCCCGTCGCAATTGGGACAGATGCACCTACTGCACGTCACTTGCCGTTCCCGAATCTGTATAATGCTACAACCCGTCGCTCGGCGCTGGAGCCGGAGAGCACCGATACGGTGAACTCGCATTTCAAGCTTAGTCTGGCTCAGGCTGCGACTGCTGCGACTACGGGGGCGGCTTATGCTCGCTTTGCGGACTCCTGGACGGGATCTTTGAAAGTGGGACTGAGCGCGGACTTTTTGGTTGTTGATATGCAATGGTCGCCTGAGACGCTTTTGGAGGCTAAGGTATGCCAGACTTGGTATCGGGGGAGGAAGGCGTATGACTCAAGCTCTGGAATGAGGGAGTGAAAGGCCTTGTATATATTCTGGAAAAAGATCGCAGGCGAAAAGGATCGGCGCCCGCATTGCTACGAGAATACC
Source organism: Penicillium simplicissimum (assembly GCA_024706585.1). Classification (NCBI taxonomy): domain Eukaryota; kingdom Fungi; phylum Ascomycota; class Eurotiomycetes; order Eurotiales; family Aspergillaceae; genus Penicillium; species Penicillium simplicissimum. Next base: position 1,770,688 of record JAMZTW010000014.1, read on the forward strand.
ACGCGTTAATTATCGGATTGTACCGATAAGGTTTCATAGGGACGATCAAATTGTCATAAGAACCAAGTTTATCTTTGCCGAGGGAGTATAGATTACAATCTTTGAAAGCAGGAAAATTATATGCATCTCCCAGCCTTTGGGAAAGGTCTAAGTGGCCTTCCACAGCATATTGACCTGCTTTTTCCGAGCCTGTCGCCAAAATGATTAGTAGGGTGACCCAAAATTACGAAGACGAATCCCAGAAAGTGCGGAGAAAGACTTACCATCGGGGCCAAGAAAGTGACACCGGCCGCCAAAGCGACCACAGTCAAGACAAGTTGCAGCTTGGAGAAGCTCTTGCCAAGAATATCAAAGGCCTGACTGGGCGTAGCGCGTGTACCAAAGATATCGCCTCCAAAGGCAAAGATGAGGCTGGTACTCTCCAGCAAGGTCGGACGAGACAGGACAGTCTTGATACCGGCGACGTCGCGGGAGTGGGTATGGTACCACTTGCCATCGAAATCCAGGTAAGGCGCGTAGCGGAACAAGCCCTCTTCCGCTTCGGCGGAGGTGGGGTCACGATCAACAGGACGACGAGGGTCCAGGACAGGACGAGGAATACCCACAATGGCATTGGAAGACGGCAGAACGCAGAGAAGTTGGCGAGTGGTGATACCCTGGCGGGTCTGAGTAACAGCCATGTGAGAAATAGGCTCCGCAATGACAAAGGCCTGTGAGACGACGTGGGGAAGCGTGAGGCTGTCGCCACGATCACTGTGGAGACTAGAGTAGTTTCCGGCCGAGCCCAGAGGGCCCCGGTCATTCGGGATGGGCGATTCGTAGAGTTCGGAGATCACGAGCTGATAGCCCTTGGCGGAAGACTCATCGACCGCATCCCCAAAGAACGAGTAGGCGAACCAGTTTTCGGAGATAGCGGAAGCGATGGGCTGGGTTGGGTCAACGCCGGCGTGGCTCACAGAATACAAGACCTTGCCCGAGACCCCATCGAGCAAATAGAAGCCAGCGGTGTGATCCTGCTCGCTCACAGCAGTGACCAACACCAAGTTCGGGTTGAGGTACTTGTACAGCACGGAGCGGTCTCCGAGCACCTTTCCGATCGAGGCAACCGGGTCGTGCGAGGGCCGACCCACGGCTTTGACGACCTTTTGACCAGCTGGGGGAACGAATTCCCATACAGGAGACTTGTTGTCCTGCGCAACCCAGCCGAGGACACGGCCATCATTGCTGGTGGTGACCAAGAAGCCTGTAATATCATCGAATGGGGCGACAGGAGAGCCATCTTGTTGGATGCCCAAGGAGCCCAACCTTACCAACGATGAACCCACTTGTTGCTCGAAGGTGGCAATCGACTGGAGCTTGACGTTGGTAGATGGGGTGCGCGAAATCACTTCTCCACTGGAGCTGTTGAAACGCACCGAGCTACCATCACCAAGGTAGATCTCCGCAGATCCGGGAATAGTCAAGATAGCTTTGACGTCCCAGTTGCTGGTGTCCTCAGCCTGAACACTCCACTTGATGGTACCCTGGCGACCGGTATCCAGAGCATAGACACGTCCATTCTCAGTAGCTACAATGACAGACTTGGCAACGCCAAAGCTGTCGAGGTTGGAGACTTCGTCGGTGAGGATGCTGGTGATAATACGCTTAGGCAGCTCCTTCAGCCAGTCAGGAAGGTGCTGGAGATCGCGGAGGTGGCGCTTCACGCGATGGATGTAGGCACCAATCAGGCTCTCGTGTCCCTCGACCTCCAATTCATGGACCAGATCCTCCTGGTCATCTTCTTCCACCCAAGCAGCAGCCACTGTGTGAATCAAGGCCTCTGGGCGGGTCCACTCGGTCTGGCCATTGCGGATCAACGACCAGTCCCCGGATTCGCGGAGGATAGCGGACCGGACGGCGACAGACTTGCCCTTGGTCACAACATCTGCAACTGCATGCACCGCACGGTCGGTGGAGGACACGTCTGCGTTCCAACGGCCTAGAATCCCGTGGGATGCGGAGGAGACGACAATAGCCTCTGAGTCCGTCACCCGGGTGAAGTACACATTGGCGTCGATGTTGTTGGTCGCAACTACAGATTGGCCTTGCAGGTAGGGCAGCTGGTAGGCCTTGGTGACAACCGAGGATTTCATGTCCACGTGGAAGACCTCTGCCCAAGCGCCCGTCTCAGTTTTGTAGTGAACGAGGAAGTGGGCGAGCGAGTTGAGCTTGTGCGGAGCATGAACCGTAATCTGTTGCACTTCTTGACCTGAAGTGTTGTCAATCGCAATGGTGTTAATTTGCTTGGTGCCGATAACGTTGACCTTCAGGGACTTGAGCGACTTGTCGGCCCAAACGATCAAGGGCGACGCGGTATTTGCGCCCACGAAGAAAATGGAATCCTGGGTTGAGACCTCGTTCTCGGAGTTCAGAACCAGCGAGCGACTTTGGCGACCGGTCACCGGATCCAGTACGGTGACTTTGATCTTGTAGCCCTTCAACTTGGCAGACTGGAGCGAAATGTAGAAGACCTCCGTTGGCGAAGATGACACCTGGAAGGCAACATCACCACTGATGCTAAAGACTTAGCAGCGTTTCAATTCTTGAAAGCGTACAATACGAACCTGTTGTCCTTGTATTCCCATTTGACCTTTCCAGAATCACCATCCAATCGTCTCACAACTCCAGGGCCATCGCCGGATGTGAGCACGATGGCGTCCCTCGAGCCAGACGTAGCGCTAGCATCTTCCAGTTCCAACAGCTCAAGATCTGCCACCGCGCCATCTGCAAACTGATTTTCCCAAATCAATTTGCCGTCCTGGGCACTCCATGAAGAAATGGAATCTCCGGCCGCACCCACAACGGCATTGTTGCCGTCCAGGCCACGCAGGATGCCTGCCCCGCTGGTGGTAGACCCGGGACGCGAAATATCCTGACGCCAGATCAGTGAGCCATCGCGAGGGTTCACAGCGCCGATAATTGATTTCTCGGAGATCGTGTAGAGGAGGGATGCGTTCGAGGAGGAGGAGGGCTTGAGGAAGAAAGTCGAGTCGGGAGAGGGGGCGCCGAGGAGGGCGTGATGGAAGTCAATGTGATTGACCTCATCTGCATAGATGGCCGCCGCGGGCGACAAGCACGCGGCGAGGAAGAGCGCCGCCTGGAGCCGCATTGTGCTATGAATGGGGCATTGAAGGTCGAGGTGGGAGATGAAGAGGTGTTGCTTCGAGCTCGGGTGGAGCGGCGGGCGGTCTCCCCGGACGCGGCGTGGATGACTGTCATCATCTTTCAGCTTCCACTTTCCAAAGGAAGGCGCTTCAACCCACCACCACAAATAGTGCAAACTGATTTTATTTCTTCTTTGTGATGCTCATCTCCGCATTGGCTCTGCTAATGCGGGGTTTTTTTATCCTTTTCATGAATGAATTCCCCAACTGATAACCGTGGCGAACGATATATAAGGTTTTAAATGTGGCCTGGAACGAGTTTGGACGCAGAGTCGGACCTGGATAGGTCAACAGATTGATACTTCAACTAGCTAATCTTCCTCTGCAATTGCATCCACCTCAATCTCAACGAGCATGTCATCATCCACAAAGCTGTTAGCCACCACAATCATTGTTGCAGCCGCGCCAACCTGGCCACCGTTATGCTTGCCCAGAACCTCCCGGAAGGCTTCTCCAACGATGCTACAGTCTTCTTTCCTGCTAACAAACATCCGGCACCGTACTACACTTTCCGCACCTTGGCCACCCACAGCCTGGATAGCTTGGATGATTTCTTCAAGGGTGATTCGCGTTTGCTGGCGCGCATCTCCAGGGAAGCGAACACTGGGTGCCTCAGGCGGGGAGTTGGGGTCTGCCGCAGTTGAGCCAGACACGAAGATGTGACGGCCATGTCGCACGGCGCGATAGTAGCCGAACTTGGCCTCCCATGGAGAGGAGGTGCTGTAGAAGCGCTTTTGTGTAGATGGTTTGTCTGAGGCCATGGCGGGTTGGATACAATGACTTGAAGACTTTGACTGAAGTAGTCTTTGGTCAGCTGACAGATAGCAAAGAGCGGGTTAGTAGAAAGCTTGTTGGTACCTGAATTGGTTCAATGGTGTATTATTGCTTGTTGAAGATTTGGAATAATCCCTCCTCATGGGAGTCTTTCCACATTTGCTTTATACCGCCCGTACGTAGTAGCCCCGCCAAAGGCCGAGCTCGTATATCCAAAGCGTGCTCCATGACTCACTGCGTGGACTAAGTTACTTAATTGACTAACTAGTTATAGGAGGCTTTCAAACTTGTGGCGCCAGCTCAAAGACTACTTTCAGACCGCTATCCTTGGTCCAATTTCCACTATTTTATGGTATTTCCGTGCCACTTTACTATGCGCCACTAATTGACTCCTCGTACCTACTTCGAAGTCCGGACTTTGGAATGGTGGACAATGGACATCCGCATTTCCACAGTACGAACCACACAGGTACGGCCAACTACGAATGCCCTTCACAACAAATACAACTATCGATCGGCTTGAAAATGGAGCCCTATTCAGGCACAGTAGTACAAGCGAAGCGTCCAAAGAGGCACGAGAACAGAAAGGGCGTGCCATGGGGAGAACCTCCTTTAGCGTCTGGAAAAACAGCACAAAATGCCCACTTTGCCAAGGAACCACAGAGCTCCTAGGAACCTGAAAATAGAAAGCCCCGAGGTGGCCCAAAGGACCACTCGAAAGTACCATGCGGTGCGGAGGGTGGAAGTTGTCTGGAAGGGTTAGCTCGCATTTCTCCGTGGAAGGGGGGGGGGCCTTCCATACCGTGAGGCAAAGCTTCTTGATACCATCATTGTTGATGCACAAAGCCAACAGGCCATTGCTAAATGTCCAGAACAGCACAAGATTTGTTCGGAATGCCTTGTATGAGTCCTCGAGAGTGGTTTCATCCTTCTCCTCCGGCTCGCGCCATGGAGCAAGTGCTCTTTTGACCGTCTGTTCGAACTGAACATCAATATCTGCCTGTGGCTTTTCGACCTCCTCGACGAATGGCACCTGGGCATCCTGTTTCGTCTGGGCTGATGGCAGGGCATCTGCTTTATCGGAACCCTTGGTACCCCACGAGACATCATGCCAGTTGCAGAATGCATAGACCATCAAGATGTTGATTGAAGATGGCATGCCAAGGAAATAGGCCCATGAGGATGTGAACATGTGCCAGGGGTCCCAGTAAAGAAAGCTGGCGATGAAATATATCCCGTACGTAGATACCAGAGCGACCAGAACCACTCCGCCGGTGGAGGAAACAAACTGTTTCAAGAAGGTTCCAATGCCGTCCTTGAGATTGAAGCTCAGATTCTCTGGAGTCAGCGCTTGTGCGACGAGGTAGAATGACAGCACAAGGATATAGAACTGGACGATGGAAAAATAGATCAATGAAAGCGTATACGGTAACCTGGACCTGCACGACCTCTTGTGAGCTGACTGCATAAGGTATATCTTGAATGTGAACTTACCCTTTAGGTCGATTCCCTAGGGCGAGGATGAACTGGAGACTTAAAAATGCGATATAGCCAAACTTCAGGAAGGTGTTGAAGATGGGCGAGATCTCGGGCCCAAACGGCCAGGACTTATAATGGTTCACTGCACTTGGTATGCCAACGATGTCCATGATGACGGACGTCGTAAGCCAGTAAGATGCTGAACGAAGTTAGTAAGCTGTACGTAGCTGCTGTTAAGCTAGTCAAACGTACCCAGTGAAAACCATGTCATGATGAGCTGACAGACGTTGTAGACAAATTGAATATGAAGCACGAATAGCCTTGGAAGACTGTGGCCACTCCGGTAGATACGGTTGAAATGCATCATTGAATACAGCCCCGCTGCAAAAGACCCATTGAGCCAGCGTCGTCTTTGGGAAAGGAACTCGGGGGGACTCTCGGGCACATCAGTTTCACCTTTCGATGCTTTCACGTAAGTCAGTCGCCAACGACAACCAGCTTTGGCGACCAGCTCGAAGCACAGGATTCTGTCTTCAGCCAAAAACATGTTTTTCTTGAAAATGTTCATGCCTTCGATACCCTTCTTGCCCAACCTCCCCGACAAGGTATGATCGCCATGGAAGTATTGTTCCAGAGGTCTGCCAACGATCGCTCGGTAACGGTAGGCAGAGAATGCCCCTGGTAGAACGCTCACGTAACCGAAGCTGCTTTCCAACGGCTTATCCAGAATATTTGAAATCTTGTATTCGAAGTTTTGTGCCGCAACGATTGGATTCACGACTTTTCGCCAACCAGGGCCAAGAAGAGCGTGTATCTCGCCGCAAGCTCCGCCGAGGTCTTTCTCATTATAGAATGCTTCCCATAGAGTGAGCAGCGACTTATGGCCCGGTTTAGTCCCCGCGTCAATCAGAATGCAGACCTCTGGATTGAGGATGCGACCAAATGCATTGAATAGCCACCGGTGCGAGTTGATTTTTTTGCTGTTCTTTTGTTTGAGGCAGAAGATCATTTGAACCGGCGGAAGATTTGTCGGGTCGTCTTGGAAGGGCCGAATCAGTTGTTGTGTCGGAGTTACCGAGAGCTGCGTCGTGTATTCAAACTGCCAACAAGAACCTTCTTAGTGCCCCGGAGGTCATTGGCATAAAAGTAAGACTCAAAGTCTGCACTTACAATGTGGGCCACCGTTTCTCTGCCGTCAAGGTCGTGCTTCATCACGCCGTCTTGATAGATCCCAATCGTGGCAAGTAGATCGAGGGTGTTCTTGTCACACGGCTTGATGCCATCGAACACCAGGCAGACAACAATTTTTTGCCAGGCGGGGCCTCCTTTGTTCCAAAACTCGGTCTTTTTCAGGTTGACCTTTTCACGGAATGGGCGTCAGACTACTTGACCACAAACCCTCATGTCCTTGATTCTCAAATTTGCGAAGGATGATCTTGGAACGATAAAAACTCACGATATCGCGAACATTCTGCATCACACCATGCAGTGTTCTCGCAGTGAGAACTTTGTCCTCGTTGTAGTAGGTAATGGCAATAAGCATCTCCGTGTGTCGATTGTACATTGAAGGGCGTAGGTTATATCCATGTTGCAGCGTAAACTCGTCCGGGTCACATGTGGCCGCAGTATCTGTAGGCCGCGACGTCAACTCGGCATGAAGATCAGAGCTCCATCAGATAAAGACTTACATCTCATGTGTGTGAACTCTTCGCTTTGCCCCTCTTCCAAATCTCGGTATTTCGGCTCGATGGCATTTCGTATCGCGCTCGGGACAGGGTAGTCAACGCTCAACACTGTGCCTTTCACAAGCTTGATTCGACGGGTAGGATACCGACGGAGGGTGCTCATTGCAGGTGTTTGCCGTTGAGCCCAGCGTTTCGAGCTCGTTGAATCCGCATCAAGGTTGCTGGATCCAGCCGGTTCTGAGTCCTGCCCAACATGTGTTCCTCCGTGATAAGATCCAGTCGAGCGGCTCGTGGTGTCACTGTATGATCGGAGGTATCGGTTTTGGCTGCTCACACTAGGCTCAGACGGGTGCTCGGAGTGACTTGGAGGAAGTAGTGACTGCATGAAGGGTTCTGGTTCATCAATTTCGGGGCTTGTCTGTTCCAGAGGTTGGGAACTGTTAGCTCAACTCGTACTAGCAGTTGTATTCCCTGGGGATTTGCCTACAGGAGGATGTGGTGGCGCGGCTCTGACCCGCTGGCCAGAATGGAGTGGCCGCAGAGAAAAATGACGCTGGTCCGCAGAGGGATCCATGATACGCCCAACTCTGACTTCCACAAGAGGGACAGTAAAGTTGCTGCTGGATAAAACAAGAAGCCTACGGAATGAAACGTTTCTGTGTAATCGTCAGCCTGAAACAGGGCATTTGGAGCATTTAAGCCAGCTAAGCGATGTGACGTTCCAGTTGAATGACCCTATTCAAAGGTGTTTGCAATGGAACTTTTCTTGGACCTTACCTATCGAATCGGAATATGAAATGAGCGATACCTGACCAATCAGTCGAGGGCCTGATTGACGGGTATGCGCAAATATTTCAAATCGGCAGACCCCACCGGTGGTTGTTTAAGACTGGACTGTTTCTGTACGCCGAAGAAGAAAAGGAATCTCCCGGTAATGGCCAGGCAGTAGCCATGCCACATGTCAACTCCTTGCGTAGCTGAAGCGGGTTTGTAGGACAGGCCATCGGACCTGGGCGAACATCTATTCTTGTGCCCGCTCTCGCTCATGCTGGTTGTACAGAGCGAGTGTTGAGGGTTTCATTGATAAGCCACGTCTTTCAGGGCTCATGTCGGCTGATCATCCCTTTCTTCTCCTTCTCTAGTCAATAATCCAGCGGACTATCTTTAGCACTTCATGCGCCTGGTTTGAGTGTGTTATGCTTAATTCCATACTGCGTAGCGGGTATGTCCTTTCTGGCCGGATGATTGGCCCGAGGGGCTGACCCCAGCAAACGGGCAAGAGAGGTCAGTCTCGCAATCTCGCGATTTTCGTTCGTTGTCATATTGCAGCTATCCGATGGTTGTTGAGTCTACATTTAGAATACTAAGCTTCATGAGCTGGATATCTCTCAATTGTCTTCCCATGTGTCGCATGAGCTTGTGGCTGATCAACGCTTCATGAAACAATGCATTTTTCTTGCAGAAGCACGACTCAAGAACTTCGGGACGTAACTCAAAGAACATCAATAGTGTAGCGTTAGTGACCCTCAACTCACTCCAAAGCTGACTACATAACTTTCATAAGGTAGGTAGTTAACTAACTAACGTTAGTCACAGCGGGTCTTAGATAACCAGCCGGCTCGGCACTCGGGAAAAAGGGCAGCCCTAAACGGGAGCCTTTATAGCCTCTTGGTACGTTCGAATCAAGTCTTGGACCTCTTTACGCGCGCCCACAGGCTGAATCTCTGGGCTACCATCCTGCATGCAAGTCCACGTTGTCACGACCCGCTTATATTCTGGACGCAAGCACTCTTGGACCAGACACTTTACCCCGCCCGCAAGTCCCTCTAAGGATGCAGGTGGGGAGATATCGACTCGACAGGTATTGGCCACGGGGTCTTACTCCTCCTCGCACTAGTTGCCCTTGGCAGCTGTCATATTCAATTGATACCTCACAATTTGCCATGGTGGATTCTCGCTTGAGGGTAGCCGGGCCGATCCTAATGGTGGCTGGGTGTTTAACTAGAGAGCAGTGGCCCCCTGCAGAGGTTGTAAAATCTTCCAATCCCACGTCTTCCCTCCAGAGAGAGCGACTGCTCAGATAGTGAATACCGAAGAAGATGGCACCATACTTTCCTGCTGAAGCACATTCTGTGTATGTTTTGATTGCAGGAGCTGTCTTTCTATTTCTCATCAGAAACCGATTCAAGAAGGGCCTTAGAGATATCCCTGGCCCAACTCTTGCCAAATACACCCGATTATGGAAGCTTTACAACGTTTGGAAGGGCGACCACCATAACACCGCCATTGCGCTGCACAGAAAACATGGGCATCTTGTCCGCATTGGCCCAAAACACATTTCAGTTGGGGATCCAAAGGCCATTCCCATCATATATGGCTTGAATAAAGGATTTACTAAGGTATTTGGTAATCTCACACCTATCATATACTGTGGTTTGGGTTGCTCAAATTCGTTCCTACTCGTAGACGGCGTTCTATCCTATTCAGTGCATCTCGTGGAACAAAAAGCCCCAAATGAATCTTTTCTCCGATCGCGACGAACAGCACCATCGTGAACAAAAGCGCTTGGTGGCGAATGCCTACAGCCTAAGCTCTCTTCTAGAAATGGAGCCTGGAGTTGATTCATGCACCCGGATCTTCCTTGACAAACTTGGTGGCTATGCCGACCGAAAGGAATCTCTTGATCTAGGTGCATGGCTTCAGTATTACTCGTTTGACGTGGTTGGGGAATTTGTTTTCGCTAAGAAACTCGGATTCCTTGAAGAAGGGCGAGATGTGGACGGCATGATTCAAGCCATTCAAGGAATGCTCGTTTATGCCAGCCTCTGCGGTCAAGTGCCAGAGATGCATCATGTCTTGCTCGGCAATCCTCTATTTCCGATTTTCCTACCCCAAATGGAGACTTGGAATTCAGTCGTTACATTCAGCTTAAAGGCGATCAATTCACGCGCATCACTAACGCGTGATGGCGAGTTGGGAAAGGACGACCTAGAAGCCGGAAAAGACATGATGTCCAAATGGATGGCCGTACATCATCTCAACCCCGAGAAGATGACCACGACAGACGTGATGGTCCATCTTTCAGCAAACGTGTTTGCGGGCTCTGATACCACCGCCATTGCCCTGCGTGCAGTAATCTATTTCCTCCTCCGGAACCCGAGAGTGATGGCCAAACTCCGAGACGAAATCGACAATGCGACACGCGAGAAGAAGTTGAGCGATCCAATCTCATACCGCGAGTCGATGACACATTTACCATACCTCGGAGCTGTCATTAAGGAAGCAATGCGTCTTCATCCCTCTACTGGGCTTATCATGGAGCGCCATGTACCCAGCGAAGGCGCAGTCATTTGCGGCAAGAATATTCCCGCCGGAACGGTCGTTGGCATCAACGCATGGGTTGTTCACAGAAACCCCGAGGTTTTTGAGGACCCCGACTCATTCATGCCGGAGCGATGGCTTGATTCGTCACCTGAGAAAATTAAGGAGATGGAACAGAGCTTTTTTGTTTTCGGTTCTGGTGCTCGCACATGCTTAGGAAAGTATATCTCCCTGACGGAGATGCACAAGATGATACCAGAACTACTGCGCAAATTCGAGCTCAAGCTACACAGCCCAGAGAAGGAGTGGAAGACGAAGAACGTTTGGTTTGTCCAGCAGGAAGGGCTGGTCTGCGAGATTGTGCGGAGAATTGAAGGGCCCTGAGCGCTTGAATCGCAATGCCTGCTTTAGTGATCATCCTGATTATTACAGGTTGCCTCATATATTGGTATACGTAGGCTGATTGGTTGCTATGGTAATATCTCCATCTTCCTAATTGATGATGAAGTTGCTATCTTCTAAGCTCTGATCATAAGAGCAAATTAGATGAAACTCCCTATAGTGAGGAAATACAGATGTTGGAATCAGTTGTTTTTGTAAGCAGCATCACTTTTCGTTGTGCTTCTCCTGTATAAATCCCCCGAACCAAGCAGTAGGATTCAAACAATTTCGGATGTCTTCGTGATGTAATACCTGGTCATTATGACTAGGCATACAGAGCCCTGATAGGCATAGAGAGATGGAAAGACAGACAGAAAGACAGACAGAAAGACAGACAGAAAGACAGACAGAAAGACAGACAGAAAGACAGACAGAAAGACAGACAGAAAGACAGACAGAAGCGAGAGACGAGAAGCATATACCTTACACTTACAACATTCTCTCCTAGCTTCAGGTAATCTCTCCCCCGAGGGCAGGACATAAAGGGTAACACAATTTATATTGGCGCCAGAGGCCGAGAGACCTAGCTAGGTATAGTACTTGAAAACGTTGACACCTGAGACAGGAAGCATCAATTAGAGAGAAATGGGTCAGTTCATTTGCATGGGTTTGGCCTGGCCTCTATCTCAAAGCCTCTTCTACTCCTCACTCGGCGTGGAGTATCAATCGGTGCTGGCGTATGCCGATCCTTTCTCCTATGTTCGTCAATTGTAGATCTGGAGCATACCTGATGAGTTTAATCCAAATTCATGCACAGACTAACTTCTTTTATACGGCAATTTAACCGTCTTTATGATACCTGAAGGAGATCTACGCAAAGGAAGACAGGCTGGAAGATCTCTAACATTGAGCGAAGCTATTGAGCAAGATGGCAGAGGAAAGAGAAAGAAGCAACACAAAAAGGCCTATAAAGGCCACAAAAGGCAAATCCCTCAAGGAAAGCTCCTGCTGGTCCTGTCATCAAACACGGCAACGGCCGATGGAGGGAATCTCCATCAATACCTTATCGGTATAATTCGATGCTTTAAGAGAACGAAAATAGATTTCTCAGTCTTTATCTCATCGACCGTCTCTGACAACCCACCACCAGTATACTACCTTCCAGTCCAACTATTCTTCTCCTTCCTACTTCCTCCTTTGGTTTTCTCAAACTCGTTCCCATCAGCAAAATCACCCGGCAATACTATCATCGCTTCTCTCATTCCTGCTTGAGGATCTGACCTACGTTCCTATTCACCATATAGTTAGGCCTTAGGGAGTTCACAACGCTCTCGTCACTACTTCTCTACACCTTCTTCTTCACTTCTTCTTCGCAGTCCTCTGGTGACAACTGCTTCATCCCTTCTTTACAATCCTCTCGTCACTACTTCTCCATCCCGTCTTCATCACTTTTCTTCAAAGTCCTCTGGTGACTACTTCTTCATCCCTTCTTCACCACTTCTCCTCGACTTCCGAATCTTACTTCTCCCTTCCAATATCTTTCCCTAAGGACAAACCAAGGCTCACCACTCTCAGACCCTATGGACCCAGAGCAAGAGGATACCCAGCGCAAGATGGACGAAAGCCCGAATGAGCCACCTCCAAAGTCTCCTGGGGAAGAGGTGCTCGACATGCAAGAGACGCTGAGTGATAATCAAGCGAATGCCTTTGACCAGGTTCACGCTAGCATTGCGGATGTGACGGGGCAGCTCCGGGAGCTTGCCACCACCATGGAACAATCAGCTCTTGCGAAAGACTCGAAGACAAGCTTGCACCGACTCCACAAAGAGGTGGTCAAGTTGACCAAGTTCGAATATCCGGAAACGCGAACCATTGGTTTCATTGGCACTACTGGCGTTGGTCTGTTCTCCCTTTTCATCTTATCAGCCAAGAAGAAAGCAGCTCACTTGTGAACAGGAAAAAGCTCGGTCGTTAATTCGATCCTTGGCGAAACTGGACTTGCGCGCTCCGTAACCTCCCCGACCCTCTCCACATGGCACTTTTACCAATGGCTGACGCAATCATTAGAACGACGACATAAAAGCATGCACGTGTGTGACAGTCAAATATCGGGCGGTGGACGAGACGCACAATCAGCCGTACACCGTTGAAGTCGACTACATGGAGCCAAATGAGATGAGGGACGTGCTCTGGGATCATCTGCAAAATATCCGGCAATATTACTTCAAAGTCGAGCAGCCCAGAGAGCTGGCCCACAGTCCCGCGGAGGATTCCGGCGACTCTGAATATGAAGATGATGAGGACACTGAAGACGACGAGGACAAGCTCACTCGAAAGGAACTTGTGAAACTTGAAAGGGAAAAAAAGTCTGCAGACCTGATGCTCGAAGCGCTTTTCAAAGGCGATGCAAAGCTTGACAAGGAGTTTCTTGTCCGAAGTGACAGCGCTGATGCAGAGAAAGAAATCCTCGACACTCTGCTACGAATCGCCACAGAGGGGCTGCTCGATCGTCCAGGTGGTCCAGATGCGATCCGACACACTGAGCCTTGTCCTGATCTCGGAAGTTGCAAAGACCTCCTTGACTTCCTGACAACAAATCCTCGTGGCGATGAGCCCGCAATTTGGCCTTTCGTCAAATTAATTAGGTCCGATAAAGCAACAGCTCCGCCCCCCCCCCCCCCCCCCCCCCCCCCCCCAACCCGCTGGATGAATTATTCGCTTACTTTACTCAGGGTATATTTGGACTCTCCCATTTTGAAGACCGGACTGGTATTGGCAGATATGCCTGGTATGCAACATGTGGCACGGCACACTCATCAATCTGATGTATTGCTGACACTTGGGTTAGGCCTCAAGGACATGAACTATGCCCGACAAGAAGCGACCGAGAGATACATCAAAAGTGACTGCCACATACTCGGATTTGTGACCAGAATGACTCGATGCACGTCGGACGAGACAATCGAAGAAGTCAACTGGAAGACATGGACCGAAGTGCCGGCAATTGTTGTTGTTACCAGGTCGGAGGTGAGCTCTATATCCCACTGTTTACGAAATGCTAGGCAGATCCTAACAACCAGGGAAGGAGTTTTCAGGGTCTGGATGTGACAGGGGTGACACAGATGATGATCATCTTCTGCAATGTCTCGACGATCGAATCAACGAGGTCAAGGACAGAGCCGAGGAATTATTATCCTTGATGGAGAGTCCCAAGTGCTCTGGCAGGCGGGGGATTACTCGTGAATATAGGAATTTGATGTGAGTCAAACTTATGGCATCAGCGTCATGAGGATAATCTATTCACAGGCATCTAGGCAAGAGAGAAAGCAAATTGAGCTCGAGTAAGGACCCCACTGTGAAAATTGTGCGAATGATGCAGCTCCATCTAACGATCTATCTATCAGCAAACTCAAGTTCCGGATCGGCCAACGCAACAAGAAGACGGTCGCCGAAATGGCTCGGATGCGGTCACGCAAGAACATGACCGTATTTTGCGTCAGCAACAAACTCTTTTCGGAGAATCGGAATGAAGAAGATGAGGAGCAGCAGGCATACGCCAAACTTAGTGAGATCTCAGAGCTACGTCGCTTTTGCCACTCCATCATTGCGGACCTTCAGATAAATTACGTCTCCAAATTCTTCACAATGTTGGTTCCGGGGACTCTGTCATCTGTTCATCTGTGGGCCGATGGTGCCTTCAACGACGAAGATTTGGAGAGGGCCGCCAGCATCTCTGATGCCTTGGCCAAAGCGGAGAAGGAGCTGATCACGGTAAGGCGAGCTTGACAATTGCCCTCACCGAAAGTTGCATTGTATACTCAATTCAAGCAGGGATTCACGTCTGATCACGGGCTCGTTGAGTCCACTCGCATTGAGCTCGAACGTATGTTCAAGCGTCGAGTTCTCAAGTCAATTGGTTAGTCACAGTTTCCGAGCCTCCATCTCGCTGTTTGGAAGAGTAGTACTTCTCACATCAAGCCAGACGAATCACACCTCGATTGGGAAAATCACTGCGAATCCCTTTGCAGAGAATGGATGACTGTGGGTTGATTAACTGAGATTTCTTTCTGGACAACTGACTGACGGACCCCTTAGTGGCGACATGGCACTTTCACCGCGGCATGTCGCAAACACGGCATACATACGAGTGCCGCGTACGGCAAGCACAATTGGAATTGGGAATTGATTGAACCCACACTCGATGGCCTCAAGGCCGCATGGGACGAATTCATGCATTGTCTGATGCCGAAGGCAGATGAAGTTGCCGAAGCAATCGCCAATCAGATTAATCAAATTCGCGAGCTACTTCAAGGTGTGTCTCCTGAGAGCCAACCTGATCGATGCTTCATTGTGGTCAATAGCATACACTCATGCCAATCACAGCGCAGGAAAAGTTATCCTCTAGTTCGCGTGCAGGCCTTGTGAGCGGCATTCAATATCGACAGTTGGCTCTAATTACCGATTTCCGTCACACTTTTCAGAAAGTTGCGAAAAAGTCGGAGTATGTCCTGGAATCTAGGTGGTGTTTTGGAGCTATACTCATGAACTGTAGACTACTCAAGGCCAACATGCTGGATTTGAAGAAGAATAAAACGGCGCTCATCACGACATACATGGCACCTGCCTATAAGTCCGCCACCGGGGAGCATGGTATGTGAACGCATCGCTCTGATGTTTCAAATCCTGGCTAACGGAGGTGGGTGCAAGGAACGGGAAGTGATAAAAGGCGCAAAGCGACCATCCAGAATCAAATTCTCGGAGGCCCGCAAGCCAACAGCAGGGGTCTCATCGCCAACTACTCTTTGACGGCTGAAAAGGAATTTGCCAAGACTCTCAAGCCCCTTTTCAAAAGCCTGCAGAAAAAAACCAGTGCGGTGGTGGAGCTGGAGTTGGAAGATCTGCGAGTAGTTGCTGCCAAACACGGCCAGATCCCAGAAGCGGCCAATGACCCCCAAACTGCGAGAGACGTCCGAGAGAAAGCAAGAGTAATTTTGGATGCGCTGAAGTCCGTTCAGGCAGTTTTGCGTGAACTTGAGAACAAGGGAGCTTGAAGCCAAGGGTCACAGCGACACAGATTGCTATTGCGTTTAGTTTAGTCTGACCTTTTTCGTGGGATGAAGAGGGAAAACAGATAAACGCAAAAACAAAGGAGAATTGATATCGTTTTTCGTTTGTTTCTATACGCTATTGTGGAGAAGAATAGGCTTGCTTAGTCCTTAGCCTTCTATAAATCGCTTAGAATTCTCTAGAATAGTCGTTAGGTACGAGTAGTTGAACTATCGAGTACCTGTGCCGACGCTTTTTAGGCTCCTAATGACTCTTTTGGTTCATTTTTCTTCTATCTTTTGTTCTATCTTTCTTAGTATCTTTTGAAAAATCTCTCTAAGTATCTTTCCACCCTTCTTTCCACTCCAGTCTCTATTACTTCCACATAGCTATCAACTATCTCCCAGATTCCATCAGCCCCAACATTCGCCTTTGCGGGGGTGGGGTTTACATAAACCCAACGTGAAGGATCATCGTTTGGCTAGACCGGGACCGTCGCAGATGATGAGGCGCCTGAGCTTGGTGAATATGGGAGGGGAGTTCAGTATTATCGAGTATAGTGCTTGGCACGGTAGGGCGGTGTTGAAGGGATCTGCTGCGGAGAGATGTGAGGCTGTGCGCGAGAGGAGTTCGTATTGCAGGAGGAGCGCGTAGAGGTCTGGGGTGATATTTGCTGGGTGTGGATTATTCATTTTGGAGAATTGCTCGGGTTGGTACTCTTCGTCTTGGATATTGAAGATTTAGGGTTTCGAGAGGAGAGATACAATTTGTAGAGGAAAGTAAGCTTTATTTGAGTTGAGATTGCGGGGCTTGGGAGTGACGCGTTGTCTGAGTCCCATTTCTCAGGTTTAAGTTGTGGACGGTATTACCTAGGTGAGTTAAGGTATAGCCCCTCAGCATGCATGATCTGATTGCAAAAGCGGACATATAATTCATCAATCATTTGCATTGGGCATATCTAGCATGGTATCAAATCCTGGTATAAGAAAACAAAAAAAGCACAAACCAATATCCGCCAGAGAAAACTCTCTGCCTCTCCACATTTTGAACATCACCGAGCTATATACACCATTCAAAATGAACATCCCCAAATGGCATCCCTCGCCCAATACCATCAATACAACGGCATCGGCGACTGATTCACATAATCCACATTGGCCGGCACCGACTCAATCCGGTCGCAGCACGTACCAAACACCCGATCCCACAGCCGCGTCTGCTTGCCGTAGTTATGGCTCTTCTTCCAGCCCTTGCGGTGGTGCAAATCGTGGTCCTCAATAACCAGCTCGGCATCAAACCAGCGCAGCAGCCAGCTCAGCGTCGAGGGCGGGGAGGCATGCACCCGCAGGCCCGAGTGGCCCGCCAACTCGGCGAACACGACGTACTGGTGGCAGATCCACCATTCGTAGAAGCCCATCGGCATGCCCATGAGCTTCATGGTGAAGAAGGTCATGAGCGGGATGCCGGCAATATCGAAGAACTCTTGCTCCGTGTCGGCGTAGAGGGTGAGCAGTGGGTTGGGGTGCTTGGTGAGGTGGTGGGTGCGGTGGTATTTCCAGAGACCGTCGAAATCGTGCATGATGCGGTGGTACCAGTAGAACCAGAAGTCGAGGATGATGCCGTATAAGCCGATCTCGAGCGGGAGCCAGGCGAAGCTCATGGATGAGGGGGCCTGGGCGGTGCGGTAGGCGAAGAAGACGGTGAACATTGGGCGGAAGGTGGAGGTAGAGATCAGGGAGCGGACGACCTTGGCGACGCCGATGTCTGGAACGCCATCACGCGCGTGCTTATCGCCGTCGAGGAAGCCGTGGATGTGGCCGAGGCGGCGGAGGACGTGCAGTTCGTGGATAGCGATGGCCTTGAAGGCGATGCTGTAGAGGACAAAGGCGGCGATAGGGTTGAGGTTGTGGCCGGTGATCTGGACGTAGGCCTGTTGCAGGATGAGAGGGATGACGGAGTGGGTGAGGACCCAGCGGTGCATGGACCAGTCGGGGACGTAGGGGACGGCGTCCTCCTTGATGTGGACGGGGATGTTGGCATCCAGATGCTCTGGGTGAATGCCGAGCAGTTCGTAGAACCAGTGGGCGAGGGTCCACTCGGAGCGGGCTTGTCGCCGCCAAGTGGACTTCATCGAGTCCTTGGGATTGCGTTCAACACTCATGGCGAGTCGTGAGTCGTGACCGACAGAGGGACTAATTACCGGAGGTGTCTTTCTTCTTGGGGGAATCCATGAGGGGCAGGTTGGATTTAAATGAGAGTTCGGATTTTGTCGTTTAGCGGCTTGGAGTCTGGAGTCTGTCGATCCCTTTCTTTCTCGCAGGTTCAGTTCTTTCGGCCGCATGTGAATCTCCACATCCTCCACACATTTGGCAAATTGGCAAGAAGGAGCCCGCGTGAACGCCAATTGAGCCTCGGGGCTTAGCCCAATTTGGCGTAAAGGCACCGGGGCCATGCCGTCGATCTGCTCGACGCCAATCAGCTACGACCTTTGGATCAAAGGCATTCCATCCTCCCCAACAATCAGATGGGCTTAGACTGTTCCGTGTTCACTGTGAAGTGACCTGAGGGATGGATGATCTTCCCCGACTTCTGTGCAGTGTGCAGTGTGGACTCTGTGGAGGGGGAAAAAGTGGAGTCGGAGAGGGTCGGAATGTGGAAACTGGAAAGGCCTAACTAGTGAGTTACAGTAACTAACGTAGTTGGTACTAGGTAGGCACCATCACGATTAACATGGGAGATCTCGATCAAACTGTCGTCTGTGCTTTCAGATAGGTCATCTAGGCAGAGTCAAGAATTTGACTACAGAGTAGGTTACAGGAGATACTAACTATCGTCCTACAATTTAAAAGTCAGCCCCCGAATTAAACACCAACGTGCGGCAAGCTGTACAACCCACAAAAGTAAATCTCGGTGATCGCCGCTGCGTCAAATCGCCGAGAGGAAGGGCTTGTATCACCTGACGGAGGATTCTGATGGACTTCAATGTCAGGTGACCAGCCCAGCCGCGAGCGAGGTTCGGACAATCACAGAAGTGCTCGGCAAACGTACAGGTACAATCATGATCGAGTAATCATTGTTTGGGAGTTGCTCATGCCAGATCGTGATAACTTGGTCTATAGGCTGACCCCCACGTCACTATGAGTTGGACCCCCGCCACCAGTGCCGGATGCCCGTCAACCTAACCGATTCCAGTATCCAGTGCGCCTCAACCATCTTCACACCCCATGTGAAACACAGAGCAAGAGATCGGCAGATCAAACCTAGGTAATATCCATTGTATTCTATACCAAGTGACTCCGTCAGGTACCTATGCCTTATGACTCAATAAGAAAGTACAGGCAGCAAATATAAACATTGTCTATACCTCGATAGCCCATTGCAATAGAAACTAGGTAGAGTCGTGTATTCAATTCTATGAACCACGAGACCCTCGCACACTGTATACTACTCAACGTCCCTCAACAGACCAAACAGAAGTGGTAACTGGAGAGGAGAAGAATTAAAAGATAAATAGACAAGAAGGAACAGGGTCCACAATGTGCCCCATGTGAGAAATGAAATCAAACCACGCACAGGAAAAGACCTTCAGCCGAGTCCAGGTACCCAGAGAAAAGAAGAAGAAGAAGAAGAAGAAGAAGAAGAAGAAGAAGAAGAAGAAGAAGAAGAAGAAGAAGAAGAAGAAGAAGAAGAAGAAGAAGAAGAAGAAAGAGATATATTCTCAAGCCCGAAATGGAAAGTGTTGGGGTGATGGATCAAGACAAGAAAAACAATAACCGGAAACCGTCTCTCTCTATTTGCCAAAATGCACATGCAAGTCCCGTGCAGGAGAACTCGAGGGACAGAAAGAAGAATAGTCCAACAAAGTGGAATGAAAAGACCCAGGCAGACGCGTTTGTCTGGGCCATGCAAGAAAAACCAAACCACACGACAACGAGGCAACACGACATATGCCTCGGTTTATAGGATCTGCATCTGCATCTGACTGCAGAGCGCAATTCTCGACAATGAAAATAAACGAAAAATTAATACACCCAGCCCCAGTAACAGTCCGCCTAGACTGTGTCTATGCAGCAGCAGTCGTGGTTTGCTGTTCCTGGTCAGCGATCTGGTCGACGTTCACCGCCACATTATCCAGACCCGTCTTCTCGTTCTCAGACACAGGGGCGGTCGTGGACTCCACCTCTCGATTGGCAGTCTCCCTCACCGGCTCTGCGGCGCCATTCCCGTTGGCCTGAACCTTAGCCTGAGGCACGGGAATAGTCTGCCGGCGCTCCTTGCCGTCCTCAGTACCCAAGACCTCGATCCTGTCGCCCTTGAACAAGATAGGACCCTTGAGAATCTCTTTCTTCTCTTTGCCCTCTGCTAGGGGCTGCTCCAAGTTCGCGAGAAGTTCGTGAGCAGGCTCGTCCAGGTTGGGCATGTCGCCCCATTGCCAGTCGAGCTCGCCGCCGTACTGCTTGGGGATGCTGGTGGGGTCCATGAAGGAGGTGAGTGTGGGTTTCACCTCCGCGGCGGACAGGATGAAGATCTTGGAGGTGGTGACCGGGTCGAACCAGCGCTTGATCCAACCCCAGACGGTAGGGAAGAAGCTGGGGGCGCCGATGATCTAACGAGAGGATTAGAAATCAAGCTTGGGCTTGTATGTGGCATGCGAAATCCCGGTCAAACATACAAAGATACGATCCAACGTCTCGGGATAATGAGCCGTCGCCAACACGCTAGCATCCTGCATATGCCCCTTCAAGTTCCAAAACTGCTTCAACCCGACGCCGCTCACATCAACGATATTGGTAGAGGTCACGATGGGGGTCTCAGGGTTGGGCCGCGACAAAGCTGAGCACAGCGGCATGACAAAGTTGAGGAGATTTTCGTACAGCGCGAACAGATTCAACAATCGCGCGGGGACCGTGGAAGACTTGTGTGTCTCGGGCGTGCCCGTGGTCATGGTATTATTGTAGTTGGCCATCTCCTTGGAGTTCAGGTGGCGGATCTCGAAGACGTAGACGGGGATACCGCGGCGATCGCGACGACCGGTCCATTGCGGATACTGTGTTGACGCGAGGATCGCGTTAGTTAATGCCATTCTGGAGGTGTAGGGTTCCCAGAGCCGCAGCACATACCATCCGCCGGGCAGCCTCGTACGAGTCAATGCCTATATTCGCATAGAGCGCCTCGATGGCGTTCTCCTTGCGCCAATCCTCTGTATCTTTGAATTGACCCCACGCCCCCTCGACATCGAATCTGCGGGCTCGCAAGAAGCGCCTAAAGAAAGCGAAAAGGGAAATGTTAGTTCCATCTAATGCGCACCGTAATCCGCAGTAAAATCTCCCACAGATCAACGTACAGCATCGTTGCATCATCGTGGCTCGCCGGGACAGCGTCCACCCCCTCTGCCGCCTCCACGGCCGGCGTATAATACTTGCGTTCTGCACAAAGCGCCTTGAACTCGACCAGTTTCTCCTCCTGCTCCGGCGTCAAATGGTTCAAGTGGCCGGCCAGCCATGCCGTGCCCGCGGCCTGGGACGCCGACGCGGACGGGTCATTCTTGGATGCTGACGCCGTGCGCGCGAGGTCCTGTTCCGAGGCCTGGCTGTGGTGGGACTTGGTCCGCCAAAGCATTGTTTCGACAGGATTATGGATCTGCTGCTGCAAAGGGCTCCGTTCGATTCTATTGTACTGTACAACGTGGGATCGTCCCCCTGTTCAAGATTCGGTGGTGGCTGCGATGAGATGCTCGGGGCGAGAGAGAGGCGGTCAGCAACAAATCTTTAATTTGCGGAGGTTCAAGTTTCCAGGTTCCAGGGCCGATTGGCGCGCGTTGCTAATCAGATGGACAACCCTGGAACAGTCGCCGGGCTCTGAGCGCTGAGAGGCTGAAGGACCCGCGCGGCGGGACCAAGTTCCGAATGCCGCGATAATACACTTTTTTATGCCCGATTTACTTTGTTCACTACGAAATAGAGTTCTCGGAGGGTGGTTACTACTGTAGTTATTAGTTACGGTATGATCTCCTAGGTACGGAGTAGATAGCATCGAGCAATCAATGAAACCGCCTTTTCAAGCCCAGCAATATATGGCAGCTGCGATTTTGTAAGGGCCCCATCCCAGATTTTATACAGATACAGAGATGCGCCGCAAATCCCCTCGCAAAGTAAATACAAATTAAATAGCAGAGAAACAATAATAAAAAAAAAAAAGAAAACGCTTAGTCCTCGGTCAGATCACCATACTCCCACATACCCAGGCGACCAGCCTTGGCCTCGGTCTCCAGCTCCCGCAGGTGCTCCAGAGTCTCGGTCGAGGCACGCTCCCACGCCTTCAGCTTGCGGGGGACCATGGCGAAGCCCTCACGCACCACATCGGCATTGATGCTCTGGTCCAGGCTCTTGGAGACCGACGGGTCCAGAAGGGTAACGTGCAGAGTGCCCTCGGGCTCGATGTGGTCGACATTGGCGACCAGCTGGCGGTCGAAGGTCTGGTCGCCCAGGAAAGCGACCGCATCGTCCAAGTAGTCCCGGGAGGTCGGGAACTGCAGCAGTGACAGGACAGCATCCACGGCCTGGGGACGCAGCTTCTGGGCGGAGAACTGGGGCTGCGTCAAGGGGCGCAGGCTCTTCCATGGCAGGACCTCGGAGTTTCCAAAGTCAATGTACACCACTTCGGCCTGTTGCTTCTCGCGGTCATTGCGGCGCACCTTGGCCCGGTACCAGTTACCGTCCTCGGTGAACTGAGCAGCCACCCAATCGCCCGCCTTGGGAGGGCCGGGTAGAGGCGTATCGTTGGCCTTGTTGATGTGGAAGGCGCGGAAGGCGCTCATCAGCTCGGTAAGCGCGCTAGTGCCGGTGCCAATCTGCTGCAGCTTCAGACGACCAGTCTCCGGGTCAATGTGGGTGACCATCACATCGCGGTAGTCCTTGCGACGTGACGCGGCAGCAGCCTCGCTCTCGTTGCCGGTGGCGTTGGCAGCCTCAGACTCCTCGGCCTCAGCCTCCTTGCTGGGGTCCCAGTCGTGCCAGAGACCCTTGCGGGCATCCTTGGCCCGCTGCTCGGCCGCAAAGTACTCGTTGGCATGGCCAGATTGCTCGGCCGAGTAGGCATGCACTGTAGCGAAACCCTCTTCCAACAGGACCTTGGTGAAGTTCTCCTTGTTCACGTACAGAG
The DNA here is from genome assembly GCA_024706585.1 of Penicillium simplicissimum. Taxonomy (NCBI): domain Eukaryota; kingdom Fungi; phylum Ascomycota; class Eurotiomycetes; order Eurotiales; family Aspergillaceae; genus Penicillium; species Penicillium simplicissimum. The sequence goes on from JAMZTW010000014.1 coordinate 1,793,738, forward strand.
TGCCAATGAAGCCGCCAACCTTGTCGATGGTCTCGACGTCAATCTCAACATCGCGCTGCATGCAGCGACGGACAGCCAGGTCGTGGGCTTCCTGGCCAAAGGGCTCGCCAGCATCATTCGGGCCTCGGGCAGATCGGGGGGCACGGATACCAGAGAGAACAAGGGTCAACTTGGCGTTCTCGCGGGGGACCAATACAACAAAGCGAGAACCGGACTTGACAAAGTCGACAACAGCGGGGATGCGCTTCGAGCGTTGCAGAATACCAACTTCCAACTTAGCCTTTTGAACGCTCTCAGAGTAATCCTGGTACTGCTTGACCTTGGGTGGCTTGGGGGACCACATTCCGCGGCCGTCCTTCTGGGCTTCAGCCTCGGCAACAAGCAGAGAATCGTAGTCGGGGGAGCGGTCGTCGTCATCCATGCGGTGGCGGATCACGGATGCGTAACCTGCCTCAACCAGAGCCAGACCAATGTTGGTGTTGCCCTGCACAACGGTGGCAACCTCGCGCTCCTCGTAGCCTTCGGTGGCAGGCTTCTTGCCGTTCACAGTGACCTTGACACTCTTACCGATGATCTTCTTGCGCAGGAACTCCTTGGCATCGACGGAGAAGGGAGCCTGCTTGGGGTCGGAGGGCTTAGGCTGGCGAATGCTGGTCAGGCTAATCTTCTTCTCCTGACCGGCCTTGTTCCGGATGAAGATGGTGTCAGCGTTCAAGACACGGCTGACAATGTATTCAACGGCCGCGGCGCCAGTGCCCTTGGGAGCGGCGAGGCCAGTGAAGACTCCCTTACGGGCAGTCTTTGCTGTGAGCTCAGCCTGGCGAAGGAGAGCCATGTCTCCACCCAGCATAGCGGAGTGGTGATCCTGGCAGCGAGCCAGACCTTCCTCCAGAAGGAATCGGGCAATGTTTCCGTTAGGGTGGAGAAGAGTAGCGACCAGTTGGCCTTGAGGCGTGACACCCAGCAGGGAGACCTTTACCTTGCGCTGGAGGAGTCGAGACTCGACAAATTGCTGTGCCTCATCTCCGAAGGGCTCTGCAGCCTGCTCCTTGCCCTCAGCAGTAGTGCGCTTGGCAGAGGGTGCCCGGACACCAGCAACGGCCACCACAGTTTGGACATGCTCTTGTGGCGCAAGCAGCAGACGCAGCACAACCCGGTCACCATTCAGGACCTTCTCAATGATACCCTCAAGCTGCTCACCCTTGTACTTGCTGACCAATTCCTGGCCATTAGCCAATTCATAGCTAGTTTCGATCACACCTTTGTTTGATGACGCCCAGACACCCTTGCTCTCACCCTGGGCGAGTGATTCCAACGCCCGCAGCCGGTCCAGCAGCGCGAGAGTTTCCTCAGACTCGTCACTCCGCTTGCCAGCCTCCTCGCGGACCTTGGACCAGCCCTCCTGAACACTAATGTCGGGAAGCTGAGCATCAAAGCCGGGCAACTTGATGATACCGTACTCGCGCTTGGCGCCGGTGGGGATGGAGTAGACGACTTGGAATTGGATGACCTTGCCGACAAGCAGCTCACGGAGGAACTCGCGGGATTGGAAAGCGTATGGCTGTCGAGAGTCATTGTATTAGAATATTTCCTATTTTGTTCTTGTCGGAGCACACGACTGCATAGCTTGAGGGGTCGGAACGGGGTTCGACAGGGGGGAAGCAAGGTGGATCAATGGAGTGATAGATAATCAATTGACGCAAATGAGCACATACCTCATCACCCTCCCTCCTCAATCGGGGAGCGGAGACATAAGCCAGGGAGAGAATGCGTTCTTGTGAGGGATTGGTGACATGCGACAGCACGACCGTATCGCCCGACAGAACGGACTTGACACGGGCTTCGAAAGGCATGCTGAAGGGGGAACCGGGGCACCGTGACCTCAGAGAAATACTGAATGTGGTCAACGGAAGAGGGCAAGACCAGAGTGAGAGAAAGAAAGAGGAAAGTGAAAGTCAATTGAAGGGGTAAAGGCAAGTGCGGCGTGATGAGCAGCACTCGGAGGAGAAACGTGGCCGGTGTTTGTGGGGAAAGCGGTCTGGGCGGGAGCTACGAGCTACGAGCTACGGGACACGGACGACGCACGGATCTTTACCGAAGGTAGGATGCGAGAGTATAAGGTAGAAGTAAATGGCATTGACATTCATTGCATCCTAGCCAGGGGCTATCCTGAACTTTTCATCTTCACACACACTCAAGACGTCTTGAGGGGAAGACGGGGGAATATCGGAACCCAACTACATTGTCAAGGGATTGAGCTGTTTAAGCGGCAATACCAATGACACCTACAAATCGAGTCAGTCAGACAACATCTTCTCCTGGGCAACATGGAAATATGCAGGTTCTGATCTGCAGGAATCAACTTACCGCAGGCAGGGCGGGGACCAGCGTTACCGGTCTTCTTGGACTCCTCGTTACCGCCCTTGCCGAGGTCATCAGTACCGGCGTGGACGACGAGAGTGCGCTATCAAATTCAGGTTAGAATTGGAAATTGAAAGCATGGTATAGGGTACTTACGCCCAGAACGCTCTCAGCACCAATCAGCTTAATGAGCTTGTCCTGCTTGGAGCCAACGGCGTTACCCTGAGCGTCAGTCTGGAAGTTGCCCAGGTCACCGACGTGGCGCTCCGCATCTTCGGGGCCACCGTGGGTCTTGCCGAAGGGGTTGACTAGAGCAATCGCCAGAGAAGTCAGTACAATGCTCCTGGGTCTGTCTTTTTTGTTGCCAAGCAGGATTCCTCACAGTGGGGACCAGCGGAGGTGCAGCCGTTGGTGTTGTCACCGAACTGGTGGACGTGGAAACCACGCTGGGCGTTGGCGTCGTGGCCGGTGATGTTCCAGGAGACGGTGGTGGGGGCGTTCTCGTCGGCCTGCTCGAAAGTGACGGTGCCGGAGATCTTCGAGTCCCCGCGGAGGACAGCAACTGCGCGGGTGCATTAGCGGGGGTACTACAAGTGGACAATATTGCGTATAGATGGTTGATTGTGCTTCTAGAAGGCGGCTGGAAACAAGGATCGGCTCGAGGTACCCAGCCACAGCTTGCAGGATCTGAGCATCTCGCGGGGTGTAGACGTGTAGACCACCCGGCTCAGGGCTGAGGTCTGAGCTGCGCCAGCGAGCCACGCCACCATGGGGAGCTTGGTCTTTGGCAAATAAGGCCACGGCTCTCCCTTGGACCCTGAAAGGGCAGTGGAGAGCTTGCTGGGCAGGGAGACCAGCCGATAGGTCTCTCGAAGCTCCAAAGGTGCTCAAATCTGCTCACCCAAGGTCCTCGGCCGATCGCAGGATATATGCCCGGAGCCAATGAGATATGCGGGGGAGGAAAGGAACTATGTGGTATTATTGTGGCTCATCGCCGGCCATACTACTTACCAGCCTTGACCATTTTGACGGTTGTGGGATGAGATGGGACTGAAATTGGGTTATAGAGTGGACAAACAGGGGTGATACTCTAGGAAGGAAAAGAGAAGAGCAGGGTGGAGGCGGGAGGAAGGAAGAATAATAAGTGGGTGATGTTGACGTGACTGCCCAGCTTCCATGCTCCGATAAGCTAGGGTAAAGTAAAATACAGAAGATTACCGCGAAGCCGTACCCGCCGTAGAGCAGCTGAGCGGTGTGGATCACTGGATATCCGATGGACTGTAAAGTACCATACCGTATAAAAACATCCCCCACCTTCCTACCTAAGCGGAGGGGAAATGACATAATTGCCGCTTTCACCTTTCCACCTCGGATATAACACACGGCTATACAATTCGATGCTGGTTGAATGGGTGATATCAAGGACTTGATCCATGGACAATCCAGAAATTATCAATCTGATAGTGGTAAAAAAAATCATTCTGTTCAATGTAATGACGAAACATCTATGGATGGTCGTCACAGTGATACAAGTGTTACCAACGCCTCGCTGCGGGGTTCGAAAGGTTGGGCGTGGGTGAATAAGCCGACCAGCCCAGATTCCCTCCAGCTGGCAATTCTCGGAAGCTTCGGCCTCGTGAAAACCCGACCCGACACTAGACACGGTGTGAGAATCCTGGCCATGTTGGGAGTCTTGCTGCAATGCCTAGGATATACCTATTGCATATCAATGGATGTCGGTGTGCTTGTAGCTCGGATTCAATTCCAGTAACTCTGAACTAGACGATGAGGGCTCCCTGCCTACAGTGCATCCGGACACGAACTTCCTCTCGAACTTCACTTATATAACGCACACGCAATTAGCTTACAACAAATGCTCCGCGGAGAGATGGCCGGATCTAGGAGCGCCGCCGTGGAATTACCAAGTCCTGCAAGAATAGCTCACCGGCAACAAGCAAAGAGAGAAAAGGAAAGAATGGATTCATCAATTCGTATCTACCAATTCCAAAGCCATTTTGGGTGATCGCCAATTTACATAACATATCAACTGCGATAGAAGAAAAAAAAAGAAATTAAATCTCAGCCCCAGTCCAGTCCCGCTGGCCCAATCTAAGCCTGGATCTTGGCCTTGAGCAGACCCTTGAGGGTCTCGGCATCAGCCGCGAACTTGGAGATACCCTCACGCAGCTTCTCAACAGCCATGGCCTCCTCGTTCAGGTCGAAGCGGAAAGCGGGCTCGTTGGAGAGGTAGTTGCGCTTGGGGATGTCCAGGGAGGCGGCGGCGGCGGCGTCGAGCTTCTTGGGGACGGGGGCGGTGGAGTTGAACAGGTCCTCCAACAGGTTGGGGGAGATGGTCAGGTAGTCGCAGCCAGCCAGCTCGGTGATCTCGCCGGTGTTACGGAAGGAGGCACCCATGACGATGGTCTTGTAGCCGTGCTTCTTGTAGTAGTTGAAGATGGACTGGACGGACTTGACACCGGGGTCCTCCTCGGCGGTGTAGTCGCGCTTGTGGGCAGCCTTGTACCAGTCGAGAATGCGGCCGACGAAGGGAGAGATGAGGAAGGCACCGGCCTCGGCGGCGGCAATGGCCTGAACCAGGGAGAAGAGCAGGGTCAGGTTGCAGTTGACCTGGTGCTGAGACTGGAGGATGTGGGCGGCCTGGATGCCTTCCCAGGTGGAGGCGATCTTGATGAGGATGCGGTCCTTGGAGATGCCGTTGGCCTCGTAGAGCTGGAGAAAGATGATCGTGAGTATCGGACATCCTAGTGGGCCATTTGTAACAGCTGGATATATAGCATACCTTAATGATGGACAGGGCCTTGTCAACGCTGGCCTTGGTGTCAAAGGACAGCTTGGCGTCGACCTCGGTGGAGACCTTGCCGGGAATGATCTTGAGAATCTCCTTGCCGAACTCAACAAGCAGACGGTCGAGGGTGGCATCGACCTGCTCGTCGATGGTCTTGCCCTGGGTCTTGCCGTAGGCAACGGCAGCATCGATGAGAGCGGCGTACTCGGGCTTCTTGGAGGCGGCCAGAATCAGGGAGGGGTTGGTGGTGGCATCCTGGGGCTTGTACTTGCCAATCGCTGTGTCTCTGTTAGCAATTGCTCACAATGCGCCCTCAACAAGAGCGGGCGCCGGGGATCGTGTAGGTCTCGTGGGATTGAGTATTGAGGCTACATACTGGCAAAGTCACCTAAGAAATGCGTGTCAGCGGATTTTTCCGTACATGTTCACTCGTCGGTGAGACGGGAACTTACCAGAGTCGCAGACGACAGTGGTGCCGGTGGCCTTGAGCTGCTCAAGAGAGGAAGACATTATGGAGAGTGTCTGGATGTAGCGAATGCACGAGGCAGTTGGATATGAATTGCTCAAGAAGAGTCAAGAATGAAGGAGATGCAGAGGAGAAGAAAGTGGCGACCAGACGGTATTTAGAGGAGGGGCGTTGGGACCAGAGGGGCGATGCTTTCCCGGCGGATGGTTCTGGGTACTTTTGGATTGTATGGCATTCCCATAGTGAATACCAGTACCTGGCCCGCGCAGGGCGGGCGGTGGGATGGACGAGTGGGGCAAATGACGCTGGCCGGATGAGATCACCAGCGGAACGCTGTGAAGTAATTTACCCCTCCCGAGTCCAGAGTCCAGAGGACCCAGACAGTAATTATTGTTTCGTGTTCTACCATCTTCTCTCGAATGATTCCGATATGGCCCTTGATCATTCTCACCACCACCCCCTGCAACAGTATTGCCATATTCAATTCCTGTAGCCAATTCAACATTGACAATTCTGATTGTCTACAGTTCCTTCTTCCAGAACTTCTTTCTTCCGCGTGACCAATCCGATTCGGCGCAGTGTGCTCCGGCTTCGCCCAACCGGAGTATGGTCGACCGGCCAACGGCCCACCACTGCGCCGAACGTGCTGCACGCTCACCGAGATCCGGTTAAATATGGCAATCAACTTCCCGGGGCATCAAGGCATGGCCACGATGAGAAGATGAGTGGGGGTGCCAGGGCCAGGGATCAACGGGTATTGAAGTGGTGCTGCTATCATTATTGCTGCGCTTATTGATTCCCGGTAGGGATGGATGCTGAAAGTGCTAATCTATCCAGGTGCGGCCAGATCACGAGGTATAAAAAAGGAATAAAAGTAACACGAAAATAATAATTAGTATCATCACATGAGCTTATAGCGAAAATATAGGCTATAGGTGTATATGCTGTTGTTCCATTGAAGAACTCCTCGCAAAAGAGTTACCTCTATCGAGCACTGACTGTTCATCCCGCGTCGGAAATAAAAGATCATATATGCCGTGCATCTAACAATCCTTCAGTATGCTGGCCTTTATGAAGTTAAGATTTTGCCACGAATACCTGTCGATCTTCCGCAGACATAGCCCTACCTAATGGGATTATATCAGGCAACTTAAAGCCCGTGGACCATTTTAGGTTAAAAGACGGACTAAAGCTGTGCTTTAAGGTTGGCATAATATCATCACGTGTACCTACAGATCCGACTCGTCGCGATGCTGCAGATATCAAAAAGTACATCAAGACCATAGCGGTACAAATGATACTATCGAGGGTTGTCGAATTGGTGGTTCCCACGAATGACTTTCCACTCCATGTTCCATAGTCCGCTTTGGTATTGCATGCGTGTCCACTGAGCTCTAGACCTCATTGCCGAAATACCAGCCGCAGCGCTTCGACGAATAGCCCTGTAGGTCGTACAGTATCATCTTTTCCATGTCCCGAGGTCGCTCCCTTTGATACCGTGCAATAATATCCAAACTTATCTAACCAGCCTTGAGGTAATGTTGCCAAAGTTTGGCCAACAAGCCAGAGTGCTCCAGAATGGCGGCCCCGCTTCCTTGAGTCTCTCGTCCACCTCAATTGGAAGCTTCTAAGGTTGCTTGGAGGAACTCCACTGATATGGGCAGCTAGCGCGGTCGACGCTTAGTGTTTATAGCCTCTTACCTACTGCCCCCCTGCAAGACTGGGGTACTTAAAGACAAGGTTGGCGTCAGCGTCGGAACTAAGCGGCTCTACCTCGCTATTGACCACCTGCATGTTTAATTAATTCCGATGACTTGACCTAGGATTACCTAGAGTCAGGCCTGATCGAACAGTTCAATCAATGACGATTAGCCTACGTGCCTAGCTTGCGATACTTCCATAATAGAGGAGAAGAAGACGGGACAGGTGGGTCTTTAGCAAGGTGATGCGATGAGGCTTGGAGGAAAACAAAGGGCAGGAGATCACCATGACCCAAGTAACTATACGGAGAACACAAATGCAAAGAGAAAAGAAATGGATGCCGTGCACCTTCCAAATAAACGCCGATCACTTTCTAAGGTTATGTTCTGTACTTTTGTTTTGACTCCTCTTCCGGTGTAGAAAAAGCAATATTTGAATCGGGCACGGGTTCAACAGCAGGATAACACGTGGTTAGGATCGCGAGTCTCAGTGCCGTTGGACACAATTCCACTCATACTATCCGTGCGCGGACCTCGTTAGCAACATCTTTCAGAAATAAATTAAAGGAGCTGAAACAAGGAAGGATACGCACCACTCGGCCAGCCTCATCCCCGGTATACACCACGTGGGGCAAGGCCAGGATACAGCTGATCCCAGACTGGATGTTGGCGCCGTTATCGCGATTGTTGTCGGTATGATGCAGCTGGCGGATGAGCTCCAGCTCAAACCCGCCATTGCGAATCACCTTGCTCCAGATATTCACCACACCGCGGCTGTGACCTGTCAAGACGAGTTCGCGTTCGAGCCATTCATTTTGTGCGCCTTCGTAGAAGACGCAGGATAGCACGTTGTCGTCGGGGGAGTCGCACACGGGTTGGTCGACGAGAAGCTCCCCGTTGAGGGTGTACATCGTGATGCGGTTGCCTCGACAAACGATGATGTCGCCAGTAACGTCGTTGATGCGGGCGCACTAGAGTGGAAATAATGAGTGGATAGCAGGCCAAACGGTATGGGCTTCAACTTACGTCTAAGATTCCATCTGCGGGCAGAGTCCGCACAAAGCCGCGGCGGTTCAGATCCCATAACATGATATGGCCGTCTTTGGATGCGGACAGCAGGGCGCTGAAGGAACGAGACACGGCAAGCACGGTTACTGGTGCGCGGTGGCCAAAGAGCGATCCAATGGGTTGCAAGTCAACCGCTCTCGAGGTCGCGGTCACCGTCCACAAGGATATCGTGCAGTCCGCACCACAGGTGACGAGGGTTCTTGAGTCTGCAAAGCTGGCATGGGAGAGCTGACCGACATGAAGGTGCTCAAAGTGGCCCAGAAGCTGCAAGATGTGAGTAGAGGAGAAACGAAATCACTTTCTGGAAAAGGGAAAACATACCTTGCGACTGTCCGTCGAATAGAAGCGTACACTTCCATCGACGAAACCCCACTCCATATAGTGATCATAGGTTGGAGGGACATTGAGTCGGAGTGCAGCAGTGCATAACAAACGGTCCTGTTTCATGCACAGAGTGGCAACACGTTCCTCGATATCTGAATGCAAAAAGCAAGACCATTAGTGGGGGTAGAATTAGCAGGAGCAACGATGTATGACTTACCAAGAAGAGACAGCGGCATCTGGGTCAGGGACTCGGCAAGAGTATCCAGCCGGGGCACACGGTACCGCTGATCCTCTCTTTGAGGATGGGTACGCTGGAAGATCTGCCCAGGTGTTTGTCCAAAATTGTGAATGATACCAATAGTTGCCAATCGCTCCATCGGATCATCAATGGCATCAAGATCTTTGGCGCCCTTGTAGGAGAGATGATGGAATACATTGACAGCTTCGACGGCAGCCTCGCCCTTTTGCTTGCTGCCAAAGACAAGATCAATCCAATGATGCAAGTTTTCAGAAACATAAGGACTCTCAAGAGCCTCTCGGTGCTTCTCGATGAAAATCTTCGGATCACCTTTAGCCCAAGGTGGAAGCTCAACCGAGTCAATTGCCGTCGTCATGTTCTGCAGTAGTCCAAAGTCGTATTTGTTGGAGTTTACGAGAAACTCGGGTAGATAGAAGAACTCGGGGATCAGCTCTCGCACATCTGTCATATTGCCCCGCGATGCAGACTCCCAGGTCTTGCGAATCGAGTAGAAAAGTCGATCTGCATGGTCGAACGTACCGCCTTGCAAAAGCAAATAAGACTTGACAAAGGGCTGCAGGCGAATGAGGTAGGAGCTGACAATCATGGCAGATGAATAGTGGGTGCCATAGTGAAATGGCGGAGATTTGTCGTCACCCATCTCGGCAAAGGCATTGTAGCGCTCTCGGAAGCCTACCTCCCTTTCCGGAGTCTGACAGCCCATGGGCTTGGACAGATCACGGAATGTCTTAGGGTTCGTCAAGTCAAGTTCCTCGCTAGTGTAGTCTGCCAGAACCCAGGGAAAGACAGGGTATTGGGTCAAGTCGTTGAAAGTCCGACCAGCAAGAGTGTTGATCAACATTAAGTAATGGAAATTCGAGATCTCGCCGCGAACCCATTTCCGCGTGGCCGGAATAGATGGCAAATGTCCAAAGACGCTGGCGAATTTAGAACCAAGGGATTGCGGTGCATCTTCCTGACTGCGAAGAGTCTCGAACCTCCAGATATCCTCGGGCCGCGAGTGCCCTGCGCTTCCGGTTACTTGCGGGGCCTTGTGGCCGAGTTGATTGCACAAGTTGTCCCGCACTGGCGCCGAGAAGAACGTGAGGAGATAGCTGGTGCCATCTGTGAAGAAGATTTCCAAGGCAACGTCACGGAAGAGGAACCGACGCTTGGATACACTGACGAGATCCGACCACTTCCAACTTCTTGTCTCGTGTTCTTGCGAACGACGGTCGTTCGACTCCCGTCCAGCAATCATTCGCACGTATGGGTCACGCTCGTCGGGAGGGGCTTGCCAGACGTTCACGATTTCACCATCAGCGCGCTGGAAGAAGTTGTCGAGAATGTAGATGCAATCTTTTCCAAGAATCAAAAGACCCTCCACGGCTTCCAGGCCGATGATCCTTGACATGTTGCACACATTCTGAACCTGGTCGCCACGATGGAGAGATCGCATGACTCTGCGGTTCTTGTCTTCATAATCTTCAATCTCCAGCTTTGGGTCGTCGATCATTTCGAAGTTTTCTTCAAAGCCGCTGCGGTCATCTGAGTTGTCTGCATCGCCATCTTGCTGACTGGGTTCCGAATTTTCAAGCTCCGCAGTCATCGTCGTAGGTGTCGGAGCTACATCACCTGCCGAAAGTGCACGTATGCGGGTATTAAGCTTCGGTGCCGGTGGTTCAGATGCCTTTCGCTTAGGCTGGTAATCCTGTCGCTCGCCAGAATCATCAGGAACTACGCGCAAGCGCATACGGCTTCGACCTTCAGTCTGATCGAGTCTAAATTTGCGCTCCTTCTCTTCCGCAAGAAGACCACCAGGTCGTCGCAGATCGACCAGCAGATTGGAGAAGGCTGACCACATAAAACTGGAGTTGTCTTGAAGATCCTGGAGGAATCTCTGAGATTTTAGAAACTCCGAGGCCGAGATGTTTGAAATCCAATGGGGCAGAGTAGCATTGTGCTTTCGGATGACATCTTCATCATACTTCTCCAGCTGGGCCCATTGCTTCAGCTTGTCCTTGCGCTTAGTGATTCTATTCTTGGCAGATTCTTCGCTCTTCGAGTTTTCGTCATGAACAAAAGTCTCCCACTGCCGAGACAAGATGCCGAAGAATAGCGCATCAAGGTCATCTCGCTGGTCATCAATCCACTGTAAGAACGACTCATCATCCAGTCCCGCAAGAGCCTCAAAGCCCTCAGAAAGTCGGCGTTGGAGGCTGACAGGCCCGTGACCGAGAAGATTGGCTACTTCATCAGGCTTTTGTACCAAGATGGTTCGCCAGAGGCTAGCAGCAGCCAAGCGGATATCCATTTCAGTGCTGATGAGCTTGGTGTACAGGAGATAGCAGAGAAGCTGGAGGTGTTTGGACTGTGTCTCCGCGGCAGCGAGAAGCACAACTTGCCAGTAATTTAGGCGCTTTAGGACCGGCAAAGTCTCAGCGTAGTCCGCTTCTGACAATTGGAACAAGACAATCTTGTACAGCGTTGAATGCATTGTGGACACGGCTTGGCTGCAGAGGCGAATGCTCTTCAGATGGGACACGTCGGGACGTTGAAGATACTCCAGAATCACGCCAAGGTACTCAAGGCTGGCGACTGCCCCATTGATGAACCACCCTTCGTAGACAGCCTCCGTCAGGTGTGTGGCAAATCGTGCGAGATTGGTCAAAGCGCGAGGCTCGTGAAGAAGACGAGGTTGAGATGCGGGTACTTCCTTTAGTCTGGACATGAGGGAATCAAAGATCCATGAATTGAAGTAAGCCTGGTGTTCAAGGAACCCAGCTGGGGTCTTCTGATACAAGCCCAACCCTGAGAAGTCTTTTCGCTCCAGCAGCTGATCCTCGAACACGTCGAGCACAAGGGCAGCGATAGCCTTGACAAGCGGATGGCCCGTGGTAGCACCCTCCCCTGAGAAGTTGAGGTTCACAATTCGGCGAATTCGCGCCGCCGAGGGCTGATACTTCATCTTGTCAGAGGAAACGATGATGAAAGAGGATCTGCGTTGCAGAGAGTCCGTGCTCTCGTCAGGGCTCTCAACAGAGTCAATCAGACTCGGCTGCAAAGCTGTAGAGACGTTTCCACGACTAGAGCGGGGCCGAAAGACCAGATTGCTGTCGTCAAAGCTCAGGCCACCATATCGAGAGCTCATCTCAGCATCCGGGCTGATGGAATCCACGCCAACGACGGTGGGGTAGAGAATGGCGAGGAGCTCCTGGACATAGCTAGAATGTGTTGTAAAGTCTTGAAAGTTTTGTGATCGGGCAGATAATCCTTTCAAGCAGTCAACCACGGATGACACAAGGAAAAATCCATGTGCAGGCCGCTCAGCTACAGCAATGTCTGGTACAAAGAGTCAGCTAAATTCTCATACCAAGCACACCGCGTAATTTCGGAAACATACCATCCAAGCTGTGTAATGACATTTGTGGCTTTGTTGAGCTGCATCCCGGTTTCAAGATCTCCCGATCGCTTGTTTCACTCGTCAATACAGAGCTCCTGAGTCCACTCTTAAGCATGCCCATGATGACCGGAAGCATTTCCGGAAAAGCGATTCGCAGATCTCCGTCAGCCAGAAACATATTGATCAGTGTTGGGGCATCAAATGGCCGGTCAAGGTTCATAAGAGCAATGTCCTGTCCAAAGAGAATAGAAAAGCAGATCGGCCACAAAGCAGGAATGTTCCACCATCTCCTCAGGCGGTGCTCAAGCGCAGTATATCCTCCATTTTTGTCGGAGAATTTCTTACTATAGCCACTTCCATGGACAACAAGCAGCCTGGCAAGAATCTTGACTGCGTGTACGACAATTTCAGGCTCGTCTTCACAAGAGAGGTAGAGAAGCCACTGCGCATGATGTTAGTCTGAATGCTTACACAACATGTACTCCACGACGAACCTTGTTCGTTACTGCCTTGGCAAATTTCCTTAGTGGCGTTGGGTCCGCGACATTGCAGAGCATTGTAGAATAAAGCCGTAGCATCTCTATGCCCAGCGTGATGCCGGACACGTGCTTTCCCAGGTCTGAACTGGATGAAGGGGATCGAGACGAGCGCGTGGCAAACCGAATGCTCTTCTTCTTCTGGAGGGTAGAAGATGGTTTCGGTCGATGAAGATTATACGTTATAGATAATGCCAGGGAGCGGAGCATATCCGGTGACAGGTTACTCTCTAAAAGAGCTCTAAAGGAGGCAATACATGGACCCAAAGTCTCCTTGGTCAGTTCACCCCCTTTCAGAGTTTCAAGCAATTTCTTATTGACGCCTGCTGTCATTAGCAATGTACTTTGACCCGCCATAGTCTCTTTGAGATTGCAAATGAAGGATGGATGAAACGTACGCATGCGGCCAAAGCGCCTGGCATTGAATCGGTGGTAGTTGCTGTCGGAGACAAAGGTGCGGAATTGCGAGTAATATAGATCAAGCACCTGCGGTTCTCCATAGCGCCAGACGTCCATATCGACAAGCAAGACCCGATAGGCCAGCGGGTTTGAGATGATAGAGTGGTTGGGGTGCTTGAAGTCGTAGCCCACGAAGCTCAGGGTCAAGCGCAGAAGTTCAAACATCAAAGTGTTGAGCTCATCGTCATCAGTGCTGACAGCCGTTGACCTGCCGGCGTTTGGTCCATTACCAAGCTGGAATCCGAGCTTCTCTCGCAAGAGGACTGCCAAGATGCCGTAACCATTTTCTCGTTCCATGGCTTCACTGTTCCTCCAGTTATCTTGCACGGCTTCGTAGAGCGCCTCCACGGCCAGGCGAGTAGTCTCCGCGGATTTGGCCGCCTGGACTAGACTGAGATGGACCGCAGCACAGCCGCCCAAACACCAGCTGGCATCATCCAGGGACCAAGGAACTGCAACAACAGGATCGCCCGTCAAGACACCGACGCCTTGCGGTTGCGTCAATCCATCGTTGATGGCTGGGGTACCTCCATTCACCGCGACTGCATTGCCTCCAGCTTTTGTCAGCTGCCGCAAGCTCTTTGCTGCTTGCCGGGAGAGGCATTTGATAAGTTGTGACTCGTCCACGTTATTGCTGTCATCATCGTCCAGGACTGCAACTGGAGATAGATTGATCAAAATCGAGCCCTCGCGAATCAGCGTGCTTGCTCGCCTTCGGATGGCCGTGACGATCTCGGAATCCTCCTCTTTTCCAGGATGCAAATGTTCATTGCGCAGATTAAGAGTGGCAGAAGCCTTGTAGGTTTGGAAGGATCCTAAACAATCTTGGAAGTTTCCGAAATATCGAGGACCAAGATTGTAGAAGACAGCTACCAGATCGTCGCTGTACGCCTCATCAAAAAGCATACCATTCGCAAGGGACCATCGAGAGGTGGATACGCCTTTCCCAAGTCGCATAGCCAGATCTTGTGGGGTTCCAAAGAAAGCCTGAATCCGAGGTGAGCGGTGAGGGTGATTGCTTGTTGGTACAGAAGGGTACTCGATCTTTAGTTGCTCCACAAATTCGCCATCAATGAAGAGTGAGGCTCGTGAAGACGACGCGGGTCTTGCTTTTCGATGAACAACACATATATGATACCAGCGGTTAGCCTCAAAAGTTGTCGACTTGAATCGTATACTCGGCCGTGGCCCTCGGATCGATGTCTGAAGAATGAATTTGTGCGTGTCTTTCTCCACGTAAGCGAGAACGAAGCAGGTCTGACTCGCATCGAAGGCGCCAAAAATTGTAGTGTGCGTATTGAGATCAAAGTCATCGAATCGCACCCATGCGGCTAGAGTATACCCAGCGGAGGCACTAGGTGGGAAAGGGCGACCTAGTGTAGCGAACTCGACCGAACAAAAGCCGTGTAGAGACAGGTCAAATTGTATTGATGGAGGTTCTTTGGAATATTTGAGAGCCGACAAGAGGAAATTGAGGGCTTGAGAGTTTTCGTGAGAACGGCGGTACAAAGACACGGCATCTTCCAGGCTGTTCAGTCCCTGGACACTGAGATACCGTGCTAGGTCCAGATAGAGGTCTTTTTCTGTGTCGGACCGGCCGTCATCGAACAAGAGAGGGAGGATAGTGGTGAGCATCCCAGTGGCATGCAATGCCACGACATTCCTTCGGGATTGCGTAGCCAATTGACCTAGGCAGGCCGGAAGGGCGAGACGGATAACTTCATTTCCCGATAAGGCAGATTCTGTCACCCAAACACGGATCAAAGGTCCTAAAAGCTCCGGCACCTCGACTGTCTCTGTAGATCCCATGTACTGATCGACAGCGGCGCGGACCTCCTTTGGTAAAATCGGGTTCTTGGTCCGTGGAAACTTCGCACTCAATGCGACGAACATCCCCGCAACGGACTCTTGACACAACGCCGCGGCCAAAATGGCGCCGTATAGCTGCTGGGCATCGGTTTCGGTCTGGTCTATCTTCCCCACCAAGACCGTTAAGGTGTGCTCCAGAGCCGCAGTCCCGCCGCCAACGATCCGCCGCGCAAAATATCGCTTGTTGCCAAAATGGTCCTTCAATCCCTCAGCAAGTGTTCCCAGAGCGTCTTTGTAGATCCCAATGACGCTTTTTCGGTCTTCTTTGGACAATTCGGTGGTATCGTAGAGCTCCGCAAGCCGGTCAGCAAGCTCCAGGAGAGTCTGGAACCCCGCCAGCTGGCGGAAGGCATCCTTTGCTGCTCGAGGGTGTTCATTATCGATAAAAGTATGGCGGAGGCGGAGTAGAGGTTCGGTCGCCGTCAGTGCTTGAGGGAGGGCCAGCGGCTCCTCGGCTGTGAGAGTCCTGAGCTGTTCAACGGTGGGTGCCAGCTCCTCCGCTAATCGCTCGGACGATCCGGAGAGGGAGGAAGGGAGGAGGGGTGGCGGAGCCATAGCCGAATCTTATCCACGACCGGACCGATGGCGTGTGACCACCAGAGACCGTGAATGCGCGATTGGCGTGTTGAGGGAGGCGGTCTGCATTGGCATGTGGCATGTGCTGATGGTTGTTTAGCGGGTCCGAATGAGAGGGTGCAGAGATGCCATCCGAGGAGACAGGCCAAGCAGAAAGTGAGAGTAAATAGCGACTTTCCAGCTGGCGGGATAAGCGACGAAGCTGCCCCAAAATGGATCGACGCAATTTCCAGCGGGGGAAGGAAGCCGCAAGGAATCAGGTGACCGCGGGGCGCAGGAGTTGGGAGGTTGTCAACTTGTCTGTTGCAGCTTGCTGTTTCAAACTTGGGACACAGGGCACAGGCAAGCAGGTTGGCGTCGGTCGAGGATGAGTGGGCCTTCGGCGGTCCCCTCACCAACCTCCCACGTCAGGGCGATTGTCGAGATAAGGCACGATAAGAGACTCCCCATTGATTATAGTTATACAGTAAGTGTGATAAACGCTGGCCAGCCTGGCCCCAAGTAACTACTCCGTACATACTGTAGTTATGGTGCATACTACAGTCATACTACAACGCTGTATTGTACCATCGACTTATAGCGTTGGCATAGATTACGGTATTATCATCTCTAAAGCATACCAGCCACGGATTATTACTGTAGTTCTCGCAGTTCTCGCTGTAGGCAGCCAGCGGAGGAGGAACTTTCAGCCGCCCCAATGATGACCCAATAATCGCTCGGGCTCTCCGCACCTAAAGAGGGCGCTCTGGTTCCATTGAGGGGTTTCCGAGCACCTCAGACAAGCGGGGCGGTTGCGACAGGGTCACAGTACCCGAGTAAACCATGGAGAATGGAGTACCTCGCATCATCTGAACAGTCAGTGGAAGCACGCGACGTCGGAGATCAAGTTGCCTTGCGGATCGTCGTGATCACATTGCTCTCGAGTCTCCTGTGCGACCAGTGGAGCTGCCAGGTACCCGGGGGACCAGATAGTAGATAGCAAATACAGTACAGTAGTCCTCCTTCATGACAGGTAATCTTTCACGGGTTTGATCACTGAGTAACATAGTCGCCTCAATCCAAGTCATTGACTCATCCGGATTCCGTCGCAATAATCAGGGCTTAAGCAAGCCCTCCTTGCACAGCCCTGCTCGTGTGCCCAGTAACCACCCCTTAGGTAATCAGCGTCTCCGAGGACCCCCGTGACCCGTATCAGGGCGTATCGCCCATCCCCGGTCTTCGATGACTCCACCATGATCGACGCCCAGTGCCAATCGACCGCTTATCTGTCACCCGTCCAGGTCTAGTATCCCCCGTATCGGAGCGTATCTAGGCTGTATTTGGCCGTATTGAGCGGTATTCCCCCCGTCATCGCCCGCTTGCATCATGCTTTCTCCGCCTTCCCTTCGCCCTTAGATAAGGTCCATGACTCCATGGTCCAGTGACACCACCTCCTCATCGCTCCTCATCTCCTCTTCCCTCTCTCTCTCCTCCTCCCATCCCATCTCTGCCCGATACCCTCTTCGACATCAACCCCCATCACTTACCTGCTCTATCCTTTATTCTTTCCTTATTGATTCCTTATCCTTCGTTGTCCTGACCAAAGCCGACCGTCATCATGAAGGGCTTCCTGGGCCTAACACTGCTCCCGCTGCTGGCAGCTGCGTCTCCCACCTGGACGGAGTCCATCCACAACGGGGCAGCCCCCATCCTCTCATCTACGAGTGCCAAGGAGATTCCAGACTCCTATATCGTCGTGTTTAAGAAGCATGTCGGTGCTTCGGCGGCGTCTGCTCATCACAGCTGGGTGCAGGACATCCACGCCGACAACGTCCGTATGGAGCTGAAGAAGCGCTCCCTCTTCGGCTTTGACAACGATCCCTACTTGGGTCTGAAGCATACCTTCCACGTCGCTGGCTCTCTGATGGGCTATGCTGGCCACTTCCACGAAGATGTCATCGAGCAGGTCCGCCGGCATCCGGATGTGAGTAGGCCCCCAATCTCTCTGTGTACATGATAAGACCATCCCCATCTGACTGAATCCCCCTTCCCCGCAGGTCGAGTATATTGAGAAGGACTCAGAGGTTCACCACTTCGAGACCCCGGCTATCGAGAAGAACGCTCCTTGGGGTCTAGCCCGTATCTCTCACCGCGACAGTCTCTCCTTCGGTAGCTTCAACAAGTACCTGTATGCTGAGGATGGTGGTGAGGGTGTTGATGCGTATGTAATTGATACCGGCACCAACGTCGACCACGTCGACTTCGAGGGCCGTGCCACCTGGGGCAAGACTATTCCCCAGGGTGACGCGGATGAGGATGGCAACGGCCACGGCACCCACTGCTCTGGCACTATCGCTGGCAAGAAGTACGGTGTGGCTAAGAAGGCCAAGGTCTACGCTGTCAAGGTTCTCCGCTCCAACGGCTCTGGCACCATGTCCGATGTCGTCAAGGGCGTTGAGTGGGCTGCCGAGGCTCACATCAAGAAGTCCAAGGACGCAAAGAACGGCAAGGTCAAGGGCTTCAAGGGCAGCGTGGCCAACATGTCTCTTGGTGGTGGTAGCTCGCGTACTCTCGACCTCGCTGTGAATGCCGCAGTTGACGCTGGCATGCACTTCGCCGTCGCTGCTGGTAACGACAACGCCGATGCCTGCAACTACTCCCCCGCTGCCGCTGAGAAGGCCGTCACTGTCGGAGCCTCCACCCTCGCTGATGAGCGCGCCTACTTCTCCAACTACGGCAAGTGCACTGACATCTTCGCTCCGGGCCTGAACATCCTGTCCACCTGGGTCGGCAGCAAGTATGCCGTCAACACCATCTCCGGAACCTCCATGGCCTCTCCCCACATTGCCGGTCTGTTGGCCTACTACGTCTCTCTCCAGCCTGCTTCCGACTCTGCTTTCGCTGTTGAGGAGATCACCCCCAAGAAGCTCAAGAACGCCCTCATCACCGTCGCTACCTCCGGCGCTCTTACTGACATTCCCTCTGACACTCCCAACGTAAGTCAAGTCCTCGGAAGTACTGTGGAATGTGAAATCCATAGCTGACATCATTCTAGCTCCTCGCCTGGAACGGCGGTGGCTCATCCAACTACACCGAGATCCTTTCCAAGGGTGGCTACAAGGCCGGTGCCACCGGTACCGTCAAGGATCGTCTCGATGAGCTCGTTAACAAGGTTGAGGAAGTCCTGGCTAAGGAGCAGAAGGTCCTGAGCCACGAGCTCGGTGCTATCTACAGCGAGATCAAGGACGCTGTGAGCGCTTAGAGTAGACACATGATCGAGACCTGTCTGGGACGGGCCGATTCTCACAGGCATTTTGGACGGATGGATTAACACTGGCGCAGATTACTTGTTCATTTTGGCTTTGACTTATTCTCCTTTACTTGTTTATCTCCTTTTTGGGTGGGTCATCCAACGCATTCGGGCTATTACTCCCCACAGACTGTCATTTGCTCGCTGTCTCTTCCGCTCGTCTCTTTTATTGCTATACGCAGTATCCTTTTTTGGTTTATTACTATACATTTAAACCCCGATCTAGATTTCGATTAGGGATCACATCCGCATTCTCAGTAAACTTCCTTTGTATGTCTGCTTCTTGCCGTTGAATTCCTCGGGTGTAGTGGAGACCCGCCGCGCTCCGTGGTACTATGGTGAAGGTCTAAGCTGCACAAGGCACGAAAGAGCTCTGACCCAGATTGAACGTCACTATCCATACCCTACTATACCTCATTCATACCATTCGAAGTCGGCCTTTTCGTTTCTTTTCTTGTTCCCAAGTACCACTGGGGTTCCATGGTCCTGCCCAGGCTGCTCTGGGCACTACTACATTTATGTGCTCTCGATGTCGGACCGACGGTCAAGTCTAGGATCGAAATAAAACCGACAGCAGCGAGATGAAACCTAGGCAGCAAGTTCAATCGTGTAAGGGATATCCTGATCATGCTATATCGTTCTTCCTCTCGGTAAGAAGCGTCGGCCTTCAGGAATTTGTGATTGATGTGACGAGTACAAGTGAGGGAATGACGTTCCAATTAAAAATCGGACTGCTAGGGCTGTTTCAAAAGGGATAGGTCGTAGGAGGCTCTTCTGCCCCTCTCTCTTCAACCATGTCCTTTTTCCTCCTGAGCCCCGACTTGGTTCGTCTTCATATCTTTCACTTCATTTTTCGTCCCTTTCACCCCGATCCTCCACATCTCTGCTTGTTCTGAGGCCATACTTACCGTCCTTAGAACAGTCTTCTTGGAACACCACAAATCCGACATCATTTAAGAGTCAACATGGGTGAACAGATCTCAGAATCTGACAAAGGCCCGTCGAGCTTGTCGAGGGCTGCTTTCAAAGCAGTCTGCAGTCGACTCGAGAAGTCCATCACTGCTGAGAAAGCTTCTGCATCTTTTGCTTGCGGGGGGATCATACCTGTCAAAGGCAGTGTCGAGGAAGTACGGAAAACTGTTCAGGTCAAGCCATCTGGACCCATCAACGTCTTCTGGGCGCGCAAAGACGAACCAGGAGCACAACAGCTTATACTTCCCCTCGGCGTATCTGTCCCTCTTGACGACTCCCCTAACTCCCCCGCTCGCCTTCGCCAACTGGTCGCGGACTGCGAGGAGGCGGAATTTGGCAGAGGCCAAGAATCTGTCTTGGACCCAAAGTATCGCAAGGCTGGGAAACTCGCACCTCATCAATTTGCGAGTAGCTTCCATCCGGCAAACTTTGGTATCGTTGAGCGCGTTGAGCAGGTCCTTCTCCCAACGCTGAACGAGCTGGATGGGGACCTCCTGAAGATTCGTCGAATGGGCATGGAGCTTTACAAGTTAAATGTTAGTTGATCGTATCGAGATTAATTTCCACACCTTTTACTGATCTTATCACATTGTTCGATAGGTCTACTCCGGTCCTTCCGGTCTGTTCAAGAGTCACGTCGACACCCCGCGCTCAGACAACCAGATTGGGTCCCTAGTTGTGTGCCTACCATCCCCTTTCCAGGGCGGAAACCTGATTGTACGGCATGAGGGCAGGACAGTCGATTTTGACTGGCAGCACAAAAGTGCCGAGACAATCCAGTGGGCCGCTTTCTACAGTGACTGTGAGCATGAGATCAAAACGATCACTCAAGGTGAGCGGATCACCTTGACCTACAATCTGTACGCGGTCACCGAGAGCCTTGATAAGGGCAACCGCCTGGGTGCAATCGTTGATCCGAGATCATTGCCATTGTACGGGGAGTTCAGAAGTCTGCTAGGGATGCCTGGGTTCATGGCGAAGGGTAAGTGCCTCGGCATCTATCAGCGTAAATCAGCATACTCATGATTGTGTCGGTAACTCTTACAGGCGGGGTTCTTGGATCATTCTGCTCTCATGCTTATCCACACGCATCATCCGACGTTTCGGTTCTACTTCCTGGTGGCCTCAAAGGAGCAAACTTGGTGTTGTACTCTGTGTTGCACTCTCTCGGGATTGAAGTTGAGGTGCTGCCTGTAGTGATCGGACACGGATACAAAGAGAGAGACCACTGGAGCGAAACCGAGTTCAGGGAGGAGGACGGTGAGGACGGTGAGGACGGTGAGGACGGTGAGGACGGTGAGGACGGTGAGGACGGTGAGGACGGTGAGGACGGTGAGGACGGTGAGGACGGTGAGAGCGACACCAACAATACAAGTGGAAGAAGGAGAAAGGACGACAAGAAGGAGAAGAAGCGGAAGATGGACGATGATGCCTGCTACACATACTATGAACCAGCTAAAAAGGCACGGGTTGGGTCGTGCTTGAGGCCTTACGTTTCAGCCAATACTATGGGAGAGGAGTCATTTACCGACGTAAGTATATGCGGTCCTGTTGGACTCATCCCCATATACTAATTCGATGTTTCAGATCCTGAATAGATGGTGGCCGACACGGAAGTACGAGAAGAATATTACGTGGATCACAGCCCCACGGCCTGAGAACTTGCAGGAGGTAATGACCTTCATCGCTTATGGAAATGAAGCGACCCAAGCCCAAATGTACTCGTATGCTGCAATCATTGCGGTCATTCCTTCGTGGGATGATCGTCAAAACCTGCTCGAAAAGCTGGAAGGTTGAAATAACCAAGGATTGAGAGGCAATGGATTGGAATGCATGAGTTGCTGCGGATAGCTGAATTTGTTGCATCTTGCTCTGTTGCTTGGTCACTATATTGTCTCTGGGTTTCAATGCCAGTGCCCGTGTCTGTTTTATCCCCTTCCACTACATCTTGCCATGTAATTGGATACTTCCGTACACACCTTCCGGTAGCCACCTCAGAACGCATGGTATGAAATTGTCTTGCTAGCGAGTTCTTCAATATTGTCTGATTTATGGTGTTACTAACTTGACCCCAATAAGTTAGATAGTTAGTTTATCCTATATATTGTACGTATACAAGATTGCTTCTATCTGGGATCTACCTCTTCTCATCTACTTTCATATCACAAGCACAACGGGTTCCATCGGTGCCGCAACCGCCGTGAGCAAATTACTCAGTCTCTTTGCATCCCAAACCGCACACGCCATCTGGATCGCCGCAACAGAAGTCACCAGTCCCCGGGAGATGTTCGGCTCGCATGCGAAATGGTTCCATCCCGGTCGTGCGGCACAGAAAGGTCTTCTCACTGCTGTTCTCGCCGCGGAGGGGTTTACGAGTTCGACGACCGCACTGAAAGCGAAGCGCGGCTGGTCGAATGCAGCACTAGCACCAGCTCAATGAGTAGATGGACGGATCTCGCCGTCGGGGCGGTAGGAGATTTGTTGGAATACGTACAAGCCGTTTCATTGTGGGATTGTGGTTCAGCCCGTTATTGAAGGATGTATCCAATTGCACAACAAATTAAGGCAAGCAGGACTTTCAATTAAGGGCGTTCAGTCCCTGGAGGTAAATTTTCATTCACTCATCGTCGAGATGACGGGAAATGTTGCGCCGAAGGACGGGCTGGAGGGCAAAGTCAGTGTTTACCATGGCGGTGCAGTCGGGTTATTTTTTGGGAATGCTATGCCAGGGGATTACGAAGATGATGTTGTAACCGACCCGGAAGTTGTTGTTGTTTGTGAGCGTATCGGGGTCGACGTTGATAAAGCTGTGCGGGCAGATAAGTGAGGCATCACGGCATGCTTGTGGGTCATCGGGCTAGAGAAGTCAGGACGGTGTATGTTAAGCACGCGGTGGGGAAATTTGAGCGGCCCATAAGCGGTGCCCCAGTGACTGAGAAGTTTATGGTTCAGAAGGCGCCGGTTCCAGGCCAGGAGAAAACGGAAAGAGCAAACCAGTGGTGTTGGGATTTGGAGAGAGTAGCCGATTGCGTTGTATCAACGACATTTTGTAGATGCCCTGGAAGGAGCCCACGATTGAAGGGGGGGAAAACCCTTGTTATCATACGAACAGCATCCATATACATCTCAAGACTGGAAGGTGAAGCGCAGTCCAGGATCCATCAAAGTCAGTTACGCGGCGGACTAGAGCGTTGCATGTCTAGAGCTAGAAGCTTCCCTGAAGTTTCAGCAACGATTTAGACAAAAATGATATACAGTATAGAAACGTCTGCGACCTCTTCTATCTCGTCGTCGATGGGTGGAACAACAGGTTAGCCTTCTCTTTCTTCATATCCAAGCCGTCTGTGGAAGGTGTTATTGTCTGCGTGACACGAAAATTTTTGGGGGGCATGAAACTATGAAAGTGGATTGTCCATTGAACATTCCCAAGAAAACTGTCCCCCCATCTAAGAACCCGACCAGCTTGTTTCCAGGTCTTGTTGTTTGACCTGGTCCCACCGTCCCGCTCGTTCTGTGCCTCGACCACGTTCTAAGCTAAGCGTTCAAGCGGGACAGCACCACAGACACTGCCTAGCGCCTACCATGATTGGAACTTCTAGCCGCGCTGTCTGCCTGGTCTAATTCACCACGTCTGAAATGGTAGTCAAAGTGGCAGCTCATAGCTAGCGAGAACTTTGCCAGCGGGTATCGACTTCCATAATGTACACGGATTACACCAGGCTGGTGGGCTTGGCAAAGCCCCCAGTCTACAACTCTACGGAGTACATGCACTCCACACACTGCCCCACAGGGATGTTAAGCGGCAGGAGTCAAACACCGAGCCTCGGAGTTCCCTCAGGCAACTTTGATAAACTTTAACTGTTGAGTTTTCCATGACGCGGGCCGATGAAGAGCAGCGAGGCCGAAAACTTTCCCGTTTGCCATACACCGGCCCGGGAGATGTAGATTAGGGCGACGACGATGTCATGGATGTCGATATGAATGTGTACAACTTTGAGGGACGTCTGATGGACAATCCATAGGAATGCTCTGGTTGGCTTCGCTTGCCGAGGCGCTGCAAGGAATCCAGGTTCGCGAGCCCAACAAGCCTAGTCTTTTCACTCGGGTTTTGCAAATCCAGTCGGCGTCGGTGTCTGCCAGGTCAACAACCGTAGACTCGAGAGGCGTTCAAACTTCAGACTAGTATCCATACTACCCAGCAACCAAGATGTCCCGACTCCCCAGGGTTCCAAGTTTTCAAGACCGAGGTAAGCAGGGGTAACCGTGTTTAGTTGATGCTTTCTCCGCATTTTGAAGTCCAGCAACTTGCAAGTGGGCGATTCGCCGAGGTTTCTCCCCTGCGGAGTATATCTCCGTAAGACTAGGGATCTAGAAAACCTTAACTAACAAGCGTCTGACAAGATGACCAACTCAATCTGTCCAGGTCGAGTCCTTGCCGTCTGTTTTTGCTCGGCCACGTGTGAATTCAGTGTCAGTATTCTTTCGACTTCCGATCTGCAGTTTGACTCGAAACTGTTTTTGTAGTCGACAAAATCCCGGACAAAGTCAACCTCGCCCGTGAACTTAGTCCAATGCATATAAGGCCTGACGAAAACAAGACCCTAACATATCATTGGAACGGAGTATTTGCCGGAGAATTAGGGTTCACCACCACCCGCCTCCAACGCCACTAAGACTTAATTGAAGGTGTCCAAGCCCAAGGTTGTTCGAACTTCTTGAGTTTATCTTTTGAGACCCTAACACGGTGGCGCCTTGAAGGCGCGGAGATGGCTGAAGCATATCCAGAACAAGAAGGTGTTGATCACTTGATTGAGACGGGCAGTCCATCAACGAGCATGCGAGGTGTAGCTGAAAAAACGAGGCTACGCGACTTGGGAAATATCAGGTCGTCTGTGAACGACAGTGCAGTAGCGATTATGCAAAGATAACTTAGCGCAAGCCCCCTGTGAATATGGATAATCGTTGTGAATATGGATAATCGTTGTGAATATGGATAATCGTTGTGAATATGGATAATCGTTGTGAATATGGAAACTCGTAGGAAAACTAGGGCAATCGCGCTCCATGTCACTTAGTAGGCGCCAAAGGCCTGAAGAGGCAACTTATTCGAGCGAAGCTTAATCTGTTGGCCGCCGTGGCTGCGTGTGACCTTCCTCGCAAGCACTTGAAAAGGGAATTCAGACACTCTCGTGGCTATTGCGGGGCGCACACGGCGTTGTGAGAGTTGACCGACCACATCCCGGGTATCATGACAGATTCGGCAAGGTTCAACTGTAAGCATCTGAACACCCAGTATAGTACAGGATAAGCTCGCTGCACGCCCCGGTAGTGTCTGCCCGATCAGGTTCAAGTTCCGCGCCACCACAATCCCTGTACAGCCAAAAAGGTCCAAAACTTGTGCGCGGAAACAGAGTTGGAAGAAGATCAAACGAGTAATTGGTTGTACACGGGAACGGACTCCATCGAGAGTCCCAAGGATCCAACCAGGAAAATAGATCCTGCCCCGCTTTGGAATCCCCCATGGCTCCAGGAGAAGGTTGCTTGCTTCTCGTAATTCTGTACCACCGTACCACGTGCAGATTATTGGACGTGGAGAAGCAGATCTGGGGTAAGCAGGATGCAAGGTCAGTCTGGACTCTGGGGGTTGTCAAAATTCCAGGTACTGGGGTGGGAATACATAAAAAGGGCCTCGATCCCTCTCCTCCTCCCAAGACAAGACTGGTTTTCAAAACCCCTCTTCATTTAGCGACTTACATTCTATAAGTCACAGAAAGGGTCATTTTCGATTATTCGGGCTTCAGTGAGGAGAAAGAAAAGTGCAGATTCTAACCTTAGCTGCTCTCCAGCCCAACTCCGTGTCAAAATGCAGAACAAAGTTGAGGACGGTGGTGTCGAACACCAGGAAGACTTCGTGGGCCATGTTACCCTGAACAAGGAGCCGCAAGGCGCAGTGAAGGAGATCAATACTGCATCTGTGGCTCTATCTGCGGCCGTGGCAGCTCAGCCACCAAGGTTGCTGTCCAAGAACATGATCCAGTGAGTGACCATCTTCGAAGTGGCTGGTTCAATGGGTTCTAACCCAATCGCAGGCTGTATATGATTATGGGTATTGGTTATCTGATCTCTACGATGAACGGATTCGACTCGTCGCTGATGGGTGCCATCAACGCCATGAAGCCGTACCAAGAGTCATTCGGTCTCACCGGTGCAGGTAATCATATCTCCCCTTCCAATTCCCTCACTTTCTCTGAAAGTGCCACAAGTTGCTTACAATTCCATCTACTCTAGGATCTTCAACCGGTTTGATCTTCATCATCTACAACCTGGGACAAATTGCTGCCTTCCCCTTCTGCGGTCTCTTGGCCGACGGCTATGGCCGTAAAGTTTGTATCTTCGTCGGATGCCTCATCGTCTGGATTGGAACCGCCGTGCAGGCACCCGCAAAGACCATGGGCATGTTCATGGGAGGCCGTTTCCTCCTCGGTTTCGGTGCAGCCCTCGCTTCTGCCGCCGGACCAGCCTACACTGTCGAGCTTGCCCACCCGGCCTACCGTGGAACGATGGCCGGTATGTACAACAACTTCTGGTGGTTGGGCAACATTCTTGCTGGATGGGCTACGTACGGCAGCAACCTGCACCTCCAGACCTCCTGGGCCTGGAGAGTCCCTACCATCGTGCAGGCTGGTCTTCCCGGAGTTGTTCTTGTTTTGATTCTCTTCTTCCCTGAGTCTCCTCGTTGGCTCATTGCCCAGGATCGCCGGGAAGAAGCATTAGACATTCTTGCCAAGTACCATGGTGATGGTAAGTGCTCGCTTTTCCACTCGATTGCGCCTTGCATCCAAGCTTTTCTAACACACGGCTATAGGCGACCGCCACAACCCCATTGTTCAGCTTCAGTACCATGAAATCATCGAACAGCTCAGCGCCACTCGCGACGAGAACCCCTGGTGGGACTTCCGTGAGCTGGGCAACACCAAGGCCGCGCGCTATCGCCTGTTCATGGTCATTGCCATGTCTTTCTTCGGTCAATGGTCCGGCAACAACGTCGTCTCCTACTTCATGCCCCAAATGATCATCCAGGCCGGCATCACCGACCCCAACAAGCAGCTCCTCATCAACGCCATCAACCCCATCTTCAGCATGCTTGGCGCCATTTACGGTGCTACTCTTTTGGATAAGCTGGGTCGTCGCACCATGCTCTTGGCCGGTCTCGCCGGTGGCCTGGCTGCCTATGTCATGCTCACCGCGTTCACCGCGCAAAGCGAGTACCACCCCTCGCTCAGCTACGGAGTCATCGTCTCGATCTATCTCTTCGGTATCATCTTTGCCTGGGGCTTCACTCCCCTCCAGACCCTCTACGCCGTCGAGTGTCTCGAAAACCGGGCTCGCGCCAAGGGATCCGGTCTTAACTTCCTGTTCCTCAACGTTGCCATGGTCGTCAACACCTACGGTATCTCGGTTGGTATTGAGAAGATCGGCTGGAAGCTGTACCTGGTGTACATTGCGTGGATCTGTTTCGAGATGTTCATTATCTACTTCTTCTTCGTTGAGACGGCTGGTAAGACTCTGGAGGAGTTGAAGGAAATCTTTGATGCTCCCAACCCTCGCAACGCCAGCTTGAAGAGGACCAAGGTTGAGATTGACGAGTCTGGCACTGTTGTCGGATTGGAGGCGTAATGTCCCTTCCCGGTGTCACTGTTACGGTTTAATGGCTTGATGTTGAATTTTTGCGTGCTTCGTGCGGGCCTGCTGCTTCCGGGTCACTGCCCGAGCACTTATGTGTAATGTACGGAGGCTGACCAAGTCGATTGAGAGAAGTTGGGTAATGTTGTTGAGCCATCGGGCATGGACCACCAACCGGACAGAGACTTGAGAGAAACTCGAACTCTATAAATTCTTACCGCTAGTTCACCAATGGACATTAATTTGTTTCGCTGTACCTAGCTTTGCCGAGGGATGAGAAAAAAGGAGAGTACCTTAGGATGAAGGGGTTAACTAATACCACGGTCTGGCAGACGCTACCTAGTTTAGTCCTGTGATATGCTAAAGCCACAAACGATTTGCCATGGTATTTGCGCTGAGCGAAGGATCAGGTATTGTAGCGCGAGAAGTGCTATTGGTCCGAACGAGAGGCCTAGATGAGACCAAACGATTCCCTACTATCAGGTATTAAGCATAGAAGAGGATCATATTGGCCTAGTATATAAATGAAGGAAGAATTCAACTCGGTAAATGCCACGGAACACCCCATATCTCACGAATTGCAAACACGCCCATGCAAGAAGAACCTAAAATATGCAAAACCCCGAAG
The DNA here is from genome assembly GCA_024706585.1 of Penicillium simplicissimum. Classification (NCBI taxonomy): domain Eukaryota; kingdom Fungi; phylum Ascomycota; class Eurotiomycetes; order Eurotiales; family Aspergillaceae; genus Penicillium; species Penicillium simplicissimum. Next base: position 1,822,116 of record JAMZTW010000014.1, read on the forward strand.
ATGAGAAAGAAAAAAAAAGCCAGCCCACGCGCCGGAATATGCTATGCTATGCAGAGAAATAAAAATTAGACGCGAGAGATATGCCATCCCCGAGAAACTAGTCGCTGCCAGCAGCATGACGAACGTTCTACGCTCACCTAAGCCCTAATCCCGATTCAAGGCGTTTCGTCATCCTCGTCGTCCTCCTCGCTGCCGGAGAACTGGTCCATGTCAAGGTCATCGTCGGAGTCGCTCCCGCCGAACACGTCGCTGTCGACGTCCGACTCGGCCCAAAAGTCGGGCTCCTCCTTCTCAACGTCCTCCTTAGTCACCGTCTCGTTGGCCGGCATCACGAAGTCCGCAGGTCGGTCGGGCTTGGATGCCTCGACGTGATTCTTCACGATGGAGCGGTACCTTTCGGGATTGGTGCGAAACATGACGGCCGCGTCGACGTTGGCGGGGGAGGAGCATTCGGCGTCGTCGAGGAGTGAGAGGATGGAGATCAGGACGGACTCGACTCGTTGAGCAGGGGACCAGCGCTCGGCAGCGGTTTCACCGGATAGTTCATCATCTCCTGGTGGGTGGAGGATGGAGATGCAGAGGCGCCCATCATCATAGATGTTGGGATGGTAGAGAGGCTTGAGAAAGCGAAACTCTGGAATTCAAGAGCGTTGAGTCAGTCTGGAAATTCACGGACAAGGGGAGTGACGGGAAAGTGCGAGTTAAATAACGTGACGGTGAGTCGGGGCACGGGAGGGAGTTGCTATGGTAGCAAACATCAAACGTACCAGGAGGCGAGTATGGGTAGTTCGGCGGGAAAGTCATTCGGGCCTTGAAGTATCCGCCATAATAAGCCGAGTCCTCGTTGAGCACGATCAGGGCGATATCCCACTTGAAGATGTCCTCGTTGTGGAGCTGTGACCGTAAAGAAGCATTAGCGGGAGGTGATCTATACCATAGCGCAAGCGAACGCCTACCTCGATGTTGACCCATTTCTCACATGACAGGGTGCGGAACTCGTTCATAAGGATCCGCTCGGCCATGTTGGTGGTGCTTGACTGGTTGATTTCACAGGGGACGAGACTCTTCTGGTACGGGTTTCGAACCGTCGAGCAAATGCGAGTACCTGAATTAGCCGAGCTGAGAGAAGGAGTCGTGACGGAGAGGCGGAGATGGGCCGATGATGAAGTAGCAGCCCGTTGATTCAGCCGTCGCCCGTGTGGCAATTCTTTCACGTGGCAAAGAACGCCTTGCCAAAAATTTTCCGTTGTTTATAAATGAGTCCCGGGGTATGACTTGGTATATAAAGCAAGTCACATTTAGGCCGCGATGCTGTCAAAGAGCAGGCAGAATTTGCAGGTGACCTGCAGTATCGCCAGGCATGATCAGGCTGCGATCGCATCAAACAGTTGGCAAACGAGACGTGACCAGGCGTTGATAACCAGTGGGGAAACATGCGATAAGGAGCGATCGGCTAGACCGCCTTGACTCGTCTGAGCCTCTAGGTAATCGTCCGCCAGCCGGAGAATCGGCAGGTTCAGAGTTGGTAAACTGACGTGGACGGAGTACATGAACAAGAGTTCATTCTCACTGAGAATGGTACAAGGCCATCCATGTTGAAAATAGAATGATTGTCCGAAGCACATGCTGAGCTTGATAGTCGTAAGGATAGTCATCATGAGCAATCTAGCGGGGTCCATAAGTGTACTAGCCCGTTATTTATGGAGGAGTACGGAGCAGCAACCCACGCGATGCTATCGAGTACTACTCCAACACGGTATAAACTACGGTAGTAAGACTTGCCTAAACTACTCCGTACTCACTGGTAGGTAAATCCGAGGCCCCGACTCCGCTGATACGAGCTTGAGGGGTCCCGGCGTCTCAAGGAGGAGATCGAGTGGCCATCGACTACTCGACTGGGATACTGCGATTGTTAAGCAGCAATAATGCAGGTTCTATCTACTGTAGTTAGTGAGTTACCGAGCTGCAATTACGTATTGCATAAGAATCAACCTTGTTCCGCCTACTTCATACCGCGAGAACGTATAGCTACAAGTCTGCAAGTGCAATCGAGACCAAAAGGGCAGTAGCTTGATTACTATCATATAACCATCTTCATCATAATTAGCTAGTGCTTTGGTCTCGGGAGGCCAATGACACCTCACTCCACCGTGGTGGCTCGTTCCCAGCGACTAAAGTGACTAACCGGGCGGGTTGACCCTCCCCAAAAAACCGCCGCTTTTGGCCGTTGGCGACTTTTGGGAACCCAGACGAAACTTCACCTTCGCCGCCAATCCTCGTCAAACTCTTTCCCCCAGATTATAATCTCGTCCCTCGCCTCTCGTTTTCTTACTTCCCAACATATCAATCGACGTCCAGTGTCCTGCAGCTCTTCAGCAATCCTTATCGGCCCACTTCCTACCTCTTGAGGCCCAGGCCCTGCAGCCGCCCTCGGCACCAACTTGCTCCTCGAAGACGCTGCACTTCCCGCTTTCCCTCGACTTTGCAATGCCAGTCGGGTCCAGCGTACTCGTCTTGGAGGATTGTTGTTAATCTGCAAGGGTGGAGGTTCTATCATCTTGAATTTTTTTATTCCGGGTCGCATTGCCCGTATCTTTATCGCTGGTCGCCGCTCCAAGCTGTTGATCGAGCTGTGACGTTTGGTTGGGAGCTTCCCCCATTGCTTGCACCGCTCTCCCCGGTGAACCATGCTCCCGCATTGTCAGGGCCCCATCTGGGCCATCGATGACCTGTCGCATTGCTTCCAGCGCAAGTGAGTTCCATTGCTTCTCCTTCTCAACCGCCGTGCGACCATGTACCCTGCCACCCGACCGTTTGCCGCCTCGTGAAACCGTTCCACTTTGCTGATCGATCAAATCTGATACAGTGTCTTGCAAGTCTCATTGCCGCTGGCTGCGGCCGCTCTATCCCTACTAATAATCGTCTTCCATCTCACCTATCGCTACGCCAGCACTCGCAAAGGTGTCGCCTACAAAGTTCTTCCCAACGATGCCTCCGATAACGAAAATATTCCCCAAGCTTCGGAAACTGAATCGGATCCAATGCTCCAGCAGGCTGTGCAGAGCGAGCAAGTCGAGCTTGAAATTGACCGCCCCCGCGGTGAGATCGCCGTCGTTGCCCTCGAAATAGCTGCGCTCGTCGGCCAGATTGCGCTTTACGCGGTCATTCTCATCACCCATGGCTGGGGTCGCCATGGAGCTCTCCCCGCAACAGCAGGTCTGATCTCATGGGGTTATATACTTTTCTTGGTTTTGGTCCGGCTACTCCTGTCTAGCATGGATATGTTCTCCGCGCCAAGGCTGTGGACGCATACGGCCATTCTGTACGGTGCCCAGTGGCTCTTCAACGTCATGGTTTTCCGATCCGCAGTTATCCACCCGATTTCCAAGCGCGCCTTGACGCTCAGCAGTGTCCAGTTCTCCCTGAGCACACTGCTTTTGTTGATCGCCCTCACCACTCGTCGAGGTAATAAGCCCGTATTGGTGGAGCGGGAGGATGGATTGGAGCCACCACGTCATCCTATGGCTAGTCTACTATCTCTTGCGACCTTTTCGTGGTTGGATTCGCTGGTTCTCAAGGGCTACCGTCAACCCTTGGAACTCGAGGATGTGTGGAACCTGACCCCCTCCCAGAAGGCCGCTGTGGTTCTTACGGACTTCAGAAAACGGCAAATGAAGGGCTCTCTTGCCTGGAAGTTGATCCGCTACTTCATTGGAACCATCTTGAAGCAGGGCGCTTGGACTATCTTCGCCAACCTTTTCGTCTTCGTGCCGAGTCTCCTGCTCAAGGCCATCCTAGAATATGTTGAAGATCCTCGGTCAACAACCCCGAATGCTGCTTGGCTCTACGCGATTCTCCTTTTCTTCTCCGCAACTGTCCAGGGAGTTGCAGATGGTCAGGCGCTGTGGATTGGCCGCAAGATGGGTGTCCGCATTCGTGCGATCATCATTGGTGAAATTTATGCGAAAGCCCTTCGTCGCAAGGCAGGCGCTGCCACGGATGCCGTGCGCAAGGCTGCGGAAGAGTCGGCTGCACCCATGGATGTCAAACCGAAGAAGAACAAATTGCTCTCATTTGGCCGAAAGAAGAAGGCTGCTGCCAATGGAAATGACGCTGCTGAAACTGAAGCCGCTAAACCCGTCGAGTCGGATCTAGACGAGGCTGCTACACAGGCGAATGTCGGTACGATCATCAACTTGATGGCAATTGATTCTTTCAAGGTCAGTGAGGTTGGTGCCTATCTACACTTCCTATGGGCAAGTGTTCCGGTGCAGGTCATCATGGCCGTAACCTTGCTCTACAAGATTATGGGCTTTAGTTCGTTCGCCGGTATCGCATTAATGGTTCTGATGCTGCCTGTCAACCTCTTCATCGCTCGGCAATTCAACAAGGTTCAAAACGCCATTCTCAAAGGAACTGATGCTCGTATCCATGCGACCAACGAAGTCCTGCAGAACATTCGGATCATCAAATACTTTGCCTGGGAGCAAAGATTTCAAGACATTGTCAACGAGAAACGAAAGGCGGAGCTCAAGTCCCTGCGTCGTCGTTATATCCTGTGGTCCTGCGCTGCGACAGTTTGGTACGGAACGCCGATTCTGATCACCTTCCTGTCATTCTTCCTATATACTGTCGTGGAGAAGAAGCAGCTCACCCCTTCAATTGCATTCCCGGCCTTGTCAATGTTCACCCTCCTGCGTGTTCCCTTGGATCAACTGGCTGACATGGTAGCCCATGTGCAAGAGTCAAAGGTTTCATTGGATCGCGTGGACAAATATCTGAATGAGGAAGAGACTGGAAAGTACGATCAGCTGCGTGACAGCAGCATCGATAGACCTTCTCAGATTGGACTGGAGAACGCGACCCTGACTTGGGGCACCATTAGTCCGCGCCCTGAAGCTCCTTCTCCCTCGGATAGTGGCGCCGATGCTTTCCGCCTTATCAATGTGAACGTCAACTTCCCGATCGGTCGTCTGAGCATTATTGCTGGACCCACTGGTTCTGGAAAGACCTCGTTGCTCATGGCGCTGCTTGGTGAAATGCGCCTCGTTGGAGGCCGTGTCCATCTTCCTGGAGGCTTGGCTAGCCGTGCCGAGCTTCCTGTTGACCCAGAAACCGGTCTCATTGATAGTGTTGCGTACTGTGCCCAGGAAGCTTGGCTGGTCAACGACACTGTCAAAGAGAACATCATCTTTGCGTCTCCGTACGATGAAAAGCGCTACCGCGCCGTGCTCAAGGCTTGTGCCCTCGAGCGCGATATTGAGATCCTTGATGCTGGTGATCAGACCCTTGTTGGCGAAAAGGGTATCAGTTTGTCCGGTGGCCAGAAGCAGCGTATTTCTCTGGCTCGTGCTGTCTACAGTAGCGCCCGTCACTTGTTACTGGATGACTGCCTGTCTGCTGTGGATTCGCACACAGCCAAGCATATCTTCCGTCAAGCCTTGACCGGCCCACTCATGCTGAACCGCTCATGTGTCCTGGTGACCCACAACGTCGCCCTGACAGTGCCCCAGGCTGATCACGTCGTCGTTCTTGAGAATGGTAAGGTTGCTGCACAGGGCAAGCCTGACGAGGTTGCATCCAGCGGTGCCCTTGGCGAGGAATTCTTTAAGTCCCGGCCAGGTTCTCGTGCCAGCTCGCGCGGTCTATCCCGCGTGCCATCACAGCATGAGGACGACACCGCGGATGAAAATTCCGCTGCTGCTAATGGTACTGCCAACAAGTCGCAGAAGGACGAGAAGTCGCGCATGATGGAAGGTAAGGCTACGGGTAGCATCAAGTGGTCGACGGTCATCATGTACTTGCGCTCTATGGGCTCCTGGTACTACTGGGTCATGGCGGTCTCTGTGTTCTGTATGCAACAGCTCGGTTCGGTCTCCACCAACATTTGGATCCGTCAGTGGGCGAACTCATATCATACGTCGAATGTTGGCGCCGAGGGCGATGTTGGAAGCTACGCTGCCGCTGCCTACCTCAAACCGCCTACATTCAACCTGGGAAGTGTCTCGAAAATGAGCACTTGGGGCCCACCACAGCTTGGTTCGAGATCCGTTGGCCCCGTTACCGATGACGGACAAGTCAATGTGGGATACTATCTGGGAGTTTATGCGCTCCTAGGTATTGTGTACATCGTCATCTCTCTGACCCGTGAGGCTGTCCTGTTCTGGGGCTCATTGCACGCATCCTGGAAGATTCACGATAATCTTCTCAGGGCGGTCATGCATGCTAAGTTTCGTTTCTTCGACTCTACTCCCCTTGGACAGCTCATGAACCGCTTCTCCAAGGATATTGAGTCAGTTGACCAGGAGGTTGCGCCCGTGGCTATCGGCATGCTCCACAGCTTGGCATCGGTGATCATGATCGTCATACTCATTTCTGTCATCACGCCTGGCTTCTTGATCGCCGGTATCTTCATCACAATGGTGTACACCGCTCTCGGTGCCGTCTACCTGAATTCTTCTCGGGATCTCAAGCGTTTGGAGTCTGTACAGCGGAGTCCGTTGTACCAGCAGTTCGGCGAGACCCTAAACGGCATCGTCACCATTCGCGCCTATGGTGATGGTCCTCGGTTCATTGTCGACAATCACCGCCGTATCAATGCCTACAACCGGCCACACATCTACCTATGGGCTAGCAACCGCTGGCTAGCGCTTCGTGTGGACTGGACTGGAGCTCTGGTATCTTTCTTCTCCGCCACTTTCGTCTTAATTAACGTCGGCAAGATTGACGCTGGTGCTGCTGGTCTATCTCTGACCTACGCCGTCACTTTCACCGAAAATGTCCTCTGGCTTGTCCGTCTCTACTCAGAGGTTCAGCAGAACATGAACTCGGTTGAGCGTGTTCGTGAGTATCTCGAAGTGGAGCAGGAAGCTGCTGCCATCATCCCTGAAGCTCGCCCAGAGGCCAACTGGCCCACTCAAGGTGCTGTCGAGTTTAAGGGCTATACCACCCGATATCGTCCTGATCTCGACCCTGTGTTGAAGGAGGTCTCTTTCTCCGTGAAGGCTGGCGAGAAAGTTGGCATTGTGGGTCGCACTGGTGCTGGCAAGAGTTCTCTCGCCTTGGCTCTCTTCCGCGGCTTGGAAGCCGAAAAAGGTCAGATCCTGATTGATGGTGTCAATATCGGATCTATTGGCCTTCGGGATCTCCGTGAGAACATCACCATTGTACCTCAGGATCCTACTCTGTTCACCGGCACGATCCGCAGCAATCTCGATCCGTTCGGCCTGTTCAGTGACGAAGAGATTTTCACAGCCCTTCGTCGTGTGCATCTAATTGGCTCTGGTACATCCGGCACCGCAACCCCGATGACCTCGAGCACAGCCCTCGAAGCCAATGGTATGAACGGCAGTACTGCCTCCATCACCGACAACAAGAATGTCTTCCACAACCTGGACAGTCTGGTATCCGAGTCTGGATCCAACCTATCCCAGGGTCAGCGGCAGCTCCTGTGCCTGGCGCGTGCACTTCTCAAGAAACCCCGGGTTCTGATGATGGACGAAGCCACCGCGTCAATTGACTACGCCACCGACGCCAAGATCCAGGAGACACTGCGAGAGTTGCGCGACAGCACGATTATCACTATCGCGCATCGCCTGCAAACCATCATCGACTACGACAAGGTCCTGGTCCTCGACCACGGCCGCGTCATCGAGTTCGATCACCCCTGGACCCTGATCAACAAGCAAGACGGCTTGTTCCGCAGCATGTGTGATAACAGCGGGAACATGGAGGTTCTTTTGGATGGTGCTAAGCGCGCATGGTCTCAAAAGCCACTGGTGGACGATTCCTGAACAAATTTCTCCCCATCCATTGTCTTATCGCCAATGGCGACTCTCGCGGTACATATTTTTCTTCCGGAATTCCCTCTGTGCATTCCTCCGGTGTCTCTCCTCGCTCTTTTTTTCCGAGGAGAGCTTGCAAAAAAGAGTCTCGTGTATTGGTGTACTTTTCCTTTCTCTACTTTCCTTTTTTTTTCTATTTGGGCGGCTTCGTGTACGATTCATTGTTATCTGGCCATTGGCCATTCTTATGGTCTGCGGCGTCATGACATGCATATTCTCCGCAAATTCGATCCTCGGGATCCGCTTCCACCTGCCTCTTGTTCTTGTTACTCATGAACATTTTGGTCATGTCAAGTAGATGCCGTGCTCTGTCGTCGAGGTCTGTGTTTAGACCTGGGCGTGGTAGAGGGGATTCAACCCCACGGGCATTGTACATGTCTCTACCTGTGGATATATACCTAATGGGAAGTGATCGTTGTTTAGTAGGTGTGCTTATCTTTTAGCATTGGACTAACTGTAAGCAAGCTTATGAAGCTCTAGCGTCGCGCCGGGGAGAAACACGAGATTGAGTAAAAGTGTCAGAATAAACTGGTGTACCTCGCAAATCGGGCATCTAATTTCCCCCATTTTTCTAACATGGACAGTTACTCATCGTGCACCATCGGGTCCCCAGATCATAGTCAGGTCTATTCATGAATTCCATTATGTACAATCCACTGCGAAGCGGTCCCCGAGAGTAGACCCCGTGAATCAACCAGGAAGAAACCAGCTGACCAGCGTTCGGAGCACCGTAAGCAGTGAAGCATCGTGGTACTGTAATCAGGCGGGTTTATAGTTTATAGTGTACGCCAAGCTCAAGCCACGGTCGCGTTTGAGTTTGACGGAGATCCTGGGAGGAATAGCGACCAATCATTGAGCCACGGCCCCAGGTCATAGGTTCAGATTCATCATTCACGTTCAGAGTCTCAGAGGGCCGTTTGGCCTGTTTGTCGTACAGTAATTTGTGCAACAGCGAGTACGAACCCGAGTTAAGATGTGAGACTGGGGGGCGCCGCTGAGGCCCGATAAGCCTTAAAAGGGGTGATTAGGGAAAGCCGATCGGGTGATTCGGACGAACACCAAAGTTGCTTCTTCCGAGTCGATAGTAGTCAGTGCTGCTGCTATGAATGACTGAGAAGCCAATCTCGACATTCTCGTGCTGAGAAGTCTACAGTAGCTCTCGCTCGCTTTCCAGTGGCATGGTATGGCAGTATGTATGCACGTGTGGGAAATGGAAGCATTGAGTCGAGACGGGAGGAAATGGGCTGACGGCTAGCGCGGTGGGTGGGGAAGTGCTGCGTCCAGAAGTGGTGTAGCTCGACATCAGAAGTGGAGTTTGTCACTGCATAAAAGAGCGATGCCAGCGAGAAAAAATTAGGCGGGGACGCCGAACCACAGGGGTAAAAGTCATAAGAAGAAATTAGGAACAGCGAAGCTCCCAGCGAAGAGTGTGGCTCATCGTCGCGCGCGTAGACACCCCCTGATCACGGTGAGAACAGCGATAATCGAGCTCGCGATCACGAAGAAGCGCAACGGCGGAAGTAACGAGGGCATCATTTCCCAGACGGACTCCGTAGCTTCCAAACGGTCCAACTCGGCCATCCAGTCCCGAACGGGACTCGTCCGTGCACGGGGAGCGTCGATCCCTGCATCCGGAGTCTCGATTTCGATTGGCTTTGGCTCTGACTCTGACTTTGGGTGTTGGCCATGCTCGCTGGCGATGAGGCCTGCTTCGCGCAGCGCAGTTATCTGGTCAGCGACTTCATCTTCGTCAGGGACAGTCTCTGGGAAGTAGTAGGCCGTTCGTTTGCTCAGGCGATTGTGGTTGTTGTCGTTCAAGGTTGCTGATTGGGTGGCTGGAGTCCATGACGCGTCTCGAGAGGACAAGGATTCTCCGTCTTGGCTGGTGCTGAATTGCTGGAGAGCTGAGGATGATGGGATAGCTGCTGCGGTGGCCAGGCTGGTCAATGCCAGGGCCAGAGAGAGTCGTACGAGGAGCATGCTGGGTCTGCGGTGTTGCGAATCAAGTACGGCCGTTGGGTGAAATGCACTGATAACGGGCCTGATAAGCAGATCAGAGGCTGTTACATCAGAGTTGGGTGTATAGCGAGTCTCCAGGGGAAGAATCAGAGGGAAAAAAAGGCAGAAGACGGAGATCTTGCTGGGATTGAAATATTTAGAGGAGAAGAGATCGGGGCAGGAACTGAAGGAGCAAAGACAAATGGGCAAGATAAGGGCACAGTACTACTAACTCCTACTGTCACTAGCCTGCCAGTTGCCGGTTTGATCGGATTCGGTGCCACTCAAATTGTGGGTGCGGGCTTGGCGCGGGTCAGCCGGAGTTTACGAATACGCTAATCTCCAGTGGAATTGGGCAGCGGAAGAACGATTGCATTGATGTGAACGGGTCATAATGATGAGAGTAAGAATGATCGATATGTAGCTGGTCTCTCTTCAAGGCCTAACCTTGATACTATTCGTGCAATGTTTGACGGATCATACTGAGGTTATTGCTGGGGTTGGGTTAAGAACTTTATTAGGTGGTTAGTAACTTGAGATCTACGAGCTCCCCTGGGACTGCTTATATGCATCACATGAGACAAATCTTGGGCGAGAAGCAAATAGTACATAGTTAGTCTAGATTGACAATTAGGTGTTAGGTATCTGGCCAAGCTAAAGATGCGAACGGAAGGCAGCGATTTTATCTGCTACCTAAGGCGAATTGGTTTACTCATCTTTCCATCACACTCAAGCATGACATTCCTTCCACCTTACCTATGTATCGGAAAACAAAAAGGTATACTTACCGGGAAGTTTCGGTAAGTTAAGACTCATGCAACGCCTTGAGGTCAATTTAATGAACAGTTTGTATCCAACAGAAGACGCCGAATAAGGCGCCCAGTTCGTACATGAGTGATGGGATACAGAGTTAGCCGGTAGCAGAAGGTGATTGTAAAGGTGATTGTACAGGTTTACATTGGAAGTCAATTAGAGAGACTCTGCGGTCTGGTATTCTGGGGACTTACTTTTCAAGAAGATGACTCCTGCGCTCACGGGGCGAAAGTCGACTTGGGCATCGCCTCTATTGAACACTTTTTTTGGTAATCTTCGACTTCCACCTTCTATGCCTCGGTGATAGGGGTGTCGCCATGGGCATGGCCACCTGGGGCCTCCTGGATATCATCATGTGAGGGCGACGTGTGGAAGGCTGGTTGAAAGATGGCCAGCAGAACTAGCTTGGATCTTGAAAGATTCCATGTATCATCAAACTGGAAAGACCAGGAGAGGTCTCAAGACGAAGACAATATATAAGAGGCATACTTGAAGACTGGTACTTACCAGACCCGCCCTCTCCAGCAGGATCTTGTCATCTTTCTGTAAGTCGGGAACTAGTGGCAGGGCAAGGTTTCCGGGGTACCGGGAGCTGCTAGACCGAGAGAAAAGGCCACTTACAGGTGGGCGCTTGGCCGCATTGCTTCCCCGCGAACCTAAACACCTCGATAAGAGGAAAAGACGCGGTTTAACTGGCGTTTGAAGCTCTTGGGAAGTTAACCTCGGGGTACGATCTAATCGGATGATAGCTAGGGTTAGGTAGTTGAGGTAGCTTGGCTGGTGTCAGCAGAGATAGGGGGCAGGTAGATAAGAAAGGCAAAAGCATTTCAACTGGGCATGAACGATACCAGGAGTGATGAGTTGGGGCGCTAGGTGATATCTCCCAGGATGGCTGCCTGAGAACTTCCTGGGCAAAGACAGACAGGCAGATGATTTGGAGACACAAGAAAGAAGCCATGATTGAGTATTGCAATTGTAGAGCAAGAGACAAGAATTTCGCAGTATGAAAAGCATCAGGGAGAGGTAGATTCATTTCTTCAACATCGCGCCAACCGGAGAAGGCATCAGCGCCCCCTCTGGAACAGGGTTTTTCTTCTTGAATTCGTCACACACTTGCTCCATAGTCACAAACTCAACGCCTTCATGTTTCTTGAAGTGCTCAATAAGTCTACCAAGTTACTATTTAGTGACTGATTCTTCATAGAAGTTTGCCGTAACTCACCTCTCATGCATGAGAAGGACATGCGGCCTGCCAGAAACGTCCGGATGGATGGTAATCGGAAAGATAAACTCGTCGTACTCGCGGTAGAAGTAATCAAAGTGATCGCGCCAAATATCCTCCACATCCCTGGCATTGACAAAGCCATGGCTATTCGGCGCCTTCTTGATAAACATCATGGGTGGCAGATCATCAATGTACCAGTTGGAAGGGATCTCGACTAGCCCAGTTTGCGTGCCATGTTCAAGCGGCTTCATCCAGGTCTCGGCTTTCTGAGTATAGTCGATCTTGGTCCAAGAATCACCAGCTCGGAGATAATATGCCTGACAATCTTCATGGCTCATGCTGTGATCGTACTCAATGCCATAGTCCAGGAGGAGTTGGGCTCCCTCTTTGCTGGTCTCCCACCAAGGCGCAACACTACCGCGGGGTGGTTTGCCAGCGAATTCGGTCAGCATGCGATACGTCTTGTCGAGAACATCGCGTTGCTGTTCAATGGTCATATCTGTTGGGTTTTCGTGCGAGTAGCCATGGAGGCCAATCTCATGCCCTGCATCGCGGACTGCGGCCATGTCCTCGGGGAAGGTCTCCAGCGAGTGGCCGGGGATAAACCATGTTGTCTTGATGTTGTATTTATCAAAAAGCTTCAACAGCCGTCGTGTACCAACCGTTCCCGCCCACATACCTGTTTCCACTTCAGAATCATCTCTTTTGCAAGCTGTGAAATGACTCACCTCGGCTAATGTCGTTTGTTGAGTCTTCGCCTCCATAGGAACCAAGCCATCCGGCAACGGCGTCAACGTCAACTCCGTATGTGATGAGGACTCTCTTCGGGGCCATGTTGATTCCGGTGATTCTGAGCAATTGGGATGTGATACTTGGAGAGGTTGCTTTCCTTGTTTGTGTACAATCAACACCTGCGGGGAAGCTGATAAGGCGATCGTCCAGTGATGGTCGAAGCCCCTCTTTCGGAGCCGTTGGAGTCGCTACACCATACACCTAGTCAACCACTGGTTGCACGGCAGAGTTGGGTCATTTCAACAAGCTCGTGATTGCAATGATAAGAGTGATAAGATGATAAGAGGCATACTTTGATCCCTATCATCCTTGCTCAAAGATAAAGCAGGACCACAGGGTCTACGAAGTTGGAGTGGAGTCGTTTTGGGGTCAGAAGATTTGGGCCTCTCTGCGATGGAGTCACTCGCATAATGGAGTTATGTGAGCGGTCTCATCTCTTTGGAGAGCATTTTGGGGTGTGTAGATGGATTAGAGGACTGGCGAAAGGCACCTAGGCAGAGTCGTGTCTCGTAAATGTTGACATTCTCCGTTCTGCGGCTGTACGTTCTGCTTATGCTTATGCTTATCTGTTGATACCATATTGCCTGACAAACACCAGGTGTCGGTCTAAAGCTTACCCACGACCGTGTTCCATATGCGAGCGTTAGTAGTGGTGATGCTACGAACAAACGCAAAGCCACTGACCAGGAGTCTACTCCGTGCCGATGCCACAGTCTGCCAGGATGTTATCAGTGGCTATGATGGTATAGATGACCGCTCTCTGGGAAGTTCAAAGACAAGTTCGACTACTTTCGCGGTAAATCTGAGCCAGAGCTTCAAGAGACTGAAAAGTGTGCGCATTGGAGTCTTGAAAGAGGGCTTTGAGCATAGCACTGTTAGCTCAAATGTCAAGCAGTCGTTTTTGACGGCTGTGAAAAAGGTTACATACCTCAGCACCTCGATTTAGGAAGTGTCCTTGCTAGTCACACGCATGGCCCGGCAATCTGGACTACCCAGCAACGAATCGCTGGTGCGCAGGCGTTGCTGGGATACAACACCGACGGGTCAAAGAGGCCGATACTTGAGTGAGATGGAATATGTGAGACTGGCATGGACAGACGATCAATTCCATGGAAAGAGCCTTCCTTTTCGCAAAGAACGTTAGCATCAATGGACTCTACCTTAAGTCGTAGTTTCCGGCTATACGGAAAGACAGCCGATATTGGACGACAGCTGAGTGATATCAATCGCTGTTTGAGAAGTACAATGTGCTAGTGATGCCGATGATTCGGATCGTGGCTCCCTGGGACGGACAACGGGGACTTCCCTTGGAGTCGATCAAGCCTAGCAGGGAGTCGACTATCAACACGGCTATTTTCAAAGTGACCGGTCATCCGGCCATCTCTATTCCCATTGGATCTGAAATTTCATGCCCCCAGTGGGTATGCAGGTTCTTGGTGGGCTATGGCAAGATGAGAAAACCCCGCGAGTTGCGAGGCATTTCCAATGGGAAGAAGATTCAATTTAACACCTGCGAGAATTCGTTAGGGCGGGAAAAAAAATAAAACGCAGTCCATTCATGGAGGTCTCAGATGGAATCCCAGTGCGCCTCTACGCGTAGCCCTCTAGCTCAAGACAGCATGTTCACATTGCAAGACTGTCTACAAATTTGAGAATGGAACTCTACACAGTGACATACCCACCATCAACTACCATAGCATGGCCTTGAACAAAGGACGCCTGTGTTGAGCAAAGAAATAAGACTGCGTCGGCCACCTCTGCCGGCTTCCCCATCCTCTTCATCGGAGCTATCTCTACCGCAGGCGCGATAGCTTCGCGGACCTCGGGGTCAGCCATTATCAATGGGGTCTCGATGACACCAGGGCAGACGCAATTCACCCTGATGCCGTCCTTGGAGTAGTCAATGGAATCTGCGCGAGTGATCCCAATAATTGCAGACTTTGAAGCACAATATGCCGCTGAATGGAAATTTGTAAGTCGATGGCCTTCAGAATCGCAAAATGGATCGAAATACTTACGTGCACTCGGCCGACCAACAATCCCAAGCTGACTGGCAATATTTACTATCGCGCCTCGCTGGGATGGACGGCTGGGATCATGACTAGGAAGCGCATCCTGTCCCACCATCTGTTTGAGCTGAGCTCGAGAAGACAGCCAGCAGCCCCTATAATTGATATTGTTCACACGGTCAAACTCCGCAAGACTGGTTTCCGCCGACCGCTGAGGCCGACCGAGCACACCAGCACAGTTCACGGCATAGTCGACGCGACCGAAGTATCGAACGACCTTCTCGGTGAATGAGTCGGCAAAGTGCTCGTCTGCTACATTTCCAGGGTGGGCTAGTACTCGGGCATGAGGATGTGCTGTGGCAACTGCGCTTTTAGTCTGCTCTAATGTGGTTTCATTCAGATCCGTGATGGCTATACGCTCGCAACCTGCGGCCGCGAATGCCTTTGCAACAGCCGCACCGATTCCTGTATAAGACGAAGCTGGTCAGCTGCCCAGCTACTGGAAGTGCTGATCATCTTACTCCGCTTTGGGAGAACCGACCCGTTCCGCCAGCACCAGTTACCACAGCCACACCAGGGAAGAGCGTCTTAGCGAGCATGAGGGATAGCACGCCTTCACCGGGTATAACAGTAAGTGCGAACTAGAACCTCAGAAAAGTATCAACTTGAGTTCGGTTCATGAGCCAGACACGCCTATACTCAAGTCTCTGGTGTGTACTGCGGACTGCGGAGTCTTGATTAGAATCACAAGCGATAAGCTCTGAGCGGGGCTGTTGGAGTCACCGCTTGGCGGTTGGGGTAACTGCCCACACTTCCAAAGCTTCTCCTCTTCAACATTCTCCCCAAATGTCCACTTTTCCCCTCCATTTCTCCAAAGGACTCGGAGTCATCGATGCCATCCCCATCGCCCCAGAAAGCTGCCCGCGGCACAAAGGCGCGCATCTGCGTGCATTGCGGCCGGGCCTTTCGTCGGACAGAGCATTTGGAGCGCCATGTTCGCACACGTAAGCCTACGTTGGGGTTGGAGTCTTGGGGGAACCGGACGACTGATCACATTTGCTAGACACCAAGGAGAAGCCGTTCATCTGCTTCTGTGGGGCTGCCTTTACTAGACGCGATCTATTAAAGCGTCATACGCGCATTTCCCACCAGGACGGGCTGGTATCGCCTGATTCTCAGCCGGGGTCAGGGGTGAAGCCGACTCTCCAAGCACCCCCGCGAACGGCACCTGCAGCCATCCCGCCGCTTTATGATGCAGCGGCCCGCTCAGTAGCTTCAATCCCAGGGCCATCGCCTGTGCATCAGTGGGCTGGTACACAGGCTGAGCCCGCCCCGTATATGCCCCAGAATCAGACCGGTAGTATAATGGCAGCAGCAGCTTCTAATCCTAATACAATCCCGGGTGAACATCCGGGGATGCATGATCCCGCTATGCTGCAAGCTGCTCAATTGCTTATTCCAGGCGACTATCAAGCCACTGGTGAGTATGTCGATGCATGGACTGGAGTACACAGTAACTGACAAACTCAGCAATGCCCTATCTGCCGGAGGATCTCAATCATTTCCAAGAATTTACCCATTTCTTGGACTCTATAGGATTACCAGCAGAGTGGCTTCCAAGCGATGGAGAAGCAAATCAGATTCAAGCGGATATCAGCCTCGAAGATATTCAGAAGCCTGCGCAATCATCACAAGAGCAATCAAGACCCCGCCGTGGTTTGAGAGACGAGTCGCGAGGGGACTCTCCTTTCCGCTCTTGGCTGCCATCCGTTCCAAGAGGTGACCAAAGCTTGGGTGCTCTTTCTGACTCTGGTATGTTCTGATAGCTCGGGATTTTCTTTTCTTTTCTTTTCCTTTTTTTTGGAATCGAGCACACTTTCGAGACTGACATCACTTAGAACCGCCGGCTTCCAAGTCATCCAGATTCAATGTTTCAGAGGATCAACGCTTTCGACTTGCAGCAGCCCTTGAAGATTTTCGCAATGTTATTCCTGACTTCACTCTTCCATCCCGTCATACATTGACTCGATACCTCACTTCCTACTTTGAAGGCTTTCACCCACATATTCCGTTTATACATATCCCGACATTCCGCTTCAATGATTGTTCTGCAGAGCTAATTCTTGCAATAATGACGATCGGCGCTCAGTATCGATTCGAGCATCGAAATGCAGAAAGACTCTTCCACGTGTCCAAGGCTGTCCTGTACGAAAGAATGTCCCGGGACTCACGTATGGCAGGATATTCAGCGCCACTTGGTGGCTCTCAATATTCCGAGGACAGCCAAGGGGCAAGCGGACCGGTAATCAGCAAGTCAAGGCAGATGGAAGTGATTCGCTGTCTCCTTGTACTGATGAGCTATGCAACCTGGGAGCGAGCCGGACTCGTTCAAGAAGCCTTTCAAATTCAATCCCAACTAGTTCAACACATCCGAGACGCTGGCCTAACTGAGCCATACACCGACCCTCGTGCAGCGTCACAGGATTGGTATGAATGGGCCGACCAGGAGTCTGTGCGACGGACAAAGCTCATCTCATTCTGCTTCATCCATATACACAGTGTAGCTTACAATGTCTACCCGTCACTTCGGAGTAGCGAAATCCATATGCGTCTACCTTGTTCAACGAAGGAATGGACAGCCAACAACGTTGCAGAGTGGGAAGCCGCTCAGCGAGACCGAGGACCTCAACAATTGTTTTTCCAGGATGCTTTGACTCTTTTACTCCAGAAGTCGCGATCGGCAGTACCGTTGGAGCCGATCCCGGCGCCTCTGGGTAACTACATGCTTCTTCATGGCCTGCTGCAGCGAATTCATATCGTCAGCGAACTCTCATTGCCCAACGGCAATCACTCGACCACCCTGCCAACGGAGGAACTGAACAAAATAGAGTATGTCCACGTTGCTTGAGTTGCCTTTGCACCTCTCCCTGAGTCTTGGTCTTATCGGCTAACCAAATAACAGACGTGCCCTTCGCTCTTGGACATCTGTCTGGCAACAAGCCCCAGAATCGAGTCTTGATCCTCACAACGCTAATGGACCCATTCCCTTCACATCGAGTGCCCTTTTAGGACTCGCTTATGTGCGCCTTTCCTTAAACCTCGGACCTTACCGCCGTCTCGAGACTCGCGAACCTGCAACTATAGCATCTGCTCTATGTCGATCTCCCAAGCCGGAGAGAAGCTACCGCCTGATCCCGGCTCTCATCTACTCTGCTCATGCACTCAGTATTCCCGTCCGCCTGGGCATTGATCATATTGCTCGGAGTCAAGCCTTTTTCTGGAGCGTCAGGCACTCACTAGCGAGTCTTGAATGTGCCGTTTTGCTCAGTAAATGGCTGTTCACACTCGCGGAGGCGGCTCCCGATCAAGCCTTGAGCGGTAAGCTTTCTTTTTTGAATAATCTGCGTGATTTCTGTTCTAACTCTATGATTTTTCAGAGAACGAGAGCCGCATACTTCGCTGGACGCAATGTATTGTTGAAGAAGCGTACTCCTCAATTGACTTGGACGACGAATCGGAAGCTCCGCCGAACCTCGAGCCCGCCGCATTGGGAATGGCAGTGCTCCGGTTGTGGGCACGTTTGTTCAAGCGGAATACCCAGTGGCCGTTTATTAATGTTCTCGGACAGAGTCTGGAGCAGTATATGACGATGATCTAAACTTGATGACAACCTTGTATCTAATGTACTAGTTTGTATATACCATGACTGAACACGAATATCCTTGATGACAATCCACAATCCTGGGCAGGTTACTGAGAAATTTATTTTATGCCGTTTGCACGGGCTACGACTATCTTGAGCCGCTGTCTTGCTTTGGAGTAAAGGTTAGTGGTAACATTTAAGACTCTTGCGATGTTTGATTCCCTAAGTGAACTGGATACAACTTCTTCACCTACTTGTCTGTGTTGGAAGTCTGAGGGTAAGCACAGGGCCCAGCCATGCTGACCTGTCCATCCGTTGCTCCTGAGGGTGGACCGAGTTCAAGTTTAAGGCCCAATCAATCCAACAAGTGCTTGACGGGATCCGTCTCGTGAGACTCGGGGATCATTTTCACCTCGGGCTTGAGAGCTACCACTTTGCTAGCTTCCATTTCTTCTTCGAACGTATCCAACAAGTGCGTCTTCCTTGTAGACGGCGTATCCTCCTTCTTCGGTAGGACCCTCCGCGCACGATCGTTCGCGCTCGCACGAGCACCTCCATGCGCCCGGGCGAGCTGGATCCACTCGGTTTCAGACTCTCGTTCTCTTTGCTTCTGAACTGAATATTTCTGGCTCGAAGTGAAGAGTGAAGGACATCTTGGAGTCGTCCATCTCGGTATTGGGGCAGGATCAGTTGCAGTGTTGTTCTTGACCTCTTTGATCCTTGCGTTCTCGGTCAAAGGGGGATCTCGTGGGGCGTCCTCGTCTGAGAATGAAATCAAGGTGCTCGATTCAGGACCCTCGGCGGATGAACGAGAAGTGAAGGGAGCTAGCGGGGTGAGAAACCTTCTCTGTTCTAGGGATTCTTCAAATGTCGGGGTCGAGACACAGCCACACGAGTGGACGTGTTCTTCCCAGCATTGATATCCTGAGCACTGTATGCCACAGCAGGGTTGAGTGTGCAGACACAGATGAGTGCATTTGACCTCGGAGTGAGGGGTTCTGGAGTTGAAGCGTGTCAATTCTTGCATTTCAATGATAGCTTGGACAACTCAACGGGGACAAGCTTACCGGTGACACTTAAGTGGACATTGATGTTCACAATCCAGGATGGCTCCGCACATCTCCTGGCAGTTACCGTTGGTGTGCCAGTCCTTGATAGCTATTTATCGTAAGGAAAGCCTGTTAGGTACTTCCAAAGGCATTGTATGATGATGATTGAAAGCACTCACATCTCACAATTGTCGTGGTACCGTGTCTGCAAGTGACAGGAATCCCAGAACCGATTCGAGGTCTGCCATTGACACCTTCCTTCATAATGCCTATCACTTGCCGCCAGAGCTCACTTGCACCTGCCAGATGCTCCTCGTTGCCAAACATGTAGAGTCCGCGCCTCGCCCGAGACAGAGCAACGCATACCCTGTTATTGACAGCGAGGAAACCAATCCCATCCGATGGCGTCTGTCCACTGCGCACCAGAGAAAGTATGACTATGTCGTTCTCTTCTCCTTGATAGGAGTCAACTGTCACGACCGTGGGGATATGACTTCTCGTTCCTCCATTGGTTCTCCCATCGTCCATCAACATCTTGAGGATTTTCTTTCGCTGCCCATTGTAGAAGGTCAAAACAGTGATTTCGTGGCTTGGAACTCCGTTCGAGCACAGATAGCGATAGAGCTCCGCCACCATGAGAGCCTCGACTTCATTGACCTTCGACGTGAGGCTGTCCTTGACCTCTGGCCATGCATGTTTGAAGAACCAGGATCGGAGATCTCCCATTCCTGGAACAGACTCGTGCTTCGAAACCGATTCATGATCATGAAGCTCGTCGTATATCGGTTTCAAAAGCCGCCGAATTTCTGGAGCCATTCGCCGCTGCTCCTTTAACATCACAAACGGCAAGTTATGCTGAACAAGACGCTCAAACACCGACACATCCAGGTAGTAAGGCGCACCTGCCAGGTCATGCACAGCACATTGACCTTTGAGCTGCTTGTGATCGCCCACAAGAATCAGATGCTGGAGGGATGGAAAACAAGCAACGGTAACAGGTGCCTCGAGCACCTCGGCAGCCTCTTCAATCATAACAAGTCGAGGTTTAAGAGCAGAGACCAACCCGCGATATTTGCTCAATCCGGTAGTCGTCATTCCAATAAGCTTGGCCGTCTTCAGAATTTCATAGTCCCTTTCGAGTTTTCCGATTTGGAGGGTCTTGCTGCTGGACATGTAGATCCTGAGTTTTTCCCGAAGCTCCTTGCGAACAATTCTGATGAGTCTGTCGTGAAGCTCTTTGTATACCGCACCCCGGTCACTGCGTGGGATCTCCCACAAGTCATGAAATTTTAGATATCGTTCCATAACTTCGGCTGGAACATGTTTGACCCTGCGGACACCGAAGGGGAAGGTGGCACGAAACTCCACAGTCCTGCCCTTCAAGCACTCCCATTCATCATTATCTGGTGCCTGTTCCGCTTCAATCTCCATGAGAAGCTCGTAGTCTTGATCACAATCATCAATCTTGTCGCTGATCTGTTTCTCGGAGCAAAGGTCTTCAAACTTCAAGACTTGATTTCCAAGCCAGGCGATGAATGGGTCGGAGGGCTTCTGTATGCCAGAAGTCACCCATTGATTGCTCCCCTCTATCAAACTTCTGAGCTGTTCTTCAGTCAACAGACAATGCTGAATGAATGCGCCTCCAACCTTATCACAAGCGTCTCGATAGAATCCCTTGAGTGTCTCTTGTGTTATATCGGCCACCAGCGCGGCATGTTGCTGACGAGCTTTTGCCAGGAGGCCATTTTGGACCGTAGGAAGCTGTCTGCTGGCTCTGATCGCGAAGAGAGTTCGTGGGCTGACTTGAGGACTTTTGCTCCTGCCTCCGAGGCGGATGTAATTTGGCTCAAACTCCGCGACCTGGGTGAGGAGCTGGTCCAAGGCGTGGTTGGTGTTTGTAGCGACGATGATGGGAGGATCACCTTGGCGCATCTGCGCCAGGAGCAGGCGGAGAACGGTGACAGAGACAAAAGTCTTGCCCGTGCCTGGGGGTCCTTGAATAATTGCCAGCTTTTTGGTCAACATATGCCGCATTGCATCTTGCTGGTAGATATTCAAGTGACTCAATGGGGAAGATGGCAAGCTCTCGACGACATTAATAGGCCATTGACGTTGAGAAACACCCGGAGCAAAGGCGCGGAAGTCCATGACCGAGTTGGAAGAAATGTACTCTGGGACATCGATCTGTTTATCCAAGCTACAGATATGATTGCTTAAAGGAAACCTATTGACTATTAGATTCCTAGTCAATTGAGGAGGAACTTCCCTCACCGTTCTCTGGACAGCTTTTGCAGGGCAGTCATGGTGTGTCTGTGTGCTTCATAATATCCGGACCGTGATTCGACCATAACCCACTCCTTGAGGGGATCAAAATCCATATCCTCTGGGTGGGCGAAGAAGAGATCAACCTCAGGAGGGGTTTTAGTGACACCCTCGAGCGGCCTCGCTGCCACAACTGCAACCACACATTTGCTCGAGAACATATCGTTTGCCGGTGACAAGGCAACAATTTTACCGGCAAGAAGACGAGAAGAATATCGCCACAGGATCCTTCGCCCGGCACGCCTGGTGGAGAAGCAAGCTCGAAAGGCCATGCCTCGGTGTGCCATAATGAGGTGTGTGAAGAAGACCTGTTTCCCAACAGTATACATTCAGCCAATCTGGCCCATTCAGCTTTTGCAAGTAATGGAAAGTAGGTCTTACTCGCTCATAGATCACCAAATCATTGTTGTCCCTCATCCCCGGACGTTGGCGAAAAGTAGCAATTGCATCACGGAGAGGCGCGACGGCATCCTCACGAAGAAGATTGTAATGGGTTTCGAGATACAGATCGGTGGACGGCCATGGGCCCGAGATCTGATTGACGGCCAGGGTAAAGTCATCACCGAGCTGATCAGTTCCCATAACTTCTTGGACGGTCGGTAATTCTGGCTTTGTCTGCCAGCCCGCTAAATGGGCAGGGTCTGTCTCATTGTCAAAGTACTCGCGGATAGCCATGTTGGCCGAGGGCGATGAAGGACCTCCCCGCCCACGGGGCCGAGGAAGCCCATTGATAGGAGCCCGATTTGGCATGGAATGGATAGATTTGATGAAGATACTAACTTATTGCGAATATGTGTCGGAGAGAGAAAGAGGTGCAGATTATGAGGAAATCTCCAGGTATGAGAAAGAGGAGAATGGCAATCGGGTTCTGGCAGCAACAGAAAATACCATCAATGGGAATTTCCCTGATAGAAAGTGGATATAAAGGCGCTCTTACAGTAGAAACTTCCACGTTTAGTGTTCACCTTCTGATGCTTTTGGTGTTTAGTATTGTGTAGTATTACAAGTCCTTGGAACAATACGTAGCTCAAGATAGTCGAAATTCATAGTTCACGCCTGATCCGCGGGAACTGATAGATTTTAGACTTAGTTTGAGCTTTGATACGTCTCATTTTTTGATTGAATTGCCGTCATTCTACGAGCTTGGGGTAACTTGCTTCAGCAATATCCATCCGACAGTGCTGTAATGAAGTATGGGCTTGGGTGCTGATTGGCCTGCGGCCCAGCCGCCGATCGTTGGAATTGTCTCCGGCTCTCCGCTGCTTTCCCACGGCCTGCACTCTCTCTCTCCTCCTTCTACTCCCCACCTGCAACCCAGTTCCTGCCATTGAATACTCTGCTTCTTGGCGTATTGCAAAGTCTTTGTGAATCTTGTGCTTAGGACCCTGTCATTCGACGTCTGCGACACAAAGATTCCCTACGATCGCGCCAATTTACCCCAGAGTCGGCGGCCCGCGTGCTGGATAGCTCGTTCAGAGGGCGGTGGACTGGTTCCCAGTGACCTCTTTTCACTAGATTGACCAGGAGTACCCGCGGGCTACTGCATTGCTAGTGGGATACCTACAGCAATGGCATCACTTGAGGAAGATGAGGACCGCGACCTGGCAGGTAAGTCGCACCTTCCGCTGCCAACGTCCCTTCCCCACAAGCCACCCGCAAAAGTCGCTAATGCCCCTCTCTTTGTATAGGGTCCCAGGATGGCAGCTCCGATAACGAGATAGATGATGCGATGCGCGACATAGACGACGGAGAAGGGGACAATGAGCAGGATGGCGATGCCGATGCCGATGCCGACCAGGATCAGGACCAGGATCAAGATCAAGACCAAGAGCCGGACAGCCCTTCAAATGCCAGCCAGGCCTCAGATGGCGCGGGCATGACCTCCCAACCCAACCAAGACACGACCAATATGATATCCCCCGGGAATGGGACGACCTCTACCCTGGACTCATTCTCCATCTACCATCCAAGCGTTCGCCCCGAATGCCTGACTGCCAAAACATACGACATCGTCCCTACCACTGCCGCACCCCACAGTACATCGATCAATGCCGTCACCGCGACCGCAGATATGCGCTGGGTATTCAGTGGAGGCTCTGATGGATATGTGCGCAAGTTCAATTGGGCAGATTCGATCAACAGCAAGCTCATGTTGACGGTTGCGCAACGCCACCCCTTCGTGGACAGCGTGGTGAAAGCTGGAGTTTACATGACCTACTGGGAAAATATGGATGGGAGCAATGTATCGCCGGTCTACTCCTTGGCATGTCAAAGTGAAGGCCTGTGGCTACTTACAGGCCTCGAGTCGGGGGCCATTCGACTACAAACCCTTCGTCATGACGAGGGCAAAGAGATTGCGCGACTGCGACAACATACGTCAGCTGTCTCGTCGCTGAGTCTGACCTCTGATGAGCAATCGCTGTTATCAGGAAGCTGGGATAAACGCGTCTTCGACTGGGACCTGAACACTGGGCAAGCTCGACGCGCGTTTGGTGGAAGCGCTGGTCAAATCTCTGCGGTACAACTCCGGCCCGAATCGACACTGGCCGTCCCGCAAGATACCATTGATTTCTCGCAAACGAACGGCACCTACGCGTCCAACTATGAAGCAAGTGGTACAGACAACTTCAATGCGATGGACACCTCTCAAGATGCTGGGGGCGCAGGCGCCCCTGAAAACCCGCAAGCGGGTTCGCCCACAGACTCCCTGTTTGGAGGGGCGGACTCTTTGTTTGGAGATGCAGATGGTGGGGCAGGGGATGGCAATGAGCCATCTGGAGGGGCATTTGGAGTCGACGAAGATGACGAGTTTGGCCGTGCTCTTGCGAATGGGGTTCTGGCGAATGCTGATGCCCCTGGCGAAATGGACACCAATATGCCACAAGCCGACTCATCGACACAACCACAGGCCACGGAGGCAAACGCAAATCACGATACCTCCAATGCGACACAAGACGCTGGGCTTCTACCCGTCACGTCCGAACCCGTGGTCAATGGCCTTCCCAGGGCCGAAGATATGGAGGCACAGTCGTTCGGCCTTGATTTATCGCAGGCCATACAAACAGAACAAACATCTGGGGCAGACAACACCTTCCTAGCTGCATCCATCGACGGTACGATTCGGGTATGGGACCGGCGACAGCCTGACCCGGTGGCTCGGATTACCCCATCGCGCAATGTTCCACCATGGTGTATGAATGCGTGCTGGTCCCCAGATGGAAACTACATCTACGCCGGACGAAGAAACGGCACGGTGGAGGAATACAGTCTCCACAAAGGTCTCAGGGAATCCGAACGAACGTTCAAATTCCCACTGGGGAGTGGCCCCGTCACAGCTCTCAAGGCGATGCCAAACGGCCGACATCTCATGTGGTAAGTTTCTTGTTACTCATTTGAGGAATTCTAGTCTAATTACATCTAGTGCATCGCACGATATTCTCCGACTTTACGACCTGAAGCACGAACAATCTTCGCGGCACTCGACCGTGCCATTCCTGATCATTCCGGGCCACCGTACCGGAACCATCTCTCAGCTTTACATAGACAACGCCTGTCGCTACATGA
Organism: Penicillium simplicissimum; assembly: GCA_024706585.1. Classification (NCBI taxonomy): domain Eukaryota; kingdom Fungi; phylum Ascomycota; class Eurotiomycetes; order Eurotiales; family Aspergillaceae; genus Penicillium; species Penicillium simplicissimum. The sequence goes on from JAMZTW010000014.1 coordinate 1,847,375, forward strand.
TCTCCACCAGTGGCAACCGTGGATGGGAGGGAAACACCACCGAGGTCTTGCTAGGCTATGAGATCGGCGTTCCTCAATGAACTGGGCTGCCTCAACCTATTGACGCTGCTAACACATGACCTCGATGTCGTCCACGACTTGTACGTTCTCAAGAATCTACATAATAGACTCTCGCTGTGTCAGATTTGCCGCAGCCAAATTCAAGAAAGACAAGATTCATTTGAAGTAAGGCAACATGTGCATAAGAATGTATAAACCCTAGATGATATCTCAGATGATGATGCATAACCCAACGCCAAAGTCCAGACAAACGCATCCGCGTGTTTCTCCAAGCCCAAGTAACCCACCGGGAAATCATTGCTCATGTGAGAAATCGTCGTCAAAGTCCAATCCTTCACAGACTTGAGATTGCTGTGATCGCCAGGCCCCAAACAGCGGGTTTCCGGCCCACTTGACCTGCCCGTCGCGATCGTTCTCGAAATATACGTACCCCGGCAGCTCCCTGTCCGCATCAAACTCGCCAGGCCCAACCACCAGGTTGCCAAACCCAGGAAGATCAGCATTGGGCACATGAGTCCGAGTCTGCACCCGTCCACCATCAACATTGTTGACCGTGATCAAGTAGACGGGTGGCAGATTCTCGTCACGGTCTGGACGGAATGACATTGGAGTCCACGCCTCATTGGCATAGGACTCTGGGCGACTCCAGTCATGTACGAGCGGGAGGGGTCGTGATAAGAGGACTTGGTCCAACTTTTCTGTGTCCAGAATCAAGCCCGGGGATTGCAGATATAGCACGCTGTCATACTGCATGAACTGGATTTGTCCCAGTCGCAGGAGTTTCGTGTCAGACATGGTGTATCCGGCACGTAAGGCAGCGCTGATGTCAATCGGCAGCAGCCAGATGCCATATTTGATGCTTGCAGCGCGTAGTATAGATAAGGCTAGCGAGCTAGCCTTTCCTAGCCTCTTTGCGGACATGCGATCCCACTCTTCGGGATACATGAAGAGGCGGTCGGGAATGGCGGAGTCATTCGTGGCGAGTTGTTTGAAGAAGAGAACGGCGGAGCAGATATCGGAAGGGTCTGGTTTTGATAATAGCTGCAGATATGCATAGTTCCCCTTTAGCCTCGAGGCGCGACTCTCGCTCCCTTGAAGGATTTGTTGATCGCCCGCCAGCCCCAGATCCGAGTCTGAAAGATCGCGTTTGTGCGCTGGCTTTTGGAACGTCGATCCGGAGGACCCGTGCCCTACGATGGGCAGGTTATCTGGAGGCTTGCGCAATGCATGTTGAATATTCTTCACCGAGTTTTGCTGTAACACGTAGCCCGAAACGAACAATGCCAATGTGAAGATGCAGACTACTCCCATCGACACGATGGCGGAGACCGTCGATGATGTGAGGAGCACCATTGTCGCGGGATGGCAGGCGACATGGAAGGAATGGAAGGGATGGATAGAATTGGAATGTCAGCCATGCATGGCGCCGCGTCGACTGCCTTTTGGATGTCTCACAGTCACGGCCAGCCTTGATTTAATATTCCCTGAAGGCTGGGATGTGTTGGTGTTTCATGACATCAGGCTTGTTTACGGGGTTGGCCGCGCGACTATCGATAAGCCCCAGGCTGGGAAAGTCTTGGCGCTCGGGCTTTTTCAACTTCGTGCTGGAACTTGGCATTCCTCCACATGCTGGGCCCGTTGGAGCATCTGCGACACGCGACCTTCACCATGGCCACTCATCGTGCTGATGCCAGCAACTTCCTAGACAACCGGGGGTACTCCGGTCCGCTGGTGCGCGGAGTCAACCCCGTCACCCTCTTCGAAAAGGCAGTTCGCGATCGCATCACAGACTCCTACTACTGGAAGGAGCAATGTTTCGGCTTGAATGCCGCAACGCTATGTGATCGCGCCGTCGAATTGAGCTGCATCGGTGGTACATACGGTGTCTCCGAGAAGCCCACGCCTTTCCTCTGCCTTGCCTTCAAGCTCCTCCAGCTCAATCCCAGCCGCGACATCATCCTCGAATACCTCAACTTCTCCGATCCGGGCAGTGACGATGAGGGCGACCACCCAGATAGCGGCGTTGCGAAGACGCGCGGAGACTTCAAATACCTACGAGCTCTTGCTGCTTTCTATGTGCGACTCACCTTCGATGCGGTCGACGTGTACAAAACCCTGGAGCCGTTGCTGCTGGATTATCGCAAAATCAAGCGCCGAGTTCGTGACTCGTATACCCTGACCTACATCGATCAATTTGTCGACGATCTCCTCACGAAGGACCGTGTATGCGGTACGAGTTTGTGGAAGTTGCCCCCGCGCCAGCAATTGGAGGATTTGGACTTGCTGGACGAGCGGATAAGCCCGTTGGCGGATGAGCTGGAGGAGCTTGACCGTGACAGCAACGATGGGGAGGAGGACGCAGACCGGGATCGCAGTGACAATGAGTCCTCGGATAGGAGAGACGAGGGCGAGGATTGAGGACAAAAAGTGCAATGCTTTCAACCCTAAAATCGCTGCCTCGCCCCACCACCCATCACTGAGCTGGCTAAGGCTGGCCGGAGCCCCAATCGCCCGCACTGGTATGCGCGCATACTGCACGACTAGATGCTAGCGAGCCTGCTTCATCCCACCAACGGGCTCATGCGAGGTCGACGCACGCGTTCGAGAGACGTTCCATCCCCGAGGATTCTTCAAGTGTCACAGATGCGGCTGAAATCCATCACTCGACCGAGACGCAGGGGTATGGGGCGCATAATCTCACAACCGATCCGCTAAGAAAATGCCGTTGTCAATACTCGCAAGAATGTGAATTTATATTATCGAGACTTGGCCGCTCCATGAACATATTGAATGACATGCTAAACAAGTCGATCTTGAAACGAACAAGATCCAACACACAAAGATAGCCTAGAAGCCTTGCTGACGGTGCCACTTCGCCTCCCATCCTTTAAACCACGGACTATCATCTAGCGTGGCAACCTGCCAATCCTTAGAAACCAACCCCTTCTCCTCCTGCTCCTTAGCCCACTCCTCCAACTTGGGCAAGATGACATGCTGAACATGCCACACGCCCTTGTAATCCAGCAAATTCTGCTTTCCTTCCTTCAGGACCTTGGCAATCAACGCGGGCACGCCAGGCTCATCGCGGAACTCGGTAACAGGCGTAAACACAGCCTTGAAGTTGAATACAATAGAAGCTGACAAGGGCAGACGACGGAGAGTCTGCCAGTCCACGCGGAGATTGCAGTCTTTCAAAAGCAGATCTGGATCTTGCACTTTGCGAAGAGCCTCGTGCGGATCGCCGGGGGGCATGTACAGGGGCTCGCCGACTTCGAGACCCCATGAGCCTCGCTGGATGGGCTTTTCCGTTGGCATTTTTGTGAAGAAGCTGTCCCATCGGATATAGGATTAGCTATTCGCCCAAGAATAACATTATTCTGGATGTGGAGAAACATACCGATCCATCGAGAACTGCATCTTCTCCTTATAATCCGGAATCCGTTCATGAATCAGATGCAACTGCTTCCCAATCTTCGAACCGACATTCCACCCAAGCGCCGAGCAAATCACAGCCGCGCGAAGGAAATAATATCCCGTTTCATCATCCCGGAGCATAAGCGCAAAGTCCTCGGGGACGTTGTCGAGAAGCACTTCAAGGGCAGGTTTAGCCCGGATATCTTGCTCGGTGCCGAGGATCCGGTTATGCAAGATACGCTTGTCCACGAGCGTGAAGTGCTGGGGGTACCTGGTGCAGATGAATTGCAGAACCATTTCCATGAGTTCCTTGCAGGCTAACTCTGAACCGGGGAGTGCATCTAGAACAGCCTTGCCGTTCTTGGCGAACAGTTCCTTGCGCTGGGCGATGCGAGCTTTGTAGGTGTTTTCGAGCTCGATCCACCAGTCGGTTTCGAGTTTGGTCAGTGCTGTTCGGATCGAGGGTTATCAAGGCGTCAACGTTTTGGGAAGTGTGCACAGCAGTTCACATACACATTGTTTGATGGTAAGACCATCTGAATGGCCGATAAGGCCTGGGGATGGCCTTTTCGATCTCATGTTCCGGGTAAGGGCTCGGCAAAGGGACACCGCTGAGTGTCGCATAGTCGGGGAAGTCGCCCAGGGCTTTGATATCGTCTATCGAGAATCCAGTCGGAGTGTACAAGTTGCCCGGGCTGGTCCTGTAATCGGCGGTCATGGGTAAGATATTCTGGCGCAATTCGGTCTCGTCGACTTCCCGCCAGCGTACAGCTTCTGCTCGAAGTTGGAGAAGTGCTTCCCTACGCTGGGGAGGCAGGGCTTCATTGTAGGTTGCAGGGGAGGTGGCGCTCTTGGGCTTTTTCTCTGGGGAGAGTGATCGCGGTGGGGTTTTGGATGTTGAGTCTCGTCGGCCGCGTAGGGAGATTCTGCTCAAGAGGGATTTTGTGGAGGGTTGATGGAGAAGCAGGTACGCGGCAGTGGCGGCTACCAGGATCATGCCGATCCTCCAGGCGCTTTCGGGGCTGTTGATGACATCCATCGTTGTTTGATTCATGCGCATTAGGGCAAGCCGCATAGATCGCTAGGCCGAGGTTGGGATACAACAGGAACAGTATACCATTCACATTGAATCGATGATGAGGTGTTGGCCTGAGGGCAAGGGCTCAGGATCGATGGATATAGATCCTGCACGACGGACAAAGGGAAATGTGTTTAATAAATACTCCCAGTGTTTAACAGCATTTAGCCCCTCGAGAGCTGGTATGTGGCACTCAAGGCGGGATCTCTGAAGCGGGGAAGCTCGCATCGATCCAAGTTTACAAGATACACGCATCGGATAGCTCCTTTGGTTGGCCGTGCTAACTCGACTCGTCCTGCCGAGTTTGGAGAGAATATGCAGATTTAAAAGACCAGCTATGACGACGTTGACTTTGCTTAGTGTTATCTGTGCATACTTCCGACTTGTTACTTGTCTATTTCTTATCGATGGCCGTCATAGCTGGCCCTATACTGGCACCGCCAGAGTGGAGGCCCATCACTCGGATTGGTTCGCATTACTCATCCGACGTACTTTGCACTCAGGCTCATCGAGGAACGTCTTTGAAAGGCCCAATCTCATAGTATTCAAATCGTATAAACTGTGAAATGCGCAAGATAAGACATGGAAAGATAAGGGTGTCTGGACTGCATGTACTAAATGGGAAGTCTGGTTCCGCTATACCCGAAAGGGGAAAAATGTCCAGGATCTTGGCATTGCGATCAATACCAGCTCATAGCGATTGTCGCGCATTCGCTGGGGAGGGGATGCCAGGTCTGGGATTCATATCAAATGACAAACTTGCAAGGGCCAGTTCTCGAAATCGGTGGCTTGCTCCTGACGGATTCCAGTTGCTATGCGCATTCATCATGTGTAAAATTCATGCCCAGCGCGGGTCGACCCGAATGAAAACCCTGTAGACCTGTTCCATTTGCTCCTCGTCTTTGAGCTGCTTGGAGCCCAGTGGGGGCAACGTAAGCATGCATTTACATTCTGGGTGCCCTGAAATTGCGCTCAAGAATTGGAGGAACTCGAGTCGACGCTCAACCGGGAAGCCAAGTGTCTGGTCAACTTTGGTCTTTGCTGCCTTGAACCGGGAAACAAAGACCTCACGATCATCACGATCCTTTCCATCATACCGGAGGCTTGTCCATTCATTTCATGTTTTGTGCTGGGAAAGGTAACCTGTTGGGCCGTACTTGGCTTGTAAATGACTGAAGTAATCCGATGCAAGATCGATATCATCCACGTAATCAATATCCAAGTCGTATTCAACCTGGTCACTGATGGTCGATCTCAAAATATCAAGGGCCTCATAGTCTTTTTGCCTCCATTCATCGTCGAGTTCTTCCTCGCGGTCGCGAATAAGCATACCCACGGTCTTCAGGGTATCAGAGAGGCAGGTTCTCACCTCTTGCTCGCTGACGGCATCGGCGGTGATCCCTCTTGTCTTTGCAACATACTGCCGCGCAAAGTCTTTACTTTCCAGGAATGAGGACATTTCGCTCATTCCAGGTCTGCAATGGTTGTCGGTAATCAGGCGCCACAACTCTGGATCTGGAACCTCCAGAGCACGCTGCAAAGTGGCAAGCCATGAGCCATAGTTGCAGGTGCCTTGGAGCTTGACCACTCTAACACCGTTGATGATGATCGTCTCCTCATCAGCCATGGCCACGGTTGACATGGTTGGTTGCATTTGAATTCAGCTGGAAGTGGGGCGGGAAGGGGAAGAAAGAGAGAAAACGAGAGATGTAGAGGGAATGCAGAGCAAATGGATAGAAAATGGAGGTTGGCCTTGGAAAACTGTCTGTGGCAAGCCTGTAAAGTTATTAGGTTCTATGCATGCTAGTAGAATGGTAGATAGACACTTGCCTGGTAAGTACGATGTGCGAAGGGGTGTTTGGATGGACGGTGGTCAGTGAGAGTTGAGATCGAGGGCGCGTCAGATGAGACTTTCGTAGTCGAACTGGAAGTTGTAGGGACGCTCTCAGACCCAGGGGTGAGCTTGTGAGGAAGAGAAAACCGGATCCTCGGGTTGGCTTCCTGGGGGGTGATTGTGAAGTAAAGAAGATTGAAGGATAGATATGCTCTAGGCGAATGTATAGTCCCGAGAGAGACTTGTGGGAGTCAGAGCAGAGAGAGTGCCAGATTTGTCTGCTGAGGTCAGTGGAGGGTCGTTGAGTAGCCAGCAAGGGGAATCTCACGTAGAGTCGGTGCGAGAACAGGAGATCTTGAAGAAGGCTCGAGGTCCACGCACAGAGAGGAGAGAAGACGAGGAAAGATGGATATCTTTGAACCTCTTTGGCAGGAATCTTCAAGAAAGCAATGGAGGAAGAACATCAAGAAGCTCTCCTATAGGTCCAAAACGAATAGTATCCGCTGGTCTTGAACTGAATCGCGGGAGTCTCCGTCTTATCTCAGTTGACAAGATAAATGAACATATTTGGGGGCGGAAGTGAAGACGAAGAGAGTGGGTTGATATCAAAGAAATTTCATTTCTTGAGGTGAGTTAGCCAGAGCTTGACGCGGCCACTCCAGCCATTCATGCCAGGGTGGGCCCAAAAACTCAGTAACCGAGCTTATCAGAAAATTTCCACCGTCTTGGAATACCCAATGATCACGACAAGGGTGAATAAGTGCGCCGTAATATGCCAGAATCACCAAGGCTTCTCCCTGGTGCGATGCCAACAAATCCACATAGCTCAGAGATACCATTACTGGCCAAGCGACCAGCGCATCAAAGCGTCCACTATTCAAGTCAATTGCCCTCATCACCACCTGCAGAGCCTGTATAGTCTGGCGATAGATTTTGAGCCTGGATTCATCTTTTTCAGAGCCTTCGATACGCTCAAGTAAAGATCCACAGACCGGTCCGAGATCAGCATCCATTGGCGGGAGTCGCTCACTGAAAGTCAAGAATGGCTTGAGTTTTGTTTCCCGCAAAAACTCCCATCTTCCCTCCGCTGTGATTGCTCGAATTCCTTGATGGACTCGAAGATACTGCACAAACCGATCCAGGAAGCTTTCGAAAGTGCCTTCTCGAAAGATAAGAGTATCGCAGAGCAAATGTACTCCGAGGATTGCAGCAAAAAGGAACATTGGAATGCAGGTCTCCTGGTCGAAATGGGGTGATAGGTTATTGAAAATGTTGAGCGCATGGCTCTGGAGCTGGGTCGCATGGTGTCGATAGTAGACTCGACGATCAGGCTTGGTGATGCTGAGATTCAAAGCACTTGTTGCCAACAGCATATTGAGCAGGTAGGGTGCTTCAAGACCGATCTTCAGCATGTCAGGAAGGGATATCTCAGCCGATACCTCGCGGGCGTTCATCCAGTTTTCACTTTCCACAAAGATATTGTGAAGAAGTTCCACATGGAGAAGGTTGACCGGAGCATCCTGAGCCGAATCGAATGTGCCTGGTGTGGACTGTTGACCAGGCGAGCTAGTGCTCGGGGAGGCCGAAGCAAAGTGGCCGCTGGTGCTTGGGGAAGCGCGTGCTGATGCGACTGGAGGAGCCGGTGCTAGGAACTGGCACTGTCGTTCCGAAGCAACGCAATTGGAGCAGATGGGCCGGCGTTCGTCACACTACTGCAGATGTCAGTACGCCTTGCTTTCCATCAACTGGAATATCGGTGGTTGCTACCTTCACGTGACGACGTTTGCATTCAACGCAGCCGTTGCGAGACTTTTTATGCGCCCTGCGTGGCATGTCGGCGGTACGCGGATAGCCAACCGCAAGAGCAGTCGGCGTCGCAAGGGAAAAGTCATGTACTCTCCTGCCCAGTGCAAATTTGGCAGCCTATTTCCATCATTCCCACAGGCCTTCCTCAGCCCCTTCGTGATGCTCAAACTTCAACAAAGGGGGTTCTTCGATCTCATACGCGTATGCACAGACCAGCGACCCAGTGGACATTTTTGTTCCATTAGCTAATCAGATCTCCCGCAGACGAGGCTAAGGTTCCGATTAACTAGACTACGGTACACTGTACAGTGTACAGTCTACCGTACACCAACATGTTACATGATAGGGTTGATCACAGCCACAGTCACTCTTTCTCAGGCACCGGGAGAAGAGACCGTTTCTGGATCAGGATCTACGTCCGCAGTGGGCCAACGGACCTGAACCATTATTATGAAGAACCCGGCTCCGGATTCGCATTTTTAAGTCAATCCCGCACGGTGAATCCCAGTTCTACGCCTGCGAGAAGACCCACTCTTTCTATACGCGTATAGAAGCACTCCACCAGACGAGAGACAGCCCGACATGTATGTGTCTAAGAAGCGAACAAAGACAGTCTTGTATTTAAGCTACATGGGCCAAAACCTTGCTGCCTCGAGGCTCAGTTCATAAGTAATGGGCAGCGACCACCTCGACGCAGGAACAACCTTCCAAGACTTCGAGAATCTAAACCGTCCGCGCCCGCTGAACTTCGACCATGGCAGTTCTGAAGCCTTCCAAAGGTGGTTATTACCTCTGGAAATACCTTCCTTCCCCTGCAGCGGCAGTCATCTTTCTTCTTCTTTTCCTCTCTATCACCGTCTATCATTCATGGAAGCTTTACAAGACAAAAGCCCGATTCTGCATTGCGTTCGTGATCGGTGGCATATGTGCGTATAGAGTCCCCTCAAATTTTTCTCCTTCCACTTGACTGACCACCTATACATGATGCAGTCGAAATCATCGGATACATTGCCAGAGCCGCCGCATACAACAACACAAGCTCGATCATGCGGTACTCGATCCAGAGCGTGTTCTTGCTCCTTGGCCCAACACTATTTGCGGCTTCAGTCTACATGGCGCTAGGCCGACTTATCCGCTGTGTCCACGCCCAGAAATACTCCCTCATCCGAATCAAATGGCTCACCAAGGTGTTCGTCATGGGTGATGTCCTCTCGTTCCTGGTGCAAGGCGGAGCATCCGGTTTGATGGTCTCTGGCAACAATGCAAAACTCGGCTCGAATATGGTCGTAGCTGGCCTCGTGATCCAGATCCTCGCGTTCTGCTTCTTCATTGCCACTTCGGTGGTCTTCCAAGTTCGCATGACTCGATTTCCAACGCCCGAATCGTTTGATGAGCGGGTCAAGTGGAAGAGCCACCTTCGAGTGCTGCACGCCGTTAGTCTATTGATTTTGATTCGAAGCCTGTTTCGTGTTGTCGAGTACATCCAGGGTAATGATGGATATTCCTTGACGCATGAGTGGACTCTCTATGTATTTGACTCGACCTTGATGTTTGCGGTTATGCTCATTTGGGCAATTTGGCATCCGGGGGATCTACAAGGATATCTCAAACAGGGCATTCCTCTGATGAGCCCGAGCACTCCGCGTCACGACGTGGAGTCTAGGTAGGACCATACTGACTTGAGTATCGATTCTGTGACTAAGGATGTGGGAAAGCCTTCAACGGCCTCCAAGAAATAGACATTGCTAATATATCGGCGTTTGGCACTGCGTGGTACTCCAACTTCTAGATGCTCTTAAATCTCCACAGTAAAGGTCAAGGCAAGATTCGTGCACTCCATAGGCACAGTGATCTATGCCGCCTCCGCATCCGAGTGACCACTGTAACTGTACCCACCATTGAAAGACATGATCTTTACACCTGATGCTTCAAATTTGTCCCAAGATTTTTGTAAACGCCATGGATAAAGTAGAACGGAATGATGGTGCTGGCACTTGACACACATTGGCGAATCTTGAAGAACATCCCAGCGCTTGTCTCCTCCGTCGCCGACAAGATCCCCGTTCTGTATACCTCGTTTAGGACAGTGTCAATAACGCAAGACAAATTTGAGCAGCACCATGACAAACCCAGTCTTTGAGTTGTTGTTTCGACTCATAAGTGGCGGCTCGAGCCTCGGAATCGGACTTTGATACTCGATTCGGCAAAGAATACGACGATAACCTGGAGATGTTGAGTCCCAGTTGGGAAATGTTAATAAACTTGATAATTATCTCTGCAAGGAGATGCGCGAATCATGAGCATCATGAACTTGGCTCAGTACGCCTGATGTCTTTTGGCAGGTTTCAGTCAAGTGTTGCAAGCGGGAGGTTGGACGTCAACTAGAGTAACAAGCTTAAATGCAGAGAAAGCCCAGGTCCTACTAAGGTCAAATGACCGAAATCTTGTGGAAGAATGGATGACGATCCTGGAAATTAAAGACGAGTAGGTCAGCACTTTCGCATTCCCCTGTTACAAAGAAGGGCTTAGGTTGAACACGATAAAATTATATCGTATTCATAGCTATCCTAACTCATCCATTACATCACGACGTAACTGAGGAGCATCGTATCCCATGACCCGTCACCACTATCCCATCCCCTGATTATCAGTGCTTGTCAAGCATCAGCTTAAGAGTGAGCCTGGACCTCATCGTGGGCAACCTGCTTCTCGCCCTTAAGGTCCTCAACGGTCTCAACACCAGACAGACCAAGAGTCTCGTAGATGCGCTCCATGCGGGCGCGATCAGCCTCAGCAATGCTCTCCTTCTCACCACCGAAGAAGATGTCCAGCTCCTCAAGAGTCTTGTCCTTGGTCTCCGGGGCGAACTTCCAGATGAACAGACCACCCAGACCACTGAAAATGGCAAAGAAGATGTAGGTTCCGTACTTCATGGAGTCCAGCATGTCCTTGGTGGTCAGACCGATGATGAAGTTGAACATCCAGTTGGTGGAGGCGACGATGGCGACACCGCGGGAACGCTGGCTGTTGGGGAAGATCTCCTGGGTGAGCACCCATGCGACGGGACCTAGAAAGAGCGTAACGTCAATCTTCTGTAGACAAGTAAAAGGAAAAGTGTAGGTAAAGGTGATACATACCCCAGGAGTAGGCAAAGTTAACAGCGAATAGCCAGATGAAAGCGATGGCAACCCAACCCTGAGAAACAGCGAGGCCCTTGTTCAGGTCCCACTGGGGCTTGTAGATACCCTCGACAGTGGCGACGACGATGTGGCAAATGAACATGCCGACAGCACCGACGATGAGGAAAGTCTTACGGCCGAACTTGTCCAAGAAGGCGACAGCGGGGAGAGTGAAGATGATCTGCAGGATACCAGTCACACCGGTAGCCAACAGAGTGGTCTTGGTGGACGAGAAACCGAAACTGCTGAAGATCTGAGGAGCGTAGTACAGGACGGCGTTGATACCAGTGAACTGCTGGCAAATCATAGTACCGCAGCCGAGGGTAAGACGCTTGAACATGTTGGGAGCGAACAAAGCCTTCCAGGGGGCAAGCATACCACCGGAGCCGACAAGCTCGCGCTCAGTCTCCTCATCGAACATGACGGCGGCCTTGATCTCGAGGAACTCGGCCTGCACCAGAGGGTCGTGGGGAGGGAGACGACGGAGCTTGGAGAGGGCACCACGGGCCTCCTCCTCACGGTGCTTCATCATCAACCAACGGGGGGAGAAGGGGAAGTAGAACATGCCGAAGAACAGGATCCAGGCAGGGATGATCTGCAGGGCCAAGGGAAGACGCCACGAGATAGTCTTCTGGCCGAGACAAGTGTGGCCGTGGTTCGCGGCGGAGTTGTAGCTGCCATCGGTGTTGTAGGGGTGGGCGATGCCCTCGGGGTTGCAAGTGTTACCGCCGACAAACTGCATACCATAGTCGAGCCAGAAGGCAATAGTGGTACCGATGGTGATGGACAGTTGCTGCAGAGAGACGAGGGAGCCACGAAGCTCAGGAGGAGCAATCTCAGCCTGGTACAGTGGGATAACCATACTGAACATGCCAATGCCCACACCACCGATGATACGACCGGCAAAGAAGTAGGCAGGAGTCTGGGCACCAGCCTGCAGACCGGTACCGAGGGTGAAGATAACGACAGCAACCATCATGGCATACTTTCGGGAGATGCGGTCAGCGAGGACACCGTTGATCAGAGCACCGGCCCAGGCACCGAGCTCCAAAGCGGACACAAGCCAACCCTGGATAGTCGATCCATCGAAGTAGGGGAAGTGGTTCCTGAAGTTCTCCATGACAAGCACGGGGCCCATCACACCCTGATCATAACCGTACATGATACATCCCAGGGACGCGAACAGACAAGTCAAGAAGACATAAGGGTTCTGCAGCATACCCACAATACCATGGGCCTTCTCCGCGTTGGCACGGCCAACCACAGACTGACTAACCGCCATCGTTGCGAAAGGATGATGGTCGAGATCAAAGAAGAGGCGAAAGAGACAACAGAGAACCTGTGATCAGCGGGGCTGGGAGTTTCACGACATGGGCGGGCTAGGTAGATTATATAGCTACACTCTCAAGCTTCTTGTGACAGTCCATCTTTTCCGTCTTTTTTCTCCCCATTTTTCCAGAACACGCTCGCGGGGATTTAGCGCCGTTCTACCAGACACTTGCCCCCAGATCAGGGAGTCCGCTCCGTGGTCTGCATATGTATGGCTCCCAATTACATCCCTGTTGATGTCCTGGGAGGGGAGCTCTGAACCAACAGGATTGCCGGTGCCAGTCCAGACTAACCACACGCTAGAGATGTTGTTGGCTAGGCTCGGGGGGCGAGTATCAACTCGGCAATGGAATATTCCGCAGATGTGTACGAAAAAGAAACATGTATAAAAGTCCGCAGACACTAGCGAGCGCCACCAAGCTTTGGTGGCCGCAAAAGAAGCACTCTTGTTCCACGCGTCGGCGTTAACTTGGGGCATGGGCGTCGTCCTACATTGTGAACAAGCCTTGGGTCTGAGAAGCTCCACGATTGGCTGGTTCCAAGGTCTTCTGGCCTACACCTGTCAGCGTAATCCCCGCCTCCCCCTCCCTCTCCTCTCATTCGGATGGCTCTTTTGTCCTGAAGGGTCATTGTTAGTGCTGACGGACAGGGTGCGGACTGTAAGACCCCAGATACCCTAAAGACCCCGCCTGGCCGATATTAGGCCGATGGTAAACTAAGCATGGGATCGGTAAAGGCATCGGGAGCCGCCATGAAGGATCACGGAGATGGTCGTGATCGGGGGCAAGGGTTAGTCATTACGATCATTGGTACTGAAAGAAGACCCTGAAAGAAGGCACCGCAAGGGTGTCAAGCCGTGGGTTGGCCTCGTCGCCCTTGTGATGGGAAATAATTTTCAATGTCAGAGTGGATTCGCCATCAGCGGTGTTACGGTGTTATCCATCGGCAGCGTTCAGAGTACAGGAGAGAGAGATGGCTGGGCAAGCGGAGACCCGAAAATGGTTCATTAACCTCTTTAGGAGTATCCTAGATTGACGAGGTCAAAGAGAAATTCTCGATCCAGGCCATTATTCAGGTTCAAGAGGTCGCAGCGCTCTCTGACCCGTACGACCAGTTCGAAGCGCAGAGTGCAAAGAGCGTAGCATTCTCGAACGCCCGGCCGCCACGCGGCGTGTTACTCCCGCAAAGGGGACCCATAGCGAGCCACGGGAACTTGGAAGAGGGGAATCCGGCGTATACGCTTAGCCGTCATTCCATACAAATGATGTGATAGCGGAAAGCCGTGCGACAGAGTCTCGGCTTCGACCAAGCGTTCGGTCTGGCGTCAAGCCATTCGGGCAGCCGATGCTTCGTGTGGGGACGCGTGGCTCGACCACTGTTTGTCCCATGGGGTGCTGCATCCTCCATCCTGCGACTCTGGAGAATCAACCCTCGTTCACGGCGCCATGCCAGTTTGAGATGATCGGTGAGAAGCATAATGGTCAGGTCACTGAGGTCAGGACAGACAATCTGGGGTTGCTGGAACCACCCCCTCAAGGGGCGGAAATGAGGTGCAACCACTAGGGGCTGTTCTGGCCTTTAGGCTGGGGGCCTTGATTTCCTTGATTTGTCTTGTGAACGTCGTACCCTCGTCGTACTCGTCGTACTCTTGGCCAACCGACGTCGTCCATCTGCCGGCTGATCCGGCGACCTGCACCACCCTGCAAATAACCATTTAGCAACCAGTCAGCGTTGCCGGCTTGGCTGACTCGTTCCAGCGCCCTCAAACAACGCTTATCTCTATGGGGCTGAACAGTGGGCCACGGCACCAATGACAACCTCGAGATTCGCCCGCCCCTGGTTCGGGTCTAGCCGAAGATGACCCGAAAGATCACTAGCCTGGATTCTGGAATCATCAGGAGGAAGACCAGAAGACGCCTTTGTTCGATCCAATTCCCAGTTTGGGTCGCCTCAGTCGCTTGGGCCTCTTGCTTGTGTATGAGACTCGAAGTTCCCAAGAAGCAGCGTTCCTCGGGCCTCGCTTAAAGATACAGAGGCCACATCTTGACGGCGAAGATGACTGCTGACTGGACTCATTTGTGATGAGTCCCACACTCGCGAGTCGCTACGCGCCCACCAGTGCGGGGATTCGGATTGGGGCCGAACGGGGAAAAGCTGGAGGAAGCGGAAATAACAACGACACCAAAAGAAAGAACCGTAAAGCCATGGGAAATGTGGTGCCCCGAATATGGAATGCAATTCATTAGCACAGCCATTGCTTGCGACGTACTCTTGGGATTGCAACACTCGCTCTCATTCTTCAAGAGTATGTGCATTTTTCAGAACATCTCACCAGCACGGAAAAACCACATTGATTCATTGATAAGCACGCACCGAAGCTAAGACTCGGAGAGGGGATTGCCAAGACATCAGAACGAAACTCTACCGGGCGTGGCGTTATAAATGAGGCTTATGTCAGCCCTGGCTGTCCAGTCGCTGCAGGATTCCTCGTTTCTAGAACAACTAGAACAATAGAACACACCGAGTCCGGAAAAGGTGTTCCAAGGAGTCAGAGAAATCGTGGATGCAGTAATGGTGAAGGCTTCTCGTCCTTGGGCCAAAATGGCTGCGTCCTATTTTCCTATTGTGGAACGGTACAGGCAGGCATACGCCCAGCCAGCCTGCGTGTTCCTACAGGATCGTGTGTGTCGGTAGGCTCCTACCTATTGATCCTTTGGGTGGCGGGCTTGAGACATCGTCGGCTCAAAATACTGTGCTCTGCATGCTGGAGAATCCTTCACATTCGTATTGACTTAGAATGATGGATTCAACTATATCCTGGAAGTCGACTAAGTGCGTCGATTGCAGCTGGCAAAGGATGCTCGTTATCAGCGGGTTAAGGTTTTGGCATCCCCTCTTTGAGAACGGCCAGTTGCCCGCCATTCTCCTTGTCTCACTCTATCTGCGACATGCACTGTTAATCCTGAGATAGCTAGCAGCTCTTCAAGTTGCGGGAAACAAAGAACCAGTCCTTAGTTGTCGTGACTCCCGGGGAACCAACCGACAATTGGATGATGATTAGTTTAACCATGATATCAACACGTTCTGTCAAGTACCATTTGTGTATGGCTGATCAGTGCAGTATGATTCGATAGCAGGGATCTTTTGTACGCAATCATGTATTGGTCTACTGTATTGATGCAATTCTGATGCGCCACGGAGATCATGCCGACAATCTTAATTTTCCTAGACCTCCAGCTACTGGACAGCCGTCATATTATACTCACCATCCTCGATGGTGCGAACAGCCTCCAGCCTCGCGCCGGCGTCGTTGGACTTTAGCCCTGGGAGACTCCCCGGCTCAATTCGGCTACAAGTTTAAGCCTTAAGAGACCTCCCTTTCCAACATTAGTGGTGAACTGACAGTGTTTATCGCCCGGGCAATCTGACTCTGATTCATACGTTATCATTAAGAATAGTTCCCTAATGAGCACCACGCGGAGCTGATAGCCTGGGAAAGTTGCCAACAAAGAGAAGGTAGCGCACAAAGTCTGCAGATTGGCTCAGGGCGTGGAAGTCCCGTTCATTGAGATATTACGTGGCTTAGGTAGATCGACTGTATCTGCTCCGCGGGGGCCAATAATGGACGGAATCAGCCACCTATGACCTCAGTCTGAATAGCAACAAGAAGACTCTCGAAGTGAATGGATAATTTGACTATACCTTTCGTATTCCAGGTACCTACTCCTTTGATGGATTTATCTTTAGATTTTGAAGAAAATGTCATCAAGGTTCCAAGCGACCGAGAGGTTCGTATCGGGCTTCCCCAACAATCTTGATATATACCTATCCATTTAACGCTACATAGATGAGACTACCTACATAACTACATAGATAATGACTACCTAGGTACTAACCTACGTCCATCTTTTACACCCACGCCTATGGGCCAGACGTCACCCAGACCCCGAATCCATCCGCCTCTATCCGCAGTCTACCGCTCCAGCCAGCTTCAATGCTCTCTCCATGACAGTGGCCTACTATTTGCTTCGGAAGTTCAGAGTCATCTGTTTCGTTGCCCGTTCCATTAGAACCGGGCATTCCAGATGTTGACGGATCCCATCCATCCCACGTAGGGCTACAATCTCAATAAAATTTAGCCCATTGTTTTGATTTGTCTTTCACTTAAGTTTGCATTTGTAGGTTCCGGCTTCAGGGGCCTCTGAGATTGTCTTCTTACCTTTGCTGAATCTGATTTTGGCACCTAGGTACGATCGAAACAAAGATATAAAATACCAAGAGGACATCTCTGGACGCGCTGGTAAGACAGTGCCCGGATAGACAATTATATTGTTTCCGTCCATATTTGTTCTCATTGTTTACTTTTCAACCCCCAATCCATCTATACTCTCAAAACCCAGCCAATTCCACCTTGGTCATGTCTATATAAGTAGACTTGTTGCAATTGTTATCTCATCTATCGATTTATCACATCTTCTTCTTTAAAGCCTAAAACTCACTGATTTCGTCACCTATTCTCTTATCTTACACCTAGTAAGGTCATTTAAGGCCAGCTCTCATGTATCTCATCACTGCTTTCATACAGGCTTTCTGGCGCGGCCAGCCTAAAATCGAGCAGCCGCAGTTCCCAGCTTCCTTTGCGATGCTGCCATGCGAATTGGTCTTGAACATTGCAAAACACTTGGACTTGGAGTCTCTGAGTCGCCTCTCCCGGACTTGCAAAGGTTTACACAAGCTACTCGATCCAGAGATTACAAAACTGGCTCCCCGGGCTGCTCTTTCGCGGAGAGGGGCGTGTTCAACAAGTTTTATCTACGATGATGACCAACAGCATGGACTGGATTTTCCTTCTTTCAGAGTGCGTGTAAGATCAAGATATGATAGCACCGTATTTCATCGCAGGCCCACTTCTCCTGTCTCTGAGCCTTCAACATCCGAACCTTTGGGCTGGGTCATACACCAGGGTAAATACCTTGCCGTGCAAAATCTTCTGCAGCGCGGTGCAAATCCCAACGCGTATCTTGTGAACGGCGCTCGTATGCTCAGTGTGGCCGTGGATTCAGGAAATGTGGAGATTCTGAAGCTACTCTTACGGTTTGGCGCTCGTCCCTGTTTAGGAGACCCTGGACTTCGCACATCACCTCTAGATCGAGCTGCGTTTAAGGGGGAGATAGACGTGGTAGGTGAAATGCTGTTGGCTGACCAGGATGTAGACTCGTGTATCACCCTTCATGACGCCGTGTATTATCGAAAGGAAATTGTCGAGCTTCTCATTCCACATATGGACAGGAGCATGTTTAACGACGGCAACCTTGGAGGCCTAACGCCCCTGCAACTGGCTATGAGAGATGCCTGCGTCGACACGGCGATATATCTGATCGGAGTCCCAGGCGTTGAAATTGATAAACAGGATGTGAATGGGTGGACTGCGCTGCATTACGCAATGGATCGTCATATTTTGGTCCAGGCTCTCATTGAAGCCGGGGCTAACATCCACCTCCCCGTTTTTCGCAGCGGTTACAACTCGTTGCATGTTGCACTTAGAACCGTGGGCTTGACAGCGGAACTACCTATCGTACTTAGGGAGCTTCTTCGACACGGCGCTGATGTCAATGGTATCTCAACTTCCGGTACTCCCATGCATTGTGCTGTGAGAACTCGGTCTAAATCTGTTGTGGACGTGCTTCTCTTTGAGAGCCCAACACGCCCAGACCTGACAATTCGGGATGGCTATGGGCAGACACCGATGGACCTGGCCTTTTGCTGTGGATATAATGAAATTGGTCTGGCACTCGAGGAGTATAAAAGGAATTTCTCCTTGTGAGGTTCTTCACACTCTATCCAATGGTCCCAACCCAAGGTTTAGAAGCGAGGAAGTCAAAATTTTGGATGGTTGCATATCTAGTCAGTGTATTTAGATCACTTTTTTTCTTTGGTTACATCTTGAGGACCTCATAGCCCAGAGAGATTAAATCCAATTGCTGATTTAGAGCAAAGAGTTACTTTACAATTTGACTGTTCTTCGCTTATAAGTAGAGGGGTTCTCTAGGATTTAGTCCCCGAGGCGCCATGAGACCTTCAAATCGAATTACGCAACCGTAGCACTCAGTGTCGATATATTCCCCTTGATGCCTTGGGGGCTAGGATTCCTTCGCCCTCAAGGCATTCATCATTGATATAATGATCACTCGCCCCAAGGAAGACCCTTGAATATTCCAACCCGCATCATAAGGTTGTCAACCTTTAAGATATTCAAGATGAAATAAGCCATATCATACGAGTCTCTGCCCTCCTAGCCCCAATCGAGCGACAATACTTGCTACAGGCAAACCATCCTGCGTATTGCATACTATCTGAACTGGACTGTGAATATGTAAGAGAGAATCCTTCGAGAAACGATTTAGGAATAGTGCTCATGATCGACGAATAGGCTTCTCGTGGGAATCATTACTCTACACATCACCTTCTATCTCAGCTGTTATTATTATCAGAAACAACCTTAGAGATAGCAGCTTGCCGGTGGAATTTTGATAATAGCATGATTATCGTGTTTAGTCACGTCGTGATCCCGTGGCCAGCAAAGCATACTGCGGTCCACCCTGCTATCGGCAATCCAGGCAGCCAATCCGATGATCTTGAGCAGGATTTAATAGGGTCAGTGGTTTAACAAGCCTATGAGTTACTAAATAGACCCATCTTTCCGGCGTTGTTCAGAGGATACTCAAGAAATCAACTTGATATAGCCGCAGTGCGAGGTAGCGGTGCGGGACTATTAGACTAGTATCATTTGCTAAGATCAGTCTCCCCGATTTCTCTCATACTAAAGTATCTTGGTTAAGCAAATTTCACAAGATCCAGTCCGAGGTTCATGCGTGCAGTCTCTGGTTAACACTTCTGTTTGGCTTGAAAAATGGCCAACAGGTCAAGTGTGGTCAATATGGGGAAGGAGCAGCTGAGATCAAGCTATGTCAAGAGTCTACACGCAAGTCTCCCCAAAAGTTGAAAATAAATTATCTCTACCATCGGGAGTTGAACCGGTAACCTCCAGTTTCCCATACTAACAACCATCGATGCTCTGACGATGCTCCATTTCCAGCCCACGATGCTCACCAGCTCTATCTCGGTGCGACAGCCAACATTCAACACGCTCCCACAAGCGCTACTCGTACTTGAAAAATTGGAAATAATTATACAAAAACTCCTTCGTTGTTTCTCATTCTCTTAATATTAAGTTTATCTTAAAAAAAAACTTCAAAAGGTAAAAATCTTGTGTGGGTAACCCAGGGGTATAAACCAAAAAAGAAGACCCAGGCACCGCCACCTGAGCGAGATCCACACAAGCTTCATCCCTCCGCCTCAGACAGCCGATCTCAGTGAGCTGAAACCTGGATAGCCATATTGGGCCTCTTGACCACTAGGCCATCGCACCCGGGTACTCAATTGGAGCCTTTTTTCAATCATAACCTCTCCTCCATTAGCACCCTCTACATTCTTTTTCACCACCCATCCTCAACAGCATCAGAAGTTGACCCGCCAGTTATTCCTAACAACTGCATTAAAGATACCTGGAGTTTTTCTCAATTTCTTGATACACCCCTCATGGTCTGGCAACCTCAACATGCTCCTCAGTCTGCAGATTGGGGCTTCGGAGCTTCTTGGTCCTGTGAACATCTCGACAATGTATGAGGCGTCCAAAGCTAGTCTGGATATGTTCTTCCGTTCCTGAATCTCAACGAACACGCCCTACAATCCCGCTGACTCTTTGCTCCTCCATCGGCTGAAAGATCTGCTCTGACTGGAACACCGGGCAGAACAAGAACAAAGAACGTGACCGTGCGGTCTGTCTTTGATGATCCAGCCTCTTTTATCACCAAGACTTTCTTTCAGGCGATTTTATCTTTTACAATCATGGAACAATACCTTTGTTCGTGGCAAGCGTGGGGCCTGTCGCGCAGTGAAGTGGATATTCTTTATAAACGTCGACACGACGCTTCCTCCCTCTGTTGCCTAAGTGCTCACCTATCTCTTTTATTTCACTGCATAACACACTAATTCGGCTCTCGTTCTCATTCAGATCTTCCTCGTCCAACATGATTCCTAGCATGACAGGAGACTATCACAACAAAATGCCCACAAACCTCGGCGATCTACCCCCCGAGCTGGTCCAGCAGATAGCCCAAAGTCTCGACACCCAATCCCTGCTCCGACTCGCCCAGACCTGCCAGTCTCTATACTGGCTTCTAACACCACAAATCAAGCACCACGCCCATATCACAGCCTTCGCCCCGCTACCCCTCTACGAAGAAAACTTCATCTACGACTACGGCCAGCGCCACGGCATCGACGACCCAGTCTTCAGCCTACACGCCTCATACGGTGTTCCCGCGGGTGACTTCGGTCCAACGGACGCGGACGTCCTGGGCAAAGCCGTGGCAGGAGGTGAGCTTGATATCGCGCGGGGCTTTCTCAGGCATGACTTGGATCCTAACTCGTATATTGTTTCCGGGGAGCGTTTGCTGGGCTTAGCTGTGCAGTCTCGCTGCGTTGATATGGTCAGGCTGCTGTTGGAGTTCGGTGCTGATGCGTCCAGGCCAGATCTTGTCACGAGTATAAGTCCGCTTGTACACGCTGCGAGAAGTGGGAAGGAGGAGATTGTTCGGCTTCTCGTTGAGGCTGGGGGTGACTTGACTGCTGATAGGGTAATGCAGTTGATTGCGAATTATTGTTCTATGGAGACGGTGCGGATGGCCATCGCGTATGGGGGAAACCTGGCGTCGATATCATCCAGTGGAATGACGGTGCTTCATAGTATTGTCAATCGCAAGGATGTTGGCCTTTTCAATTTAGTCAAGGACGAGCTGCCGGCTGTCGTTTTCAACGCGAGAAATGACGCGGGCCGTACAGCCTTGCACATAGCCCTAGTAGATGAGAACTCACCTCTAGCTATGCCTCTAGCCTGTCATCCGGCAGTGGCGATCGATATCCAAGATATATGGGGCTACACGGCATTGCACCTGGCCATCCGAAAGAGAAGGCTTGACGTGGCGTATACACTGATTCACAGAGGTGCCAATGTCAATCTGTTAAACCTCCATGGGGAAAATCCCCTGCATCTAGCTGTTGAATCTGGGTCTGTGCCCGTCGCTAGTATGTTGATTGAACAGGGTGCTGACGGGGGTAGCAATATGACCGAGTTTGAATCAGCATTGTTCTGGGCTACGCACAGTGGTGATCCGGAGATGGTAGCTCTGTTCAAGCATACCATCTCCGAAGAGTCCCTGTAAAGTAATGAGGATGAAGTGGACAACGTATCCCGGATATGAGCTAAGCCTCGGTGGAATTTGGGTGTTCTGTCTAGGGGTTTTTGGCACGACGTCGCAGGTCCGTATAGTCTCAAAACCAGAAATGATAGCTTTCTGCGCTGTAAATGTCTAAAATTAATTCATGCATCATCTTCTCTAATAGTAGCTCGTAGTATTCTGCTTTATCAAGAGCTATCTCTTGGCCGCTGATCCTGAAGAGGATGGAGAGATAAAGATACCACGACCTACTACTGTAGGTACCTTCTCTTCGCCTTTGCTCCAAGTCATCTAGACTACTAGCATATTGTATGCATGAGCTTCATTAAGCATTGCTCAGTGTGTATGTGACAGTGCCCATGGATACCAGAATCTAAACATAATCAGGTTCCTAACGCCTTACTAGGAACCCAAGAAAGAAAAAAGAAAGAGATGCACAGGAAATAGAAAAAACAGACAACAAGGTGAGTCTTCACTTCTCAGTCGGACATCACTTTTCATCGGCTTCATCTCCTACCGTGCCCCCAGCGGAGAAAAGGAAGAATTCTGAAAATTGGGTATCATAACAAAGCGGTTTTGGGCGAAGGGGCGCACAATTAATGACTTGCGGAGGGCGTCGGTAAGAGATGAAGCAACGTGTGATTATCCAGTTGAGATTTAGTCGGGGTTGGTGAGCTGAGAGATGAGTTAGCCAGTTTCCTGAAAAATTAACGTCAAAGATTGTACTCACCCGAAGGACAGGCCGGGAGTAGTCCTCATTATCTTGCAGGGACACACTGCTATCCCGAGCACCGTTGGGATAGATGTCGGTCTTCAGCCGGTTGTCGGTGAAGGTGTGTTTGCGTCCAAGGGTGGAGGATCCGGAGAGGTCATGAGAGTGGCCCTGTGGGAACACACCACGGGCGAAGCTCGAGGCTTGGCTGGCTCGGTGTTCGGTCATATCGGCCGTGCTGGGGATCGGGCTGGCGGACCGAGCACGCTTTCGGTAGAAGAAGACCAGGAAGACCAGTGCACCGATAAGGGCGAGACCACCAATCACACCGATCACAATACCGGCGATGGAGCCACCACTCAGCTTGCTGCTGCCGGATGATGCTGTGTTGGCTGAGGAGTCCTGTGCACCTGTCTGGCTAGGAGCAGAGACAGTGATGGTCTTCACCTGTCCGGCAGAAGTGGTCTCTTTGACGACATTTGCCGTAGTACTCGAGTCGGAGGTGGTAGACTAGGGCGGTATGTCAGCCAATCTGAACCAACTCAATATATCTTTAGGGGGGGTCCGAAGAATACAGTTAGAGTAGAGGACGTGGGTGTTGTTGTCGATGATGAAGTGCTGCTGGTGCTTTCCTGTGCCACAAATGAGCATACAACTCAATGGAACAGCAAAGCACCCCAAGCCCAAGCATGAAAGACACACGACCAACGCCACAAGCTCCAAACAGCGGAGCTCATTCACAGATCAGAGCGGGGGTCACTTACTGAAGATGAAGATGTGGAGGTAGTCGAGCTACTGCCGCCCTCCGTGCTGGTGACCGAATTACCAATGATCTTGACGTATGCAAAGACACCCTTGGAGGCACTACCACAGCTATCATCTGGGTAACCCGGGCAGCCAGTTGAACAGTCCGAAGTGCTCTTGCGAGAAGACTCGGATGGGGCCACGTTGGTGCACCAACATTTCTTTCCCTGCAGAACACCAAGGGCATAATCGACGCAAGTTTGCTCGCAGGCTCCGTTGGACTGATAGGTGTCGGACACTAAACGGTTGAGAAGTTCCATGTCAGTAAAGAATGTCGCTCAAGTAAAATGTTCATGTCGCACGTACCAGCCGAAAATGCAGATCCAGTATTGTCAGTAGCGCAGTAGGCCAGGCTGCTAGCAGCTTCGGCAAAGGGCCGAACTACCAGGGCCAGCGCCAACAGTAGGAACATCAGGAAGTGCATCTTGTCGAGAGCACTTGGCCGACGCCGCAGCAAGACCACGATAAGCGATTGTACTCTTCGTCGACCCAGATCCACCCAACTCCGGGCGGTTTCTGTCAAGGGAGGTGTCGCAATCAAAATGGGATAAGCGTGAAGATGAGAATTCGCAGTGTGGGAGCAGTGCCGACCGGTGGTTGTAGTGCCGATCACCCATGCGATGGAAGGTTTGGGGGGAGACAGGAACGAGAAGAGACAGTTGACGGTCGGAGAAGAAGCGAATGCTTCCTGAACCCCCCACCGAGCTGAACGTTACACGCCGCGTGTTTCCTTTTCAGGGCAATCGCATCGTTCCACCCACAGACGATGTCGAGATGATGTCGTCGGCGGAGTATAGTCAGGTAGTCAGGGGGGAGAGGATTTGGAGGGAAAGACTGGTCAGAAGATGACGATGAAAGCCAAAGTGTCAAAGATCGAGTATGGAGCCAAGGCACGAGAGAAAGAGGAGACCCGAGTCACGGGCCTTTACGATCGGAGGACGGAGACGGAGGATGTTAGTTGGCAGGCTATCAGGTTGGCATAGCCATACAGTAGTGTAGTATGGTGAGCGACCGGCATAGCCGCTAGCTTAGTGGATACGTGATTGTCGTGCACGTCCTTGCTGGTACTGCCGTAACTAAACGGATGATATGGATTACAGAGAACGAAGTATCGAGTGTAGACTCGGTAGAGTACATCACTAGCTACACAGAGCCATTCCTGTACTGCCCGTTGTAGAGGCATTCGTAGCTATCAAGTGCAACCCTAACGTGGTACCCTGCGGTGAGTTGCCTGAGCGTATCAATTGCTATTTGAGGAGATCATCTCCTGAGACCAAATGATTAAAGACCACTACAGTCATCGAACTTGGGCTTTTCGAGGACAGTCTACTTCTAGTAGACATCCAAGGGCAATCCACTCGTAAAGACCTCGTGCCATCGTGGATTCTCAACCATTGCATGTGCTCGATGGTGTTTTCTCGTGGATGATTTGTTGTCGTTTCTCCTCCTGCACCCTGCTCAGGCACTAACTAATAATACCAAATCACCAAGTCTCACCGGGTCTCTGGTCTCTCTTAGTCAGTCGATAACAGAAACTCAATTGGTGGCTCACAGTAAACCGAATACCAGTTTCGTGCTCACGGGCTCCACCCCAGCCTCGTTGGCATTGGCTGGGATGGCTTCAGAGGCTGGCCGTCGAAATTCTTCTCGCCAACATTCCCCGCGAGCCATCCTTCATACTTGCAGTCTTTGTTCACCTCGTGTTGCTATTAATAACCTTCTCTTCAGTTCGTGGTGTCAAGACAAGCCATCATATGTACTTCATTGTTTACACTCCCAAGGCCTCCGATATTCCTCGACCATTGCAGTAATGAAAAAAAACAAATCGATACCCCGATAGGAATCTGTCGTCACCTGTAATCTGTGTGACGGTGTGATTTTTTACAGGGGCCGATGGCCCGATAGTGTAGACTGAAGCACCGCATACGTAATGTGTGGATAAGCCCAGCGCGTTGGATTGTCTCAGGAGTGAGGAGTCAGGAGCTGCAGCCCAAACAAGCCACATACAGCTCTCCCGCACGCCACATGAGGACATCATTCACGCCCCCAGCAACGGGCCATCGATGTTGATGTTGACAATGGCTCGAATCTCGAGTCGAGGATTCATACTGGATCCTCGAAGAATCAGTGCGACCGTGATGGAGTATGATTATGAAGTTTCTGGGCATAGACGTGCAGCGCTAATGTACTGTAGCTACCTAAAAGCTCCTTCCCTTGCTGGTAATCGTGCACAAAAAATCTCATCAGCAACGGGCCAATCAATCATGCCATGGTGGTTATGTATGATGCGTGGACAAATGTTGCGAGTCTATGATCAGTACAGTACTTCAAGACCTTCTCTAGTTCGTTGTTGTTCCAGGGGGCCCAGAAATCATTCTCTGTTCTCGGCAAATCTTGGGCCCCCCCATTGCTTTTGTATTTGTATTTTCTCATGTGAGTCCTTCTCCAGGACACCTATCCAACCCTATTCCCTCCCAATTGGCCCATCACCACCCCCCGACGACATGCAAGCTGGTTTTGATTGCTTGAGAAGCAGCGCCACTGGCCAGGCCGCCAGAGACGCCAGAAACGACGATCAGAATCTAATCCAACCACCCACCAGGCAAGCGAGTCCCGAGTGTGACGGTCAATGCATCGTGCCCCTGTACCGCGGCCCATGGTTGTCCCCTCGAAGACTGACTTGGCCAAGTTCCCCCCCTGCGAAAGGTTAGTTCGGCTTTCTCTTGACATAAGAATCCTTAGAATCCTCATTGCCGTACATTTCAACCAGTTCTTTGCTTTGCTTTTCTTTCGTATCCTTTCTGCCTCTAGCCCTCTACCCCTGTCTGATATCAGATCTCGGTCAAAATCTTGGATGGACCAGACGGATCGGCTTTCTGGCAACGAATCCGGAAGTGGATCGGGGCCCACCAAGGCAAATTGAAGGAAGATGGTGTAAAGTATCCAGTAATGGTGTAATCCAATACTGAACACAGTTCAGACTGCAAGATCAATGACATGGGATTGTTCTCTATCACACCGATCGATCGATTATTCTGAGCATGAAACGGCTATTCTGTTAGAGCAGTCTCTTTTACGAATCAGGCTTCTCGAATATCCTCTGATCGTCCAAGTCCATAGTACACTGTCAATACGTCTATGAACTTGAGTGATAATCGATTCGTTTAATTGAGCTTCCGGCTAGTATCAGTGTGTCTGTGAAGGACGCGTCCGCTTCCAAATAGTAGTAGGGGTACCGACAATCACCAATGCACTCCCTCGGCTCTCAATTAAACCTCATGCGTCTTGCACTACGGCCGTGCAAGACGAAAAGCTTAGCCATTCCAAGTATGCTCGAGAATAATCACTAAGTTTTGTCGTTAATTCGGCTTCGGGCTCCATAGAACAAAAGCTTTCCGCTGACTACCCCCTGCATCCTTGCCAAAATCACAGCGCGAACCTGACATCCAAGTCAATCCCAAGACCTCGGCGAAGGAATTTCTCTTCCAAATGGGATCCCTCCGAGTTCAAGAACGCCACCCGTACACATCATTCTGAGATCATGTAACTCCCGGCCCAAACAGCCTCCAGGACCTTTCTAGCACCGCGAATAACGTCCAGCACACATCCCCAACGGCTGATCCAGATGCTGTGCACCCACACCAGCCTAACCAATTGCATCGCCATCGTACCTGTGCCTGGCCAACGCTTCCCCACTGCCCGCTCCACACTGCTATCAATATGCTTGAGACACTGCACATCCACCAGCTTCGCGGGTGGCGGCAGGGATACTGGGTGTGTAATGTGTATCAGGTATTCCTGCCCTGGGTGACGGGTCGCACCAGGCTGGTACTGTAGGGGTTGATCACTGAAAGAAGATTGAGCCTTTGAAGGTGCCCCACGATCGCCCGTCAGAATTCTCCTTGCCTTGGTCTTGCCGGCGACCCGGATCGTGCCTGTAGGCTGTGAGTGCTTACTCGGGTCAGACCTGAGAGAGGTCTGGTCATGGCATCAAACCAATGATGATTATCTATGGACTATAGTACCCTCCTGCCGCTGATCCGGGTCGCTGGGAATGCATGGCACTGCGCCTCGGTGACTTGCTGTAAGTCTTGGCTATGGCGCCAAGTAGATTTGATGTCGTGGCCGTGGGCTTTGGCGGGAGCTGGGCTGACGAGGTCGTCGTCTTTCCTCTTTAATCGTATGTCTTGAGACACTGGATGGGACGGAACCTGGCACTCTGACCCTACTTTCGTTGACGGAGTCACAGTACACTTCCTCTTGACGATGAGACTTTCTAAGAAAGCTTTTGAATGACATAATGTGCTAATCATCTATATTCGTGACACGGCCCATTCCTAATATCGTCTTCACAATTGACGTTGATTCTCGTCCAGCGTGAGAGTCGACAATGCCCGATAGAGGGAGCGTATCAAAAAGCAAGGTATGACTGGGCCACACATGGACCACGGAGAGTATAGAGCACGCGACCGTGTCAGAGAATTGACAGCCTTCCTATAAATACGGTAGCAATGCTTATAGCAGAGCAGGAAGGAGCCGGTTTGCAAAAAAGGACCTGATGATTATTTCGCCAGCTCTTGTAATACTTCGTATGAGAAGGTTTTGCCTAGTATGTGGAACGGACATCAATCCAATTCACACCCGGGAGAGACCAGGTAACCATAGCAGCCAACTATCCCGCAGGATTATTCTTGACTTGAAGTGTAAGTCAGAAAGCTAGGGCCAGGCAAATGACAATCGTAACTCATTACCTATTGAACTAGCACCAGATATCAAAATTCCAGCCGATCACATCCTCTCATCGATAATCCACTCCCGCTCCCTGATATGCCTCTTCCCCGCCATCCGCGGACGAGGAGGCATCCTATCAGCAAGGGAGATCGGCCGCGGCAGCTTCTCCGCTCGCTCGCGCTGCATCTCTCTAATGCGCCGACGCCTCGCACGGCGGATTTCATCAGAAAGCTCGACAAGCTCGTCGATTTGAGCCTGAAGCATAAGATCAGCAATGTCTCTACTAGCACGTGAAAAGCATAAGAACAGGCTTACCGGTTCCAGGAATGAGAAAATATAGAAGAACGTCCTTGTTTCTTCAAATTCATACCCCAGCCGTTCGATAGCTTCCCGGACGACCAGGTCCTTGGTGATTTCTGTCCAGCGTTCATCGCGGCGCTCCTTGACGACTTGCTGCTCGACACGGCCGCGAATTTCGAGGTCTTCTTCTAAGGATCCCTTGGGTGCGACTTCGACGACCTCGAGGGCACCCGTCATTTCGACGGGTTCTTCTTTGGGCGCGTGAACGACGGACCATTCCTCCGTAGTGTCCTTGGATAATTTGTCGAGAGGCGAGCGGTGTTTCGATCGTTTCTTCTTGAGTATCTTGATCTCCTCCTCTATTTCATCTTCTTCGATGTCAAATCCGCGGGGGACTTCCCGACGCGACGGAGTATCCGAGCTTCCTGCGACGGAGGAAATGCTGTCGTCGTCGTCGTCGTCCAAGGATCTTGGTTTCCGGTTTCGACGGGAAGGTAAACGGTCCGGCTTCCATGGGTCGCTGAAATCCAGGGACGGGCCACTAGTCGGTGATACGGATTCCACTTTGTCGCGATGCTTGAAGATAATTTCTTCTTCGGACTTGCGTCCTCGATTTCCTTTCTTGCTACTACGCAGTTGATTAGCTCAGAACCCGCAGTGCTTGCTTCGCTACGCTTACCGATGGCGGAAATCTATTTCGTCAAAGCTGCCGCTTGGAGAAGTTATCTCTGGACTAGGAGCCCGCGGTGGACGAGTTGACTCGAATCCTAATAGGCGGTTAGCACGATACATCGTTGCAACGGGGCCACCCTTACCGTGATCAATATGTCGATGGTGTGTAATCACTTCCTGGTGAATTGGAGGAGCCCGAATGGGTTCCGGGGACGAAGATGACTCTCGCGGTGGAGACCTCCGTTTGCTCTTCCGAATCAATATCTCGTCGCTGTCCGTACTATCTCTGCCACGCTCCCCGCCAGTTTTCTCTCGACGGACTAGAATATCCTCTTCATTCTCAACTTCCCGGCGCCGTGGTCGCGAGCGCCTCCGCTCCCGGATACGTATCTCCTCTTCATTCTCTTTTTCAGCAGGCCAAGCACCAGGCGGCTCCCGCGGTGGTGGCTCCCGCACATATCTCGGTTCTGGCTGGCTGGGCCTTCGCCGCCGTCTCGTCTCCCGTAACCGTATTTCCTCCTCTTGCATTTCCCGGGGCGAAGGTCTGTCTTTCCACTGCATGACCAGTTCCTCTTCGAACGATGGCTCTGGGCGGTGACGTGGTCCCCGCGCTCGATCTTGTTCTCTATCGTCAATAATCCGCTCCTCGAATTCTACCTCGCGCCGCGACGGCATGTGTCGAGGTCTAGACGAGGGTCTAAACCAGACTTCTTCCCGCTCGTCTTCGTATACTTTTTCCATCGGTCTCAGGTCGCCCTCGCTAGCTCGCTCCCGATGTCGAATGGCAAGGTCCTCCTCTTCCAGCTCGCGCGGTCTCCGATGTCGTCGACTGCCACGTCTCTCTCGCTCGCCGATTATCAACTCAGACTCCTCTTCCTCGACGATCTCGCGAGGCCGGTGGCTCTGGCTGCCCCGCCGGCGAGAGGAGCGTGGATCGGGTCCTGGTAATACCTCGTCTAGCTCCTCCTTTCTGCGTCTTATCAAGGGGCCCTGGTCTCGTGGCGGGGCGAAGCTCTCTCGAACGATATCGCGAGGCAGACGGTCCCTGATGTGCATGCGCTCCAGATCTTCGGCGGGAGGCATTGATCGGCGCCGGCGATACTCGACATCTTCATTGAATTCGCGCTCTCGTCGTCGCGATCTCGGATATCGATCTCGCTCCCGTTCGCCTTCGAATTCCTCTTCCTCGTAGTACTCGCGGGCAGGGGCCCGGCGAGACATGGCTGGAATTGGAGTAATAATGAGGAATCAAAATGAGTCTTATAAATCCGGGGCGATATGTGCATCAAAATCGACGAATATGGGAGACCCCCTCTCTGCGTGCTGAAGTGTTGACAGGGCAAGGAAAGCGGGTATCAAGATGGGCGGGGCAAGGCAGCGTTTGCGGGGGCTCAAACAGGTCGTAGCCTACGCCTGCGCATCCCAGGACTGACACAGATCCCAAGGCTCATCGACGAGGGAGAGAAAGAGAAGAATGAAGGGAAACCCCACACTCAGATATAATTCAATCTGGCGGGAACGACGGCGAAGCGTCGTGGGGGCTGAGCAGCACATGCATACGACATAAGTCAGCGTCCGATGACCCCGCGACCCGCTGATGTCACACCCACGCGGCAGGACAATCGCCTTCTTTAGCAGCACACGAAGGGGCTCTTCTTTGGGGGGAACAAAGGGATTCTGTCACGAGTTGGTAGGGCTGACCTTATTGCAGACTTTAACTGTTTGTTTAGAAAGTGGCCCCCTATCCATGGGTCCAGACGAGGCTAGAAACGGTGGAACCACAAATGAGATTTGGGCTCTCGGGGATCAAATGACGTTGATTTCAGCAAAAAGAACATGACCTCGGAAGGCTCCATCTAAATATGTACATCTGGGGGCTGTGATATGCAGAATTTGTATGACGACACTCAACCGTGGACTTTTGGGTCCCGAAATGACATCAATTCGACGAGTACACGGTCGAACTTGGTCAAGCAAGACTTACGAAACCTGGTCCAGAAACGCTCAAATCAATTTGGCTAGGACATCAGCAAGGATCGTTGCTAGAAACATCTGCACTCTCCAAAAACTAAACAGGTCCTGTGAATGTACAGAAGGGACTGGCTACCTACCAGGTGAGGTGCCCGATAAACCTTGTTTCCTGTAAATACTCTCGGCAGAGAAACAGACTCAGCATATCGATTACAGTGGGGGTTTGTGCACAGCAAGTATCAGGCTAGAGCTTATCAACTCCTGGTTTCGCCCTGAACACATTTCGCTGGTCGATTCGAATAGTAGATGTATGGATATCGCTCAAAACGCCAGTAATGCAATGTTTCAAGACAAAGGCCTTTTCGATCACTGAAATGCAAGCCGCATTTGCCCTCTCTCGGGCTTGCCTCGGCCGCCTCGACTTCCTCTGCCTCGAGTACCTGAGCCACGTGAGGTACTTGAACTCGCCGCTGGACGCGATTGTTGTTGCACATCCCTTGCCTCTTGGCGCTCCTGGATCTCAAGGTCCTTGGCAAAATGCCAGTCATCATGCTCCTCTCTTTCCAATTCGGGAATAGAGCGAGAGCAACGATCGCAGGTATAGTGCCGCACTACATCCCATTCTGCCTCCGTTTCCGGGACTTTTCCAGCGAGAGTCGGGTCATCACGATCTTCCTCGGGCTGAGGAGACTCCTGGTCGACAACGGGCGTCCCGTCATGAGGCGGTTGAGTGAAGAACCGCTTGATTCCACTATCATCCGTCTTTCGTTTCTTTCCCGGCGGCTGTGATTCATTCGAGCCGAGATCGGATTCTCGAGAACGTAAACCATGATTCAAAGATTTGGCCTGGTCCCCACGAAGCAAAAACCCTTCGATTGCCTTGTTCTTGCTCACGCCGTCCTCGAAACTACTAACACTCAGCGACAGGTTGGAACAAGGCCAGGGTTGTCCGTCTGTCATGACTTGCCGCATCAAGGTTCTCGCTAACTCAAAAAGCATATCCTCGTCGATGGTACTCGAAGCAGGAATAGGGATCTGACGAGAGCGACTTTGTGCAGTTCGGTAGTGCAGAGTGATTACCCGTGGACGACGTCTGTTTTCAAGCACGCCATCCTCCACAAGACGACCGTAGATATCTGCTGCAAAGATGCGCAGCCACTTCTCAGCCTGCTCCAATGAACTGATGCTAGGCCGGAACGACTTGGCTGAGAGCATCGACTTGATTTGCGTTCGAGGATTGACCTCGGACCGGTCTTCGCCACGGATAATCCCGTACAGCCATGATGCGGTGTGATCATCCAGTTTGGCACGAAATTGCTCAAGAGTTACATTGAGTAGGTCGCTCACTTTTTCGGTACCAAAGTAAGACGAGACCTGATCTCCCAGTTTGCCGCCGAGCATGCGGATCTGGGTGAACTTGTAGCGGCCCAGGAACTGCTGGACGGCACGATTCCGCACAATGGTCTGCTTGTCAGGCTTGTTGCAGGCACTGCCCAGTTTTGCGAGCATTTTGTTTCGAGCAAGGCCGGCGGAGCAGGTATAATTGAGATTATCCCAGACTGCGCGACGTACGTCTCGAACAATCTCTGAGCCAACAAGCATGATAATATCATCCCAGTCAGGGTCATCTTCCTCCCGTTCGTGTAGATCGAGGTCTATCAAACAATCTTCGGGATGCCATTGCACAGCTGTAGTAGGCGGAGGGGGTAGCTCCGCATCACGATTCTCATCCTGCGCACCTGGCCGAAGCTCCCGATATCTCTGGAGCAAGACGCTGTAGACGATGGGTGACAAGTCAATGAAGACTTCATCTATACTGGCCTTTTCCAAGGTAGCAGATAGACCCTGTGTGACACGGTGAATTTCCCCATCCGCTTCGGTCGTGCACCACCGCTCCAATGCCTCCTTCATCGTTTTGAGAATCTTCCTCGACTCGGCCCGATACGGGTCAAGAGAAACCTTATCGGTTTTGATATTCATGAACGAGTCATCGCGGTATGCCCATCGCCCACCCTCCCCCTCTCGGAAGGTCGCTACATGCTGCAGGACGATGTTGGGGCAAGCTTTGCGAGCATCGGCCGCCGTGATCATCCGGGTGATGCCGAACGGGCGCGCGGCGTAATTGACAGCGATCAGGGAGTCCCACTGGCGCACCGCGAGCGGTGTGTCGCGAGGCGTCCCCAAGCGGACCATCTCACATTGTGCATAGAAGGCATCGAGATCGATATGCGCAATTACGCGGAGCGGAGTGGCTGTTGAGCCGTGGCGCAAGAGGTGGAGCTGGCGAAAGGTGTAGCGGGAGCGTTTCACGGCATCGTTGGGCAACGCATTGGGCGGGTCTTCAAACGACATGCTCGAGGCTGCAGCATGGCGACGCAGGGATCAATGATCGCGAGGACAGCTGCGTGTCCAAGGTGAGCTATCGCACGGGATTGGTAGATGAGGTTGTACGGAGTAGATGAAGTGAGCCTTGGAAGAGATCCCGAAAGGGATTAGCGTACTCACGTGGGCTCTCCCAGCCCCAAATCTAAGGTGTCCAGGTTCCCACGGTTAGCGATAGGAGAAACCCCACCGCAAACAGATCGAGCCCAATCATCGGTAGGTTTCTGATTGTTTGGGACACTTTCTCGGGAACTATGGTAGCCAGGGGCATCTACAGACTACAGTACAGTTCGACATGGTGTCCTCGACTCGCTGTATCTGCACACCTTGATGCCCAGTCCAGATTGATATTGACTGGTGTACCTTTTATATGGATCAGCCATTCTCTTCCAGACTCCCTATAAGCCAGGGCCACATTCCGTTTTCCCACATGGTTCGAAAGTCAAACTGCTCGTCAGTTTGAGGGAAGACAAAGATGCCTTTTGTTTTCTTCCTCGACCGACCACCCTTCATCACCACGCAGACTCCGTCGTGACGAACCGAACCTGTTCGAAACCACACCATCCTGGTCAAGTGCATTCAAAAAAATTTCATTGACTGCTGGAGGCCCTCTGATCCGCCAGAGTCAGCGTGCTGACGCAGCCAATCGCAGAGTGGCGGCCACGGGAGGGTATGATGCCCAAAGCCACGCATTCGTGCCCAACGCCCAACCGCGCCAATGCCTGCTGGTGGCAACGTCTTCTGGCCGCAGCTCTGGTGCGCGGAGATTGGCTGGTCGATATCTTGCAGTGCCAGCGGGGGGGGGGATCATTTACCATTCCCAACCTCCTCCTCAAACCTCAGGGCTGATTCGTCCGACCCACGACCTTGCACACGAGACCCCCTGGAAATAGTGGTGGTCTGGTGAATGCTTGACCGCTCTGTCTCTCTCAGTCTGCTTCTCTCGGGGGATCCACTGGAGGTCCAAGTGGAGATCGCTGTCCCTTCAGAAGTTCAGCCCAAAGGGCACAGACTGAGTAGCAATCCAAGCTGTGACGGGGGATCGGCCTGACCCTGGTCTGTGTACTGTGTAAGTGTGTAGTGTGTAGTGTGTAGTGTGTACTGTGTACTCACTGTACTGTGTAGCATTTGCATTCGTCGTGGCACTATTGAGTAGCGAAAAATTAAAAACCACGACTGTAGAAAGATTCCTAGACGGACTGACTCAGAGTTTTGGTTCTGATGCCTGACCCAAAGGGGAGGAGGTCGGAGGGGAAGACTGCATGGAAGTCATTTACTTAGGGCGGCTACAAGCAGGAGATGATGAGGGCCATGATGGCCATCAGAACAGAACAGGGCCGACGGGGTGGTCACACAAGGCTGTCTAAACCAGATTCGACCGTGCATGCCTCTTGACGCTGCTTGCAAGGCGAATATTGGCTGGAGCAGGGCTGCTGGATGAGGTGGTCGGAGTGGGGGAGTCGTGGCACCAGCCCAAGGCCCCAAAGGAACCCAAAGGGAGGAAGAAATCCAGACGGCCCAACCGCTTTGTCGCTCTCTTCCTTTTGCCCTGCCCTGCCCACTTTAGTTCGCCCCTCTGTCCCCCCCGACTCTCTGCCTCTTGTTTAGGTCCCTTTTTCTCTCCTCTCTTTCTCTTCTTCCTCAATCCATCTTTCACTCCCCCCATCCCGCCCACCCTGTCCTCCTTCCCGCCCTTCCTCCAGGATATCCCTCAAGAAACACAAACAGGAAATAGAAGTGGAACCCACAGTGTGGCTGCACTGAATTCAAACCCAGAGGATCTCAGCTCCCCCCTCTACCCGCCGGCCCCCATCTCTCCTCCAACCTCTGCTCTCTTCGTTACCAAGCCTTGCAAGACTTGATTCCAGTCGCTTGGCTCAAAGTGAACGTCCACGGATTCTCTCGATTTACCCCAGGATAACTTGTTCTTTGCCGGATCACCCAGAACCCAAGGATTTTCAGGACTGTGCGAACGTGTTTTGGCCTTGTCCATCGGACACCATCTACTTCCGATCAGGACTATCAGGACCACTTCCAGGACTCTTTTTCTCTACTGGCCACCACCCCAGGATTGCTCTCCAGTTTGCTCAGGATTCAAAGCCAAAAAAAAAGCCCTCTGGTTCATCTAAAGTGGTGAAGGACGTCGACCTTGAATTCTGTTTTCTTGCCGGTCGCCTCATAGAACACCCTGTACTTGCAGTATAATCCACGGACACAAACACACCATCATCTGCCATCTGCCATCTTTCCAAGGGATTTTCTTTGCAACACTGCCCGGAGTTTCTATTTTTCTTCTCTTGGTCCATCGGAATTTTGAATCCACTCCCAAGGACCTCTCATCCCGACATTACTCCCAGGACCCATAATGACAGGCCGTCAAAATGAATACTTCATCCCGGGCGATGGAATCAGCCGGGAAGTGATCCAAGCCGACATCTGCCGCTACCTTGGGAATGATGCACTCGTGAGACCTGGCAACCATAGTGTCCGTCTCCTCTCTTGTTTTTCTGGTCGTGTTCTGCTGTAAAACCGAGCGTGACTGACTCATCCCACAGGGCCGCCAAGGATTCTTCATCCGTGCTTATCGGAATCTCACATCGGTAAGTCGTGACGATTCGACATCGGAGCCACCGAATGGATTCACAGAAAGAGAACAGACCATCTGACCAGAGGACCGGATTTTCTAGGAGATGATCGCTGATTTGAAAGCTGACTCCGCCCGTTGGGAAGCGGATGTCTCGCGTCGGGCTGACTTAGGCTATCCGAGAGGTAGTTACATTCAAGATGTGAACCCATCTCATGCCCCTAACACTGTCCCAGCAAACTATGCTACCTCGGCCATACACGAGGTCCGCCAACAACAGGGGCCCTCCCCTACCACATACAGTGCAGCGCCTGCACAGGCCTACATGGACCCCTACTCCCAAAGTCCCTACAGTGGATCCCAGAGTGCTCCTTACTCCAACCCTTCTTACACATCCACTCACTCCCCTTACGGACAAGGCCAAGCTCCGTACCCCCCACCCCAAGTTACCTACTCTGGCTCCCAACCACCGGTGGTGACCACAGCGGATATCCACCCGTCGTCTTACACCTACTCGGCAACTGGCCCAACCTATGGTGGTTACGAGGGTGCCCCCCGCAATGCTCCCAGGTACGCGGGACCAGGGTATGAAGCCGATCCGGAATATTCTCCTGTGACCTCCGGGATAGCCTATCCTGCTTCAACTTCTGCCGCGGATTCCCGGATGAGCGGTTCTATGGAGCCCAGATATACCCCGGAATACGAGCGCAGTAGACCGCAACCAACAAGGGAACGGGATCCGCACCGCGGACGGCGGTAAACCCAGGACAAGAAACAAGGGCCACCTTGCGCATGCATGATTTGATGACCTTTTCTTGCTTTGTCCGATTTCCCTTCTTCCATGTCGAATGAGGAGCGCTCGATCGGTTTCTTTTGCTCCCATCCGGACGATCCAAGGCGTTCCCTGGGAGATAATGATGTCGACGAAATCCCTTCAAAAAATATCCTGCTATACAATCCTCTCCACTTCCTTCAGTTCCGTCGGAAATCTGTCTTTATTATCAACCCAGTGAAGGACAATCCGTTTCTTTCCACCGCCCAGGGAATTCCCCAAGTGGGACAAAGGTTATCCACAACCTCTGGATTCCTTGGATCTGTCGGGAGCTCCTATCCAGTATCCATCGGACATGCCATTTTGGCCATTTGTCACAGGTTGGATCTCCGTCAACGGAATTCCCTCTGATCTTGACTCTCTGGGACATGGTCGTTGAATCCCCGGGAACTTTCTTTAATTACCCTGCATTATCGTGCAGCTAGCCGGTTAGGAGTAGGAGCATCGTGCTTTGAAATGGGTTTCGGCCCGAAAACGGCGGCTTGTTTCGGATATGAGCTTTGGTCCCGGCTCTAATGATGCTTCCAGATACTCGCCGTCTTGGAGTTTCCATGTTTCTCTCCCTCGCCTTGGGTTGCTTTTATTTGTGTACGGTGTACAGGTTGATGCGTGTTTAGCATTTTTTGATCATTGACTTCTGATCTGCCTCACTTTTTCCATTTCTCGTTGCCGGTCTGGACTATCCTCGGTCGGGGCACTGGGGGTTTCTTATGTCATGTTTGCTTTTTCTCATTTCCTTCCGCTGGCTACTGGCTTTTGAGAGACCCTGCTTTGGTAAAGCGATGCTGATGAACTACATGTAGATATGAGCATATACGGCGTTATTCCGTCTTGTGGTTGACTCTTGGGCTTTTTGGATGATTGGTTCTATCATCTTAATGGAACCACACCTTGGAGAATTCCACTGCTCTGTCCATCTTCTAGGGATTTAGCATAAATTGGGCCCAGGCTGATCTACTACTCTACCAAATGGCGTTCATACCTCGCCTGTCGCCGTAGTCTTGGTCCATGTTGAACCAGTTCCATCGTTTCACCCATTCATGTTCTAGAGGTTGGCTGATCGTGCCAAATTCTCATGGCCGTATACTCTAGGCACTTCTCAAGCATGCTGTCCTGTGGAGGTATTCATAAAATATCGCACAAATTAGTAGCTTTTCCATAGACCCGACGGGTGTCTATCTGAGCCTTAAACCTCATTCAAGAATCAGAGAGGACTTCTTTGAGGCTGCCTCCTAGGTATCTATCAAGCAAGTTTGATAAAAATATATGAAGATGATATGCACGATCTTTCACACCAGACATAAAATCGCCTACAAAACGCAGATTGAACATAAGAGAGCGACTCTGCGTTGGCTAGATGGTCACCCCCCAAAACATAGTACATACACTGCAGTGCAACGATCTCGGCACCCGACCATGCCGAGTCTACACGCAAACAAAGGTTGGTATCAAGGCACCTCTTTGGAGGGATAAACGATCAGCAATCGCTCCTCGTCAAC
Source organism: Penicillium simplicissimum (assembly GCA_024706585.1). NCBI lineage: Eukaryota > Fungi > Ascomycota > Eurotiomycetes > Eurotiales > Aspergillaceae > Penicillium > Penicillium simplicissimum. The sequence goes on from JAMZTW010000014.1 coordinate 1,885,861, forward strand.
GGCAGAGATTGGGCAAACCCCCCACTGAAGACTCCCCCATTGTGCAGGCGACATCGCTAAAGGTTCCATTTTCTTTCACGTCGGTTGCATCGCAAATTCCTCCTCAAGAGTCAAAATTCAAGAACGGCCTTCTATACTATCATGGCTCGTTCGCTCAGTCCGGTCGCTTTTCGCTTAATCCTCATAGCCCTGGGGGATCACGCGCGGGCCCTTCGGAACTGTAGACGATGAACAACGTGGTTAGTCTTAAGCAGCAAATTGGTGATCCAGAGATAAATTCTGGTGTTCACGGCGAAATAGGGTAATTTGCGTGCTTACTGGGATATGACATGGGGATAGGCTCCGGGTCAACGTCACCGAGAGCCCGGCGGATCGGGGGCAGAGTGACGAGCGCAACGGGCCCCATTGACCCAATCAGCAGGGAGTAGAAGATCGCAGGCTTCTCGTGAGAAGCCCAGCGGAGGTACCGCAGAGGAGTTGACCAGAATTGAGGGTTCGACATGGTGGTAGACCGGGTCGGACGTCGACGGGCGGTTCGGGATGAGTTTTTTTCAACCGAGAGGCGATTTCAGAGGCCCAGCGGCAGTGTACGACACGAAACTTTGAGCGTCGAGTCGAAAATAACAGGCACCACGCAGTAATTGGTTGGTGGTCGAGGGTGAGTGGCGGGGGAGGGTTCAAAATCGGGAGGCCGTGGGGAAGAAGTGAAGTTGGGACGTTCGGAGATGCGATGGACCCAGCAAGTCTTGGCACCGTTCCCATTAACACGTCGCCCTTTCGGGTGATCTATACAACCCGCCTGCGTCCCCTCTTCAACTACCTTGTCTTTCTTTTTTTCCGCCCTCTCTATATTTTCTTCCAACCAGGCGTCCGATCCGCTGTGCGGAATTATTCCAAAATGCGGTGGTGCCTTGCGTTGCTTCTCTGCTGTTTCTTGGCTGCGGTCAACGCTCTGAGTAGCTCCGGCAGCCGCCTGTTGGTTGTCTTGGACGAGTCCACAGAGAAGAGCGCTTACTCGACGTTGTGGTCGGATCTGGAAGGTAATTAGACCTTCTCATGTCGCTTAGAGTCCCTTTAACCGGTCAATTAGGTCGCGGATTTGATCTGTCCTTCGAATCGCCCAAAAGCGACAAGTTGTCCCTCTTCCAGCATGGCGAAAGAGCTTACGACCACCTCCTGATCCTTCCTCCCAAGTCCAAAGGTGGGCACTCAGCTCTTCAAAGCGTGGAAGTACCAATTGGCTAACCGAAACAGGTCTCGGCCCCAACCTGACCCCGAAGAACATCCTCGAATTCCTGAACAAGGACGGCAACATCCTCCTCGCCCTCTCGGGCAAGGCCTCTACCTCTAGCGCCATCAGCTCCCTCCTCCTCGAGATTGATATCCACCTTTCGAGCGACCGCTCGGCTGTTGTTGTTGACCACTTCAACTACGACACCGTCTCGGCCGCCGAGAAGCACGACGTCCTCCTCCTCCAGCGACCTGGACCTCTCCGTCCCGATGTCAAGGCCTTCTTCGATGGCGAGGGAGTCCTTGCCCTCCCCCGTGTGGCTCCCCAGACTCTCGGCAGTGAAAGCGCTCTCGTTGCACCCATCCTGCGCGCCCCTGCCACTGCCTACGCGTACAACCCGAAGGAGGAGATGCCCGCGGCCGAGGATATCGAGGCGACTGGTTCCCAGTTGAACATTGTTTCGGCTATGCAAGCTCGCAACTCTGCCCGTTTCACTGTCCTCGGCTCCGTTGAGGCTTTGGAGGACCAATGGTTCTCGGCTTCGGTCAAGGCCCCCGGCGGCAAGAAGACTCCCACCGTCAACCGCGAGTTCGCCAAGCAATTGACTGCTTGGACGTTCAAGGAGACTGGTGTCCTCAAGGTTGAGAAGATTGAGCATCACCTGGCTACCGATGGCGAGGTCGCCGCCGAGGCTTTGAACCCTAAGATCTACCGAATCAAGAACGAGACCGTACGTAGCCATACCTTCAAGCTCATGCATGTTCGATCACTAATTGCCCTATCTGAAAACAGGTCTTCAACATTGAGGTGTCCGAGTACTCCTACGACAAGTGGGTGCCCTTCGAGGTCCCCGGCGAGGACGAGCTGCAGCTGGAATTCACCATGCTCTCGCCCTTCCACCGTCTGGCTCTCCAGCCCACCAGCCGCACGGAGACCAGCACCGTGTACAGCACTCAGTTCGTGACGCCGGACCAACACGGCATCTTTTCGTTCCGGGTCAACTACAAGCGGCCCTTCTTCACCAACATCGAGGAGAAGCACGAGGTGACTGTGCGTCATTTTGCGCACGACGAGTACCCACGCAGCTGGGCTATCACTGGTGGATGGGTTTGGATCGCCGGTCTGTGGTCGGTTATTGGAGGTTTCCTAGCCTTCGTTCTTGTTTGGCTATACTCGGCACCTGCTGCTAATAAGGTGAAGAAGACGCAGTAGATCTGTATTACAATTGTTCAATGATGATGTGGACTTGTTTGTTTCTTGTGATATGTCTGCTATCAATATACCCAAGGGCTTTATAGTAGGGCTACTCTCGCTCAAAGTAGGCCACGGTAATCTACGGCCAAACGCTACTAGTCCAAGGTGTGTATACTCTGGCCACGCATGTATGTACCCAGTGTCTTGTTTCAGATGGGAGATTGCGCCGTAATGTAAAACAGAACTCCAGACCATGCCAGCATGAATCGATGGAATCTTCTCCGTGTATAATACAATGCAATCAAGTCTCTCCTGCCCACGATTGCGTGTCATGCATATCTTCGTCCCTCAAAAGTACTCAGAAGGACGCGCCAAGCTCCTCACAATCCACGAGTCTTCTCGGGGTCCATCTGCACCTCATCACCACTAATCTCCTTAACAGATTGGTATGCCGGACGCCCAGCGTAGAGCTGTCCAGACGAGCTCGACTTCTTTTCGTCCATTTCCTTCGCTACCGAGATAGGGTGGTTTCCACGGAATCGCTTGCGCATGTCGATCATGCCGCGCCTGTATTCACCAGAAATTTCTCGTCAGTCACGCTGCTCTGTTGGGAGTTTTCCGAGAGATATCCTCTAGTCCGGCGCCAGGAAATGATCCACTCACTTGCACTCGCTGAAACCTTTGCGCAGCTGCTGACACTTCATGGGCAACTCTTCCGCCAGCGGCGATGCTAGACATTCACGTGGAGTATGCCGTTGGACCATAATGCAGTCCGACTCCTGCAGGCATTGAGCCAGCGCCTCTCCTGTTCAATCGTAGCATGCGATCAGCTCATATGATCCCGATGGCCGTGGACGCGGTGGTAACAAGGTCCAGATCCGTCTCGTAACACTGAGACTGGTGCAACTTACTGATATCCTGGCATGAGCTGGGCATGATGGGTCCCGCAAATACAAAATGTCCAGATGGCCAGCGCAAAAAGCACTCGGCAGGCTGAACAACTCCGGCAAATTCGGGCGATCATTCACCGCGCCGCTTATTGGCCTAAGGCCAGCCATCCACTCCCCGGATGAGTAAGCACTACTTTCACATGAACATGACGTCGCGGGCACAAGTTCGCGACTTGTGACTGTCCAAGTCGATTCTCGGTCTGCTTAAGAGTAGAACAGCCCTACCAGGCAGAGTGATTGCGACTATATGCAGGATCTCCAGGCGTGAAGCTTCTCATCATGGCGCGTGTACCCCTGATCGGGAGACTTTTTTGGTATGTCTCGCTCTCGAGCAGAGCATACTAGCATCTTACCTTTCCGCAGAGGAACTAATCATGACCTGCAGGTTCGAATACCTAGCGCTTTTTGCGTCCTTGGTACTAGTCCTCCTTGAGACAATTATTCATTTGATTACTTTTTGCCTCCGTGAGTGGACCGCTTCGCAATGCCTATGGGAGGGCAGCCTACTAACCGGCATCCAGCAACGCCGATTATCCGTTTCTGCTACAAACAATCGAAATTGATCTTTAACAAGTTCATTTCTACCGAACCGCGCGAAAAGCGGACAAGAGAAGAGATTCTCGCATCCTCGATAGCCGAGGCTTCGGATTTTACTGAAATATGCTCGCTGTTCGGGTATGAAGCTGAGGAGCATATCGTCCAAACAGGAGATGGATATCTCCTTGGACTACACCGGTTGGCATACCGGAAAGGCGAGGAGAGCACGCTAGTCAACCAAGGTGCGGACAGTCTGAGCAAGAAAGTCGTCTACCTTCACCACGGGCTCCTCATGTGCAGCGAGGTATGGGTTGCCCTAACCGACGAGCAGCGGTGTCTGCCATTCCAGTTGGTGGAGAAGGGCTATGATGTGTGGCTTGGGAACAATCGCGGCAACAAGTATGCAAAGAAATGTGTGCGGTTCTCACCGGGCTCCAGCGAGTTCTGGGACTTTTCGATCGACCAGTTCGCCTTCCACGATATCCCCGACAGCATCGCGTACATCCTGGGGGTGACCGGCCAGCCGTCGTTGTCGTACATCGGATTCTCGCAAGGTACAGCACAAGCCTTTGCAACGCTGTCAATCCATCCCCTCTTGAACCAGAAAGTTGATGTCTTTGTGGCACTCGCCCCGGCAATGGCCCCCTCCGGGCTCCGGAACCGGATTGTCGATTCGCTCATGAAGGCCTCGCCAGACTTCCTGTTCCTACTTTTCGGCCGACGCAGCATCTTATCATCGACAACCATGTGGCAAACAATCCTCTACCCACCGATCTACGTCCGCATCATTGACATGGCCCTCGCAGCCCTGTTCAACTGGAAGTGCCGCAACATAACCAGGACCCAAAAACTCGCCGCCTACCTCCACCTGTACTCCTTCACCAGCACCAAGTCCGTCGTGCACTGGTTCCAAATCATCCGCAACAAGAACTTCCAATTCTTCGACGACGAAACCCACGCCCCCTTCAGCGTCGTCGCGAGCGAGCGCTTCTACAAGCCTGTCAAATACCCAACCCGCAACATCAAGACACCAATCGTGCTCTTGTACGGCGGCAGCGACAGCCTTGTCGATATCAACGTCATGCTTGAAGGCTTGCCTTGCGGCACGGTCGCCAAGGCAATCCCTACTTATGAGCATCTTGATTTCCTGTGGGCGGAGGATGTAGACCGCCAGGTCTTTGGCCATGTCTTTGAGGCTCTGGAGAAGTATAGCCAGAATGCTGTTGATCCGTCCGAGCCGGCGCCGCTGGAGGCACGTCGGGATGGCCGGATCCTTGTCGATGGGCGTGTTTCTAATACTTATGCGCCACGAATCCGCTCTAAGGAGACGCTTTTGAATGGTGCTGCATAACTGGGAACTTGGTTCTTTTCTTGTTTGTCCTTTTGCACCATACCCCACGATACACTACATCGAGTCCACGTCCCTTGGTCATTGTCAGTCTCAGGCAGATGGCCCTGCGAGAATACAGTTCCGTAGGTAAATCTTTCAAGCTTTTATTTTTCGGTGCTACTCTCGTCACTAAGCCGCCGCCACCAATAGTTGGCGAAATAACCAGCTCCCCTGTTTTAAGAAACCTAAGTATCTCTCATAGCGGCCACAGGTTTCAACTCCAGATACCTAACTGCTATTGCGAGGCGCCAGAAGTTCATAACCTAGTTGCCACCACCCACGCACACTTAAGTTAGGAGGAGACGAATAACTTTTGAGTAGTCTTTTATCAACTCGTCACAATGGACGAATCGAGGAGAAGATAGTCCAGCTGGATATCTGGGACCAAAGCCTTTGACACGCCATCAAATGGAACTCATTCCCTCTCTAGGCTGTAGGTGAAACCCCCATGGAGAGATACGGAAGATATGGATATACCCAAACAGCCTCCATTCCAATCCAATCAACTCATAAACGCACCCCCCGACACATGAAACGTCTGCCCCGTCAACCACTGCGAGTCCCGACTCGCAATCAAAGCCGCCACGCCGGCAACATCCTCCGGCAGCCCGACCCGACCTAACGGCGACCACTTGGACAGCATCTCGTCAATCTGCGGGGGACTCATGCTCGCCCCGCCGGGGATGTACTTTGGCGCATTGTGATCATACATGTCCGTTTTCACGCCGCCGGCCGCAATAACATTCACCGTGACATTGCGCGGGCCAAAGTCCACCGCCAGACACTTTGCCATACCCAGGATGGCGGCTTTGGATGAGGCGTAGATTGCGTGGCCGGGGACGCCCTGGAAAACCAGTCAACCCCAAAAACTCAGAAGATGAGACTTTCTCTGTATACAAGGAGGTTATAAGGTTCTCTCTCTCTCTCTCTTTCTCTCTCACCTTCACCGCCGAAATCGACGACGTCAACATCACCCTCCCAAACTCCTCCACATGTCTAAACGCCTCCTGCGCCACAAAATACTGGCCCTTAACATTAACCGCGAAAATTCGATCAATCTCCTCGCCATGGACCTCGCCCAGCGGGCCGAAATGCTCAATCCCCGCGTTACTCACGACGATGTCGATCCGGCCGAATTCGCGCTTGACCACCTCGAACATGGTGGCTACTTCGTCTTCGGAGGAGACGTCGGCTTGCACGGTGAGCACGCGGACGTTGTGGGTGCGGATTTGGGTTGCGATGGTGTCGGCGGCGGCGGCGGAGGTGGTGGAGATGTAGTTTAGGGCTATGGAGGCGCCGTGGGAGGCGAGTTTGAGGGCGATTGCGGCGCCGATGCCGCGGCTGGAGCCTGTTACTGGAGGAGTTGGATTTAGTATTTGGTTTTTGGGGTGTAGGTTCATGAAGTAGAGCGAGGTGGAGTTACTGAGGGCGACTTTGCCGGTGAGTTCGTTGTTTTCGGTCATGTCTGTGACGATGGAATCGGGTGGATAGACGGTGGAAGGTTGTGTGTATTGATATGATTGAGAGAGGGGGTCAGAGTCGTTCTTATATAACTCGAGTCTTGTTCTGGACGTACCAAGGAGAAGTATCGGTGAGAGGCAGCTGCAGCTGCAGCTGCAGAGCTGTAGAGTCTGTTAGGTCTATGTAGCCTGTCATCTTCAAGCTTTTTTCCTACTGCATGGAGGCCACGCAAGGGCGCGGATGGATGGCCTGGTTGAGCTTGAGAATTGTGATTTGGAGGCTTATGCCGTCGTCACGATTGCATACAGCAATTACACTCCACGGCTGCCTGGATATCGTTGGGTTAGGGACTAGTTCCGAGATAGATCAAGTAACCATGCCCAAGGTATCAAAGAGTATGCGATCGAGCTCTTGGGAGTAGAAGCCAATCAAGAAGACCTTCGAAAAAAGGTAACCTGAAGCGTTATCTAGGAGGCCCATTTCTCCGATCTCAAGTCTGGATCTTGGAACATTTATTTCAGATAACCAACATCGAAGCCAGACTGCCCCAACGTCTGAGCTCCCTCAAGCTTAATCCTACTTCTTGTCAAACGAACTTGCACACGTTGAGTCAATCAGTTGCATCCGATCCATAACTTCCAGAAACGTACATACATACTAAGCACATAAGCCCGAGGACTACCCTTCAGCCATCATCTAGAGAAAATCACCCATTCGACCAGAAAGGCAAAGAGCCCGGACTAAAAAAAAAAAAAAAAAGTAGAAGTCGCTCATCAAAGAGAAAGGAGAAAAAGAAAAAACACAATGCCCATTTCCGGGGCATCCATTCATTCCCCAACCCGACCGACTTCCTTGGAAGAAAAGCACAACCTGACGGCGAAACGCCCTTCCCGCAGACACTTTCATGGGAAACTGCTGGGGGGAAGAAAACAAAAATTTTCGGGTTACATGGAGCAGAAGAAGTACCAGAAGCACAACATATGGCGGCGTCAAAGATATATCAAGGAATCAGAAGTGGAGGAGACAGCAGGCGGCTTCATTCATCCTCGTCCCCGCCATTCACGGTGCTCGTGGCGGCGCTGGTGGCACTTTCGGCATGGGGGTTGTTGAAGGTGAGCTTCAGCTTGGGCTGTCCAGGAGTGCCGGTGGTTTGAGGAGTTGCGGTGCCAGACGCTGACAGACCATCGCCGGCCACAGAGTCGGAACCGTCAAAGTTGGCGAATTGAGGGTGATCCGCGGTCAGCTTCCTCAGTTCGCTCACGCATTTAGCCTGTTTGTATGTTAGTTGAAATTTCCTCGAGGATTGATCACGTATCAGGGAGCACGAAACACATACCTCGATGTCATTGGCATCCTGGAACAAGAGGCTTCCATCCTCGTTGAATGTGCGCGCATTCTGGCAAAGAAGGTGAATGTCGTCACGGAACTCCTTCAAGCTCTGATAGTCGTCGCGCTTGATTTTCCTCTCGATCATCTCCACCGCAATGGGATTCTGGATAATCTTGTAGTAATCGGGATATTGCGAGCGGGGAGGAGGCTTCATGAACGGTTCAATGATCGAACGCAGCACCGTGCCTCCCTCCTCACCGTCAGAGTCGTCGAGTTCGACCTCTTCCGTCATGTCCTTCAAGGATTGAATCACACTGTTGACGATATTTGTCAAGATGGATCGGTCGGAGCTACTAAGAGTATCCGGAATCTTGGGCTGGCGACCCCGCTTGCGCTTGGGCTGCGGAGTCTCCTCTGCAACTTCTTCGGCCTTGCGTTTGGAGGGAGCAGGACCACGGCGCCGCTTGCGGGGAGGAGTCTCATCGTCGACAATAGGCTCAGGTGAGGATTCAACCACGCCTTGCGCCTTGAGCTTCCTCTTCTCCTTTCTGGCCTTGCGATCTTCTCGTTCCTGCAAGTACTGCTCAACCACGTCGTCGATTGAAGCACCAGTCTCCTCGCATTCAGCCACGAGTTTGGTCCACTCTTCGAGGGGAATGTCATCATCATAGCGCTTGACCTTGCGTTCGCGAGCGCCACGACCGTAAACTTCAGTCACAGGCTCCTCGGTGATCGGAGCGTCCTCTTGAACGTAGATGTCAGGCAACTCCTCATCGCACATCAAACGAGGATAACGACGGCCGGGACCATATTCATCATTCTTCTCACGCTCCCGATCCATCTGCTGGAAGAGAAGAAGCTCCTCTTCAGAACGAGCCATGATCTCGTTCAGGTCATCATCCTCCATCTCCTCCTGATCACCAAGTTGCTCTGTATCTTCCGTAGACTCCAACAGGGTGCGAAGGAATTTATCTCGCTCTTCGTTGGTGGACTTGTTGTCGAACTTTCCGGCCTGGATAACCTTGCCGTCCATGTCAAGCTTGAACTGGGCACGCTCCAAAATCTTCTCTTCGACGGAGTTGGAACTGATCAGTCGCAAAATGCGAACCTCATTCTTCTGTCCGATACGGTGGGCACGATCTTGAGCTTGCAAATCCTGGTGAGGATTCCAATCCGAATCGTAAATAATGACAGTATCGGCGGTCTGCAAATTCAGACCCAGACCACCAGCACGGGTGGAAAGCAAGAAGCAGAAGTACTCCGAACCGGGCTCATTGAACACTTTAAGCAGGTCGGAACGATCATCGGACTTGGTGGAGCCGTCCAGACGAAGGTACTTGAGGCCTCGCATGCGCAGGAAATCCTCCATAATGTTCATGATCTGAGTCATCTGGAAGAACATCAAGACACGGTGACCGGTAGCGCGGAACTTGGGCAGGATTCGGTCAAGTAGCTCGAACTTTCCGGCTGTTCGCCAAAGGAGGTCGTTGGTCATGCGACTTGGGTTCATCTGGTCCTCGACAGGCTCAAACACAAAAGGATGGTTGCAAAGCTTCCGCAGCTGCATCAGCATGTTGCTCAGACCACGCACGTTGGTCTTGCCACCCTTGCCGTCACTAACGGCCATCTTGTTGTGGGTGACCAACTGCTTGTACAGCCGGGTCTGAAGGGCGGAGAAGCGGCACTTGATGACGCGCTCCTGCTTGTCGGGAAGATCCTTCTCGACATCCTTCTTCAGACGGCGAAGCAAGAATGGACGAAGGACCTTATGCAGACGACGAATAACGAGCAGCTGCTCTTCTTCAGTCAGATCCATGCGATCTTGGCCACCAGTATTGGCGAACGGCGTGTTGAACCACTCATCAAACGACTTGACGGACTTGAAGATGTTCGGCAGCACGAAATTGAGAAGAGCCCACAATTCAGGAAGATTGTTTTGCAGCGGGGTACCGGTCAAAATCAGGCGATAGCGAGTGTGGTAGTATGTCGACAAGGTGCTGCTCAACTTGGAACTGGCGTTCTTCATGCGATGACCCTCATCGACAATCATGTGTGCCCACTTGATCTTGCAGAGGATGGGGCGATCCTTGATGATATACTCGTAAGTCGTCAGAAGAACCTGGAAATTGCCCCAGCGAATCTGTTGTTGCTGCTGCTTGCGAGCATTGGGAGGGCCCTTGTAGACGACCTTGGAAACTGAGGGAGCCCACTTCTCGAACTCGAGATTCCAGTTGGTCAGCGTACTGAGAGGCACAATAACCAGGAAAGGTCCGTTGTTCCTCTTCTTTTCGATAATGTAAGTGATCAAACTGATGGTTTGAATGGTCTTTCCGAGACCCATTTCATCTGCAAGAATACCGTTCAGGTTATTGTTGTAGAGCGAAATCATCCACTGCAGACCCTTCAACTGGTACTCCTTCAGTGTACCGCCCACAAGAATCGACGGCTGCTCCGTAACTGTCTCTTGGATACGATGAGCCACAGCATAGTAATCGACTTTCTTCTTTCCAGTGCCATCTGCTTCTTCATCACCACTGTCGACGAGTTCCTCATCCTCGTCTTCAAAGTCTTCATTGTCACCGTAGCGCTCAGCTTGGTTGCGCTGTTGCTGTCTGACCGAGTTGGCAAGTTCCTTCAAGAACTTGTCGGTCTGTCCTAGCAAGTGAGAGATACGTGAATCCTTGGCCTGTCCCAAGAGCTTCAGGTAGGTCTCCTCATCGTTGGCCTTCAAGGCTTGCAGACGTTGCTTGGCGGTACGCTCCACGCGCTTCTGCTCCTCGCGCTCCATGTGCTGATGATGCTGGATCATCATCCGACCAAGCTTGTTTGCACGGGTGCGGTTGGCCACGGAGGCGGTAAGAAGCTCGGCGCCGTGGTTGAGAACTGCCTGAAGCTGCTCGTACTGCTTCTTCTTCTCCCGCGACTCACGAGCCTCACGCTGTTGCTTCTCGAGCTTCTCCGTGATTCTCGCCTCACGTAGTGAGGGGCGCTTCATACGACGATGCACAGCACGGTTTGTCTGATTCGACTCGGCAGCGTCGAAACCGGTGCGGCGAATCTTCTCACGCAGCGCCTGCTGCTTCGCACGCAGACCCAATGACTTGAGCTCGATGAGAGCCTTCAGCTTCAGAGAGTCGTCACGCGTGGGCGCGTCACTCTTGCTGGTGTCCCAGACACCGATGTTGGCCGAAAGCTGCTCAAGCTCCTTCATGCGGGCAGACATGCGGTTGTACACAAGAGCTTCACGATTCTCTCGGAGCTGACGCCAGTCGATGCCACTGCACTCAAAAGCAGGAATGCGCGGGCGATTGACCCGGTGTTTGTGCCCATCGAAGTTGATCAGCTTGTGTAGAGGCGTCTCATCGAGTTGATAACTGCTGTATGAGTCCTTGTCGGGAACGACTCCATCGACCTCGGCAGTAGACGCACCAACGTTCTTGTCAGACTCATCCACGACCTTCTCTGCCGATTTGACTTTGTCTGCGGTGGTAGGCATCTGTGATTTCTTTGCCGAGAAAAGCTGCTGGACGAGACCAGGTGCGAGAGGCTGGTTTTTGGAGAGCGTCTTGAATGCCATGATCTGATTCCGAAGAGTAGCCAGCTGTTCTGCGGTAAAGCTGCCACTGCCGACGGTGGCACCCTTGCGGTTGGCGTTTGCCTGTGGGGTACCAGATTGAGTGTCAGGGGTGGCGCCAGTCATCGATGAAGTCGAAGCATTGCGAGCTGGTCAACGAGAAAGAGACTGTCAGCATGAAATTACTAGGAACGGAGAAAACGACAAGATGGCATACCGTGTACCCCATTGGTGGCGGCGTCTGGGCCAGCACCATTTTGGTTGGCATTGACTGGATGGGCGACCTGCTGCTGAGCTTGTTGAGCTTGCTGCTGGCGCTGCTTCTGTTTCATATATTGCTGGCGCTGGATAGTGACGAGTAATTGATGGGCTTTGATGTATTCGGGATCATTAGGGTTGACACCTTGCTCCTGCATTTGCTTGAATTTCTGCGACAATGTTAGATCAGATAGCGAACATAGAAGCGATCAAGTGGCGACGGTTTCGATAAGAAATCAAGAAACTTGAGGTTTCGCAGAAAGAACGGGATACTAACGGTGAAAATTTCCTGGACATGTTGTGGCGTCAAGTTGGCTGGCAGGGCATAATTGGCCGGCGCCATGGTAGGCGCCGACTGCAAAGAAGCCATGATGATGCGCGTAATTTATCAATTCATCAATAACCAAGAGGCACGATGGGCAACCAATGCGACGAAGCACGAAGTGAAAGTCGACTGGATGTCGCGGGCTCCACTTTGTTACTGGGCCAGGTCGCGCCCGGAAGCGAAGGGCGAAGGGAGGAATGGGAAGCGCGACCGGAGGGGGGTGTGGTGAGGATGCGCGACGGGGAGGTCTAGGGATAGCCTGGCGAAGGCGAAAGAGTCTGTCGTAACTTTTGGCGATGAGCAGGGAGATGTTTGGGGTGGTGGTCGGAGCTTTCGGGGATGCGGTCGATGGAAATGGGGATGGAGGTGGCGGGTACTCTTTGGGGTCTTGCTCCTCGCAAAAGGGGAGTGCAAGAAAGCGAGTAAAATTGGCGGCCGCGCGACAGGCGGATGGGGAGGGAGGGCAAACAAAAAAACCAAGTTGCGGCTGAGAATGGCGCGTGGTCGGTGTGGATAGAAAATGGAGATGGAGGGGACCGAGATGCGCGACTCGTTCGGGGAAACCTGGTGCTTTCTCTCGCTGGGGAGGAGCAAGGCGACTAACAACAGGAGGGCGGAGGAGATTTCGTGTGCTGGTCACGGGATGGTCACGGGTACCTGACTCAGCCGCGTTCTAGAAGCTACGCGACTGCCACCGCAGTTTGCATCCTCTACTCCGATGACTGCCTGGACTCTAAGGCAGCTTCTAGTGCTCGTATCCAGACTCTGGTCGAAACACAGTATAGCAAATACTCGTCCCTCAAGCGAGTGGTCATTGTACTACAAAAATACTATCTGATGCAGTCCATCTTGTCTCTGCCCATCCCAGTGGATGAAGAAAGTAAAGCCAAGAAAGAAAAAAGAACGTCTGAATCTCCAAATCAAGTCCAATGCACCAAGCCCCCAGAAAGCCCCATCAAAACGAATGGAGAAAATGCAGCACAAACTCCTGAGGTATGAAAAAGAAATGACCGAACGGTCCCATATCGGAGTTGTGGAACCACCAGTCAGAGAATAAAAATGGAATCCCTCAATCCATCGCCAAAGTCGATCATGATACTATCCGCAAACTCCAAACCCCGTGCACCTGATCAACCGAAAGGCTGAAGCATAGATCATGAGCTCGCCCCGTCTTCGTTTGCTTTACACATCCGTCACCGTAACCAACGACCGCTTCATTGGCGGTGGTGGGGGAGGTGGCTTCTTTGCACGCGACGGGGGAGGCGGTGGAGGAGCCTTCTTGGCCATACCGGAGGAGTTCAGAGCGTTAGAGCTGGGCCGACGAGAAGGGGCACTGCCATGAGACGTAGCTGGCGAAGTGGATCGACCGCCATACATGCGATCGGGGCTAGAACGGCCATAAGAGCTAGCTTCGGAGTCTGCATAGGGGTCGGCCGGGTATCTTCCACCGATCGGTTGTACACTGTTTCGACGGTTGACGAAATTATCACTGGCGGTTCGCTGGATCCACTGCGATGCCACTGGAGATTGCTCTTGGCGCAACTGAGTTGGTCCTTCAAAGGTAGGTGTCCGATTAAGACCTGGTCGAGCATAGCCATTGCTAACCGCGTAGGGGTCTCGCGCAGGCGATTCCGCCATGTATGTCGAGACCGTTCGGTTGGAGCGAATAGAGGGCCGATTCTCCGTGGCAGCCGTCAGCTCCTCCTGCAGAGGCTCGTACCGCTCTTGGTACGAGTGAGCAGTGTTAGACCGGGCTCGTGCCGGACGTCGAGGCGGAGCTGGTCCCTGGGACCCACCAGGCCATTCATTCTTGAGCTGCAGAAGCACCTCGCGGCATCGTTCGTGATACTCCAGCTGTGCCTCCAAAAAGGTGGTCAAGTCCATGACGCTGTCCACCTCTGCATCCTTGATATCCTGCATGCGGCGGAGCACATCGTCATTGGCTTCTTCATACTTGACCTTTTGGCTGCGCAGCTCTTCCTCCACCCGAAAGTCCTCCCGCTTCGCCTTTTCCATCTTCGACAGCGAAGTGTCATAAGCCAGTCTTCGGCTATCAAGCTTCTTCCGGGCGTGCTATGAACCGGGTTAGTCCGTAATTCACTGCCGGCCAGCTGTTGCTACAGTTCTGCTCACCTGGTAGTCCTTCATCTGGGTCAGAGATCTCTCCAGGGACTCAAGCCAGCTCGAAGTCGCCTGTATAATGTAGCTCTCTTGAATGCGTGCAATACGCTCTTCAGTCCGTCCAAACACTAGAAGAATTGGGTTAGTCATTATCGCATTGGTGCCATAACTGGCGCAATTCGCGGGCACTTACTGGTCAGACACTGTCCATATTCAGAGTTCCCATCAAAGTCTTCTCCATGGGTAACCATGCTGCTTCCCAGATGGGCAATAGGGAGGGTCTTCTCCTTATCGTCGCCCTCGCTGCGCTTTGAGAGCGCCTTGACGTATGCAGTCATGGACTTGTGGATGCGGTCGACACCTAGACAGTGGCGCATGAGTATACAGTATTCGTCTCGGATTCAGGGCGCTACTGCGGCTTACCTTCGTGTCGCACACCCATCTCTGTCTCCATGGCCTTGAAGTTATCCGACTGGCAAGTCTTCACTTCTCCGCCCATTCGCTCACCAGCCCATTGCTTCAGGCGGCCGATTCTCTTGTTCATATGCATGATGATTGTCGTTCACTCTGTGGGATAGGAATAACGAGTATTGAGGTAAGTTCGCGGGGTCAACACGATCGACAACTGCGTGCAGCACAGCGGAAGAGGCGAGATCAATGCGATAGACGAGGGTCGAGGCAAGCGATCGTGAGGTGACCTGGACAAGAAATGCGCAGGTCGAGGACAAGAGTAACGAGAATGAGAACGAGAGACGGTCCCAAAAAGAGGCGGGAGAGTGTACAGAGACAAAAGGCCCAAAGGCGCAAAGGCAGAAGGGTGGAGAGTGGGAGAGAAAGGGGAGGTTGGGGAAAGCAGACACGGAGGACAGGAGGCCAAGTTGGAGAAATCCATCAAATAAAGCATGCCTGGGTCCTCGAGTACTGTAGCACACACCTTCCTCCACCCCCTCATCAATCCCATTTATTCTTTAATTCTTAAAATTATTAGGTGCGCCACCAAGAAAGTTTCTGGAATTCCGCTTGCAGATACAATGTGGGTGTCGATCGGTGGGGAATGCCATTACGGAGTGTAGCAGAGTACAGAGTGTACAGACAGTATGTATGATTGTATGATGATCCATCCAGATCGCTCAACAGAAACAAGCCCAGCCATCTCTGATACACGCGTCCGGCTCTGACATCCACTCAATTGCCTCCCAGACAAGAAAAAGTCCAAGGTTTTGTGCCCCCGAGACAAGAGCGTCCCAACGAAGCGTTTCGAATGGCTGTCTCAATGTGAATGCCAATGGTGGGTAACGCAGTGACACGCGTTGGTGGGCCGACGGTGGGGGAGGGCCCAATGCCAACGGACCTCCAATGGATTCCAATTGGAACGCCAGGAACCGGGCCCGGATCACCGTTGGGTGTTTAATTGCTAAAATTATCCTGGTGTCCTGGAGCGAGTCAATCGCCTGGTACATGTCCCGACTCCCGGGCGACTTGCCACCCGCAAGGAACAGGGTCCAGCCCGTGGCCCGGCTTGCAATAATAATTCCTCGACAAACCGGTTCTTGTGGGAGATAAGAATGGGTGCACGGTATCTTCTAAGTATATCAACCACATCGGCTCCCAATATCTCGTGTACTCCGTACGTAATCTGGTGCACGGAGCTCGCGGGCCTTGACAAAAAAGGTTTCGCCTATGTTTCAGGGCTCCCTCGCTGTTTGACACGGTGGTGGCGATGAGCATGGACTGTAGCCTTTTAGCTTTCAACATTTGCGGCAATCAGCGCTATCTGTGGTGACACCCAGGGGCAGATGGGCAGATGATAAGGGCATTGACCAGGCTCGATGGAGGGGGGTTGGATGATCATGTCTTTTCCAGGCATGTCAACGGGACAAACGCCAAGACCAGCTATTCAGTCTTGGATGCACTTTAATATTGACAGACATTGCGATTGGACCGCTTCGTAGTACTAGTATTGACCAAGATTCATGCTTTGTGTACTCATTATCATAGAAAACGATTGGCTGGAGCCGGCCATCAATGGATTAACAGCATATAATATACCCCACGATTACTTCGCTGACCCCAGGATCACCTGGGGGTCAATAACGAGCGATGGATCCTCTATGGACGATATGGGTCCTGGCTCAGCCGCCAGAAAAGCGTCAAAGTCGTTCCATACATGGTCCAAGATGACAGGAGACTCTTCCTGAACGACCGAAAAGCCGTCCTCTGGCCAAAGAACACTCAAAAGACTCTCACCAGCTTCTAAATTCAGAACTCCCTTCCCACTCCCATCCAAATAATCCAAGTGTGGTGTTTCAAGCCCAGACAGAGAGTTGTCTGGGGTCGAATAGTCCTCCGAACCCTGACCATCCCCTTGGACGAGACCGCTCGCATACTGTCCCGGCGTGACGCCCATGCGTTTCTTAAACACGCGATGGAAATGGCTCGACGTCAGGCCAGCTTGAGCCGCCAGATCTTGCAATCGGGGTTTCAGCCCTACCGCTAGCTCTGCCTGGATTGTTTCGCATGCCTTCTGCACGATCGCAGTCTGTGGGTGGTGCGCAAGCGCCGTGCCTCCCGCTTGTGGCCGGCAGCGCTTACAGGCTCGGAATCCGGCCGCCTCGGCTTGCGAGGGAGTGTCGTAGAATTGAACATTGGCGCGCCGGGCCAGCCGGGCGGCACAAGAAGGGCGGCAGTAGATTTTGGTCGTCAGCACCCCGTAGACGAAGCTGTTGACGGTAGGGTCGCGTTTAGTGATGGCTAGCCAGCGCTCGGCTGAGGTGAGGGCATCGGTGGATCGAGAGAGGCGGGGAATCTTCTTTGGGGTTGTTTTGGATGCCATTTCTGTTGGAATCTGATCAGATTGCTTCATATCGTCGGAAACTGCATAGTCCTCGGTTTTGATGGGGAGGAAGCACATCTTAAGCCTGCTTGAGTGTACGACGTAACCTTAAGTTGCTGCTGGAACGGGTCGCTGATTGGCCACTTTGAAATCAACCCCAATCTGGCCAAGTTTGCGCTGGCGACAATCACGATCATGTCCACCTAGCAACCAAACACGAGGCGGGAAAAATATGAATCAGAAGTAATGTGACGATGATTTCCATTTAAGCCCAACCTATTGAGGTTAGGTCCACCTCACTGGTCGATTCTCCCGTTTGTTGTCGTGGCATGTAGTTTTCCATCGCATGGAGGCTCAGTCTGCCAAAATATATACCCAGTTTCGACCTCGGGATCCACCACCATCTACGCGGAATCCCTCCCAAGATGTCCGACAATTTCCCACTGAATGAGCAACAAATGTCCATGTCCGGTTTGGAAGCCGAAAGTTAAGTAGAGGCATCCCGTCATGGATGAAGTTCACACACGGCCCTGGCAATTCGGGGCTGTTCGTCACATACACTTGCAGCAACGAGAACTCGTGCTGGAATAATCGTTGGACCAACGAGAAGGTCGGGCCACGTTCACCCTTCTCAGGCAGATAACCTTAGCTAAACAAGAGAGTCTACAACCGGTAACCCTTCCATTCCATAGAGGTCAAAGACCCTCAAGACCGGGCAGATCGATGACAGCCCAGAGACCGGGCGCCCATTCGAGAGGTCGAGTAGTGCCCATGGATAGGTATCACCTTTACAACGTGAGAAAAATGGCCTTTCTCATATCATTGCGGGATTGAAGTAGCCATGCAACAATGCAATGTCTACCTTGGTCCTACGGGGTGGACAGCACAGAACGGACTGAAAATTTTGAAAAGGTGTATCATTTCAAGAGCCCCGAAGGGCCTTTTTTGGATTTTCCGTTCTGCCTTGACACGAGGCCAGCCCCGGACCCCATCCCCATCACCCTTTTGATTTTGCTCGACCAGTAAGAAGGATGGTGGCCACAACCTTAATTCGCTAAGGGCGCATGGGACGCCTATCCGCAGTCGCCTAGATACATATGTCTCATTGCAGAAGTCCATTTTCAACCCGTCACAAGAAAAACTCCACGTAATATCACGCTTAATCCTTGGTCTTCTGGGTACCGCGGAGCAGACCGGTTCTGCGGGCGGCAATAAGACCGGCCTTCTGACCCTGGGCGGCGTAGCGGGAGATGGTCGAGGCCTTACCGATGTGCTGGTGGTTACCACCACCGTGAGGCTATAGCAGAGAAGACTCGTTAGGAGATTTGTTGCCAAAGAAATATCCAGGATGGAGTGGGAAGATCTTACGTGATCGACGGGGTTCATGGCAACACCACGAGTCTTGGGCCAGGAGTTGCGCTTGACAGCGAACTTGTGCTTGGCGCGAGAAGCCTTGAGCAGGGGCTTGTCGGTACGGCCACCACCGGCGACGATACCAACCATACCGCGGGCGGTGTTCTTGATGACCTTCTTGGCACCGGAGGGGAGCTTGACACGGGTCTTGCCATCCTCGGGGTTGTGGCCAATGACGGTAACGTAGTTACCGGAGGTACGGCCAAGAGCACCACGGTCACCGGCCTTCTCCTCGACGTTGGAGATGACGGTACCCTCGGGCATGGAGGCGAGGGGAAGGACGTTGCCGACGGTCAGGGCGGCGTTCTTACCGGCGTAGATGAACTGGCCGGTGTACATGCCCTCGTTGGCGATGAAGGTCTCGGTGATCATCTTGAACTTGTAGGGGTGGCGGAACTGGACCTTGGCGAGGGGAGCACCACGGCCGGCATCGTGGATGATCTCCTTCACGACACCACGGGTGTATCCATGACGCTCAGCGTAGTCAAGGGTACGGAACTGGGCCGGGGCCTTGTTGAGACGGGTGTTGGCCGCTGTAGAGAAAAGAAAATATCATCAGCGCTCCAATTCCTGGGCTTGTCATTTGATCCATTTCCTCGAGTCTGTCGGCGTTTTCCTCGTTGCGTTCGTGCCGCGCTGACGAAAAGAATCGGGCGAGGATGGGAAATTTTGATGCGATCGCACTCACTGAAAATGGAGCCACGGCCCTTCCTCTGGTTGCGGATAACGCGACCCATGGCGACTGTCTAAAGGAATACCTGTGTTAGTATTTGCGAGGGACAGGCAGTCGATTGCCGGCGAAGACAGAGTCGAGTGGGAGGGAAAAGGTCGTACCTCGAATTGAAGATGGGACTTGTCGTTGAGAAGATGCGAAATGCTCGGGAATGGGACTGTGTGGGCTTTAGGGTGCGGTCGCTAACCTAACCGAATCAGCGCTAGCGCAACCACCAATTAGGTAAGCATGTCGAAGCCAGAATGGCCAAGTTGGACCTGTAAACAGCAGAGACTCTACTTACTAGAGTGGGTGAAGAAAAGGAAAAATCCCATGCGGTATTCAATCTCCAGATATATTCACATTCCCAGCTTGCTTACCATTGCACTCGCTGGCTGATGCTATGAATGCTAACCCTCTTCCGCGAGCAGGCCAGCTCGCCTGGGATTACATAAGGCAAGCACGTGACTGTACCGCCAGCCCTGACGCCGGCAGCGGAGGCTGTTGCTGTGTCCTCCACACCCCAAGTACTACTGTAAGTAGTAAGTACTGAAGGCCAGTGGCATGCTGGTTGCCATCGAGCGAACCTACCAGCTGCACTGGAATCAAGGCTGAAATCATTTCTCCCTTTTGTCTTGTCTGTCAGCACACTCGGCCAACTTGATATCTTCCAGTTGCCCCAATATGCGCCTTCCAACCACTCATTTCCATTTGCCCAGAACAAAAGCCAGGTGATACATCTCCATCGACGAATTGCTGGTTGGCGGTGCATCGACTTGGTCCTCTGCAGTCGAGGCAATGCCCATTCCTTTTAACGAGAATCACAATCGCAATTGAAACCACGCATACCCGACTTCTGGAAAACCCCATAGTCTCCTAAAAAGCTATACTTTCTCGGCGTCGCCCATCTACTTCCAGTCTCCTTAGCCTTCTAGATTGAGACTGCTATAGATCATCCATTTGCGATGTACAGGGAATTGTATGATACTGCATTGCGTTTTGATCGAATTGCGCAAACTAAATGGATTACTTCGTCGAGGAGGAAGAGGATCTTCCCTTAAATAATCGCCCTGCGGGCGCAACCTTAGTAGTGCCATTACCGACGTGACGCTTCCTGCGCCGGCTCCAACTCTTGTCCTTTACATCACCTCCCCCGCCACATCTAACATGGCACACTCAGACTCGGAACTTTCATCACTATCATCAGCTCCGCCTACGGATGACGAAGCAGCCATGGCCATCGACGAGCCTGTCGGTATCGCCAGGTACTTCAAGAAGGAGTCGGAGACTCCGCCGCCAAAGCGGGAGCCATCACCGCCGCATGAATACGTTCTTGCAGATAATCCTCATATCCCGGTAGGTGTTGCTCATGTGCAATGGCTGATATCAATTTTTGGATATCTCACTATGTCTATGACGCGTGATTCCTATCTAAAGACACGTTTGCTGACCTGTCGCAATGGCTAGTTTATCGTCATGTTCCGCGCGCGTTTCCACGAAGCTTTCCCGCGAAGCCTGCCACATTTTGGACCGCAAGACATCGAGAGAGGTGTAGAAGACCCGATCCCTGGAGAATACATTGAGCGCCTACTATGCGCCTTATTGGGACTCGTTCTGAACCGCAAGAAAGATGTTGAGTATGGTCGCCACCCGATACCTGGTCCCACGCAGTGCCAGCACACCGCGCGCGCCCTTGGCCCCTATCATTCAATGGGTTGGCAAACTGTGCGCTGACAAAGTCCTTTGCATTATTAGACGAAATCATTACACGCGACCGCTAGAGGAGGCGATTCAAACTCATCAATCGCAATGGCCGAAGGCGTGGGAGGGAAAGAACCCCCTTCACGGAGGCCGCAACTTTGCGACCATGTCGCCCGAAGAACGGGTACGTTTTCGAACCACAACGCGATTACCAGCGCACTTGATCTGATCAATTTCTCTCCACCATTTTAGCTGGAACTTCTACGCGCTCTGATCCTCTGGTCCCTCTCATCCTCAGATGCGATTCAGGCGAAACTTAAGGAGTCCTACAAACAGGCGCGCCATGATGACGACCTTAACCAGCCTCTCTCGGTTCAGCCCTGGGGGCGGGATAGCCTGAAACGGCGGTATTGGCTGATTGAGGGACAAGACGACACCCACTTCAGGTTATACCGCGAGAGCAACCCCGCTCTCAAGAACGTGACTTGGTGGAGTGTCGCTGGAGATATTCCCGAAATGCAAGCTATCGCCGATAGATTGCAAGAGGAGAAGGGCACCAACTCGAAGAAGCTCAGCGAGCGGATCAGAGCTGCTATCCCTCGGTTTGAGGCATCCGAAGAGGTAAGTCAGAGATTGAAAGGCGCAGGACATAAGTGGAGGTCAGTAATTAATGCCTCAACTAGAAACGCAAGCGTCGCGACTACCGTCTCGCACGCAAGGCCGCATTTGCTCGACCGGAGCCTGGCTTCTCGCTGTATGAGGGCCGCACCCGTGGCAAAAAACTGAATTACACATACGATGATGACGAGGACATTTTCTCGGATGATCAACCCACAAGACGATCGGGTCGGAACACATCGGGGGTATCAGTCGCTGAACCTTCGCGTCCTCGATTTACAGCAAGCGGCCGGCAAGTTAGGTCTCGGGCTGGTGGCGCATACGGTGAATCATTGCTCAGCGGCCAGCGAGAGGAGTCGGATTATGAGGAAGAAGATGCAGCGAGACCCCAGAGGAATCGGACATCGACTCATCCCAATGGCTATTCTGGCTATGCTCTTGACGATCTAGACGATGAGTCGGATGCACGCTCCAACGACAGTGGAAACGAATGGGATGGTGGCGATGAGGATGAGAATGACTTTGAGGGCGACGACGAAGGGGACGACGCAAGCGGAGACGAATCTGTCATCAACGGGGAGCCTAGGAGCCTCGTAGTCCAGCTCCGATACAACAAGGGGAAGGTGCCTGGTGGGGCACAAGGTCCAGACGAGCCTCCTCCCGCGCAAGATGCGTCGATGGAAGATGCTGGGCAAGCAGCTGTGCCTCAAAAAACGTCTGCTCCTTTCGGCACAGCACAGCCAACATTGGTGTCAGAAGCCGCCGCGGTTCCGTCCATGACTGCACCAGCTTTGCCTTCGGTACCAGCACCTCAGATGCCCCCTCAGCCAGCAGCGCCAAAGATGACGGGACTACCCATGTCCGCACTACTGAACGCGCCGGAGCCTACTGCTCAGGAATCAACCAACGCGTCCCAGGCGGCCCCAGCACCAACTTACACAGTCCCTGCGCCGTCAGAAGTACCTAAAACCAGCCAACCAGTGGCTTTGAATGGCTGGAATGGGTCTCATCAGGCACCACCTACGAGTTGAGCCGTCATTCATGACGCTTGCTTTGTTGACTAGACTGGAGGAGATTTGATGTCGACCGTTCTTTGAGCTATGAACACAGTTTGCTGATAATGGAGGTGGTACCCTCTGCTTCGCTCTCCATTGATCATTGCGCGTGCCGTGTATAGCACCTCATTTGAAAGACCTGATAATAAATTTGAGGTCTGAACGAAAACAATACGTCTGCTATGCAATTGAATTGTGTCTTGAACAATGCCATTGTATGTGCAAATTTGAAAAAAAGGCAAAAGGGTTGAGAACTTGAGATACGCGGCTTTTGTCGGTAGGTGATAAAAACCCTCCAAGATGTTGGGATATAGAACAAGAAAGAAGAGAATCCAAGACAACGCCACAACAAACGCCACCGATGCTAGTAAAACAAGATAAGAGACTCCGGAGTCCGCAGACCTCAGGACCAGTGGACAGCCTGGCTCTCAGCGCCAGTTCTGCTCAGTCCGAGCCAGCGTTGGAGAACTGGGCCTCGTAGAACTGCAAGAACTCCTGAATCGTCAGCCACATAAGATCCATCAAGGCTGAAATCTTGTCTCATTGCGGTGCATTGCTTACATCTTCAACATGGGAAGCCAGCTTGGGATCCTTGGTCCAGCCCACCGGCGGCAGCTTCCAGTTGTTGACCCCATACCACCACCTGCGAATTCTGCTTCCCAGAGTGTGTCCGCTGAGCGAGGCATTGCGGTTCCAGAAGCGCCAGCCAGAGAGCGCAAGAGTCCAGACTGTGCCTTGAATGAGAGGGAGAAGGACCTACGGGAGACACGTTGATTGTAAGTCATGCAGTTCCGAAACTATGGTGCATCCGAAGGTTCTCATTTTCAGATGATTCATCGGCTGTGCATACCTGGTCCCTAACAGTAATCCACGCTACCCGCCCCCAGGTATCGGCATCTTTTATACTAGCCAAATAGCTCTGCTCAAAGCGCAGATCCGGCAGCGGAGGGAGCGTCTGGCGCCGACGAATAGGCCGAATGACTCGGCTTGGATCGACAATGTCTGAAGAGAGGCTGCCAGCATCGGAAGCCGGGGCTGCAACGACAGGTTGCTTTTCCGAGGCCGCGGTGGACGGGTTAATGTCGTGGGCGGCAGACGGATTCGATACAATCGAGGCAGCCTGGATGGTCTCGGCGACCTCCAGGACGTGGTCGGTCATGGTGAATTGGAATGAAGCTTTCACGGAGTGCTCTTCAGAACGTATGGAGAAAGCAAGATCCCATGTTGTCCCGACGGTGTGGAGCTGTCCACCTCTTTTGCGGCCCCCCCCCTTTGCCCGCCTTTCTCTTTTCTGCCGGACCCCTCCATTTGGCCTTCCCACCTTTTCGAAGTGGTCGCCTTTTTACTTTCCTTTCCCCTGACCATTCCCCCTCAATCTCACTTTTCTCTCTTGGGAACATACTTGCGAAATGGCCGCTCCTCAAGGATACCCTCTGCTGTGCTTGGAGAACCCTCTCCTTGGTATGTACACTTCTGTCTACTTGTGGAGATGGGTATACTTTCGATTGCTGACACCCCCGCTAGACATTCAGGCTCGCGGGTACGAATTGATCTTGGTCCTTGGGGTTTAGTATTCAATTCGCTGACCAAGTTTGAAAGTGATGCCGCCCTTCTCGAGAAGTACGGCCTGAAGGACAATGATGCTATCCTTGCTGAGGAGCAGCACATGGGTATCTACGAGGACCTCCTCGCCCGGGACGCGAAGCTGATCCCCGGTGGTGCTGCTCAGAACACTGCCCGTGGTGCTCAGGTGGGGAGGAATCATCCGCAACACTATGAACGTAGTCCAATGCTGACCATTTACAAAGTACATGCTTCCCGACAACTCGGTCGTCTACATTGGCTGCATTGGTAAGGACAAGTTCGGTGACATCCTGAAGAAGACTTGCGAGGAGGCTGGTGTCCACACCGAGTACCGTATCGATGAGACCCAGCCCACGGGCAAGTGCGGTGTTGTTATCACCGGCCACAACCGCAGCATGTGCACCCACCTTGCTGCTGCCAACGAGTACAAGATTGAGCACCTGAAGCAGCCCCACGTCTGGTCCATTGTCGAGAAGGCTCAGTTCTACTACGTCGGTGGCTACCACCTGACTGTCTGTGTTCCTGCTATCCAGGCCCTTGGCGAGGAGGCTGCCGCTAAGAACAAGGTTCGTGAACACTTTTGCTCGATTTGTCGTAGATATGGTCTGCTCACACAACCTCCAGGTCTTCATGCTCTCTCTCTCCGCTCCCTTCATCCCCCAGTTCTTCAAGGAGCAGCTGGACAGCGTCCTGCCCTACACTGACTACACCTTCTGTAACGAGACCGAGGCTCGTGCCTACGCTGCCAGCCACGAGTGGGGCACCGAGGACATTGTTGAGATCGCCAAGAAGCTCGCCCTTCTGCCCAAGAAGAACACCCAGCGCCCTCGTGTCGCTATCGTCACCCAGGGCACCGACCCCACTATCGTCGGTGTTGCCTCGGCCGACGGTACCGTCGAGATCAAGGAGTTTGCCGTTCACGAGATCGCCAAGGAGGCCATCAACGACACCAACGGTGCCGGGTAAGTTCCGGCCGGTCACCATTCTGTATTATCGGGTACTAATATCGGTGGTATAACAGTGACGCCTTCGCCGGTGGCTTCTGCGCCGGTGTTGTCTCTGGCAAGTCTCTTGAGGAGAGCATTGACATGGGCCAGTGGCTCGCCAGCAAGAGCATCCAGGAGCTTGGACCTTCGTAAGTTTCGACTTCGACATACATCGAGAATTCTCAAGACTAATATTGAACCTTCCAGCTACCCCTCCCCCAAGCAGACCTACTCCCGCTCTTAAGCGCTTGATTCGCTGCAATGATCAACCGAATAGAAATAAAAGCTTTCAACACAGAGATTTTCTAATGAAGATCCCGGTGCATCAAACCCATTGTTTGACGATGCATCACGCAACCCTTGGATGATTCAACCCTCTATACCCACGTTTTCTTATTTTCCTTTCCAATCAATCTATCTACCTCATCACCTTCCTCGACTTAACGTCGAGCAGTTCGACGAAAAGGGACTCGTCCTTTTGCGAAACGATCTTGCCTCCATTCAATGTGTGATACAGAGATGGGCGCAAAGACAGACACAAAACCTGGGGAATACGCGCCGGAACGAGAGTGCCCCGTTTTCAACAACGATTTAATGACTAGATAAAGAACAATAAATTATGCAGTTCTGTAACTCGCTCGGCCTCTACCTGGTAGTCTGCATCTTGCATAGAACTTGTATGGAGCGTTTTTGGAAAACTTGAGTTGCTCTTGACTGCCTGTAGCAGGTTTGCGACTATCCAGGCTGCAAAATTGCAACCGTACGCACCAAAATCTTTCCCATGCCCACCACTAGACACCATGACAGCTCCTCCCTCCACTCAAAAGATACAAACACGCAAAGAATTTCCATTTTGTATGGAACCAAAGGAAACGAAAAGAAAGAAGAGGCCAACTGAGAATCCTGCCAACGTATCAATCCTCCTCCAAATGAAAACCGGGATGGAAGCTGTGAACAGGCAGCTTCTTGCCCGGGGTAGGTTCTCCGCTGTGTTGCGTGTTGAACGCGCAGTGACCATCATTTTAATCCGTGAGACAGGAGGGAAATTGGTACTGCGACAGGGGATCTCGATGAAACGGGGATCATGTTGTCAGGGTGTCCAGGGTGTAAGGACCGGTTAGATCTCATGGCTGGAATGAGGAAGTCGCTTGGGCTGCTAGGGGCCCAGCCAGGTATTCTTCGAGATATGCACAGCCAGGGTAAGGTCTGCAAGTACCACCGAGACAGTCGATGGATTCCTCTTTCCAAGTGTGAGTGATGGTCCCCGTCCAGAGAAAGCAGAGTGTTCATGCTAGTTACCAAGGTGACAAGGTGACTGAGCCTGAAGTCATGCTTTGATGTAAATCCATGATCTCGCTCAGATCAGCAGGTTGTGTGCACACACATGCAATTTGTACTTGTAGGCAAGTCGCACGCAACGTTTATCAACCGCCCTGCCCACACGGAGGAGTTTGACCAATAGCACCGAGCTGGGTTGCCGACTTGCGATGGCTGTTCAACCCAGAATTGTAAGCTCCGGCACTGCTAGCGACAAAGGCATCGTTTGCCCACGACTGTGTTGGGAACCTGCTGGAGATTGGCTGGCTAGGAACATGGTAGGACAAGCGGCGTGGATCGGGGCCCCAATTGTTCGCGGTGTGTACATTGGACCCGTGGATCCATGACGGGAAAGAGCTTGACATGTCCAGCGGGGTGGAGAGCTGGGTCTGACCCATGCGGTTGTGTCGCAGCAGATCGTTAGTGATCTGGTCCTGGGATGGGGACGCTGTGGCAGTCGGGTTCATTGAATTCATGGAATTCATGGAGGAGGGCTGGCCGAGACCTGGTGGTGTGCGTGGAGAAGCACCGTCCCGCAATGGAGCGGGGGAGGCAGTATTCCAGATGCTAGGAATACTGGGGAGAGCCGGGAGTGGTGTGTATGATTGAGACACTGATGCACGGAGAGCCTCTGCCGCGCTGACGACTGGCAGACCTAGGCCCGGAGGGGCCATTGGAGTACTCAGCGGCTGTGCAGTACTCTCATTAAAGGGGAAGGCGTTGAGATTTGCCGCCAGTCGAGCTGACGGAGTGGGCATCTCCCCAGGCTCATCTAGAAAGGCAAATTGGCCAGGGATATTGGGCGCATTCTCGTAGGTATCAGATTCAACCAAGCGCTCGACATCCTCGACGATGCGATGCATGTTGGCCGACATTGACACGGAGGCCGAGGCCGAAGCGGACTGCGAGTCGCCATACATGCTGCGAGCCTCAGTACCGGAGACCGAGTCCTGAGCAGCTGGCGGGATATCCTCCCGTTCAACAACCGGTGTCGCAATGGCGTTCTGACGACCATGGGGGCTGGAGAAGAACTGAGAGGGCAATCCATCTTCTTGATAGATAAAAGTCTTCTTGTCCTCTTCGTCCACAAGGGCAATGGGGATTTTCTAGAACAAAGTCAGCAACTTGACTTTCCAGCGCGTCCACCAATTTGACATACGTTTCTCACGACCAAGTCCAAACCATCAATCACAAATTCGCGGATCCGGTACATCATCTCCATGTTTGGATGACTTCTCTCAACACCAGGATCGTTCATCCTAGGCTTAAGCTGATCACCCATACCGATATATCGGCGAGAGGTTGCTGCTTGATCCAGTGGCACAAAACCAAGGCTTTCCTCATCCTCTTCCAGCAGATAATCGATCTCAGGAAGGTGGACAACATCAAAAGTGGATGCCAGGAGAGTCAGAGTACCTGCGTAGATCTTCCAGAACTCCTGGATCTGAATGGTGAGAGACGAGTCCTGCTCTTCCTTTGGCGAGATAAGATAGTCGCTGGTGGTCAGAAGCCAGGAGCTGTAATGTCTCAGAGCGGGCAGGATCCGCCGAGCAACAACAGTGACCTTGTCGGGACCGTTCTTCGAGTCCTTGCTGCTGCTGCTCGACTCTTCACCAGCGAACCGCTCTAGCTCGACCAGGAGAATCTGCAACAAGGTAAAGAAAGTCTTCACATTGATGCGCTGGAAAAACATGCGAGCATTTGAAACCGACTCCTCGGTGGATCGCGCTCGAGCGAAGTCTTCTGCAGCGATGTTGACCAGACAGAATTTTTGGAGCGTACCTTCGTGTGAGCGCTCCCTGATGTCAACTGCCAATTGGCTCATAACCTCGCTCTCCAACTCATCATGCTCAGGGAAATCGTTTCCCTTGTAGCATTGCGCATGGAGATAGACAAACCACGGGGCTAACGCTTTCCCAGGAATTCCTTGGTCTTCTGGCCTGATCAGTTCTCGCTTGGCCCAGGCATTCATTACCTTTTTGAATTCAATTTCCAGGTTTCCCTTCGCGGAGGGATGGGGGTTGTGGGCAGAGAGCGCCCGGTAGAGGTGGTATGTGGCTCGAAAGTGATTGCCATCGGCAAGCGCGATTACCGCGAGCTGGTTATGGGATGCGCCCGACGCAGGATAAATGACCGAGGCCAGATCATAGTACCCAATGGCCGGACCCCAATTTCGTTTGTTGTTGGCAAGTTCGGTTTCACGGTACCGAGAGAGATCGCCCAGGCGAATGAGGGTCGAATGGCAAGACTGGAGAATGCGTAAGCGCAGATCAGGTGCAATCGTCGTTGGAGGGACAGCCGACAAGTCTAGAAACAGCGAAGAAAAAGAAAATATGTCAGCGCCTTGTGGATCGCATTCAGAGGGGGAAAGACGTTGCGCACTCTCAAAATTGAACTTGCGCGCCACTTTGTCCAATTCCACGATGCCCCCGAAATGCGAGGACAAATGCTGGATGTATCCCCGGTAGAACCGCTGGCTCGATTTGATAAAATCCAGGTAGTGCTTTTCAAGCTTCCGCTTCTCGACGGGTCTCTTCTTGGTATTCTCCTCGCGATACTGTTGAATCCGCACAAGTTAGGTCGCAGTTCTCGCGAATCCACCACAACTCGGCCATCTACTCACCCGAGCGAGCAATTTGCGGAACCGAGTATTGAGTTTCAAGTGCGTATCCCATAGGCGACCCTCCACATCGGTTCTACGAGCGGTATCGAAATCGGAAAGGATCGCATTCTGGCAAGAGGTGCGGAATCTGGACAAAATGGGACGTGAGCGTTAGATGAGTGTTTCTCTAGGAAGCGCGCAAAAATCATGATAGCCAATAGACCATAACAAAAGCACATACTCTGACAGAAGTTGTGAGATTTCGGCAAAAGTGGGCTCCTTCTCAGCGAGGCAGCGCAGCAGCTCCCGTTCGGCGTTGAGCGCAGTCCTGAACGCCGTGATATTAGTTATTTGAATTTCCACATGGAGAATTGCGAGTGTCTTTTGAAGATGAAAAGATTTGAGGCTTAACAGAGAGGAACAAGACTCACGCCCATGCATCCTGAAACGAGGACGCCATGCTCGGCTTGGGAGGCGCAGATTGCCCACCCCACCGTATACCTCGCCCGTCAGATGGCGATGGCTGGATGGACGTCTGCGGGCGAAGGCAGCAGTGACCAAGCCATCAGATCGGGACCCCCGGGAGGCGGATATTGGGAGGGTTGTTGGATGAGTGACGAAGAGACCGGCGCAGGGACAGATGGAAAAAGCGTGGAGAGACTCTCGGGACTCGTGGAGTACTGCCGCGGAAACTCTCCTGTGGCTGCGCCCGCCCAATGAAATAATCGGCGGGTACTGTGGCTAGTGATTTCCAGACGGCCCAAGGAAGAGTTACCGTTTGACATACACTTAGAAAGCTACAGTTTTCAATTCAGAAGTATTAATATTCGACCAATGCACAAGTAAAAAGTCCTGTGGTGGAATGGAGTGGACGACAATCCGCTTTATTTCTGCTGCATCGACTCGCCGCCCTGATTTCTATACTTCATTCATATCCTCTTCTCAACTCACAATTCGTCCGCTCTTACCAAGGCTACCATGATCATCTCTCCTCCGCTAATTGAACCCACTACTGCACCTGGCCTGCATCAAGCCCCGCTCCAGTCCGATCAATCACAATTCCAGTGCCCAAACCCCAGGCTTTGACCGACACAATGGCCAAGCGCTCACGTTCACCTCAAAGCAACACACGGAGTCCCTCTCGCTCCGACTCCATCTCCTGCTCCCTCTCCCCATCCTCATCAACGATCAGTACCAGCACGGCTACCCTGCCCCCCCGCTGATCGTAGCAAGATCCTCCACCGGGACACCGTCCCGTTCACGGAGGTCATGCATTGCGCCTTACCGCCGCACCGCGAGACGCTCGCGTTTGCCTCGTACGAGGACTACGAGGTGCATTATCAGCAGGCGCATGTGAATCGGTGTTCACAGTGCAGTAAGAATTTCCCCACGGCGCATTTTTTGAATCTTCATATCGAGGAGAATCATGATTCGCTTGCGGCGGCGATGAGGGCGCGGGGGGAGAAGACTGTGAGTATTGAGATTGATTCTCTTCGTTTTTGACTGAATGGAATGTTTTAGTGAGAACGGCCTTGGACTTATGGATACTAACTGTGTTTGACGGGCTAGTATGGCTGTTTCATCGAAACCTGTGAACGTAAATGCTCGACACCCCAGAAACGGCGCCTTCATTTGATAGACAAGCACATGTTCCCACGAGTATGGTCCCCGGGCACTCCCCATCATGTCCTTTTT
The DNA here is from genome assembly GCA_024706585.1 of Penicillium simplicissimum. Lineage (NCBI taxonomy): Eukaryota > Fungi > Ascomycota > Eurotiomycetes > Eurotiales > Aspergillaceae > Penicillium > Penicillium simplicissimum. The sequence continues at coordinate 1,916,747 of JAMZTW010000014.1, forward strand.
ACTAAGCTCTTTCAGAACTACAACTTCTACATCATCAACGACGGCATTGACAAACAAACATCACTGCTAAGACCGTTGAACAAGAGCCACAGACGCCGCATTTCCTCGGCCTCTATATCTTCTATCCAGGAAGGACGACTGCGGCGCCGTAGTTCCGCATCTCAACCGACTGTTCCGCAAAGAGCGGAACCTCAGTCTCCCGGTCGATATGAGGATATGTCGAATGATATGGATATAGATGGGCTGGCCCAGTCTATGTCTGCCCTGCGGTTTGTGCCGGCGAGTGTGATGAGAAACCGAGGGAAAGTACCGCAGATGAAAGCGTGATGACCATCTTTTATCTGATCTAGCCGCGTGGACAAAATTGATAGAAAGAAAGTACATGACTTGATGAAATGAATAAAATTGCTCTTAATATACCTCGGGGCCCATGGAACATTGAAATGAGAAGTCTTCCCATCCGTGAGGACGTCCATGTTATTTTACTACAGTAAACGCCTAGAGATAGCCTACCAGAACTGCACAATCATATGAGGAAAGCAGGTGTCTTCCATTCAACCGGACCGAGGTCAATTCAATTTTAGGCGAAAAAAAAGCAAGAATCCACTAGGGCCAGAGCAAATCTTCGTTCCAGCCCTGGCTAAGAAACGCGCGCATCACCGGGTATAGACAGCAATCACTAGAGCTGGAAAATCATCATACATACAAAACCAAGAGCGCAGGCCGTCAGAGCATGAAAAGCAGCGTCCCAGAAAAGTCAAACCCAAACCAAGAATGTACAAACTCCGCTAGACATCATGATCATCAAACAAAAAGCCAAATCCAAGGGGAAGCGTCATTAATGGCCGTGCCACCGGCCCGAGGCGTAATCATGCAGAGATGCCTGGTACTGCCACCCCTGCGTTTCCCTGCCCTTTCCTTACGAGCCAGTCCAGCTCTCCAGGAGATCCGCATAAGAGTCCAAACTAGATCCGACCAAATCGACAATTGCCCAGCTAGTGTTTCCCTTGAATGTGCGCGCCCAAACGCGCACAATCGCAACGCTGAGCTGGCGTACCTTATACGGATTTGCCATGAATTCCAAGTCTGGCGCTCCGGGCGGATCAACAGCCATGTCGGTTTCATCCATCATGCTCTTGATCCACAGGAGAAGTTTTCGCTCATGTTCCGAGAGTCGCTGCTCAGATTGCGTTGCAGGGATAGCCAGCAGCCAACGGCTGAGGAGGAATGCACATTCTAGACTGCACAGCGAGTGCTGAATACTCCAGAAGAAGGAGTGCGTGCGAGCGACAAAGTCGATACCGAGTCGCACTGGGATCGAGAGGGCATGCGCGGAGTGGAGAAGAGCCATGATCAGCCGTGGGCTACGGACGATGGCCGGGGATTCGCCGAGGGCCCCGGCGATTTGGTGCGGATCTTGGGTGATGAGGTGGCGACAGGGTCCCAGGTCGACGTGGAGTCGGATGTAGGCAAGACCTAGCAGCGCAGTCGAGGTGAATGCAATAGGGCCTGCAGGATTTTGGGGGTCGATGCTGGATTCAGGCGTGCGTTTCCACAGCGCCTTCCAGGCGCTCAACGAGTTATCCAATACGTTGAGATCTTCCTGTCGCAGGCTAGTTCCCTGCATGTTCGGGGCCGATAGGCAGAGCTGCCGAGCAAAGAAGATTTGCTGTATAATGGCATGGATCAGGATATAGTTACCCAAAGGAGATATAGGAGTTGAGGGGAGAGAGGTTGAAGATTTTAGGAAGAGGCGGGCAAATGCATCTTGGAAAGGAACATCCGAGCCTTGTCGGATACGCAAAAGGCGACGCCATTGCGCGGCATTGTTAGCCTTCCAAAGGTCATGGGAGCAGGGCATGTTCAACTTCAGCTCCCCGTTGAGAATCAACGGAGGGATGTTGTACATGATGGAGTGGAGATTGAAGAAGCAGTAGACGATCATCTTCGTCCGTCTGTTGCCCTCCCTTCGAACCCACTCCTCCCAGCTGATCGGCTCGGGAGTAGGAGGAAGCTCTGTCAACCCATGTTCTCGAACCAGTCTTGCCAACGTGCTTTGCAGCGAGAGAATTTCCCGCAAAAGTTCTGGGTGTCTCTCCCAGGACGCAAATACGGTCAGCAGCAGGAAGGTCCGTATCACCTCCATATGGGCGTCAGAGTCATCGGGGGTATATATGGAAGGGTTCACAGGCTGGCTGTGCATGTGCTGACTTTGAAAGGGGCTGTTCCCTGTGTTCGAAATCATCGACGAACTCCGAGAGTTATGGAAGCCCGCGGGAGGTGAAACATAATTCCACGACGGATGGGGCACTTGCCGGCTGTCTCTCCGGCGAAGACGCTCTAATAGAACTGCTTTGGCCGCATGAAAGAGATCGATACCCCGCCCATTTTCGAAGCGGTAATGTGATCCAGCAGCTGCCGTCGCCAAAGTGAGCTCTGGTGAGCACTTGGCAATTGACAAGGTCGGCACATGCACGAAAGGAAGATGCTCATTCAAGCCATTGATATACCCGGCGAAGAAGCGAGATAGGGTGTGTCGTGACGGTGGAACAAACCCCTTGGGGAGCACAAAGGAGAACTCTTCCAGTTTCTGAACAAATACTTGCCGATCGGCATTGGTTATATCCCATGCGGGCCGAGAGCCTTCATCCGAGAGTCCGATGCGATCCTCCATCTCGTGAGACTCGGGCTGTAGAGAAGGTAACCTGGACCCGAAATTCGAAAAGGAAGGTGGTTCGTCTGCTTGACCGCGCGGATCGTTCATTAAGTCACCCCCTAACCGCGTTGATGCCGTAGCCTCTCGAACTTGCTGCTTGGGATCTATTGATAGACTTGGCGGCAACATAGGTTCTTCAACTGACGAGAAGACCCCCGAATCCCAGTCGGAGGACAAGCCCACACTTTCTAGAAAAACGGTAAAATCTTGAACCGGATCCCCTAGATCTGTCAGATCAAGAATCGATGGTTCTACACCATAATTATCGGTAATGCCTCTCTCGGGAACATGAGACAGCGATTGAGATGGCGTGCCGACCGTGTGGGACGTTTTTCGAATGGGTTCCAGGTTCTCCTGCTGGCCTTCCAATGCGACATGACTCGCAGCGTGTGACAGCAAGTTAAGATCGTAGCCCCAGGACGGATTGAAGTGGGTGGTCTCAACGATCGGGGGTGGTTGGACTTTCACATCGGGAGGTGGAGGGGGCACTTGGGTATGGACCGGGATGGCATCGGCCAGTTCTAGCATGCGGGATTCATAATGGGGTGCAGGTTGAATTATCGTCGACTGAATTGAAACCTCGTGGTGGTGATTATCGCCATTGTGGGTGCGGTGTTCTCGACTGGCCGCACTTTCGGCAGGGTGCACCAATCGCTCATGTCGCACCAGCAGGTCACTGTGAAGCTCCGATATAAGCCATTGGGGTTGGGCATTGGGGGCTGGGAAAGCACCGGAAGCAAGGGGACACAGAGAGCGTCATCGACTTACCTCCGAGCAAAGGACTTGGAGCAGATGTCACATGAGAAGGGTTTCTCTTTGGTGTCTGTTGTCCGACGTTAGGAGAGTTGACCAGCCTCGTGGAAGCGAGGAGAGGGGGGTTACTCAACGGGTGCGGAGATGGCGTTGGAGATGCTCTAGGCGGGCGAACGAGCGACTGCAATATTCACAAGATAACGACTTGCGGTGAGTGGCACTCTTCTTCTTGACCTTTGCAGACTTGTCGTCTTCCATGATTCTGGATGGGGGGTCAAGGTTGGGGGAGTCTGCGGGATTTGGGGGGAAGAAAGAGGGGAAAGAATTTGAGGCCCTTTAGGAAGTGAGCGGGGAAAAAAAGAATTGTGGGGTTTTTGGGTTTTTGGGGACTTTTGGGGACTTTTGGGTGAGACTCGAGAGACTAGCTCTGGCCACTGTCCTTGACCTCGAAGCTCGAGGTCCTGTACAGTGAGGGGAATCAATCACGTGGAATCAGACAAGTAGATGCCACAGCTACGATTGAGTTGAAAAATGTGTACCTAATGCATGATTGGGCTTCAATCATGCGACGCAGCAAAGGGCATGGCCGTGGCTGTGGGGAAAAGGAAAGGTGCACATGGCCGAAGCCACGGGTTATAGTTAGACTACAATGTAGCAAGCAGTAGTAGAGGACTATCTACCTACCTGATAGATTATAACTCAGACCAGTTCATCTATATTAGACCTACGGAGTATATTCGCATTGGCGCGGGACCTACTGGAATCCACCAAGCAATGTGGGAACTGGGAAGATGTGCACGGGCTCCGTTGGTGCGGAGAGGAGACACCAGACGGGAGTGATCTGGAATATCATACCAATGGGTCCAGATTTGAGCGCAAAATATACAATTGATATCTCGCGTATAGCATTATATGTGCTATCCACTAATTGTCCCCGTGGGCACACATTATTAGGTAGCGGCCCAAATTCGCGATGGAATGCAAGAGCATTACCGCGGAAGAGCCGCGCTTGCCTGTTGTCCAGAGTCACTCCCCGACAGGTAGGCGAAGGCAGGACCAACAATGGAGCTGGATGAGTACGTATGACTTTTTGGAAGGGTTTATTCATTCCTGGAATCGGTTTCTACTCCGGAGTAGAGGTTGTTCAATCAAGACTGACGACTCCTCCAACCCTGTCTTTCACTCCCTACAATTCTAGAACATTACCTTTTTCAAACCCTAACCACGATACTGATGAGTACGGGCACCATTTACCCAGAATGTTTATATATCACTTCCCTTTCATAATCGGACTGAGCCTATCGACCACGTTGATATAGTATACCTATAAGAATGAAATCCCTTCGTGGGCTCGAAATGGAACCTTCTCTATGTGTACAAGCTGTGACAGCGTGCCGCATGGTGCTCGGTCCATCAATATCCTCAAGCCAGCGAGCCACCCTCGGAGTGGACGCCCTTTCACGGTGCTAGGTCATATCGACCGTATCATCCGTCATTGGCCATACCTCATCGACTGCTAGAATTGATTCGATCTCTTTGCAAGATAAGCACCAAGCATGTCTTATGTCCGGACCTATTGATCTCTATAATGTAATAGAGGAGCCAGGACAACTATCGTGACCAGGTCACGTGCGCATGCCTTCATCTTTCATTGAGAAAGCTGCAACCCTAGGTGGAATACTCCATGTCAATTGGAAGATACCGAATTATTGGAGAATGGAGGCAGCCCGAATTAGGGTTCCACCTATGGAATATCGTAAGCGACGAGACTTCCCCGAAAGGCCAGAGATTCTTGGAGGTCTCATGTGTCGTGTCTACATCCTGGGCTTCCAAAACAGATCCAGACAAAATATACAGCACCACCGAGTGTATATCCACCACCTGTAACCTGCGTACAAACCTCAAAGTCCAGTTTCCTACCTCGGAATTGTTGTCCAGAAGTAATAGCCCTGAGGAGTACCTAGGTAGGTAGATAAATTTCTTAGATAGGGCCCTGAGCCTACTGACCCCCATAAGGTTGGCGGCGAGTACGGCACCTAATCAATGATCATGTACAACCCCGGAGTATACTAGGTGTAGTTCGCACTTCGCAGGGAGTCGAACGAAGCTACCTCCAACTAAGTGGCGGTGACAATAATTGCAAGGAACCTGAAAGAGCATCAAGACTGCTAGAGCCTAGAGGTCTGTGAATACGCGAGCCCCGGAGACTGGAGTAGTCTGGTTGATCCTATGTTTAGCAATAGCTGCACTCTAGTGCAAGGGATGAAACATAGTCCTCCACGGTTGAGCAACTAGAAATTGCTCCATCCAGAGCGCGCACTGGTACATCGTTCAGTCAGTCTGAGTCAGTGTGTTATCCGTGTTCAGGCCTGAAACGAGTGGGGGATACTAGACTGACCCCTTGATCCACCGTGTCTGATACGTACAGGCGTTCTTGGAAGACTCCTATCCTCTCGGCTCGGACTTCCTCCTGCTACAAAACCCATCGTCTCTGATTCATTCTACGCCTCATCCTACCTGTCACTTTCCTCACCTGTTCTTCATCCTAGAACTATTTCAACCTCTGTGTGGTCTGTGAGCGGGGGAAAGTAAATCGATGGTGGCCTATCGACTATCCTGCCTATCTCGATAACGCCCGATCTCGACCACACTAAGTGGTCCACCCGATCGTCTCGCCCAAAAAAGCCCAGGCGTCTGGCAGCTGCACCGCAGTTGCCCCCCCTCATTCCATTCCAGCCTGACGGGGGATTGAAAACCACCCGGGATTGCTAGGACTCTATTGTGCTACACGGTCAGTCATTCCCGCATCAATACCTCCCTCGAATAAGCTGGCGAGGCCGTGGAACTTCCGGCTTGACCCTCTCAGCCTTGTTCGGGCCTCTTCCATCCCTCACGCCACGAGCGACCGAGCTAGCGACCGCGTTCAACGACACTTCACCCCGCGCTGGTTACTGACTCGCAGCAGGGCCCCGGAGACTATGTGTTGACCGACTATACCCTTCGAGAGCTCTCCGATCGATCGATCCTGGGTGTGAAGTGACGACAAGGATAGGCGGAGGAAGGGGCTCTGGGACTGAGACCAATCCGCAGAGGAGACCACGAGCTATACCACCATATAGAAACGAAACCGACGATAACGCGCTACGAATCCATCATGTTGGCCTCCAAGCCTCAATACCCCTCGAGCTTGGGCGGGTCCAACTCTCAAAACTCCGCGACGTACCATGCGAACTTGCAACGACCCGCGACGGCCACAAAAGCACCGGAAGGGATGGGATACAGCAGCCCGACCAAGTCGGAATTTTCCGAGGGGCAGGACGAACTCTCAGCTGTTCGGTAAGAAGCAATCCGGTCCGCGCTTCATGGAGAGGATAACGAGACGCTGACCAGCGACAGGGCTTGGGACGAGAAGAAGGTGATCGCGTGGCTACATAGCATCAAATGCGGCCAATATGAGTCGATCTTCAGAGGTAATAACCTCCGTGGCTTTGGTTGGAGCTTTGAATGGATAGGGACTGACATGACGCAGCGAATAATTTTAATGGTGACAATTTAATCGAATGCGACCAGAAGATCTTACAGGAGATGGGTATCAAGAAAGTGGGCGATCGAGTTCGCATCTTCGTGGCTATCAAGCAGCTGCGAAACAAAGCTATGGTCAATCCAAGGCAAAAGAATATGGTACATTCGCTCAAGTACCTCCTCATTCTGCCTGTCATTTGCTAATCCTCATCGCTGTAGAATACTCTCGCCGCGCTAGAAGCAGCTGCCTTGTCTTCTGATCATTCGCGCCTTTCCTCGATGCGTCTTCCAAATAGGCGTATGTCCCAGCTGATGGAGGACGGTCTTGGATATTCGGGCAAGTCACCCACGCAGCCGGCGTCTCCTCCATCAGGCGACTGGCGCAAGGATACCTATTTCAATCATCCATCCTCTGGTGGCTCAGGATCCGGCCGCAATCCGAGTACACCCAGCGATGGCGGCCGGACAAGCTCACATCCTCGCAATCCTAGTATAGACGGTCTGACAATGGGCCCTCTTCCACCCAACTCTCCTGTGATTCGCGTCATCTATACCGGTGGCCAAACCAAGGTGCTCGATATTCGGCACTGCAAGACTCCGGACGAGGTAATCCTCTGCGTTCTTAAAAAGTTACAGCTCCCGGAACACCAGTATCGAAACTACTGCTTCTACGTCCTGGATGGCCTGGACCCGGATCTGTCAAACTGCAGGCGGTTGACCGAGACCGAGCTCATGGAAATTTGCGACGGACATAACAAGTCCGAGCGTGGGCGCTTGATCTTGCGCAAAATCCATGCAGGCGAGCCAGACGTCGATGAGCTTCGCCGCGCGTCTCAGCTTGCTTTCGACGAAAGTCAAGTCACGCATCAGAACGCTCTCAATAATTCCAATCCTCGCCAGAAGCACAAGATTCAACAGCTTACCGGCGAGTCCTGGAACGTCATCAATACTAAACAACCGCTTTCCCCAGTGGGTCCCCGCCATCGTCCATCGGTTTCTTCGAATGATCAAGATCACCCCTCGCCTGATCCTGATCGTAACCACGTGGCTACCAAGCTTCGATCATTCTTCGGACAGAGACCACCAAGCGAGATGATTATTCATGAGCTCCAGTCATTTTTCCCTAGTCATGACAGGGAAGATATTGCGAAGACAATGCGAAGGTCCCAACGCCTCAGCCGTGCCGCCAGTCGCCTCAGTGTTGTTAGCAACTACAGTGTCGCATCAAGTCTCAAAGATGCTCCCCCTCTTCCTCCATTGCCTCCCATCCCTCCGATGCCCAACATTGCCGACACCTGGTTCCAACCACAAGGTGGAGCACAGGCCGCTCGTGCTTCACGGCCGCTCTCTATTTCTAGATTCAACTTGCCCCAGGCTTCGTATCGGGATTCGATTGCGTCGAGCTCTCTCCAGCCGTTGCAGGAAGAGTCTCCCATCGAGCCAAATCGCAAGTCCTACGTCTCTTTTGACAGCGGCTCAGATGAACCGAATCTCTCTCGTCAAAGTATGATTGATGAAAGCGCCAGTGTTATTGCTACCGATGGTGGGTCGTCCAATGATCGACTCAGCGTGCTCGTTGCCGACGACGGCGAGGAAGACGACGCGAACTTGATGAGTGACTTCCTGGCTGGCAACAACTTTGCCCCCAAGAACTGGATGAAGGGTTCCTTGATTGGTGAAGGTTCCTTTGGCAGTGTCTTCCTGGCTCTCCACGCCATTACCGGTGAGCTCATGGCCGTGAAGCAGGTCGAAATTCCTTCAGCTACCAAGGGCACGGAGTTCGACCAGCGCAAGAACAACATGGTCACTGCATTGAAGCACGAGATTGAACTCCTGCAGGGGATGCACCACCCCAACATCGTACAATACCTCGGCACATCGACTGATGACCAGTACCTGAACATTTTCCTCGAGTACGTTCCCGGTGGCTCCATCGCCACCATGCTCAAGCAGTACAATACCTTCCAAGAACCGCTCGTCAAGAACTTTGTCCGGCAAATCCTGGCAGGTCTCTCATACCTGCACAGCCAGGACATCATCCACCGCGACATCAAGGGTGCCAACATCCTAGTCGACAACAAAGGCGGCGTCAAGATCTCCGATTTCGGTATATCCAAGCGCGTCGAAGCCTCCACCGTCCTCGGCTCCCGCGCCAGCAGCGGTGGCGGCGGTCACCTGCACCGTCCTTCCCTCCAGGGCAGTGTCTACTGGATGGCGCCCGAAGTCGTCCGCCAAACCGCCCACACCAAGAAGGCCGATATCTGGAGTTTGGGCTGCCTTGTCGTGGAGATGTTCATCGGCGCCCACCCCTTCCCGGACTGCAGTCAATTGCAGGCTATCTTTGCTATTGGCAGTAATCAGGCTCGTCCGCCTGCCCCGGAGCATGTCAGCCCCGAGGCGAAGGAGTTCCTCGATATGACTTTCCAGCTTGACTATGAGAAGCGGCCTACTGCGGATGAGCTGCTGAAGTGCAAGTTCTTGGCTGCTCCTATTCTGTAGACTCCTGGACTTGATGTAGTTGGCTGCATATTTTTTCTTTCACTTCTTGAGTCTGTATAATGATTCTCTCATGTATTATGTGGTAGCCTTTGGGGCTGTGAGTGATACAGCGAATGTTTTGAACCCCAGTCTTGGATAATCTGGGCACCTCTTCCGGTAACGATGCAAGTGATTGATTACCATGGTTCTTTTTTAGAGTTATGATCCGCTATAGAAACGGAAGAATCGGGCTTCATGCACTCCAATCTTCGCATTTCTCGTAGCCTGTTTTGTAGCTGAGCAGAGATGATTATATGGGTCTGGTTCTAAAGGCAATAGATTCGCTCGAAGTAAAGTGATGATAAATGGAGATAATACACATGGTTGATGAATTGCAGTGACCACTATGCAGGTCATCTCTAAAGTTACAAGTTGTATGGGAACACAACGCCCCGAGTGTGGTATAACATGAGAGACCGAGCCAACATTAGTTTACTGCACGATCTTTCCGTAGAACGGAATACCCATGGCGCTCAGCAGGAGACGGGCGTCCTTGTCAGACTTGGCGGTGGTGTGGAGGGTGATGTGGCAACCTGGGATCATCTTGGGAGGGTACCTTTTCAGAACGTCGCGTTAGTATTCAGGTCTACAATCGTGATATGCCGTATCAAGATGTCAAAGTTTGGACGACAACTCACATATCATAGTTGACCTCAATCTCAGGGAACAAGGCAACATGCTCCGGTTCCAGACCGAACGTGATATTACCGCTGCTATCACCGCTGCTCCCCTTAACGCCTGGCCAGTCCTTAATGCGAGGCAGAACCACGTCAATCAGCTTGCCAAGGAAGTGATACATAGTCTCGCCGTGCATCTCCGCCTTGACAGCGACCGTATCACGGCCAGGAGCGATACTCCAGGTAGCAACGCTAGCCTTGGACTTGAACGTCTCCACGCGCACGTTCGACACAGCCTGCACCGCCATACCGGCCACGTGCAGCCATCCGGAGTTCTCCTGCGCCGCGCCCTTGACGTAACTGTGGATCGTGATGCGCTCAACCTCGGGGATGTTGTTAAACTTGATCGGCTTGCGGAGCAGCCGCAGGACATCGCCGCCTCGGGGCCCGCGGAGAGGGCGGTTCTTGTGGTATGGCGAACTGTCATCCCACTCGCGCAAACGGGGCGCCTTGGGAGGTGGCTTGAAGCCTGGTGGCGTGTGCACGTAGCATAGCGTGAGGATGTCGGATGCGACGGTCGAGTTGTAGGTCTGCTGGGCGCGTGGGAGGGAGAAGGGGCCTGGGACGAACAGGCGGGAGGATGGGTCGGAGGGAGGGGGAGGCTGATGAGGGTGGAGAGGACCGCGGTCGTACTTGGGAGAGCGGAATTGGTATCTAGAAAAGAGATGTCGATGTCAATTGCTGGTTCTCTGCGAAGAGTGTCATCCTGTCCACGACTCGGGACAGGGACGAACGCTTAGCGAGCATAACCTACCGAGAGCGAGGGAGTTGTGTCTTGCGACCCTTGGCCCGAGTCACCGGGTCGAAGGTTTGCGCAGCAGTCTCTGGCACAGGGGCAGTCAAGGACGACGCGGTTTCCAGCTCATCTAGCTGGTCTGACAGACGCCTAGACGGAGCCTCATCGGAGGCATTACGGCGGCCCAGAAAGGCCTGTGGGCGAGCTGAAGGCACAAAGGCCCTGGGCACTGCCCGTGTCAGGCATCTTGACGACTCCCTGACAGCCATTCTGTGAGCAATGGCAATGTGGTCAAGGTCGGGATCGGAGGTTCTCCAACTGCCTGGTGGCCGAAAATTGTTTGCAACGGAGCAGTAGGTCACGTGGTGTAAAATACTTTGATGCCCGAGAATTCGGGCGCCAAGGCAGCCCGACGAAGTATATCCTTTTCCATGAAGACCTTAGACGCCCACCTTAATGCTCAGGATACATCTTACCCTTGAATAGGAAGGATGTTGGTATATTATTATTAGATATGTTCTAGTGAATTACCTCAATGGGTAAATCATGCTGTCCAAACCCTCAGACCCGAGGCTCATCCAGCCAGTTTCCTCGGCCATATTCGATATTCGGTTATCAAATGCAACTTACCAACAGCGATGATGATTGGCGTATGATACTTGGCTATACTTGCAAATCTGGTTATATATTCTCAGTTTTCTTACCTCTACGTCCCGCCAGATGAAGCTCTTGTCAGCAGTAGCCCATCACGACATACTGGGACTCGAGCTATCGAAGTCACGTGCTATATCTAGCCGCCTTATATATCAGGCGTTAAATTCAGGCGACAACGGCAGATGCCCCGCGGAAAGATAGCTATCGATCAACAGATTAGCCTCATTCCGATCAACCACGCTCATTCTCCTGCTTGACACATCTTCATTCACTACAGGGTTGTTCCTAACCACCCATACTATTTGCGCTTTGTCCCCGTGCTAGCATCAGCAGTACATCCTCCAGGCAGATGATCTTCCCGTGTGCTTCATGGAAATCCTGCAGCCTCAACTAAGCTCTTAGACTAGAGCTTCCTTTTCCCCCGCATGGTGTCCTTCCTCCAGACACCCACTCTTCACCCCCCGAAACCCCTTTCGCTGGGAGCATTTCAACCATGAGTGGGATCCATCGCTTTCTTACTCGCCGTGATCGGCAGAAAGGCACCGGGCGACTTGCCAAGGAAGAGGTATGTGTCTTTTGTCACTGATAGCTCACGCCGGATACCTTTTGCGGCTTTAAGGACAGGTTTACTGATGGTGCATATAATACAGAACCCTGCTGCCCCTGCCCTACCTCTACTACGAGGATTTTTCGCCTCCCAGCCATCTAAGGAAGACAGTCAAGACCATGAAAAGAAGGTATGACTGCTGATCTGACGGTCGCTACATTAATGTACTAACTAATATGGTTGGTCCGTAGGTCAAACAAGTTGAGGCGTACATTCGCTCCCTCGGGTACACTACACTTGGGGAGGAGCATGCCAGACATGCCCTAAAGAACACCAAAGACGATGTCGAAAAGGCAATCAGCCTCCTCCTCCTGCTTGAAGACTCCATCGAGGGAATCATTCGGCCATACACGCCCAAGACGAAGCTTCTGGGCGCCGAGAACCGGCAAGGTGTCACATGCTATCTGGATGCCCTGCTTTTCGCCATGTTTGCCCGTCTGGACTGCTTTGAAGCGATTCTGTACAAATCATTCAATGATGAGCCTCGCAGAAAGCTGGCTATCCTGCTCAGGTTCTGGGTGAACCTCCTGCGAGCAGGCAAGCTCGTCACCACCGACATCGTAAGTTTGACCTCTCATGGGTGGCTCTCGACCTATTCGTACCCTCGCGCTAACCAAGATATACAGACCAAGCATATCCAGGAGGCATTAGCTGAGTGCGGATGGGAGGATGCAGCCAACTTGCGGCAGCAAGACGCCTCCGAGGCGTTTACTTTCATCACGGAGAAGCTCGAGCTGCCCCTCCTTACCCTGAAGATGGACATTTACCACACCGGTAAAGAAGACATGAGTGATGACCACAAATTTATCAATGAGCGACTTCTCGAGGTGGCTATCCCGCCAGAGCCAACTGATGGCCACATTCTCACCCTTGAAGATTGTCTGGAGGCCTACTTCAATAACCGCATCGAAGTGAAGCGATATCTAGAGAGACGCAATACTATCAGCTCCTCCCGATCCGTTGATTCGCTCTCAATCTCCAAAGGCTCCAGCGCACATGTCGAGGAAGTTGAGACAACCCCAACACTGTCTCCGGCCCATTCAGCCTCACCTGGACCCGAGAAGGCTAGCCCCTGGTCATCATTCTCCGGAGCTGCTGACTCCTCGGGCTCACGAAAGATGGGCCGGCGCAACAGCATTGTTCAAGAGAGATTCATTCCGGACACCAGTGGGGAGCAGACGGGTGGTGCAGATTCGCCTACATCGCGGAGAGGCGTCCTTAGGAAGGAAGTGATGATGCCTGCGTGGCAATTCTTCAGCCTCATCCGTAAGTTTTCCCTTTTGTAAATGAGATGATCCAGCTGACACTTTACATCTAGCATGGTACACTGATAACACCCCCACAAACGATGCTCAAGTCGCAGCACATTTCTCGTCGAAGAGACCTATTCTCGGCATGTGTCTCAAGCGCTACTCATTTACGCCCAATGGAAAGGCCATTCGACTCAACACATACGTTGATATCCCAGTTGAGATTGGTCTGCCGCACTTCATTCAGGATGACAATATGGACGTCGACGCTCCAATTTATGGGAACTTCAAGCTGTCCTTGCAGGCTGTAGTTTGCCACCGTGGAACCTCAGTGGACTCGGGACACTACATCGCCCTAGTCCGGGGCACCAGTGCCAACGCTGTTCCACCCAGCTCTGAAGACGGTGCTGAGCCAACCGACACTGAAAGTCCGAAACAATGGATGCGCTTTGATGACCTCGCCTTCGAGAGAATCACTCTCATCGATATTGAGACGGCACTGAAGGCCGAGTCTCCTTATCTCCTCTTCTATCAGATCCTCCCAATTGACCAGGACGCATCCCTGGCCAATTTCCCGAAGAAGCCCTCGTCTCTCGCATCCGAGAGCACCCTGGATGTGGAAATGGGCGATGTGTATCGCAAGCTATCAAGCCTGGCGGTTGAAACGGATGGTAGCACCACCGAAGATGTCAACTCTGCCAGGCCTAGCTTTGAGATCACTAGCCCGGACAATACCACTCAGCCTCTCGTGAACACTGAGCGACGGCCGAGCGTGGTATTCTCAGATCCTGCCGCTCCTGGACCCCCTCGTTCCATGCCGTCGATGTCACCACGCTTGACGGCTATGGAAGAGGAGGGTACCAGAGGGTCGTTCAGTTTCTCCCGGCGCGGTTCTCGAGTCACCAAAAGCAACTCTGGTAGCCGTGCCGGGAGTCAAACTGGCGAAAACAGGATCAGCTTAACCTTCTCACGTTTCGCCGGCCGTTTGAGCCGAGACAAGATGACAAGTGATGGGGAAGGTGAGATTGAAGAATCCGCCCTCGAGATCGACGACGCCGCGGCCGACGACATCAACCTGGGGCCGGCCAGGCTGTCGTTGAAGGAGAAAAGCGGCAAGAATCGCAGCCAGAGGGGCAAGTCCAAGGACAAGAGTCGGAAGCCGGACCGCGAATGTGTTGTGATGTGATTCACATTCGAGGAGCAGGGGGCCTTATTCTACCGCCGACATTGTGTAGTTTCGAGATACCCAAGTCCGATGTGACTTCATTTCTTACTTTATTCTTACATTTTCTCGCAGCTTCTGGCTTTATGTTTCGTGATGAATGATACCCCTAGCACGCATGAAGCGCAAATGTTAGATTTCATTTTCCTGTGTCTCGACAACATCAAACTCAACCGTACCTTTGTAGTGTCATATCCGACGATGGAAGCTGTGGTCGTAAGCTGAGTACCACCTCTGGGGCTGATACATCGGATCTTTCTTCTTCGACTGTCCTGTCAAGAAGCGCTTCAAAGGACTTGGTTCGAAAGGAAACTTAATTCCGCTCACATCCTCGCAGCCTTCCAACTTGCACTGCGGACACGGTCCATCGATACGCTTCCTAAACCCCTTTTTGATATAGCGCCAGACATCGGATTCGGCACTGGAAGTCTCTAGATCAAGGGCTCCTGGCGGGTAGCCTCCACAGAGATTGATGCCAGGGCGTTTGATGGCTTCTTTACACCACTCGAGATCAGTGAGGAACACATGGCCACAGCTGACGCGGCCATTGTAGAAGTCGGCTTCGTATTTGCACATCCTTGATTGCTTGCTATACAGGATCGAGGCTCGTAGACGCCAATACACCGAGAGATACCGTTAGAATGGCTTCTTACCTTCAGTTGATGCAGATGATGGAACCTAGTAATCGCAACCAACTGATGAGGGATCAATGGAAATGAATATGTGAAGACTTGAGCCTTCTTATACCTGATGGTTTGAAAGAAGTGCTATGCCCTTCGCGTTCGTGTCATGTATACTAATTTTGTATTGAGATCCATTGGCGTTTTTTTCTCTCTTTGGCAGAGAATCAACCCTGCTGGAATAGTCATTTTTCTCTCCGTATTTGATGAATTTATTTTGAGCCACGGGCATTCACACGAGAATCCACTCTCAAAGAAGCTACAAAGAGTTCTCGGGACAAAGAAGACTCGAAAGACATGCTGCATGGAGCCAATCCGAAGAGCCGCATTGTCCATACTGCAGGCGTGCTTAGTACCATGGCCATTGATTGTATCGACCACTTGGGTACTTGGCCTCTTCTTTCATCTGCTCCTTTGATAGACTGACTTTAACTGCAATATGCCTGAAATATACGACAAAATGATATAGATTAATTGTCTCTTCTATTTTGAGGAGCGAAACTAGTCCTTCTAGGCACAACAAATGTGATGGATGAAGGCCCAGCGTCATTTCTGCCTCAGGCAGAAAGGACCTGGCCTCCGCATTGCCAGGCAGCTCCACCTCCCACCTCCGACGGTTGCTCTCCAAGCTCCTGAAAGCTCCGCCAACTCTGCCCTGAAGTCCCAGAGGGTCGGCATGAGATAGCGGCCAGTTTGCGCATCATGGCGCTGGACGGATCCAGCAGTTATGTGGCTCCGAACAACCTAACGGAGCCTTCGGACTCCTTACCCATCTTCGACGTACAGAGGGTGCAGCTTCAGTTCCCGATCGCGGCGGATTTTGTCGCCGCGCAAGTCGCAAATAATGTGCTCGTTTTGGCGCTGTCGACGGGCCGAATCCTGCGAATTGACCTTGATACCCCTGAAGACATTGATGGTAGGTTTGCACGGCCTATTACCCACTTCACGCTCGTTACATCGTACAGAGCCAAGCTAAAGCATACCTCCATTCTCTATAGATATCGACCTTCCAAAGAAGTCCTCCGAGATTGGTTTGATCCGACGCATGTTCCTCGACCCGTCTGCGTCCCATCTGATTATCACCACTACGCTCGGCGAGAACTTCTACCTCCATACTCAGTCCCGCCATCCCAAGGCTCTTTCTCGGTTAAAGGGTGTCTTCATCGAGAGCGTCGCTTGGAATCCCTCTCTGCCAACTGCCTCGACGCGCGAAATTCTTCTGGGTACGACTGATGGCAACGTGCATGAAACGTACATTGAACCGTCAACGGAGTTCTATCGGCGGGAGGAGAAATATGTCACTGCAGTTTACAAAGTGCCAGATGCCTCGCCAGTCACTGGGATCTGTGCTGAATTGGTGCCTTCGAGGCCTGATCAAAGACGAGTTCTGGTGGCAACATGCGGCAAATTGATACATGTCCTGGGCCGGGTGGGGGCCACGAAGCATGGAAGAGATGGCGGCGGGGCCATATATGCGGACCTTTTCCAGCGCGAGACGGCCTTGATTCATGAGATTGCCAATCCGTCAGGCTCTGCACCATCTGCCTTGATGGTATCCTCCTCCTCAACTGCGGGAGGACATCAGGCGGAAGGGCACGTCGAGAAGGAGTTCGCATGGTTGAACGCCGAGGGTATCTACCATGGCCAGCTGTCCTCTGAGACTCCGTTTGATCATGGGAGTATGCTTCCTCGCGCTAAGTTCCCCGCGACTCAATCCGCACGAGGAGGAAAGAAGTTGATACAAGATCCGATTTCCGCCATGACTCTGACCCATTGGCACGTTCTGGCACTCGTCGAAGGCCGAGTAGTTGCTGTCAACCGCCTGAATGAAGAAATTGTCTATGATCAGGCTGTGTTGGAGCCTCGGCAAAGCTCGTTGGGTCTATTGACCGACCTTTCGCAAAACACTTACTGGCTGTTTACCAACAAACAAATATTCGAGGTTGTTGCAAATGACGAGGATCGAGATGTGTGGAAGGTTTTTCTCAAACAGAAGAAATTTGACGAAGCACTTCAATACGCTCATGGCCAGGCCCAACGCGATGCTGTCTTGACGGCTTCAGGTGACTTTTTAGCAGAAACCGGCAACTTCCTCGAGGCTGCGAAAGTCTGGGGCAAGAGCAGCAAAGGCTTTGAGGAAGTCTGCCTGACAATGGTGGACAATAAGGAGTACGATGCTCTCCGGAAGTATCTTCTTTCCCAGCTTTCGACGTATAAGAAGTCGTCCGTCATGCAAAGGATCATGGTTGCGAGTTGGCTTGTGGAGCTCTTCATGTCAAAACTGAACTCCTTGGACGACAGCATCGCGACCAAGGCAGAGTTGACCGAGGGTGCAACCGAAGGCCAGGTCAAGGACCAGCTCGGTGAAATGCGAGCCGAGTTCCAGGAGTTTGTCACCAGGCACAAGGCGGACTTAGACAAGAAGACGGTCTACGACATCATTAGCAGCCACGGCCGTGAGCAAGAGTTGCTTTTCTTTGCAACTGCTACCAACGACTACAACTATGTGTTGTCGTACTGGATTCAACGAGAAAAATGGTCAGAGGCTTTGAACGTACTTCAGCGGCAAAGCGAACCAGACGTGTTCTACAAGTACAGCAGCGTTCTCATGACCCATACAGCCACTGGCTTGGTCGAGATCTTGATGCGGCAGACGAACCTGGATCCTGAGCGACTGATTCCTGCACTACTGAACTACAACAAGACCGCGAGCGTCTCCCTCAACCAGAACCAGGCTGTCCGCTACCTCAACTTCATCATCGTCAATCACCCCAATCCCTCAGCCGCTGTCCACAACACACTAATTTCAATTCATGCCTCCAGCCCATCCCCATCGGAAGCAGGGCTTCTCACTTATCTCCAGTCTCAGCCATCAACCCCTCCTCCATATGACGCAGACTTTGCTCTTCGACTCTGTATCCAGCATAAGCGGGTCCAGTCATGCATTCACATCTACAGCGCCATGGGCCAGTACCTGCAGGCAGTCGAACTCGCCCTGGAACACAACGACATTGAGCTTGCTGCTATTGTCGCTGACCGTCCCGAAGGTAACGACAGGCTCCGCAAGAAGCTATGGCTTCTAGTTGCAGAGAAGAAGATCCGTCAGCCCGGCACAGGCATCAAGGACGCAATCGAGTTTCTCCGCCGATGCGAACTCCTCCACATCGAAGATCTCATTCCGTTCTTCCCGGATTTCGTCGTCATTGATGACTTCAAAGACGAAATCTGCACCGCTCTCGAGGTCTACTCGCGCCATATCGATGACCTACGCCAGGAGATGGATAACTCAGCACAAACAGCCCGCCAGATTCGGTTAGAGATTGCGAGTCTAGACACGCGCTATGCGATCGTGGAACCGGGCGAGAAGTGCTGGATCTGCTCGCTACCTCTTCTGAGCCGTCAGTTCTTTGTCTTCCCTTGTCAGCACGCCTTCCACAGCGACTGCTTAGGGAAAGAGGTGCTGGAAGGTGCAGGCGGCAAGAAGAAGTATATTCGGGATTTGCAGGCTCAGATGAGCAATGGCGATATCTCTACGGCACGGAGGGAAGAGATTGTTAAGGAATTGGATGCACTGGTTGCTGAAGCTTGGTATGTAATTTCGAGTTCGACCAGGATTCAGGTTTTACTCCATGTTCGTTGGTGCTAATTGTCTCTAGTATCCTTTGTGGCGACCACGCCATCAAACAGATCGATAAGCCGTTCATAGCAGCGTCGGAAACGACTGATGAATGGGCTCTCTGATTCTGACTCCAAGCTTTTCGAAGTTTTCGTTAAGTCGTTTGTCCTCTCATGTAGTGATGGTTTATGCGACCACAGGCAGTATAGCATTTTGTGTTGGGATATTGGCCCTCTTGTGTTGAATCCCCAGGAAAGGCGATTCACCCGTTGTTCCAGCTTGCAATACCCTTTCTTGTCATGTTTATGTTGGTGTGTTCACGGTCCATCTACGTAAATAGCAATGTCCCTAGAAGATTCCCAGTTGAGTATCTAACGTAGAGCGGGCATACTTGTGCCTGCTCGTCGCCAGTGACATAAGTGTTTTAATGTTGTCCTTCGGAGGTATGAGTGGACTCGACAGATGGATGTCTCGAAATCGTGGGTTGATGCATCCTGATCAAATTGAAAAGCCTCTCTGTCGAACGACCTCGACGAGATCTACAAGTTGGATCCAGCATCGACAGCCCTCGATATCTGCATCCAGTTTGCTCAATCAGTTTCATGATGCATTGATCCATTGACCGAGGTATTCGGCCTTGATTCAAGGAGAATCTGTTTGCCTATTGCCAACGAAACCCAGCAACCCCACATCACTCCATGACATGACATGATGTTGAATCTGCACCCCAAAAAAAGACTCAGCGTAGCTTCAATCACAACTGAAACGAGGCAACTCAGTTCCAATCGGTAGGCGATCTGCGACCATCGCGAAGTGTAAACACAAGCAGGACAATGCTCCTTTGGCGTCGAACCCCACATACCCTTTGCTTGTTGGCAGCCGTCCGTTTCAGAGTCGCCTCAAGAGCGTAGTCTACTGTACGTATACAGTCTACTACTTTGTTGTACTGTAGGAGGGACCATTCTATTCTATCTGTTGGAGCGCCTATCATGTTGGTGCATCACTACTACTGTACTTACAAAAGTGGATGTATGACAAGCACAGAATGACGTTGACAGGACAGGGGGGAGGGGAATGTTGAATGTGGTGGGCGAGTATGAAGCATGCTACTGAGACGGTTTCCTGGGTGCAGGTGGCAAATAGTGTGGTTGGACCGTAACCGCCGGCCCCGAGAAAGGTGTATCCGACATCTCTCCTTGCAAAGTTTGTTACCGTGTTGACTTGGCAACCGTTAGACACCAATTCGACCTGTCAGACGGGTTGAAAGTGGTGATCAAAATCAGATAGTTTGTCAGATTGTAGGGTCTGGATACTCGGTGTTGCCTAGTCTTGTGACGCGGATTATTCAACCCTGGTCCAACTAACCTATGTGCCGCGCGACTCGCCTTGTAGGATGTGGTTTCGCTGAAGACATTCAGTGACTACAACAAGAGTTGGATCCCCAGACAACTCGTCACTAACTCCCAATTCTTAAAGGGTTGCTATATAGGGCACGGATTTTACAACGGCTACTACTGCCTGGCATGTCAAATCTACTCGATTCCAGTATTTACAAACACGAGAACTATACATCCAGACAGGATAGCGACCCGTGCATTATATAGGCGGAACAGTCTTAACGAAGCAGTTTGGCCATGGACTGGACACTCGTGTCGATGGAAATTGATAGATTGGGTGCAGCCCATTCGCACAATATCTTAGCTTTGTATATCAACACAAAGGTAAACAAAACAATAATTGTGGCAATCAATCAGCTATGCATCAACCACACACTGCAACGCTTAACGGCAATCCTTCAAATTGGTACTGTACCCCGACGACACCTTTTTACTTACCACTTTGTAGGTATGAGTTCCCAACCGAGTCATGACCAGCCTCTTCTTCCCCTGACTAGGTTGATGCCCCCCCACGATCACCCTTGCGTCGATTTCAATATCAACTCAGCCTACAGTGCGGAGTGAAGGAACTTACGGAGAAAAAGTGACCTACGAGAGACGAAGATTATGGCAGGCATCGACCAGCCTTGGTAGTACATGCCTGCACTGTACGTACCTATTGACCTACAGGATACACAGACCTACAGCACATGCATACAGTATGTACATAAGGACTGCAATATGCACGGCTGTGAGACGTATCTCACTACCTGCTCCCGCCTTGACCAACTGAATTAATTAACAGGTGCTCGGGAGTTGACCTCGACCCTCCACCAGCTTCGAGCTTGATAGCATGCACCAATGAACCCCGTGGACGTCGCCCAGCCAGCCATCTTCTCCCCAGTCATCGACTCGTCCAGCCCCCACGGCAAATGGAGTATTGCCGGGAAATTACTCGTTATACTTTGTGCCTCGCGGGTCGAGAGATACCTGTCGAACTCCATGGAAAAACGACTCCATGGGGGGGGACGGGACACGAGACCCTGCCACCGTTTACCCAACCTGAACGAGATGTCAGCCCCTCCGCCGCCCCCTGCATTGGAAATTCCTGTCAGTGCTCACGGCTCACTGTCCTGTTGCTGCTAGCCTGCTACTCAATTCTCTGAGACTCAGAGTACTGTACGATACGTCTCATAGCATCGTCCGTCGCAGGAGAAGAGGACAACATCATTACTCCCAAGCCGTTGAGGATCCCCTAGCCAATGGAGTCACTGGGCAAAATTAAAAAAACGAAGCCCAAAAGCCAATTTGTCCAGATTGACCCCGCAATCGAATCACCAGACTGATCATCCTCCCATCCATTCTTGTAGAATGTTGTCATGCCCACTTACCGTCGTGAATCGTGATTGTTTACTGCGTACTCTCAAGGGGGAACCAGTCGAACCAGAATCTGGGGAAACGCGGCCCCAGTCAGCTGGTTAGACCCGACAATGGCGTATGTGGATAACTCCTTTTGGGTTAGAAATCGCCCAACTAGACTCGATGGGGGATGGTTTCCCCCCCTCCAGGATGATCCACCACACTCGAGTTGGCATCGGATGCGGGGGTCCTAGCAACCCGTAAGACCGCACACGACCAAGCTGGAGTCCTTGACCAGCCAGACTGCGCCCGACTTCGCTTCGCTCGAGCGGTTGGGAACTTAAGGGAAAAGAAAAAGGGGGGGGGGGGGGCTAGTGAATTAGTGCGAACATAGTCCACTTATCAAAGTTAGGTTATCGTCGTCATGCGAAGGGGAAAGAGAGGCCAGATAAGCCGGTGATCTCATACTGATCGCCAGCGACCATGTTGATGATGTTGTGGGGGGTCTGATAGTGATATCGTGACTCTCCATCCCTCGTGTCCTATACGGGAGATACGGAGTCTCCGTCTTGCTCTATTTACTTTGAATTCCCCCTCTCCCCCAACCTTAAGAGAGAACCTCTGCTGGCTGTGCCATTGGCTGGAGACTGCCGAATAAACCAGGCTGGCAGTCCCCAACCGACTTCTCTCACGGCAACCACCCGTGGCTCTGGCACATAGCGACCGAGCCAGCCCTCACTTTCGCCCCCCTTGCCATAATTCACGACAAGAAGTGTCCAATGTCAAATGATGCACTGAGTTGGAGGGGATCCAATCCACTGAATCACACTATCTCAAGTTCTCAACAGGAACCCGGCAACATGATTCTGCCATGACGATCGCGTGCGGGGTAGCCCCGATAGGCTCGAAATTGGGTGATAAGACGCCCGTCCACGGTAGACTCGAGACAGGACCCGAGTGCTTGAGGGTGGTGGTTCACCATGGACTGTTGATGGAAATCTTCCGTATTGAGATGCTGTTCGTATTGTAATGGAAATAGAGTTTACTGTACTTCATCCCCATTAAAGTAGTTGTCGAATATCATGCCTGTTACTAGTTACTACTGTAGTTATCGCCATCTGACCCTATCGTTGTCCGTTATCTTGGGCCTACGGGATTGGATCCGCGGGGCTTATCGCGGTCTACTGGCCAGTTGGTGAGCTGTCTCTTGGTGTGGTATTGGTACCTACAATTCCCGAAAACGACGGACTAGGATAACCCTCTCGGAGTCTACTTCCACGGGGCCAAGCATGCAGGATAAACTCTGATGGTCTGATAAGAGGGCTGATTATCAGAACGGATCCACGTTGTTGCATGTACTGTATCAGGTAGATCGCATGTCTCCAAAGGGAAACCTAAGTGTCCTCATAAGCAAAGCGTAATGTGCAGTGAACGATCTGTCCAACGGGAATTGGGAATTTGGAAAGGAACCCACTAGACTCATTTCTGCAAAGAACGGGACACGTTGACGACTTCGCGTCTCATACGATCATCATGATCAACACGGACATCGACTCGAAGACTACCTACCCAGTCCCTTCCTGGATTCCATCATCTTCCACGACATGATATGATCGTGCTCGGTAGATACGCCATCCGAGCACAACATGTTCGCCGGTCGCGGGTGATAACTGACAATTTGCCCCAAGGTTCATGGAAGGGGAGGGGCCAAAGGAGCAGATCAAAAGCTGAGCCGTGCACGACGAGCGCATACCCCATCCCTGCAGTATATTGCGTAGGATCTGCCGTCATGATGCACGAAAACACAGAAAGTGGTGCGAGGCACGGGAAAGGTAATTGTGTGAGGGTGTGAGGGCGATACATATGAGAGGTAGATCATCTCGGAGGTGCGAATAGCATTGCATTTCTACCTAACTGCGTACCTAGCAGCCAAAGCTATGAAATATCTGATCCAATCTGCTCTGCAGTGCTCCTGTTTGGCGCAGTGGGTGTTCCATTGAGTCCTTAGGTACTCTTTCACGAGATTCCCTCAATTTATGTTGAGGCTGTTTGGTAGTAGTGTTTACGGTCTGCTACTGTTTACTACCCATTTCGTCAGCAGGAGGTACCTCCTAGTTACAACGTACGACTCTGTAGTCTGTACAAAGTATATCCCAGAAAGGCTTTCTGGTATCTAGCTCTGGCCTCGCGTAGTACAATCCACGAGTTCAGGATCATCAAATCCAGGAAGCTCATCGCGTGATGCGCGTGAAACCCAAACCATACCACCCCACCCTCAAGGTTCTTTCCACGTCATTCGCAAATGCCGTGCCTGCCGTGCCACTCAGGGCATAGAAGGCAATCGAAAGGTATGTTGAATTGAATCATGTACGGAGAATATCCCTCGCTACCGCCATACCCCGACACTGCAGGTTGTAATTACCTTGAGTACAGGACCTTGGATAACACGGAGTACATCTCCGGGAACTGGAGTACTAATCCTCGATCGGCTCGGCTCCTGCAAGGTTTTGTCCTTGCAGGGCATCTCGCAGGAGGCGGTCAGCCCTGACGGCCAGAACCGAGCCCGAGTGGACGTGCAAGCCCTTCACCGCTGGATGCTCGGTGCTGGACGTTGGTTCACCTTGGGGGGACGTGCTGCGTGGGTGTCTAATTCTTTCTTGCTATCGCCCAGTAGGAAACCACCCCCTACCAGAGATGAGACACATCCATGACTCGGGATGTACCGTAGGGTCTATGTAGGCGAATGGGCACGGGGAGTAACTGAGTTGGATATGAAGATGACGATCTACGAGGACGCTCCACATCTGCTTTACGTGTCTTCTTGCTGACCTACAATAATATCACCGCCATGATGTTGGATATACATTTTATCCTATCGTGAAGGGCAGAGAACTTGTTGTTGCTCCACTGGATCGGATCATCTTGACATGGTGACAATTTGCCTTATACATACCATGTACTATGTATTCCCCCCCTGATGGACGATCGCCATACCGGTTTCAGGTAGACCCCGCAAAGTTGCTTCTGTGCTGGGACGGTTGTTGTCTCAGCGATCCCGCGCGCCAAAAGAAAGTAAAGGTACTGGCGTGAAGGGTGTGTGACCAGGGTGTGTTTGGGGAGGAGGGGGCTGGCGCGTTGTCTACGGAGCATTGTACTGGATAGGTGAACTGGAGATCCATATGTTTAGTGCTAAGATTGGTAACCGATGCTATCTATGGTATCGGCGCGTAGATAATAGCCAAGTACCGAGTACTGCAGTTCGCAAGAAGAACGTTACAGCCCTGAGAAATCTAATCCAGGAAGGGGATTCAACTGGGGCCGGAAGCCTGCACGATGGGCGGCACAGGCCAGGACGCGGGACTTGCTGTTCGCCGTGTGCGGTCAAGTTAGGCGTATATTGCATGTCAATGCTCCGTACCTTGCAAGTCTTACCTTGATTGTATGCCTGTCTTTTCAGGCGGTAGGGTACATCGAGGTACCTGAGTTGGTTCGCTGCACGATTGCAGCCAACTTAGCCAAGGCCTGAGGGGCCAGCAGCTGCCAGCAGCTGCCAGCAACTGCATAAAGCAGCAGCAACTGAAATCCACTCACAAGCTGGCAAAGAAACTCCGGGGCCTGCAGGCAGGAGGAAGAGGACCTGTTGAGAGGACCAATTAGAAAAGATCACGCCATCCCCCATCCATGGCGTCATGCACGCTGGAAATAGTGCCGAGACTGTGGAGGCTGATTGGGTGTTGCCCCAGACTCCGCTGCGCAATCCACCGCATGAGGTAAAGCGCGCCACCTTTGGATCCGCCCTCGGCCGTGACTCGCTCGCCCCGAATCCCCGATGGATTGGTGTGTCAGTAATTTGGCTTGGCCTCTCCTGATGATTTCTGACTTTGGGCTGTTGGCTTCTGGCCCTCTGCCATTTTCTGGGTGGCCAGTGGCCACTGACCACTCTCCCTGGGTCCCTTGGCTGGAGTCTTCTCAGTCTCCTGAGCACTCGGAACTCACCAGTACTGCAGGTCCCAATTCAACCTGCCGGGCTTCCCCCTTCTTCCCTAGAGGAACCTAAGGTTTTTGGGGCCCAGGGTCAAGAGAGGAAATAGAAACACATCGTTGTCTGTCTGGGACAGGTCTGCAGATCAATGGGTGTCAAACCCACCCCAAACTTCAGACGAATGGAATGACGATACTTCCCACCACCCCCCTCACACATACATACATACATACATACTGTAGTGTGGTGGTTGCCCAGCATAGAATCACGAAATGGAGGGGGAACGGAAACATGGTGAATTCTCCGTCTTGACAGGGCCGGTAGGATTGGTGGATTGGCTCCTGGGGTCTCAACGATGACGCCTTGCCAGGGTCATGGAATGCCTGGAAGGTTCATGAGGTGCGAAGAACAGTAGAACTGCGACGAAGGCCGGAGAGTCGGTCCAGTCATGGCGGCGTATTGGTATGAATGATGGTTGATCATGGTAATGGTAATAAATGAAAGTTACCGGCTTGGTACATGGCTCGATGGGTGCGCCCGGCTGTGAGGGGACCCCGTTTTCGTTCGACAGTGTCGAATGCATACGCCATCTGTATTGACTATGTATCCAGTACGGCCCCGTACTCTGTACCGGGTCGTACTGTCCACTGTTGTCCATTGACACTGCCACGGTCTTCGCCGTAGATCACCCACGAGGTCCGTAACAATCCTCCGTACTGATACGGTCACCCCATCTTTCCGTCTCCTTCTCGCTGGTCTCCTCCCGGTCCCCACCCGTGACTCTGGTGACTCCTTCGATGGCTACTTGACCCCCATCCCGACCTTCTTCCCCCATCCCAACATCTCCCTTCACTCTTCCTTTCTCCCGTCACTTTCCCGTCACCTTCCCGTTACTTCTCTCGCAGACCTCTCGCATCTCCCCCGGACCGGTGGCACTCTTCACCCATTGCGATCATACGCCGCTTAAGCATCGCTGTGGATTATTCTCCTCCAAGAGTGCTTCTCCCGCTCCGTCCTCCTTCTCCTTGATCGACCGAATATCTCAACTTCTCTTTATCTCTGCCCAGAGATTCACCGAGTCCACCCTTGACTCATAGTTCCAAGCGGGTTTACAGGGCTCCATCCGTACTATATCGAGCTCGAGCTCCCTTGGACACAACAACACCCGTCGTCTTCGTCCAGCCAATCTACTACGAAAGACAAATTCCATTCTCCCGTCAATCTTCTCGCACCTGCCTGCGAACATTGCTCCCTGAGCGACTAGGGAGTGGCACGGCAACGACGGGAACCTGGCTTTGAGTACTCCGACTCTTCCGACCCCTGGATTTGAAAGGTGCTCCTCCAGGATCCCAACAACTCCCACATCGATTCGAGAATCAGAATCAAGTTGTCCTTGCAGCTTGATACTCAATCTCAATCGACGACTGCCGGTTTCTCGTCTCGATCTCGCTCTCCTACCAACAGGTCTACCTCATGACTCATTAATCTTGCCAATTTCCTCTACTTGAGTCACAGTCGACCTCGACCTTGAACCCGGTGTTCACAGGCTGTTTCACGTCTTTTCTTTGCTTTATCTTTGAACATCCTTGTCACGATCTTACGCAGCGCAAATCTCTCTTTTCTCCATTCGTCCTTGTCAACAGGTCGATCCTCAACAACTCTGTCCAATCCCTCAGACCTTCCTCTTTGTCTATCGTTCCCACCCAGGCTCGACGCCATTTCCTCACCACGAAAAACCAACATTGTCACCAACCCAATGAGCACATAACGGTCTTTACACATTTTCCTTAAGCGTCCATACACCCCGTCGGGTTTCAGCCGCAATCTTCTCGCGCCCTCTCGCCTCTTTTCCTTGTCAATCACCTTTCCACCGATATATTTTTATGACATCTGGACCCGATTAGGAGCATCGCCGATCCGCTCTCCGATTTCCTATATCCACTATCTCAGTGGTCCCTTTTTCTTGGGATTATAGGCCTGCTTGTTTTCTCTTCTCTTGTTGACAATTAATCACCACCCATTAGCCTGGTTGCTGTTTGTCGCGCGTCTTTTTACCTTCGCGTGCAGATTATTTTGAAGCGGTTCATAGATTGTTTCCGATCTTCGTCGTTGGAGCTATTGATACGGCTCGTTTTTGTCCTTTGCATCTCATTTTCGGCCTCTCCCCCCTCGTCCTTTTCGGGAACCGACCCATCACATCATCATGTCCACATCTACTACCATGGAGTGCCTCAAGGACAACTTTGTCAAGGGTCGCCTTCTGGACGGTCGCTTCCTTACTGTGGCCCCGCTCAATCATGGATCCTTTGGCATGGTGTTCCTTGCCAAGGACAACAAGACTGGCAATGAGGTTGCGATCAAGTGCTTAACCAAGTCGACATCTACCGACGCAGCTTCCCCGGACCGTTTTGAGGAATTGGAGTGCCACCAGCGCTTCGGCTTCCACTCGAATTTGGTCAACTTGATCCACAACTTTGAGACAGAACACCACACCTACCTTGTCTTGGAGTACTGTGCCAATGGTGATCTATACGAAGCTATCCGTCTGAACCGTGGTCCCTTGGAGACTGAGCATGTCCGTGATTTCATGCTTCAACTGATCAGCGCTGTCGAGTTCATGCATGCCAATGGCATCTACCATCGTGACATCAAGCCAGAGAACATCTTCTTGACCCATGATGGTGACATGAAGCTCGGTGACTTCGGCCTGGCTACTCGTGAGTCATGGTGCTACGAGGCCTGTGTTGGCAGCGACCGTTACATGGCTCCGGAGCAGTACGAGCCTGGTGCTGCTGGCTACTCCCCTGCTCAGGCTGATATCTGGTCTGTGGGCATTTGTCTGTTGAACATTTTATTTGCTCGCAATCCCTTTGTCACTCCTACCGAGTCCGATGTCCTCTTTGCGGACTATGTGCGTGACCGCCAATCACTGTTTGACATCTTCCCCAACATGTCTCAGGACACTTTTGAGATCCTGACTCATTGCTTGGCTATCGACCCGACCAAGCGCTCGTTGGCCGAGGTCCGCCAGTGTATCCTGCGTGCAATCTCCTTCACTACTGATGATGAGTCGCTGGATGAGTTCTGTACCGAGGACCGTGAGGTGGTTACTGCCACCGTCAACCGCGAGCCTCTGCGCACCCCCTCCATCCAGAGCCCGCATGTTAACCAGGGCGATTCTTTCCCTTGGGCCAAGGCCCTCCAGTCCAGCCCGCCCCAGGCTATCCGTCAGCTTTCGGCCATTCCAGACACCGAGAGCTACACCGAGGACCTCTTTCCTCCCTCGGAGGTGGCTGGTACTTCGTGGTTCTCTGTCCACGCCGATACCTCGTCATTGTCCTCGGTGCTGGACTCGGCAATGGGCGACTCTTTCCGCTCGCACCAACTTGGCGGAAAGCGCGAATCCCCGAGGCTTCCTCGCTCCGATCCGGTCCCCATCACCGGATCCCTTCCCAGCCATGCCGCCAAGCCCCTTCCATCCCTGTCGATGGTGTTTGGTAAGCATGCGAACGATCAGATCTCCAAGAGCTGGAGTGATCTCTGGGACGAGGAAGAATCGGAGAATGAAGAATCCGCACTCCAGATGCGCCGTGAGCAGAACTCTCGCAGCTGGAGCCAGGAAAGCCAGACCACCCGCCTGCCGGATCCTCTGGCGGGATTGCGCGAGCCGGACTCCGCTTCCCCTATCAATGAAATTCATTCCTCCGGTGTTCAGCCGACTGCACCTCGTGCCATTCATGCCCAGTCCCTCGATGTCAACAGCGATAACGGGACCTCGAGCAGCACCCCTCGTCCACTCCACCAACCCTCGTCCACGCCTAAGAAGACCTCTCCCAAAGGCGACAAGTGGGCTGAGCTGGGTGACAAGCGCCGCAACTTCAAGACCCGGGAGCTCTTTGGTCCCCAGAGAGTGTCCAATAATTGGCGCCGCGATTGGGGCCTTGGGTCTTCCGGATTCGACCATGGACCCCGGACCAAGCGTGAGTCTCCTCAGTCCGAACGTCGCCGCCGTTCCTTCCTTGAGAAGGATTGGCGTCGCGAGGCTGGCGATGCCCACAAGCATTCGCCCCATCATTCGCCCTTGAAGTTCTCGGCCTATGATGGGAGTATCGACGAAGACCTCGATCTTGTGGGCGGATGGCACGACCTCCACCTGTAGCACTACTTTATACCGTGGCAGCGATTCATGTTCGATTCGGTTTCACCTATACATCCATGGTGTTCTCTTCTTCTCGCAGTCGTTGCGATGTCCTCTTTGCGCAATTTTGAAATTGAGCTGGAAAAAAAAGTTCAAAAACTATCGACGATAAACTAATTTTGTTGATTTCTTTCTGTCTTTCCTCACTTGTTCTTGATTTTGGAGCGTTCGCCGGTGCCTTCTTTGCCTGCTCTCAACCTTGACCACGGCGCCTCAAGGCACCTTGTCACTGGCCTGCTCGCAGCCTATTATTTCACTTCTTCTGCCCTTCTTCAATCTTGTACTATACGCGGCTGCGGGCAGCAGAGCGTTTGGCAGAAGGCATCGAGCACCAAAAGACTAGAGGATGGAGGGGAATCGTTTCGGGGACGGTGTCTTTGTTTACCTCTCTTCTCTGTGTTTCTCCTTCATCACCCTTTATTTATTACCCTTTGCATACGGACTTATAACGACTCGGGGAGAAAAAGAGCCTGTGGATGTGTGGAGGCGATTGATCTCGGACTGGAATCGCGAGGTGGAGGATGGACTGCGTTTCCGGCGTGTTTTTCCTCTTTGACAGTGTACTGAACCCTGATCGTGTACTGTAACTAGCTTGTGGGACCGTCAAAAGGAAAAATTGACCCATCCGTGAAAGAACTGCTTTGGGATCGTAGAATTTTGTAAGGTTCTTTGTAGAATGTAAACCTGCCGCGTAGCTGTCCCTGGTGGGCTTCATGTCCTGACTGGGCAGTGGGCACGGCTACAGTGGGCCGTAAATGAGCGGTGGACATGTACAGCAGGTAACAATTATTCAAGATTCAAGGTTCAAAGTGCAGGATACATGAACCTAGGGCTGGAAATTGATGTTGATATCCGATTCTATGCTGCAAGTCCTTCCCAGTCCCATGCACGTCGTACAGGAGGCTTGCAAGCAGCCGTATCCTCTTTCCTCGTCAAGTCCTGCTCGGCTATCTTCCTTGCTTCCCAGACTTCCACACTACCTGAAAACAATGACCGAAACTTGGCAGGAAAATACAATTCCATAGCCTGCCTTTTGTCAGGCTTGCCAGCAGGCGTAGTGGGCAAAGGGGTGTTCGCGCCAAGGACGTGAAGAACCGTGGGGAGTTTGTACTCGGGGAGACCCATCGTCTCGTAGAGTTCCTTGCGAAGCACCGCCAATGATACTTCTTCTTGCTTTAACACATTGGCACAGGGGCGGATAATCGCGCCCACGGATTCGCCGAATAAGTCATGCACAACTGGTACGACCATTACTTCTTTGACGGAGCTGAAGCTGGAGATGGCGTCTTCTAGTTCGACAGCGGAAACGAGCCATCCTTTGTACCGGATGACTAGTAGGCATGGCTTAGTGGTTGCTTTGGTGATCTTGGATGGATAGAGAGGCCCACTTACTGTCAATCGACATACGTCCTTGGAATACATACCCCGAGCCTTCTTTTTGCATGTGGTCGTTTGTGCGGTACCACCCTTTAGAGTCAAAGGCCTTCGCGGTCAAGTCAGGCTGATTGAGGTATCTATCATGAAAAAAGAATTGGCAATTAGAATGAGTCTCTCCACCAGGTCATCGAAAAGAATAGGAATCCCTACCCAATGAACATATCGCGAGTGCGGGCCAGGAGCTCCCCTGAGTCTCCATCTGAGAGCTTTCCCACCACTCCAGGCCACGGAGTTCCAATGCAGTTCTGTAGCCGTGGATTAGCCAACCAAAATCTTCTAGAAAGTCGCTATGTGCACGTACCGCCTGAGAGCCCTTGTCAGCCGGAAAATTACACATCATGTTGAACGTCTCCGTAGAACCATAATCATTAATGAGGCAGTGAGAGCCCTCGATCCGATTCCACGAGTCCCAAATAGATCGGGCTGCAGGGAACCCCCCGATCAATGGCAATCTGAACGCCCGAAGCCCAGTCGTAAAATTTTCAACTTCCTCGGCCCCTAGGCTGGCAATCTGCTCTTCATAATAATCGATCAACGCCCTGATATCGCCCGCGCGATCCAGAGAGCAAGTGATTCGGCCAGTGCGCAATTGTTGCCACATCCATGATGGACTCCAAAGGCCGTAGGCATACTCGATACTTGCGTCGGATATCAAGAACATAATCTGGCCTGATAACCCTCTCATCCGGTGCGGCGTGATGTGGAAAACTCCCACGTCTTTTTCGGTCATGCCGAACCTGTCAATTGTCTCGAAAAGCGTCGAGATGAAGGCCCCTCGACGGTGAAGCACGCCTTTTGGCCGACCACTCGTGCCTGAAGTGAACATCACGTAGCCTATGGCGTTGGGGTTCAGAGTTGCCGTGGATAATTGGAATGGATTGGCGTGATTTCCGGGCCGTTTGCCGGTATAACTGGGGATTCGGACTAGTTGACAGTGGGTGCCGACGGTGTTGGACAGTGAGGTCGAACTTTCCGATGCAAGGACTGATTGGCTTAGCAACATCGCCGAGGCATTGGTCGTCGTGATAAACCACTGGAGTTCTTCAAGTAGCACTTTTGCGGCTGTATTGTGTCAGATCATCCGGTCCATCTAGTCCAATGGAAATGGCTTACAGAGAGGAACCACTGCCGCTCCTATGGACATGATTGTCAAGTATCCCACTAGCCATTCATAGCCTGGTGGTGCCGCCAGGCAGAAAAAGATGTCCTGGCCATTGGCCAGGGCTTTCAGAGTTGACTGTGGCAAGGATTTGAGTGTAGCTAAGCGCAGCTGGAGGACATCGGCGAGGAGATCGGCATGGTTGGCTTCGATGTCGAGGTCCCAGTCTTTGATTGTTGTCTTGAGGGATGAGCGAGCGCCATTGGCAAGCTCTACGACACGCTGGAAAAGGGGGGTGTTTGGGAACCGTTCTGGCTCGGATTGAGCTGAAAACTCGTTGCCAATCGCCATGGGTCCTGAGCTTGGGATAGAGAAGGTGTTCTTGGATAAGGTTGAGAACAACGGGGAATACGATGAAGAGTTCCCCTTTTATGAGACCATGGTAGTCAGGTATTATTGTTTTTTTGGCCAAATTTATTATATTAATAAATAGTGGTCCTAATGGCTAGTTTGTGGGTTTGGCTTGAGACACACATGCTTATCGACGTGGCGTAGATCAATAATTTGTATGCAGATCGATAGTGTTAAATAAGATTTTCTAGGTATGAAAAAGCAACATCTCTGATCAACATTGACAATTCCTCAATTACGATAACCGCTTACCGCCAATCATTCAGTGCCCGTGTCACCCGTCAGGCAGAAGCGACATGGTTGAAAAGTGGCTGAAGTTTTTGAGCTGAAGAATGGATGCCCGTCGAGAAAGCCCCTTGCAGAATTTAGAAACCCCCACACCCTTTTTGACGATAACACCTGTCCACGGCGTAGAATCTTCCCAGAATTGTATTTGTAAAGCTCCTCAACAGCATTTATTACCTGGTTGGGGTGTTGATATCTCCATTTTGAATATCTGTTATTGCTGAGGAACTGAACCCTTTTCCTTTTGATCTGGCAGGATGCCTTTGTGAGATATCCCCAAAAAAGCAATACAGGCTGTTATGTACGTGGACAATAGTGTCGAGAGACGATCAGAAACAACTAACTGGGTCATGATCGTCAGACCAATACCCTTCACAGGTATATATGGTAACTGACCTCCATAGTCCAAGGGTCTCGGATCCTAATCTCGACAAGATCCCTCGAGCAGCACCTTTCTCATCTCGCATAATGCATCTTCCCAAAATGCCACCAAATCCAGGAGCTCTGGAAATCATGTCGCCAGATCGAATCGTCATTTTCAGCTGCCCTCGTACTGCTTCCAACCTCTTCGTTCGAGTTTTATCCCTACCAGATCAACCGAAAGTCTTCCCTGGTGACTATGCCGAAGAAGACCTTCACTTTCTCCCCGCTTTTTCTCACATGCGCAAGACCGGGCTCGTCAAGAAGCCCTACAGCGACTGGACGGAAATGGAAAAGGATACGCTCAAGAGGCTTTTTCAGGATGGCTCCGACAAGTTACTCAGTGTTCTCGAGGCGGCGCAGGCAGCAGGAAAAGTTGCGGTGGTGAAAGAGCACTTGTGTTTTCTCAGCGAACCCCTCGCGCGGGAGAAGCTGGTGAGCGAAGGGACCACCGCAGTCGAAGAGATTCCTTGGAAAGTGCAATTGCCAGAAGAATACGACTCGCTGCCGCTCAATTTGGCCCCGAATGAGACAGTCTTTCCGAACGAATTCCTCCTCACCTGCCTGCCAACCTTTCTCATCCGCCACCCGATGCTCGTTTTCCCGTCCTACTACCGAAAGTTCCGGTGTGTTAAGGAAAAAGATACAAAGAAGTCGCAGGAGCTTCACAAGGTATTCGGGGGTGTTTTCACATTCAAATGGACACGCAGCCTCTATGACTGGTACATGGAGGCATGGGCCCAATATGGGTCTGCTCTTGATCGCCCGAAGCCTATCATTCTGGAGGCAGATGATATCCTGGAGACAAAAGTACTTGTCCGATACTGTCAGCTTGTCGGACTGGATCCAAGCAAGTTAAAGTATACCTGGGAGCCGGTTAGTGCAGCTGAGCAGGCGCTGAAGGACCCAAGGGTCCTGCGAATGAAAGATACACTCTATGCGTCGACGGGGATACTTGAGAACAAGACGGCAAAGAATCTCATATTGGAAGATGAAGTGTCGAAGTGGAAGGTTGAGTTTGGGGAGAGTGAAGGGAGCCAGCTTGAGAAATGGGTCAAGGCTGCTATGCCTGACTATGAGTATTTGCGGAACAATCGGCTTACAGTGTAACTTGGGAATTTCATGCAAATCTCAAAGATGAGGTTATTCATAATTCTGATCTTCGGGAATTAGAGACAGAGACAGGTCAGCACTCAGGAGACGACAAGCACAAAAGGTCTTTGTACAATCCACACCCTTGTGTGATGGCTAGTACCAAGGTCAGGTCCAGATATTTGCATCACTGAATGTTCCTTAGAAGGCGTGCGAGAAATCTGTCGCCTTAATCAAGTAGAGTAGTAGCGTGTAGTGTATTAGTCGTCGGTCCTTCATGATTGGTTGTTGGGATACCATGAAATTTGTCAAAGTACCTTGTGTTTGGGTCCCCTCACAAAAGATACTTAACGATGATGTACAACCAGCGGTGAAGAGGGCGGTGACCCCAGCCTCCACTGCCCAGCTGTCAACGACTCAAACGGGCGAAATGCCACCGGGTCCACTCTGGATTTGATTGCGAGCTGGGCCTGCTCGCTTGTCGGCTTCGCGCTCCAGAAAGCCCCCGAGTACGCTGGAACCATCACCGCTACTCTGTACCTCTCACACCATTTTGATCGGACGCCACGATAATTCGAGTCACCGACACCAAACTCTTGAATTGCCTCGACGAAATAACGGGCTGAGCTCGAGATCGCTCGCTCTTTTGTCCGACGACAATGCCTTTATCATAAATACGGGAGAAATTGGACGGAAATCCAAGCAGACTCATTGGACAAGCCCGTGTCGACTTGAGATTCTCTGGGGGATACCAGAGGTGCTCACTGGTAGCTGCGAAGCCTGGGAGTCATCCAAGACCCGTCGCAGACCTACCGCTTATCGCCCACCAACTGACAAGATGGTGACTGTCCCGCGGTCATGGCCTACATGGTTACGATATGCATCGGTAATCCTGGCTCTTTCTGCTCCAATATA
The DNA here is from genome assembly GCA_024706585.1 of Penicillium simplicissimum. Lineage (NCBI taxonomy): Eukaryota > Fungi > Ascomycota > Eurotiomycetes > Eurotiales > Aspergillaceae > Penicillium > Penicillium simplicissimum. Next base: position 1,952,292 of record JAMZTW010000014.1, read on the forward strand.
TGGAAATGAGGTACAGAACTCTACACAACCGGCTGGTCGCGCGATCGCTTCGGAGAGGACGTGCCCGGCTCGGACGATATGGGAAGTGGAAGCGGAGCTGTTCCGGGATCCAATCTGTCTGGAGACCCGTTGGGGTCGGGGTCAAGGGCAACAGCCGACTTCTCCCCAGGCCAGTGAAACTGGTGGATATAGCACCTCGACAACTGCCACAACTGCCGTGGCGGGTGGAGGAACAGCACCGGCAGTTGCCGAGCCAGAGACAGCCCACGAAGCAGACGACGATTCGTTGCTTGATAGCTCGAGCTTTCTCTCGTTCGAGGATTGGAAGAAACAGAACCTGGCCAAGGTTGGGCAATCAGCCGAAAATGTTGGAGGCAGCAGGCGTGCTGCGGCAGCTGGCAAGGAAGGCCGGCGGCAACCAGGCATCAATAATGCACTGGACTCTCTGGGCGATGACGGCGAGATTGAATTGGATTTTGGCGGATTTGGCGCTGAACCCCCCGAGGCCAGCCCGACGGCCTGGGGAACACCGATTCCTTCGCAGTATGCCGATCACTTAGATGGCGAGGAGGGTCGAGGCGCGCATACCCAGCCTGCGCCACAGCCAGATACCTCGAGGCGTAAGGATGCGGGCACAACATGCAAAGAGCGATTCAACTATGCATCTTTTGACTGCGCAGCCACTGTGTTGAAGACAAACCCTGAATGTAAGGGGTCTACGGCGGTGCTTGTCGAGAACAAGGACAGTTACATGTTGAATGAGTGTCGCGCGAATAATAAGTTCCTCATTCTGGAGCTCTGCGACGATATCCTGGTGGATACGGTTGTTCTCGCCAACTACGAGTTCTTCAGCTCCATATTCCACACTTTCCGTGTGAGTGTCTCGGATCGTTACCCAGCAAAGCCGGACCAGTGGAAAGAATTGGGCGTATTTGAAGCGAGAAATACTCGCGAGGTGCAAGCCTTTGCGGTTGAGAACTCGCTCATCTGGGCTCGCTACCTGCGGGTTGAGTTTCTGACTCACTATGGCCATGAGTTTTACTGCCCCGTCAGTCTTATCCGGGTTCATGGAACGACCATGCTGGAGGAGTATAAGCATGACGAAAGCGTAAACCGCGCGGAACCGGAGGTTGTGGAGGCTGTGGAAACTACGGAGGTTTCTGACAAGACCGAGGCTCAGCATATTGAATCTTCTGCCGAGGAGACTGCGATTGAGAGCGTGGAGTATGAACCGATCCATGATATGTGTCCAAATCCTCTGACAGAAGTGAGATTGCTTCTATCAGGACGCTCAGTCCCTTCATCCAAAACATGCGGCCTTGGCGCAGAGACTGCAATGCAAAGCAAGCCAGAGAAGTCTGTCCAGCCCAGCAATACTAGACTTCCATCGAATGTTAATTCAACAATTACCCCTGGAGAAGGTGCGGCTGCTTCTCAGCCTGGAACAGCTGCGCCAGCGAAAGGCCCCGAGGACACTCGCAAGCCGAGTGGCTCGCCCAAAGTGGTAGCATCGACTCCTGATGCATCAGCCTCGGTAACAGAAACTTCCCAACAGAACTCCACGGTGGAAAGCACGGGAAAGACTACAACCAATTCCAAAGAAGAACAGCAACACAGCCCACCACCAGAATCTACTCGACCGACCTCTACCCAACCGCCATCCTCCATCCCGACCACGCAGGAATCTTTCTTCAAGTCTGTTCACAAGCGGCTCCAAATGCTGGAATCCAATTCCACGCTATCTCTGCTCTACATTGAAGAGCAATCTCGCATCCTCCGTGATGCATTTAACAAAGTGGAAAAACGTCAACTTGCAAAGACATCCACCTTCCTCGAGAACCTGAACATTACGGTACTTAACGAGCTCAAGGAGTTCCGCGAGCAGTATGACCATGTCTGGAAATCCGTCGCCTTTGAATTCGAGCACCAGCGCGTGCGGTATCACAAGGAAGTGACTTCCCTCAGTGCACAGCTCGGCGTTCTCGCCGATGAGCTGGTCTTTCAGAAACGAGTCACCATGATCCAGAGCATCATGGTGCTCTGCTGCTTCGCGGTTGTGCTCTTCTCTCGAGGTTCCGCTGGCACATACATGGAATTCCCTCGCGTTCAGCGCATGGTTGCTCGGTCATACAGCATGCGGTCCTCTTCCCCGCCTTTTGAGTCTCCAACAGCCAGCCCAGGTTCGACACGGCCGACATCCTCGTACCAAGAGCACACTGGCCATCGGCGGAATCTTTCGGATAGCTCTTCGTCTCAAAGCAGCCCCAATAGCCCCCAGGTGGCGTATATACCGCCGACGCCGACGTCCGATGTCTCGCGGGAATTCGAGGAAGAGGTGAAGCATCCAGAGCCTCCGTCGCCTGGCACGATGGCGATTCCTACACTGGGCACGCCGCAGTTCCGGTCGCACAGTACGCCGCCGGTGCTGAATGCCCGTTTATCAGAATTGGATCTGGATGGTGAGGCGGAGGACACTCTCCTTCCATCTGCGGCCTCGAGTCCACCAGAGGAACCTCCCCAGATATCCTGAGGCTGGCCACGGGATATCTCATTCTTCATTACGACTGTCATTTTGCCGGTGAACCTCGCAGCGTTCCCGTGTACTATGTTTCGTCCTTCCTTTTCGTCCTGTTTTCTGTCCCACCCATAATGTCTGTTAACGAATCTCTGCATGGCGTTCCGGGCATAGTCCATGATCTGGCGAGTGTACGTTCAGATGACCGGTCTACTACTATATGATTCCCATTAGTGTACGAGTGCTCTCTTTGGAACAAATTTGACCTTGCCACGACGTTGAACAATGGTTAGCCGTCCCATGCATTCTTCTCGGTTTGCTGTGCCAGCCGTGGACCAAAACAAATAAATACACCCTCATTAGAAAACCTAAATAGTACTAAACGTAACCTAATCCTGGAATGCCTGATTCCCGTGCGTCATACCCCAGGCCCGGTCAGGTTCTGGTTAGTCGCTTGGCAAGTTGGGTCGCGGCAAGCGATGGAGTCATGGGCGGGTTGCCCTGCCAACAATCAAAAACGGCATTTTTCTTCGCCTGCACCAACAACACGTTTTTCTCTTATCCGATCCACAATCTCCTCCGCTGGTCTTTCTGCTCTCCGCATCGATTGCTCTGAATATACAGACCTCTTGCCTCGCTGAATTCCTCGAGTCTTTCTCCTTCCATTCAACCTCCACACCACATTCATCCACATCACCACCATGGACTCCACAACGCACGCACAGCCTCTCGCGGGCCGCCCGACCAACACGCACCTCGCCAATGCTATCTCGGGCGACAAGTCTGACCTAAAGGGTGATTTCTCCTCGATGGACTATCACCGCCAGGTGCTGCAGGGGAAGCTGGAGAGCGGCGAGAAGTAAGTGTGCCCTAGACGCTGAGCGGTAGCTGAACAAAGCAATCAACTCCATACTGCATCCAGACGTACTTTTCAAATCCTTGAGACCCGAGACTAACCAGCTGTGCTAGGCAACCTAGTGCTTACGTCTCCCCATCCGACGACATTATGAGCCCATGCACGAAGAAGTTGTCCGATATCAAGGGCAAGCGATTTAAGAAGTAGGTGGCTCCTCCACTTTGGACTGGCATGGGAAGGAAAACAGAGAGGGAATGTGCTAACAAAAATGACTTGCAGTGCCGGCAAGCCTCAGTCGCTGTTCGCGAAGCTCGGCAAGAAGAGCTACGAGCAATCTTCGTCTGGCGGGCAGAACCAGGCGACCGAATAAGGGGCGAGAGAATGTGAGGCTGGACTTTTTGAGTCATCGATGTGTCTGAGCCCTCGAGGTTCATACTCGATCGCTGGATTCCAGAGGACTCGGATGGCAGGGATGCTGGTCGTCCTAGCTGAACCGGGGTAGTCTGTCTACGAAGCAGGGGAATTGTTGGATCATTCCTGTTTCCTGGCAGATTGGATTCGATTGAGTGTGCTTTCCTGGCCGGGCAATTGCTGCTTCACTCATTCGTGCTCTTTTCATTGATTGTTTCTTTTGTGATGACCTGCAATGCCCTGTTTCCTCTCTCTCTCTCTTTTTTCTTTTTCTTCTCTTGTGTTACTCTGGTTTTGGAGGGTTTGGACTCTTCTTTTCTTTTTGGTTTCTTTGGGGGTAATCCGTGCTTAGATATGGTACAATTGGAACTTGGATAGGATCAACTGGGGATTTCGTGGTGTGCTCAGCTTGCGTAGCTCGAGTAAAATTGAGCCAACTCCATGGTTGGAGTGGTGTGGTCGTATACATCGGCGAAGTGGCCGAGGCTGAGACGAGCAGCAGCTTTGTCCATAACCGGCCGGGTAGAAAGAACCCCCTCAATCGTACGGTGTTCAGCTCCGACGCGAAAGAGCAAACCCCTGGAAATGGATTTCTAATCCTTTCCGAACGGACTTCAGATTGGCTGCATTCTCATCGTAGTCCCTCCTACCTCCGATGCTCAGCAAATAAGCTCGGAGGGGTGGTTTTTTGGGTGGTTTGTACGCGGCCAGTTGGTTAAGCGCAGTTGGGCCGAGGCAAAAACCCGCGCTCGGCTTTCTCCACAGCGCCTTCTCCGCAATTCTTGCAACTGGGCGGACTTTATATTCAGCTGGTCTGAACCCTCTCCTGGCCTTTTCTTTCTTGACTTCATCCCTCCCTTCATCACACACATCATGTCTGCCTCTACTCGTATTCCCCCAATCGCCCAGCCCTTCGTCAGCGAACGGGCCAAGAAGACTCTCGACTTGGTAATTGCTCCCTTTCAGCTCCCCGCGCTGACATACCATCGCCCATGAGTGTTGTTCCTTCGTCCGAGGCTCACTAGACTAACACGTCGGCTTTGGTCTTTAGGTCGAGGAGTTCGTCGAGAAGGACTGTATCCCCGCCGACGCCGTCTTCTCCGCCCAGCTGGGCGAGGGCGAGAAGCGATGGCAGACTACCCCCGCCATCATGGAGGAGCTGAAGGCCAAGGCCAAGAAGCTCGGTCTGTGGAACATGTTCCTGCCCAAGAACCACTTCAAGGAGGGTGCGGGCTACAGCAATGTCGAGTACGGTCTGATGGCTGAGCTGTTGGGCAAGAGCAAGGTTGCCTCGGAGGTATGTTTCGATCGGAGTGAGAGATGGCTAGAGAGAATCATGCACAGAGGAGCTGATGTGTGCTTTGTTGTGTGGACAGGCGACGAACAATGCTGCTCCCGATACTGGTAACATGGAGGTGCTGGCCAAGTACGGCAACGAGGCGCAGAAGCAGCAGTGGCTCGTCCCCTTGTTGGAGGGCAAGATTCGCTCTGCTTTCCTCATGACCGAGCCCGATGTTGCTTCCAGTGATGCCACCAACATTGAGTTGGATATTCGCCGCGAGGGTAACGAATACGTCCTGAATGGCTCGGTAAGCACTCCGACCTTATACCCCCATTCAATCCACTTCACCTTCCATGTCCATCCTAACACACAATCAGAAATGGTGGTCCTCCGGCGCTGGTGATCCCCGCTGCAAGATCTACCTGGTCATGGGCAAGTCCGACGCCAACAACAAGGACCCCTACCGCCAGCAATCTGTCGTCCTCGTCCCCTCCGACACCCCCGGCGTGACCGTCCACCGCATGCTGCACGTCTACGGCTACGACGACGCCCCCCACGGCCACGGCCACATCACCTTCAAGAACGTCCGCGTCCCCGTCTCCAACATGGTCCTCGGCGAAGGCCGCGGCTTCGAGATCATCCAGGGCCGCCTCGGCCCCGGCCGCATCCACCACGCCATGCGCACCATCGGCGCCGCCGAAAAGGCCCTCGAGTGGCTGATCGCCCGCGTCAACGACGAGCGCAAGCAGACCTTCGGCAAGCCGCTGTCCGCCCACGGCGTCATCCTCGAGTGGATCGCCAAGTCGCGCATCGAGGTCGACGCCGCGCGTCTGATCGTGCTCAACGCCGCGATCAAGATCGACCAGGGCGATGCCAAGTCTGCGCTGAAGGAGATCGCCCAGGCTAAGGTGCTGGTGCCCCAGACCGCGCTGACTATCATCGATCGTGCGGTGCAGGCCTACGGTGCGGCTGGTGTCTGCCAGGATACGCCCCTTGCGTACCTGTGGGCTGGTATCCGGACGCTGCGGATTGCCGACGGTCCTGATGAGGTGCACTTGCAGCAGTTGGGTCGGAGGGAGAACAATGCCCGCAAGGCGGCTGTTACCGCTAAGCTGAAGTGGCAGCAGGAGGAGTCGGATCGTCTGTTGATTGCCTCTGGGTTTAAGGCCAAGAGCCACCTGTAGAAAGAAAGAATATTGTTTCACTTATATAGTTTATAGTGGTTATTTGCTTGATATCAAGGGCAAAATGGGACTTTCAGACATTCTACAAGCTAGTTTTTTCAAGGCAGACATGGTGAAACATGGTATAAGTGCATTGAAAAATATGCTAGATACTCCACCAAACGCCTGCAAATGTCTATCAGGATACTCAACCCATCATGCATGCACATTCCGTATCACCAGCACCATCACCGCCATCTCCAGCCAGATCCTCCATATATCCAAAGTAGTATCTGGCACGCAGTCACGGACAGAAGGGAAAAAACGTGGGTCACAGAGGAAAAACATCTCAAATGGGAATCCGAGGCATAAACTATCATCCATCTCGACTCGCCGGCCGAGGTAAAACAAAACAAAACAAATCACTTTTAGTAGAAGTCCTCGGTCTCTTCGCCGTTGTTACGCTTGGCCTTCGCCCGACGCTTATTGCCCTTGAAGTGCTTCTTAGAGCCGGCAGCCGAGCCCCGAACCTCGGAGACGTCCACGCCACGCTCCAGGGCGATCATCATGCGCTCCTTGCGGCCGGTGAGATTCTGGCGGATCTGCTGACCTTGTGCGGTGTACTTGTGGTTGAAGGGCATGTTGAGACGACCGGCAGAGGGGCCGGTCGCGGTGCCGAAGAAGCCGCTGTCAAGGTTGCGAGAGCGTAGGCCGGGCTGGTTGTCCGCGGCCTGGGAGGCGAAGGAAGAGATGTCGGGCTCAACGCCGGCATCGGCGTCAGCAACGGCGCCAGTTTCCACGTCCACGATCGTCTTGGCGAGAAGAGCCTGGCGCTTTGGGGGGAGATGGGCAAGGTCATAGAGCTCCTTGTTGAATTCGTTCGGGTCGATGGGCTCTTCGCCTTCATGAACGGGGGGCGGGTGCACGTAGAGAAGCTTGCCGTTCACGTAGTCCTTCAGGACATATCGTGCAGCACGAGACTCGTCGGGCTGACCCAGACCCTGGGTTGAGAAGCCGCGGGCACGCGCATAAGCACGGAGAAGCTCGCTGGCGGTGGGAATGCCGGTACCACCCTCCTCCAAAGGTCGGGTCCGGATCTTCACACCGTATACGTTCTCCAAGAAGTGCTTAGGGATGCGCTGCGCGACGAGGCCGGAAGGACCAGTGAACTCGCGCTGCTGGTCGATGGGCAGAACACCGTTTACGACCAGGTCGGCCTTGGTAGTGGCAAAGTTGGGGAACACCAGACCGGGACAATCGCAGAGCATGATCTCTGGGGAGAGGTACAACGTCTGGAAATGCTTGGTCTTACCGGGGGTGGCAGAGACGGACACCTTCTTCGCACCGAGGAGGGCGTTGATGGTACTAGACTTACCCACGTTGGGGTAACCGACTAGACCGATGGTGGTCTTGCGCTTGGTGGGAGCCTCAGAATCCTCACCCTCGGAGAGAGTCTCTGGAGAATTGGCTAAGAAAAGTTCCTCGAGCTCATCAACGTCAAGAATATGAGGACCCAGTGATTGATCTGGGTCGGCAAGCTTGGCAGCAACATCATCTTCCTCCTCATCGTCCTCCTGATCCTCATCGTCATCTTCCACGTTGAGCTTCTTGGTTGATTCCGCCAGATCATCCTCCGGAGATTCCTTGAGCATTTCAGCCTCCATCTTTTCCTTGGCCAGATGGGCTGAGAAGAAGCGGAAATTGATGTTATTCTCCTCGAAATATTCAGCCCAAGCCTCCCGCTGCTTCAGGGTCAACATATCGGCCTTGTTGACCAACAGCAGGTTTTTCTTGCGGGGATCAATCTCCTTCACGTAGTTCTCCAAATCCTCGGAACGGAACTGGAGCGGGTTGCGGGCGTCAACAATCTGCACCACGAGATCGGATCGCTCAATAACACGCCACAATTGGCGCCAGACTTCCAAGTTGCGCTCAAACGGAGTCATAAGTAGATCCTGGTTCTCCTGCAGCTCAGCAAGCCCTCGACGCCAGTCCAACAGACTCTCACGCTCCATCATCTCCAATTGTTGCGGTGTCGTGGACGAGTCCCACTTCGGCCGTCTCGGCACGGTCAACCGACCCTTGTTCTTCTGGTGCTTCTTCACGGCCGACTTCTCCTCAGAGGCGGAGAGGAGGTATGGGTTCTTCTGATCGGAATGGATGATCTTGACGTTGTTGATTTTTTCGGCAGTGAAATCGGTACCGGCCAGCTCGGCGGTGCTGAGGAACTCATCGAGAGCAGCCTGCTCGGTGATAGAGCGCATCTTCACCCATGATGCTTCCTGGGCTTCGTTGGTGATGTAGGTTTCACCCAGCATATTCTTGCGCGCAATGGCATTGTTGTGCGACGCCTTCTTCTGGCTCGAGGCTTTGCCCTTGCCGAAGCGATCGTTCATGAGGCTGTTGCCCAGCCCCACAGAATTCTTGGATTTCGCCAACACCATGATGACGGTTGTTCTGGTGCTGCTGTGTGATATCTTGATGTTACAGAAAGAGAGTTCGATTAACCCCGCCTGAAAATGGAAATCTTTTGGATTATTCAGGCGGATAAGATAACGCTGACTCAGCGGGCTCGAGGAGAGGGAAAACCTCGGATCCTCGGATTTCCGACTGATTCTGGACAGAGAAATTGTCTGAATAAGACAGTATTTTGACATTCAATCGTGGATCAATTTATTCTTAGATTTCTATCCTCTGATCTCGCTAAAAACCCGGTTATTCAAGGTCGCCACGGTATGAGGACCCGAGGGGCTCAGGCATCGATAAGGCCCACGTGACCCTATCTATTCCAATTTTTTTTCTCTTTTTTTGATCGCGATACTCCTGCCCAACATCAGACGCCAAAATGCCGCCCCGCCAGTGGATGTGAGTATGAATACCATATAGGAAAATCTGAGCGACTATGCTGACTTTGAAATAGCGACAAGAAAAATGCGAGCACTTTCCAGCTCTTCCACCGTTCCCAACAGGATCCGCTGATCCACGACCCCGAAGCCGAGGACCGAGTCTTGCACCAAGTCCGCGGTCCTGCTCCTCCTCCTGCCTCTTCTGCGTCCACGTCTTCGCAGAAGCACATCCGAAACCTGTCCGAACTCCAGTCTGAATTCAAAAGCCAAGCCATTCGCCGCAATGAGGGTGAAGCCGCCAACTACGGCATCTACTACGACGATTCCCGATATGACTACATGCAGCATTTGCGCGAACTTGGCACCGGTGGTGGTGATGCGCATTTCGTTGAGGCCAAGGCTGAGAAGGGCAAGGGAAAGGCCATGAAGCTGGAGGATGCGCTGCGTCAGATCTCTTTGGATGATTCGCAAAGTGCCTACGGGTCCCAATTTGGCGATATGCGCTCGACTGCGTCGTCGTTCATTCGCAAGCCGACGTACCAAGATCAGCAGAATGTCCCCGATGCAATTGCCGGTTTCCAGCCAGACATGGACCCCCGACTACGAGAGGCGTTGGAGGCGTTGGAAGACGAAGCATATGTCGACGACGACGATGACGATCTTTTTGGCGAATTGACGAAGGGGGCGGAGGAGTTGGACCAGGGTGATTGGGAAGATACTCTTTTCGACAATGAGGAGTACGACGAGGGATGGGAGTCGGATGCCACTGAGAAAGCGCCCGTGCAGACAGACAGGACGGATGCAAAGCGACACACAGAGGAGGAGGCACCGTCAGAGGAGAGCCCCGCTAAGGATCTCGGGCCCGGTGAAATGCCAGAGCATAACGAACCTGCTCCGGATATGCACCCCGAGGATCAAGGATGGATGCAGGAGTTTGCCAAGTTCAAGAAAGATGCCAAGGCCGGCAAGACCCCCGCGCCAGCTGCGCCAACGGTTGCGCCCTCCGAGCAACGAACTGTGGCTTCTACTGCCTTCACAGCTGGTGGTACTCCGATCCGCCGGAAGAAACGTAAGGGTGCTTTGACCAACCCTTCTGCCTACTCCATGACTTCGTCTGCACTGGCTCGTACTGAGGGTCACCGGCTTTTGGATGACCGGTTCGAGAAGATCGAACAACTGTACTCCCTTGATGAAGAGGATGAATATGATGATAGCATGTCTATGATGAGCGGTATGACCGGAGCCACCGGCATGACAGGCATGTCCACCGCATCGTCGGTGGCCCCCAGCCTTGTCGATGCAAACGGTGCAGCCGTCTCGCGCAGCGATTTCCACAATGTTATGGATGACTTCCTTGCCGGCTGGGATGACAACACCAGTTCCCAAGCGAAGCGCAAGGGCACTAAATACAAGCGTGGCAAGAACGGTAACGAGGCCATTGGTATTCGCATGCTTGATGAAGTGCGATCCGGCCTCGGACCCGCTCGCATCTCGGCTGGCAGTGGCCGAAAGGTCCCTGGGCGAGCTTGAATGGATGCGAGATCCTGCATGCATGATACGACACTCTAATGGAATTAACCAATCATGATATGGCGTTTGGATTTCTTCGTGTCTCTCTTTTCGATATATCAATCTTTGGATTTGCATCTGCGTCAGAGTTGATACAATGGCCAAATAAAAAGTGATATTCCTCTATTCATACCTAACTTATTATTCATCCTGAAGGCCCCAATTCCCGAACAGTCCATTCCTAGCGCATTTGTCGGGCCTTCAGTGACCACCCTCACCTTTTTGCCCAACCGTCGTAGAGTCTGGAGGAGCTGCAATGCACCAGTTTTCAGATTCAAGTTCGACTGTAGCGAGGATTGATAAATTTCCAAGTGATGATCGATGGTTTCACGCTTTTCGATTCCATGGGCTTGAAGGGGCCGCGTGAATCGTTCGCGGCGATATTCAGTCGAAGTCCTTCCATCGGTGAAGGCATGAGCCGTAGATTCCCTCAGGATATCCGAGTGGCGGCCCACATAAGCTGGAGATGATAAGAATAAGGATCTTCGCTTTTCCATATCTTTTTCGACTTGCTCCTTTTCAAGGGTCATTTTTGTTGTGCTTAGCTGGTCGGTTACTGTTGAATATTCGCCGGAGCAGATTTGGTGAACTGTAGTAGGTAGCCTTCAACGAACTATTTAACGTAGACTGAAAGAGCCTCAATCAACTGAGGACCGAGAGGTCTGGCCCATGAGAAGGTCGCTTTCCTTGAGCAGGGCACTCGGGGATTATGATAACGTCCTCCAGGTTTACCAAACTCCCTACCTATTTACATCCTGCTCTAAGAATACAGGCAAAATTTCCAATCTTACTGCACAAAGGAGGAAAAGAGTCAACCAGTGTCAAGCTCCAGACCTAGCATACCACAACAGTCAGGTGGTCTGGACATAGCGAGATTCTACAAAGAGATGTCCTCTCATTTCTGATCCCGTATTTGAACATGCGCTTCGATCTTGAAGACGTCCAGAAATGATTGGACTTACTGACAGCTCCCAGGTTCTATATCAAGATAACTAACGCTTGTTCCCAGTTTGACTGGCTTGAGGCGACACTCTGTATTTGCTCGGGCATGTTCTTTTTTTCTTTGCACTGTTGAAACGACACAGACCGATTGAAGGCCATTGCTATAGAAACATCACAATTCATGAAAGAAGCTATGGTGTATGGAGAGTTCGAGGATTAGCGGATCAAGTGCACATTCAGATTTGGTTTCGCTGAATTATCATCGAGATCAAGCCATGGACCATGGTACCTAGAGTGGCATATTTAATTGGTCGGGTGACTTGCCATTTGTGATATCCGGTATGATGAGATGCAGGTTCATGACAATAAAAGTACAAGCAGGGATGATCCCCTGGAAAAATCTTACATAGATACAATTACATGGCGGGTATCATAGAGCTCCACCGACCTTCTCGACAATCCACATGGCGAGGCGGACATTCCAGCCAACACGCCTCTCTGTGCGCATCAAGTCTTCTCTTGAGATCTGTTTCGAGTCTTCCTGAAGCCACTGAGTCTCCTTGCCGAGCTTCTGCTTCAAGTCTTGATCATTTGTGACGACGAGCGCACCGACTTCAAGATCCAGGCTGTAACTTCGCTTTGTGTAGTTGCTGCTACCAACAAAGGTAAGGCTCGGATTTTCTTCGCGCGGCAGGGTCACCCAAAGGCCCTTGGCATGATATGTCCATCCATCTGGCGTGCCCACTGTGCCTCGACGCCACTCCTTCAGCTGAATAAAGTTGGTAGCCTGGGCTGCAGCGACACGGTCAAGGAAGCGCGCCGAAAGGTGTGTGTATGCGGCGGGAAGCATCCCAGACACGCCCGGAGAGCCGTAGAATCCATTGGCCCAGGGAGACGCAGTCAAGACTGTACCTTGTGTCGTGGAAGCCTTCTCGGAAGCAGTGGATGTGCTAGAGATTAAGAGGGAAGAGAGAGTAGGATGGATATTGAAATAACCGGCGGTGAAGAGCCAGCGAGCTCCCGTAAATGCAGGGGATTCAGACAAGAGGCGCAATATGCTCGTAACTGCGGGAAATTCGGTGGATGTGTCGGGTTTCAGAAGAGGAGTAAATTGGGCCACGGGGTAGACGAAAGTTTGGCTTGAAGATGATGAGGGAAAGGCTGGTTTGTTGTCGGACGCTTGGATGAGAGGCCTCAGCACATTTGAGGCGTATGCGATGAAATCTTCGGGGCTGTCTAAAGGTGAAGGAGCGCCGTTGGAGGTAGGCCAGTCCAGAAGGTACCCGGAGTGATTGTGAGGATCTGGCAAGACCTGGAAACTCAAGTTGCAGACCGCATGATGAATACGAGCATAGTAATCTGTCAACGACTTGGAGCCGAAGACGTGGTATCGGTCCAAACGGTTTGTGAAGTAGTCCTGAGACAGATTTGCGCTACGTCGGTCATCAATACCAACGATCTCCTTCCATACTTCGAAAGGCACTTACCCCGAAATGATGATCTCATCATCAATGCCATACAGCTTCATATGCTGCAATCCCCAGCCCTCGTTGATACGTTTTGGGATCCATTTCTTTCTCAGCCCGGTCAAATTAGGAGTATGAAACATGCGAATGTCCACTCGTTCCGATCCATATTCTGATACCAGCGAACAAAGCAGCGAAGCGCACGACGGATTGGGGGTTTCGCGGGTGCCACGCAGAGCGTCTGTAAGAATAGACACTTTGAGGTCTGGGTTGTCGCGCAAGGCATGGGATATCGTCTCGATGAGCTCGTACTCGGTCTTGCCGATGTAAAGCGTGGAAAGGTAGATGCGACGCTTGGCGTTCCGGATTTTGTTCTACAGAGCCACAAGTCAGTTTCCTGTTTGTAGCTATATATATTCGCTCAGATAGAAGTGTACCTTTAGCGCCAAATAAAAATTGGCCGGCGAATCCAGAATTGTAATCTGAGAAGCTGGAATCTCGAATCGGGGTGCGATGCGATCCAGCTCAACGGTGATTCCCCCGAGCGGCGAAGGCGCAGACGCAGCAGTGGCATTGGCATTGGCACCAGTCTGCGCAGAAAATCGGCGATCGCATAATTTCCTGCGCACAACTGCGCGACGAGCAGCGCAGCGAAGTGCCTGGCCTCCAACGCGACCGAACATGGTTGGATGCACTGAGAGAAGCATTTCTGAATCGGGAAAGTAGTGAAACTGGGTGCAAACACTGCAAACACACCGACTTCAGACTTCACCTTCCACACGCTCTGCCCTGACCTCATCCTCGCCCATTGCACCGCAAAGATGTCGACTATTTCGCGGACGCTGCGCAATCTGCGCCGAATTGGCCTCAAGGTTTGTAACTCACCTAATTCGGACCGCGATGAGCCGGGTTGCTGACACGATTTTGCAGGATTTTGGTCACCAGATGCAGGTACGATTCTCGCCGCGGATACAGGAGATGGGTCGCATTGAGGGCTTTAGTGACTAACTTCACGGTCTTCTTTGTTCTCTTTTTCAGAACATCGGTATGTTGTGTATTCACCCGATTGGCAATGTGTGAGAAACTGACCCGGGGCCACTATAGGTGATACCAAGGCCGGAACCCTGATCGGAGTCGATCGCTTCGGCAACAAGTACTACGAAAACATGGAGGAAGAGCTGCCTCGTAAGGCATCCCCTCCAATGGAATGGATATTACAGATATTACACCGAAATGGGAATACTAAGAGTCTTTTCTGTCTAGTTCGGACACGATGGGTCGACTACAAGACCAACTGGCCCGAGTTCCAGCCCGACCAGATTGAGCCTGGCTGGTAAGTGTCTCGCTGCCTATTAGGAATGGCAGACAAGGGGACTAGCTTTGATGTTGATGTTCGAATGATAGGCACGCCTGGATCTCCTACATGGTCGATACTCCTCCGACCGCCGACAAGCTCCTCCAGCCCGGTCAGCGTACCTGGGAGATCCCCGAGCACCGCCCCAACCTCACCTTCAGCCGTGGCGCCTTCAAGACCTACTCCACGTATGTGCAAGACAATCGCGTTTATCCTCTCCGGATTATTCCGTTGGCTAACTCCTCGTCACAGCACCCGCCCTAAGATCGACGCCTGGGCTCCCGTCGCTGCCCCGCGGTAAACCAGTTGGCTTTTGCTACTGGCAAAATGAATCCAACTTATGCAACTTGACTTGATTTGTTTTCGTTTCCTTTTTCTCTCAATCTCGAGCTGCCCTAGTCAGGTTGCTTCGAACAATGTACATAAAGTTGTGCTACTAGTGCCTCTATGAGAACTTTCAGTTCAGAAACTCAAAACCCCTTCCATTTCCGTATACTTTATTCTCTAGACATAAGAATTCTGAACATGCTGGCGACCCTCGGACGGCAGGTGGTGAAATGGTATCTCAAGCGAGGGAAGACGAAAGGGTAGAGCACGCGAGCGCGATCAGAAAAGAGGAAACCAAAGTAAAGTATCTACAAGAAGATGATAAAATCGAATCCTATTTTTCTGCCCTTTAGATTTTCAAAGAACATACAACCCGGATCCAATGTTGGACCAGTGCCGGATGGGCCGGCGGTCCTCCAGCTCAATGCACCACCACAGAACATCCTTCAGCTTATCGATCTGATCACCCGCCTCGTATGCTCGTGATAAGGCGTACCAGGCCTCCGAATTGTCCCACGAGCTGCCAAGCTTGGTCAGCGACGAGAGCAAGCCGTATGCTCGATCCCGGGCTGCCAGGCGGTGCAGGTGCTTGGGGTCAACATCATGCGGCGACGAGGAGGCCTCGGCCGTGGGAGGCGTCTCAACATCAGGCCCCTTCAACTCATCAATTGAAATAGCATTTGCCACCTTCGGCTTGGGGAGATTAGACAATAACGACAGTCGTGATACATTGAGATCAACATCGGCATTTGAGGCCTCCAGCGGTAGCTTCTGGTCCCAGACATCCAAAAGCAGATTCGCCAGCGCAATCGTTGCTGTCGGATGGTCGGGGCAGCGAAGAAGGGCATCCTCAAAGTGCTTCATGGCCTGATGGGGCTTCGACTGACTCTGTGCCAACAACCCTTGTTCTGCGTAGACATCAGCCCACAACTCTTCGGAGCTCTTGGCATTGTCCCAGCCGCGCTTGCTGAAAGCCCGAGCCGAGGACTCGAAAGATGCAATCAGAGTTTCCACGCGTGAGGTTTGCTTCCAGGCCTCTTGGCATGCCTCTCGGGCATCGTCAAACAAGGATGCTCGGCGGTACAGACCAGCGATAATGAGCCAGATTTTGACAAGCAGGCCAAGAGCGTGCTTCTGCGACTGGGCATATGAGAACTTCGTAGTGGCAAGCGTGGGAGAGTCAAAGCGGTGCGGGGGTGGAAGCCGAGTGTCCTGCACGGGCGGGTTGTGTTCATGGCCAGCTGGAGGTGGTTGTTGTCTATGATTGATATTGTGTGCGATCGGCTGCAAGGGCTGCCTGGCACTAGCCGGATGAGACGCTGATTTTGGCGATGAGTTCTCAGAAACCGCAATGCCTACCGCCTCCGGGGACTCTGTCCCGTTCGGCAGCGGTGGCTCCTGGACACGAGGTCTCTCGTTCCTATGGAAGCTGCTGCTACGCTTCTTCAATCTCTTGGAGTCAGACCTTGCCAGTGACGATGGACTTTGATGGCCTTGCCGGTCTTCATCAGTAATCTGGATGGCGGGCGCTTCGGCTCCCCCATTGGTGCCATTTGGAAGAGGCGGCACCGCTGGGATGGCTGCGCCAGAGCCCATTGAGGGGTCGGCCCGACGATCTGGGAGATGAGAGGCTCTGTGGCGGCTGAATATGCTGCCGCGGAAGCTGCGCGCTGTGCCAGCGGAGCTCTTAGGCGGTACTAAATGCTCGGTTTTTGGCTTAGTTCCCTCACTGTCAAGATTGAGATCACTAAACAGGGTGGCGAAAAGGCTCAGCAATTGCCCACTTTGGTTGACAGCAGCCTCGGGGCCCTCCATCACTTCAACGAACGCAAGTTGTGTGATGCGAGTTTGCAGGATGCGCTCCTTCTCGCGACCCTGCAATCGGCTTACGAGTGATCGCTTCGAGCTAGATTCCCGTTCCTTGGAGTGCGAGGAGTGCCTGGATGACCGTCGCTCGGATCGTTTATCGAGATGGCTCTTGCCAAACACTTCTGAGGGGAATTGTTCGAACGCGGCTTCGCAAGAGCGTTCGGCAATATCAAACTCATTCTTCGCGCTGAGTAGTAGAGCGAGCAGGTGCCACATTGGGACGAGATCCCGCTCTCTAGAAAGATCTTCAGACGTATCAGAGCAACCATGAGAAGTCAATGCAGACTTGACATAATCAATCGCAGTATCGAGATCACGGTTTTCCGCAAGAACAAGTGACAATGTATAGAGTGTTGAGTAGCTCATTTGTTTGCCCAGTGAAGGCGATGCGCTCTTCAGCAAATAATCCACGGCCTCGCCGCGAATTTCATCGCGCGCTTCATTTTGAGGAGTAAAGCTTGCCCAAGTAGCAAGTCCAACTCCAACTGCCCGGTAAGCAGTGGCTAGAACAGCTGGGGAGATCTCCGATGTGTGGGTAGAGCCCGGACCTTGCGTAAGTAGCAGCTTGCCATTGGCTTTTCCATCTGGCATGCTTGCTCCCTGCTTGTCAAGGTGGGTTCTGATCAGTTCGGTCAAGTTCTTGGCCTTTTCCGCCTCGTCGAAGGAACCGAGGCAGCTCAACAGAGTCACACCCTCGGAGAGAGTTTGCAAGAATGTTTCATCCTTCTCCAGTTCACCGTATTCGGCTCCCTTCTCGGCTCTCTCCTTGGCACCGGTGACAATCTCGATATATGAATCGAGGGCCTGAAAGGCAAGGTCAAAGTCCGCTAAAGCGCTATGAACATGAAACAGACGCCGCAAAATCAGGTGGGAGTGATATGTTTTGGTAGCAGCGCGATATAGGATCTTTGGTTTTGAACTTGGTTAGCACAGGCCACTCGAATGGCACACTTTGATCGCACTTACATCCAGGACGTTGCGCCCCACGGCGTTCTGTCCGCCTTCGCCCAGATCTTGATCCTGCCAGTGTGGTCCGCAGAGGACCTCCCAGTTGCTGACGACTTGTTCCACCCACTCTTCGACATCAGAGTTGTTGGAGCTTGCAGTCGGAAATTTGACCTCCCTCAGAAAATTGCCTTCGCAGATCGACTCTACACGACGCAATTCACTGGCCAATTGAGGCCGTTCGGGGCCATCATTAGGAGGCGTGTACACAAGTCCATCCTGAAGCACGGTCGTGAGAAACCCATAATATGCCTTCCATATGGCGGTGCGAGAGAGAGTTGTGGAGGCGTCCAAGTGGGAGGGTTTGGGGGCAGCCAACCCTTGCTTCACCGCGGGGAGAGCAGCCCAAAGCCGAAACAGCTTAAGTGCAATCTCCACATGTCTGGGGTCGGAGTATGGGGAGCTGTTTCGCGCCTCCTCGCTGGCCATTATAGCACCTTTGCATAGTAAAGTCTCGGTCCAGCTGAGGAATTGAGCATTGTTTGACCCCAATTTCCCACTGTTCAGCCAAGGCATCAGCGAAGCAAACGTTTCTAGAGTCTCATCTATTCCAGTGACTGTAGCTTGTGCAACTCCTGTAGTATGATCAGCGAACAAATCCCCGCAGTATCTGAGCGGTGCCAAATATACCCTTGATGTAGCATCCTTTGACTAGGCAGACCTCCGTCCAGGCTGACGGAACCTGTCCCCCGGCAGCCATTTCATCCACTGTTGCTGCGAAGTCCTTCGGCAGACGTCCTGCAGCTAGTGCTGGCTCGCTCAAGGCCCAATGGATCCATCCCAGACAAACTTGTGCCTGGACGATCTCTTCCGGAGTTCCGTCATTGTTCTCGATGGTGGTCAACAGTGCGGGGATGAGATCGGGGAGATTGGGTGTCGACGGCGCTGATGCAGATTGGGCGGACGTCTTCTGTTGGAGATAGGCTACGACTCGCGATTCGGCTGTTGCGGTCTGAATAACACCTTTGGATTGCAAGGATGTCCGTTAGCGCGATCTTGGAACACGGCACGGTAATTGTGCGCGCTTACAAGTGCGGTGCGGTGCATGCTTCGTCACTTTTCGGATCAATTCAGGTACTTCATCCCATTTGCCTTGGGCCCGCGCCTGGTCCAAAGACGCGATGTATCGCTGTCCCTTCTCAGCGTTGCCTCCCTAGACCGCACATGTTAGTTGTTGCTAGTCCTCGTTGATCAAGCGCGCAGTAGCGGTAAACAATGTCAACGCGGAAACGCAAATCGCAAAGAGACCTACCGCCATGGTTTCTGGAGGGTTGCAGAGGATGCGCGGAGAGAGATGGAAGGAGGACAGTGAGGCATGCGCAGTCCAGCGCAGCTCGCCAGGCCCCGAGATGATCGACTAGGGGTGGAGAGAAGGGCTGCGTATCGCCGTGACCATACTTTCGTAATTTACCGAGGCTTCATGTGGCCCGAGCTCGTTCCCCAATCGAAAAAAAAAAGTTACCGATAACTTAGTTGGAAGGCTTAAGCCCTTTCCTGCTTCTACAACGATCTTCTTCCCCGCTGAGTGCCCTGTGTCAATTGCGCTCGCCGAGGCTCTTGGGTCTTCCTCGCCGCGTGCTTATCGCTATGGCCTCCACCACTCTGCACGCCGTCACGCATCGCTTGACAACCACCCCAGTCGACCAACTGCCCTCGATTGCTGCATTCCTCGCGGCCTCGCTGAGTGATTGCGCCGAGCTCCTTTCGGCACCACAAACCCAAAAACCGGGCAAGGGGGAGTCCGACCATGCGGTCCAAATTCACAAACTAAGGACTCGTCTGGCCAGTCTGCTGCAGGACCGCAGCGTTGAGGGACGCTGGACTGCGGTGGTTCTCGTCAAGGCCGCCGTCGAAGCAGGGCAATGGGAGATTCTGCGCGGCTACGAGCCGATCGTGCGCGGTCTGATTGGCATTCTGGCGGTATGACGCTCTTCCCCTGCGTACTACAGCTAGTAGTAATCTCTTGTCGGCTCAATTGGCTCACTTCCGTGGCTTGATCTAGAAACCCGATCCGGTATCCACCCGAAAGATGTGTATTATCACCTTGACTCGCATTTTCCACCTCACATACCAGTACCCAACGTTGGTTCGCGAAATTACCACTCCGCATCTGCCTGGGTTTGTGACCGCGGCCCTGAACCTGGTCTCGACGTCGGCGAAACTCCCTTCTGGCACCACACGGGAGCCAAAGCCAAACACGCCTTTCATGGAAATTGTCCTTCATGCCATCCTTGAATTGATTCCTCGTCACCCCACAATTTTCCGTCCTTTCGGAACCCAGCTTCGGTCTCTGCTTGGGCATATTCTTAGCCCATCTTCGCAGCTGTATTTCCCCAAGGGGGCCCTGGATGTCGCGGAGCAGCTTTTCGCATCTCTGTACCGATGCGCGCCAAAGGACAAGTCTGGTGCGGGTTGGACGGACGAATGCAAGTCAACTATTTTGTCTGCCCACAGAGCCGCCGACCATGTCTTCCGGGCTATTGTAGAGCAATGGGAATCGGTCGATCCGACTCTGGTTCACGCAAAGCAGAACTACAGCAAAGAATTGGCGGACCCGAGCGCTGATGCTCTAGGATTCTCGGGTTGGACTGGAATCCATGCCGGAACCGACAGGCTGGTAACACTTCTGCGCATCCTCTCTGAAATTGTTTGCATGCCCTCGGCTGCCACAGTCGCCATCCCTCTCGGCTCCATTCTCGACTTGACATCTCGGCTTACCTCTGTGACTATCCCGCCGAATGGTGAAGCTTCACAAAATGGTGTTCAGTTCAATCCTCAAATTAGCAGAGACGAGCGGGAGCTACTGTGGGCTGAGCTCCCTCGCATCCACATTGCCTGCATGGACTTGCTTGCCGGTGTTGCCGGTGTGCTAGAGACTAGCACAGCTCCAATCTCGCAAACCATTCTGGATCAAGCTACCTGGGTCTTTAAAAATGAGAATTTCTGCAGAGAGGTCCGCTCCGCTTCTTATGACTTGCTTTCCACTGTGTTGGAAGTGACTGGGCCTGCAATGACCAAGCAAAGTGTTTCCTCCATTGCAAATGTTCTTCGGGTCTGCTGCCACGATTTACTTCCTCAATTTGAAGACTCTGGTGCGCCAGGCAAGTCGCAGACCGATCCCAAATCGAAGTCGAAGGGTGGTCAAGGCACAGCAAATGCAGACTCATTTTTGGACCCTGAGCTTCGCAAAAAGCAGCAATTGAAGGCCGGCCCTCAGTTCCCTCAGCTTCAGCAAGCTGCCTCAGGGTTCCTGCAGTGTGCCTTGGCGTACATTGCGCCTGAACTCATGGCGCCTTCTGTTCGCGCGGAAATTGATCGAACCATCATCCTCACTTCGAACAAGGATGCCATGCTGGCTAGTGTCCTGAATCCCATTCCGGCTGCCAAGGGCCGTGGTGCTGGCTCCAGCCTCATGCCGTTCCTGGTCCGGAGCTACTCCGATCAAATGGAGGTCGAGGCTCTAGTTCGTCCCAGAATGCCTGTCCTGATGACCACGCCAGAGCTTGATGCCTATGCCGAAATGGAAGAGGAAGAGGCCGATGAGATGGCCGATGAGCCTATCAACGATCCTTCCCAACCAGCTCGCTTTTTGCAGCCGGCTGCCACTGCTGTTGAGGCCCAGAAGGCCGAGCCTTCCGCGGCTCCGGTGGCCCCGCTGCACAAGCGAACGTACTTCGAGGAGACTAGTGCCGAATCGCATACTTCTCCGGCATCAGAGCAGCAGGCTGTGCAGGTCAAGAAAGCCCGAGTCGAAGAGAGTGTTCAAGCACCTGCCTCTATCCCGGCCTATGAACCCACCAAGGTTGAAGCCTCGATGGTCCCCAAGCAAGTCCCAGCTGTTTCTCAGGTGGCATCAACCCCAGCAACCTCGCAACTTGCCGCGGGAGCACCTTTGCCCGTTGATGACAGTGACGACGAGTTGCCCACCTTGAACATTGATCCTGACACTGATGACGAGGATGACGAGGATGAGGATGTTGCAATGGAAGGATGATTCTCACACACCACTTACATAAAAATTAGCCGATAGACTTTTGTCTGTGAACGGTATATAATGTGAGGACTTGATTCAAAAGTATACCCGAAATTCAAAAATAAATACAGTCTATCATGTTTAGATGACCCGTATGCCACTCCCCCAATATGTCCCATCGCTCCAGTAGCGGAACCATGGCTTGTCCCAGCACCACCACCCTTTATCATATGCAAGCCCCAAACCACGAAGCGGGCTGATGGGCACAGGCTCCATCAACCACAATCCGCCTCGCGCGAAGTCATCCGCAATGAAGCCCCCCGAATAAAGCAGCCAGGAGAAAACAAAAAAAGCATTCGCAGACCGGCGAAGCCAGCGCGGGGTATCTGCAAGTGGCAGTCTAGGAAAGATAACAGTCTTGAAGATGTTCTCCAGAGTGATCGCGAGGCCTTGGAGGGAAAAGAACAAGAATGGACCGGACAAGGGATGAGTGTTTGCAAACTGCGTGTAGCTACCACAAGCGTGGATGAATCCGCTGACCGAAAATGCAACCAGTACATGAGTGACCCGCTTGACTCGCGAATCGGCCGACCACTTAGTTGGAAGCAGTGACAGAATCCAGCGCGCAGTCGCGGTGAAGCCATGACGAAAGAGCTGGTGCCACCATCGACCCCAGCATCCGGCTAACCCGTGATCGAGGACGGAGGAGATGAAAGGTCCAAAGCTGTCAGCGTATAGCCAAGATGCATCGAGTGGAGCACCTGTCAGCTTCCGAGCGGCTTTGGGGAAAGCCATGGATAGCCCGAGAAAGCAGATAGGATTAAGCGAGGTGACAAATTGGAGTGCAATATAAACGCCCATAGCGCTGATGAGACAATGATAGAAACGTATGAGTAGTGGATAAGCAGCAAAGTCGGAAAACGAGAAAGGAGGTGATATCTCGGGTGTCATGAATCCCCGGAAGTATGGATCCCGCATCATGAGAACTTTGAGACAGTCGAGTAACAGGTATCCCTGAAGGAACGTCCAGAAAGCAGCTCGAAGACGTTGTTTTGAGGTCGTGTATGTTGCATCGTCATGCGCGCGGAACTTCTGGGTGACAAAACCTGCGTGCAATTGCTTATGAACGGATCGAGGAAGAGGGCCAAAGTGTGGAGCACGCCAGTTCCATTCAGGCCCCCGAAGATTGAAGAGAAGCCCGGCACACCATTCAAACCGGTGTGTCAGTTTTTGAGGATAGGCCTGCCAGTGGAACTTTTCAAATTCATGGTTATCGGCGCTCGCCGGCGAAGTGGCGCTTCCGTTCGATTGGGAGGACACTGCGGTGTTTGAATCGGCCGAATTGGAGTTGCTATCGAAAGACAGACTTTGCAGGGCGCCTTGGTCCCCCTTGTTAGAGGCTATCGACTCACCAGCCGTAGGTCCTTGTTCAATGCGTCGAAAGTCATTCTCGATGTCCAAAAACACAAACAGCGCCATACTCCACAGGAGCCACCATGCCGTCATCAGGCCAAGCATGTACCCATTTCCACCCAACAGCGCTCGCCGGCGACTAAGCACTTCAACCGCAATTCCCACACTGAGGGCAAAGATTCCAGGGCGGACATATCGAGTCGCTCCGCGGCGCGGTAATACCAAGCCAATCAGGGGCAGTAGGTTGAAGATCACAATATGGTAGAGGAAGACTGGCTTGTAGATGCCCTGCTCCAGCAGGATATCTAGTTGCTTGCTGTGGCTTTGCACAAGGTCCTTGTAAGAGCCTAGGCCAGGATCAGCCATAGGAATGGGTCGAGCGGCACTAACTCGGCCCCTCGGGAGCTTGTGTGTCTGGAGTTGCGCTAAGGAATGGTGGGGGGTTTATGCCGATAGCGGGGTGGTTCAGGGAATCACTCTCCTCAGAATTGGCATCAATTGACCAAACGGGAAAATTCCAGACAGATTTTGGAGTGATACTACCGGAAACTTGAAATGACTGTGGTGTTTGAGAAAAACGAAGCACAGCTTCCAAGGAAGTCCCGTGTTACTGACTGTGTCACGTGATAATATGGTTGGGCTTCAAATCGGTTGGATGCGAGTGACATGGAAGAAGCAGCATTATAGAGTACAGCAGTATTAGACTTTCTGTGTCATATTTGAATTCAGAGTAAAGATCCGAACGTTTATTGCCTGAGCATGCGTCATATCATCCAAACTCCCGTCAATTTATTGACGAAAGTTGGAGGCAATATATTCCCCAGTGGTCCATACGTCATGTCACTACATCCTCCGCGCTTGAGCACAATCGGGGCCTTGCGAAGATACCCCTGGATTGGAGAATGAAGGAAACATCTCACTGAAATAGCAACTTTGAATCTCCCATATTGGATCTATAGTATGATCTTCTCAAGTCTCAACTCGCAGGACTTTGTTGGTCATTATCACGTGATAGCGTGTTTCGACGCGCCGCGTGCTGCGTGGCGACTTTACCTTATTAGGACTAGCGTGTGCCGTCATCCGGGGTCTTTGACCTTTTGGTCGTTTCAAGAGTCGCGAGGGTCCGCGTTTGGTGTCAAGTGGTCGGTCAGCTATCACGGCAAGGTCACAACAGGCATTGATTCCCCTCGTCCGCGAACACTCGAATTCTATTTTTCTTTCTTGCTCCTTCTCCGTGCCTGTTCATAACCAAATCGGCGCAAAAGATCAAGCACTATGTCCCCAAATCCTGGAAAGCGCAATGCCGACGAGGCTAATTTGGGCGGCGCAGTCAGCCACTATGAAAGCAGCATGGCTTCTCGTCTCACCAAGATGATTCGAAGCGGCGTGACAGACCTGCCAGCTGCACCAGCCGAACCAAACCTGACTACCTGGCAGAGATTTGGTCAAAATACCCAGTACATGCCACTGTCTCAGGTTGCTGGCGCAGACGAGGACGATGCTCAGGCCGAGGATGTCGTCCAGGGAAGCCAAGATGCGGATGAGTCGTCAGTCTCCAGTGCGATGCTCTACGGTTTGTTTCATTACCTTCAATTTGAACTGTTGGTTCTGGACGAAAGCACCTGACTCGCTATATTAGGAAGAATTGAGGGCAAAATTGTGGGAGTTCGCTACTACAGAGGCTTCGCTAACCCTGGCGAGCATGTTGTTCTGAAAAGAGAGCCTACAAATCAATACGACCGCAATGCGATTCGTGTCGATAACGTCATGGGTGCGCAAATTGGGCACATTCCACGAAACCTGGCTATGAAACTGGCTTCTTACATGGTGTGTTACTCCGAGCAACCAAGCCAGAGATGACTTCTAACGAAATAACCTTTAGGACTCCCACGATCTGTCCGTGGAAGGTGTTCTTACGGGCAGGATTGGAGCGTTTGACTGCCCGGTACAACTCAGGCTCTATGGCACGAGCGACCCCTCTTTGAAAGATAACCTGAAGAAGCGGATGCAACAAGACAAGCTACCCGTGAAAGAGTTCATTGAAGCCGAGCGTGAGCAGAAGCGGCAAGAGAAACAGCGCGAGCAGGAACGAAAGCAAGCCGAGAAGAACGCTCGCGCAATGGCTCTTGGAAAAGCTGCCCAGCAATGGCAGCAAAATGAGGATTCCACATATGCCAACCTATCATCTGCGACTGGGCTTGGCGAAAGCGAGAGTTTGGAGGAGCTCCTTTCACAAAGCAGCTTTTTCAATCCCCGGGAAATCGGCAAAGTTGTCGAGACCTTTGGGCAAAAGGAAGCCGACTTGGAGAAGATGCCCATTGCTCCCTTCCCGGCAGGCCTATCTACGCAGCTACTACCATACCAGAGACAGGGTCTCGCGTGGATGATTAATCGAGAATCACCTTCCCTTCCAGCCCCGGGCTCCGATGCCATTGTCCAGTTGTGGAAGCGCGACGGAGCTAAATTTACCAACATCGCAACCAATTATTCTCAGGCCACCGAGCCGCCGCTTGCGAGTGGTGGTATTCTTGCAGATGACATGGGTCTGGGCAAGACCATCCAGATCATAGCTTTGATCATGGCCAACAGCACCCCTCGAACCCCGGAATCTAGCAAGACAACCCTCATTCTTGCCCCGGTTGGTGTGATGAGCAACTGGAGAAATCAAATTCAAGATCACACCCACAGCGAATCTGCCCCGCGAGTCTTAATCTATCATGGCTCTGGCAAAAAGGAAAAGGCAAACCTGGCAGACTACGATGTGGTGATCTCTAGTTATGGTGCTCTGGCTATGGAATTCAAAAAAGATGCGAAGGAGCCGCCTGCTACTGGGATTTTCTCTGTCCACTGGCGTCGGGTGGTTCTTGATGAGGGACATACCATTCGTAACCCTCTCTCCAAAGGCGCTCTTGCGGCCAGTGCCTTGCGAGCCGATTCTCGCTGGGCTCTGACCGGGACGCCCATCATTAACAGCCTCAAGGATCTTTATTCCCAGGTCCGGTTCCTGCACATGTCTGGTGGCCTGGAGGACGTGAGCGTGTTCAATAGCGTCTTGATTCGCCCGCTGACAAATGGCGACCCAGAGGCTCGCTTGCTTTTTGAGGCGCTCATGGGAACTATTTGTCTGCGGCGAAGAAAGGATATGAGCTTTATCAACTTGCGCCTACCCGAAATGACCTCACGAGTTCTTCACGTCAAATTCCATCCCCATGAGCTGGAGAAGTACAACGCACTCCAGTAAGTTTTCATCTACCGGATTTCACTTCGTGCGTGTTGCTAACATTACCTAGAAATGAGGCGAAAGGAGCCCTCATCAATCTCAAGGATAAGGAAGGCAGCTACTCTACTCTGTTGGAAGTCATTCTACGCCTTCGCCAAGTCTGCAACCACTGGGCTCTTTGCAAGAATCGCATTGTTCGGCTCATGGGAGACCTCGAGAAACACAAAGTTGTGCCTCTCACCCCCGAGAATATGAAAGCGCTGCAGGACATGCTGCAGATTCAAATCGAGAGCCAGGAAGCTTGTGCCATCTGTCTTGACAACCTGGAATTGCCAGTAATCACCGCATGCGCGCACGCCTTCTGCCGTGGCTGTATTGAGCAGGTCATCGAGAGGCAACACAAATGCCCGCTCTGCCGTGCAGAAATCAAAGACAACTCCACCCTCGTTTCCCCCGCCGTGGAGATGGGCGAGGACGCCGAGACAGCTGTCGCCGACCCTGATAAACCAAGTAGCAAGGTCGAGGCGCTTATGAAGGTTCTCACGGCACAGGGCCAAGCGCCCGGAACCAAGACAGTGTTATTCAGCCAATGGACGTCATTCCTCGACCTTATCGAGCCCCATCTGGAGCAGCGTGGTATCAAGTTTGTACGCGTTGATGGCAAGATGCAGTCGGTGAAGCGCGATAATTCCATCAATGCCTTTACCAAGGAGCCTGAGTGCACTGTTCTGCTTGCCAGTCTGAGCGTCTGCAGCGTCGGTCTCAATCTCGTTGCAGCAAACCAAGTCATCCTGGCCGATAGCTGGTGGGCACCTGCTATTGAGGACCAGGCCGTTGATCGAGTCTACCGGCTTGGTCAGAAACGAGAAACCACTGTGTGGCGCCTTGTCATGGAGAACAGCATCGAGGAGCGTGTACTCGATATTCAAGAGCGGAAACGCAAGCTTATGCTTGCTGCATTCCGTGAGACGGCTAAAAAGAAGGCCGAGAGCACTGCTACCCGCATCGCGGACTTGGAGACCCTTCTGAGCTGAGTTTCCTGCTCGCCTTTTTCATCTTTCTTTTCGTGTAGATTTACCCAATTTCGGCTGTTTACCCAATTATTACCCTTCCTGTATGATTAGCTTGAATCAATTGTGTATCAACATTAGCTTTCTGTACATTCCCCCAACTGTTTGTTTGTAAAACGCTGTGCATTCGCAGCACGCCGCAGGAATGTTTAACTCAACCCCGAACATTCCAGCTGATAATGAGACTGCACAAACGAGGCCAACCGCGACAACACCGCAATCTCCAGTTTAAGCTTGACAGTGTAGAAGAAACATTTGAGCACCGTCTGCGTGATGAACAACCCACTAAACTCCAACGTCAACAATGAGATGTCCATCACAATGATGATGAAATTGATCGCCAGCAGTTGGTACATAATATTCGTCCTTCGAGTACTCTGTGTCGGATAAAGGCGCATCAGTTGCGTGGTCCGCACGATAAAGACCGACGAAATGAGAATCTCTTGCACGAAGAACACTGTAAGCTGCACTTTCTCCCACTTATTGAAGAAACTCTGAAAGTGTAGATGGCAGACGTAAACGGCGCCGTACGAGGCTATGATTTGCGGCGTTGACAGGACAATCGCGTCGAAGATGATCATGGTCAAGACAAAGTGGAGCAGCCTTCTGTCAAAAAGAACTAGGTGAAGACGTGAATAAAGCACCAGTGACTGTCCAGTCACCATAATGCACCATCCTGCCGTCGATAGCGTGACGGGAATCCAGATGGGCGCGAGCTGGAAGTATTTGAGAAGCAGTCCGAGCGCGTCGGGGATGACTCCCAGCGACGCGGAGACTAGCAGACTCCAGAAGTACAGGCCGTGGTATTTTTTGAATGTGGAGAAGACCAGGATGATCAATTCGAGCGCGCTGTAAAGCGCACAGGCCAGCAGGCTGGCGATGGAGGCTTGCACGGCGAAGCTGTTGCCCGTGTAGGCTCCGACGATGCCTTGGACCGGGGCTTCGCAAACGACCATTTTGCGCCCATGTTCTTTGATCTCTTGTGATGATCTTCCAGTCGCATGAAGGAAATGAATTGATTGAAGCGAGAAAATCGACATTGAGTTATCGCGGTGACGGCATGTGACTTGCCACCCCGTGGCTCGAGTGTGGAGTGGAAAGTCTAACCTAAAAGCGTTCCTCAAATTCAACTTGCGTCAACTGTTTGTTTCGTGAAGGACTTGCAAAATGTTTAAGATAGATTCGTGAAAGCATTTCTTTCATGGCGAAAATCTAGAGCTAGACATGTAGAAACATAGCAGTCAAGTCCCAGCAAAGCATGTGTCTAGCACGCAGAGTCTAAAAACGGAGTTATCTACAAGTACTCCTTGAGATCCATGACCGTGACGCTCACTCTGTTAGCAGAACCACCCAAAACACCACCGCCATTGACCATCAGATATCTTCCGTTGCCTTCGGAAAGAACCCGCAATGATCGAGTGTAGCTGTGGGCCTCGGGCGACGGGATCTCTGTCCACTCACCCTGGCCCAGGTCCTTGTTGATGAACAAGGTGCTCTCAGTTCCCGAGCTGACAATAATGGTACCGTTCTTGCCGCCGTAGGGAGTCCAGACCACATACGGGGAGGAAGTAGGCTTGGTACCGCTGGAAACAACCAGCTTGTGGTGCTCAACGGAGGCGAAGTCCTCGGGGTTCGAGGACAAGCGGTAGTAGAGCGGGAAGGAGTAGCTGGAGGTGTTGAAGAAGGATCCATACTCGTAGGTGTAGATGTATTGACCGTTCGGCAGCTGTTATTTTGCAAGGGTCAGTTTTGCAAGGGAAAATTTGTTGAATGGAGATCATGGACTCACTTTGGCGACGACGGGCATTCCGGGTCGGTCGGTGTATGTGGGATAGGCGCTGTAATATTGTCAGTATCACAACGGCAGTGCCAGAAGTGGATCACGACATACACGTCGTCAACAACGGGTCCCCAGTGCTTCAGGTCGGTTGAAACCTGGTGCACCAGTTTTTGTCCATGGGTAGTGTTGGCCCGCTGGTCCGAGTAGTAGCAGATCAGCTTGCCGTTGCTGTTTTGAACGTTAGCCAAAATTTCATCAAAACAGCGCTCAATCAACATACTGTGCAAGCAAGTAAGGCTCCCATACGGGAGTCAAGCCGTTGTCAGGCACGGCCTCTCCACCGGCTGCGATATGGCTCAGGAACTCCCAGGTCACGCCATCATCTTGCGACGCATACAGGTCGAGCTGGGTGGTCGACAGATCCGTCGGGATACTGTTGCCTGCAAGCAACAGGGTTCCGGCCTTGAACGAGCCAATGCGCTCGGGAAGGTAATACAAGAATGGCTGGTAGCGCAGGCCAAGATGATTCGCAGTGTCCTGGACCTTGGAGATTTCCGACCAGGTCTTTCCCAAGTCCCTGGAGCGGTAGATGGGGAACCACACGAGTGGTGGACCGGGGGAGTAATTCTCCCATGTCGCGAGGAGATCGCCATTGGGGAGCTGCTCATTGCGAGCGTAGAGTGTTCGGGGAATGTTGTAGTTTGAAGGAGGAGAGAAGACGGTAACGCCTGACAATGGCACCGGCGACTTGGCAGCGATAGTCGCTGCGGCAGCAGCCCCAGCGAGCGTGAGGAGATGGGAAACGGTGAACTTCATGGCCAATTATTGAATATGCCTGGAGTTGAGCGAGAAAGTGGCGATCTACATCACTTAGTCCGTACATGGTACCTGCTTTTATACTTATGATGATGATGATGCTATAGGCCAGGCTCAGAGGTGAATTATGGTTACGAGCATTCCCTGGAGCTCATCCCGCCGGAGTTTGTCCTCGTTCTGGGTTTGCGGGGGAATTTCCATCAATCGCGGGGCTCCGCGGCCGCCAGAACTGGTAGTCTAATCAGAATCCAGGTTAGTGTCTCAAGATCCAGAAGCAGAATACTTATTTCAACCTAGTGTCCATACACGATACGAATCGCACCATCTCGGCTACGTAAACGCCCAGACGACACGCTGGGAACTTCATGGCGGGATGAGATGTTCGGCAATTTTGGCTTGAGCATGATTTATCCGAAGCGATAGGAATCATAATTTACCATGGGTCATTCTATATAGAGTTTTGTCTGGATATTGGCAAAGAAAGTACTTCATCTCGGTGAGGCTAACGAACGAAGACGCCAGACTGATCGCAGGACAGTGATTGCTAGAAAGCTTTGATCAAGCCCAGTCATGATGAATATCTAACCACTGGAATAATTGCTTACGATGCTGCTTTATCAGGTTGATTGAAAAGCATAGGTATAAACTGCCTCTTGCTTAGAAAGTTGAGGTATTCCCAGGGCGTTGAGTGGAGTTCAACTATGGATGACTCCCCGGGCATCCTCCAAGGGAGTATATAAGGTAGCACAAAGACCGTGTCGCATCAGACACTCAATGCTCGTGCGGAGAATAGGTATATACTTTCCTACATAGTACAAAGGAAGATCGGAACAAACCCCACCAGGGCTCGGAGGATTGCCGATCGAATGTAAGAAATCGCACGAAATCCAGAACAAAGTACAGAACCTATTATTACAGTAGATTCTTCACTTCGAGGACGAGACCAAAGATCGTGAAACTTTGCTAGCCAGTAGGCAGGGAAGCCCAGACCGAGATGTGGGCCATTCAAAGCGTAGCACCGCTCCGAGAGTCTTGAGATGGACAAAATGAAGCTTAACTCAAAATAAATGGCACCTAAATGGGCAAAGATACAAGGATCCTTGTTATGGGCGTCGGCTGCTTCAGTACTTCGACGGTATATTACCTCGTACAGCATGGTTGCACTTCAGCTTGTGTCCTGGACCGATATTCCCCTACAAGAGGACGTGATTTTCAAGCTGGCTCATAGCCAGTTCAGCACCAACACACGAACCGACACAAACTTAAAACATTACCACTTCGATCCCGCACACCTTTGTCCAAACACCGGAAGACGGTCTCCCTAAAGCTCAAATGTGCCGTAACATGCGGCGTGTCTTGCCCGAGCTAGCAGATCGCCAGTTCTGTTACACTCGTCTTTGCTGGGATACCGATACAGCTAATCGACATTTCCTCGTTGCTTCTCATGGCTATAGTGGACTATTCCTCTCTGTGGACAGGCACGTGGCTTTACGTTTCGTCCAGTTATCCGGAAGTATATAGCAAACTTGGTCGAGGGACAATTGGACTCGGATACCATGGGAAAAACGGCAGGTCAAAGCCAGGATTTTAGCTCACAGGTCCTGAACTGGAATTGGCAGACGCACTGGTTGAGGAGGATGGCAGGCTCGTGAGAGGAATCACTTGTCCAGACCATGATTTGCTTACATGAAGCACTCTCTCAAGTTCTGTGCCTGACGAGGATTGGGGTGTGGTTGCCAGACTCGCAGGACAGATGTAGGCCATCAAAGACAACAAATTTGGACTTTTATGGAGTATCGATTGCTTTTTATTATTCAAATGCCACTCACTCAACATTACCATCACATGCTCTCAGGCCAAAAATGTGTCTTGTAGAAGATATTTCCTAGGTTGAGACTCGCCTCTTCGACGGTTTCCCTCCATCTTCCGCGGACAAATTGCCACACCATTTCAACCGGTGCAATGTTCTGTTCACAAAAGCCGTTGGCCAGTGTCCTTCATATTACATCAAGAGAAGGACATATGCCAAGTCGACGAATGCCCTTCAGCACCTCGAAAAGCCGCAGCAAAGTCTACCTTTTCCCCGTCCTGACGAGCACAACAACCTGCCAAGAACAAGGGCCATAACGGCAAAACCGCGGTGCCTATTATATTGACCTTTTTTTTCCAAGATCATCTCCTGTTTTTGCCGCACATAACGACCCTTTTTCGCAAATTCGACGAGGGAAGACAACGCTTGCTGAATGGAAATGCCTTAAGTGAACGGGTCTCATGCAAGAGGAGAAGAGCTCCACGCCTGTTCACTTCCGCGATCGCAGCGCTGTCTGTCATTCAGTCAATCTGGCCGTCTGGGGGTCTTTGCTGAATATTTTCGAGATCCCGTTTCAATTGATACACTGTTGACTGGGAAATGTCGTTTTTGTCATCGTCTTTCATCCAAGCAAGCTCAGGTGTTTGGCTGATGAGCAGAAGAAGACACTGGCTAAATCCCATATTTGGCTCGATGGTCTCGGGAGATTCAGCGGAAGCATCTGATGGTATTGATAGCTTGTTGAAGTTGTATAATTCCCTCGAAATTTTTGTGCGGGCAAGAACAACACGGAAGGTAAAATAGCGGTTGAAAAGGCCCGATAGCTCCTGGCTGTAAAGAGATTGGCCAGGTCGTTCTTGTCGTGTAAGAATCAAGGCTTGGAATCCGTTGAGATGCGTTACCCACAAAGGTCGACTCCTGTCCGAGATCTGGGAGTTGTTAGCCTGGCGATTAGAAACCTAATAAAACAAATGGGATATTACATCGGACTAGCAGAGCATGAGGGCAGTTCCCAATATTCTCATCCATCTCCATTTCTCCCCATGTATCGTGATTCAGACGCTCCCTGAGATGACTCAATGCGCGATCGTGGTTGTTCCAGCGCAGGGCGCCGATGTATTGAGTCTGAAAGCCAGAGGGTGTTGGCCGCAATAGCAAGTGTCGCATGGTAAAGGCTTTCAGATTTCAGCGCCATGAGCAGAATTAGATATCGTTAAGGGTTGTAATGGGCATTGCCGAGTAGTGTAGAACTGCTGCATATGATATTCCCAAAGTATGGGATGAGCGCTGGGTCCCATTTTGATCGCCTCCATCTGCTCCATGGAAAGGTGGTCAAGCAGGGGGATAAGGAGTAAATCTCCGGCAATGTCCTGGGAGATCGGGTGTTTCTCGGTAGTGTGTGGTTGCAATGGATCTCTAGGTCGTCAAATACTGTGCTCAGAAATATCCAGTTCCGGTCTGAATAGCTCATTTCCACTATCTGTCGCGCTGGTCTGTCTTTATGGCTAACTTCCTGTCGCGATTTCCCAAGCATCAGTCCCCGCTGCTTCGACCAGACTCCCGCCTATCCATGGCACACTCCACGAGCAATTGACTCCTTGTTCCATGTTAGACAAATTCTATAGGCACAAGGGCTTTTCTTCAGGACGGCACATCGGACGGGCCTCTGGAAATTCATGATTAGAGCTGCCCAGCCCAAAAGAGTCCATTGAACCCAAGTGAACATGACAATATCTCGCACTTAATCCGGCGTGCACGACAAGTCTAGCATCCAGTGCGAGATCCCGTTGCTGTGGCCAGAGGTACACCTTCCAGGATAAGGGAGATAGTCAAAGCCCGAATGGGCCATGAGTGCCATAAGGAGGATTAGCCTGTCCACTTGGCCTAAGTAGGAGTTACAACCCATTTAGCCGTTACTTTAGTACTGTACAGTAAACTTTCTCTGTTGAAACCCGATAGAGCTTCAACTGAAAGAATCTGTCTAGTCAGAGTTTACACTATCATCCAGAACCATGGGCCTGAAGCTATCGAAAAGACGATCTACAAGACATTCAAGACAGATCTCCCGACACAGACTTCAGAACGACCTGGAAAGGAACTTCAGAAAGATGTCTTCAAAGACATCTGGAATGGACTTTTTGAAAGAGATCCGGTTGGAACACATTGAGTCAGACCTTTTCATGGGTCTCTGAATCCAGCCTTTTTAAACAAGCCCCTTGCTTCCTACTACCGGCGTGACCTCTGGGTGGTCATCCGGGAACGTTTCGGAAACCGTTCGGAAAGACGTTCGCCTAGAAGTGATTAAAAGATGATACGAATCTAATACACAGCACCTTCTAAATAATCATATCAATCGAATTTGAGTATGCTACGGTATGGTGTTTCCTGAAACCTAGATCATCACCGGAGTGAGATCTGGTCCTAAAAATCCACGCTCCAGCACCCAAACTCGCACACAAAACAGAACTCGCAATAGGGGGTATCACTCATACAAAAAAAAAAACAAAAACAGAAAAGCGATTGGCGCACAAAGGATCATTATGCAGGTCCATCGAATGAGGAACGAGGGTCCCGCTGATCCCTCATGCACCATCGCTGATATCCATTGCCTCGCTTTGGCTGGATAGGCCGGGATTAGCTGCGGCCTTATCCAGAGAGGCGTCGATGGTCACATTGTTGGACCCAGAGCTATCGCTGAGGTCCATTGGCTCGCTCTGGCCAGAGTCAGGACTAGCCGGTGCCGCGTCTGCCTGCGCTGCGACAGTGGTGTTGGGAGTCGGCGGCATAGGATGATCTCCCACAGGGGACAATGCTGGACCCGGGTGCCCGCAATCAGTGGTGGCCTTGACCGGCGTCGAATTTGTTGAATCATCGTCAATCACAATGACTTCATTGCCAGCAGTTACCACAAATGCCGCTCGAGCCTCCCCGCTGCTAGCTTGTCGCAATGAAGACGAGCTCGGCGTGTACGTCGAGGCAGGCGCGGGTTGCTCGGGCGAGGTCGCTGGCAGGAATGACGATGAGCTCGGCTGATAGGGACGGAGCTGGGATTGTTCAGGCGCAACGCCTTGGGGCTGGACAAATGGGGGGCTGCCCACAAAGATCCGGGTGCGCAGACGGTTGCCCAGATCCTGGAAAGAAGAAAAGACTTGCTGCAACAAGGCCTCTTGTCCGCCGCTGCCGTGATTCTCCCGCAGCACTTGGTGTACCGCCCGCACCACTCGGCCGGATGTTGTGAGGAAAGTACGTCGCTTTGCCCACCGGTTCAACAGCACAGAGAAGTGGCTGCCGTAGTAAGACCAGTAAGTATCATGCACCCACATGTCATAGTGCTGCCGGGTGAGTGGCGGTCCGAATGGGGTCACTGGCCCTCTGAATGGGGTGAATAGCTGTGCGAATGGGGTCACTGGCTGTGCGACTGCGGTCACTGGCTGTGCGATTGCGGTCGCCTGCAATAATTGTTGCTTCTCTTGCTGCATCCTTTGCCACTGCAAGGCGTGATGTTGAGCTGCCTGTTGTTGACGCGCTTTCTCTGCATCATCCCGTCTTTTGAGCTCGGCATGGTAACCTAGTGGATCCGCCCGTTTGAGGCGCTCCATCTTGAGCTCGTCTTCGACCTGGCGGCTTTCTTCCGCGGTGAGAATGTCGTTCTCGTTGTCTTGGATGTGAGACAGAGTCGCCTTTAGAACGATCTCGTTGTATTCTCCGTTGAGAATTTGATCGAGAACCTGAGGATCCCGCCCAAGAGCGGCATACTGTTCATCCTTCTCCACATCTTTCACGTGTGTGAGGTAAGATGAATAATTCCGTGAGCTCTCGCGAACAACTGTCTTTTTATCCACCACACGAACGGCAAGTTGTCTCTTGAAGACCGCGTTGTTGTAGATCAGTTCTTCAAAAGTCCCACCAGCAAGGAAGCGATAGACGAAGACCGGCTTCTTTTGACCAAGACGGTATGCACGCCCGACGGCCTGTTCCTCCCACATGGGGTTAAACAGGAAATCGAAGATGACCACACGGTTGGCCCCGTACATGTTAAGTCCCACACCGCCAGCTCGAGTTGAGATCAAGAGGATGCTTTCACCTCCGGGAGCATTGAACCGCTTTGTCATATCTTGACGATCAGGTCCGGGAGTGCTGCCATCGATACGAAGGTATTGTCGTCCACGTTGCTGCAGCATGACTCTGAGGTAGCTCATGGTTGGAATGCTCTGAGTGAAGATTAATACTTTGTCTCCGGCCTGCAGTGACAGATCGAGAATTTGGTCAAGCAAAATAGCACGATTGGACAGGGCGATGTCTTGCAGATTTGAATACTTGCTGAAAAGCATGTCCATGCGGGAAACCAGGTCGCTGGGAAGCCCCACGTCCTGCATTGACTTTGGCAAAAGCGAGCCTCCTTCAAACTGTCTTTCCCTATCCTCCTGCTGTCTCAACCGATCGGCGAGCTTCTCCCTGAATGGGAAAGGGTGATTGCAGCACAGTTGCATGATTGCCAACCATGACCAAAGCCTCAGGGGTGCATCCGAACCTGTCGACCGAGCACAGTCCACAAAAGCATCGTAGGCGTTTCTCTGCAGTTCGGTCAAAGGTACCGTGAGGACGAACTCGGTTTTTGGCGGTAGATCAGCAGCGAGCACGGAGGTATCCGCTCTCAGGACCTTAGGGGCCAGGATTCCGTTCAGAAGCTGCAAGGCTCTCAAGCTCTCTCTCTGCTCCGACCTCGAACTATCAATGTAGGAGCCAGCCTGAATCGGATCCATGAATTTTTTCTTGAACGTAACTGGATCTTCCAGGTAGCCAGGCGCGACCCATTCAACCATTTGGTAGTACTCGAAGAGCTGATTCGACAGCGGTGAGCCGGTGAGAGCGATGCGGCTCGTCGACTTGAACCGAGAAGCAACCTGCGAGATGGCGGATTTCTCACTCCTTAGCTTGTGAGCTTCATCTGCAACGATGATATTGGATCCCTCTAGGAGACAGTCTTTGACAAACTTATGCTGCTGCTCATCAAGGTTCGCTCGATTGTTCACGATGAGAATCCGAAGCATCTCATAGCTCATGATGAGAACACCGCCCTCCTTGTCCCATTTTCGGATTGTTTGTAGTCGGTAATGCCTCTCCCTGTGCGCCACCAGTCCACGAGGAGAGATCTCCAAGATAGGCCCAAGGTGGTGATCAAGAGGCGTCCAATAAGCGAATTCGTCTAGCCAATTCTGCACCACAGAAGACGGGCAGAGGAGGAGAGTCTGGGATCTATGAAGCCGTTCAGGAACCTGCGACCGGATTTTCGGGTCCTTTGAGGCAGCAGCAGCCGCAATCGTGACAAGAAGGGAGATACTAAACAAAAGTCAGCCACTGGTCCAAACAAGAGATGTGAAATCTGGGAAACTTACACCTGCATTGACTTGCCCAGTCCCATGACATGGGCAAGCAAACAGCCTTGCTGGTTGTCTGCTTCAATCACCTCTCGCCACATGAATTGAATGCCCTGCAATTGGTGAGGCTTAACGGACTGTCCAATGTGGGGATGCAAGTAAATGACTGGATCTTGCAAAGTCACAGCTTGTCCTTCTGGGTCATCATTGCTGATGCCCTGGCGTTCACGCGACTTCCTAAGTCGTTCCCGCGCTTTGTCCGCCCTTGCTTGCCGCTCTTGTGCAATCCTCTGTTCGTTGCTTATCGACCGGGGTCCAAGCACTTTCGCTGCAGGTTCCCTTTTCCGCTTGCGTAAGTTGATGTCAGCGCCCGCTGATTCAGAGTAGCTACTGTGGCGTTCCGGTTGTCTTGACAGCCAAGCTTTGTACGACGCATGGAGCTTCTTCAGCCGATGAATGAAAGGCATAAACATCGTCATGTCTTCGTCGTCTTCAAGGGCTTCGAGGGCTTCCTGGAGAGCTTCTTTTCCCATGCCCTCGGCAGTCAGCATTTTGCACAGGTGCCAGGATACAAAGTAAGCCCCAAGCCGCATTGCAGCTTTGCTCTCTTCCTCATTTCTGCCCTCCAGATTCCACTTGTTGTTCAGCATGGCTTGCAGCGCCCCTGTGACCTCCTCCATGTAGACGGGGTCAAGGAACTGTTCAAGGTAGGGTCCAAAGAAATCGTGCTCATCCGGTGGCAAACAGGTCAGGTTTTTCGCTAGCAACGAGATACGATCCTTTGAAGACTCGACAACATTCCAGCTCAGATCCCTCACCATGTCAAAGACGTCGATATCGTCCATACTGGGGCTAGGGTCTTCTGGCTTCTCGAGAGATGCTGCCACAGAAGGAGATTTTCTGGCTCGAGGTCGCGAGGCAGGGTAGTCGGTGTCCTCAGAGAGCGGCTCAATGGATGACACGGTACGTCGAGCTCCCACGGCCAGCTGGGTCGAATTGGTCGGGTTGAGTGGAGGGGTCTTCACTTGAAAATTCTCCTCCAACAGTACGGTATCTGGAGGGGAGGTGGTTGGCAAAGTTGGGTTGAGAGGTGGCGTCTCGATCTCCATCGTATCTGCAAAATCCGTGTTCTGTTCTGTCCCCGAAGATGAGCCAAGTCGAAGTACGCCAGAGATGCCGATGTCGCTGGACCCTTGGCTTGTCAAGAGTCGTTGCCTTTTCTTGGCCACAAAACCTTCCTCACTGTCGTCGGACGGAAGATTTGAAAGTGTCATCATTCCAAGAGTGCCAAGAGTGGGCGCCAGGGGAGTTCTCTCAAGTCGACCTGGGATGTCACCCCCAAAGTCTGAGCCAGATTCGGCGGCAGAGGCTTCATCATCAGCAGAATCACCGTCAGGCGCCTCGTCGCTATCTGGAATATCCGACTCAGAGTCCAGAGACACCTCGTCTGCATTGATTGCACGCGACTTCCGAGGCCGAGGAGCTCGTGGCGGTGGAGGAATGAAGGGTGGGCACGTGTCCAACGCGATCGTTTCCAGTTTCCATTGCTCGAGGAGGATCTGGTCCAGCGTGGTGTCCATAATACGGCAAACATCTCGCAGCGAGGCATAGGACTTGTAACCGGCATCGGTAAACGCGTTTTGCTGGGATTCCAGCCGAGAACGACATTTTTTGATGCTTTGCGATGCGTCGGACTTGTAGGCGTCCCCCGTGCGAGCGTCGTGGCCCAGCTGCCAGACCGTATGAGCATTGCGCTGGTGTCGTGGCAGGTGCTTCTCGTTCCATGCTTGTTCGTACTGTGCGAAGTAGTCGGAGAAGAACTTTTCACACTCAGCGCGTGAAAGAGTCGAGGTCGGTTCCGGTTGTTGGTCTTCCACAGAGGACGAATCGGGGAGGTCCTCCAGAAATTCATTCAGATCCTCATCATCGTACTCGGGGTCTTCCTCGGGGAGAAGTTCATCATCACCCCACTTTTTGAGCAGATGATCGAAGAACTCGTGGTCCTTCTGAGTGAGGAAAGCCGACCTGTCTTCATAGAGGAAGGCCTCCGGAGGTGGGTCATTTGAAGTGACCTTGTTGGTACCGGAGTGACCTGGAAGTGTGAGCGGCATTTCTCTATCGTCGCCAGCAAGTTCTGTGCGGTCGTTGCCCATAACTGTGCGCCTCGGTGAGAGACCGGTCGCTCGATTCTCACTCAGAGACTCATCAGTTTGGGGAAATTCATCTCCCAGTCTTCGTCCCTGTGCATCAGTCACCCGGATTGGTGCAATCCGGCGTTTGTCTTTCACGCCTACGCGCGCCGGCGCCATTTCGGGGGCCATGGGCTGGATGCGGGTAGGCAGGTCCACTACAGATGAAGAGTTGACAGATGATGGGACCGGGGAAGCAACTGATGACAGGAGTTGCTCAGTGGAGGATTGTAGGGTGGATGATAAAGGGACGTTTTGCTTGGCCAGATATTTCGGTGATCTAGCTCGCAGCCAAGCAATAGCTCTCAGAACGCTGCTGCGGTGGCCGAGAACTTTGATCCCCATATCATCTTTGAGGACGGTGTTACTGACGTCATGAAGCAAGGCCTCTCCGTTGATTTCATTCTCGCGAAGGGCAGCTTCAAGTGCGGGGAGGTTGGGTCGGGAGGAAGTAGCCGAATCAGACCACGGAGCTTCTTGTGGGTTGCAGAGAAAGGTAACGATCTTCTCTACATCCCAATCAATGGGATCCAAATTTTCAGCCTCCATGGTGACTCCAGGGGGGGGCCTGTGACTCGGTCAGTGGGTCATTCATGTTTCGACACGATAAAACGCGTGTCCACGGTATCTCACCTGGGTGTTGGCCCCCGGAGCGAAGTCCAAAGTGTAGGCCAGTCCTCGAAATAGGGAATCTGAAGTAATATTCTCGATATGTATCGGAATGGATGAAGTGATTGACAAAACGGAGAGGCTCGAGGTTGAAGAGGAGGGGTACGCGTTGAGGGTGTTGACAGAGAGAAGAAGATTGGATTGTTTTGGGCTCTGGCATAAAATTATATTTTGCCTCTTGATCGTGAGGGCGGTGATTATATACATGGGCGGTGTGTAGTTATCGCGTGAGGCGGTGGGAGCGTGAGGTTTAGCGGTGACAGAGGCGGTGACGAATATACTTCCACCAGGAGTTGAGTCTGCTGATAAATCATCGAGCAGCTAGGTGGGGAGAGCTACGATAAAGTCAGGCACACACTGCTGCCCCTCAACGGCATTCTGTTTCTACAAAAGACATGGCCCACTCAATCTATGCCGACTATCCTCCTGTGCTTTCGCCAGTGCAGCAAGAATACCTGGTCACGACAACTAAAGACTGGGCAATTCAAAATGGCTTAGCAGTGCGGCCCGCTCCAAACGCCCTTCCCCAAGGTGCAGACTCCAATCGAGTGTTAGCAACGAACGCTCCAGTCACACTCTTTCCTAGTCCATTCCCGAGGACTTGCTTTGAAGAAGCCCAGGCTCTGCAGACAGTCTACAATAAGCTATATGCGGTGATTACCTGCAATGAGGAATGGTTAGGGAAGGTCATGGAAGAGTAAGAAAACAATCCGCCGAGAATTGGCGTCGCTTGAGCTAAATTCACTCCTTGTGCAGGCTGATTGATGTGGACGACTTTGTTGCAAATCTCTGGAAAACTCATTTGACGGTCCAGAAAGAAGGATACGTGCAGAATTTGTCACTGGGCCTGTACCGGTCTGATTACATGGCTCATGTCACGCCAAACAGTGCTCCCGCATTGAAGCAAGTCGAGTTCAACACTATCTCATCGTCCTTCGGAGGGCTCTCAGCTCTTGTGAGATCATTACACACGGAGCTTCTTACGTCGCCACCGGGGAATCCTATCAGCTACCCACCTCATCCTCTCTTGCAATCCGGCGTGCCACCCATGAACACTTCCGTTGAGACACTTGCAGGAGGTCTGGCATCGGCACACAAGGCTTATGGACCTTCAAAGTCTACACCTGAACTCCCATTGTGTATTGTCTTCATAGTCCAGGACGGAGAACGAAACGTCTTCGACCAGCATGCCCTCTCCAAGCGGCTTACGGGATTCCATAAGATTCCTGTTTTCCGTGTCCCTAGCAGCAGGATTCTTGACCAAACATCAGTGTCTGCCTCCAACCCTTCTCGGCCTTTGATCTACCACCCTCCTCACTCGCCTTCGTCTGCATTCGAAGTGACCACTGTCTACCTCCGAGCTTACTATTCGCCTGATGAATATAAGTCTGGTCGGGACTGGGATGCCCGAGTCCATCTGGAACGCTCTGCTGCGATCAAGTGCCCCAGCGTGCTTAACCAACTGGCTGGTTGCAAAAAGGTCCAACAAGTCTTGGCAGAGCCGACCGGACCTGATCATCTGTCCAGCTTCCTCAAAGGCACTGACCCTGCAGTGATTGCGAGACTGCGGGAGACATTTGCCCCACAATATGATCTTTCGGCCAATGGGCAGGGTCGGGAGCTAGCACTCAACCCGGAGACTGCGATGAAGCATGTCCTCAAGCCCCAGCGAGAAGGAGGAGGCAACAACATTTATAAAGCTGAGATTCCTGGCTTCCTTCGGTCCATCCCAGAGAGCGATTGGAGGGGATGGGTTTTGATGGAGCTTATCAACCCCGCGCCCGATGCCCAAAACATTGCTCTGCGGAATGACGGAGAAGTTCTTCGTGGTAATGTGATCTCTGAGCTCGGTGTCTATGGCACTATCTTGTGGGATAATACGGGCAAGATCCTGCATAACGACCAAGGCGGCTGGTTACTGAGAACCAAAGGAAAGGAAGTGAATGAGGGTGGTGTGGCTGCTGGCTTCTCTAGCCTGGACAGCGTGCTTCTCTTCTAGGATGTAGACCTAATAGAGCAATAAAGTCCATGGAATTTTAGATTGACGTTGCGATTAGTGATCGTGCATTAAGACTGCAGTTGTCATTCGAAGATCATGTGC
Source organism: Penicillium simplicissimum (assembly GCA_024706585.1). NCBI lineage: Eukaryota > Fungi > Ascomycota > Eurotiomycetes > Eurotiales > Aspergillaceae > Penicillium > Penicillium simplicissimum. Next base: position 1,994,316 of record JAMZTW010000014.1, read on the forward strand.
TACGCCGAGTCGGAGTTTTGTGTTTGAGATCGCAGGGCTTAAAGGGCGGAGACATAAAGCGATCTTTAAGACTTGCAGGTGGCTGAGAACTGTGTTCAGCGATAGATCATAATATGATGAATCGTACCAACGAACAGCCTCCCTTGATTTAGAAACTTTATGAATGCTTCTCTCAGTCTCGAGCGGCATTCACTGTCTACGATCAAGCACCGATACTGTTGGGAGCCACCCCGATGCACATTTCTCTACAGCATGGCTCCTCGATCTCATGGCGCGCCAATTTTAGTTTGAACATCCAAGAAATTTGGCCTCTTACAAAGTTGTTTCCAAATCGTGGAACATCCAATCTTGGATTGTCCTCGAAGCAACCCTTGATCACATGGGGCACTTCGGTCCCTACTACACAAAGAAATATGCCCAGGAGAAGCTTCCAGAGCAGGGCAGCGTCATACCATCCAGGATGAATCTAGGTTCACGAGGCGTCACATTTCTTGCGGGCGGGGCGGTTTGGGCAAGTTGAGGCTTGACGCCATTTCTCCCTCCCTTTCAGCCAGGCCTTCACCTCCACTGCGGCAGCTCTTTATACTTCGGCCCCCCTTTTGCCTTCATTGGCTCGGTCCCTCCGATGAGCACCTCGTATTGGCCCATGCAAGACGCTAAGAGCCTCCATGCAGCAGCCCAGCCAACAAGAACGCAGACCCTGGTGTCCGAGAACTGCCAAGTTGGGAAGGGTGAAGCAGTGAGCGGGATCCTTTCACAGGCGCCAACTTCTTCCCCGCTCCATCTACTTGGCTTCAATTTAAGCCACACGCTAGTGTTGGCAGATGATCACACATTGCGGGGCATCCTTTGTTGTCTCTTCTAGACACATCTAAGGGTATACAATAATGAGATTCAAGGAGTGGTACAACACAACCCTGGTCGACATTTCTCTTGGTATTGTTTCCAATGCTGACTGCATCCCTGAGCCCACGATAAGCCACCGCACTGAGCTCTGTACCGCGTGCTCATACACAACAAAGAAACCCGAGTTTCTTTATTACTTTGGCCTCATGATTCGCCATTGGCTCGAGCATATCCCGGCTCGCAGACCGAGGGATTTTTTCTACGGTAACGAGCTGAGTAGCTCCTCATCCTTGCAGGATGACTCGACTCGTAGTTGCCAGCCATGCGCCCTAGACGTAGACCCCAAAGTACATTGACAAACAGGGCATCTGCCTCATTGATTAGCGCGTCGTAAGTCCGTTCTGCAGGCAATTTTCTTATTTATGGCAACGCGTCTCTGCCCCTCCTCGTAGCAGTGTGATTGCTCCTCACCTATCTTCTTGCTGCCTATTCTTCTTCTTCCTTTTGCTTCACTATCCCCCTCCTATAACTTTTCTTCGTTCTCTATTTTTCAACATATTTCCACTACTGTTTCTCTAAGAACTTTTATATCCACATCGCTTCACACAGATTCGTGCTACCACCATGGCTCCCCGCACCGACCGCGATGTGGTTGGAGGGTAGGTATTGGAATCACCGATCTAACTGAACTAAGAGCTAACGAGATTGCCAACAAAACAGGATGAACAAGAATCTGACAGGAGAGTGAGTGATCCAGTGTCTTAGGTTTCTTGAATAAATCTCACCATTAATCCAGAATTAAAAATCCCCTGGAAGGTCTCTCTCATGAGGAGGTCATGGCTGACGTCGAGAAGTTCGCCAACGAGCATGACCTGAATGATATCCTTCCCTTGCTCAAGAAGGGTGCGCTCATTGGCCAAAAGCCAACAGAGGCTGGCTCAATCCCCGAGCTCGACGAACAGGATCGCCATGTTCTTCGCGAGGAGGTCACTCGCCGCTGGCATCATCCTTGGGCTCTCTACTACACAATCATCTTGAACTCGATTGCGGCTGCCATTCAAGGCTGGGATCAGACTGGTAGGTTTAATAGAAGACATTTACTGTTCATTGAGCTAACTGTGCCTTCTCACAGGCTCAAACGGTGCTAACTTGACATTCGATAAGCAGTTTGGAATCCCAAACAACCGACCCGATTGTCCCGACCAGGCTACCTGCGATCGTAACCAGTGGATCGTAGGATTTATAAACGCTACACCATACATTACGATCTGCCTTTTGTAAGTCATTTTTCACTCATATACCGTCTCTCGGAAAACCAGTTTCTCATGACATCTTCCGATACAACAGTGCTGGCTGGCTGTCTGACCCAATCAATCACCTTGTCGGCCGCAAGGGTACCATTTTCCTCGCTGCTATCTTTAGCTTGCTAGCACCTATTGGATCTGCCTTGACTCAACATTGGGGCCAGCTTGTGGCGTGCCGTGTCCTGCTCGGGATTGGCATGGGCCTCAAAGAGGTGACCGTTCCTGTCTATTCCGCAGAGAATGCACCTACGAACATTCGAGGAGGCCTTGTACTCTCATGGCAGCTCTGGACAGCCTTTGGAATCTTCCTTGGCACTTGTGCCAACCTCGCTGTGGCCAACACTGGTGATATCTCGTGGCGACTGCAGCTTGGGTCGGCCTTCATCCCTGCTGTTCCGTTGCTTCTCGGAGTTTACTTTTGCCCTGAGTCTCCGCGTTGGCTTATCACCAAGGGAAGGTATCGTAAGGCATACGATTCTCTCCTTCGGCTTCGCAACAGCCCATTGCAGGCTGCTCGAGATCTGTATATGGTCCATGCTACACTTGCTGAAGAGAAGAAGATGCTGGACGCTTCCGGATTTGCAAAGACGGAAAACATGTTTGTTCGCTTCTTCGAGCTGTTCACAGTGCCTCGCCTTCGCCGTGCAACTCAGGCATCAGGCATTGTGATGATCGCCCAACAGATGTGCGGAAGTAAGTTGACCTCGGCGAGCAACTCGAAGGTTGGATAGCGGCTAACATTAGTTACCTACCAGTCAATATCATCGCGTTTTATTCTTCGACCATCTTCTCTCTCGCCGGCGCAGATAATATCCACGCACTCTTGGCGTCCTTTGGATTCGGGCTTATCAATTTTGTTTTCGCATTCCCAGCAATCTGGACGATCGATACTTACGGCCGACGGGCGCTCCTGCTGTTCACTTTTCCCAACATGTGCTGGACGCTGCTTTGCGCAGGCTTCTGCTTCTGGGTTCCTGGAAAGACGGCTCACCTGGGCTCGATCGCCCTGTTTGTCTACCTTTTCGATGCCTTCTATTCTCCTGGTGAAGGACCTGTTCCGTTTACGTATTCAGCCGAGGTCTTCCCGCTGTCGCATCGTGAGGTTGGAATGGCATGGGCCGTTGCGACTAACAATTTCTGGGCATCGGTCCTGTCATTGACATTCCCGTACATGCTTCGAGCTTTTACTCCTCAGGGTGCTTTCGGCTTCTATGCTGGTCTGAATGTGATTGCCCTCGTCTTGATCTTCCTGTTCCTTCCTGAGACCAAGCAGCGATCCCTGGAAGAGCTCGACTACGTGTTCGGTGTTCCAACCCGTACCCATGCCAGGTACCAGCTCATGCAGGTTCTTCCGTGGTGGACCAGACGTTACATTCTCCGCCGTAAGGGGGAGGTCTGTCCCGAGCTGTACAAGGTTACCGAGGTAGTTGAGCCACAGCCGGAAGAGGTCCAGGATATCGGCGAGGTGAAGGATGTCACTGGGGCTCAGTACCAGGAGAAGGACGCTGCTTGATGCGATGCAGCTTGATCAAATCCAATGGCGGTAATTAGTTGCTGATTTTGCGTTTCACGACTCGTGGTATTTGCTGTGTCGTTTCCATAAGCCTCCATCTGGATGAGCCGACGGAATCGACTCTAATTTTGTTGATTTTACAAGGATACTAGGTACTTATACCTGATCTATAATTGCAATGCTTCTGGTTCTGTATTCATGCGCTCGTAAACCTCTCTTATCCGTAGCCTCATACTTCGTAGATCTTCCCGACTCTACTTACTTCCCCTCCACAACCCCCCAAAAGATGAGCAGCACGTCTTCTATCCTACGCTTGGTCGCAAATACTTCCAGAAATTCTGCCAGAATAACATACAATCTCCACATCCCCTGCTATGTGAAACCCAACGCCTCTGCTCGGCGAACAGGAATCACAGCGGTGGGAACGAGCCGAGTTGACGTGTCAGTGGCTGCGGTTCCCCGCGACGGAGCTGCTAACGCGGCCGTTGCGCAGGTCATTGCAGAGGTAAGTCAGATAGCCTCCGCAAGTCCAGGACTTGAATCTGCTTTAAGAGTGTCTTCGTCTCCTGATCTTATCTGCTGTGGCTGGAGTATCTCTGACCCGCTTTTTTTTCGCAGGTCTTCAAAGTCCCCAAATCTACTGTCGCGGTGATCCGCGGGGCCAAGGCCCGCGAAAAGACAATATGCATTGCAGCTCTGACCATCGACGATGAGAGCGAGGATATATTTCTCCAGCGGGCACTGCAAAAATTGACGGATGCTGCTGAAAGGACATCCAACATGAAATAATACAAAAGAGGACAAGCGCGACTTCTTGTCTTTACATTGCAGGCTGTTGTCAATTTAAGCTCCGAATCCCGTGACGCAAAATTCCGCTCTTCGGGAGTAGCTTCGGCGGCTCAATAACTTTCTCTCTCTACCCTTCTGCATTGCCCAGCCCGAATTTCCAACATGGCAGACACACAAAACGAATCCTCAATGAAAGACGCACCCTCTTCCACAGCGCCGAAGCGCAAAGCTCCAGAATCAGCATCCACAACTATCAACTTCACATCCCGGAATCCGCCCTGGACGTATCTCAAACTCCAGCTGTAAGCAGCTTCTCCCGACCAACCCTGTACCACCAATCCATCCAATCTAACCAATCTAACCAATCTACCCCTTTGCCAGCATCCCACAACCGGATGCCCCCTCCTTACCACCCCTCGACGCCCTCTCCACCCGCACATACCTCTCCTCCGCACTATCACAATTCCTCGGCCTAACAGGCACCGCAATTCCGATCGATATCCTCAAAATCGAACCCAAGGGGACCAAAGCAAACGGCAACAGCGTAAACAAATACGATTGTGCCTGGGTGCGTGTCCCCCGCGATGACGGGGCTGCGGTCGTTGCTGCGATCAGCTCCTGGATTGGGGGGAGTGGGAGTGGATCGGGGGCGGCGTGGAGGGTCTGCGCGAAGGGGAATTATCTGGGCGCGTTGGTCTCAGGATCTGGGGGGGACTTGTTTGTTCCTTGATTTGGGGGTCTTGTGGTGTTGGGACTTTGATTAAGGTTGCCTGGAGCGAGTTCTTCGGTCTGGGCCTATACAGGGCTGCTGAGTGGGTTGGGCTCTGAGGCTGGTTTATGGATATCTGAAGCCAAGCAAGAACTGCGACGCCGTAGTTCGCGAAGATCTAGCCGAACCGCAGGGCCTAGGTTCAATTGCCCACGGGTTATGATCGGATGCAAACCATCATGCGCTCACTGGCTTGGTGACGCGAGGCTACGACCTTGTGCGACTATCGTGACAACACTCGAGCACTCAGAAATTGCTACGCCTCGGTCAACGGCAGCTGACTTCGGGAGAACATGCAGATGCCCATCGAATCCCTTGGGGGAAGGCATTACCATGTGTCCAGTACACACTACACAAAGCCAAAACAACTTTGGAGAATGCACTCATATTCACAAAACCAAATCAATCCAATCTCTCATGCAACCCACAAATCTCAAATATTTTTTTAAATCGGGGATTTCTTGTTGGAAGCAAGGCAGCCCTAATGCAAAAAATAACGCCGTAACTCTCACGCTGCGGAAGACAAATCCCAATCAATCTGGTTTCGCTCAATCGCTTGCTCAAATGCACTGTCCACTACACGCTATTTTGAAACCGCGCCTGCCCCTAGCGGTGGTTTTTCACCTCTAATGTGCCTCACAGTCTTAAACAGACTGCTTGGTTCTGGCAGTGATGCTCGTCACAGACACATCGGATCCCTCGAGCGCTGTGCTCATGCCAGATCCGGTGGTGACCTTTGCGCGGAGCGCAGCGCGGATATCCTCTACGCTGCGGGCCTTCCATTCATCGTAGCTGTACTGGCTGAGCGGGTAGAGAACAAGGTTCTCTGGGCGGCTCATGAAGTCGTCGACCTTGGGCGGCGGGGTGGCGGTGATAATGTCGAGTTCGACGGCGATCTGGCGGCAGTAAGTGTCGAGGGGGAGATCATTGACGTCGTGGCCGAAGGGGTTCTCGATTTCACTGCCGATGGTGGCAAGTCCGATGATGATGTATGCAGCGACCATGGCGGCAGGGATGGTGATCCAGTCTAGGACCTTCCAGAGCTGGAAAGGGAGGACCAGGACATAGATCCAGGCGATCTGGGAGATGGCAATGCTGTACGCGGCGGGAAGAGGGGTGTCCAGCACTCGCTCTGTTCCGGTCAAGACTTCGTTCAGTGTGGACAGCATTGTGACTATCGAGGATGTTAGACGGCTTTGTTTCTGTGGAGGTTTTTGGTCGTTACTCACTCGCTTGGCTCTGGTGCAAGCCAGAGGTCAGAGTGCCGTTGGCCACGATCGAGTCGATGTATGCGGACAGGTGGTTCAGAATCTCGAGAGGAAGGTGGCCCAAAGGCTTCTTCGACCGCTTGATCAACTTGCGAGGGTTAGACTCGGCAAATGAGACACCCAGGTACTCTCCAGCGGCCTTCCAGAGAGACTTGGGGCGAGGGTTGAGCGCTTCGCGGTCGTGCGCGTCACGAGCGAAAGTGTCAAGGTGGCCGACAAGACCGGCGATATCCTCGTACGCAACATCAGGCTCGAAGCGGAGCTTGTGCTTGAGTGCAACTGCGTATGCGAGGATAAGGTTCATGGCAGTACTAGTATCAAGGTGGGTCAGTTTGCCTGCTTGTGGATGACGCCTGGGATGCTTGGGAAAGAGTAGCTTACACTTTGCGAAGAAGATCCACCTTGCCATCCGCGCCTTGACGTTCGCTGGCGTTGACCCAGATTGTGCGGGCGAGATTGCGAGAGGTCTGGATGAGTTGAGCCCAGTACTTGCGGCCATCCGCCCATCTATGATCGAGTCAAGCTGGTCAGCTATCATTCATCTGCTATTCGAGCAACTTGAAAGATCCCCTTACCTCTCATACGCAGTAGAACTGCGGAATGACAAAGCCAAACCAACCACGAAACCCAGAACGGTGAGCAGGATGCTGTTGACACTGACTAATTGGCCCAGGCGGGCAGATTGTCAGCTAATTTCATTCCTCACACCCCGGAGAACGAATCTTTCAAGTTAATATATCAATATAGAAGTACTCACTATCCTGATGGAACTTGCAAATGCAAGAAATTGCTGTGGCCCAAGCGCCAACGAGCAGAAGAGGCAAAATCATTTTCGGAGTCACGCTGCCATGCATACGCATGAAAATCGGCCATTTCGAGTGCTTGTCCATATTACGGGGACCATGCTAATGGCGATTGAAGACATGTTAGTCCATGCTCACCCTTCATAATTTCCCATTTCTCCAACTTGTGGAGTTCACCTACAAAGTATCGCTCCAGTTCACTCGAGTCCCGTCGATCGAGGTGGAACTGTGCATCGCGCGAGTTCACCAAATTCTCCATAAATGTCGGGCGAGGCGTCAGTCGCTCCACGGAGTCCTGCTCCTTGAGGCTGTGGGCCTGGCCTTGGTCATGATGGTTGTCGGCGTGATGAGCCTTGGGGACAGCGACGGGGGCAGTACCGGTGCTGTCGCCAGCAGCAACTGCTGGTGCGTCGGCAACAGTGGCAGCGTGGCCTTCGCTCATGTTGAAATAAAAAACAAAAAAAAGGAAGAAAATAGAGAATGCGAGGTGATCTGTATCCGGGGGAGAGGAATTCAACGGATGGATGCGGGTCGGTCGGTCTAGTATGCAACGAGTGTAGTATCAATTAGAGTATCCAACGACGGACGAAACAAAAAGGAACGAAAGAAGTGGAGCGAGAGTCAAAAATTATGAGAAACAGAAAGAAGAATAGGAAATAGGAACAGAGGGGGAAAAGAAGAGAGAGGGAAAATATCTGGAGAAGTTGGAAGACAAAGTCTGGAGAGTCAGCACGGCGAAAATCTGAAACTCGGCCCTGCAGTGGCCCCTGGGTGCGTTTCACAACGAGGCGCCGATGGTCTAGACGCGTTTGGAAAACTTTCGATGGCTTCAACGGGGAGGATGCGCTGTCACCCAAGTCACAAGTGGAGATTTGGCTGCAAAGCCACGCAGCCGGTGGATCCTGTTGTTGGTCGGGATTTGTACGTGAAAGGGGGCGATAAATATAGAATGAGCCCTTTTTTTTCCCCTTAGGAGCGTGGCAAGCCAAAGAAAGCAATTGGTCGGGGAAAGAGTGAGGTGATGCCATTCTATGTGTTGTTCTTTGGACCTGAATACCCTGAGGGAAGGTGTACAATAGTATACAATACACTGTACGGACTGTACGGAGTATAGTTGTAGATACTCTAAACAGGGGAACTGGGAAAGATGCAGCCTGCAGGTGGTACAGGTACACCCGCCATTATTGGCAGGAACACCTCCGGTTGTCAACTCCGCAGGCCCGGCTCGACCCGCTGCCACCACCACGTTGGCTGGCAGCCTGGCAGCCTGGCACCCGTTTTTGACTTGGACTCCCTCATCTTCTTCCTCAGCCGCACTCTGCCAATGTGCTCCCTCCACTTTCTCAAAATGGACGCTGACATCGCTGGCTGGCTGACCTCGCTGACCTGACAGTCCACCGTTCAACTATCCAGGTTGACGGGGAATTTCTCCCGAATGCGCTGTCCATACCGTGAGAAAACAATCGGAACGGGCACGAATGCCAGTGCAATGAATCCCAGCAGTGAATTGCCCCATCCGAGACCAAGAGACGCGAACAACTTCGGTCCCGCCAAGGGAAGTAAGCCGCCCACCAGCGATCGAATGGTCGTGAGACTCGCGTTGGCCGACGCCGCATAGCCCTGGTAGCAGTCGATGACATACGTCTGAATCGGGAGATAGACACCCATCATCCCCACGCCAAACGGCATCATACCAATGATAGCCGCGATCCAATGCACATTTTTGTCTACAACCCAGCCGTACCAAAAGAAACTGACTGGCAGGAAACATGCAAAGAAGATCATCGCGGGCAGACGCATCTCCGGCTCGTATTTGCCGCCATTGCGCCGGGTGAGCTTCAACACGACGCGGTCATTGGTTAAGCCGCACAGGACCAGCCCAGAAATGAACCCGAGTCCAATGCCCAGGTAAGCCAGTCCGGACAATCCCGTGGAGAAACCATACTGGTTTTTAAAGACGCTTGGAATGGTTGTGAAGAAGAGGTAGAGCAGACCATAGACCACGGCCATGTAGAGAGAGAGGAGCAGGACGATGGGCGATTTGGCCAGAAGGAGAATGGGGCGCTTCAAGCCCACTTCCATGGTCGAGACGATAGACACCTGCTCTAGGCTCGGCTCGTACGCGCTGCGGAGATCACTGCGGCCCAGTTCTTTCGACAGGCGTTGGGTCTTCCGGCGGATCAGCGCAGCAGCATACGTCTCGCGGTTCAAAATCTCAATACCGAATGACACCACACCCGCCGCGATCATGACAATCCAGAAGATCCAGCGCCAGCCGATGGTTTGGCCGACGAAGCCGCCTGCGATAGGTCCAGCGACGGGGCCGAGTAAGGGACCACAACTCCACAAAGCCGTGGCCATACCCCGTTGCTCGATGGGGAAGAGGTCGGCAATCAGGCCCGCGCCGAGGGTTAGACAACCTGCGCCGCCCATACCAGCAAATAATCGGCAGACGATTAGAGTCTGGACATTCGGGGCCAAAGCACAGCCAATTTGCCAAACCACAAAGAACCAATTTGCGCAGCTGAGCACGATCCGACGGCCGTAGATCTCGCTCATAGGGGCGAGGACGAGGGGTCCGACCTGGCATGTATCATTAACAACTTGAATGATCGTTGTGCTATGGCATGGTCATCGGCTAACTTACAGCATATCCGATCAAGAAAATGCTAACACTCAGCGAGAGAATCGTCTCATTAGTCACACCCAAGTCAACAGCAACATAGCTGACAGCCGGCGAGAACATGCTCGATGCCAGCGGCGAGACAAACGTGATGGCACTCATCAACGCTAGCAATCCCCATTTCCGACCCATGGCGAAATTTTGGGGATTCTCGGGGTCGTTCTGGCTATCCCAGCCGATAACGCCTTTATCCAAATCGGTGATGGGGTATTGCTTTGTCGTGATGGCCCGCTGGACGTTCGCTTCGACATTGTCTGCATCAGGACAGGTATCAGTGTTGACTGCGACTGATGATCTTTGTCTGGAGTCTAATGGCTCATCGGGCATCTCCCGGGGCTGGTTGTTCGAGTCCTTCAAGTTATTTGAATTGCCTGACTTCCCCGAAGTGACTGACTCTGCGATTGTCTTTTCCGATGGATCACGGTTGGCGGATGCCATAGTCTGAGAAGGCGAAGAGCACAATATAAGGCCAGAACCTAAAGCTGCTGGTCTGACAGCTTTTTGAATGATTCGAGGCAGTAACGGAATTTTCCGAAAAATGGTGTCAAACGAAAGACGAGAAACAAAAAAAGAGAAGAGAAAAGAGCGACACAATGAAAGTCAAAGCTATCTTTATGACATGTTCAACGGAAGAAAAGTCACACGCCCAGGTTACGGCAATCCTGAAAAAGAACCTAACGCCATCTCTGCTGGGCATCTCACGTCATGGCGTGTTTTGTTGTTCAGAAGGTGCTTCATAAGATGGGCGATTTTGCATAAGGTTCGGGCATAACGGGCCATAACTTGGTCATAATCTACCCGCGCTATCGTTGAGAAGAGGACGGTTTTATGCTATGCAGAATCCTGATGGGTCCACCACGCATTATTTTACGATCTGAAGGATTGAGAGATTCGAAAGGAGTTAGGCTTATTGTGTCTGCTGAGCTAGATAGCTATGGTATGCTCGGTCACGGGTTGGTTGAGATGGTTCTTATGCCGTAAGGCTGGGTGGGTTCCATTAGGTACAGATATGGTGCCACTCAATCCGCGAAAAAGCATGTGAATATCACCACCTAAAAGCAATATTGCCTGGTTATGGCAAGAAAGCCTAGGATGTCCAACATTGATTATTGAAGACCTCGGGATCTCTCTCGAGTTTTTAGTAGAATGGTGAGAAAATAATCGTTGAAGTGTCCTAGTATTTAGTTCAAGCGCCACAAACTTAATGCATGAATAGCATAAAACATAGCTGTGAGATATGACTCGGCCGGGTAAAGTAATGGCTGATATGATTTGATACGATTATGCACATTCCTTTCGGCCATGGATGACATTCCCATTTCTTCGCCTTCCTTGAATGAGGAAAGAGCTGCGATGTGGCCAGCATTACCGTTGAGCCTTGACTTTACTCGAAGGATTCTGCCTCCATCTCTTCATGGTTTCGCCATGCCCTCCATAATGCATCCATGGTGAATCAGAGACCTGGCAAAAACGTCCAAAGCGCTGGAACGGAGCTCTCCGGCCGTGCTTCGACTCCTTCAGCCCTCAGGCAACACCTGAACATGCATCTTCGCAGACAGGTGCAGCTAGACTTTTAGAATTGCATTCCAGGCTCGTGTTTGATCAACCCTTTCTGGTTTTTCTAAATTCCCCTTTCTCTTGTTAAGACTGTGCCTATTCCAAGTTATTCAGTGTGGTGAACCATTTCAAGTAAGCGATATCTCCTGGCCAGGTACGTTATCCAAGCAAGCAAAGCTGACGTGTAGTCGAGGCATGCTCGGACTCGAGCTCAGCTTGAGTGTGCTACAGTGCAGAAAGCTCGAGATTTGCTCATTTCGAATTATGACATAGACAGCATACTTAAGATTGGAACATTTCGTGTTCCAATCGCCTCCACAAAATACTGGAAAACGCAGGGCCGGCCTTCTAGATATGACTGGACGGGTGCCGCTCAACCCCTAAGCCAAACAATGTTAATTGAGCCCCCTGTGGTACTGGTAGCCTTTGATCCAACAATAACGACGTGGTAAAATTTCGCTCCGTCTGAACAGTTTTGTATCCAGTTATGTTGTTGTGATTAAGCGACCGTTGAAGCGGGAAGGCTGAAAAGAGACACAAAGTCTTTGCGAGTGCAGCTTTCTAAACAACACCGAAGGTAGATCAATATCTCGAGGATCGAGGGACTCTTTTTGGAAACGCAAAAAAAAGACTTGCATGGCCCGAACCGCGATTCGAACGCGGGGCCTCTCGCAGTTGAGTCTTATCCCAAAGCGAGAATCATACTATCTTGCATTAGTGGATGCCCAGTCCAGACTGGAACCTTCGCTACTTACCCACTAGACCATCCGGGCAACTATGATGACTAATGGAGCCTGTATCAGGACCTCCAGGGCGCAAATTTACCTTTGTCCTGTCTTGAGCGCATTCAGGTACAAGCAAACCTGCAATGTGTTCACAATTCTCGGTCAGCGGTTCTATCATGGGTACAATTGCAACGTTTCCAATGCGAGCCCTTCGGGCATACAAATTTAGATTATTTTCTCATAGTTGTAACGCCGCAAATAATCGGGCGCTATGCTTGCCATCTCAAAATGATGCCCATTGAAGGTTTATCTTCCAAAATGGCCCACCGTATAGATCACGGGCTGTACATGCGTTATCCAAACGGACACTGATCAGCGGCGTCTACAAGAATTACCTAACGTAATCCACGGCCATCTCGGCCACACGGCCAACTCGGCCACCCCACCAGAAATCACGCGTCTCCACCAACCCACCTAATTCAACTATCCACTATGCCACCCAACCGCTCTGAATCTCGTCAGAAAGCTACCGAGCAGGAGGGCAGGATCCTACTAGCCCTCCAGGCCTATGAAAAGGGCCAAGTCAAATCGCTACGCGCCGCAGCGCAGCTATACGATGTACCGAAGACTACTCTACAGGACCGCGCCACCGGGATGGCTTCACGCGTCGAGAAGCGCTGGCATAGCCATAAATTGACACAGTTAGAAGAAGATTCACTTTCTAAGTGGATACTCTCTATGGATTCGCGTGGTGCAGCACCTAGGGCTTCTGCTATTCGAGAGATGGCTGATATACTACTCGCTACACGCGGTGAATCGCCAGCGCCTATAGTAGGCGTGAATTAGGTATCATCCTTCGTGGAACGCCGCGACGAGCTCCAATCGCGCTATTCGAGACGCTACGATTACCAACGTGCCCAAAACGAAGACCCTCGGTCGATTCGCGCCTGGTTTGATAGCGTTAAGCGTGTGGTAGAGGAGAATGGTATCCTAGCGGAGGATATCTATAACTTCGATAAGACTAGATTCGCGATAGGCCTTATCTCTGCGCAAAAGGTAGTTACTCGAGCTGAATACTACGGTCGCCGCTCTATCCTATAGCTAGGAAACCGCGAATAGGTTACTGCTATCGAAGCTGTCTGTGCTAATGGCTACTCGCTACCGCTATACGTGATATTCGTAGGGAAGGTCTATATCTCTGGCTAGTTTAAATCAAACCTACCTAGCGATTAGCGAATCGAGGTCTCGAATAATGGCTAGACTACCGATAAGATAGGCCTTCGCTGGCTACAAAAGCACTTTATCCTATATATAAATTCGCGCGTACGAGGTCGATATCGGCTACTGATTCTTGATGGCCACGGTAGCTATCTTACACCACAGTTCGATAAGATCTGCGCGGATAATAATATTATATCGCTTTGTATACTAGCGCATTCTTCGCATCTACTCTAACCGCTAGATATTGGCTGCTTCGCGCCGCTAAAGCGTGCTTACGGTCGCTTCGTTAGCGATCTAGCCCGCAATAGCTACAACCATATCGATAAGCTCGACTTCCTCGTAGAATATCCTCGGGCGCGTATCGAGGCCTTTAAGCCGTAGACTATCCAGACTAGCTTCGCTACTACTAGTATCACACCGTTTGATCCAGAGCGTGTGCTAGCTAAGCTAAATATATCGCTCAACACGCCAACGCTACTAGGTAGCCGGCTAAGCAGTAGATCTAGCCAATTCACACCAAAGACGCCTAAGACAGTGATTCAGCTACAAAGGTAGGCTAAACGACTCAAAGATCTATTGAAATAGCGGTCAAATAGCCCCCTGTCGCCCTCAAAAACTGCTGTGGATCAAATTATCAAGAGTGCCTATCTCGCGATGCATAGCGCTACATTACTATCCCAGGAGAACGCTAGCCTTCGCCGCGCGAATGAGAAGAAACGCCAGAAACGTACACGCTCGAATCGGCAGATAGCTCACGAAGGAGGCCTAACTATCGCAGAGGGCCTACAGCTAGCTCAGCAGCCAGAGCAGCCAGTCGAAGATAGCCAGGTGGTATCGCATGAGGCAGGCGAATCAGCGAATCAGGCAGATTTACCACGCAAAAGGGCTCCGCCAACATGTAGCGGGTGTGGGCAGATAGGTCATAAGATTAACCGATGTAATAAGCGCTAATTTGAGACGAATTAATATTGTTTTGGTTGAATTATCTTGATTTGAAAATTCTTAATGGGGGGAGGTGGCCGAGTTGGCCGTGTGGCCGAGATGGCCGTGGATTACGTTAGTTACTGCCCGATAAGTTAGGTAACTAAGTAACTAGTCAGAGAGCGCTCAGGTAATCTACTCGGCCATGCCGAGCCGCGCCTCTGCAAGGGACGGGGTTCAAAACACCCGCGCCGTGTAAATGTTTCGGTGCCCCTGTCTTTTATCCCTCTATCTATATTCGGATCTGTATCTTCTGAAAAGCAGTTCTGTCACGATAGTAGAGACCACGTATCTTAGAATAAGCTCATCCTCACTTTTCGCTGGAAACACCTGCCTCGCCAAGGGATTAATTCTTCATTGCATTGATGAGCAACACGGTAACAGTTCACGAGTTAGTATCAACAAAATGATTAGGGTTGCTATAGGGGTCCGAGGTAGTAGGTATAGGTGATGTCACCTTCAGGTTTGCGTCAGCCTGCCACGTTTGTTTTCTAGAATGATGCTCTATTCGTGTCTGTGTAACGTTAAACACGAGCAGGATCATTCGCAGACCCTGGTCAGCGTCACTGTTCCGTGGTGGTAAATGTTTGGATACGACCCAATAGGGTTTGCGACAACCTTCTGGAATGTTTGGTCGAAAACCAACCTATTGACGAGTGAACGAGCAAGTACAGTACAGTAGTTCAATTGACCTGAATCAACCGAGAAGTTGACAATACCCATGGCCATCGCATAGCCTTTCTGTGGGTAGGATATTAGTTGTTGGCGAATAATGGTCAGTCTCCTGTTATTGTTTTCCTCTCCGCCGCGTAGAATCACATGCCAAATCCAAAGCCAACTCCCCAACGCACACCCATGGATCCTCGGCGTTTCTATTTTTCGAGCTTCATCTCAATTCGCATTATTTGAGCCAGTTCAGTGGGTTTATTATGAAGATTGCCCTGCTTGTTTTGCTCGATTCTTCAAGTTGAGTGCTCCATATTCTATTTGCAGGGTTCAGTATGCATCGACACGCTCGTTGTGTCATCAAGCCTGAGTGAACATCCTAGCTGCCTGGATGGCGCCCTGAGGCCCGAGGATGGTATAAGCCATCTGTATTGAACTTAAAAAAAATACGAGGTCACTCCATGATTTTTGTTTGTACGATCAGACAATTATCACGATCTCGCGTAGTCCTTTCCGACATGGTAAGCTATTGCCGTCATCATTGAAGCACATACATGCTGGAGATCTTGATGACGCTCAAGTCAAAGCAGTGGTCAATGAAGCCCTGAAAACGAATGATGCACTGGAATTGTGTTCAAGATCTTGTTTTCCAAATCGATCCAGCCCTAGTGAGTGGGGAGAAATAATCGATAGCGCTTGCAGATCATCCGGCCTTTTTCCAGACCTGTTACACCCTTCCGCGTCCCTCTACGGACTACATACAGTCTACTACCTAGTCGAATCCCTGAATCCCTGGAACTCTTGTGCAGATCGCTACTCAGTGGAAATTTGGAAAATGCTCACAATCCGCCTGCGGGTCAATCGATTCGTTTTGTGCTAAGCACCCTGAGTCAGTGAGTAGTAGTCCTGAGATGATGCCGCGATCGTCGATCAATCTTGTTCGGAATCGAAACTTCCATGAGGCTCGGTGGAGTAGTCCGACGAGTTTCAGCTTCCGCACTGGTGATCTTATCCAAGTCTGTCGGTCAAGGTTTGATCCGGTCGCAGGCTGAGATCTGATGGTCGATCGTGGTTCATGAAGTGCTTCGAGGAGGCTGAGTTTTGCCTTGTGAAGCTACCTAGGAACATGTGTGTGAGAGCTCGTTGGTCAGAAAGGGTTGGACTCTCACTGAACCATTTGCAAACGAAAATGAACGGCTGGTGGATAGGATGAGAAGAATATCGCGCTGTTCCGACAAGGAAGTCTGCTTGGTTGAGACCCAAAGTGAACCATGACACAAGTGATGCTGGACAGACAAGCTGAATAGAAAGAGGCTGGACGTGTCGCGACACTAAATGAGTCAAAGAGCCACTAACTTAACTACGGACCTGGAGCTCGTGACCTTAGTCAATGAATCAGGAAATCAATGCTCAGACGAATGGACCGCCTCTCAAAACTACTCATCAGTAGTCCGATGAATGGGTATACCTTTAGCAGTTGAAAGGTTTGAGCCTTAAGGACTTGCGCTGGGTCACTGGGTCTGTGCCCCGGGCCACGGTCAAAAAGTTATTTAATAGTATCATATTAATTCAGATCCACATTGTGAGCGACTGTGTCATCAAGAGAGGGGCATTGAATCATGCTACTGTAAGCGGCTGGACGAAGAATTCCATATTGTGGCTGGCCGATGCGTGAAGCATACGGCGCCAGGCCTCGGAATGGGTGGAGAACAAGGCCGAGTCACCCCGCACAGCCGCTAACGTAATCCACGGCCATCTCGGCCACACGGCCAACTCGGCCACCTCCCCCCATTAAGAATTTTCAAATCAAGATAATTCAACCAAAACAATATTAATTCGTCTCAAATTAGCGCTTATTACATCGGTTAATCTTATGACCTATCTGCCCACACCCGCTACATGTTAGCGGAGCCCTTTTGCGTGGTAAATCTGCCTGATTCGCTGATTCGCCTGCCTTATGCGATACCACCTGGCTATCTTCGACTGGCTGCTCTGGCTGCTGAGCTAGCTGTAGGCCCTCTGCGATAGTTAGGCCTCCTTCGTGAGCTATCTGCCGATTCGAGCGTGTACGTTTCTGGCGTTTCTTCTCATTCGCGCGGCGAAGGCTAGCGTTCTCCTGGGATAGTAATGTAGCGCTATGCATCGCGAGATAGGCACTCTTGATAATTTGATCTATAGTAGTTTTTGAGGGCGATAGGGGGCTATTTGACCGCTATTTTAATAGATCTTTGAGTCGTTTAGCCTACCTTTGTAGCTGAATCACTGTCTTAGGCGTCTTTGGTGTGAATTAGCTAGATCTACTGCTTAGCCGGCTACCTGGTGGCGTTGGCGTGTTGAGCGATATATTTAGCTTAGCTAGCACACGCTCTGGATTAAACGGTGTGATACTAGTAGTAGCGAAGCTAGTCTAGATAGTCTACGGCTTAAAGGCCTCGATACGCGCCCGAGGATATTCTGCGAGGAAGTCGAGCTTATCGATGTGGTTGTAGCTGTAACGGGCCAGAGCCCGGCAGTAAACCATGTGCCATGGCCGTATAGATCCGTTGACGGGAAGATTGGAGGAAAGACACCGCCTTCGGCAGAAAGGCCCTCACACCGTTTCACCACCGAGAAGGGGCCGTTTCCCTTCCCTCCTCAAGATGGTTGTAAACAGCAGGTTGGCCTAGTACAATTGAATCAATTCTGCTACAGCCCTTCACATACAACCATCTTCCTTCTACATCGTTTAGAAGTATCATTGGTCATCGGAAAGCCCTAGGGGGACGGCCTAGGCACCCTCATTGGTTCACCCCTAGACTAACCGTGGTTCAGCGGCGTATCTACATCGGAACGGAACTCTTAGGCGCATAAGTCTTTAGCGCTTGAGACACATCGGAAAGCTCTAGGAAACATTAATTTCTAGGCACATCGGAACATTAGAACATCGGAATTGTAGCGCCATCGAATCCCCACCGATTAGCGCACGAAACGCCTAGGCATTATAGACCCCCAGGATCGGTAATAGGCCCCGCCTACCTGGGCGTAGGCCTTAATGCAACAGATAGAAGCAAGCTAGCACTTACAGCAGCAGCGTGCTGCCGCCCAAGATAAAAGAATTCGCCAGCTTGAAGATATATTAGCGCGACAGACAGCTAGCTCGTCGACCGAAGGAAACGGCACCGAAACGACTGTGGAACCCACGCCAACCCCTACTGAATCGATGTCTACTATCGTACGTAGGCCGAGGCCTCGACTCCCAGATCCACCGCTCTTCGCAGGAAGCGTTAACGACTAGTCAACCTAGCGGATTACGATAGAGAATAAGCTCGCCGTCGACGGTGAAGTAATTAGCTATAAATAAGATCAGTTCATATACGTCTTCTTACGCCTAGAGAAGCTAGCATAGAAGAATACCGGAACGTATATGAAATACTCGCGAGACACCGCCGGTCCGGAGGACCTACTTGTATACCTCGAAGGTATATACGGAGACCCGAACGCACAGTCACGGGCCGTAAGGAGGCTCCACTAAATCAAGTAGACAGATAGCTAGCCTTTCACTCGTTTCTTACCGAAACTCGAGAAGGAATTCGCAGATATAGGAGCTATTAATTAGCCTAATAAGGCTAGAAGGCAGATCCTACTAAGCGCTTTAAATAAAGAGATAAGCGCTACGCTAATAAATCGTAAGATTCTAGCTACCTATTCGGGGCTAGTAAGTCGCCTACACGAGATTAATACCGATATAGATACCTTAAACTTAAACGGAAACGGCAAAAGTAAGCCTTTTAATCGTCGGCAGAAAGATCCGGATATAATAGACTAGACCCCTACGGTTACCGCGAACTATACCGAATCGCACTAGAAACACTAGCGAAACAGAGGCGACCGGAAGAAGGCGAGGTAGGTAAGCTCGGAAGAAATCTAATAATATAGGGACAAAGACCTATGTATTCGTTACGGGTAGGAGGGTTACTATATTCTAAGATACCCTTACCTCCTAGCTAATCGACTAAGCGCTAGCCGCGTAGCAAAGAGTACGCCGAAGAAGGATCGAAACGTCGCCGATTTAAAGGTAAAGCGTAATAAAGTTAAGAAGGCACGACTAGTGATAGAAAGCGAAGAGGAGAACACTAGACCCTCGGATAAAGGCCTACCTATATCGAGCGAGTCGGAAAACGAGTAGCTCCTATTCTTAGTCGCGAGTAGGAGTAGAAGGGGGTTAAGAGACTTTTAGAGAACGAATCCCTACCGTTTCTCCTAGACGTTAGAGTAAATAGAATTCAGTTTACGAAAGCCCTAGTCGACTAAGGCTACTAAAGTTATATAATAGTGAATAGAAAGCTCGTTAAATCTCTTGACCTCCCGTGTATTCGTATTCTAATATAAACCCTAGACGGGGTCGTGGCGAATTAAGGGTAAATCACCCACATTACGTATCTTAATACTAATATCTATAGCCACTAATAGGAAAACGTGTTCGCCTATATTATCGAGAACTAGATAGATAAGATAATATTAGGCGACCCTTGGCTTAAGTAGGTAAACGGCCAGTACTTAGCTAAGAAAGGGTATTTAGATATTTACGACGGAGACGGCTATCGAACGCGTTATTAGAATAGGCGGGATCCCTTAATCGGACTATCTAGAGTAAAGACCCTACGGGCGAATAAGGTATTAGCGTAGTCGATTCGATAGCTATTCGATAGTGTTTTGGAGCCGGAACGGCTACAGATTAGAAAGGTGATATTGGATGATATCGATAAAGCGCTACGACCGAAGACACATATTAACCCAAAGGAAAAGCTACTAAGGCATTATTAGAAATAGCTCAAAGCGTTTAGTCAACAACTCGCGAACGAACTTCCTCCTTATCGCCTAGGGATTGACCATAAGATCCCGTTAAAACGTGACCGAAACGGCAACGAGGCGCAACCGCTATACGGACCGTTATATGGAATGAATCGAGAAGAACTGTTATTTCTGCGAAAAACCCTGACTGACCTGCTGGGCAAAAATTTCATACGTGTTAGTCAGTCACTAGCTGCTGCCCCGGTGTTACTCGTACGAAAGCCCGGGGGTGGAGTCCGTTTCTGTGTTAACTATAGGGGGTTAAACGAGATAAGCGTTAAGGACCGTTACCCCCTCCCTCTGATTCGTAAGACCCTACGGAATATAGCGAAAGTAAGATGGTTCACTAAACTCGATATCATTACGGCATTTCATAAAATCCGAATCGCCCTAGGCGAAGAGTAGAAGATAGCGTTTCGCACACGATACGGTCTCTTTAAGTAGAGTGTAACGCTATTTAGCCTCACCGGCGCGCTAGCGACGTTCTAGCAGTATATTAACTAGACCCTACGCGAATACCTAGACGATTTTGTGTCCGCGTATATCGATAATATTATTATCTACTCGTTAGGATCGCTAGCGGACTACCGGCGAAAAGTAAGCAAAGTGCTAGTAAAGCTATAGAGGGCCGGCCTCTAATACGATATCGGGAAGTTAGAGTTCGAATAGACTTCGGTGAAATATCTTAGGTTTATTATTCGCGTAGGAGAAGGCCTATACGTAGATCCAAAAAAGGTTAAAGCTATTCGAGTATAGGAGATACTAAAGAATATGAGAGACGTGCGAGGATTCCTAGGATTCGCTAACTTTTACCGATCGTTTATCCCGCGTTTCGCTACCGTCTCGGCACCTCTCTCAAATCTAATAAAGAAGGGGGTAGAATTTTAATAGACCTAGGACTACTAGGAAGCCTTCGCTAAATTAAAGGAACTATTTATCACAGCTCCTATACTTACCCACTTCGAAGAGGACTACGAGACCGTTATAGAGATAGATTTATTAGGATACGCTACCGGAGCGGTGCTATCTTAGCGGCAAGACGATAGTCGATTAGCGCCGTATACCTATATCTCCTAGAAACTATCACTAGCGGAGTCGAATTACGAGATCTATAATAAGGAATTACTAGCGATTATACGCGCGTTACGTGAATAGCGCCTAGAGCTAAAGATAGTCCCTCGTTTCACTATCGTAACGGATTATAAGAACTTACATTACTTTAATAAGATTCGTTAGCTCTCCGAACGATAGATACGATAGGCGGATTTAATAAGCGAATTTGACTTTACGCTATAATACCGGCCAGGACGATATATATCCCGTCCTAATATACTATCCCGGCGCGGCTAGGATATACCCTAAAGCTTTAAAGACGAAAGGCTATCGAATCGGTTCCGAAAGATATTCGAAAAGGTATCGATACACACCGGACGACTAAGGAATATCACAGACAAAGAGGTCGAGTTAGATTTCGTAACTCTAGTATAACTCTTCGAAGAAACGGATCTCTAGCAAGAATAGGAACGCGCGAGGTCTACAGACCCAACGTACTATACGTACTTAGAGGTATTAAAGAACAGAGAACGACGAGTCGTAGCCGAAACGGGCGTGAAGACTAGCCTTTTAGAGTACTAACTAGACGACCGAGGACTACTTCAATTCCGCTAACGGACCTAGATTCCCGATAGCGAACCACTACGTACAGGAATCATCCAGAAGATTCATGACTCTCATATCATAGGCTACCTAGGGCGAGACGCTATATATTCGATATTATCCCGGCGGTTCTTCTGGCCTAGAGCGGCGAAAGACGTAAGGAGATTCTTACGGAACTACACTATTTACGGTAGGAGTATAGTATAGCGTAACACGAAATACGGCCTATTAAAACCGCTACCGATTCCTTAGCGAATCTAGGCCGATATCTTAATAGACTTTATCACCGATTTACCCCCGTCGAAGGAGAATTAAGCGACGAACCTCCTAGTGATTATAGACCGCCTAACGAAGGGAGTTATCTTAGTCGGAATAGTTAAAACGACAGCGGAGCGGGTAGCTAAGGCCTTCCTAACGCATTTTTATATACACCATGGTCTGCCACTAGCAATCACGAGTAACCGTGGACCACAATTTATTAGTAGCTTCTAGGAGACCGTCTGCGAAAAGCTATCGATTCGGCGCCGACTCTCTACCGCTTTCCACCCACAGACAGATGGATCCACTAAACGGGCGAACTAAGAAGTTGAACGGGTTCTGCGCGTATTTACGTCGTACGCTCAAGATAACTAGATGAGTTTGTTACCTGTCGTGGCTATCACGATCAATAACCGAGATACCTCCTCTATAAGGCTATCTCCCTTCTTCTTCACGCACGGCTTCCATATTAATCCGATTAGAATTAAGGATAGCAATAGTGGTATAAGCGAAGTAATCGGACCTTGACGCGCTAGCGAAACGTTCGTGGAACGACTGCGGGAAGCCACCGATTAGGTATAGGCAGTAATCGCTATTACGTAAGACAGACAATAGGAGTATACTAACCGGTCACGTCAGGTAGCGCTAACTTATCGAGTAGGGGACAAAGTATAGCTAAACCTTAAGAATATTCGATCTTAACGGCATTCAAAGAAGTTAGACTAGATATACGCGAAATACACCGTGTAAGAAGTGCCTTCGCTATACACGGTGCGTCTAGATATACTAACTAGGGTATATCCGGTATTCTATATAGACCTTATAAGACCCGCCGCCACGGACCCGCTTCCTTCGTAGATCGTGGACGACTCGTAGCCGCCTCTACTAGTAGTTAATAGTGAATTAGAGTACTAGGTCGAGGAGATCTTAGATTATCGCGTGAAGCGTGTAGGAAGGGGCGCACGAACGGAAGTTCTAGTGAAGTGGACTAGTTATACAGAGACTATATAGGAACTATTGGCTTCTGTTGAAGACTATGAAGCACTTCATAGGTATGAAGAGCGCTTCGGGCCTATCTCACCACCGAAGCGGCCCCATAGAGACGAAATTGCTATATCTACCGTTAGGATAAGGAGGGAGGTACTATAACGGGCCAGAGCCCGGCAGTAAACCATGTGCCAT
This sequence comes from Penicillium simplicissimum, assembly GCA_024706585.1. Lineage (NCBI taxonomy): Eukaryota > Fungi > Ascomycota > Eurotiomycetes > Eurotiales > Aspergillaceae > Penicillium > Penicillium simplicissimum. Next base: position 2,017,367 of record JAMZTW010000014.1, read on the forward strand.
AGCCGTATAGATCCGTTAACGGGAAGATTGGAGGAAAGACACCGCCTTCGGCAGAAAGGCCCTCACACCGTTTCACCACCGAGAAGGGGCCGTTTCCCTTCCCTCCTCAAGATGGTTGTAAACAGCAGGTTGGCCTAGTACAATTGAATCAATTCTGCTACAGCCCTTCACAGTAGCTATTGCGGGCTAGATCGCTAACGAAGCGACCGTAAGCACGCTTTAGCGGCGCGAAGCAGCTAATATCTAGCGGTTGGAGTAGATGCGAAGAATGCGCTGGTATACAAAGCGATATAATATTATTATCCGCGCAGATCTTATCGAACTGTGGTGTAAGATAGCTACCGTGGCCATCAAGAATCAGTAGCCGATATCGACCTCGTACGCGCGAATTTATATATGGGATAAAGTGCTTTTGTAGCTAGCGAAGGCCTATCTTATCGGTAGTCTAGCCATTATTCGAGACCTCGATTCGCTAATCGCTAGGTAGGTTTGATTTAAACTAGCTAGAGATATAGACCTTCCCTACGAATATCACGTATGGCGGTAGCGAGTAGCCATTAGTATAGACAGCTTCGATAGCAGTAACCTATTCGCGGTTTCCTAGCTATAGGATAGAGCGGCGACCGTAGTATTCAGCTCGAGTAACTACCTTTTGCGCAGAGATAAGGCCTATCGCGAATCTAGTCTTATCGAAGTTATAGATATCCTCCGCTAGGATACCATTCTCCTCTACCACACGCTTAACGCTATCAAACCAGGCGCGAATCGACCGAGGGTCTTCGTTTTGGGCACGTTGGTAATCGTAGCGTCTCGAATAGCGCGATTGGAGCTCGTCGCGGCGTTCCACGAAGGATGATACCTAATTCACGCCTACTATAGGCGCTGGCGATTCACCGCGTGTAGCGAGTAGTATATCAGCCATCTCTCGAATAGCAGAAGCCCTAGGTGCTGCACCACGCGAATCCATAGAGAGTATCCACTTAGAAAGTGAATCTTCTTCTAACTGTGTCAATTTATGGCTATGCCAGCGCTTCTCGACGCGTGAAGCCATCCCGGTGGCGCGGTCCTGTAGAGTAGTCTTCGGTACATCGTATAGCTGCGCTGCGGCGCGTAGCGATTTGACTTGGCCCTTTTCATAGGCCTGGAGGGCTAGTAGGATCCTGCCCTCCTGCTCGGTAGCTTTCTGACGAGATTCAGAGCGGTTGGGTGGCATAGTGGATAGTTGAATTAGGTGGGTTGGTGGAGACGCGTGATTTCTGGTGGGGTGGCCGAGTTGGCCGTGTGGCCGAGATGGCCGTGGATTACGTTATATGGCATTGGAGTACAGTATGGAAATGGATACTTTTAGAACTCGGGGCCTATGTGCCTGAAAATGGTCCGAAACTCTCGATGAATATGATTATGGGCAGAGTAGGATCTCGTACGGACGTTCATAGAACCGTGTTAGATTGGTTTCATGCCCAGGGTGGCGTTTTTGCAAACTACAAGTCTTCGTATTTTGTCTTTGCAGATGTACTTCGCACCGACTGCGCAGTGCGCGCACAGAGTCACTCCCCCCACAAAGGATGGTAGCACTACCTCGGCTCCCACAGCGCATTGGCTTTTGTTCGGGACTTGCCATTTTCCACCACCCATCTACCTAGGTTAATACCGTAGTTAAGTTAACTAGTTATTTAACTTAACTACTGTATGTTTTATTGACTAATGCAGAGAATTGGCAGGGGTCGGGCAAATAGGAGGATGAAAACCCGCTGTGACAAGGATGTTGAGGTGCAAGGTCTGTAACAACGGGTCGAATCAGCCAACCAGCAATGAAATGGCCTTCCCTGAAGCGAAGCCAAACATTTGAACAACCACTGAACCTTGGGAAGTTGAACGCCTCATTTGGTACCTTTTGCACCTCTTTTTTTTTGTTCGCGAGCATCGGCCTCTCACAGTCTGTTCAGCGTATTCCATCAAGATCAGTTTCGCTCAGAGTGGATCTCCTCCCCCGTCCAACTTGAACTATGGGTCTATGGATCTGCCTATCACGGGCCATCGGTCGCCTCCTGTCCCCGCTAGTCTTCGGCGCTGATACTCTTTTGGGGAACATACTTCCAGTGATGGTGGACATGTGGATATAAGCCGATGCTCCGCGACGATGGCCCAAGGCTCATCGCCATCGGATTTATGGGCAAACCCATGTTGTGCGGATGAAATTATTGTCTCGTCGCGGGCGCTGAGTTGTCGGCACTGGCCACCGTAGATCTGTGAAGCACGAATCATCACCTGTCCTGGCCATCCTGGAGTCTAATTTATGTCCCACAGTCCCCTGGTCTCGGCCTGTTCTGGTCTGCTTCATTAGATCTAGACTGCATTTAATTAGTACTTACTTTAAGTCGCTTCGCTTGCCACGGAAGGCTGGTGTCCTGCTATTCTTTATGGGTCGCGTGGACCATCTTTGCCTCCAGCACTGTCCGTGAAACCAGATAATATAATTTTTCGATTCCCCGGCTTGCTCGCGGGGGTGGGTGCTCTCTCCGACTTTTCATTTCCCTTCTCTTCTTCCCTTTTTCATACTTTTCTTATCGTTCTTCCTTCGACCTCTTCTCTGTTGATCAGAAGATGGGCCCTTGAATAGGTTGCACCTTCTTGCGCCATACGTTCCTTAACTGAACTCGGCCTCAACATCCCTTGACTTGGCAGAGACATCGCGCGCCGTCCCTTTTGACTCACAAGAAGCCTGTGCTGATTGCTATCGACGATCGACGACTGTTTAATATTTCCGACTCCCATTCCCATTGATACCCGCTGCTTCGCCAATACTAAGGACCACATCACTACACGTGGAAACCACATATTCTCGCCATCATGCAACTACCACCTATGGCCGTGATGGTCACCTGGCCCACGCCAAACTACATCGACCCTCCGACCCGCGGCCATGGCGCTCTCATCGTGAACGTCGTCTGTATCTCCCTAGCATTTGTGGTGGTCATGCTACGTCTATACACTCGATTGCGGATCACATGCAGCGCCGGTATCGACGATATTCTTATCGTATTTGGTCTTGCCTTTGCAATTGCCATGGCAGCTGTGACGTCTCTCGCTTCAGAAAACTGGGGTTGGAACCGTCATATCTGGGACGTACCACCAACATGGCTATCGACCGTGCAAAAACTCAACATCGTCTTCCAAATCATGTTCTCCTGGTCGTCGAGTCTCACCAAGATCTCGCTGCTGTGGTTCTGCCGCCGGCTTCTCGGCGCTGGAAAGGGAAATTTCAAGTGGTTTAACAGGTCGTTTATCGGGGCAATGGTCTTCGTGGGACTCTCCTCCATTATGTTCACGTTTATCAGTGTCTTCCAGTGCTCGTGAGTTCACCAGATTACACTTTGTGATCGTTGAGTCAAACTAATCTTTGTGTACAGTCCTATAAAGGCTTATTGGGAGGTCAGCCCTACATACCCATACAAGTGTCTGAACAACGGAGCCCTTGTCTTCGCTGCGAGTGTCATCAATATCTTCACTGATTTTCTTGTGACGGCACTGCCAATGCCACTGATTTGGAGCCTCAAGTTGCCTGCCCGCCAACGTCTGGCGGTCATCTCCATCTTCGGTCTGGGAATTATCGTCAACGTTGCCGGTTCTGTCCGCACCGTATACGTCTGGAAGAGCATGGTCGTGGGCTACGATACAACCTGGGTCGGCTGGCCGGTTCTCATCGCTGCGGCAGTGGAAATCAACCTCGGCCTGGTAAGTCTCCAACCAAAATAAATCAAAGCTTCAGGCACGAAGAAAGTGAATCAACTAATAGGGTATCGCCAGATCTGCTCCTCCGCACCAGCCCTCCGCCCGCTCATCACAGCCTTCCTCCCCCGTCTCCTCAACTCCACCCGCAACATCAACTACTCCTACAACCAGCGCAGCCGATCCCAAAAATTATTCTCCTCGGCCGGCCGCTCACGACACGACCACATGCCCACGACCCACAATTCCCGCAAAGGCGACTACGAAAGCGACCGCTTTGAAATCATGCGCACCGTGGAAATGGAGACATGGACCGAGTCTCGGCTCGCGCATCATGATTCACTGGGCCACACCTACGATATTGGTACTGAGAACCGCACTGTCTCGCCTGAGAGTATTGAGATGAAGCATAACGGGTTGGTGTTCTCGTCTGCGGCTAGTGAGAAGTCGTCTAGCTCGTTGACGAGAGATGAGGCTTACTTTTCACGGCGATGATGGGGGTTGTTTTCTCTTTCGTCTCTTTTACTCTTTTTCCTGTCTATATGAGACCACACTTTGGTCATATACATAATTTCTGCGCAGTGTCTTTCTATGGTCTCAACGGTTTCGGTTGGGTTACGATGAAGAAGCGCTTTGTACACTCGATGTTCTTTACGATCCCCTTTACGGCTTTGAGACGCATGATACCTTTGGCTTGTTCATTTTTCTTCTACTCTTATGTATAATGTTTCCATTTGCATATTGTGTCTTATTATTCGTGGAAATCTTGAAAAGTCCTCGAGAAGCGAGGGTCACTGGGTGATTCGGCGTGCGTAATCAAGCTGGTTTCGAGTTGACGGAGTAACCCGTCGGGTTACCTCGACAGCACGGGAGATGGTCTCCAGTTATGTTCGGAGATGGACAGACTGGGGGTAGCCTTATCTTGCTGAGGGGCATGCCTTGTGGGTTAAGATCGGCATGTTGCGCATTAGCGTGGGATTTGGTAAAACTTTTCAGCTGGGTCGAAAATTGACTTGGTGAGCAACAGGTTGCGTTGCAATCCTTGTGTGTCTGCCCCAGCAGCACTAAGGCATTGATAGAGAATGATGGATGGTTCCAGATGAGTCAACCGGTTTTTGCAGTGTACTGTGGACGAGATAAAAAGAGAAGAAAAAACATAAGGAGGACTGTTTGGCCTCAAGATGATCGTGAGGGGGGTGAAAAAAGAAAAAAGAAATGGTCCCAGAGGGGGTCGAACCCTCGACTTTGGCGTTATTAGCACCACACTCTAACCAACTGAGTTATGGAACCGGTGACCGCTGACCAACTAGGCCATTGGATCTGGTTGGAATACTGCCGTCAATTTTGAATCATAACCCCGCAAGATACCGACACTATTCTGCCGCTCAGCTCCGCCCAAAAAAAAAATCAAACAACCAGCAAAGCCGAATCAACGGTCACAGCATCTTACCAGTTACCACTCCAAATTAAAAGCGTAGAACAGACAAAAAGAGCTGGACTCGCGGGGAATCGAACCCCGGACCACTCCCATGCTAAGGGAGTATTATACCACTAAACCACAAGCCCGCTTGTGTGATAGACAGCAGAAAATATTGCTAATTGAGGCCGAACCAACTTTGTGTGCGGATACCGTCGGTTTGGGACCCACTCGGCGGCTTGGGCTCGGCTACAAAGTTACCGACGGAGCTAGGTGGTAACCATTGACTTGCTTCCGTAGAGTTGAAATTCCGTTTGTAGCCCTGAAAACCCGGAAGCCCGTCAGTATGGATATGGATGGCATACATTCGAATGGATATCAATGATAGCGGTATACACTCGAGTATATCTTGCTCGCTGTTTGATTGGGTTGGAGGAATGCACTGCCTAATCGGGCATTCGGTCTATGGGTATCCATGTCATGCCAGGCTGGCAGGAATAGGATCCATTTGGTCCTCCTTTTGTGAGTAGGTTGGGAGGCGTGCAGTACCTAGGTATCCGGGCAGTAAGACCAGCTTCGTGGGGAAATATCCACGGATGGATGTTTGATGCTCACTACCTAGGGACCATTCTGAGTCTGGGGCCTATCATCAGTTGCTATATGCCAACCTTGAACCTGCCCAGTCCTCGTGCAACTTTCCAGTGGTTAAGGTCCACTTATCTTATGTTTGCCCCTGACACAGGGCTGTAATGAAAGTAACTAAAGGGAGCTGGCGGCTGAGAAAGTCGTTGCGGCAACGAACGCCACGAAGATATATAGTTCGAATGGGTATGTACCGATTGTAGTCGGAGACGGCCCTACTCACTCCAGAAACCTGGAAGAACGCCGAAATAAAAAGATGATACGTCCGAGGAACTCACTCTAGAAATAGTTCATTAAAGATCCTTGCATAGTATAACAGGAGAAATGCTCCGTCGCAGCACAGACGGTGTGTACGAACTAGGTATGAACGATTTACAAAGTCGGGATTCCGGCCGGGCGATAAGGCGTGAACCTTGCTCCCTAGCGGACTCTTAGCCGCAGGGCGGGCTTATCGGCAGTTCAGAATCAAGCTTATCAGTGGCCGGTTACGGGGAAAGAATGTAAGAGGGCCAGACCGCCTAGGCACGTGAGTCGGGCCCATGGCTCATGACAGAAGAATGACGGGGGTACGGGGTTCGAGGATCAGAGACTATCGAGGAATTACCATTTGGATTCCCGTAGATAACATGCATTAACCCGAGCAAAGACTAATAGAAATATCGAAAATGGCACCTGACACATAGTTATTGACCTACCCCTCCACGCTGTCCAATCCCGCTGCGTAGACTTTCTTAATTCGTCGACTTCCCTTTCGGGACACGTCGGCGTTTCGCCAGACTATCCAGTCAGGTGATTGGTCGGCGCCGCCGAGATCCAATGGCATCGACGCGGGGAACGAAGCTCTGGAGAGCTCCACGGCCGATAACGAAAGTGCTCGCCTTTCCATGATATAAATCCCTGGCCCCAGGAGTTGCTTGGTTATTCTCTTGTAATTCATCCTCCCTACCGTCCGCTCCATCCGCTCCATTATCGAGACCCATTGAACCCGGTCCGGGACTTGCCTGTACACGGAATAGCCTCGTCGCTGTTCTTCCCCGCACTCGCCCTCATCCATCATCTCCAACTCGGTCGGTGAGCTACACAAAATATTCATAATGGCCTCCGTCCTCCGCTGCAGCTCCAAGCTGCGCACCGCGGCTCGCATGCCCGCTGCTCGTGCTCTCTCAACCACTGCCCGCCTGCGCGCCGCCGAGAAGCCCTACTTCCCCAATGAGCCTACTGCTCCCTCCGTCCAAACCGCCATCCCTGGCCCCAAGAACAAGGCCGCCACTGCCGAGCTCGACGAGGTCTTCGATGTTCGCTCCCTGAACATGCTCGCTGACTACACCAACTCGGTTGGTAACTAGTACGATCCACCCATTGTCTGGATTGTGTGGGCTTTAGAACGAACGATATAGCTAACCTGGGACTCTGTCGTTTAGTATCGCTGATCTCGACGGCAACAAGCTCCTCGATGTGTAAGTCAATTGTCCCATTGAATATCTTCGAATGTATAGAGTTTCTCAAAACTAACACCTACGCACAGCTACGCCCAGATCGCCTCCATCCCGGTTGGCTACAACAACCCCCACCTCAAGGAGGTGGCCCAGTCCCCCGAGATGATCACCTCCCTGATCAACCGCCCGGCTCTGGGCAACTTCCCCTCCGCCGACTGGTCCCACATCCTGAAGACTGGTATCCTCAAGGCTGCTCCCAAGGGCCTGAACCAGGTCTTTACTGCCATGGCTGGCTCCGACGCCAACGAGACTGCCTACAAGGCCGCCTTTATGTACTATCGCCAGCTCCAGCGTGGTGGCCCCGAGGTCGAGTTCACCGCTGAGGAGCTCGAGTCGACCATGAACAACAAGGGCCCCGGTTCTCCCCAGCTGTCCATCCTGTCCTTCAAGTCTGCCTTCCACGGCCGTCTCTTCGGTTCCCTGTCCACCACCCGTTCCAAGCCTATCCACAAGCTGGACATCCCCGCCTTTGACTGGCCCCAGGCTACCTTCCCCCAGCTGAAGTACCCTCTGGAGGACCACGTCCAGGAGAACGCTGCCGAGGAGAAGCGCTGCCTCGAGGAGGTTGAGCACCTCATCAAGACCTTCCACAACCCCGTGGCCGCTGTCATGGTCGAGCCCATCCAGTCCGAGGGTGGTGACAACCACGCCTCGCCCGCCTTCTTCCAGGGCCTGCGTGACATCACCAAGCGCAACAAGGTGCTCTTCATCGTCGACGAGGTGCAGACCGGTGTCGGTGCTACCGGCAAGTTCTGGGCCCACGACCACTGGAACCTGTCCACCCCTCCCGACATGGTGACCTTCTCCAAGAAGGCCCAGACCGCTGGTTACTACTTCGGCAACCCGGCCCTGCGCCCCAACAAGCCCTACCGTCAGTTCAACACCTGGATGGGTGACCCATCTCGTGCCCTGATCTTCCGCGGCATCATCGAGGAGGTCGAGCGTCTTAACCTTGTCGAGAACACCCGCACCACCGGTGACTACCTGTACGCTGGCCTCGAGCGCCTGGCTCAGAAGTACCCCGAGCACTTCCAGAACCTGCGTGGCAAGAACCAGGGTACCTTCATTGCCTGGGACACCCCCAAGCGTGACGAGTTCCTGGTCAAGGCCAAGACCGTTGGTGTGAACATCGGTGGTAGCGGCGCCCAGGCCGTTCGCCTGCGCCCCATGCTGGTCTTCCAGAAGCACCACGCTGATATCCTGCTCGAGAGCCTCGAGAAGATCATCAAGCTGCTTTAGATGATTCATCTTTGACTTGGGACTGAGACCAAGTACCGGGGCTATTGATACCCACGGGAATCGTCTGAGTCATTTCTTTACTTTTTACCTGGGTTTAATGAGCGATTTTTGTTTCCACTGTTGCCTGTTTGAGATCTTTTCTTTCCTTGCTACGAGTCATGCCGCCTCCAAAAATTTGGGACTTTACATCCATAGACACATTATGTCATTGTCAATTGAATGACTTATTTAACACACAACTATCCTCTATATCGCAAGATCGTATCTCGAGTTATCGTAACTCGAGTTGAGTTGTAAGATAAACCTCCAACGGTCCAATTCCCCGCTTTTCGTTGTTCCGTGATCGAATGCTTGACAAAAATGAGAAAATAAAAGCAGCGCAATGCTTCCAACCCGAAACTCCAAATGACCAGCAAAGTGTATCGTATTCATCCTATCCGGCCCACCAGGTTCGCCATGAAATTTGTAGGGGGTATCTGGACCCAAGTCTGCTATGAACAGATAGGATGCGCATTGGCGAGGTTGGGGTTGAATGGAACATCGTCGGTGGCCGGCCACCCTAAGATTCTTCCTCACCAGTGCTTCCGTCGCGTCTATACATCGCAAAGGTCAGTCGCTCAGCTGGATTAAGGTGCAGGCTCAGCAGGAGGATAGAAACATACGGGACATATTTGATGCCAGAGTCCTCCAAGCTGCTGATAATGTACTCTGGAAGCTGCAGACACAACCAGGGTAATTAGCCAGGACACACTTTCACACTGCAAATCCCAAAGAGCCCACTCACCGAACCCACCACCTTGGTCGCATATGTTCCCGCCACATAGTTGTCCAACCGCTGCCACCGAGCCACCCAGCTTGCAGCCGGGTCGCGGACCGAAATCAGACCCTCAAAGACTTGCGAGGTACATTCCTGGATCGCATCGTTGTTCCCACGGAGCTGGAGGACGGTTTCGCAATTGGGACAGCCGTCGCGCATGAATTTCTAGAGCAAGAGATTGAATGGTCAGCCTCAGCCTCGGCCTCGGTATAGGGCGACTGTCTACCTGGGTGAGGTCGCAGGCAGCGGGGGATTCAAGCTGAGCTCTTACATTGTGCAGCTGGACGACGGCACAGACCATGCACGCTCGTAAAGAGCGTTGCTGCGCTGGCGGGGTGTAAAACGACATTTGGAGTTGTGGCGAGAAGTGGGAGAGTTCCTGAGGAGAAAGAAGCGGAGGGAGGCTTGGGGTCCGCAGTCGAGGGTTCTGGAAAGATGCCAAGCCTCCGTTGCGATCGGAGAAAAAGCGAGACAGAAAGAGAGGCGACAGGGCGAGCACATCGTCAGGAACCACCAGAAAACTACTCCCGCCTCCGTTTTTCTTTCTTCCTCCCGACCTCTCTTTCTTCTCGCTACATCCTTTCTTTCACTGAAAAGAATTGGGTCTTCTCCCTCTTCGCTCTCTCTCCTTCATCGCCCCGCGTCCTTCCACCAACTTCGCCGATCCTCGCGGTCTCGTGCCCTCGATAACTTCTCCGCTCGCCATGGCTTCGGCTCAAGAAGAGGCCAACGCCCTTAAGTTGCAGGGCAACAAGGCCTTTGCCCAGCATGACTGGCCCACGGCAGTCGATTTCTACAACCAGGCCATCGAGAAATACGACAAAGAACCCTCTTTCTTCTCCAACCGGGCTCAGGTACGTCGGACTCCGACAAGGGCTGCACTTCTGCCGAGACCATTCGCTGGGGTGAAAGTGAAGACAAAGTGAAGTGAGACTAACGTGGGACCTTCTATTTTCTCTTTAGGCCCAAATCAAACTCGAGGCGTTTGGTTTCGCCGTCGCCGATGCCACTGCCGCTTTGGAATTGGACCCAAACTACGTTAAGGTCAGTTGTGATCAAGAACAAGATAAAAACCTGGATTTGCGAGACGGAACGAGCACTGTTCATGCACGCGGAACTGGGTTCGCTTTCTTTGTAGGATCGACACTGACATTTCGCCGTCCCTAGGCATACTGGAGACGCGCCCTTGCCAAAACCGCCATCCTCGACTATAAAGGAGCCCTTCGGGATTTCAAGGCCGTCGTTAAGCGCGAGCCAAACAACCAGAATGCGAAGATCAAGTTGGCCGAGTGCGAGAAGCTCGTCCGCCGTATAGAATTTGAGAAGGCCATTGAGGTCTCCGACCCGCCGTCCGCATTCGAGGGCTTGGACATCGATGCTATCAAGGTGGAGGATAACTATGATGGTGTGCGCCTTGGGAGTGAGATGACCCAGGAGTTTATCGATGATATGATTCAACGGTTTAAGAATGGCAAGAACATTCACCGCAAGTATGTCTTCCAGATCATCAAGGCTGTGAAGGACATTGTGTACAACGAGCCGACGATGGTGGAGATTGGCGTTGATGTGGGCAAGAAGTTGACGGTCTGCGGTGATACTCACGGTATGTATTCTTTTCTCCGTACCTCTTGGAAAAGGTCCGGTACTAATAGGCACCAGGCCAATTCTTTGATCTGCTCGAGATCTTCCGCCGAAACGGCAGCCCCTCCGACACTCACGCCTATCTCTTCAACGGTGACTTCGTCGACCGTGGCTCCTGGTCTTGTGAGATTGCCCTGCTTCTGTACGCCTACAAGTGGCTGCGGCCGAACGGACTCTTCCTCAACCGTGGCAACCACGAGACGGATGACATGAACAAGGTCTACGGGTTCGAGGGCGAGTGCAAGGCCAAATACACCGAGCGTGTTTTCAAGGTGTTCTCCGAGTCCTTCTCAGCTCTGCCGCTGGCCACTCTGATTGGCGAGAAGTATCTCGTCCTGCACGGCGGTCTCTTCTCAGACGACAAGATCACATTGAATGACATCCGGAAACTGAATCGCCACAACCAACGGCAGCCCGGCCAACAGGGCCTGATGATGGAGATGCTCTGGACTGATCCGCAGCCGCAGCCTGGCCGTGGACCTAGCAAGCGTGGCGTTGGTCTGCAATTCGGCCCTGATATCACCAAGCGGTTCTGCGAGAACAACGGCCTTGAGGCTATCATCCGGTCTCACGAGGTCCGTATGGAAGGTTACGAAGTCGAGCACGACGGCCGGTGTATCACCGTCTTCTCGGCGCCCAAGTACTGCGATTCGACGGAGAACAAGGGCGCGTATATCAACATTGGTCCCGATCTCAAGCTTAACTATGAGGTCTTTGAGGCGGTGCCCCATCCTGATATCAAACCAATGGTAAGTCGAGCAGTTAACAGTGTCATCACGGCTTGATACTGACTTGCATCTACAGGCCTACGCGCAGAACTCGATCCTTTCGATGATGTGATGAACCCAGATGATTTGCAGAGCGGGCGTTATTCCCAAAGAGCTTAGAAAGATCTTTTGTTGTACTAACGAGCATCTAAGTCCTACTTTACTTGGCTTACGAATCTAGGTGGCCATTGTTGGCCGCCCACAGTCTGGTGTTCACATACGCATACATGTGCTGGGGATCTACTATAGAACGAATTGATGGATTGATGATACATTTGTCCCTTGTTAGTGTGTTGTATGAAGTACCATTCTGAAATCAGACGTAATTAGCCAATCGCACGAATATGTCTGATCATTGTGCTCATGGCAGCGACATCAACAGGCTCCTCGCCGGTATATACAACCGTTTGAAATCTCACCGCTTTCCCTGCCCCGCGGTCCCCTCTCCGACATCGTCGTCTTCCCCAACTTTTTGTCAACTCCACCAGACAAGATGGAATTCGATCCAAAGACGCGTAAGTTGATCTGGTGCGGAAGTATATGAACTTGGCTGACCCCGAGCAGCTCAATACCTCACCTCGGACCGGTCGAGCTTCGCATCAGTCTCGGCCGACGAGCGATGGCCCGTCATTATCGTAAGCCTGGATTCGCCAATTAAGTGATTCCACTGCTAACCAGTGCAGACCGGTGCCATTGATGACCTGGCACGTACGGTGAGCACGGTGACCGATGCAGAAAAGGCCAAGGAGGGAAAGAGCATCATTGAGAAGTTGGCGACGTTGAAGTATGAGTTGCAGCACGACAGACAATTGACGTAAGTGGTCTTCGAATAGCCCGGCGATTGACACAAAGATGGTCTAGAGAGTTGCTAATATCTTGGATGGTTCACAGCCCCCTCGAAGACGACGGCGAGTCCGATATTGCGTCGTATAACAAAGAGCTCGAGGAACGAGGGAACCCTAAATGGCACGATGTGGCCTGGCTTTACTCCGAGTGTTATCTCTGTATGCCAATTCCACCGCATCTTCCTCATCCCGAATATGCAATGGCGCTGACATGACGGCTGATCAATAGACCGCCGCATGGAGACCTTCTTCTCGCTATCAAAGCATTGGAAGGGCTACGATGTCTTTGCGCGCCAGAAGATGTCCACCTTCAAATCCTCCCGTCCTGCTGTGTTGGAGCTCGCCTCGCGGTACCGCGAGCTAGCTCACGAGGCCGAGACCGGCAAGGGCGTGGATGGACGCTCCGCCGAAGAAGTCGAACAGGCCGAGAAGCTACTCTTCTCGGAAATGTGCGAGATCTGCCTGTGGGGCAACGCCACCGATCTTTCACTGCTGACCTCCCTTACCTACGAAGACATCCAGAAGCTGCAGGGCTCGCAGGCGCGCCAGGCATCGCAGAAGAACATCCTCGTAAATGACCTCGAGGCCGCCTTCGACGTGATGCAAAAGGCCCGCGCCGAGAAGAAAGACGGCGAGCGCCGCGTCGACATCGTCCTCGACAATTCCGGCTTCGAGCTCTTCGTCGACCTCATTCTGGCCGGATACCTGCTCTCAGCGGGTTTGGCGACGACTATCGTCCTGCACCCGAAGCGTCTGCCCTGGTTCGTGTCGGACGTTACGCCGCGGGACTTTTCCGACTTGCTCAACTCGATGGTCGACCCGCAGACTTTCTACACCGCGGCCGATGACTCGGGCAAGACATACCCCCCGCTCTCGGACAAGGAAGTCGAGGATGTGCAATTTTTGTTCCAGCAGTGGAGCGAGTTCCACCAGGATGGGAAGCTGATTGTGCGCCCGCACTCGTTCTGGACTACCCAGGGCTGCTATTGGCGTATGCCGCATGTTGCGCCGGAGCTCTTCGAGGATCTGAAGGAGAGCGAGCTGGTCCTATTCAAGGGTGACTTGAACTACCGTAAGCTTGTCAACGACGTACGTTTGATCAGTATCTTCCTAACCTATATCTTTGTCGATGTTTTTGCTGACTCGTGCTCCCAGGCTCAATGGGACCCCACAACCCCCTTCACAACCGCAATCGGGCCCCTAGGCCCGAAGTCCGGAATCCGCGTCATGGCCTTCCGTACCTGCAAGGCAGACGTGGTCGTCGGTCTGCCCGCTGGCGAGGACGAGAAGCTCCGCCAGCTTCCCGACGGCGGAGGCAGTGAGACGCGGAAGTGGGCATGGACTGGTAAATGGGCCGTTGTGTCGTTCTGCGATGGCAAAGTGTAGGCTTTGTTGGACATTGCTCTATAAAGGGTGATTGGGTTTATGGTGGACTGCGTTGGATTTACGTCGAGTCTTTGCTTGGATGATAGAGTCGATGTTCATTGCATGAGGCTTGTTGTTGGTTTTTTAATGTAATAGACTGAGGGGAGCGGCCATAGATATGTGAGTACAAAGTACTAAAATTCACTTGTTCATAACACACTGGTTTGTTTTCAAGTAGGGCATAGATTGTTCTCAAGAACGAGGATAGAACATCTCCGACAATATCTCCCAACCTTGTTATGACTGATGCCTGCCTGACGGGCTCGGATGGACCACGGTGTCATTCAAGCTTAGAATGTTCAACTGTTGCTCGAGTCAGATCCCATGCTATGTATCCAAGCTTACACTGCCAAGATGGGCCAGTTCCTATGAGCTTTACACCCACGCTCGCTCCTCAAGGAAGACTAGAAAAGACAAACAAACCAAAGAGAAAATATCGACGCCACCTACGCCAACCTCGCATCTCAATGTGAAACAATGCAAATGAAAAGCGCTCAAGCTGAACCTTTTCCTCACAAGGGAATCAAGCCACTAACTCACTAATCCTTCACCACTATTCTCCTTCCCCAATGCCTTCACCTTCCGACTATCACTCTTTAATTTCAACCTCGACTCAGCCGCAGCCCTCCGCTCCGGCGTTAATACCTTCCCTCTCAAATCCGCCAGCCCCGTCCGTCGAAGCCCGCGTTCCCCGGCAGAAATGGTGTACCCGGAGTACGCAGGACGCGAGGACGGGACCGTCGATATCGAGTCCAGCGCGGACTTGATGTGCGTGCGTGGGCGGTGCGCGAGGTTCCCGTAGCCATGCTCCGAGGGATCGGTCCTTTCGCGCCGGTGGAGCGAGCGGTAACTGCCCGTGTTGAGATACTTCTTTTGGTTGCGGTCGAGGGATTTCAGGGCTGAAATGTCCGGTGGGGAGGATGGGGGTGCGGTGTTCTGATTGACACGGTGCGAGAGGTGTGGCTTGGGGAGGATCTCGTTTAGGTAGTGTGTGACTTCGTCGTCGTCGGCTGCGATGTCTCGCGTGGGACGCTTGAGATCGATCGTCCCCGTCGTCGCGTTACGGGTGTGATGGCGCTGTTCTCGGCTCTTGGAGCGCGGGCTGGGACTAGGCGGGGCGTCTAGGTCCTCTGTAGCCTCTTCGTCTGGGAGAGGGTGGTCTTGCGCGGCGAAATCATGTATATGCACGCCGGGGTATGCTTTGCGCGGACTGAGAGAATGCCTTTGCTGGGGTCGTAGGGTCGGGATACTCCGGTCAGACGCAGATGCTCGGATCTTCAACAGATCGATTTGTTGTTGCATGCGGCGACGCTCCTCCTCGAAGTTGGTCCGCAGCTTCTCCTCTGACTCCCGATGTTCTCGCGTGGCTGTCTTGAGTCGATCGCGATACTCTTGAACACTGGCCTCGAGCTTGGTTTCTCGTTGCTTGAGCCTGTTCTCTTTCTCCTTGCGCCGGCCCTCGTATCCGGCCATTTCTTGCTTGACACGCGCTAGGGTTTGCTTGAGCGTTTTGTTCTCCTTTTCCAGCTCCTGCGCTTTCTTTTCGGAACTTTGCACAAGGCTTTGGAGCCTACTGAGATCTGGATTTTGGCCTTTCAGCTCTTCAATTTTGGCGTTGGCTTGTTCCAGTTCCTCCTGTGCTTTGCGTAGCTCTTCCGAAGAGTCCGACGAGCTCTGCGGCGATGGCCCTGCCTTTGTCGATTCCGGGGGTTTGACAACGCCATCCTTGATAACACCTTGCTGCTCCAGCGTATTGCGTAGAGAAGTCACCTGCTGCTTATACTGCAGCGCTAGAGTGGTCTGCTTGGTCAAGTCTTGGATCAATTGCTCTTTGTCTGCCTTGGGTCCTTGCCCGACAATTGCGGCAGCAAGACGCGAGACTTGACGCTCCATATCTGCAACCTTCTCTTCCTCTTCCCGAAGCTTGTCTGCCAGGCGCAACGCCTCCGAATCCTTCTTTCGGGCATAAGACTTGGCAATCGATCGGTAGTGAATGAGCTTTTTGATCTCGCGATTGGTACGCACGCGATAGTTGTCGAATTCCGTCTTCCAATATTTGCCCGACTCCGACCGCGGCTCGTCCAGATTGATGGTGATATCTTCCATGCCGAAGTCCTCCTTCGGTTGAGGGCTCGCGGCGGGTTTGGACTCGGACGGATTATCTTGAGAGGATTTGGCCGACTCAGAGTTCTTCGACGCGTTATCACGGGCGTCGAGCAGAGTTTGGGTCAGCTTGCTTGGTGGCTTGCCGTTGGCCGAGCCGGACATCCATTGTGCAGTGATTCCCGATGGATTCGGAGGTGTCTTTGGGGCCCTGCTGGACTGACTGTCGCGTTTGCCTTCATTGTCAACCACGCCCTCGCCAAAGGAGACTGTTTTGCGACGGTTGGCAATAGTGCCGGGTGTGACGAGGATGCTCTTAGTCGGGGAACCTGTGGGATTGAATGTAGAATTGATGTCGGTTTTCGCAGGGTCCGTTTCAACAGCGATCGGCTTCGTGGTTTCGCTCTTGCTGCGCTGATGACCCGTCGGCTTCGATTGTGACTCGGAATTCTTCTCTTCCACCTTCTGCTTCTTCGTCCCCTTCTCCTCTTCTTCGGCACCGGGCGTGCCGAACAAAGCGCTCTTGAAGGCGCGCATCGCAAACACGGGAGCTGGCGTTTCGGGGGGCTCCAGCACCTTGGAGGTGTCTGAGGTGAGGGAAATCAGATTTCGTTAGTAACCAGGCTCTAGGTTAGATCAGATTGAAGAGCATACCTGCAGCCCCAGCCTCGTTCCCCTTCATCCAGTCCAACATGGTTGGGTGCTGAGATTTGATTGAGGGAAGGGGAGGTTTGTTTACTGACGCGCGGGAGCTAAAGGCTGAGGTCAGCGCTTATCGAGATTGGCGGCCCGCGCGAACGCCAACACGAGTAAATGGGCCTGGAAAGCAGCCAAATGCTCGTGGGAGCCTAGCCAAGGAGCAGAGCCTTGTATTGCTTTCACCGGGGGTCAAGTACTGAGTCAGGAAGGAGAGGGAAGGTAAGTTCTCCGATACTGGGGGTGATATAAAGCTGGGGATGAAATCCCAAGTTTGGTCTTACTATATACATCACCTCCTCACCTACTTTGCTTACTCTTCTCTTCGTGACCACCAGCCTGCAACCTGCGTGGCCTACCTACATAATCTACGTATACAATTCTCTCTCTCTACCAATAACTACTCCTCCAACATGCGTCTCTCACAGTCTTCTACTGTTCGCTTGATTGCCACTGCCCTGGCCACCCCCTTCATCGGTTTCGGCATCAACGCCATCTTCAACCCTGATGGTGCTCTAGCCATTTTCGAGCTCCCGTCTCCACCGGCAGACCGGGCACTGGTGGACAGCTTGATGGCGGTGTATGGAATTCGAAATGTTTTCATCGGGTTTGCCATCTATGCAGCTTCATTCTTGGGCACCTCTCGCTCCTTGGGCTGGACGTTGATCGGTGCTAGCGCCGTGGCATTTGGGGATGGGGCCATTTGCTGGACGCATGGGCACGGCCAGTGGGGCCATTGGCAGTATGCGCCCGTGTTCGCTGTGCTGGGAAGTGTGATTCTGGGGGTCTTTGATGGGCCTGGGGACAGTGTGACGGGGAAGAAATGAGAAATCCGAGTGGAGGCTGCCGTTCGGACAGCGCAGACGGCCTAGAGCTGAGAGAGAATCCCGAATTACCCACTCTTGGGCATGTGGTGATGTAGGTACTTTGGTTGTTGACTAAGGACTTGGTCAATCCCAAAAGTTCAATATATTCTTGCTTTCAAACTCTTTGATTTTGGTGAACCTCAATTGAAAGACTCTCCATGTTTTGATGTCCTTTGGGTAGAACCACTGAAGTGAAGTATACAAGCGAGCTGCCACCACGACTCGAAGTCTAGAATCTGCAAACAAGGCAAACCCCCCCGGGTTATCGTCTATCGATAAGGGCCGCCGATAAGGCACCCTCACCGCCCGCCACGGCGCCACGCCCTTCGCACTGCTGACCGCCTGTTTTGTCCGCGCGGTAAAAAAAGACCTTCCCCTCCTCCGCTTCGTGTTCGACTTCCTTCTTTTGACCCTCTTCCTTTAATCCACTAGACAGATCCCGGATTCTCCATGTCGTATCTCCAATCCCGGATGTAGGGCGACTTCGCGCCGCGCCAACACCCCGCGATGTCTCCCAAGCAAAGGAAGAAAGCTCCCCGCGTGAAAAAGCAAACATCTTCAGCCTCCGATTCCTCCTCCGTGACGTCCCCCGTAATAGCCACAACCAATTACCGTGAAATCCACCTGAACGAGGTGGAAGCCCTCCGTTCGATTTATGGCGATGATTATGAAGAGGTCGAGAATCGGCGCTCAGCATGGCAGGTGGGTGGATTTGGGCTTGATCTAGCGCTCGAGCCTCTAATCTGACCTGTGATTCTATAGCAATCCTCCAACGTAACGTTTAAACTCCACCTTCGAGCCTCCTCCAATCCAGATGTTCGTCTCGTGCTTCTCGTCGAGCTACCGGCGACATACCCCAAAACCGTCCCGAATTTGTCACTGCAAAACCTCGATGACCTCCGCGAAAATGCCCGCTCCAGGATCCTGAAAATCATTCGAGAGAAACCGAAAACCCTTCTCGGCAGTGAAATGATTTACGAGATAGCCGTGTCTATTCAAGATGTTCTAGAAGATGTTGCTCAAGCTCGAGAGCAGGATAAAGATCTACCCAGTCTCGAAGAAGAGCGCATGGAACAGAAGGCTGCAGCCATTCACCGCGCAGAACTCGAGAAGCAAGAGGAACTGCGGAAACAAGAAGCTGCACATGTGGAGGAAGCACGTGCGCTTCAACTGATGCTTGAGGACAGGGCTCGACAGCGAAACAAAGCTCAAATTTTGCGACGCAAAAGTCGAACCGGTGGAATCGATTCGACGGATGTTGAAGACCTTGTGGAGAATACCCCGGGCGCAATTGCGTTCGATCCGCCTTTATCGGTCAATGACACCAACGAGCAGCCGTTGCTATTCCGTGCTGTACATGGAAAGACCCTGCTACAATGCAAACAAGCCAAGAAAACTTTCACCGTGAGGCCCGTCGTCTCCGAGGGGAGATGCCATGTACCTCTTCTCGTTCTCAAAGAGATTGTTCTCAACGAGAAGGGCTCGGACATATTTACCTTCCGCGAACAAATGCGGTCCAGTGAAGATAGATTAGAGGGCTTGAAACGACTTCGACACCCAAACCTTGTCGACTTCCTGGGTTTCAAGATTATTCGTCCTCTCAGCCACATTGGCTCGCCCGATAATGCCTGGACTGTATTTGCTCTTCTGGAGTTCGCGAACAAGGGCTCACTGTCGGAACTTCTCGACATTGTTGGCACTGTCGCTGTTGAGACACTACGAGGCTGGATGATACAATTGCTTGAGGCTTTAGAATTCTATCATCGTAGCGGATTTGTCCATGGAAACCTTCACTGTGGCCGGATCATGTTATGCAGGAACACCTCTGGTGGGACCATTGTCAAGCTTGAAGCTAGCGTTGAAGAGGCTTTGCCAGATTCCCCCGATGGGAAACGGTCACTAACTACATCCAAGTCTCCGCTCTGGTTGCCCCCAGAGCTTACGCAGGAGGGTGCCGCTCCGACCATGAAGACTGATGTCTGGGACCTTGGTATTATTCTGCTGCAGATGGCCTTTGGAAAGGACGTCCTTCTGCGGTACACCTCGGCTAATCAATTGATGGTCTCTCTCGGTCTTTCCCCTCCACTGCAAGATCTGCTTCGAGAATTCTTCCGACCAGATCCCAGGAAACGGCCGACTGCCTTTCAACTCCAACCCTCGGAGTTTTTCCGTGTGGATGCGCCTTTGACGATGCGGGACTCTTCGAATTCGGTGTCAATGCAACGCAGGCCGCGAGTCGACTCCTTTGGGGCTATTCCGGCTTTCTCAAGGTATCATCAGGACTTTGATGAGGCTGGTCACCTAGGCCGCGGCGGTTTCGGGCAAGTTGTCAAAGCCAGAAACAAATTGGATGGCCGGTTCTATGCAGTCAAGAAGATTTCTCAAACTTCTGCAGCGGCGTTGAAGGATACACTCTCAGAAATTATGCTTCTGTCGAGGCTGAACCATCCATACGTCGTACGCTACTACACTGCATGGCTTGAAGAAGACTTCAACCAAATCGAAGAGGAAGCGATGTCGTCTACTGAAGGCGATCCATTCGCCAGTCAAGACCATCCTAGATTCAGCACTGGTGGTCTAGACTTCATCAGCTCCAGTGGGTATCCAAAGATAGAATTTGCCGCGTCGGACAGCGAAGATGACAACGAGGGAACGATTTCTGATCGACCTCATCATGACACCCCGGAAACCTACGAGACCGGCACCGAACACAGCGAAATCAGCCGAGCACCGTCTGGTTCTTACGGTCGACCTATCCTGACTACGCTCTATATCCAAATGGAGTATTGCGAGAAACATGTGAGTTGAATCAGCTTTGGAATGTTTTTCTGATACTGACTTTGTATCCAGACACTGCGTGATTTAATCAAGAACGGCCTGTACGACGATATAGAACGCTCCTGGCGCCTGTTCCGACAGATTCTCGATGGCCTGAGCCACATTCATAGCCACGGCATCATTCACCGAGACTTGAAGCCCGATAATATCTTTATCGACGTCGCTAACAACCCCCGTATTGGAGACTTTGGTCTTGCCACAAGTGGGCAGTTCATGACTGCTGTACGCTCGTCGGCAGCGGCGGACTTTGAAGGCGACTTTACTCGCAGTCTGGGCACAACTTACTATGTTGCGCCAGAAATGAAGTCAGGATTACCAGGGCACTACAACGAAAAAGTCGACGTGAGTATTGCCCCTTGGTGCCAGAATGGGAATTCACAGAGGCTGACCTCCATCAGATGTTCTCCCTAGGTGTAATCTTCTTCGAGATGTGTCACCCACTGTCGACCGGCATGGAACGTGATCAAACCCTACGGGCGATCCGAGAAAAGTACCATACCCTGCCGTCTACATTCCAACAATCCGAAAAGGTTGTTCAAGGGCAGATCATCGAATCGCTGCTGAGCCACGACCCGGCTGAGCGTCCTACAGCCTCCGAGCTCCTTTCAAGCGGTCGGATTCCTCTTCAAGTTGAAGAAGAAACATTCCGACGCGCTATTGTGCACTTGTTGTCCGATCCGAATTCTCCCGACTACAAGAAGATCTTGTCTGCGATATTCTCCCAATCCCCCAAGAAATTTGAGGATATCGCCTGGGACATGGACTCGCAAACAACACCGGCAGCCAACGAGCTCCTCGTTCAGGGACTTGTCAAGAAGCGGCTGACTGCCATTTTCCGCAGACACGGCGCTGTAGAGTCGCCAAGACAAATGCTGTTTCCACGGTCTCAGCACTATTCTTCTGGCGCCGTGCGTTTGCTGGATGCATCCGGGAATCTCTTGCAATTGCCTTTTGACCTGACAGTCCCTAATGCTCGAGCAATCCCCCGGCAAGATGCTTCCCTGGAGAAGACATTTGCATTTGGAACGGTTTACAGAGAGTCTACCCACGGCATTGAGCCTCGGACTCACCGGGAAGTTGATTTTGATATCGTCTCCTACAACACCCTGGACCTGGCCCTCAAAGAAGCAGAGGTGATCAAAGTCCTCGACGAGATCATCGATGAGTTCCCGCCTCTTCGGTCTGCCACAATGTGCTTCTTGGTCAACCATTCCGACCTCCTGCAGCTCATCATGGAGTTCTGTCGCATCACGCCATCACAGATACCACTTGTCAAGGAAGTCATCAGTAAGCTTAATGTTGGAAAGTGGACGATGCAAAAGATTAGAAGCGAGCTTCGGTCTCCGTCGATTGGAGTTGCGTCGACTTCATTGGATGATCTTGCACGATTCGATTTCAGAGATTCTCCGAAGGAGGCCCGCCGCAGACTACAAACCATCATGGAAGGCACCGAGTTCGCGGAGCGAATCCCTCCTATTTTTGCTCGCTTGAGCGTCCTCATGACTTATTTACAGAGCTTCGGCGTCAAGCGCAAGGTCTACATAAACCCACTCAGCAGCTTGCATGATAAATTCTACCGAGGCAGCATACTGTTTCAATGCGTTTTCGATAGCAAGCGCCGCGATGTCTTTGCCGCAGGCGGCCGTTATGATCGTTTGATTCAGGAGTTTGCACCAAAAGTCTTGTCAAATCGACCACAAGCCCACGCCGTCGGGTTCAACCTCAGTTCGGATAGACTGGGCTCTTCCATGGCCCAATACCTGAAGTCCAGGGCACCATCGAAGGAAGTAGAGTCTGGGGCGGAGCTGTATTGGACAACTCGAAGAGTGAGTCATGCCATTTCACCGTTCTAATATTTAACACCATGAATGTCGCTAACCTACAACAGTGCGATGTCCTCGTAGCCAGTTTCGACGCCACCGTTCTCCGCACAATGGGTGTCAAAATCATCGAAGACCTCTGGACGAACGGCATCAGCGCCGAACTCGCAGTAGACGCCTCCTCCCTCGAAGAGCTAATGGCCAAATACCGCGAACACAACCACCGCTGGATCGTGATCGCCAAACAAGACAGCAAAGAGCGTGGCTACAAAGTGCGCAATCTCGTCCGTAAGGAGGAGTTTGACATTCGTAGCTCCGAGCTCGTGCCGTGGCTGCGTACTGAAGTGCAAGCCCGCCACCAGCGCGAGGGCATTTCTGACCCACGTCTGTCACGTCAAGCGAGTCAGCAAGATGCGCTCTTATCGAGCGAGAAAGCGAATGATGTGCGCATTCTTGTCCCTCAACATCGGAGCAAGAAGACCAATCGTAGGAATATCGTCGAGTCAGGTATGTTTCTCCTCGATCTTCCGCTCCAGCAACACTTAAGAATACAACTAACATCTCATTTAGCCCTCCTGCGCTCCCGCGAAGTCGCCGAGAAGGCCCGCAATGGCCCCGTCGCCGCAATCGACACCCGCGACGACGTCCTCGACTCGATCCGCGACACGAGACTCTCCGACCCAGACAGCTGGCGCACAGTCATCCAAAACGCGCCGCTGACAGAACGGAAATATCTGAGCCAGGTGTACGAGTTGCTGAGTGATTTGGCCTCGGAGGCTCGCAGCGACGAAAGCTCCGAGAGCTACACTAATGCGTTTATCTACAATTACCGAACGGGCTCGTGTGTGTATTATGATCTTGGCCCTTGTGACAGGTGAATGAATGAATGATTTGGATTAGCATTTGGATATGAATGTGGTGGTTAGGGCTGGGGAGTTTATGCTTGTTTTATTTTGTTGTTTTGAATGCTTGACGACTCGCATGGATAGGATTTTCATTGCATTTACATTGGGCGGACATTTTGGCTTAGGCTTACTGCGCATTACTCAACTCTTGTTTTGATACACAGTCTTATCCCTGAGATCTGCATTGTTCAAAGGCTCTGCTTTTTGATAAATTGTTCAAACTATACCCCGTGGAGATCACCCAACATACGATTATCATTCTATCCATTCCTCGAAAAGGCTGTAGTGGTGTTGATGTATTGATCGTAGATGGAAAAAAGAACTCTTCCTTTTAGACTCCAGAGGTATCGATGCTATTATACATGAAGAGATCAAAACGCCATGGCAGGTTGACGACCCCGACTACGATCTCGCTGTAGCCGAGAGTGCCTAATCGCTCTCATCATCACTTCCATAAGCAACCAGCGGCCCACCCGAGCTCTTCGGTGCAGCCTGCGTCGTCACATTACTCCCAGAGATACCCCGAAGAGCGGCCAGCGTAGCACTCGAGAAAATACCGCCCTGCGCTTCCGGCTCTGGCTCCGTCTGACCCTCTGCACCTGCCGATCCCGCCTCGAGCATAAGTGGCTGCTCAGGAGCCTCGAGCTGTCCAGCGGCCGGCGCATCTTCGAGCTGCCGCGTGCGTGCATGCCACACGTCATCCGGTACCTCGTAGCCTTCCAATCCAAATTTGCCTTCGATCTTCTTCCTCTTCTTGGCTTCCGGGTCGCGGCCCTCGATCTCTGCGACGAACGCGGCGGGGAGGGCCCTCCGCACTGCCTCGGCAGCCTGCTCTTCCAGCCGTCGTGCCTCGCGCTTTTGTGACAGGGGGTTTGGGTCCACGGTGGCCCATCTGACGTTCAGAATTTCATCGTGGTCCAGGCTCTGATGTGACATTGCTTGCATCTGTGGTCGCGTTAGTGCTGCCATTTGGATGGGGTGAGAGCGGGATGGAGAGATACTCACGGCGAATTGCGCATTGGCTTCGTTGGAATACGTTACGAAGGCCACACCTTTGCCCTAATGGAATATGTTAGCTCACAGCCAAACATAATACCACTTTCGGACTTACTGTTAGTACGCGAATTCGTTCAATCTGACCCCATTCCGCAAAGTGGCGAGCAACAACTTCCTGTTTAATGGGTTAGTCACCAATCCGAGAGCGGTTGAAAATCAATAGCCCACTCACTTCAATATCGTCTGTGACGTGGATGCGTCCGACGTAGAGGGTGCGATTCACTAGAGAATAACAGTTAGTACGTAACCACCGCGTCGACCATCGCTGTAGCTAGGTTGAGGGAAATTGATATCCAAGTGTGGTATACGAACCTCGGGTAAACGCGCCAACACCGCTCATATCATCTCTAAAAAAAATTCACAATCAGAACCGCAATCGACAACGCCAAAACAAAATATCCGCAAAGATCAAGCTCACCGATAATCCTGATGCTTATCCCTCCCAAAAGCATCAACACTAGGATTAAAATGATCATGAATCGTCGGAATCCGATGCAAATACTCGCAAGCCGGCCCCTTCCAACACTGGCCCTTGCTAAAATAAAGACAAAAGTATGATCCGGGCACTTGATCCGCCTTGGTGTACCCCGAATCGCGCGCGACGTTGCATCGGTGCGGCGCAGGCTGATCCAACCCATGTTTATCCTGTGAATCACCCCCGCTCCATTTGCTGTACCAGATATTCCAAAGCTCGCCTGTTTGCGGGGGAGGCTCGCTCTTGACGGTGGCAGGGTCGACTTGCACGCGCGCGGGCTTTTTGCGACGCCGGATGATTTTTTTGGTCTTTTTTATGGGTTGGAGGGCTGAATCGGCCCCTTCAATGTGGGAGACTGGGTTCTCCGTTTCGGCGAGGGCATTGCTGGGTGAGGTTGTTGTGTCCATTGTTGCGGTTGATGTGAATGGTAAAGCTTTAAAGCTTCGCGATGGGGTTGATAGAACGAAAGAGCTGAGATGGTCGTGGGCGGTGACTTGGGCGGTGACGCGATAATAATTGCCGCCTTTTTTCGGCTTACATAAGAATTTTGGCGGGCGAACAACTTTCTCGCTGGCGTTGATATTCGCGAGAGTCGTGTGATTGGGAGTTTTGTGAGCAAATTGGACAGTCTATACGATAGCTGTCTTGTTAAATCTACCTGAGACAGAGAATTTGAGACACAAAACAGGTCTAAGGAGCCGTTCAGGCGTGGAACCTCGTCAACCGACAAGATGGTGAATATCACAGACAAGATCAAGGAGTACGGACTCCCTCAAAACAGGCGAAGAAAGGAGGGTATGCTGATTGAATGGCTCGCAGGATTGAGGATGAGATGCGCCGGACGCAGAGTAAGTAGCCTCAGTCAGATCTCTCCAGCTATTGATCACCCCGCTAACATGCCCCGCAGAGAACAAGGCGACAGGTTGGTTTCCCCAACTCCATGAACAGGAACATTGTAAAACTCACGCTTTGCAGAATATCACTTGGGTCTATTGAAAGGGTACGCAATCTCGCAGTTTCAGACATCTTTCCCGCTGACGTACCAGCTAACATCTATCCACAGAAAACTCGCTCGTTTACGAGCCCAACTCCTCGAGCCAGCAGCCGGAGCCGGCTCCGGTGGTGGCACCGGCTTCGACGTGAGCAAGAGCGGAGATGCCCGTGTAGCGCTGGTTGGCTTCCCGTCCGTCGGAAAGTCTACTTTCCTCTCCAAGATTACAAAAACCAAGAGTGAGGCTGCCTCGTACAGCTTCACTACGCTGACGGCGATTCCTGGTGTGCTGGAGTATGGAGGTGCTGAGATTCAGATCCTGGATTTGCCGGGTATCATCGAGGGTGCTTCGGAGGGTAAGGGTCGTGGTCGTCAGGTCATTTCTGCTGCCAAGGTATGGATGTTGAAGGTTTTTTGACAGGGGGGTTTTAAAGAAGTTGGGTATTCATTGGCTGACCTTCCTGTGTGCTAGACCAGTGATTTGATTCTCATGGTGCTTGATGCCACGAAGCGTGCTGAACAGCGTGCTTTGCTAGAGGCGGAATTGGATGCAGTGGGCATTCGCTTGAACAAGGAGCCACCGTGGGTGATTACGAAGGTAGCTACACTGAATGACCAAGCTGACTTGATTATCACAGAAACATTTATCTCAAGGTCAAGAAGGCGGGTGGCATGAAGATCACTTTCCAGACGCCACCCAAGAGCCTGGACGAGAAGATGCTCTACAACGTCCTGCGCGACTACAAGATCCTCAACTGTGAAGTACTGGTCCGAGACGAGAACGGTGTGTCTCCCAACTTCAACCCACTAATCAAGCATGCCACTAACATGGATCCCCCTACTTCAGCAACGATCGATGACTTCATTGACGTGATCATGAAAGATCACCGCAAGTATATCCGCTGGTAGGTCTCCCTTCCGTCAATCAGGCTGTTATACATTACTAACACCACGCTTAGCCTGTACGTCTACAACAAGATCGACAGCGTTAGTCTCGAGTTCTTGGACCAGCTAGCCCGCGAGCCTCACACGGCCGTCATGTCCTGCGAGCTCGATCTCGGAGTGCAAGAGGTTGTAGAGCGGATCTGGAAGGAATTGCGCCTGATGCGGCTCTACACCAAGCGGTAAGACACGCTTTCGCGAGCAATAGACTGGAACCAAATATCTAACTTGAAATGCAGAAAGGGAGAAGAGCCGGACTTCAGCGAGGCGCTCATCGTGCGCCAAGACTCGTCCATTGAGGATGTGTGCGACCAGATTCACCGCACGCTGAAGGAAACGTTCAAGTATGCCTTGGTGTGGGGTGCGAGCGCGAGGCATGTTCCGCAGCGAGTGGGACTGGGGCATATGGTGGCGGATGAGGATGTGGTGTCTATCGTCGCGAAATAGAGACTGAACACGAAGGTTGACAGGTTAACGTCTACAAATGAGAACAAGAATACCATATTTGCGTATGTGTTGAGCGTATTTCAGATTGTATTTCATGGAACAAGAACTATGAACAAAACGAGACTATGAACCCGAGAAAAGTAACCCCAATTTTCCAGACGAGACCGATAAAAATCAAGCCAAACTCCCATCCGGCGTGAGAACAATTATGCCGCGGCAGCAGCAGCGGCGGCGGCAGCAATGTTCTGCATGCCAATGGTGGGCTGCACACCCACGCGCTCATTGCCCAGCAGGTCAATCAGCAGAGCGCTGGGGCGGCTGTCACGGTTGGGGTACAGACCGGCCTGGCTCTTCTTGTACTTCTGGACGCTGTCCAGGTAGATGTCGAAGAGGTAGGACGAGTCGAGGGGACCGCCCTTGGCCTCAGGGTGGAACTGGGTGCTGAAGATGGGGCGAGACTTGTGAATCATACCCTCGTTGCTCTGGTCGTTCAGGTTCACGAAGTAGGGCTTCCACTCAGAAGGCAGGGTGGAGGCATCAACAGCGTAACCGTGATTCTGGCTGGTAATATGGCAACGACCAGTGCTCAGGTCCAAAGCCGGGATGTTGTGGGCACGGTTACCGTACTTGAGCTTGATCGTGCGAGCACCGGCAGCCAGAGCAAGCAGCTGGTGGCCCAGGCAGATACCGAAGATGGGGACCTGGGAGGTCTCCATCAAGCGCTTCAGGTGGAAGACGGTGTCCTGGCAGTGGGTGGGGTCACCAGGGCCGTTGGAGATGAAGACACCATCGAAGTGGTGAGCCACCTTGTGGATAGGGTAGTCGAAGGGGAAGACGGTGACGCTAGCGCCACGGTTCACCAGACTCCGCAGGATGTTCTCCTTCACACCGCAGTCGATAACGGCAACGTGCGAGTGAGGATCAGCAGCGCTGATGTGGAAAGGCTGCTTGGTGCTGACCTGACGCACCAAGTGAATCTGCTCCGGGTCGGTGAAGGCCTCGTCCTCGTTGGCATCGTACTCCTCGCCCACCGTGATCTTAGCGAGGGAGGACCCCTGCTCACGGAGGTAGGTGACGATCGCACGAGTGTCAACACCGGAGATGGCGGGGACACCTTCCCGCGCGCACCACTCGCCCAAGCTCTCAACGGCAGTCCAGTGGCTGTACTGCTCAGCAACATCGGCGACGACCACACCGGCCGCCTGCAGGTGAGGGGACTCGAAGTACTTGAGAAGGCCGTTGGGGTCCTTCTCGGCGGACGGGACACCGTAGTTGCCAATCAGAGGCTGGGTGAAAACCAGGATCTGGCCGCGGTAGGAGGGGTCGGTGAGAGACTCGGGGTATCCGACCAGGGAGGTGGTGAAGACCGCCTCACCAGAGATGTTGGAGCGAGCGCCAAAGGACTTGCCGGTGAACATGGGGCCGCCCTGGATGGTGAAGGTGGCGGGCTCCATTGGGGCACGCTGACGGACGGTGGCCATGAAGCGAGCCTGGGGCTTCACGGTGGCGAAGGCCTGAGCCCGAGCGGGCATGGCCTTGAACAGATTCATGAACATTTTGATTGGGGGAATTGATTGAGAACTGAATGAAAGATGGGTAGGTCGATTCAGTTAATACGGGCTTTCCAAAGGTGGTCTGCGCAAGGGATAGTTAGTATCCTGGTGGATGCAATGGGGCCAATGCAAAGCCACTGTATTGATTGAAAGCATACCCGAGATATAGTCCTAGAACAGATAGATATTAGAATCGGTTGTTGTCATAATAACTTGGACGGCCTTGGGACCATCCAAGGTTCAGATAGAGGCAGTGAGTGACATACCTGGGAGGTGAAGATAGAGGGTGCCAAACACATAAGCGCGACTGTGGATGTAGCAGTCAAAGTAAAAAGAGGGAAAAGGAAAAGGTTGCGTTTAGCAAGACATAGATGGAGCGTTGGAGTGTGGAATTGACGATGGGGAGGGAAGAACTGAACTGGGGAAGGAAGAGGAGAAAGCGAAGAGACGAACTGCAGGAAGAGGTTTTCGTTGAGTCAGGGCGGGCACGTGCTCTTCGGGCCTCACCGACCACCGGCGGGGCCAATCAGATGCCGGGGCCGACATCGGCAGCGAATGATGTCGATCGCTGACCCATTTAGAATTCTGATTGGCCAATTGGGCTTATCACGATGGGCGTTCTCTGAGAGCCACTTTGGCAGCAGCACACCGCTACGTCAGAGAGAGAAATAATACCTGACTGAGTGGACTCATCAGTGTACTCCGTAGAGTATTTCAAGCCTGGTCAACATCTGGAGGGGGGGGCGGGCTGGACTGTGACAAGAGGAAGTTACGACTCCTCGGTGCATTTTCTCTGTGTCACTTGCCTGAAGTAATCCATGTCCAGGGTAGTATGACTAGATACTAAATGGAGCAATTAAGTAACAGTCCGGATCATTTTGGCTGGTCGGTTGGGACATTGCACAGTGACAAGTCATTCAATGATACCTATATAACTCAAGAACGACTCCACGGTTGAAGATGTTGATGCATGGCATGGTATACCAGAGCTGCTGAAACTACCAGCTTTCATCCGTCCACGTTAACCCGTCAGCAAGAACCCTACCATGATCATCCTGCAATATCTCACCGCTGCCCTCACGATCAACTGGGTCCCAGCCACCTTCGGCAGCATCATTAGACACAACTCCCAAAAGCCCCTCCCCCTCGAAGACCCTAGATGTGGTGGAAAAGGTCTGGCCGACCCCGATGGCCACTGCAATGGCGACGGCATCATTCACGATCCCACCCCGCGCGAGCGAGAGGGATTCCAGTTCGAGAACCCCGCCACCAACTGTGAATATGTCTCGCAGATGCACATCTGGGACTCATTCAAAGACCTCGAGAAGGATATGAGCAAGCTGTTTACACTGATCAACAAGGATGTCAGCTTCACTGTGGTGGGCCACCACCCAATCGCGGGTCATTATCGCGATTTACTGCATTTCTATGTCAATGCCCTGCGCCGCGTGAGCGTGCTGTTCCTGGATCATGCCGATAAATTCGAGATTCACCCGGTGGCAATTCATGGGGGATGTAATAGTCGGTGGTCGGTGGAGGAGGTCAATTTCAAGGGCATTATGAATTCTGGTAAGACGACCAACACAAACAGGAGTCCCGAGGTCATGATGGCACCGAGATGGACACTACTACCTTTCTGGTTGAATTAGAGGTATCGGCAAGCCAAACCTCCGACCTAACAATTAACAGGTGACGAATTCGACATTGTGAATGTCTGGGTGACTCGGTGGCATGCCAAAACGAAGCAAATGGTCGAGATTCGAACCTACATCGATGCACCTCGCATCATGGATGCATTACACAAGAACGAGCTGTGGTGGAACGGGACCACTTCGCGAGACAACTTGCTGTACATGCCAGGGCCAGCGGGGATGCCCGACCTGAAGCAGCTGGAGGATTTGATGGGTTATCCGGATGGACGGAAGTACGAACATTGACCTATGTTACCGTAAAAATGAGCCTGATGTCGAGTCGTGAACCATCACCTGAAGGATGCGTACAAGTTTATCTGAGTAGGTAGCAGTGTTCAACTGTAACCAAAGCACACGACCGCCAATGCCCGCTCCGGCCGTTCGCGCTTGGCGCCGAAGGACCAAACCTAAATGGCCCAATTTCCCCAACTGACAAGTACTTTGGAATCTCTCCACGATGACTCCACGTCCAAGTTCCAACTCTTCTATAAAGTCTCAGGTCCCACCCCAATGGCCGAGTCTACACCCCGTAAGCGCTCGCGCGTAGCCTGTCTCTCATGCCAATCGCGCAAACGAAAATGCTCCGGCGAACGACCCTGCAGCACCTGCGCCCAGGCCGGCGTCGCCTGCGTCTTCAGCGACCAGCCGCGCAAGAAGCGCGCCCGATCTGGTAGTACGTACCGGGCATCGCTGTCAGGATTAGACGAGCGACAGCGTCTTCCTCCTGCTGATGGATGGAATCACCCCGTCCCGGCGGCCAAGCCGGCCAGTAGCAGCGCTGCGGGCAGCGCTGCCTCGCCGGGGTCGTATCCTCGCGTGAATGATGCGCGTCGCATGAGCTATTCGCTCGAGGCAAATTCGGGCGCGGCTTTTGTGCGAAAGCTTGGGCTTAGAATTGATCCTGCGCGCGCGCCGCGATTGCATCTTTTTGCTTGGAATGTTGGCGAAAGGCGTCTTTCGCCAGACGCTGTAGCCTACCCTGTGACGCCGACCCCGGGCCCGATTATCAAGATGATTCCGGAGGACGAGATGCGTCGCCTGGCGGGGATTTACTTTGACAAGGTTCATCCATGCTATGCATTTCTGGATCGGAAGACGGTGCTTGCACACATTACATCGCGCTGGTCTGCACCCCCCTCTATATCATCCGCCGAACCAGCAGAGCAACCATACGATGTGGTACTGCTCGGCATCGCAGCCTTTGGCTATCTATTCTCGCGGCGCGAGATGTCACCAATCGAACTACGCATCGTTGATGCAGCGCGCTCCCTTCTTGAAAAGAGCGTCTTAAGCGCAGACACCCCTACCATCGACACGGTGACAGGCTGGGTCCTCCGCGCAGCCTACCTACGCATGACAGCCTCACCACACGCCGCATGGATGGCCAGCTGTACACTGATGCACCTCGTCGAAGCCGCCGGCCTACACATCGAAGCCCAGGACCCGGAAGCAGCAGGCCTCATCCAAGCGCCGCCGTCAGAATCCCACGTCTCCAACGGCCTTCCAAACACCACCACATCACCACCCAGCGACACCAACCTTCGCCGGCGTCTCTTCGGCATGGCCAGACACCTCAACACCTGGATCTCATTCGACCTCGGACGCTCTCGCGTTGTCCTCCACGGCGCCGGCGCGAGCCCCCCATCCCCTACCCCAGCATCACCAATACACCCCTCCCCCCAAGCAGACCTCTACCACCTTCTCCCCCTCTCCGAATCCCTCGACCCAACCGGCCCAACCCCCCAAGACCTCCCCAACCTCTCAACGGCCCTAACCGCCGTCCTCGACCTAACCTACACCGAACCCTCTCTCATCCTCGTCCAATGCAACCTAATGCTCTGCATCTACCGACGCGTCCGCGCACTAAACGCCCACGCCCCGCTGCCCAACCGCGCCCTAGACCGCATCCTCGCGCTAGCGGGGCGCGGTCTCCGCGCCGCACGCGCAACGGTTGCCGCGACCTGCGCGTGGCACCAGGTCGCCAACGTGCCGTTCCAGGTTGTCTGCACGTTATTGGCGATTGATAATCGCGCCGCGCTGGGGTTGTTGCCCGATGCGATGGGGACGTTGAGGGAGGTGCTCGGGGCGTATGATACGGAGGTTATGCGGGAGGCGTATTCGACGGCGTATTTGCTTATTGCGTTGCATCAGCGGAGGAAGGAGGATGATACGAGGGCTTTGGGGGAAGTGTTGAGGGCGAATGCGGCCGCTGCTGTGGCGGCGCCGGTGCTGGAGGTGCAGCAGAAGCCTGAGGCCGGAGGGGACGGGAGGGTTGCTGATGCTGCTGGATTGGAGATGGATGAAGGGGAAGTACAGAGGATGACGCAGATGCCGACAGCGACGCAGACGCAGGTTCCGGCGCAGGATGTGCTGGGTCCCGTGTCTGATGCGGAGCTTTCGTGGCTGGGGGATTTGATGATTGATATGCCTAGCTTGCAGAACTTTGATCTTGATCAGTTCCTGATGACGGACGTGCCGTGGCCGCTGCCCGAGATGGGGATATAGGGCATCCGGTAGGGAGTGCGAGGGTCGATACTGAGGGAAAAGATCAAGTGAGCTGGATAGGCCACTGGTTGATTCTGAGCCTAGAAAAGGTGTGGTGAATGAGAACCCGAAACGCCATGTCGTAACTATGCATACAACGAGAACAACACTGAGATACCCGCAACGCCAATGGACACGCAATATTAACTATATACGTTGAAGCATACCTTGCATTCTCCGTACTTATTCCTTCTTCTCATGCGCTCGATCCTGGCCTTGTTCTGACCGCGACAGCGCAACCTGGACTAACCGCCAAAGCACCCACAAGAACCCAAGCAGGATGACCACAGATGTTCCCAGCTCAATAATCTGTGCCCGGAAGAGACCCCCATCCTCCTTCAGCTTCAACACAGGAACATCAATCTCCTCCACCAGCCGACCAGACTCGGGGTGAAGTTGATAGAACATCGTCCGTGGACCGAATAGCCCGTCCCAGCCCAGATTCGTGCGGTCGAAGGGGTTAACTCCCATTTTCGTTCCGTCCTCGGCAGTGCATGCCCAGAAAACAACGGGCCAGGGTACATGCGCAGTTCTGTACCCCGTTTCGAAGGGAGGCAGGTACCTCAGATGCAACGGAATAGTGGCAGTCCAATTTGATGTCTTGTCAGACCCGTCTACATTTGGCATGGCTAGCTCAAAGAGCCACGTCGAGCCCCAGGGCTTCACAGCCCAGTCCGGTGCTTCGAGATCCATCTCGCCGGCGTGCGCACGGAGTGCAGCCAGGCTATGCGATTGGAGGAAGAGCGGGTCTGTCGTGCCGAGCTGGTACTGGTCTCCAAAGACGGAGGATGGGAGCGTGAGGTATGCGTGGAGGGCGCAGGTTGCATCCTCGGGGGCTGGCGGACGTTCGAGTGAGGGGCGTTGCATGGTGATGGACATTGTTGGGTGGAGGCCGCTTGGTTTGGTGAAGGAGACGGAGTAAGTGGCCTCTGAGGGGAGGGGTTGGTGTCGGGACGGGAATGAGAACATTGTTGGTTCTGAAAATGGGGTTAGCATGATGGTTTGTAGGATTTGGGTTATGCAGGTGAGGTTTGATATGGAGTACATACTCATCTTCTTGTCCTCTCCAACCACGGCCAACAACCCGCCCATTTTGATCTCCCCCGGCTCGATGCCCTGCTCTGCACCTAGAAGACCAAACTCCACTTGGTCTGTTTTGGAAGAAGGCTTAGCAATTTCTTCGGTCCAGCCACCGCTGGGCGGACTAGCCCAAACACCCGATATTGTCAATGCATGAGAGATGCTATCGTAGTCGACATCGACCGTGTCGGCTGTGAGTAGAGAATCCGCGTGATCATGACACTCGGTGCCGCCGACCTGGAGCTGGTGACATGCCGTACGACGAATGAACGCGACTAATGATTGTAGGCTTGGAAGCTGTGTGTAGTATTGGAGGGAGGCCGAGGCAGCGAATCGCGTGGATAGGAGCGGGGGTGTGATGAAGGAGTCCTGTACACGGCACGAAAAGTAAGATGAGCCCAATTCCAGACGACGAGACTGAAGCAGCAAAAAACACACGAGGTTCAATGTGATCCGAGGGTGGAGTTACCTCAGGCGTGGCGCAATCCACCACAGGTTGTCCGTCCTCGCGATTTCCGAATAACGTCCGTAGCAGCGAGCAAAGTGTCTCCCTACCCGAGATCCAATCAGATATCCCGCCTCGCATGCAATATGAATCCAACACAACCACTCACGATGATGTATCGGCCGCTAATGGAGTATAGTGCACGTGCAAGCCGGGCGAGATCCTGCTCGCAAAGGGCGCAATGGCATCGAAGGAGCGCTCGGTCGCCCAGCGGAGACGGAGTTCGTGGGACTGTTCAAGGACTGCACGAAGCTGGAATAGAACACGCTTCATTAGTACCACTCGTCTATGAATACTCATGTCCGGTAGGACGTCTTCTTACCTCCTCGGGGATATCATTAAGGCTGAATGTAATGCGGTCCTCGCGCGCGGCGTCCAACCCGCGGATTGTTACGGTGGTGGAGCTCAGCGAGGCCTGGTGCGGCTCGAAGGGGGTTTCGGGATGCTGGACGTAAGTGATCCTGCGCTTCATGATGACTTGATTTCCCCAGAGGAGAGGTTTGGAGGAAACAGAAGTGGAGATGAGGACAATGATGTTGATTCTCGGAGTCGAAGGTGCTTCTCCGCATTCCCCGATCGGGTCTAGGCTGGTTTATTTGTACAGATACCTTATACTATGGGCTGTGCACAATTTTACAGCGTGGAGTATACAGTACGCGCAAGAAAGAAGCAAGAGCTGAGAACTGAAAGCAAAACAAATAGACATCCGAATCTATGTCGATGCGCAAAAAAAAAAAATTAAAAAATTTGGACAGTCAAGTGTGTCATCGTTGTCATTAATTACCACCCAATGATTGAAAAGAAGACGCTCACACCAACGCCGAGACCAATGCTGAATAAGTACGTGAAAAACATGTTTAAGGAAGGAGATCCTTGAGGATCGTTTTTGTCTCCGCACTCAGAGTCTTGGGGAAGTTGACTTTCACACGAACAACGAGGTCGCCCCGTTCACTGGGCTTCTTGTAGTTCGGCATGCCCCAGCCCGGGTAGTGTTCCTCGTGGCCAGGCTGCGTGGGACCGGGCTTGGAGACGCGAATAGACTTGCCGTCGATGGTGCGGACGATGCGCTCCCAACCAGTTAGGGCTTCTTTGAGGCTGAGTTCAACGGTTGTAACGAGGTTGTCGCGTTCGACCTTGAAGTCTGGGTGATCAAGCTGTGGGAACGTTAGCAGTGGCTCATAGATTTAGCAAGGTCAGAGGAAGGGGAGTCTTCACTTACGTATTTCACAATGAGGTGCATATCCTGCCGACCACCTTCTTCTCCGTCTCCGATATTTCGGTACTTGATCTTGGTGCCAGCACGCATACCAGGCTTGATGACAGCCTCCAGCGGCACGTCCTTAACAGTGCGCTTTCCGCTGGCATCAAACGACTTGCTCTTGGCGATCACAGTCTTGGTCGTTCCCTTGAAGATTTCATCTAGCGACAGCGGTAAATCCTTCTCAATGATTGTGGGCTCTGGTGTCGGAGCACGGTTCGCCTTCGCCGACGTAAAGCCTGCTCCAGCACTTGGACGACTGCGGAAGCTGCCCCTACCAGCTCCCATGCCGCCCAACATGGAGAAAATGTCGTCGTCCCCGAATCCACCCATCCCACCACCACCACCGCCTCCTGCGCTGGACTTGGCGAATTCTCGGAAGATATCGTCGGCATTGCTGAAGCTGAAGCCATGAGTACCACCGCCGGGACCAGTGGAGAAGTGGAATGTGCGTGTGCCACCACCACCGCCGGGCATGCCACCAAAGTTGAATCCTCCTGGCATGCCGCCGGCACCAGCACCACCTCCAGCACCACCGCCGGGCGACGGCGCGGGGCCGCCGCGAAGCAGATATTCAAGGCCAAATTGATCATAGACTTTGCGTTTCTCGGGGTCGGAGAGGACTTCGTAGGCCTGGGAAACCTCTGTCCCGAGAGGTTAGTATCGGCGAATTATGAATGCAGGATAGCGGGGTAACTCGACTGGGAAAGAGTCGGTGTGCACACATACCTTTAAATTTCTCGGCTGATTTAGGGTCATCCTTGTTCTTATCGGGATGATATTTCAAGGCGGCCTTGCGATAGGCCTTCTTGATCTCGTCTTGGGAGGCATCGGGCTTGATGCTCAAGGCATCATAGAGCTTTGTTTCGGCCACCATGGTTGTGCGGGGTTGAATTGACTTTTGAGAGGCGAAAGAAAAGTCAACGCGGGCGTAGTAGGAAGGGCGAGTTTAAGAGGTAGAGGGGCCCTTGGGTGAAAATGGGGTGATCGGATCCCTCGATGGGGGAGAGAAAGTACTGGGTGCTTCTCGAAGGGCGATAGAGCTTCCGCCTGGATCAAGCGGCTCGAAGGTGGAGAACAAAGCAAGATACTGCTTTCAAAACTGGGGGCTGAGTAGCTCAGATCTAGCGAGGAATAGACAGAATCGACATGCGCAGCGAGCATGTGCTATGAGATTTGAAGGGAAGGAAATTGCGGGGAGAAGTTGGGAACTTGAATGAGTGCAAGTGGATTCGAGGTGCTCGTGCTGGTCGCCAGGTGTGTGACGTGTGACGTCGCGGGATCGAAGCTTCGAGAAGGTTCGATTGGCTCTTCAGGCACTGCCATCAGTTGGCTGGTCTATCTATGAACGTATGATGTACTACACTGGAAATACTTTTCTTGATACTCGTCCTCACCAAATTTGACCATCTTCAAGGGACTTTCCAGTATCATTATCGACCGTGACCCTCACGATCCATAACATCATCAACGGCCCGGCCCCACATGGTTAGTCATGCATTATGTCAGTGGCATTTTTGGTTGGGTCCGAGCGGATCTATATTCTATACGCGCAAACTTGATGTTCCTTGGGACAGTTTTGATACTGATGGAATTAGAGACTGAAATGAGACTAATGAAAGTAGGCATGACGTTGGATTAAGCTTAATGAAGATACCTTGAGGAGATGGCTG
This sequence comes from Penicillium simplicissimum, assembly GCA_024706585.1. Lineage (NCBI taxonomy): Eukaryota > Fungi > Ascomycota > Eurotiomycetes > Eurotiales > Aspergillaceae > Penicillium > Penicillium simplicissimum. The sequence goes on from JAMZTW010000014.1 coordinate 2,054,828, forward strand.
TACACAGATACATAGAAACCTCTCTATTTCACCAAATAACATTCAGGTACGCGTTCAAGCAATACGGTAACCAGGAGTAGAACCGATACATAGAGAGTACAAACAGGGCTGGGATGAAAAAAGGACAAAAGGAATTAGAGGGCAAGGAAGGAAGGTATCTAAGGCTATCCGGGGAGAGGCTGGAATGCTGGATGGCCCGATGAGGGATGCGTGAACTAGTGACGATTTAGAGAGCCAATCGGATGCCTCTCTTTTGCTAGTTCTGATTACCACTCTGGGACCTAGACTAGCTGCAAGGGAGCAACTACCTATCCATCACTAAGGGATTTATATATCCATGGAATTTGATGCTCTAAGTACAGAAGACGGTACAGTGCCTGAGATTGTACACACTGTACCAAAACCCCCTTACCATCACCCTTCCTGCTCGACTCCAACATCAACCAACAACGACATAGTCCTTGATAACCGCCGTCCCGTTCATCACACTGGCAATCTGATCATCAGTGCACGTTGACTCCAGCGCCAAAATGTAACACACCGGCTCCGGACTCTCAGGCACCTGATTCTTAAACTGCCACGTCGAAGCCGGCCCCTTGGTCGAATACGTCCCATTCCTCGCCGTATCAACCTTCCCCGTCGCCAGATCGCGATTGAACAACGCGCGGTGGAAAATCTCATAAGCCGTCTGCGGTTGATAAGCCGGCACCTCGTGGCCCGCCTCATACACCCTTGTAAAGGAAAAGTTCCCATGCTGCCGCACCTGGCCACCCACATACGACGCATTCGTACGCAGCGGCGCATAACCAGCTGCCCGGAAGGCATCCGCCTGCGCATGCTGTACCTGCAGACTGACATCTTCGCCGCCGATCCAGTCGCAGGCATAGTCACGGTCTCCGTATACGAGGGCCACCTTGATACCCGAGTCCAGCACGTAGGCTAAATCATCCAGGTATCCGCGCACATCGGCGCGAGCATAGTCACCCGTAGCCTGGAATCCTTCATACACACTGTCGACAGACTCGGTGAAGTTGATGGGTACGCCCAGGGCGCCCTGCACCCAGTGCTGGTTCAAGAAGCCCAGAAAGTAATTTGGTGGGAACGGGTCAGGGTTCTTATGCGTGATGTCGTAGTAGCCTCGGTCCGCGAAGTTGACGTATGCGCCCTCGACGTTGTTGCTGCAAAAATCTCCGGCTTTCTGGCAGACTTTGTTGACAGTCGCGTTGTTGCCGTGCATCTGGGGGTCACCTTCGGCGGCGAGAGCGCGACAGTGCTTGATCTGGTCCATGCAGCCGCCCGGTCGGCTCCAGGCGTGCATGGCTTGCGTGTAGACGGTCTTGTTAATCGTTTGCAGATCGTAGGTGTTGTTGTAGGCCATTTTTGGGTATGAGGGGGCTTGGACGAGGAGATCAACGCAGCCGTTGATGATACCCAATGTGTCGAGGTGGATGTAGTGCGACTCGCCCGCAGCAGTGAGCGTTCCATTCTTGATCTTCTCATTCTGCTCCTGGAAGAACGCAGTGAAAGATGGACCGTAGCGGCCGCCATACGATTCGGTCCAGATGCTCACGCGGTCATCGTTCGGCTTGTATGCGGGAAACTCGGAGAACCAAGTCTGCGCAAAGTGCCACAGTGAGCGCGCGGCGTTTTCTGTGCCGTTGGCAGCTGCAGAAGGTTTCCCGCTAGTGGTCGTGCCGACGTAGAAGGTGTTGTTCTGCTCCGGCACACCGTGCGTCCACTCCGAGACATTCCACGCTTGGGCAATTTGATCGAATGTACCGTTGGTGGCTATGTCGTAGCTGAACCCGACCTGGTTGGGCTGATCGATGTACAGCATGTTGACATAGTTGTTCCACGACCAAGGGTTCAGCTCGGTCGAGTTACTGTCTGCATTTACGATGCAAGGGCCGTTTTCTTGCATGAGACCGATCATGGACGAGCTGCCGGGCCCCCCGTTCATCCAGATAGATAAGGGGGCGTTCTTCGGGTCATGCCGGGCCTCGAAGAACCAGAAGAACGTGTTGATGGGATACTTTTGGGATACACCCACATCGTTCAGGGTTCCTGGAGGCAAGTGCACGTAGCCCGAGTACGACTTGACGCCTGGCGTGGTCTCGCAGATTCCCGGCTGTAATTGGAATTTAGTACATGTTCGTGAGACCATCGGCTTTCCACAAATCGCACAAGGAAAAGGGGATGACCAACCTCTTTGTACGAGATCTTTACTCCCTTCTCATGCTTGGAGTTCACCACTTTCAATCCTTTCGGAGTAGGTGGGAAGTATTGTGCTACGGCGGCGCCAGCCAGCGAGACGACCGCCAGCCAAGTTGTGGGCACCATCGCGGCAAGCGGGGAAGGTCAAGATGAGAGTTCAGAGCACGAGGAATAAATACTCTTTCAACTCTGGGATCACACGTTTTATAAATCAAGGACAGCCGAAACCCGACTGATAGCCAAGTGGAGCAACAAAGCAACTCGTGAGTGGTGTGCTCATGCACTCGGTGATCAGCGGTTGAGCGATCGGATGCAACGATGGACGCTGGCGCTGGGGAAAAGACGAGGAAAAGTGGGGAAATTGCGGCGCAAGGGACACCACCAGTCATCGTGATGCATCCTAGTGCTCGAATCACCGTGCCTACCGATATTTGAGACTAGGCTGCCATTTTGACCAGATGTTTCTCTTCATATTGCCCGATCGCAGTTCCGAAGCCTCGTAGGCTCAACCGAGTCCACGCTCTTTGAGGGCTGCGGAGCCCAACGGACATCCGGCGTGGTGGACCCTGGACGGTTTGAGTGTGGGACCTGCCGATCAGGGACCTGGTGGCTTTCTGCAACAATACGAGAGAGATTGCAGGGTTCGACAACTCGCCCGAACTGGGTATCTGCGAGGTCAGTGGAGAGATCCTTTATTGAAGGCAATGAGGTGCTGCTGGGTTGAGGCAGCCTGTTGCCCAGAGATTGATCTATGCATGGGAAAAAACTATATTCTGATAGACGCCCCGAAAACGATAGTGCTACCGGATCACTCCGTTTACAACTACCTAGAATATTGGGACCTGTGACAAGGAGATCGAAAACATTGGAGATTGAATGGCATCCATGACAGCCTTCCATTCTCTTCTACTTTTTAGTTTGGTTGATCACCAGACCCTAGAGAATTGTTTTTCTCGACGTGTAGCTTAGGTTAAATGGACCAGAAATTGGAAACCGCGCTGCTCCTCATAGATGTCCATTCATGGGAATCGACACGCTCTAGTTGGTTCAGGTTGTATCTCGAACAGGAGACATTGACAAAGGCATCGTGTGCGCAAGCTTTGAAATTCAATTTAAGTATGTATGATAGCTGTATACATACACTTAAAGGAGTGTGTCAAGACTAAAACCAGTCAATAACTATCCTAAATCCCCTGGCCAATGGATTGTTCTCGCCTGACCTGGCCGATGGACTGACCATACCTAGTGCAGCCCTCTCAGCTCAACTTGAGTATACTCATCCTTGCGCCGAAACCCGAGACCGGGATATCCGCTTTCTCCATCCTGCCTGCCGAGGGGTGTCAAGTCCAACCAGCCAAAGGTGTTGATCAAATGCTCCCCACCACGCGCGTAGGTCGAGTACGTGTGGTAGATCTTTCCCTCCTCACCGATTTTGCCGTCACCCCTGTAGAAGACGCTATTTCCTGGCTGTTCTCCCTTGGTGAAGTAGTCTTGGGCAACCTTGAGCAGCTCATCCTTGCTCTTGAAGTTATACTCAACCGCGCGGACGGCCTCGTCCTGCGTCACATGCATGTCGAAGTTAAAGTCACTGTCATAGGACGACACCCAGGGGAACGTCCAGCCCATGCGCTTCTTGTACGCCTCGATCTTCTCGATCGGGGCGCGAGACACCGCGACGACGCTAGTGGAGCGCGAGTGGAGGTGTTCCAGAGCAGGGAATGAGTCGCCCATCACGGTGCAGCTAGCACAGCCCTCTTCCCAAGAGGGGTCGAACATGAAGTGATAGATGATCAGCTGGCGGCCGCCGCAGAACAGGTCAGAAAGACTGAGGTTTTTTTTCTCGTTGTCCTTTGGGCAGATGACGGTGAAGCTGTAAGGACGAGTCACTTCGACGATTGGAAGCTTGCGTCGCTCGGCAGCCAGGATGTCACGGACACGCGTAGCTTCCTTTTCTTTCTCCAGGAGACTCAGGCGCGCTGCACGATATTCAGCAGGAGAGACGACCTGTGTCACACGGTGAGATATTTTCTAGAGGGATGGTAATGGTAAGGAAGGGGGGTTTCGTACTTGAACGGCGGCCATTGTGTAGAATGTTGAATCAAGTATTGGAAACTCGAAGATTGAATTTGGCTAGGAATTTTGTCTGGTCGATGAGGATTTGACTTGGTGATAGAATCCAGCTGTTGGAAGGGCATTCGCCGGCTTTTTATCCTTTTCATCTTCTTTCATACTCTATGACCAAAGAGCCGCCATATTCCATGTGTCCGCAGATTCGATGAATAATCGACCTGCGGGGTCGGCGCAACATTTTGTGTTGAGATCCTTGGACATTCGTATTCGTGTATACGAGCCAACGCGTCTTTCGCTCATCGCGTATTAGCTGACGCGATAGTGACGCGTGGTCAGATGATTTGGCTCCAAAGTTTTCATGCTCGTATTTGAACTCTAGATGATAGGAACCTTGAGTTACCATTGGGCGAGGGCGGGTTTGTGATCAGTAATCACAAACTCTGGGGGTCATCATAACTTATGGTCTCTTGTGGCTTACAAATTCATTCAGAATCAGTACCTAACTCTGTCAGAAAAAGAGTTCTTTCAAATCACAGCTATATCGCACAAAAAACAGCGATGCAGCGTTGACGCAGTTGCGTGAAGCAATTGAGGGACTGTCGGTGGAGAACATAACCAAGAATGACCAAGTCTTCAACTAAGCAAAAATGGTCGAGCCTCGGAAACTGTCTGCAATGGGAAGGGATGTACTCAAAAGCAGCTTCATAACTGCACTACAAAAGTACAGAGAACTTCCTGGTGATTATTGCTCGCCTGCCATTGATTTGTTTGTTTCCCAGATCAGTGGCCCTAAACCGAATATGGATTAGCGACAAAAAACCCCCTGCTTATCGATCAAGGCTGTTATCTACTGCGTGTGCAAGTCATTTCACGATCAAATGATGCCAAGCATTGAGAGGTTTCCAGTTTAATTCTCTGCTCATTGAGATTAGCATCGTATGTGGCTTGATATATTTCAGAGTTCTGGTAAGATGATCCTTCCAATTCAAAACTGATGATTGTCGATTCTGATTGCCCGCCAGACCATCAGTTACCCCACTAAGCAGATATCTTCCTCCGTCCAGTGGACTTAGCGCTCGCGATATCACGTTGATCTGTTAAGATGACCAATACTATGATCGTGCTGCCACGTCCTGGAGCGACGAAATCCAGCGACGCACAGCCGCCCATCCAAGCACCATCCGAAGCCGCCTTTGTCGCAACCTTTGGTAACCTGCTACCACAGGCGTCATATCTGCAGACCCCTACTGGCAGAGCTGCTTATTACGAGTTGCCAGCCTCAATTCCTGCGCCCCCCGAGACTACCAACCCAGTTCCTCGCATTCTTTTCGTCCATGGGGTCCAGACCTCCGCGCTTGGCCTGCAGCCATTGGCAAGCGCGCTATCATCGCGTTTCCCGCACGCTCAGTGTGTCCTCGTTGACTTGTGGGGCCACGGGCTAACAGACACGCCGATTGTCCCGCACGAGCCTGCACTCTTTCATGGACTATTGGTGGATTTGATGGTGCGCCTTGGATGGGATGATGCGCATTTTATCGGATATTCGTTCGGCGGGTCCACAACGGCAACCTTTGCAATCGCCCATCCTGAACGTGTCGCGTCTATGGTTCTGGTTGCACCGGCGGGTCTGCTATACTCCAAGGAGTTCAGCGACGTGCAAAAAAGTTACCTACGTGGCGGCGAGGGATTAGAGGAGCGGGCGCGAGCCTGGATCTTTGAGTTCCTGGAGGGAGGCCAATTAGTAGTCCCCTCGGACTGGGAGGAGAGAGTCGGGAGGGGAGAGGTAGTTGCCGAGGCAGTCCGAGAATGGGAACTGAAGGAGCACGAAGGACATGCTGCAAGTGTGGTGGCTATTTTCAGAGACGGTGGTGCTCTAGACAAGGATGCTGAATTCGCGGAAGCGGCAAAGAGTGGGATTCCAAATCTGAGCATTTTGGGAGAGCTTGATGATGTCTGCAGCGTGGAAAAGCTTGAAGAGGTTGGGATGAGGAATATTGCTGTGGTGCCACAGGTGGGACATGGCGTTGTCAGGGAAAAGGTGCAGGATGTTGCTCGGCTCATCGAGGACTTCTGGAAAACACTCTAGGCTGTGCAGAACAAAGCTTATTGGGATACGAGCATGAACACCGAAATTTAGCTCCGTAGTGACCATTTCACAAAGCTCAGCCAACTGCTAGACGAAACGTAGGTATCTGCTAGCATTAAGGAAGACATGGCAGCGCTGTGACTAAGATTTTAGGCGTTATTGCTGATACTTTTTATAACAGCAGATTTTTCGAGGTGTGTAACCAGAGCATCCTTCTGGGGCCGGGGCTAAAACTGTAAATAAGGTGTTCCTGTACCTTTTGAGTCAAGCTTGGTACCTCTCAAACAACATCAGTCCGGCAAGAGCCTGAACCTTGATAATTTTGACAAGTTATCCAGCGACACGTTTCTCAATGTGGAAGTGTGCCTTGTTTCGCGGCTGATGTTGTTCATCCAGAGGGCTGTACATAGCGGCGAGGTAAGGATGACTGGACGCCCTAAAAAGTACACTCATACGTAAGCATTCATACTCTTTTCAAAAACAGGATAAAGTAAGAGGATTGTTAAGTTGACCCCCACCAACCCGGCTCTGCCTGAAATTCCCTAGCATCCACTTCATACTCCTCCTTCTGCTACTTTTTCGAACACTCCTTCGAACACTCCTTCGAACACTCCTTCGAACACTCTTTCTACTACTTTATTAGTTTACGTATAAACCTAGATATTCTTAAAGGACCTAGATAACACTAAAGAAGTAAGGAAATAAACGTGCCGAAGGTTGATCAGGGCTATAAGAGATCAGGTTTATTATCTTACGTTATCGATTATTTCTTCAAATTCTTCTATTTTAATGCCCGATTTCCTGAAATTCTGGCATTTTCAGGCAGGAGGGGGGTTAACCTTATTTAGTAACCCCCTAAAATAAACCTAACATTTTGTCTGTAGTTACGATATTGTAATCCTCCGAGATTTAGGCTTCTACTCCTAGGCCTCCCCATGCCGACGTGGTTCTTTACGAGCGTAGTGACTCCGAAACGGAATTACCTAATTAAATCGTAAGTAACTATGTAAAATTCATTTTTAGTCGAGAACTCTGTCATTGCTACCGGATCTGGCCGTGATTTGACTCTTTGTCTGTTCGTGTCATGTCCTTCGGCCCCATTGGCCCCGCCCCCATACAGTTCTTCGGGCCTTCTCGTCGTGTTGTCCCTTGTCACACACCGTCCGTTGCATTCATTACGAGGCACATGGCAAGACTCATGCTGACATGTTTATTGGTCGCGAGGATGGGGCTTTGTACTTGCCGAATGTCCGCATAGCATCTTTAGACCCTGGAAAATGCATGTGACGAATCATGGCCTCTCGTTGGCATAGATCTACAGCCCCTGTGGGATTTTTTGTTCTTGAAACCCTCATTTTCGCCCCAACTGAACTGTTCTTACCAAAAGGCTCAAAGTTCTAGTAGTCCCTGCTTATAGCATAGCCATCACCAGTTGGGCCCCCCAGGGTCCTGGGGGCGAACCGTCTGGGGACGAACCGTGAAGGCAATGCTGGCATGAAAGTATAGAATCGAGATGCATGAGATGGTCGAACATATCAGACAGGCTTTGTATATTCGATATTCAGTATTGTTTCCAGGGAGAGTGTGCATTGGTCCTTTGGTTCGGATCGTGTTGGTTGAAGTTTAGTCTAAGATTGTCTCGAATCCTCGTCGTGTTGGACAGACTCGGGCCCTGAAATGCCTTTCGTAAAGCGCTAGTGAGTTTTGAGAATCTTCTCATAGACAAGGCTCAGACCCTTGGGGCCGGGGCCAAAGAAAGGTCTCCAGAACATATAAGAATCTTTGTATTCCCCAGTAACCTACCGAGTTCCTCATAGAACAAGATAAAAAACCTGCTGACGATGATTCTATTGCTGGCTGGCACTTTCCTTGCAATGGGGGCTACTCTCGCCACGCCAGTACCGTCATACTGTGTAGGATGTACAGACATCACGATTCCCATTCCCCAGTCGAATGGTGCTGTCGCCGTACCAGCCGACTTCTTCGGTTTTGGATTCGAGTCTGGACTTCTCCCACACTATGACAACGAGTTTTCAGCAAACACGGTCAACTCCATCCAATCACGCATGAGCAAGCCGCTGGTAATCCGCTTAGGAGGGACCAGTGGTGACCATATTACCTTCAAGAAAGACCAAACCAAAGTTGCCGCAGACTGCCATTCGAGCAAGAAGTCCTGCAACAGTCTTGACACTTACACTGTCGGGCCGGACTATTTCAATGCCCTAAAACGCTTCAAGGGCTCTCATTGGACTCTTCAGGCTCCCATGGGAGATGATATGAATCTTGATGACTCAATGGCCTTCCTTCAGCAGGCGTGGGATGCCGCCACCGACAAAGGAGCCAACAAAGAGAGAGTGGCTGCCATTGCGCTTGGTAACGAGCCGAACTGGTACAAGAAATATGGCGTCGATGGATACATCGAGCGATCACAAAAGATCCAAGAGCGAGTCATCAAGGATTTCAAGTTGAAGGGAGACGAGACTCGAATTTTCCAGACTGGAGAAATTGCGGCCGAAGTGGCAGGGAAACCCGACCCTGACAGCAAGTTTACTCTGTGAGCATCCCTTTACCTATGCTTTCGTATTCAATAAGCTGACCAGTTGTTAAAGTATGGATCTCATCACGCCCCTGTTCAAGGGCAAGCCAAAAGACATCAAGTATGCTGCTGAGCACTACTACCAAGTGATTGGCCAAAATGGTGGTGGCCATGAATACAATACTGCAGACCTGAAAGGTGCGATACGCAACACAATCCTAGGAAAGGATCCATGACTTACAAGACATTAGAAACTCTCATGAACCACAAAGCCATTACCGATAAGCTTGCTCCCTATGCCAAGGACGTCAAGTCCCTAAGCGCCGTCGACAAGTCTGTACCTCTGGTCATTTCTGAAGCGGGATCTGCCATTGGTCACACAGCAGTCGAATTTGCAGGTGGCTTCGGCGCGGCCATTTGGGCTGTCGATTTTCATCTGGCTGCCATGTGGCGCGGCATCCAACGAGTCTGCAATACTCATGGGCCTGATGCTACACATGCTTGGTGGCTGCCTGACGACACCAGCACTCACGCAAAGACTCCCGCAGTCCAAGGCATCTTCCCGGCAGCCCCGTTCATTACCGACTTCATAGGCAAGGATGGTCAGCTTGGAAAGATCCGCGAGATCGATCTCAAGAACGACTTTTTCAGTGCTTATGCAATGTTTGATCAGAAGACTGAAAAGTTGTCACGCATTGCCTTGATAAACATGCGTCAATGGGAGTACGGTCCAGCTGTCCGTCCCAGATATGTTGCCCAGATCGATGTTGGCAAGGATGTCAAATCAGCTGTTGTTCACCGTATGCAGTCTGAACATGGAGCCGCTGCTCTTGGATTTGATCTTGGTGGCCCACAGGAGAATGTCACCTGGAACGGTGAGCAATGGAGCTGGAAGGTTGACAAGGGTCAAGGACATAAGGTTGCAGGATACAAGGAGGAGGATCTGGTTATTGACAAGAACGGGCATATCTCAGTCAATGTTTGGGATACCGAGGCCGTGATTGTGTATCTTCAATGATTCGAATGTATTTTGCTTATTTGTTATAGATCTTGATATTTATCATCTTATCATCTTTTCATCACCTCACGTCATGGTACAGACCAAGGCAACTGGGGCTTGCCATCCCAACACATTTGCATCCAGTTTTTTTTCCAAGGCATCCGTTCGAAATCCTCAATAAAACTTACCTCTCACTCTTGACAGGTACCCACTTTAGCATTAAAGCATTACTTTGTGACCTCATTCATACTAGCCACCAGGCTAGGCTTTCCAATATCGCGACTTTCTTGAGGGATTGGCTGTTCCTCATCTTGAGATGAATCAATAGTGTCCTCACTCTTGACATACTCAACGGGGGTATGATTCTTAACGACCAACCACGTAGGTAGCACGGCGAGGCCTATTCGAGTACATTGAGTAAGTATCCTCATCCGCTGGAATTGAAGCTTTTCTGTCACTCACCAAGCAGGATTGTGTTTACCGCCAAAGGCACCCTTCCACCGTACCATTCCCGGGTGTTAAGGCCATATGAAACTGCCTGGGCAAAACTTTCCTGGCCACGCAGGACGCCCGATAAACGCGCTGCTCGTAATTAGTAAATGGTGGCACCACGCTGCACGCATATTCTTTGACTTACAAAGCTCAGAGATGTTGTCGGTCATAGTTGAAAGAAGATAGTAAAGCCAGTTCTGGAGAGCTTGCTGGGCAAATTCTAGAGAAGACGCAATGAGCAAGTACTTCAAGACTTTCCGGAAAAAGGAAGATGCTTACGCCAGAGAATAATCACAAACATTCCTTTGACAAAGCCTTTATCTGACCAGTCATATGACGGAGGATTGGCTGTATACTGCTCCTGAACTACCCAGCCGTAGACCCAGGCAAGAATGTGGACAGCAATGACGTAGAAGAAACTACACACAACATTAACACCTATTCCAGATTTCAAATATGTCTCTGACTTTACCTGTAGGTAATGCGGAGCTTGACAGTCAGGCCTTGATAATCAAGGAAGCGACTGACGATCCAGGAAGATAGAAGAGCCGCGAGATACGCTGAATGATTGGATGTCATTTCCTCGGCCTCAACATGATCTTGCACACATGATTTCCAAGACTTACCGACAAGGCCGATCAAGACTCGAGCACGCACTCCGAAATAATACGTTTCAAAATCTAGAGAGTAAAATCAGACTGACTGGCTGAATGGAGGAGGTGTTGTCTAGACTTACTCCCGTTGTATTGATTGAAGTAAGCCGCCCAGAAAACGGGCAGCAGCAGTAGAATCTGAAATAGGATTAGATAAGCTTGACTTCCAAAGTGTAAAGAGAACAAAAATAAAACGTACCTCCTTACGAGCAGATACTCTCCAAAGCTCGAAGAATTCCGCCCGCCACGAATTGAGAGCAATGACCTTAACTTTGCTCCCGTCGCTGCGTTGGACCTTCTCAGGACGCGTGAGGAAGTAGGCCAGTGGGACAGCCAGGCACTGCAGTGCAACAAATATGAGATATGTCTCTGTAAAAATTGTTCAGTAATGCTTAGCCAACTTGAAATATGTGCCACATACCAGATCCGACCTTGCCCTTTTTCTTTGAAACGGCAGAGCTTTATCCATGTCAGCGAGAGCCCTCAACCACGTAAAGAACGGCCTTACTGGTTCAGTCCAAGGACAATGGCACTTCCAAGCAGAGGCCCACCTGTCCGAAACCAGAGCCAGATGCTGTAATATGGATGTCAGTATCCAATAAGCCCGATGATGCACTTTTCGTTTGACCTAGACTCACTTCATATATTGGCCTCTCTTGGATGGCTCAGGATACCCCAGTGCCACAGCGCCCTCGGAAGCCCAGAACAGACCAGCTCTGACTTGGTCAGTTCCAGGAATTAGACATCTCCACTAGTTATCATTTGTTCTGACTCACGATAATCCACATGCTACTGCTCCGAGCAGGACAAACCATTCATTGCCCTTTACATAAGGGTTAGTATCATTACGAAAACCGATAATATCAAGTACCCACATAGCGGTTATTTGTATACAATGCAGCTCTTTATATTTCGTCAGCGGGATTCAATTATTTGTAGTGTCCACAAGCGGGAAAACTTACGAATAAACCGGATAGCCAGCTGCACCCAACAGCAAGGTCCAGTTCATGCCGATACGGTTGGCAATTGGACCACCGAAGACACACAGAAATCCCACTAGAAACCGCAAAGCATATAATCAGTAAAAAATTTCACATGGTCATTGTCCACGACATACTCAAGGCGAAAACCAAGGCATTGGCCGCGTTGATCAAGTACGGCGACTCAGCACCACCCGCTCCCAGAGAGTTCATTGCATTCCATAACCCGGGGGCCAGGAAGCCAACGCCTCCAATGATAAAGGCATTAAAAAGCGTGCTTCTGTGCCAGGTACGTTTCTCAGGAAAACTCGACACTTCGGAGGACGGCGATGTCGGGATTGACTCGGCCATGTTGCTTTCTGTGTATATCTGATTTTGACGGCCTTTCGTCTTTTTATGATAAACGACCACCGCCGATGTGGTAGATGAACTCCTCATCAATATATACCACTTAAAACTAAACCATTTAATATAAGGCCATCTATGCCGTCGATGGCGTGCTATGGCATGCGGAAAGACTCATGTTACTAGCACAGGGCCACTCCACAATTGACCCACAAAGAGGACTCAAACCGACCAGTCTCATCTTCGACCGAGAGCTGATTTGCGCAGGCCTTTCATTGGCTTCACTTGGCAACTTTTAGCATTCGGATTCACCCGTCTTTTTTGCTCAGTCGAGGCAGTTTAGATCTCGGCCAGGAATTTCTCGGTGGGGGTGTTGAAGAAAAAAGTGGGGGTATGAGGAATCGTATCGCGACAGCGGCGAGAAGCCGACGCAAAGCGTTGATTTGAATGTTTACCTGATGATACCCTGAGCATCTAAGATGTGACTGTGATATTTTACTATGAAAGAGCTCAGCTCAAGAAGTAACATTGTGATTTTTGCGAATACCGTCGTGATTGAAGAATTCTAGCACAGCAAGCATACTCACGACCGAAGGAAAAATGGCCGTCTCTAAATTCTATAATCCCATATAACGATCAAGCTCTGAAATGATCTCGTCACTCGATGTGAGGGATGAGATCCTAAGAAGGATATGTTGATCGGGTCGAATCAGGAGACCTCCACGGTGTATCTCCGACGCAAACCACGGCTGCCTCACGACGTCGAAATCTAAACCGCAGGCGCCACACGTTTAGTGAGATCTTCCTGTCTTTAAAGTACTTCTCAACGTCGGAAAAGCGGGTATTTTCCTGGCTCTCTTGCTCGTCCAGAATCAGAGTAAAAGAATCTGGGTTGCACAAGTCCAGTGTACTCCACTGGCACTGGTTAATTTGAGCCGCGCTGAGCTCCTTGACGTAAGAGATATCGATTGGCTCTAGACGCGTTGTGGGTGCTTCAGGTCGAGTTGAGTTCGTGAATAGAATCCAGACATGGGGCAGCCGAGCTCCTGCGTCGAACTTGGGATGGTAATACGAAGCATGAGCAGGCGGCTGGTCTGCATCATAAACATAACCAATATGATGCTCAAGCTAAAGGGCAGTGATAGTGCCTGTCAGCCTGTGATACCCTCCTAGATGAATATCGAGTTGACTCACATTGTCAAAATGCTCCCTCTGATCCTCAATCCCCTAAGCAACTTTCTTTCGCTGCTGTGGATTCTTCAGAGCCTCATTGAGGGTTTTGCGAGCTTCGGCAATGTCCTCCACGCCTGCAGTGTTCAAGCTCTTGAGCAAAGTGAAGATCTTTTGTCCATTTTTGACGCTCTGTCTAGAGTAATTGTCCGCTATCATGCGTCGCTCGGATGTGTATGTTGAAAGGATCAAGGCGCCTGCCACTTTGTGGTGAACCATGGCAATTTTGTAGGTGAGATTATGCACATCTGCAAGACCGCAATTGAGGCCCAAACCGCCTGTCGGAGGGAAAGAGAGAGCAGCATCACCAGCGCTATATCTACCCTTAGCACTGAAGGAAAAATCTGCAGTAGATTAGTACTCACAGGAAAATATTGCCCTTTGGAAAGGTTGCCGCAATCTGCCGCCGGAAGACCCATGGCCGGAAACTCAAGATATCAAATGGAACATCCTGCCCAATAGCAGCACGGATCTTCGCCCCGCACATCTCTTCCGTCCAAGATTCTACAGGCTGTTTGACAATATCAACCTCGCTGATATGCACTTGGTTACCGCTTAGATTGTAGCCGATGATAAATCCTGCCGCAATTGGGTCCATGATCCAATATAGCATACCAACGCGGTCTTCTACGATGGGGCGTAAGTTGGCGTTGAAGTGGATGGTCATCATGGTTTAGTCTGAGTCCGCGCCATCTGAGGGAATTCCTAGAAGGTTGCGGACTTTGCTTTTGCGACCGTTGCAGGCTATCAGATGCTGGGCGATGATTTCTTGCACTTGCTCACCTCGAGTTTTTTTGACAGTTGCTATGACCTCGTCTTTACCCTAAGTAAGCATTAAAGAAATGTTGCAATCAACAAATGGATGAAGCGAGCAAGATGAGAACAACTGGTAAATACCTGCGACACGGCATCAATACTCCATCCTTTCATGAGAGTGATATTGGAATCTTGCATAATAAGTGTCGAGAGTTCCTCTTCCAAAAGTGGTTGTGGAATATTGTGTATCATCTGTATTCTCGTTAGAAGATTCCTAGACTAACCAAATCAAATGCTTCGACTTCCATTCTGGAGGGGGTCATACCTCTGGTGTATCATCCAGCACAGCTGCATCCATGCGCTCATAAGGTATTCTGCCAACCTGTTTACCAGACAGACTAGTGACAAAATTGACTCAGTTTCCATCAGTTCGACGAGTACCAAGGCTTCGAATTCGTTTTTCGCCCAGGCCATATTGGCGGAGGATCTCCAGAGATCGCGGGTTAATCGCATAGGCTTTCGGTGCACCCAGGCGCTCGGAATGGCGTTCGATTAGCAGTGAGCGGACCTTGAAAGTATTCGGGTTATTGCGCACTCTTCCAGTGAGTTATTTCCAAGGGGATATGTCGATCTAAAATCCTTCAAGCACGAAAGCTCATCATTAAGTCGCGACAACAGGAGCGCTTGCAAGAGACCGACTGGACCTCCACCGATGATGAGGACTGGTACAGAGACCGGTATACCATCATCGTCGGAAGTCAAAGGTATCGGTCCAGAATCTCCCATTTGGTCACTACCGTCGCTGATCTTGACGGAAGACCTCTCGAACTGGCCCGCGATATAAATGAAATTTAGGAGCACTCGAGAGTTTCTATTGTTGTCAGTTTCATGAGATGCGTATATACTCGGGCATACGGATATACATTGCAGTCCGGATGTAAACACGCGGCTTCTCGTGGGTGATGCGGGGTGCGGGGGTTCCGCGGAGCATTCCGTAGAGTCTAGCGAAGGCCGTGGAGGTTGATGAGGCTGACTTTGGGCATAGATTTGCTCGAACTGGTTAGCTTCACGCCTAGTAGTGGGCTCATACTGAAAAGAAATTTCCATGCACTACAGCTGACCTGGTCACAGAGTATGCAGTCTTCTGGTCTTAACACAGCGCGATTTCAAACTCAACGGTGCTTACCATGACAACGAACAAGATTCTATCGGCTTGGAAATTCGGCAAATACGCAATGAAGAAGATAGTCATTCCTATCGTGACCTTTTACACTTACAGAAGATGTGCATTGTCTCCCAGTCCTCCGAAGTCAACGGTTGCTGACCTGGGGTAACGTCTTGGGCGGATTTGATTAAGTGGAAACCCATACGCAATTCCGAGGATAAGACGATGCTGATGATCTAAAAAGGCACTGATATGTTGCTAAGTTGTGCATTGAGTATGAAAGTTTGTCATTTGGTAGGAATGATAAGTTGCCATCCAAAAGAATTCGTCATATGAACATAGCCATTGCCATCCGTGGGCATGAAGAAGAAGGTGGCGAAGAGAACACATTTGAAAGCTTTGTCACAAACACCATCCCATCTATTCTCGTGATTCTCCTTTCACAGAGCAAGGGCAAGCCCCAGGACACCAGCAGCACCAGCCAGGCTGACCGCAAGGCCACCGGTGGCAGCGGGGGCACCACCAGTAGAGGTGGAAGTGCTAGAGCCCGAGACAGAGCTTGAAGTAGAGCTGCTGCTGGAAGCCGACTTGGTCTGGGTGGCAGTGGATGTCAAAGTCAGCTGGGCCGAAGAAGCTGTCGAGGTGTGACTGGTAGAAAGAGGAGTGGACGAGGCGCCAGAGCTGCTACCACGAAAGCCGGAGCTGGAGCCGGAGCTGGAACCCGAGGTGGCAGTAACTGTGGGCATGTCGCTAAAATAGCTGGACAGTGCCGAAACCTCGGCCTCGCCCTCAGCGGTGGCCCATGACTTGACGCTCTCGGGCAGACTGTTGTACCAGGCCGGGTAGGTGCTGTGAAGGAGATCGTTGATCACGGAAGATTGGAAGGCGGAGTCGGTTTCGAGGGCCTGGTACCAGGTGGTGGGAATGGCAGTCTCGAGGATGGACTGGATATCGCTGGGGATAGTCTCGGTCATGTAAGGAAGCTCGATGTCATCCAGATAGTCGTCGTAGGAGATGGTGGAGTCGGAGGCCGGGGCAGCGAGGGCTGCCGTGGCGAAGAGCAGAGTGGCGAGAACCTTGTACTGCATCGCGATGGTGTTTTTGGAGATTTCCAGGAGATTGAGATTAGGGGATAATCAACGAACACCGTCTTTCGGGGAGCTTCTGGGGCAATGAAGAAGATCTGAAGTTGAGAAAGATGGAAGTGGCAGGTTCAGAATATCGACAGGCTTAAGTACGCCCCCACCGCAGCCTCATCAGGAAGTAACCATCGCTTGTCGCCTAAAATAAAACCGTACCTACTATTATTGAGGCTCATCCAGCTTTCTTGTTGTTCACGTCTTTTTCTCACACACGAGGGTCACACATGTGGATCCTCAGGCCAGCCCGATGGGGTGATTTTCTCAGACTATGCCACTAATCCACTATGGCTGCTTCAACTGCTTGGCACTCCAATCACCGTCCACTCGCCCCCAAAACATGCCCCAGAGACTAGGTCTTGAACAGGAAAAGCGCACTAGACCCTGGCCAATTGACATTCGATATCTATCCGTCCTTTACACTGCGTCATGGTACTGGCACAGTGCTGGCAATCCTTTGATAGAGGCTGAGACTCCCTCCACCCCCAAGACTGCCCTGATCCAAACTTTCCTACAAACGGGCTGAAGTATTTGAGTCTGGGCTTCCTATATAGGTAGCGGTCTAT
This sequence comes from Penicillium simplicissimum, assembly GCA_024706585.1. NCBI lineage: Eukaryota > Fungi > Ascomycota > Eurotiomycetes > Eurotiales > Aspergillaceae > Penicillium > Penicillium simplicissimum. The sequence goes on from JAMZTW010000014.1 coordinate 2,072,060, forward strand.
TGTTTCTGTTCGGCCAACGAGATCGGACACGGGTTTTACTAGGAATTCCGATCTTGAAGAGACCAGCGACGGAAATCCCCGACATTATTGTTTCGCCACACCCTCGCCATCATCTACACACTCTTTGTCTTCATCGGTCTAGATTACGCATGCCTTTTCTCACTACTTTCAATATCATTGGATTTGGGATTGCATTGCTGCTCCATGACATCATGGACCGGTGAGATGATCTACATCTCTCGACTCCGCTGCTGCCTTTCAGAAAAGATTACTTATTATTCCTGCATCGCCCTCCCCCCAGCCCCGGAGGACGATGGCCCCAAAATTGCAGCCTGGGCTGGTTCGTTGACATTGGTTCACGCTTCTACTTCACTGGCTGGTCTGTACAGCCTTGGTAAGAATTATTAGCCAGGCTTACGTCGCCCCATCAGCACCGACCGGTTCGGATGGTGGCTCAATACGTAGCTCTGCTGCAGGTTGTCATGACTTTTTGTACTACCCCGTGCTATTTCAGTCAGGTCAGGGACGTACAATCCAGATGATGGGCATAAGCACTATGCTATTCTTATGAAAGAATCAACTCTCCCGCTATTCAGCCACAACCTTCGGGATTACGTGGACTTGTTATGCGACTTTCGTGGTGTCAGTAGAGAATTTGCTGCTATGCTACGCTCCAGGCAGTCCTTACCTAGCATAAACGCCAGCTCACGTACTAGCAGTGTCGGGTACTCTCATTGGCGATAGCCGTAATGCCAGCCTGGGCTAGCAAGATCCTGCCGCACCTTGTATTCCCCCTCAGCCTCGTCCAGAACATCCATGTCCAGCTCAACAATCCTCATCCGTTCGTCACTGTTATCAAACAGCTCAACCCGACCGAGGAACGGCATCGCAACTTGAGACCGACCAGCAAATCCCTTATCCGAAGGCCCACCAACATTACAAAACACCACCGCGCAAGTATTTTCAAAAGCCCGGCTCACAACAGCGGCATCGACAAAATCTCCCTCAGACCTGGGATTCCGCTTGATACCAACGTCCCCGGCATCGGTATATTTCCAGAACGCGGGCACAATAATCATCTTCGTGCCCTGCATAATCAACTCCCGGAAGGCTTCCGGGAACGCCAAGTCCCAACAAATCAGCAATCCGACCTTGCCAAGTGGAGTGTCAAAAGCGACATGACGGCTGTCGTTGCCCGAGCCCTTGACGAAGGGTCTTTCGGGGTGCCAGAGGTTCTTTTTCTCGTAGCGTCCCTTGATAGTACCGGTGTTGTCGATGAAGTACGCTGCGTTGACGATCGTACCATTAGAGTGTAGTTCGCCGAGGGATCCAGGGACGATGCAGATGTTGCACTCTTTTGCTAGAGCGCAGTATGCGTCCAGATAGGTCTTCCAGTTGGCACATTGATTGCGAATCTCGGGATCGTGGCCTGGGGCGAAATCGGCTAGATGGTACTCGGGAAGAACAGCGAGGTCTGCCCCGGAGGCAGCTGCATCTCTGATGAATGCTATAGCTCGCTGATGATTGGACTCAATCCCATTAGGTGTCTGTAGATGAATAAGTCAAAAACATGCCAGGTGGTTGAATTAGGCGGGGACGTTCCGAGCACACCTCCGGGCTTAGCTGAATGACAGCGATCTTGTAGACGGTCATTCTGCGAGTGGATGTTTTGGAAACCACTGGCTTTGCACACTGAATCCTCTTTGTATGCGTTGAGAAACAAAATGGCAGATTAGGCGAATTTGAGCTAATTCATGGCGCGGAATCTCGGACCTAAAGTACCTTCCTATCAGCGTTCCCCGCATCTGATAACTTCCCAGAAAACCTACGATACCTACGGGTTCCGTTTCATTCGCTAGCATACCAAGCTCGGCAATCTCTAATGCAACCTAAAGACAGATCTACTTTATGGTTGGTTTTTGTTGCCGAGATCTCGGAAGCTTGCCGCGATTTGTGACTTCCACCTTTCGCGTCTCTACCAGCGCTGAATGGAGCTTCCATTTCGTCCATTTTGATGACACAACGTTGAGTATTCTGCTATCGTGCCTCGAGATGAAGAATCTACTACGCACCACTTGCCATTCTCCAACCTTTAGGTGAACACTAGACGATCACCCGGGCAGTACTCGAGCCCATTTCAATTGTTCCTGTCAATCTTCAATTCGACATGGGTATATTGCCTTTCCAACACAAGTAGGATTGGGCTAATAGTCAAGTGTTTGCAGTCGCCCTGTCAGCAGCCTCCGACACCTCCTGGAGAAGTTGCACTATAGACTCCGGTGCTCCACCTGCTTCCGCTAAATCAAGCGGTGTCTGGGCATCCAACGGATTGATATCGGAATAGACCCCAGCCTCCAACAAAATCCTAATAACTTCCTCCTGCTCATTGCTAACTGCCAAATGCAATGCTGTCCAGCCATCATAATCTTGCATTCCCCCTGCAGCACCAGCATCCAGAAGAATGCGAACAAGAGCATCTTCACCTTCAGCGGCGGCGAGATGTAATGCGGTCTTTCCCATGTTGTCCCTCGCAGAAACATCAGCTCCAGCACCGAGAAGTAATTCAGCCGTGCTCTCCTGGCCGCCTAAAATTGCTCTATGCAAGGCTGAATACCCCGAATCGTCTTTCGAGGATAGGTCAATATCTTGGGCGATGAGCAACTCAACTGTTGACTTATAACCATTTTCCACAGCCTGTCGAAAGGCTTCATCACTTGTCTTGTCGATTATGGCACCACTATCCAGGAGCATTTTTGCTATCTTAGTGTTTCCTTCACTGACTGCATAGAAGAATGGAGTGTGTCCCTCCTTGTCCTGGATTTGGATCTCTGCCCCAGCATCCAGTAGCATTCTGGATACAGTGTCATGGCCCTTTTCTGCAGAATAATGCAGAGCAGTATAACCCTTTATGTCGAGGAGGTCCACTTTACAACCAGAGCGGACAACCAATTCGACCAGCTCTTCATAGCCCCCTTCTGCGGCGAGATGCAGAGCCGATGTTGCAGTAGTTGTTTGCGCATGAACAGAAGCACCAGCTTCCAGGAGAGACGCTGTAATATCAAGATCATTCTCTTTGACTGCCCAATGTAGCGGAGTCCATCCAAGATGCGTAGCAGCGTTGATATCTGGCCCACGATCAAGCAAAGCTCGCACCGCCTCTTTATGTCCTTTAGCAGCCCAATGCAAGGGCGTCTGGCCCCTGTTGTTTGTCGGGTCCAAGGGTGCCCCAGCATCGAGCAGAATAGGTGCAATTGATGGCGAACTTGAAATAACCGCGAAATGCAGTGGCGTCGTACCTTCATCGTCGGGGGTAGAAGGGTCGGCTCCTCGATCTAGCAGCAGTTGCACGACATCCTTATGACCAGTACCACAAGCCTGAGATACTGGAGTCTTCCCGTCGGTTTTCTGAACTGATACATCTGCTCCGGCTTCCAGAAGAAGCTTGACGACATCGGGGCGTCCCAATAACGCCGCCCAGTGCAATGGGGTAGCGTTTTCATGGCCTTGAAGATCAGGACTCACCCCCTCCATGAGCAGTTCTCGTACAGAATCGGAATGCCCTTCTCCAGCAGCAATGTGCAACGGGCTATCGCCTTCATGATCTGGTGCGGAGCCATTTGCGCCAGCGCCAAGCAGCATCTGCACGATATCTGCGTGACCAGCCGAGGCCGCTAAATGGAGAGGTGTATGCCCAACCGCGTCAACTGCATGAACAAGGGCACTGCCACCCCCTTTAAGGATCAATTCTGCGGTACGTGAAAATCCTTTTATTGCAGCTACATGGAGAGTCGTCCGTTTGAGCTCGCCAATCGTTGTATCCGAGATAATTGCCCCTTTCTCCAGCAGCAACTCCACAACGCGCTCTTTACCTGTTAGCATGGCAAGCTCAACGGGAGTCAGTCCTTTCGGATTCTGGCTCGCCAAGTCTGCCCCAAAATCAACTAGAAACCCGGCGGCGGCGAGATGCCCGAAAGCGCATGCATAATGTAAAGGCGTATACCCCTCCTCATTTTTCGCACGGGGGTCGGCTCCATCTTCCAGTTGTTCCTTGATGAGATTCACATGTCCGGATACAACCGCACGGAAGAGCATTGGCCATCCCTCTTTTTCGGATGTAGAAGACTGGATGCCCAGCCGGGCGAAGTGTTCATTGGCCTGAGTGAGGGCAACGATATCTGGTGACTCGAGATAATCGGCTACCTGCAGGAAGAGCTCTGGAGGGAGGGGTAGACCATGCCAGGAGCGCATTTTGAGCTGAGTCTGCTAAGAGGTCCACAGTTGTTGAATCGACGTTGCTGTTCACGACTGAAATACGAGAATCTCCTGGGTCACGTGTTGTACATCTCCATGCAGTCAAAAGCGGAGTCGGGATCTTATGGACACCATAGTGCAAAAGATTATGATGTTTATCAATGCAAGGCCTAGATACAACTTTCACATATTGCTGACAGAGGTGGACGTGAGTTGAAGACAGAAAGGGGTCGGCCCCTACAACCTTGGGTAGGGTCGGGCGCCACCCTGCAATATATTTCCACGATTCATCTCACAGGTAGGTTGGCAGGGGGGTATCCTCGGATATCTTGGGCAGGTCCAGGCAACAAGCTCGTATCCCCAGTTTACCAGGCCTCGCAAACAGACTTGCGATGACTCACGAGTTGTTTTGCAGGGTCCAGAAACGAGGAATCATGCTGCAATACTCCGTCGAGGTGGAAGAGGCCGCACACCCACAGACGCCGCCCCGAAGTCAACAGTCTTCCCCAAAAAAACAGTACCTATAATGTCCTCTGAAAAGGCAACACGCGTTACCTTGATGGGTGCTGGAACCATCGGGATATCTCTGGCAGCTCTTCACCTCATCCACCTTGATTCCCCAGAACATCTGACTATCGTCGATCCTCGATCTGACTTGGAGACAATCGTGAAAGGCGGCTTCCCCAGATCCTCCCAGAGCATATTCGTGCCAGTGTCACGAAGATAACCCTAATAAAAAGATCTTGCCGACGACATGAAGAGCTCCAATATGGTCCAGGAATGTGGCCCCGAAGATCTATCATTCAAAACTGGATCGCTCTGGAGCGAGGTTGAAAAAAGCGCACCCTCAGATACCCTGTTCTGGACAAGCACTACGGGGATTCCCGCATCACACCAGAACCAGCGCATGCAGGATAAGAGCCGGCTAATTGTCGTCTATCCATTCAACCCGCCTCATATCCTACCACTTCTCGAGAATTCCTTCGCCAGACACGTCGCAGCTAGTTATCGATGCGACGATGAAATTCTGGCATGATAGAGGCCGGGAACCTATTCTTATCCGAAAGGAGATCAAGGGGTTTGTGGCAGGAAGATTAGCGTGGTCGTTGCTCCGGGAAGCCATTCATTTGGTGAATAAAGATATTGTCACGGTTGAGGAGCTCGACAGAATCATCGAAAGTAGTATAGGCCCGCGGTGGGCGTACGCTGGGCTATTTAAGAGTTTCAATATGGGAGGAGGGCATGGGGATTACAAAGCTTGCATGAAAATGTTGGAGAATCGGTTCAGGCCTGTTGGGATAATGCGGGGAAGATCAATATGGGCGAGGAATAGGAAGAAAAGGTTTTCTCTTAGACACAAGAAGCATACAGGCCTGAGGAGATTGATCTCGCTGCGAGAGATCGAGCAAACCGAAGGATTCTTGAGGCAGCCACGGAAGACAAAGTTCGTGGTCCTTGAACCAGATACATGGACCCTGAGCCCTCTATCATTTTTCAGTCATCTCACTTACTTTTTTGACTGCGCAACTTTCCACGAGTACAAACATTGATAACTATTATATCAACGAAAGTTATTGAGATTCTACGAATCATCATGGAGCCCTGCGTGCAGCAGGATAGTCCTAGAGATACCCTCTCATCGCGCTATGGGCGAATGGGTTTTGCTCGAAACAATTAAAAGAAATCATTAACAAGAGCAATCATTCTGAAATGGAATTTTTCTGGCCCTATAAAGTAAGTCCTTTCTGGGTATAGTCTGAATAAGGCTGAAATAAAATGAATCCAGCAAATGGCCAATAAGGTTAGGTGAAGACGGCAATCACCGTGACATCACCAGTATCCTAGGTACACTTCGCCCAAGAAAGGTTTGCCTCTTGAATATTGTATTATACCAGTGCATTTGCAAAATATGTTCTCAGTGACTTTGAAACTAATTTTTACATTACAATGACAACTGTCCACATCCTGTCTCCCGGCCACCTAAGGTCGAGGCCCAATAAAACGACCTACCATGGACTACTCATCGGGCTTAGGAACCTCTGCATGAGCACCATTGTTGGCGTAGTTAAGAGTGAAAAACGGGTCTTTGTCTGTTATCAGTTAGTAAATTCCAGAAAAAAGGACAGACCCCTTAAACACATACCCCTCACTGGATCGCTTGGCTCAGACGTGTGTTCAGTGATTTTATGGAGGTCCTCCAGCGCGTGGTCATGGGCCAGTTCTGCACACATGGCTTGAGGGGAGCTTTAAATAGACCTGTCAGAAGCCGCAAAGGCCAAACAATCTTAGGGGTTATGGACTTACGGTGCGACATTCCTATCAATGATCATCTGCAGATCATTGAGCCTGTGAGCCTGGCCGGCGGCTTCTTCAGTGTCGCGAAGCGACTTTCGAGTTTGCATTGAGTTGGGAACCAGAGGATTTTTATCGATAGTTGAGACCATCTTCGCAATTATGTGAAGAGTAGATATAAGTTCAAAGATTTCTAAGGAGCTTCAATGAGGGAGGAAACGATGGAGAAGTCGTCGGTTTTGAATTTCATGGAAGTGCGGGGGAGGTTCGCCGGGACATCGAACCAAGTGTGGCGAACCGATGATCTGAAGACTATTTGGTGCCACTGAATGGCTGAGATTAGTCACTGTTGGGTTGGAGCTTTCCAACATATCGTTACCTCTCATAACATGATGCCTTCTCGAGAGCGGCTGTGACGTCAACGCCCTTTTCTTCCTCTTTGCAGTTCGCCTTCAAGCTCTATGGGTTTGCCACAATACTCGAGGCCTTCGCTCGATTTCTTGCCTGGAGCTTAAGAATGTTTAATCAAATGTATCGAGGCTACGAATGCGAGCTACATTAAGACAAGAACTGCTGGACCTTTTAGACTTAGATACATGTCGAATGTAGAGATTGTGTCCCATCGTCTACCTATCCAATGCAGCGTTTAATAGAGCTCTCCGGGAATCTTCTTGAAGCTCCAGAGATTCAAAGTTGTCTGCTTCTGCTTTCTGAATTCTGGTGCAAGGCGTAATGAATCTAGGTCTCACCAAATTCACCCAGAAGCCATTTGATTCCGTTGACAAAGTCCGACGCAGCCTTTTTGCTCTGTGCGAGCATTGGAAAGGTACCCCAGAAAATATGAGGCATTCCTGGATAGAGATCCAACTTTGTCTCCACGTCATTCTCTGCCAAGACTTGCTCGTAAATGAGATCCTCATCGCGAAGGATATCCATTCCACACACTTGGAAATAAGTCCTCGGTAGTCCCCGGTGTCCCGTGGGCCAGATGTAGGGCACAAACATCGGCGATTGCTCGTCCCCCTTTACCGAGTCATGGAAAATCTTCTCCAGAGCTGGCGATAGGACGGGATCACCCTTACAGGCCTCTTGAGTCCGAGAGATGTAGATTTCTTTGTATTGCTCGGGCAATGACATATTAGTCCCAGGTGGTAGAATCATGGGAGCCAGGAGAAAAGTTCCCGTTATTCTTGGAGACAGGCATCCGTCGCGCGCCAGAAGGGCAAGCACTGCCGACATGTTTCCCCCAGCAGAGGAGCCGCCAACGATGAAACCGCTTGCCAAAGATACGCCCAGCTCGGTCTCAGCGTTTGCTGTGATCCATTTCAATCCGTCCCAGGCGTCGTTTATGCCAGCTGGGAATGGATACTCAGGGCCCTGTCGGTAGGCAGGTGCAATACAAGTCACACCAAGCTGCTCAACTAACGTCCGACAGGGTGATGCCGTATCTTCCGGAGACCCAATAGTCCATCCACCGCCATGGATGTAGACTACCAGAGGCATTGGCTTTTTGGGGACCTCTTTAGGCGCAAAGATGTGTACGCGTAATTCAACTCCGTCCCGGTTGGCAAAGTACACGTCGCGCTCAATCACATTGCTTTGGGGACTCGGCGGCTGATATCGGCTTTTCATATACATTCTCAAGCCTGCAATCGCCTTTGCGGGGTCGGCAGTGTCAATTTGGGGCAGAGTGGCTGTCTTCAGGAACTGGGGGCACCACGCACGTCAGAAAAGCCACAACAGGCCGTATCAAGATGGTACGATTTACCTCAGTCAGCTCATCGTCCATGATTGCCAGCTTCAGCCGTTCCTCATGTGACAAAGACATATCGCAAGTTGTCTTTGAGGTGTGCAGCAACTTGATCTGGTTCGAGGCAGGGATATCCAAATAATTGCTGGCTTTATGAGCCAGTGTATCAATTAACAATGCCACTTGGTCCTCCAAAGATTGGACTTTATATGTGACTGACTCGTCACCTCAAACAGGTAACAGGAGCGCACACCCGGAGATATGATTGTGTTATCCCCGCCAACCTTAAATAGAGCTAATCGCGGATTTGAAGCACCGATGTAAATGAGTGCAGCGTGTCCATCATTAATGAGCCCGCCCGGTCTGAGTTGACGCTAACTTTGCAACCCAGTTCCACTGAATAATACTCTCATTTGGGAATACGCAGTAGACCAGAATGTCTACTGGGCTTGCGTTGCCGGATGCAGTCGTTTGAAGGGCATGAAGAACAAGAGAAGGAGCATTTGGGGGCCTGAAAAATAACTTTGCTAATTCCGATGTTATCTCCATTCGCAAAGGTGCTGATGTAATAATCAGAAAATTGGGGGCTAGCATCCGCTTTCGCGATACCTGTCCACTTTGTCACGTCGTTCCTTTTGTCTGGACTTGGCTTGAGCCTTGTTTGGTCGCTTCTGTTGAGTCAGTGGTTGCTCGGACTCGTTGATATTTCCGATGTCACGATGCGTAACTTCAACGCTCAGCTGCCAGCGCCGGGATAGGCTGTCTCCATGTTTGAACAGGGCCAGCCTTCGGGCTAGTTCCTCGACAAAAGCGACGCTTCGGTGACGGCCTTCTTCGCAGCATATTGTCACGACCACATCGATGTTTGGGTCTTTCAAGTCGTCCTCTTCCGTATGATCCAGGTTCTTGTTGGGGCGGTCGTTCGACTCCCCAGTTTCATATTTGCTCTTCTCAGTCGAAAGCGAAAGCTGGTCATAGCCCGTTTGGACAGCATTAAGAAGGTCACTCTGAACCTTTACCAACGTTGGCTCGACGTCATCATTTTGTAGAAACTCCTTCTGGAGCCGCCGAGACAGGCCAGTTGAGCTACCTCGGAGGTGGCGCGGTGGATTCGGCAAGTGACGAATGTTGAAAGCCAGAATTTTGTGATACCATGATTGGTTATCTTGTGGCACAATTGGCCCGTTGGCATGGCCATAAGAAAAGAGTGAGACTCTGACTGTTGGGAGCCATGTCAACGAAGGGGCGGCTGTGAAGCTTTCAGTCGACATCTTGATAACACTGAAACTGAAAGACTGGAATGAGACAATAATAGGTAGCGTTAGATAATCGCTAGTTCATGAACCCATGCAAGCTTTGATCGAGGCTTCCGAACAGCGTTGGTTCTAGCTTCTGGTCCCTGGACGGGTGGCACGCCCAGCACGCACCTACATGAACGAGCAGAACCAGATGACGATGAGAATTATATGACTTTGTTTGTTGAAACTTTGCTATAAAAGGTTCCAAGTGTAGAGATCAACAAGCTGAGAAACTATCCGACCTGGGTAGATCGCAGCCTTGTTCTTGTGAGTCAACCCGTTCAGCAGTTTGCTGCCCTGCGGTGCCCAGCCCCGGCACTATAGTTGATGCCTCAGGCATACATCCTGCAGTGGCAATCGCGTGAGTGTGCTGTTTGCCCTCCTTCTCTTCTAGAGCATTTTATGAGACGGTCCTTCTTGCCTGTTTCTCTTCTTCTTCCAAACCATCGCGTCCGAAAATATTTCAAAGGGAAACCGGGGAAGTAAACAGGTTCTCCATTCTGGCCGTGTTGCGGCGAGGTCTCTATATCAATCGATGAACAAGAATAAATGCCCTATCAATCAATGGCTATCAAATGGCAAAACGGACTAAGTATTCCTTCCGCTTGTCAAACCGAAGAGAGTAAGTAGGATGCACTGACATGACTTGTACACTTGTACTCAACTACCACGACGAGAGTACATGACTCGCGTCAAGCATTAGACAAGACAATCTCAAACCACGTTCGACAAGCCCCAAATGCGGAGTACATGGCGGGGTGCAGCACGGAAAACATTTAGCAAATCAATTCTTCTAAGAATAATGTCGATGGTCGACTAGCGACCGTGCCACCGACGAACCAGGCCCTGGAGCGACGAGCTTTCTCGCAGGGCCCATCTGCGCTAGTCCCAAAACAGTCATTATCTGGAGAGGCGAGGCCGATGTGGATTCGACAGCCGCCAAGCCCGAGGATTTCTGCTGGCCGATGGGGTTTACGGTTCTTGCAACAAGGTGATCGGGGAGAAAAAAATATTTCAGGTCTTTTGCTTGGTTATATAAGATGGTTTCTCGCAGATTCTGGTCTGGTGAGGTGATGCTTGGCTTGATACTTGCCGTGGACATTTGCGCGATCTATAACTTGGCCGTGAGATCATTTGTTTCCACGGAGCGGGTGAAGTGAGGTCATACCAGGAACTCTCCGCATTGACAGATTGGGGACCGATCAAACAAACATCGAGTTATCTGGACGCGGGGTGACTGTTGGGGGATTGTGCAGGACTTTCTGCGACAGTCTCAGCCAAGAGCAATGGTCTTCACCCGAGGCGATATCTCTGGTCACGATGACGAAGTCATCGGTATGAAACGACACTCACCTGAGTCTCTCAAGTCTATCTGTCGGGTATCACTAACCTTCGCGAGTTCTAGACCACAATGCTCCGGGCAGAAACATCGAGGTCGTATCCTGGAACGGCCTGGAAGACCCCGAGAACCCATACAACTGGCCGCTTCGCCAAAAATGGACATTGACTCTTCTTGCGGCATTTGCCACGTTCATGACCATGACGAACGGCACTATCATCACCGTGGCACATGCCGCCATCAACGAGGAGTTTGGCATCTCCGATGCCAACTTCCCTCACTCCTACTGGCCAGTGACATCCTGGGCCGTGGGTGGGGGTTGCTCTTCTCTTCTCATCTTGCCGCTCATGGAGGAGTTTGGTGTGCGAGGGGTGTTCTTGTTGGCTTATTTAGCCTTCATCTGCTTTGTCATTCCTCAAGCACTCGCGCAAAACTTTGCCACGTTGATCGTGACCCGGTTCTTCGCTGGCGGGTGTGTTTCAATCCTGGCAAACACCGCCGCCACGGTGATTGGGAATGTATGGGACACTGAGAAGGCACGGAATATTCCGGTCAGTCTCTATATCGTCACCTACCTAGCGGGAGCGAGTATTGGACCCGTCATCGGGGCACCCATCTTCGAATTTCTCTCATGGAGGTGGATCAGCTATCTCCAGCTGATCTGGCTTGGAGCCTTGTTCCCATTGTATTTTTTCCTCTTCAAAGAATGTCGAGGCATTGCCATCCTAGGCCAACGAGCAAAGGCCTTGCGGAAGGAGGGTAAGATGGCGTATACCCAGCATGAAATCGACAGCGAGGGACAATCGATGATGAGGATCGTGGCACACAGCGCAACAAGACCTTTGGTCCTATTCTTCACCGAGTCAGTCGTCTTTGTCTGCTTCATGTGGTCTGCCTTCACAGTGGGAACCCTGTACCTTTTCACTCAATCCGTCGAGCAAGTCTTCGTCGGTCTGTATGACTGGACACCCTCTCAGGCAGGATATATCCAAGCCGCTATCGTGGTCGGCGAGATCCTAGGCTGGGTAGGAACCCTATTCTCAGGCAAGATCTATTTCGACTCTGCTGCGCGGAACACCGAAGTTCCTGGCACACCTATCCCCGAAGCCCGACTCTACCTGGCCATTGTGGGCGGTATGATCGGAATTTCTGGGGGCATGTTCACCTATGCGTGGACCTCGTATCCCAACTTTCCCTGGATCGCACCAGCGGTTGGTCTCGCCATGGTGGGGGCAGGTAGTGTGATCGTCGTGACCGGGCTGTCCGACTACGTTGTGGATGCGTACGCCAAGTATGCCGCGAGCGCAGTCGGAATCATCGTCACTGGCGAGAATACTTTCTCGGCATTCCTACCACTGGCCGCTATGAGCATCTACAACACTCTCGGGTTTCAGTGGGCGAGTACCTTGCTTGCACTCATCTCCCTCGTGCTGTCGTTTGCGCCCATCCTGTTTGTCGTTTATGGAAAGCAGATCCGAGAACGGAGCCCGTTCATGAAGGAAGCCATGCTTGAGAAGAGGAGGAAAAGCGTTGACTCGTCCGTTTAGCTACTAGGTATGTCCTATTTTTATCCGCATTGTACATACATACATCCATAGACAGAGTGCAGTAGCAGTTTGACTGATTTGAAATGCCGAACAAACTACTGCAATACAACTCTACTACTGCTTCAGATTCTTCGAATAAATCCCTGGTACTGGCCAGGTTTCTAGGAAGTTCCCCAGCCGCGGCTCCTCTGTCCACATTTGAGTCCGATAGATTACAAAAATTCCCAAAAACTTGAAGAACGAGCCGACGAGGTCACCGGGCGTCGAAGGAGTGGGTCACATCCAAAAAGCAGACTTCAATTGAGGCTCCCAAGACAGAACTTGAGTTTGGTAACGTGTGGAGACCGTTGACTGACTACTGCAACTACTGGGCTTGTCGTTGCATTGGAGCCCGTCTCTGAAACACAGCACCTCCAAGAAACAAGCGGGACGAAACCTTGATGCCATCCCAGGAACGGAGGCATGACTCGTGCGCCGGGTCAATAATTTGGGTTTCTATTGTGACATGGTCGGCCCCGTTGACCTCTTTGCATGTTTCTCACTCGTAAAACAGGGGCAAGAAAACGTGGTGTGGACATTCGGTAAGAATAAATACACTTTTTCGCTAGGGGAGGAGAATGGACGAGGCAGTCGGAGGTTTTCCAGAATGGGGCTTAGAACGGCTCGCATCCGCTAGCCCCAGTTGGCGGGTCGACACAACTGGATATCGTACCTGGACAGAGTTTACAAACGACAGTATGTACAATGTGTATGTAAATGTCGGCAGCATGATGGATTTTGTAGCAAAGGTTTACTCGAAAGCTAGTTAACCAGAACTCAATGATTCACGAGATGGTCAACCGACGACGGTATCGAATCCTACCCCGTTGTCGATCCGGATGGGTGATCATCCCCTTTCTCAGTCGGATCCCGTCGGCCAGCGAAAGTTTGAGCTCCATAGAGCCGCGGTCTATCAAACTCTCGTTATCCAAGCGACATCTCGTCTGTGGTCTACTAGTCGGGAGTATGCAGTTAGAAGGTTATAGAAGAGTATGCTTCGCATGGAGAATGAAGATCCTCACTCAAAAGGGGGAAATTCGCGAAGTACCTACCCTGCATGGAGTTAAGTTTGACGGACTGAGTTCATCGCATGCTACAGTACTCCGTACACCTACTCATATACTGACCAGTGACTACGTATGCCGTCATCCCAAGTTTCCTCTTGCGGTATGCTGCAGCATCGTGTTGATTCCCAGCCACGGAATTTTTGATACGGAAGAAATCCAGGCCCCACGGCCACCAACGAGGCTAGAATGCTGGACCTTTCTAGATCGTTTCAAGCTGGACGATCAAACAAACACGCCTCGCCATCTGCCCTGTGCGGCCCACCCGCCCGAGATTCAGTCGGGACTAGTCCAGGGGGAAAAGGCCAGAAAGCCTGCAGGTGCCAGGAGTTGAAACAACTATCAGGAGTCTATTGTTGGTCTAGTAGTACTAGTACTTCGTCTGGACTCTGGACTTGGGTACTTTGGTGTTCAATTGCCGTAAAGGCGTAGCACCGTCGCACGAGGTCAAGTTTGTCCATAGACTCCATACTACACTTCGATAGTCCACGAGGCTAGTATAACCACCTCTTTGTCCAGCCCTCCCCGCTGACTCTTTCTGCATTGGGAGATAGCGTGCTCTCTCCCCAACTTACTTAGCGAGTCGGCGCTGTGAATGAGCTCAAAAGTAAGACATTCTTCGGGCCAGTAGCCACAGACTCACAGTGGCCAGGCGTTCGCTCGCCCTTGGTGACTTCGTCACAGACCAACACGAGGCAGGTTGACCAGATCTTGCCCGCATGTTCGAGGGTAAGACATGATGTTACAGTCGGCAACTTTAAACAGCGGGTTTCACGGCATCAAAGATCCGGGTTTATGGGAAGGAGATCGTATCGGCGTATCCTTGATGCTACGTGCCAAAAAAAGAAAAGAAGCTTCGCAAGGACTCATTGTTGGGGCTGTCGGCCATCGGACTTTTTTGGACTTCTTTTTGGACTTCTTTTTGGGACTTTTCTTGATAGTCCGTTAGTTGCATTTGCGTATCTAGGCGAACGTGGGCGATAGCCACAAACTCTGGTTCGGCTGGGCCCTGCCCGCAAATTTTTCTCCAGTAGCTTGGATGGGTCGCTATGTGTATTGTCTTGACATGTGCTTGCAGGACTGGACCTTGGAACCGGGCATTCAGCAGAGGCGATGCCAAGCTTTGAGTTTGTACTTATTTCAGCCTCGCCTTAGATAACCGAGGACTGCGCTCACGTTGTGCACAAACTGGAAAATCTAGACGGTCGCCTGGAATGAAGATATTCCCGTCTTGCATCCTGATATATGAACAGCGGATCAGATACCCGGCAGTAGAATCCATGGGTAGCCCGTGGAGAAACGGACGGAGAGGTACTCGACGAGTCAGGAGAGAGCTGAGGAGTAGCCCGGGTGCCCTAATGCATGCACTCCAGACGGCAAGGCCGATGATTCAGGCACATGTCTCAACGGGAGAATCTCGGGGCCCGCCCTTCCATACTCCGTAGTCCGTACAGATAGATTATAAACTACGACAGAATATAGCAGCATCGTAGTATAGAGCATGGATCGTATAGACTCGCGACGCAGGGGGAAGCGTACTTCACACCAAAGAAGAGGGTTAGTTGACTGGGCTGATCATGCCATGTTATAGACAGTGATTCAATGTCTCGACAATTGACATGATTCGTTCTGGCCGATCTCAACCTCTTGTTATTTTGGACTCGTTCGTTCTGATGTGTCATGCGCAAATCGAGGACTGCTCGGTCGGAGGACCGGAGAACAATCCGCTCCAGCCACAGCCGTTGGTCCACGAGCGCGAGGGATCGGAGAATTAGCAGAAACGGGGTGACTCCTAGCGATTGCTAGCTAACTATTGGCATTGTTATTGAGCAAGCCGGGACGGAGATCCAGTCGTGGATAAGGGCCATTATGGCTAGCGTGTTGAGCACTGGAGGAGTGGGACCGACTCGACCGAGGGGGAAGGACTCGTTTCAGTGGCTGCATGTAAGCGCCCACTGACTCTGAAACAGCCCGAGAGCGGGTGCTTCAGCCTTTAGGTCTCCAGTCAGATCGCAGACTCTCCAGCACCAGTTTGACCTCACTCGCTGCTGGTCTTGGCATGGCCGGATGGGAGGGTCCACTCGTGAGCTCTCGTTGGCTGGGGGCAACCTCAATCCCCTGTCGCGATGGACCTCTCAAAGCAGAAAATGATCCCTTGGCCTGGATGGAAGACAGGATGCATAGACATTCTGCAGTCCAGTCACCGACCCGACGAAGGATGCATCGAATCACCGTTGAAGTGCTGATCGGTCGATTTCTGCAAGGCATGGCCAGTGGGTGGACGGCACCTCAGGAGAGAAAGAGGAGAAAGGAGAGGGAGCCGAAAGGGTCACTTGGTCTTGGTTCTTCCTCGCTTTCAAAAGCCTCAGAGAATCTTGCGAAGTGAGTTAGTCAAGGCTCAAGCACTCACAGGCGAAGAGACGAAGAGACTCTGGACTCATTGTGTGTTGACGGGACCACCAGGCCACCGCAAATCAGAAATCAGAACTCGGTCTTTATGGAGCCCATTCCGCCAGCAAGTTAGCAACAGGGAGTCAGGGACAAGTGGGACTGGCGGGGTCACGCGTACCGGAGGTCAGGCTAACCATACCATACAGGGTAAGAATAGAAACTTCAAAGAGATCTGCATACTAGAGGGCCCTACATGACTTGATCACTTCCATACCATACCAGTCATAACCAGTTACCCACCAGGGCTTCAGGCGCTTCCCAGTCTTCCCAGTCTTCCCAGTCTTCCCAGTTGTCCAGCGACTCCAGCCCCAGTCCTGCTGGGACTTTGGGAGTCGATACATTCGCATTCTTAATTCTGGTCCTTCCCGTACCTCCCGATTATTATTATTATTAGCAGTGCTAACGCCCGTCTCTCCGTACTCCGTTGTCAGACTCGTCACTGACGTTGTGTATCTTACCCCTTCCTGCTCTCCCTCTTCTTCTTCTCCTCCTCGCCCTCCCATCCTTGCTCGTTCCTCTCTCATCATTCACTTCCACCTTCGTTTCTTTTCTTCCGCTGTGCGAGGAATTCCACAGAGTCCATTACCGGCTGGTCCAGTTCAATCTCTGTCATCTCTCTTTCTTGTTGTCTTTCGCTTGGTCGTCCCGACAAGTCTCCCCCCCAAAAAACACGCAAGAGGCTGGCTCCTCTACTCCCACCACTTCGATCCGGTAACCGCGCATGCTCGTCTGTTGCCTTCGGTTGTGTGAAAAGATATCCGACTATCTATACATCGATATATACATCGTCTCACCATTTTCATATCACAATATTGCAATAGCAGCCGTTATTCCGTGATCGCCTCGCGACGTTGATCACCCCCTCCCCCATTGCGCCTTGTTGATCCGACCCGCCCTGTCGAATCATTTCCAACGGTGAGTCGTTGACATTGGATCAAGGTCTCAAACAGAGAATAAAGGTCTTCAGCTTGACGGGCTAGTCCCCCTGCTGGCGTTCTTCTTTGTTTGCGACGGCCTTTATCTATTGCTGCTCCTTCCCGGTCGGCGCTGATCATCTACTGTAGAGCGCGTGGACCATGTATCCCCAACCCGGTGCCCCCATGGCACCTCCCCAGAAGCCGGAGACGTTCATGCTATCAACTGAAGCCCAACAAAGCCTTCCGCACGACGCGCAAGTCGCTCTGCAGCAGGTGGATAATCGTATGTTGCTGGACTCGGGATTTGCAAGGCATGGCCAACCCTGCTGACCACAACCTCAGTCAAATACTTCCTTCTCTCGGCACCCGTCGACTGGCAGCCCGACCAACTTATTCGTCGATTCCTCTTGCCCACCGGTGACTATGTGTCTTGCGTTCTCTGGTTAGTGCGACGCGCCGACAATCTTGGAGCCCCGCGCGAGGCCGACCGCTAACCAGCTTCCCGTTCTAGGAGCAACCTCTTCCACATCTCAGGAACCGATATCGTGCGATGCCTTGCCTTCCGATTCCAAGCCTTTGGCCGCCCTGTCAAGAACTCCAAAAAATTCGAAGAGGGCATCTTCTCAGATCTGCGAAACCTCAAGGCCGGGACCGATGCAACCTTGGAGGAACCCAAGAGCGCGTTCTTGGATTTCCTGTACAAGAACAACTGCATTCGTACGCAGAAGAAGCAGAAGGTTTTCTACTGGTACAGCGTTCCGCACGACCGATTGTTCTTGGATGCGCTCGAGCGAGACCTCAAACGTGAGAAGATGAATCAGGAGGCCACTACCGTCGCCGTCAGCGAGCCGGCCTTGTCTTTCGAATTCGACTCGTCGCAATCCTTGTATGAGCAATTGACCAAGGCGCAGCAAGCGAATACTTCCTCATTTGCTGCGCACGCCCATGCAAGTACGACATATGGCCAGCCTACCTCCCCCGTGGTGCGGACCGTTGACGCAATGCCTCCTCCCCAGATGGCTCCCCCAGCGATCCCGCTCCTTCAGGACGATCATGGCAATCCGACGATGTACAACAATCCCCAGATGCCCCTTTCGAACAATCTAGTCCAGAGCATCATTAAGCGCGAGCAGGACTACGGGCACATCCAGTATGATCGCAACGGGATGCCCCTCGCCCGCATTCACCAGCGCCATTCGTCAATGCCTACTTTCTACGAGTACTCGCCCGCTCCATCTTTCGTCTCTTCTCAGTTTGAGGACTACAGCAACCGCGGTCTTTCCTTTGAACCGGTGACTCCACCCCAACATTCGGTCGGAATGGGCGCTGAGCCCGCATACATCGCCAACGAGGATACGGGTCTGTACACTGCGATTCCCGAATACTCGAACGCGCCGCCGTATAATCCCATGATGCAGCTTCCGCCGTCCAACTTCGCTGGTCACTACCCCAGTGCATCTCGGTCCTTTTCGTCTAATGCCTACTCGGTGATTGAGGGATCTCCGACTTATAAGCAGCGCAGACGGCGACCTTCCATTACTCCTGGCCCTACCAACGGTACGCCTGGCGCTACTCATAGCTCTCAAGGTGTCCCTTCCTCCCAACCACCATCTTACGCTGCGCACCGCCCGAGCGATCTTCGGCGCTCCGTATCCAGCTCAGTGGCCCCGGTTGCGGAGGGCGAGGAGTCTGCCCATGATCTAGCTCGGACGTATCCAAGCGCCATGCTGCCACAAAAGGATCTGCTACAGGAAATCTCACGTCATGGAACCCCGCTACAGAATATGGAGGAGCCCGTTGATCACCACGCTGTGCCAATGAGCAACCCTCCAGATGATTTGGCAGCGCTTCCAACTAGTGCAGCTATTGAAACAACGGTTCAAAACAGCACTGGCCGATCGGACCGTGCGGGCCCTGGTCCTGCACGTCGCGCGAGGAGTGCGACAATGATGGAGCTTGGACCGTATCCCCAGAAATCTCACTCGTGCCCAATCCCGTCCTGTGGGCGACTCTTCAAGAGATTAGAGCACCTCAAGAGGTAAGCCTCATTTCTATTTTTGCATTATCCTGCCGTCCTCGGTGGGCCTGACATCTGCACAATGATCCGGTGAGATGGTTTCGATAGCCGCCGACTAACGTGGGCGCTTAGGCATGTGCGTACCCACACGCAAGAGCGACCTTACCCCTGTCCATACTGCAGCAAAGCCTTCTCGCGCTCCGACAACCTTGCACAGTAAGCTGACCCTGTATGACTACCCTGATGACCTCATATACTCATCTCGCTTCCAGGCACCGTCGCATCCATGAGGCTCAACAAGATGGCCAAGCACCTATTGTCAACGATGATGATTTGGAGAATGATGGTAATGACTTCGAATCCGCTGGTGAGGACTCGTCGCCGCCCGCGCACCACGCCTCGCACACCATAGTTCAGATGCCCACGATGACCACGATGGCGACAACTATGAGCATGCCTTCCGCAATGTCCAATATGGTCCATGCGCCGCATCAGATGATTGCCCCGCAGCTTCTGCAGCAGCAAATGTAAACTGCCCTAGGACCTATGTATCGCTGGTGTGGTTTCGTCGACGGGGTCTGCCGGCGCATGTAGGCGTCCTGGCCCTGGTTCTTAATATCCCATCTTCATTCATTTCGGTACCTCGACTTTGCCACCCAGGATATCATATCCTCATCTCCTGTTCATTTGGTTTGGGTCGTTGCTGGCGATGCTGCTCGGCAATCATCTGCACCTGCGCATCCCGTCTGCATGGCATGCTTATTTAAATGTCTCTCATCGTTGCTTTGGTTTTATTCATTTGACTCTGGGGCTACATTTGGCTTTGTCTAGCTTTGTTTTGGTGTACTGTCCTTGTATTATCGCCTTGCGCTCTTTGCTCTGACCATCGTGGCCCGGAAGTTTGGAACCTGGCCTGGCGGGTACGGGCACGGGTATCGTATGGGCATGCCCCTTTTCTCGAGGAGGAAATCTGGGAGGACCTACGTGACACTTTGGTATGGCTTTTCTGGAATATCGGGTATCTTCTTGGGAAAGTGGGAATCTTTCTTCTTGTCTCTATTGTGTGTGTGTGTGTGTGATTGTGAATGTGATTGTGGAGTGCCGTTCATGTTGCGGCTGGTTTATACTATAGACTTTAACGAATTGACTGGAATCCAAAATTGGCAAATTGAGTGTGCATTCATACCCCATACTCCTGTTACAGGTCATGCTTTGCGCTCGTAGATGGAGGAGCATTTGAATGGTTTCCGTTCGCGCATCCCCTCGGAGTATCCTCACGATCGCCTCCCAATCGGGCCCACCAGAGGCCAGGTACATGTCACGTGCCAGGCCTGACGTCTAGCCCCCCCGATCGCGCGGGCAGCTGAGCTTCACTCATTCCCCCGAGCTTCACAGATAGCTTCTCAGTGACCTCGGCACCGGATTCACTACAGAAACAAGTCCGCGATACCTGAATTCCAAGCTTCTACGACTACGCAACCTCCCGATCGCTCCACACATTCCACCCTACGGAGGCCGCAAGATTGGATGCCTCACTCCGCAATTGACCACCGATGATTCGCTAAACCCGAGACAAGACAGCGTCGTTACTCCCCCGTGCTCTATACTTCCCCATAGGATTCCCTATATACCCTCTTCACCGCTATCAGCTCATATGCCGCGTCTCTGCACTCCCTGAACGCCTGCGGGTCATCACAGTGGGTCGGGTCATCTTCTTATCGGTTATCGCCAAACCACCCCATGATTGTCCACGAAAACTCGCCTCTTATGGAGTCGCGACGCGGGCGTTCCTGTGAGATTGAGTTGGACAGAGGTGACATTGAAGGGAAGGATTTGGACGCCTCGTCGAAGAGTGGGTGGTATTTGTTTTTGTTGACTATTTCGATTGGAGGGTGAGTTTTGGGTCTGATGTGTCTGGGGTGTTCGGGGCTGTGAGGTGGTATTTGTGTGGCATTTCTGACTTGGTTACGGAGATAGGCTGCAGGTTGTATGGTCTGTGGAGTTGTCTAATGGATCGGTAAGTTATTCCCTCCAGTGCATGACTGGACGCCCTCGTCCTATATGTATGCGGAAAAGGGGTTCAGTTTGACGTACCACTAAACGCTACCTAGCCATATCTGCTCTCGCTTGGTATGAGCAAGGCTCTGCTCGCATTTGTGTGGATAGCCGGACCTGTGACTGGTACCCTGGTGCAACCATATATTGGTATTCGAAGCGACAATTGCCGGCATCCATGGGGCAAGAGAAAACCATTTATGATCTGGGGTGCTGTGGCGCTTATCATCTCTTTGCTTGCTTTGTCCTGGGTCCAGGAGGTCATGGGCGGCTTTTTATCGATATTTGGCGTTGATCGACAGTCCCGCGGGGCGAAGGTGGTGAACATCGTCGTTGCGACGATTTTGATGTATTGCCTTGACTTTGCGATCAACACTGGTATGTCTTGCAACCTTGCGTTCTATGCCTTTCCAAGCTGATCAAACTCTTGCAGTCCAAGCCGCCATTCGAGCATTCATCGTCGACAATTGTCCCGCTCACCAGCAGGAGGTTGCCAACGCCTGGGCCAGTCGGGTGACAGGTGTCGGCAATATCTGCGGCTTTATCTTTGGATACCTCGATCTACCAAGTATCCTGCCGTTTCTTGGGAAAACACAATTCCAAGTGCTCTGCGCTCTAGCCTCAATATCTCTCACGGTCACACTGCTCGCCAGTTGTCTTTACATCAAAGAGCGTGATCCCAGACTGGATTGCCCTCCGCCTTCGGATGGTCTGGGCCTCGTCGCTTTCTTCCGCCAGGTCTTCAAGTCCATCCGCAATTTACCGCCGCAGATCAGGGGCGTCTGCGGGGTACAACTCGCCGCGTGGGCTGGATGGTTCCCATTCTTGTACTATGCGACTACCTATGTTGGACAGCTCTATGTCAACCCAATTTTTGCGGACCATCCCGATATGTCGGATGATCAGATTGATCGAGCCTGGGAAGATGCCACTCGAATCGGCACCTCGGCGCTCCTCGCCTATGCTATTATCTCTTTCGTTGCCAACATCGTCCTCCCCATCCTCATGACCCCCACCTCGGGCCAAGTCTCCGAGACTACGGTCCACCAGGAGCGCATCGTTTATCCTGAAAATGAGTTCGATGCCGAGGCGGAACAGGCAGATGAGCTGCTCCTCGACGGAACAGCTCACAAGGTCGTCGAGGAAAAACCCACTTGGCTCACCCGATTGCAAATCCCAGGCTTGACGCTTCGCCGAGCCTGGCTTCTTTCGCATCTGCTGTTTGCAGTCTGCATGTTCAGCACATTTTTCATTTCGTCCTACCCCGCTGGCTCGGTGGTCATCGGCTTTGTCGGTATCTGCTGGGCTCTGACCTTGTGGGCGCCCTTTGCCCTGATCTCCGCCGAGGTTGCCCGCACGGATATCACGCGGCATTCCCATCGTCACGAAGCAGGAGGGACTGGGTCGGCGGCGGAGTCCGGGAGGGCACATAACACTGCCTCCGGCTCCTATACGCCTGTATCTGGTGAGGATGGTCCTGAAGACGTGGATCCTAACGGCACTGGCGACCGTGACTTGGAGAATGGTCGTCCCAAACCCCTTCCCGTCAATGAGGAGGAGAACCTCGCACAAGCCGGTATCGTCCTGGGTCTGCATAATGTGGCCATCTCGTTCCCCCAGATCTTCTCGAGCTTGATCTGCAGCGCCATTTTCAAGGCTGCTCAGAAGCCGCGCGGTGAGCCTTGGGATGATAGCGTGGGATGGGTGCTTCGCTTTGGTGGATGTGCTGCGTTGGTTGCGGCATGGCTTACAAAGAGATTGGCTAAAGGATCGCAATGATAGCGAAAGGAATCGCCCACCATTAATGTATGCAGAAGAATTCATGTTGATCTCAAGCCTATGCATCAAATCCCTCCCTTTTGTCTAGAATTCCCTTTCATCCTCTTTATAAGCCACATTTTGTAGGCATAGTAACTGCCCACTACGGCCACTAGGGCTACGAGAAACGCGAATAGGCCTACCTAAAAGGCGTCTAGTAGTATTTTACTAGGGATTTTGCCGTAGGGGGGCAAGCGGGCGATAGGGGCGAAGGGGCCAGCATGGTAGTGGTGATGGTGGTCATTGTAAGGTGGATATTCTGCTGCATAGTGAAGGTCTTGTTGAGAGGAAGAAGTTGTACGGCTCTGTAGGAAGAACCTATACTATGTACCTACCCAGCAGCTTTGTGCCTGCTGAGTCTGTACCTACTATGTACCTCGGCACTACTTCTGTAGCTTCGTATTCCATGAGGCATGCCTCCAGTCTCCGTCTTCTGCAGCTTCCTATTCCGCAAAGACGGACGTACTATTGAGTAACTAGACGCATCAGAAAATTTGAACATTGGTGTTTCCTCTATCCAAATCAGATCTGTGGATGAGTATTGATAACGGACAATTATCAATGTCTTGACGATAGTCACGATAAAGGTGCAAAGAACATCTCCTTCATGACTTCACCGATGAGTCGTAACATTTCACGATAATAAGCTTGATAGCCATCTCAATATCTAATCCAATGTACATATCTCTTCTTAGGTATAGTTAATAGTACTAACTAGCTAGCCCATCCGCATTAATGATGACGAAGGAGTCGTGTCGGTTTCAATCCCATGCCTCAAGGCCTTCCCGCTTCAGTCATCATCAAGAGATTCTGATTGCATACCGATGATGTACATACGCAGTTTGGATAAGAGTGGGTCAACTCTGGGCGATGCAGTCATTGTCCAAAGTGTTGAATGTAGGGGCCGGCGACATGATACGATATGACACCATCGAGTCCTTCATACTGTCCGGGCGTTGCATTTGTATTATTTGTATTTCTAGACTTGTTAGCGATGATGCATTACCCCTTACGCGCTGCATCTTCAACCCTGCAGGCCGATTCCTTGGCAGTTGCGCGGCGCTCCAAAGTGGCCCACGTGTCAGATTTACAGGAAAACAGAAACAGTACAAGTCATGAACATCCTGTGGTGACAGAAACTAATTGACCTGGCGGCATTTCAATCGCCACCGTGCCTTGTATTGTAATTCCAATACCATACCCGTTCAACCATCTGTCCCTCCGCCTCGGCGGATGCAACTCAACCTGGAACTCCAGGCCCCGGCCACCTTGAATTCTGATCAGAGATCCTGCTCGCTCCCATATCCTGCATCTCTGACCTGTGGACTATGTGCACTTGGTCTTGCCCTGTCTGACTCGCTGCGCGGGAGTTCTCAACTGCCAGGTGTCATCCGCGCCGGACCCTCACAGGTTCGTGATCGAGCCGCAATGGCTACTCAAGTTATGGGCGAAGCCCTCAACGCCCTGCTTCGTAAGTGGTCCTAAGAATCTCCGGGATCGAGACTCTTTCTTCTTAGCATGATTCTGCTCCATCGAGATGAAAGCTGACCTTTGATTGTTATCGCAGGGCGAGCGGCGGAAGACACAGATCCCGATGGTACGCGTGCACAAGCTCCCGAGCCCCCTCCTTCGATTGATGCCGATAACCCTACACATGGAATCTGATGATCTGACGATGAGTTTGGGGATACAGATGCTCCTGAAGCGGGCTCCAAGGAGATTACCAGCTCCTGGGCGCTTTTTATCATGATCATGTTGTTGATGTTTGCCTTGTTCACAAGCTACATCCTCCAGCAACGGAAGATCCAAGCTGTCCACGAAACAGTACTATCGATTTTTGCGGGTACGTCGCCTTGAAAATGATGGGAAGGTGTCTTGGAAACCTGCGGCAATACGGCCCTAGGAATTGCCGGCCACTCTTGCTGACAGGTAGACAGGCATGTTTGTTGGATTGATCATCCGGCTATCATCCAAATCCAATCTCCAAGACAGCGTCGCGTTCGACTACCAATTCTTCTTCAACCTCCTTCTTCCTCCGATTATCCTCGCCTCGGGATACGAGCTGCACCAAGCGAACTTCTTCCGGCACATAGGTACCATTCTGACCTTTGCCTTCGCCGGCACCTTTATCTCGGCCATCGTCCTCGGCCTCGTATTGTACCTCTGGACACGGATCCCGCTGGATGGGCTCAATATCTCCTTTGTTGAAGCGATCTCGGTCGGCGCAACATTATCTGCTACGGACCCAGTGACGATCCTCGCCATCTTCAACCTTTACAAGGTCGACCCGAAGCTTTACACGGTGATTTTTGGAGAGGCGCTTCTGAATGATGCTATTGCTATTGTGCTTTTCGAGACGGCGCAGAAGTATGCCGAGAGCGAGGCTAGTTCACTCACCTTGTTGAACCTTTTCGAAGCTGTTGGGCTCTTCTTGCTTGTGTTCTTTGGCAGCATGTTGGTCGGTATTGTGGTTGGTATCGCTACTGCGCTGGGACTCAAGTACACTTTGGTCCGGCGTATGCCAAAGATTGAGAGCTGTCTGATCGTCTTGATTGCCTACGCCAGTTACTTCTTCTCTAATGGCGTGCATTTGTCCGGTGAGTGCTTGGTCGATGGAAACTTTCACCGAATCCTTGAAGCGATGTAGACGCTGAAGCTGACCTACCCATAGGCATTGTGTCCCTCTTGTTCTGTGGTATCACATTGAAGCATTACGCTTACTATAACATGTCTCGCCGAACACAGTTGACGACAAAGTACCTGTTCCAGGTGATGGCACAGTTGTCGGAGAACTTTATCTTCATCTACCTTGGCTTGGACCTGTTTGTCGAGTCGAATCTTCATTTCAACCCGCTCTTCATCCTGGTGTCAGTGTTTGGCATTTGCCTTGCCCGATACCTCGCTGTGTTCCCTCTTTCAAAGGCCATCAATTGGTTCATTCGCTATCGAGCCCGGCGCCGTGGTGTGGAAGTCGCCGACGAATTGCCATTCGCATATCAAGCGATGCTTTTCTGGGCCGGTCTGCGTGGTGCTGTCGGTGTCGCGTTGGCAGCTGGGTTATCAGGTGTCAACGCGCCCACTTTGCGGGCCACGGTCTTGGTTGTTGTTGTGTTGACCGTAATCATTTTTGGAGGCACGACGGCACGCATGTTGGAGATTTTGGGTATTCGAACCGGAGTCGTCGAGGAAATTGATTCTGATGACGAGTTCGACATCGAGGTTACCCACGGCGGGACCTACTACAAACGCTCTGATACTGCCCTTGGCTATACCCCCCGGCGCACCGAGTCTGGCATCCCTCTCGACAATCAACCAACGCGCGGTGGGCTCGATCGAGTAGATAGCTACTCAACCGGAAGCAACCGACGTCCCAGCCCACTCCCGGGTCATACCAGGATGTACTCTGCCGCCTACAGCCCAAAGGACGCGCAGTCCCGACGCGATCGCTCGTCGACCGCAACCCTCCTCAACGGCGGTCCAGGTCCACGCAGCAGAAGCATCAGCAGCGGCGGTAGTGATGACGAATTCGGCCTCCCGCCTACAGGCAAGAGCCGCGCCGGCCAAGTCGCCCATCCCGACGACTTCGACCTCGATCTGGACGGCCTCTCGGATGACGACCTGCCACCCGCCGCAGCCAGTGCATCGCGCCTCCGCCGCGCATCGTCCCAACCATCCCCGGGCACGCACACGCCTTCACCCAACGCTATATCAGCCAGCGCCTCCCCCGCCCGGCAACCGACAGGTCTTAGCGCACGCGAGGCCCTCCGGGATCTCTGGCAGGGCGGTGCTACCGGCGATCATGCCGCTTGGTTCCGGCAACTGGACGAGGACTATATTAAGCCGAAACTCTTGCTTGACCAGTCGAATCATAAGGGGCCCGGCGCGGTCTGATAGGACTTTCTCTTGCTTCCTTCTTCTTTCTTTTTCTTTTCTTTTTGGTTCCCTTTGGGTCGGTTGGGTCGATTTTGATACCTTGGGAAGAATGAAGACGGATCTACAGATAGCGCCGTCTTTTCTTCTTTCTACGTTGCATTGGCTGTCTCTGTGCCAAGAACATGAATGTATATTTAGCCTGTCTTTTGTCCTGGTGTTGACATGGTTCTATCAAGAATTTTTGGTTTTCGTCCAGTAGAGCTTTTGTTGATGGCTGGGCTGTGACCTTGTCGGTAGCCCTGGTGGTTCTGATTGGATAGTCCAAACGGTTGTACCCGTCATTCTTTAGACTTGAGCTTTGATTTCTCGCCAGTGCTACCTATCTTAGATAGCTACCTACGGCTATAGGGGCACTGTAGCTAGGTGTCAATGTCTGCGTTGAGATACAAATGGCAGTGCTTCCTCGACACGACAGGACTTCGTCAGCAACAAATTGGTGACAGGATCCCCACTTGAGCAGTTCGGAGCGGACTCCATACAGTATCTATAAACATCGAAGTGGGCCAATAGGCCCCGCTGCTATTCCTAGTCGAATGCTGGATCAAGAATAACTTGACACAAGCTACAGGTACAGTGGAATTCAACATGGGTAAGGAGTACATGGACGTGCAAGCTTAACGAAAACAAAGGACTAGTCTCCCCTGCTGAAATTGAGCAATTGATCCTGGACCTCCAAAAGAATGTTCATCAATCACTCAGAAGCACTATTCTCTGCGTTCGAATTCCGTCAATGCTCAACCTGCCCCAGTAGGTTCAACTGTAACAGACTCTGGCATCCACTCGAGTCTCGACCCCACTTCACTTGGGAAGGTTACGACTCCTTAGTACTAAGTGTATAAGTGTACTTGGGTGAGCACCACGTTTCCTGGGGTAAGCTCCAACACCTTGGAACCACCAACGAGCTGGTGTTGATAAGCTGGAGGCGGGCCAGGATCGCTGGATAAGCATTTGGTAAGAATTTCCTTTTCAGGTCAGAACAGTGAGAAATAGACACAAGCCAACAAATCTAATCCTGATCGCAAGATAAAGCAGCCACGCCCAAAGTTCCGTTCAAGAAGATCTTATCTCATTGGGCACCGACACGCCAACCGGAACACACGAAGCCTGCTTATCTCTCCACCGGACAAACCAGATAAGGCAATTATCGCAAGATAGTACGATAGGTACTGACATGACTCCAACGGCGCCAAACTGAATTCAGGCATGATTACCCTTCATTGCGACGTTTCGAGCTCTGCGCCCAATCCCCGTGCAACCACTCCACCCCTACTGGCCTACTCGGCTCCCCCGCTTCCTTCCCGCTGGTACGAGTCGATGCACTTGCTCCAACCATATCATTGCCTAGGCTATGTTTTATCGGCCCTGCCGGAATGAGGGGGGCAGGTCTATGCTCTTTGGGAGAGATAGTCTTGCGACGGCCAGCCATTCTCTCGTGTTCATTCTGATTTAAAGAGATAAATGTTCCTTCGTGGAATGTGATCGTCTTACTTTTCGGCAGGCGGCCTTGCATGCATGTTGTATTGCTGACACAGTGACACTGTATAAGTTAGTCTTTGCTTTTTCCTACATTCATCCCTTGCTGGAGAAATCGGCCGTGGCGGACGCCATTCTGTTACCGATACTTTGATATTCTCGGGCACACTGTCTACTCCTTCAGTCTGCGGGCCAGCGGTCTTGATCGTTTCCCCTCATAGTCTATACCTTCGTCGCAAGCACCATGGCGGACATGGTGAAACCGCTCTCGCGCGATGCGAAATCGCCCCACACAATTGACCATGATGCTCCCGCAGAGGCCGGGGATATGGAGCTGCTGGGTATGTTACCTTCTGCTTGAAATAATTGAGTCGACATAGCTACAGTATTTAGGAACAATATGCTAACTACGAGATAGCGACACTCGGTTATAAGCAAGAACTGCGGCGTCACTACTCCACGGTCCAGATTTTCGCCGTTGCTTTCAGTATCATGGGTCTTTTGCCGTCGATTGCATCGACTTTATCTTTCTCAATGCCTGCTGGGCCTGTGGGCATGGTTTGGGTAAGTCAATTCTCCAAGCAGCCATCCTCTGGAATTGAAACGACTTACATGTATCTAGGGTATGCGACAACTCCTCTCGCGGTATATATGTCCGGTTGTTAACAGAGTTCTCTAGGATGGCTGGCCGCGAGTTTCTTCATCTTCATCGTCAGTTTGGCTATGGTAAGTTAAACGTCTCATGTCGCATCTCCTCTTCAAGGTACTAATCTTGGTCTATATACATAACAGGCCGATATTGCATCCGCCATGCCCACTGCGGGTGGTCTATACTTCTGGACTCACTACTTCGCCGCAGAAAAATGGAAGAACCCGCTGAGCTTCGTAGTCGGATACAGCAATACAATCGGCCTCATCGGAGGCATCTGCTCAATTGACTGTGCGTTTACTCCCCACCCTCCCCCTCACCACCTTGAATTTCAATCTTAATGCCCCATTCTTGTTCTATTCAGACGGCTTCGCCAACATGCTCCTCTCAATGATCTCCATCGCCCGCGACGGCAACTGGACCGCAACCCGCCCCATCATCTACGGCACATACGTTGGCACCGTCTTCGCCCATGGCGTTATCGCCACCTTCGGCGGCAGGATCATGCCCAAAATCCAATCCCTCTGCATCTTCCTCAACATCGGCCTCGTCGTCGCGACAGTCATCGCCCTCCCCGTCGGTAAAGCTCACAACGACCCGCCCGTCAACCCGGGCTCGTACGTCTTCGGCGACGTCGAAAACCTTACCACCTGGCCGACGGGGTGGGCGTTTATCATGGCGTGGCTGTCGCCTATTTGGACGATTGGCGCGTTTGATTCGTGCGTGCATATGAGTGAGGAGGCTACGCATGCGGCGAAGGCGGTGCCGTTGGGGATCATCACTTCGACGGGGATGTGTGGGATTTTGGGGTTTTTGTCCCTGGCTGTTATTGCGGCGGGGATGAAGCAGGATATTGAGGGGATTTTGAATACGAGTTTCGGGCAGCCGATGGCTCAGGTAGGGCGGTACCGACCTCAAGGAAAAGAAAAGATTTAGCGATGTTCTATTGCGCATGAGAAACTGATATGCTTCGGGGTGTTAGATTTACTACGACGCCCTCGGGAAGAACGGTGCTCTCGGCTTCATGGCCGTCGTCATGACAGTTCAATTCTTCATGGGCCTCAGCATCGTAAGTCTACTTCTCTCTCTCTCTCTCTCTCTCTCTCTCTCACACACACACACACACCCAGTCCTAAATCATCCCTTGAACTTCATCATCTCACCACCCTCGCAGGTCCTCGCAGCCTCCCGCCAAAGTTGGGCCTTCTCCCGCGACGGCGCCCTCCCCTTCTCCTCCTTCTTCCGCAAAGTCAGCCAGCACCGGCTAACCCGCTACCAACCGGTCCGCATGGTCTGCGGCGTGATCGGCGCCTCCGCCATCATCGGCCTCCTCTCGCTCATCGACAACGCCGCCGCGAACGCGCTCTTCTCGCTCGCCGTCGCGGGCAACGACCTCGCCTGGCTGACGCCCATCCTGGCGCGTCTGCTGTGGGGCCAGGATAAGTTTGTGCCTGGTGAATTTTATACGGGTCGGTATTTGAGTAAGCCGATTGCGTGGGTCGCGGTTGTTTATATGGTTTTCGCGATTGTGTTGTGTATGATTCCGACGGAGGGGCCGAGTCCGGATGGTAAGTGTTGCAGCAATCCCGCGCACGTGGCTGTGTGGTAAGATGGGTGTTTGCTGACTGGATTGAAGCTGAGAATATGAATTATACGGTTGTTATCAATGGGGCGCTTTGGCTGGGGGCTTTGCTTTATTATTATGTTCATGCGAGGAAGACGTTCAAGGGGCCGCAGACGACGGTTTCGCCTGAAGATGAGGGGAAGCAGATGGAGGGCGAGGCGGAGACTGTTGCAGGGGAATCGGAGAAGAGTTGATTTGGAGAACGGAAGGCTTTGATTAAAGGGAACATACAATCTCTGGTAGTGCTTCACGATAAGCTTGAATTGGAATTGTTTGATTAAGAGTATTCGTTTCCCATTAGATATCCATATTGCCAGGTCGCAATGGAGTATGTTCTCGCAACACAAGTCCTTCGTCGCAAGTCTACATGTCGCTCATTCCTAAGATATGCTCATTGATGGCGATGCCCTCCGTCGGTTGGAGTATCTACTCCGGCATCTCGACGACATAGCGGCTGGCAATCTTGTTTTGCTCTGTAACAGGCACGTTAGTTGTTGGCGCGATAAGAATCTCAAATTCAGTTAACTTACCCATCAGCTCAAACACCTTGGGAAGCTCCTCGAGTGGAACGGTCTTGAAAGGCGCCTTGATGAAGCCACGAGCATAAAAGTCGACCGCCTCGGCAGCATCCTGGCGGTTACCCACGTAGCTGCCCTTGATCGTAATCATCTTGACCACAGTCTCGAAGACGGGCGCCTTCAGGAATGCATTGGCCGGCATACCGATAGCGACAATGGTACCGCGGGGACGGGCGTACTCGACGGCCTGCTGGAAGGGCTTCTCGGAGACGGCAAGCAGGATCACAGCGTGGGCACCCAGACCATCGGGTGTAGCAGCCTTCACATCGGAGATGAGATCCTTGGTCTTGGTGAAGTCGATGTAGGCCTATATGTTACACATTAGATTAGTCAAGCTCACCAGAATCAATGCGCGGTGAACTTACCTCTGAGCCAAGCTCCTCACACAGCTGACGCTTCTCATCACCACCATCGATCGCGATCACGCGCAGTCCCATCGCCTTGGCAAATTGCTGAGCCATAGCACCAAGACCACCACCAGCGCCAACAATCGCAACAGTCTGACCAGGACGAGCATTCGACTCCTTCAGCCCCTTGTACACGGTGAGACCGGCGCACAGGATCGGCGCAACCCCATCCAGAGCCATATCCTTCGGCAGGATCGTAACGTGAGCAGCCTTGCCAATCGCGTACTGCTGGAACGTGCCGTCGACGGTGTAACCCGAGAGCTGGGGCGTGGCGCAAAGTGGTTCGTCCGAGGTCTTGCAGAACTCGCAAGCCAGGCAGGAGCCGTTCAGCCACTTGATACCTGCGTGGTCGCCGATCTCGACGCCCGAGGCCAGTTCACCCTTGGCGACGACGATACCGGCACCTTCGTGGCCACCGACAAGAGGCATCTTGAGGGGAAGAGGCCAGTCGCCCTTCATGGCGTGCAGGTCGGTGTGGCAGACGCCGGAGTACTTGATCTTCAGCAGGACCTCATCGGGGCCGGGCTTGGGGACGGGAATTTGCTTGTAGACGGGTGGACCGCCCTTCTTCTCGACGACTTGAGCCCACTGCTTCTCGGGGATTTGAGGGGCCATGGTGTTGAATTTGGATGACGCGTGTTGTTGTGGGAGGTTTGGAGGAAGTGGGAGATGGAAGATGGTGGGAGGATGGAGAGTGGGGGAGTGTGGAGGGAAAGAAAATGCAATGAACCAGAGGGACAATCAAAGAGAGATCTCTCAAGTAGGAAAGAGGTTGGCAAAGGGTACAAACGACCCTGTCATGGTGGTGCCACATGCGGCGAGGCAATGTCGATGATGGCAACAGGCAAGCAAACTGGCTCGGCGGGATTTGCCCCGTCGTCGAGTGTCTGCTCGGGGTGAGTTGATGGCATCTTGACGGCCAGCTGGCCACTGCAATTGTCCATTCATATCCACCGATCGATTCGGCCTGTCCAATTGATTCTGATCCATGGATGCTGGACGACTGAGGCGGATAGCATCTCACGATCGAAGGCGGCTCCCGCGTCCGTGGAACAAGGAGACCCTGCTTGTCATACGATCGCGTATCCAATAGAGGATGGAAGAGACATCGGATAAAAGTTCCAGTGGAATTGAGATCAGGATTATTGTACGGAGTACCGTCAAAGTATTCGCATTGAATACGTAGCTCTATTGTCTCATATCCCGGTCGCCGTAGAGGTGATCTCGGCCGAAGCTAAAGCCGACCGCAGCGAATGTCTCCAAAAATGGCAAGGCCTTGAACTCGAAATCATGGCCAGCCCATCATATGTAAGAGTCTGACTTATCATGTCGGAGACCCTGCAGGGTACTACGTACTACTCCCATCGTAGACAGGCCCTATCAACGCTGGAATTGGGGCATTGGACTGGATGGGAGTGGTCAAGGAGGTTGCGGAGTGAAGGACGTCATCGCTGGCAGCTCCACATCACAGGAATAGCTGGGGGTGCCGACATTCAGGCCAGTAGTATGTGCTCAACCCAGAGCAAGTGGCGGATTGAAATGAATCAGATTCTGGGTGATAATGGCCAGAATTGTTCAACTTTTCGTTGCAGCAGTGGAAAGGCTCTTTTCAGGTACCGTTTGTGTACCTTGTGAGAATCGCCTGACTAGTTAGCTGAGTTCATACAAGCTTTGGTCCAAATGCGTACTTTGGCTCGCTTTCCATGCTTCAACCCCCCACATTCCATCCCTCGGCTAGTGATGGTTCATATAAGTCGACTACATCCAGCTCAAGGCAATAACCCCTATGCAATTTACTGGCCTCTATTCGCATCGATAGTCAACGGTAGGGCAACATCCTGTGAGGGAACCTAAAACATGGGAATACTTCTTTGCCCCACTACAGCCCTTTGAATCAGGGGGGACTACCTACATAGT
This sequence comes from Penicillium simplicissimum, assembly GCA_024706585.1. Classification (NCBI taxonomy): domain Eukaryota; kingdom Fungi; phylum Ascomycota; class Eurotiomycetes; order Eurotiales; family Aspergillaceae; genus Penicillium; species Penicillium simplicissimum. Next base: position 2,105,479 of record JAMZTW010000014.1, read on the forward strand.
ACCCCTACTTATCTGTCTATCATTCGATCGGATGATTTGGTATAGTCTGCCGATGAGATAGGTAAGCTCTTTGATAGGCAGAGTCAGAAGCCATAGCCGTCCTAACTAGGTGACCTTCCAGTTGGGCGTCTTGCTGTGGCTGAAGCGAGTCGCTATGTGTGAGCTGCTCGTTGAAGCAGCCAAATGGCGCGAATCTCTGATTTGATTCTGGATTACAAGCTGAAAATGCATTTCCGCCCAAATCTTACTGTCCACACGGCCCACACATTCCAAGAGTCCGACCCCAAGTCCAGACAGCGCCAGGTGACAAGATCGAAACAGCGGAAGCGCGAAAGGCAAATCGGAAATGGTAATTACGGTACCGTCTGGCTAGATAAATGCACCCAAAGCAGTGCAGCTCATGATAGTGCCATGCATGCTGTCAAGCAGATCTATTAGACTCGCATCTCGGCAAGATCGACTATATTGGGGGTAACTCTCTCTACGGCCAGAGCCGATATCAAGAAGCGGAGGCAATGTTCCGCAGGGCTCTCCGTGGTCAATCCCTCGAGAATATGCTTGGCCTTAGTCACAGCTCTTTCCTCGACTGTACGCACATCCTGGGCCAGTCTCTATTTCACCAACGCCAATACAAAGAATCGGAGCGTGTTTTTCAGCAGGCACTCGAGGGACGACAATATCCCCACGGTTTCAGCCGTGAAGACACACTCAAGTCGAATGCATTGGCTTGGGAAGTCTTTTGTTCGTCAGGGGGGATACAACAGTGCAGAGGCATTGTTTGAAAAGGCCCAGGAGAGACGAGAAAAGATTCTGGGTCTAAGTGTCAAAGACACGCTCAAGTCTATGCACTGGTTTGGCAAGTCTCTCTTTCAACAGAAGCAATTCAAGCACGCAGCCACATCTTTTTCTGCGAGCTCTTGAGGGACAAGAGTGGTCCGATGCATGAAGACACTCTTTATTCCACGCAGCAGCTAGGTTGCTCTCTATACCAACAGTACCGAGCTGAAGAAGCACAGATTCTGTTTCTGAAAGGTCTCGAGGGACGAGAGTTGCGCCCTAGGTTGAGTCATGAAGCTACACTTGACTCCGTGTACTGGCTAGGCCTGAGTCTGTTCGCCAAGAGCAATACGAAGAAGCAGCGCCTATGTTGACGCGGGCTTACCAAGAATACGATAGGTTGCTGGGCCACAACATGAAAAGACAAGATCATCAGCAGTGTACATGAGGGCGACTAATGGATCGAGGATGAAAAATGGATCACCCCGGAACCGGGTGTCTTTACTCTTGCAAGACGTGAGGGCTAAGGCCCAGAAGTTCGAGGCGAAGTAGTTCCTGCCAGACCCTGGCATTAAGCCACTTCATCTCCACCTATGTCGGCTCATGGCAAGTCATCATGTTCAGAGCCGTCATTGGCTTTACCTTCAACTTTTTGTAAGAGCTTGGCTATTCCTGTGCGACGGTTTCAGGGCAAAGAGGGCTCCCGGTCCTCTCTCCCTTGTCAGCGTTTATCTAGTTTGAGTTTTAGGATCATGATGAGTATCTGCAGAGCGCGCTACTGTTCTCAACCTAGATCCGATCTTTTTTCTATGGTTCTCACGTCTTCTCCTGCATTTATCAATACCAGCTCTCACACACGTTAACGCTTGTTCCTCCATGGCGTATCCAGTGATTGTTGCTCGATTCTTGTCAGTGCTCAGCTCATGGGCCCACTAAGCCCTCAAGTTTAGCCGAGGTCGCATAGTGCAAGCTTTGGTAAGATCCAAGCCTACATTCGCTGAAGGTCCAGGTAGGGCTGGCTGGGAATGTCCTTAGCCCTGAGGTTGATGCTTTTTTACCCCACGCAGCTAGGCTTTAATCTGCGTACCTAAGCTTACTGATAGCTATGATTTGTGCTTTTAACTATCTTCGTCATTATGAATACGCGGGGGTGTAGAGCCCTCGTTGTTGTAAGCCATGTCTGCAGAGTACGTCATCATGGCCTCTGCACCGAGCGATGTCCGGGCTCTTGCCGTTGGAGAGCACTGAATGATCAGCTTACCACCCACCGATTGGGGTCTTCCACTTTTCGCGGATGCAGCTCTTGCCACTTGCAGGAGGAAAAGATCGGTCCTTTGCCATGGAAATCTGTGTATGCGCAGACTTGCTATCATGCTCCGTAATCTTCACCCTTTGGAGTATACCGGTCTAGTTCCTCTGGGGTCCGAAATCTCCAGGCCACTTCCGGGTATATCTCTACCTAAGCCTGTCCATATAGAAACTGTTACATATGAGTAAGCATCACAGCTTCAGCTGCACTCAAACACCATGATTTGGCGATTATCAGTGATGCACCGATTGCCAAGTGGCTGTGGCCGTGGGCGAGGAGACGAGTCCAGCCAGGTGAACCAGTCAAGCGTGTCCGGTTGAGCGCATGGGTCGGCCTTGGCGGCCCGCAGTCGCATTGTCAAGTCATGAACACCAAAGAAATGACCAAGTCGCAAGGCAGAAAGAACTCTGTCGTCGCGCTAGATTACCAGACCACGCTTAGAAATCCGAATTACCTTGTAAAATAAGGAGTTATTGGAGCTCGTCAGGATTATTTTGTAAAATCATGTATAATAATGTGTATAGCCAGCCAAATCCTCGGTGTCCTTTCGCGGTGGGTGGAATCGGACGGGATCGACCGTGATGGGCTCTTCGGATGGACAGGAACTTCAGCCGGGGGGCCGGGCCAGAGGGTCAAGAGTAGGGGGGAGGAAAGGAACCAAAGAAGACTTCTCAAGGCTTGTAAGAAGATACTGCTGGATCATCCTGACTCTTTGTCTGTAATTATCTGCCGATCGCGTCAAGATCCAAGATCCCACTACTCTTTCTCTCCACGCCTGTTTGTATGGATGCGCCTCGTACGGCGGCACCAAAACTGGGTGGCCACCACCGGCGACATCAGAGTCATCTTGCAGTATCAAAGACCCTATCCCAAAAAAGTCCAAAGTAGGTACAGCTTCTCAAAAATAGATACACTCTCGAATCCCCCAGTGCCGAAGACTATCCCGAGAAAGGAGGGTGAAGCATCCAACCCTGAACAACGGGCCAAAAGAACGCATTCACGGCGTCGAAGGGAACTGTCAAATCCTAAAATTGCCCATGGCCCATCGCCCATTGCCCCCTCCCCTTTACCCTTTCAACTCGTCACCTTCACTTCCCCTCCCGCCGAATCCTCCAAACCTCTTCTCTCCGTCATCTTGCTTGTTCATCTCTCACACACTCCCTTTGACCATCCACCCCATCTACATCCCCCCCCGATAACATCGTCGGTCCGGGTCACCTCCCCTGCATCCTCGCCTAGCCCCCCAACCCAGCCGCGCATTCTCTGCTTGGGTCGCCGCGGCCACAAAGATCCTCCTTCCTGCATCTTCCCACCACCAAACGAAATCCATCACCTCCTGGGTATCATCGACCCCCCCATCTCCTTTCATCTTCGAACTTCCTTCATCTACCTCTACCTCTACATCTCCAGCGAATTCATCCTGTCGCCAAGCCCAGCTCGCTGACGTCGCGTCCGTGCAAGATCTCCGCGAAAACCCCCCTTGACACCTGTCCCATGGGCGATACTCCCGGTGTCTGACTTCGTTCTCGCCCAATTCATCCCGTTCCATCTCCCCCACGGAACTACCAACCCTTCCTGCGCTAGATCAGCGCTGGGGACGCGGCCATCATGACGGGCGCTCCGCCATACAACGCCCAGTCCCCGACTCAGCAGCACCGGTTCGCTGCCTACGATTCCCCAACCAAGAACCGCCCTTTCTTCCCCAATGATCAGCCGCAGGGACAGCAACAACAGTCATTCTCCCAGCACCCTCCTCAGACACCCCCGGCTTTTGGTCCATCCTCCGTTTCGCGGAGCCCGCGCTTTTCGCACGCGTCTTCGCCGCTACCTTCTACCCTGCCACCGCCCTTGAATGGTACCGCACCTCCTCCACACTCCTCCCACACTGAATCTTCATCAAAATACCCCGGACCTTCAGGGAGTGCGAATCCCGGACTGCCCCTTCCGCATCCCTTTTCGAGCTCCGTGATGTCTGGCAACGGCACTTCGCCTTACGGGCCCTCAACTCCGCATGGGCATCCATCGGGCCGGCCAGACAGTCATTCGCAGTCCCCAACTCGCGAGTCGGACTCGCCGTACCGGGTGAGAGGCAATGGCGTCGGGTACGAACCATCGGCGCCAAGAGCAGCATCTCCTCCTCGGGAATCAGTATGTCTTCAATCTCATCGAGCTGCCTGCAAGTTACGCCCAAACACCTTCTAACCAAATCCTGCTCCTTCACAGAAGCCTTCGCGCGCGGCCGATCCCATGTCCTTCGCGAGCATTCTCTCTGGGCCCACGGAAGAACAGCCTGCGAGGAAATCGACTCCTCCGCCCTCGGCCCCCACCCCTACGTCCCATACCCAGACGAAATCCGAGAGCCGCCAATCCGAAACTGGTCCAGTCCCGGGCACATTCTTCCACAAGTCGGACAAAGGACCGGCAACCGAAAAACCTCGTGCAGAGCCGCCAAAGGGTATCTTCACTCCCAATGGCCTGTCTAAGCCAGCACCAGAGTTGGCAAGCATTGCGGCACGCGCGCCACAAAGGAAACCCTACCCGCCTGGGGTTGATGCCGAGCAAGTGAACCGTGCCATGCTCGATATTGACAACGGCGAGAAGAGTGATGTTGAAGGTCCTGGTTTCGAGAACGAACTGCAAATTTACCGCGAGAAGGGGCGAAAGCGCTTGATGGAGAGCTATCGGAGCGAGCAAATCAGTCGCAAGGTAAGTCTCAATATCCTTAATGCTCCGAATTTGCACTTCCACTAACACCTGTTGCAGCGTCGTCGCAACCATACACTCAACGAGCTGGCTCGGTCGTTTGAGAAGCATGCTATCCTCGGTGCGGAGCGATTCCGGGTCGGCAACGAAAGCTCTGTCATCGCCGAAGTCCAGCAGAAGGAAATCCAGGACGAAAAGGAGCGAAAGAAGGATATGCAACGGAAACGCCGCCGCGAGAATACTGTGCGAATAGAGATGCAGAAAAAGCTGGAGGCCGAACGCAAAGCCGACAAGGCCCAAGACTCTGCAGAGAAGGCCAAGTTCCTGCGAGAGGCCGAACGTGCTCAGAAAAAGATCCGGTCGACCAAGCGTGCTCTCGAGGGCGGTAGTGCCCAGGATGAGCTCGGCGAAGTCACTCCATTAGCGCCCAACCTCGAGGGTGGCACTACGAGCTCTTTCCACATCGGTCGTGGCTCACCCTCGCGCCGTCGCTCTGGACGCGCTGGACCTGTTACTCGGCCCAAAAAGTCGAAGGAGCAGAAGCAAGCCGAAAAGGACGCTGCCGAGAACGCCTACCTGGCCGGCTTGGACGACGAGTCCATGTATCTCACTCCCCGCGATGGGAAGAAGGACGGCAGATCCAAAGAGGGCACTCCTGTGCTTCATTTGCACTACGACAGCAAGGGCTACAACCAGATTTACGAGCAAATCTGGCGGGATATTGCCCGCAAGGACATTCCCAAGGTCTACCGCATCAAGACCACCTCGCTCTCTACCCGTCAAGAAAACTTGCGCAAGACTGCCCAGCTGGCAAGCAAGCAGTCGCGAAAGTGGCAAGAACGGACGAACAAGAGCACCAAGGATACTCAGGCTCGTGCCAAGCGTACCATGCGTGAGATGATGTCCTTCTGGAAGCGCAACGAGCGTGAAGAACGTGACTTGCGCCGTTTGGCCGAGAAACAGGAGCTGGAGTCGGCCAAGAAGGCTGAGGCGGAACGTGAAGCCAACCGACAGAAGCGCAAGCTGAACTTCCTGATATCCCAGACTGAGCTGTACTCGCACTTTATCGGTCGCAAGATCAAGACCGCGGAGGCTGAAGTGACCGGGGACGGAACGGTTGCTGGCAGCAACGAGACGATACAGCCGGGCAAGGCGGCACACACAGTCAACCTCCCCGACAGCGTGGCCAATCCCAATGCCAAGGTCACCAACTTTGAGGATCTGGACTTTGATGCCGAAGATGAGAGCGTTTTGCAGCAAGCCGCCATGGCTAATGCTCAGAACGCCGTGCAGCAAGCTCAGGACCGTGCCAGAGCCTTCAACAAGCAGGATGGTGAGGATCAGATGGCGGCCTTTGATGAAGGGGAAATGAACTTCCAGAACCCAACCAGTTTGGGTGACATTGAAATTTCCCAGCCGACCATGTTGACTGCCAAATTGAAGGAGTATCAGTTGAAGGGACTGAATTGGCTGGTCAACTTGTACGAACAGGGTATCAACGGTATCCTTGCAGACGAGATGGGTCTCGGCAAGACCATCCAGTCGATTTCCGTCATGGCCTATCTGGCCGAGTTCCACAACATCTGGGGTCCTTTCCTAGTCATTGCCCCCGCGTCGACATTGCACAACTGGCAACAAGAGATCGCCAAGTTCGTGCCAAACATCAAGGTCTTGCCATACTGGGGTAATGCCAAGGATCGGAAGATTCTTCGCAAATTCTGGGATCGCAAGCATATCACTTACACCCGTGAGTCGGAGTTCCACGTGCTGGTCACCTCCTACCAGCTAGTGGTCCTTGATGCCCAGTACTTCCAGAAGGTCAAGTGGCAGTACATGATTCTGGACGAGGCCCAAGCCATCAAATCCTCTCAAAGTTCGCGTTGGAAGAACTTGCTGGGCTTCTCGTGCCGTAACCGTCTTTTGCTGACCGGTACGCCCATTCAAAATAACATGCAAGAGCTTTGGGCCTTGCTGCATTTCATCATGCCTACTTTGTTCGACTCACACGATGAGTTCAGTGAATGGTTCTCGAAAGATATCGAGTCTCATGCTCAGAGTAATACTAAATTGAACGAAGATCAACTCAAGCGTCTGCATATGATTCTGAAGCCGTTCATGCTTCGTCGTGTGAAGAAGCATGTGCAACAAGAACTGGGCGACAAGGTTGAGAAGGACATCTTCTGCGACCTCACCTACCGCCAGCGTGCCCTTTACGCCAACCTGCGGAACCGTGTCAGCATCATCGACCTCATTGAGAAGGCGGCTGTTGGCGATGATACTGACAGCACTACCCTGATGAATCTGGTTATGCAGTTCCGTAAGGTCTGCAATCATCCTGATTTGTTCGAGCGCGCCGAGACCCGGTCACCCTTCTCCGTCGGAGCCTTTGCGGAGTGTGCTTCCTTTGTTCGTGAGGGATACTTTGTTGACGTCCGGTACTCAACAAGGAACCGGATTGAGTACCAAGTGCCTCGGCTGTTGTGCAGTTCTGAGGCTCGTGTGGATGTACCAGGTCCTGGCAACGATCGTGCGGGATTCCGAGGGAAGTATTTGTCCAATTTGATGAACATTTGGAACACCGAAAATATTCATGAGAGCTCTCGTGAGAACGGGGCGTTCTCATTCCTGCGCTTTGTCGATACATCTGCGGGAGAAGCTAGTGAATACTCGCGCCTTGGTGTTTTCGAGCGAGCCACTCGATGCCGCGACAGGCCAAACCGACTTTCTCGCCTGAATGTTGTCTACGACGACAAGGAGAACGAGTCCGCCGGCAATTCAGTGTGGGCTCATTCCATGCTGAACATTGTGGATCGCAACAACCGCCAGGCACTCCACGAGATTACCCCCGAGGGCCGGATGCGTAATCTGATGAATGTTTCACGTTCGGCGTTTGAGGACCAGGGCCTCAATCTCATCGAACCATGCGCTGCCCCTGCTGCCTCGGCGCCTCCGATCACCCTGTCCTGCTCCGGTCAAGAGGCCGATCGCGAGACCCAGCAGACTTTGTTCAGCCCAATTGTCCGATCAGCATTGTACGGCACCGCCTCCCGGCAACTGGAAGAACAGATCTTGGCACGAAAGCTGGACCCTACGCCTTATTCCCAGGCGCCTATGCTTCCCGGGCCTCTATCGCTCAAGTCTCGCTACACTCATATTGAGGTTCCATCCATGCGACGCTTTGTCACGGATTCGGGCAAGCTTGCCAAACTCGACGAGCTATTGCGGGAGCTCAAGGCTGGTGGCCATCGGGTCCTGCTGTACTTCCAGATGACACGCATGATCGACTTGATGGAAGAGTACCTGACCTACAGAAACTACAAGTACTGCCGCTTGGACGGAAGCACAAAGTTGGAGGATCGTCGCGATACCGTCGCCGACTTCCAGTCCAATCCCGAAATCTTCGTGTTTCTACTGTCTACCCGTGCTGGTGGTCTTGGTATCAATTTGACAGCTGCCGATACGGTCATCTTCTACGATTCTGACTGGAATCCGACTATCGATTCTCAGGCCATGGATCGAGCCCATCGTCTTGGTCAGACCCGCCAGGTTACCGTGTACCGCCTCATCACACGCGGTACGATCGAAGAGCGGATTCGCAAGCGTGCCCTGCAGAAGGAGGAGGTGCAGCGTGTCGTTATCTCTGGCGGTGCTGCCGGTGGTGTTGACTTCAACACTCGCGCCCGCGAGAACCGCACCAAGGACATTGCCATGTGGCTCGCCGATGATGACGAGGCCGAGCTCATCGAGCAGAAGGAGAAGGAGGCACTTGAGCGTGGCGAGGCTTTTGGTGCTGCCAAGGGCGGCAAGAAGGCTACGCAGAAACGGAAGCGTGAGCTCACGATGGATGATATGTATCATGAAGGTAGGCACTACATCCCTGGCTTCGTTGGACTTTTGGATTATTGACTGACACTTCTTCTACAGGCGAGGGCAACTTTGACGATGCCAGCGCGAAGCCATCCGGCGCCGCTACCCCCATGTCGGACAACCTCGACACTCCACCGGCCGTCACGCCCGCCAAGCGCGGTCGTGGCCGTGGCGGAGGCAAAGCAGGCTCGTCCAAACGCGCAAAGACCATGAAGGAACGGCTTCGTTTAATTGACGGTGACGGCGGACTCGCTTAAAACCGTTCGGATTACTTGTTTCAGATACTGTTTCACTGCAAATGGGCGAAGGCGTTGATATGATTGTTCCTTCGTGGTGTATGCGCACCTTGTTTCTGTTGTGCTATTTTGTCTTTCATTCTCTTTCAGATATGTATTATCATACGACTACTTGATCGACCTAATCTCCCGCGCCTACAACTCTCGGGTAGTCTGCTTTTGATGGCTACCAGGGTTGGGGTAACAGCCTGGTTGGTTCTTGGGGATTCGCGGTTGCGCGAGGAATTGGAAGGTGCTGTACGGTTTTCTGTCTCACACGGGCTATGTCGATGGCGTGGATGGCAGGACAGTGGTTGTGCATGACGGCCTGGGAAGGGGGGGATTCGGGGGGCCTGAAAAATAGCAACTGGTGATAGATGTGAAAAACTTGATTCTTTTTTCGATTCTCTCAGGTTATTTAGCATCCTCTGTCCGAGGAGAGGACTTATAATATGTACCGACACGGGTAATCCACCCACTAGATAACGTGTGATGCTGAAATGGACCTTGCAGCTGTCTGGCTGGGATTGTAGGGTAAGTACCTGGTGTATAGGTTCTACGTGGAGTAGGCAGTTCAGATTTACGTCGAGGTCTCAACGGAGTGCTCTCCGTACCTAGATCTACCTAGACACTCCCGGCCTTGCCTTCCAAGGTTGGATGGGCGATCGAACGTCCACAAGTCAGTGTATGTCTGCGCACGGTTTCTCTCTCTCATCCAAATGGAATTCTCGCTTGGGAGCAGAGGTAGATGGTAGACATAACACATCCAAACTAGGGAGCCTTCTAATGTTAGCTCAGCGCCATGTTCTGTCTCCAATTGTCACTACTGTTATTGTGTGAGGCCTCAACAAAGCCATCGTGAACGCCTCAGCACACTCGATCAACATCGACGTCGATTAGAAAAGACCATGATGTCATTTTCTCCGAAGGGTCTACGCCCAGTGGCTGACACTAACAGAGAATCCCTGTCAAGCCAGATGTGATACTCTGTTCAAACTCACAGTCAGACCGGATAGTCCGAGGGTGGGGGTTAAACGATTCTAAACGAGGGTGAACGATAGCGAAAGTCAAAATAGGCGATCTTGCCGGGATGGCCTGAGGACTCTCGTCCTTGGAAAGTTGGGACCAAAGGTTCGTTTCGTATGCAGCTGGTGGCGGGCCGAGAGTTCCGAGGTGATGGGCGCATGTGTCTGTCTCTTAACTCTCGGTGACTGAGTCTCCGGGATTTGGGCAGAGCCCGGAATTTATCAACTCAACTCCTTCGACAGTATTCGATAATATGGATTATGTTGTGGTTATACGACATGCTGGATCATGGCAATGCACTAGGATAGTCATGCCAATAGAACACTGTAGACCTTCTCGAATGTTCCGCATTCCTGAAGTTGCAATTTTCTCCGCCTGCAGCGCCTTAGGGCGTGGACCACTGTAGAGTGTAAACTGGGTAAAGTGACAGAGTTCAGCCACGAGTAAGTTGGTAACTGCAATCGTTGGTGTTGGTAAGTTGGTAACCGACTTTGCGCCGATTTCCCACCGATTCGGATGACTAACCAGTAACCGCCGTCTGTCCCGATTGGGTCACATCGCCCGGCCGCGGCCCGCGCACACCAATCACAGGCTGTTCGTTGTCAGCTGAGGATGAGTCAGCCAGGACCCCTCCGCCCCCGATTGATTTTCACCAGATCCCCCGATGGTCCCCATTTAATCTTCGTCTCTTTCTATACATTTCCCTTTACCACACCTCCCCTACAACCACAATCGTCTTGTCGGGGTCTCGATTCGCATCACCATGGAGGCAATGCTTCAGCAGTCCCGGGCTATGTGCCCCTTCCTCAAGCGTACGGCGCCCACCACCCTACGCACGCTCTCCACCGCTACTCGTCCCAGCACCGGCGGAGGCACCATGTCCAACCTCCAGGTCCTGGCTCGCCGCTGCCCGGTCATGAGCAAGGCCCTGGCCGTGCAATCTGCCCGTATGTGCGGCACCAAGCGCTTCACCTCCAGCGCCGCCGGCATTGCGCCTCTGCGCCCCGCTACCAGCAAGCGTGCGTTGCACACGACCGGGGGTCATCCCGCCAGCCTTGCCCCGAACACCTATGAGAAGAACGAGCAAGGTAACACAACATTGGCGACTGGAAATAACCATAAATGAGTGTATACTGACGCGATCCGCAGTTGATCCCACCATTGCCAGCACCCTGCGTTCGACTCCCGCCACCGAAGCCGCGGTCCGCGGCCCTCGCCCAGCCGCTCCGATCACTTCCCGTTTCGACTACGATGCGTTCTATAATGGCGAGCTGGAGAAGAAGCACAAGGACAAGTCGTACCGTTACTTCAACAACATCAACCGTCTGGCCAAGGAGTTCCCCCGTGCTCACACGGCCTCGGCTGAGGAGCGTGTGACTGTCTGGTGCTCCAATGACTACCTCGGTATGGGCCGCAACCCCCAGGTCTTGGAGTCGATGCACCGCACTCTCGACACCTATGGTGCCGGTGCTGGTGGTACCCGTAACATCTCCGGTCACAACAAGCACGCTGTCGCGCTGGAGGACACTCTGGCCAAGTTGCACGGAAAGGAAGGTGCTTTGGTTTTCAGTTCATGCTTTGTTGCCAACGATGCCACTCTGGCCACTCTTGGAAGCAAGATGCCCGACTGTGTCATTCTGTCGGACAGTCTGAACCATGCTTCCATGATCCAGGGTATCCGTCACTCTGGTGCGAAGAAGATGGTCTTCAAGCATAACGACTTGGAAGACCTGGAAGCCAAGCTGGCGTCCCTTCCTCTCAATATTCCCAAGATTATCGCATTCGAGTCTGTCTATAGCATGTGCGGATCCATCGCCCCCATTGAGGCGATCTGTGACCTTGCCGACAAATATGGTGCCATTACCTTCCTGGACGAAGTTCACGCCGTCGGAATGTATGGCCCCCACGGTGCTGGCGTTGCCGAGCACCTCGACTATGATGTCTATGCCTCGCAGGACACCGCCAACCCCAAGAGCACCAAAGGCACCGTCATGGATCGCATTGATATCATTACTGGTACCCTGGGCAAGGCATACGGTTGTGTTGGTGGCTACATTGCCGCCTCCGCCAACCTGGTGGACACTATCCGCTCGCTGGCCCCTGGTTTCATTTTCACCACTTCACTGCCTCCTGCGACCATGGCCGGTGCCGACACCGCCATTCAGTACCAGGCCCAGCAGCCCCGTGACCGCGTCCTCCAGCAGCTGCATACGCGTGCTGTCAAGTCTGCCCTGAAGGAGCTGGACATTCCCGTTATCCCGAACCCCTCCCACATCGTCCCCCTCCTGGTCGGTGATGCCGAGCTGGCAAAGCGCGCCTCGGACAAGCTTCTCGAGGAGCACGGCATCTACGTCCAGGCCATCAACTACCCCACCGTTCCGCGCGGTGAGGAGCGCCTGCGTATCACCCCGACTCCCGGCCACGTCAAGCCGCTCCGTGACCACCTCGTCCAGGCTGTGCAGGCCGTCTGGAACGATCTGGGCATCAAGCGCGCCAGTGACTGGCAGCGCATCGGCGGCTTCGTCGGCGTTGGCGTTGAGGGCGCAGAGGCTGCTAACCAACCCATCTGGGAGGATTCCCAGCTTGGCGTGGACGCTTCCGAGCCTCTCGAGTCCTCCATCGCTCGCGAGTTGAGCGCCGAGGCCGCCGAGAAGGCCGCTTTCCCTGCCATGAAGACCGCTACCCCCCTGGGCGGCAATGTGCACTCTGCGATCGCCTCCACCCCCGTCGGTGTTGCCGCATAAACCCTCTCTTTTGAGGGTTCTTTTCGGGTTCTTGATGTGGTTGCCTGTCCACTCCTTTGATTATATCATATCACAACATAATTTGCAGGAGATGTGTTTCGCGTCTACCAGCATACTGATTGTTTTTTTTTCTCCCTTGACTACCATTTTGTTTATATTCATGCCTTGTCTTTATCCTTCTGTTCTTCTTGATTGGATACTGCGTTTGCATCTCCATCGAGTTTGCAGATTGAACAGTCGTTGATTGGGTCTTTTATTCCCTTCTTGGTAGGGTTAAATCTTGTATGTACACAGATCAGTGATCATCTGGAACGTGGTGATGGAGGCAAGGCAATAGAATTGGTTCTCGGGGAGACTTTTCGTCGGTACTCTGTAGAATGTAGTTTCTTTAGAAGCGATTCGTGCTACCCTGGACTGTCGACTCAATGCCTTCACTACGTCGTGGTGTTCTTCGACACTACTTCCAATCTTCCATTGGTACGATATGTTATGGCTCTTCATGTTGACTCTAGGCCCGATCCACGCTGCGGGGTATACGCAAGGCCCGCAGTTGTCGTTCACAGGGCGCGGACCTCAAATCCTGACTCACAAGCAGTGGCCCCGGAAGCAACTATATAAAGACACTAGGACAGTACCAGTATCATTCCTCTACTCCATCAGACCACCTGCAACAACCTCACAAAATGAGTGCCCTCGCCCCCTTTGCGCTCCCAAAGGTCTGAATATGAAGCCTTGCTACAGTTCTCCCTGGAAGTACCCGCTAAGATAACCTTTTACCTCAGTGGATCGAGTCCAACAAAGACAACGTCAAACTAGCCCTAGCCGGCAGCGCAACACCAGCCCTCTCGATCCAAGATCTCATCAATCTCTCCTCGGACAAAGCAACAACCAATGCAAACCTCTCCATCCAATCCACCCCGCTCTCCCTGGGCCCCTTCGAAGGCAGCGAACCACTCCGCGCCCAAATCGCCTCTCTATACAATGCCAACGCCAACGCCAACTACCCCATCACAGCAGAGCATATCTTCCCAACGCACGGCACAACCGGCGCCAACGCACTCGTCTTCCAGAACCTCTTGAAAGCTGGAGACCACGTCATCGCCATGTACCCCGTATACACGCAGTTAATTTCCCTGCCGAAATCCGTGCCGGGGGTGGAAGTTTCCTACTGGAAACTCGATTTGGAGAATCAGGCCCACGCAGGTATGACCCAGCTCAAGGCCTTGATCAAGCCGAATACCAAAATGATCATCCTGAATAATCCCAATAACCCACTCGGAACAATCCTGCCTCTGGATACACAACACGCCATCGTGGATCTAGCCCGCGACCACGGGGTATACCTTCTGGTCGACGAAATCTTCCGCCCGCTCTTCCACGATGACTCGCACATTTCACCATCCTTCGTCGACCTCTCCACCTACGAAAAAATCATCGTAACAAGCTCCATGAGCAAAGCATGGGGTCTTTCGGGAACCCGCCTCGGCTGGCTGGCAACCCGCAACCGGGCCCTGCTCTCCGCATCGTTCAACCGCGGCCTGTACACAATCATGTCGCTTAGCACGATCGACTCTGTCATCGCGACGGAAGCGCTGAGTGGGCGCTGTCGTCCGCAGATCCTGGCTAAACACCTTGATATCGCGCGGCGCAATGTCGCGTTGTTGGATTCGTTTGTAGACCGGTTTCATGACGTGTGTAGCTGGATCCGGCCGTGTGCGGGTGGGACGGGATTTTTGCGGTTTTGTGAGAGACAGGGAGGGGGACCGGTGGATGATGTGGAGTTTTGTAGGAGGTTGCAGAGTGAGAAGGGGGTTTTGTTGGCGCCGGGGAGTCTTTGTTTTGGTAATGGGGAGGGGGAAGGGGAGGAGTTGAGAGGGTACGTGAGGGTGCATACGACTGTTGATCCGGGGGTCATGGAACAGGCTTTGGGGGTTATTGGGGAGTTTTTGGGGGAGTATCTCGCATGAATCTTCAGGCGCTTTGCTTTTCGAATGACTGAGGTTGTATACTGGACCTGTGAATTACTATATCTGGTTAGGTTTGCCGTTTATGGGCTAGCGCACTAATACAACCATCTCCAGAAGAAGCGACGCGCGACGCACAGAAAAGCTCTCATCGCTCAACAGTGCAGATTTCTTTAGTTACGGTCACTTCGAGGGTTCGGGAGATTATTCAATACGAAGCGTGGAGCCTATGCAGTGGGATCGGCAAAAAGACGGACTAATTGTGTCCCTTGCAAAGGAGCCTGATGGATGTAATTGGCGTCTAACCAGAAGCTAGCATGGGTCATCTCGTATCAACCCGTGATGGTCTCAATGGCGGCTCTTTTGCCCTCGTATCCCCTCCGCGAGAGGGCCAGCTCCATTGTCTCCAAGGGAGCCACGAGCATGAACTGGAGTTTCATCCAGCTCCATCTCCCTCGATGATCCGGCAGGAAGACGTCAACTGTATACGAAGGTGTTAACCGAACTTCCTCCGTACAATACTATCTTCATCGAAATGACGGGTCTTTCGGTGGGCGAGGTTTCCGGGGCGATTGCTGCTGGAGTGTTCGTGTGTGAGCTGCACCAAATTGAAATTGCTCGATGAAAGGGCCCGTCTGACGCCTCAGTAGTACAGCTGATTCTCCCGATCATGCTGCCCGCAATCCTCATCGCCTTTTTGTCGGACAAGAATTCCGTATCGACCTGGTGAGAAGGGACCATCCGATCGTCTGGGCGCGGTTGCTGATGAACAAGTCCAAAGGGCGGTTCTCGGACGCTCCCTCCATTCGTCCCACTGGCCAACCATCTTGCAGACAGATACAGCGACCTCGATGGGAATCCAGCGCAATGTGAAGCTGGCTGGCTGGCTCCAACCCGCCGTCTTGTTCGTGATTTCGGTAGCGTCCATCGTCACGCCTCTCGGGTTATACACCTCGATCGAGCCGGCCGACTCGCCTACGACGGTCGCCTTCAGCTACACCAAGGACCCCTCGAGCTTTGGGGATGGCACTCCGCCACGGAGCAGTTGGCCATTCACTGAGGTCTGCGGCGATGATATCCCATGCCCCGGCACGACTCTCAACCAAAGCTGCACCACCCAAGGACTGCTGCAGAATTGTGTCACAAGCTACGACCCGCGGATCCCAGCGGCGTTGGGGGCTCTGTTCAGCGATGGCGCCTCCAGCTTTAGCCCTTCCGTTTCGAGCATCTTTGATATCCAATGGCGGACGTATGCGCGATTGCAGGACGTGTACAGCACTCTCGAGTACTATATAAGCGCCGGGTATCGGCAGCTAGCGACCCTGATTCTCGACGAAGGAGCCCAGGTCATTGAAGGACTGATCGTGGACATGGATTCGGGAGGCATTGGGTTTCGAAATCACACCGTTCCTAAGTCTGCTCCTGCGTATGGCGCCTCTTGGGAGGAGGACATCCTGTTCGTGCAACCGGAAACCCAGTGTGTGAATCTGAACATCACAATGGACTTCCAGTATGGTAGCTCTACGTCCAACGAGACCGCAGTGTTGACTGATCGTGGTGGATTCTCTGCCTTGAATCGGCAAGCACCGAGCATGAACCTCCCCAGCAACGCGCAAGGGAAGATCAATTTGCAACAGCGGGCATACAATGCTGCCTGGTTGAACAATTTCCTGACGTTAGTATACTACAACGCGACCGGTGACAATCCGTCGAATATCACTCGCTTGGATGTAAAGCCCGGTCAGACTTTTCCCGTCGACAACTCAGGTTTCTCGGTTTATTCGACGGCCGTGCAGTCGTCTCTCGACTTTGGCGGTTATCTGGATCTCAATCACACGAACCCGTACAACATCAGTAAGACCGATTTCGCGATCATCAGTACGTGTTCTTCTCTCTGTATGATGCGTGCATTACTCACAGTCCTTTCTAAAGATAATATCTGTGGCGGAACATCGTCCAGCAGCACTCCCAATATCGATAGCAGCATCGTCGGATGTGCGGTTCTGTATGGCGCTGCGACACGCACAGACGGCGGCTCCAACCTCATCATCGACCCTTTGTCCAAATGGTCCGCCCCAATCTACAGCTGCGCCAGCGCCGTCCGAGCAAGAGTTCAAACCGTCACCTTCCAATACAACGGAACAGGCCTCGGAGCGCTCACAGCAACATCAATCAAACCCAAAACCTACACAAATTCATCCAGTTTGCCTCGATGGGCAGTCCAGAATCTAGACGGGATGCAATTCGGCGACGCGATGCCCATGTGGGGGATCCTCGGGTCCGCAAACTCGAGTCTAAGTCCCCTCGCAGCTGCATGGAACATGTCCACCATCGCCGCCGAGAGCCTTTACCTCCCAGGTTTCATTGACTGGCTCTACTGGTCGGGTACAGCACCAATCCCGGCTTTGCCAAGCTCCCAATACCTGCCCGCACTGAACTTCTACTCCCAAGCCCTGTACACCGCATTGAACATCGGTCCACCCGTCGTACGAGCTTCCGGATACCAGGGGTATGCTGATTACTCGGGCTGGAGCAGCCTCGGCGTCTACGCCAAGTGGCAAAAGCTGAGCTCCTCCGCCGACACGGTTTCCCAAATACTTAATCTGGTGTGGACGGACGTTGCCGCGAATGCGGTCGTCGGCACGCGAGGCTGGGGACTTACTTCGGCTGCGTCTACCGATCTGAAGGGGTTTGTTTCCAGCGCTGATGTCAACGCTAATATCTCCGCGACGGAGCTGAATCCCGCCCCAACGACACAGGTTCCTGTCGTGATGTACCACCAAAGGATCCGGTATCAACTCCCGTTCGCGGTCCCGGCTTTTGTCGCGCTCGCTATTACGCTTGTTGTACTTGTCGCGCTTCTGGTGCTCACTATCCGAGGTAAGACTGGCGCGAAGCGGATGCGCGAGTTCCTTGATGCTACCTCTATGGGTCGGATCACGGCCCGATTGTTATGGACGCCTGTCGTGGACCAGGACACGAAGAGTTTTGTCAATGAGTATGGGAGGCGGCACCTCGTGATCACTTCTACTGATATTGTCCACGAGGAAGGGGATGCCGCTGATGAACCGGAGAAGTCTGATGACGAAGAGTAGGAGCCCAATGAGTCGAGATAGCTGGAGAAGAAGAAATGGCGATTCGAATTTGAATGAACTACATCACACCACGGCAGAGCAACCGGTCACTTGGGGGAGTAGAGGCAGGAGATTATTGTACTTTACGAGCATGGCAGGAAAACGGAAACACAAATCACGCCTCGGCTGTTGGAATTACTTCAACTTCGTATTACTCAACACCGTGAACGCACCCATGATTCTAATTAGAGAAAGCATAGATGTGTAGATAGCCAACTTACCCACCCCTCCCCCTTGGTCATCAATCACTTCTGTACACGAAACCGCCAGCATCCTTCTACTAAATCTTACAAGAAAATCAATCCTGCCAAAAACGCCCCAACCATCCCAACGCCACTCTTGACATCCCCCAATCCACTCCCAGCATTAGAAGACTTGGTTGCCGTAGTCGTAGCAGCGGTAGCAGAAGACTTGGTTGCCGTAGTCGTAGCAGCGGTAGCAGAAGTCCCCGTCGGTGTCGGCGTCCCCGTCCTCGTCGCAAGGCTCGGATTCGGGGTAGTCGCAACAGCACCCTACAAGTGATCGAAGTCGAACATCAACAACAACCCTCATACGAAGACAAAAGACACGGCAGATAAACCTACCAAACTACTGCAGCAGCCACTCCCCGTACAAACCTTCCCGTTACTGCAGCAGAGCACGGACGAGGGATCATAGCACACCTGGGCGGGATAATCGCCGCCGCACCACTGCGCGCCGCCACGGCGACAGCATTGTTCGTTTGTGTCGGAGGGGAAACAGGGCCACTGCGTTGTTGCCGAGTAGAATGCCGAGTAGGCGGTTTGGGCGACGACGCCGTCTGAGCCTGTTGTGCCTGGGCCCTGGAGGGGATGGAGTTAGATACAGATACGCGAACTGGGCGGGACTCGTTGGTTCGGAGTAGACAGAGAATAAGACTTACATCCGGACAGCACGAGTTGCTGGATCCAGTGCAGTACGCTTGCAATAGGAGCCAGGGTTAGTATTACTTTGCTCTCCGAGGACTAGACTAGCCGTGTGATTGGGGAACGCTTAGGGCCAACGTACATCCATCAGCACAGCACTGCTGACCCTGCGAGGGATCGAAGCAGCCCGCGTTACTGCACAGCACATTGCCCGCACCGTAGCATTCGGAGCAGGTGCTTTCCTCGGTACAGTTTAAGCCGGGGTCGACGGTTATCTGGCGTGCGATTAAGCCATCGCCGGGCAGCCCGGCAAGCGAGCGATGTCCTGGTAATGGCTTGTGCCATGTCGCGAAGGCGAGGTTGGCTGAGCAGAGGAGAAGTCCCAGTGGTGCGCGCATGGTGATTTGAAATCCGCGGAATAAACGACGGTGAGGTCACTTGGTAGTCTCGGGCGATCGATTGGACTCTTCTTGGGGAATTGGGCTGGCAAGGTATGTGCTGTTCAAGCGCTCAAAGGAAAATTATCAACGCGTGAGTGCCCGGGAACGTGGAAAATTCAAAAGCCAATTCTGAATCTTGCGAGACGGCATGGCGCATGCTTAAATTACATTACGACCAGCACTGCCAGCCTGCCAGGGACAGGCACTAGGGTGCGCAAAGCTAAGGATGGGATACGAGATGTGGATATTGCCTCGTATACACAAATGTGTAGTGGGAGAGATCGTTGGCTGCTGGAACTATGCCCATGTCCACGTAACTAAGCTAAGGTTGTTCTGGGGTTAGTCTGGGGCTGACCACGTATGCGGAAGGAGGGACGATGATCATCTTGTTGAATAGGATAGTTACAGGTAGATGGAGGAATTCTCTGTACTATGTTTCCATCGCTGAATGAAAGAGACGGTCTCTTGATACACAAGCTACCTTACAGCGAATACCGAGCACGGGGGTTGTCAGTAACGAATAGGTTATGGATATCGCTGTTTTGAACTCACTCCAGTATATAGAGTTTTTATCCTACTAGAGGATCGATATCGTTTGTAGTAAGATGCTGATAGCTCGAAGCTCCGTTTAGAATCTTAAGATTGGCTGAAAACGTGAAGAACCTTGGAACCTAGTAATACCATTCTTGGTTCTGAAGTAAGGTTATCTAGAGTCATGGATGTATGTTGGCGACAGGCAGGGAATTGCAGTTTCCTCGATCAACCTTGGAGGTTACACATATTTGCTTTGTAGGATACAGCAGCTTTCCATATTGCACTGCTTTTCAAAGCCTATCATTGATACTGAGTGCGAAAAATTTGGCCATCAACCCTGGAACTTTAATTACGGTCAAGAAGTGCGATTTGCCTGGGTGCTGGATAGCTCGAGACATGGATGGCTTGCCAGGTGTTTTTGAAGCGCGGGCCATAATGACCGGGTATCGTGGACATGGCTGCCCACTGAATTCTTAATCTGCAGCCCTTCTCCAAAAGTCACTGTCATTGTCGATATCTCAAGGATGGTCATCGTGCTCATCATGCATCCTGGCCATCATCGTCCTGGCCATCGTCGTCCTGATCATCGTCGTCCTGATCATCGTCACCCTGACCACCATCGTCCTGATCATCGTCATCCTTATTATCGTCATCTCCATCATCGTACTCATCATGTGAATTCCCATCATCTTCAGAATCATCCGAAAATCTGTCGTTGTCCCACTCCTCAGGATCCGAATCATCTACCTGTACCGTCCGATCGAATTTCCATCCAAGCCTCTCCATTTCACTTCTGATCTTTGGGCATGGAACCTCCGGGGAAACCTCAGCAACGATTTCCTCGAGAGATGAAATTTTCCTGAAGCTAGCATCAATCGTCGCCAATCTCTTCGCAGCAAGCGGAGGGTCGCCAAGTTCGGCAAGCACGTTTTCCATAGCATTGGTGCCCAGCGAGTTCAACGTAAGCGTTTTCAAATTGGTGCACACTGACGCTAACTTTTCCAAGATCTCAATGCTGCCCGGTGCCGGGCCGATGTGGTCGCCATAGTTGGCAAGTTGAGGAAAGGCGATGCAGATGCTTTTGAGGTGGGATGCGTTGGCCTCGCCAATGTTATCCAAGAATTCGGATATCATGTCGGCTTCGCAGTCCCAATCAAAGTGCTCAAGGTTATAGATGTTGTGGCCATAGAGTAGCGGCCTGGCCTCCTTTAGAATTGCGGAGTTGGTGGCCAGAATGCTGGGTGCCAGCGCATGCTGTCCGTCAAAGGGGTCGATAACCTCATGTTTTCGCACTAGGAGAAGTTTGTATATCTCGTAGCGGACTTCAACAGGGAGACTAAGGAAGTTCAATAACATCTCCGATTCAGCGGATATTCGGGTGAGGATTTCGAGAAGATAGTTGAGGAGGCGGGGCCAAGTAAAGTCGTATTTGATGCTAATAGCGTGTTGAGTGTGCGGATGGTTTGATGCCTGTACCAGTCGCTTCCACCAGCTCTTGGACACTTCGTCGTATGCGGTCTTGGAGAAGATTTTTTAGACGCGTTGCGACGCGATACATCCATGGAGTTCGGGGCCAATCACGTGGTTTGGTGTCGATCAACACCAGGCGCAAGTTACATGAGGTGTTTATGGATGCATGGCTTTACTTTGCAAGTATCGTGTTCAGCGTATCCTGGCCTCTGCAGGAGCTATGAGGGTTCAACACTCCTTTAATAGGGGGCGAGCACATTACTTGGTTGTATTGGCCTCTGGTCGTGATCCCGAAATTTTGTCTTCTACTGGAAGGGGCCGGATATTCGAGCAAAGAGCAATCTTGGAAAATTGCACAACTGCTTGAGGCGGATCTAGAAGACATGGTGATGATCGTCGGGCGATTTGAGTGGGTACTGAGGAGGATGAGACTGAATGACACCCATTAAGCTTCTCGCTCAGTGTATAAAAGAACATGGATTGACGGAGTATGCAACAAGTTTTCATTGATATGAAGATATTCAAGAAGATGACACATTCATAGATAAGAAAAAAAAACGCCGGATATATCACACATCGACATGAGAATTTTAACCATCGACCAAGTCGAGGCGAACCGCTGCAACGAACAAATCAAACACCTCCTAGCAGGACACCTACTTGCGGCCTCCGCGGCTGACCTTGGGAAACTCGAGCGGAATGCGCAAACGGGCAATACGGCGCGCAGCAGCCTCAGCCTTACCACCCTTGATGTTCCATTTGCTAAACTCCGACTCGCGGGGCTTGTCAATGCGGGCACCCAGCTCGCGGAAGTACTGCTGGATAGTGTTCGAGTCGAGACGCAGGTCGTCACGCAGGTCCGAGGGGTCGGTGGCCAGCTCGTTTGGCGAGTTACCACCAAGGGAGCTGGAACCGCCGTCCTTGGCGGGCTGCGGGGGAATGTGAAAGGTGAGAGCGCAGATGGTGGTGTGGAGGAGGGTCAGGTCGTGCTTGGAGAGGAAACCACCCTGGGGAGCGAAGCGGCGGCGCACGGCATCGACGACTGAATCGGGCAGAAGTCCCGTAGTAGAGTCTTCTTCGTCCTTGCCTGCCTTGGCTCCAGATGTGCTGGAGAGGATTTTGCGGAGGTCGTCGCGGGGCGGGAGCTTCTTGCTACCAGGGCCGGCGCCCTTGTCACGGCCCATGCCCTTGAGGGAACGAGTAAACTCAAGCAGCAGCTGGATAAACCGGAGGACTTGAATTTGTGTGGAGTTGCCTGACTGTGCAACGGCGACGACACGGTTGGAGACATATCTAGAGCCCGTAACAACGCCAAGCCCAGCCTCCACTTGCTGCGTCCATTCGTCAATGCCGGTCAATTGGCGGAGAGTAGAGTGACCACCAGGCACCAAGGTCTCGATCGAGTAGACATCCGAGGGATGAGCGGCGGTAAGATCTGGCGTGGGCAAGGGCTTGGCTGCTTGCACCTCGGCTTGGACATTGCTGGCCTTGGCCAAGCCAGAAGCCACATCTGCAGGGAGGGAAGAAATGAGCGCAGCTCCGGCTTGGTTGAGCGTTCCAGCAGGAGCGTTGGATAGCTGGGCATTCTCGGCCATGGACTGGACCGCCTTGCGTGATTGCTTGGTACCGAACGTGTTGGTGAGGTTAGTACGTTGGGCGCGCATGGTGCTCTATAGTACCGTTAGTATATACCATCCAACTACTGCCCATGTGGGATGCATAAGAACATACCATCTCCTCCTCAGACTCTTCCTCGTCCTCCTCAGGCTTCCTACTCCGGACAGCGCCGCGAACGGTGACTCGTCGTGCCTCAATGACTTGCCATGTCTTGCGCTCGGGATCCACGACGGCGATGTAGTGCTTCAACTGGGAGTCTGCATCTTCGCCGGTTCCTTCGCGACCGACAAAATCCATCTTCTCGTGCTCAGACGACTGCAGCAGCATCTCAGTAGACACGATGCCCGGGTTCCGGGTAGCTGTCCGCTCGACATCCTGACGATTTTTGATGTATGGGTTGAAGCGGAGGCCTTTTGAGTTGAGAACGCCGGGAGTAGTAGCTGTCGCATGAGATACATTAGCAGTGAAGCCATATATTTTTGAGGAATTGTAAAGGAATTAGAACACACCGATTACTGGCGCCAGCTCGCTCTTGTCCTCGATAACACTTGCGGCGAGTGTCGGGAGGGCCTGCAGAGCAGTCTTTTTGGTCGGCCGCTCGTGGCGGTCAGAAGCGCGCTTGCGCTTCTTGTCAATCTTTTCTGATGGCATTGTGTCTGGTTGTATCACGGCCGAGACTTCTAAAGAAAACTTCGGCGTGCAGCTCAAATGATCGACAGTTGAATCTCGACGAAATAATTGTCCAAGTCGGTGGCAGAAAAATTTCCTGGCACTCTGTATGGGGAAGGCGGTGGAGTCATGTCCGCACAAATCGATGCTGGCTCCGAAATTATGGAAATGCAGGAATTAAGCTGGTGATGCGATGCAGAAATGCACAGACATTTAGGATGCATTTACGATATGAGCTACTCGAATCAAGAAAGAATGGATACTTTTCGAGTCATCGATTCATAACTAGAATTGCTATTGAACCGATCGTTCAGTATTTTTTAAACTCTCGGTAGGACCACTCCATAGCTCCGGCCCTTGAAACGAATTCAGGTGCCGTATGTGGGAAACAAGTGAGCAGGATCTTGACCAGAACCACAGTGCCGAGCCCAGTAGACCAGTGATAGTGACCAGTCTTCCAACCTTCGACCAAACACAGGAGCCTCTCCAAGCGAAACAACAAGCGGGGACCACTTGAAAACACCATGCCTAGCATGCATTCGACCGACGTTAAGGAATCCGAAAAAGTTGGATGGCGGAAACGGAGAATTGTTTGAACGGCGGATTCCATCGAACGAATGGTGACCTCTTCAGAAGGATAGGACGGAGATCGTATCCAGGCAGGCGGCTTGTTAAGTGAAAGGCGTGTAACGATAAAGAACGGAGTCGTGATATCGATGCATCAGTTGTCGTGTTCAGCGTTCAAACATGAGCCTCGGTCTGAGGAACTGAGATGGAGGGGGCGAGTAGTTTATTTCCTGGCAGGAATGTTAGCATCGTTTGTCTTCAATTGAAGTGGCCAGTACCGTCGAAGCAAGCTCCAGACGATTTCAGTGCCGGTGCGGGGAAACTCACGATCTGGCGCGCATCTTTCTGCGCTTGCGCTTGAGACGACGGACGCGCTTCTTTCTCCACTTAGCTCTCATCTTCGTAGATGGTCTGTGAAGGAACACGAGGTTAGTGACCGCTTTTCCAGGCCGGAGCTCGAATTTTTGGAAAGGGGAGCGACTCACAATTCTGCGAGGATGAGTAGAGATGGTTGAAGAAAGACAAAAGTGAGGTGACCTCCGACGCATTTGTGTAGTGGGCTAGCTTACTCAGCTAAGCGAGCCGCTAGCCGAATTGGGAGCTACCCAAGAAGGGCACACGTGACCCGTTACATCACACAGTGCAGGTTAACCCTGGGAAGGGGAAATAAAGTGGAAATAGGGTTTCACCTGGCAATTATGATGGACTGTTATGGAAGAGGCAAGAAAGGCACGGTCAGATATTTTGCAAGCTAGCGAGATCGCAAAAACTGGAGAAAAGTTCTGTAACAACAGAGAGACATCATTCTTTATTACATAGATCCTATATTTCATAGCATGTTCGTTTAAAGCATCCGTGATTGAAAGCTCCGTAACTCGTATATCATGAAAGGTAATAATAAGCTCCAGTCTTGCCACTGGAAGGGGTAGGTTCGGATTGACCATGGAAAGACCTTGAACCAGCATTGACCCCGACATATGACATCTACTACAGCTGGTAGCGGTAGGTCGGGGCCAGATCACCGAGGTACTCCTCTTCCTCTGTCGAGGAAGGCTGTGCCTCAACCGGCGTGTTTTGACGCTTCCGGTTCTCGTACATCAGTGCGATAGCATAGAGAATGCATGCGATCATAGACAAACAGCAGAAAGATATGCAGATGCTGTATCCTGGCTTGTAGTATGGCGCATCCTTGGCCAGGAAGGAGTAAGTAGCGATAATTCCACCAATGTTACCGAAGCCAATCTGCCAGGCTGAACCCACGCTGCGCCGGTGGTGACCACCCAGGTTCATCGCGAACCAACACACAATGACAGGCATGGCACTGTAAGCGCCGCTAGTCACCAGGAACAGCGCGCCATATTCGGCTGAGCGGTGCGCCTTGCCGTGGATATTGTAGAGCATGGCAAATCCGGCGATTGCGCAGCAGATGGGGATGATGGTAAACGCGAATCGGAATTTCAGACGATCGGAGAACCAGGCAATGACCAGGGAGAATGCAAATGCCGCCGCCCACGGTGGGATAGAGTAAAGTTGGGTTTTGACCGCTGTGAGGATGGGTCAGTCGATGTCATCAACGGTAGGTAGAGGAACAGCATCGACTCACGGGAATATCCATAGCTTTGGATGATCGAGGGTGCAAAGTATGCATAGCCTTTTTGATAAAGGTAGCTAAAGTCAGCTCCAACTCAGACCACAACCAAATCATTGAAATTGCGCGAAAGATCACTCACTGTATGCGGGGACAATGAGACCAAAGTACATGAAGCCTCCAATAATAACCTTGTCTAGATCGCAACTGTTAGTATCACCAGACCAGCTCACACGGCCAAAGATCAGCTTACAATCTTTAAGAACATTCACGACCTCACGCCAGCCCATCTGGATGTGGTGAGCCGACTTGCCGACATCCTTTGCCAGCTTCGCGCGCACAAACTCGCGCTCTTCCTCGGTCAGCCACTTCACTTCCTCGGGGAAGTCGGGCAGCACGAAGAACCAAACAATCGCGACCACGCAAGTGATCAGACCCTCGATGATAAACACCCAGCGCCAGCCCTTGTACCCGCGCACCCCATCCATCTGGCCGAGCCCATACGCCAACAGACCACCAAAAGCGCCGGCAAGCGTCGTGGAGCTGAAGAAAAAGCTGAAACGTTTCTGCGCTTCGGTGCGTTTATACCACATACCCATCAGGTAGAAACCTGTGACGTATCCGTGTCAGCGACCTCCGCACAGCATATCTCAATGCAAGCAACTTGCAAACTCACATCCTGGAAACATGCCCGTCTCAAAAACTCCCAAAAAGAATCGAGTCGTCATCAATCCGCCCCAGCTCGAGATAAAACCCTGACAGAGCGTCACGAGACCAAAGCCAAACATACAAAGCGACACTATATTAAAACATGTCAACCGTTTGCTCCTCGTCTGCGTCCAATGCGCCGGGGTCCAACCACGTACACCAAACATGCGGCTTCAACTTCTTGAGCAGGATGTTGGACGGAATTTCGAGGAGAATATACGGCACGAAGAAAATCGTCAATGCGGTGTTATACTTCGTTCCCGTCGTCAGGCCCAATTCGGACTTGAGGCCGAGAATGGCGGCATTACTGATATTAACACTATGCGACAAGTCAAGGGTCAGCGCGCGTCGAATCCATGGATGAAGATCGCATCTTCCATACCGGTCCAAAAAGGCAAGCAGATACAAAACACACAAGCACGGCAGGATGTGCCAGTCAATCTTGGCCATCAACTTGCGCTCGGTGGTTTTTGTGAGCGGCGGCAGCTCCTGGTCATTTTCTGAAGAAGAATCGAAGACCTGCACAGGGCCTACTGGCGCTGCGCCGTCCTTCTCAGACTTCGTACCTAGGATGAGGAGGGGGCTGTGAGCGGGGTTTCTTGCAATTCCAGCACGACGCGTGCTGTGAAAGAAACGCTCGCAGTACGCGATCGGAGGGAACTTACTGAGCAAGCCCATGACGTGCGCAATGGTCAACTTTGTGGTTTGAGAGACGTCGCGAATCCAATGGAGGAAACGAAAGAAAAGGTATGATTATCCGGGCCTGAGGACTCGCAAGAGCAGATCAGCTCGGATTGCAGGGATGGGCGACTGCAACACTATCCGAGGTCTAGGTCACACCGACTATATACGCGCTCCGTCAAGGCGGGGGACCGGAGACAATGCCGAGCTGGCTTGGCCTGGGGAAAGTAAGAAACACAGGGGGAAAAAAAAATTAGCAAAGCCAAGAGCAGGCGGCGCAAAAATATAGTGATCTTTGAGTCACCCTCGGCCATTGCGAACTCCAGAACTTGACTGCGTTGCGACTCTACGGTAGATCCACTTTCTACATTTAGGGCCCGATCTCGGCCTGTAGAGGGAGAAGATCGGCCAGGCGTCCAGCTCGCCATGTCAGTGCCACTAGTGTACTGCATTTATGTACTCTGGACTGGAGATATCAGGGATTGTGGTGATGCCTTCTCTGCGGCCGATGTGTTTCTGAATTTATTAACATCCAGGTGCATTCTAACAAAGTTAAGCACCTACCCAATGGGCCAATGCGAACACGAGACCCTCGGCATTGTTCCGCTCTCGGGTTTCCCCGCAAAGCTGGACCCCAAGCCTTAGCCTTCAAGCCAAAGGCCGGACTCCGCTGGACTTAGGAAAAAGGGGCGCCGCCCAGCTGAGCCTGAATGGCTGTGAGCCTGTGAGCCCTTTATTAACCCTCGGCTACTGTTGTCCTTGACATCTCGGCGGGTCGGCGCTCGCCTGGCCCGAGTCTGCATTTATGATTCATGGAGGGTACATGATAGTGCCACACTGCCACCCATGTCGAGGCAAGCTGCATCGTCAGGCCTCCCTCCTAACAGGGGGCGGACAGACTTAGCCAGCTAAGCTTTTTGCGTGCAATGTGTGTGGTTAACCTACAATTGGTGGCCTCCGATCGGCTCGTTGGGTCTCTGGTCATTAGAGGATTCAATCGTCCCGATAGAACCATCTTCAATGGTTCACAATCAATACATCCGCTTTCAAGCATCTGAGACTCCATTACCTTTATCGGGTAATCGCAAATTTGGTCCTACTCATCAGTGATTTCAACATAGTTACCTAGCGGGTCAGTGGTCGAGGCTCTTCACCTTGATTGTAAGGTTTAGTTGGAAGAGTCCTTGGCTTCAGGTGGTCAGTGGTCGGCACTTGGAATCCTTTCAACAGGGCTATATATGACCACGTCAGCTGAGTCGAAAAAGTTCCCCAAACCTGGTGACAGAAGTTTGGCCACAAGAAAAGCTAAAACCAATGCATATACCTAGCCCGGTTCCATTAGACAACTAGGTGTGTATGCACTTTCACATTGAGATCTCTCAAATCCTTGAATGGGCTTGCAAGACACATTGACAGGGTTATCATTGGACTTCATAGCCTTTATCAAACACCCTTGTTCTTAATGACAAAGAAGCGGGAATATCTGACAGGCCCATCTGGTAGTATGCATCCATGCGGCATAACTCGCAGACGAAGATGAGATCAAAACATGTCTCCCTCCATGCTAGGAAACATATCCTCGTGCGTCTTTTGGTGCCTCCCCCTCTCCTAGAGGAGTCCATCTCAAAGTACGCGAGTTCTTTCTTATAGCCGTAAATCGCTACTCTACCTAACTTACTCTCCATGAAGCCTGGAAAGCATGCCAAGGATATCTGGAGCGTTGGGCAGGCTGTCAGCCTCACTCGTCTGACCAGGCCTGACCCCTGAGTGACCGCTTTTTCCAGCCATTGTTTCTGCCGTCAATAAATTCAAATAACCTCATATGCAATAGGTGGAGTTTAGTATACCGGTCAATTGAGTCAATAATTGCCTGTGCTCGCCGTTAGGGTGGCTAGAGTGATAATGACGATAATAATGTGGAACGTGTCTCTGCACGACTACGCAGCTACGACCATTTACTACTCCATCATAGCAAGGCGGAGGTGCTGGCGGTCTGGAAATAAGTTTAGGTAAGCTTGGTGGGGTTGGGCATCCATGATCCATGGTACAGAGACTCAGGGAACCGAGAACGGGTCGAGATCGACACAACTCTGTGCTGCGATGGGCTTTAGATCTCTTCTCAAGGGCCTACGTGCCTCCGATAAGAAGAATACGTCAACAACTTCTCCATCGCCGTCAACTTCAGCAGCAGTCACCGACAAAAATGAAACCATTTCGATCGCGACTAGCAGCTCCACTTTGCAGCCGGTTGGTTCTATCTCTGGTGTCAGCGTCACTACAGCAGCCACCGACCAAAATGAAGCCGTATCAATCACTCCTAGCAATGCTACCTTACAGCCAGTTGTTTCTATCTCTTCTGTCAGCGTCACTAGTAAAAAGGATGATAAGCCCCGGGACTTATGGGACGAGGCTTGGACCACCCTCAGCACAGATGACCCGAAACTGAAACAAATGTATGAAGATATCATATTGAGCGAGGGGGAAGGAAATGGTAACTCAGGCGACAAAAATTTCGGTAAGTCTCTAGATATTTTATCTCTTTAAAAGTCAAACGGCTGACATGACCGGTGTTGAGCGGCTGCTGGATCATATGAACGTGAAGAGCAGCTACGGCAAATAGCGAAGAACAAAGTCGACGCAATCGATTTGGTAAAATGGCAATTTCAGATTGGTAGTCACTCTGTGGATGTCCGCGGCCAGTTCGACAAGGCTGTCAAGATTGTGGTTGCGGCCAAAGACTTTGTTTCATCAGCTGTCAGCTCTGAGCCTCATGCCGCATTGGCATGGGCTGGAGTATGCGTTTTCTTGCCGGTATATCTCAATCTCCCAACGATGTGGTAAATTATTTGTGATAAGTCTAATCTTGTAGCTTAGCTCCTTTTGAATCCGTCAGCGCAGAAGACGGCTGCCCGTGATGGTCTCGAGGCTGTTCCGTTTGCTGTGCGCAGATTGAGGGTAATGGAGAGACTGACCAGGCCAGCAAACTCTGATCAGACTGGGAATAACTATCAGTCCGATATTCTGGAGCTTGTTCAAGACTTTGAAAATACAGCCGTGGAGCTATACAAGACAATCCTCGAATTTCAAATCCGATTCATGAGACAGCATTCGAATAACTGGGCGAAGCGCTACGGGCGGTACATTTTCAAGGCCGATGACTGGAACAATCTCACCAGTCAGATCAAGACCCTTGAGGCGAAGTGCACCGAGATTGCTAAAGATTTGAGTCGCGAGCGAATCGAGAGAGCTCTGCAAGACAGTGAGCAGAATATGCAACAGGGTCTGCAGAAGATCCAGCAAGAGCTGGAGAAAACAACTCGTGGCATTGAAAAGCAGACCATGATGCAATCGGCTTGGCGCCAGACCGACGAGGAGCGGAAGTGTGTACAACTGTTTCGACAATCGAATCCGTATGAGAACCAGAAAAACAGAACTCCAAAAGCGGTTCTGGGGACGGGCAAGTGGTTCTTGGAGAACAAGAAGTTTATCGATTGGAGAGAGAATCAAGGACCCGATCTTCTGTGGTTGTCTGCTAAGCCCGGTTCAGGCAAATCCGTCTTGGCAAGATCCCTCATTGACAATGGCCTGCTTACGCTGAGCCACCAGAAGCAGTCAGCGGTCTGCTATTTCTTCTTCAAAGATATCTCTCCGTACCAGAGAAGTGCACTCGGCGCCATATCTGCGATCCTGCATCAACTATTCTCTGCATTTCCGTCTCTGGTGAAGCATGCTGTTCTTTCTTATAATTTCAATGGAAAGGAACTGCTTCACTTGTTTGGCGAGATGTTCGATATCCTCTGCAAGGCAGCTGCCGATCCCGACGTTGGACAAGTTGTGTGCGTCCTGGATGCTCTCGATGAATGCAATGACGACGATCGATCCTTCTTGGTTGAAGCAATCACAACTTTCTACCATGGAGCCAAAAATGCTTCAAATGTTGACGATCAACCCAAACTGAAGTTCCTCTTGACCAGCCGTCCCTACTCTCACATTTATATGGATTTCCATGATGTCATGAAGGAGACACCTACGATTCACTTGTCAGGAGATCATGAATCTGAAAAGATCAAAGACGAAATTGATCACGTCATCGACGTCGAAATCCCAAAGCTTGCTGCGACGAGGGGATTCGACGAGGAGGCAACAAAGTACCTGGTTCGGAAGTTGCGTTCAGTCGAAAACAGAACATATCTGTGGCTAAGCCTGATAATGGAGGAAATTCGCCTCAGTGAACGCCCATCCAATAAGCGAGAATTGAATAAGATTATCTCAAACCTGCCACGGAGTGTGATCGATGCTTTCGATGCGATCCTCAAGAGATGCCGTCACCCGGAACTTGCGAGACAGCTCTTGCATATCATTCTGGCGGCCCGGGAGCCTCTGGCGGTTGACGACATGAAAATAGCCACGGCGCTTGCGTCTGACCTTGGATATCGCTCATACGAAGAAATTGGGATCGAGAGGTCAGACGCCTTTGAAATGAGAATCAAAAATATTTGTGGTCTAATGGTCACCGTCGACGGCGGCGTGGTACTTCTCATCCATCAAACCGCCAAGGAATATTTGCTCAAGGATGACAATCTAAGTCAAAGCTGTGGGACCTGGCAATTTACTTTCAGTCCTCTAGATTCGGAAATACTCCTCGCAAAGATCTGCATCACTCTGCTTTCTTTCACTTGCTTTTCCGAATCGCCACTCACAATCGATACCGACGACGCTGATGAAGCTGACAAGAAAGTTTCTCAATATGCTCAGGACCATGCCTTTCTGAAGTATGCGTCGATGAATTGGGTAAACCACACCCAAGACGCAAAACTTGATGACGATTCAAAGTGGGTGCCGTCAATATTGGCTCTTTGCAGAGCGGATAGTCCAATGTGCAGAACATGGTACACAATCTA
This sequence comes from Penicillium simplicissimum, assembly GCA_024706585.1. Taxonomy (NCBI): domain Eukaryota; kingdom Fungi; phylum Ascomycota; class Eurotiomycetes; order Eurotiales; family Aspergillaceae; genus Penicillium; species Penicillium simplicissimum. The sequence continues at coordinate 2,137,337 of JAMZTW010000014.1, forward strand.
TCAACGAGCACCTGAATGCCGTCTCCCTTGGAAGATGACAGGCCTGAACCTTGCTGCCGAATTCGAATTTACCAACGTCCTTGCGTCTCTTCTGCAAAGTGGTGAGAATCCCAATGAGCCCGATGGCCACGGGGCAACGCCCCTCGCCCGTTCTGTACAAAAATCCAGAAGGGCTATCGAGCTTCTTTTGGACGCCAAAGCAGACGTCAACTCTCCCGAATGGAAGGAGCCCTGGTACGAGGTGCTCGACGAGACAGGCGGCAATATTGAAGTCAAACCCTTTGCGGGTACCCCTCTCACCATGGCTGTGCTCCACGGAGATGCTGAACTGGTTCAATATCTCATTGATCGTGGAGCCGAGATAGACTTTCCCCCGTTTGGTGATCTAACCCCGCTCCGGGCAGCATACCTCATGTGCTCCTTTTTTTCAGAGCCAGAGTCGGAAGAGCTTCTCCGCCTGCTGGTTCGCCTTGGAGCAAATGTCTGTTTCGAAAGGAATGATGGAGATATGCCGGTGATGATGACAGACCTTCATCTTGCAGCCACGGGGAAGGATTTGTCACTTTTACAGGTGCTTCTTGATTCGGAGACCGCAGATGTAAACTTTCAACTTCGGAAAGCACCGAGGTGTCTTCGAATAGAAGACCAATCGAGCGTTGATGAATCGGGACTCTCAATCAGGACGCGTAGTTTATCGCATGATGGCTCCAACCCCGGCAGTGAGAGGGACACAAAGGATTGTGCTGAAGGTGCAAATTCGGACAGAGATGGTGAAGAAGATGACAATACCTCCACGTTTGTCATTCCGAGTCCAGAGGACAATCCCATATCCGGCTCCGACAGCGAAAGAAACACCAGTGATTGTGCTGAAGATGCAAATTCGGACGGATATGGTGAAGAAGATGACAATACTTCGATGTCTGATAGTCAAAATCCAGACGACAATTCCAGCTCTGGCTCCGATGACGACGACAATTCATCAGGGTCGTCCGCTCCGAGGAAGAGGCACAGTTACCTGATAGGGGCCACTCCTTTACACCTTGCAGTTAAAGATGGACTTGTGGACAACGTCAAACTTCTTCTGGAGCGTGGAGCCACGCCAGGTATCAAAAATGCCGATGGCCACACAGCCATGGACCTTGCTCAGGCACTCGTGGGTCCTGTCAAAAGGAAACTCATCAAATTGCTTGAGCAACATGGTCATATTTCCCCAGATGGTAAGACAGGTATTTCCCAAAGCCTCTTACTTTTGGTGGTGACTAACCGTGTTTCTTCTCCAGCCATATGATTTCGACGCAGTTCCGCACCCTCCTCCAGGGTACCTAGGCTGGCCAGGGGTAGGGGGCCATCTAATACAGCCGCCTGGCCCTCGGCCTCATGTCCAGGTACTTTGAGAGAATTTTTGTTCTAATTTCTGACGGTCGGGATTGTTGGGATACATTTCGCTCCACTTGTCCCATTGACCTACTGGATATCATACGCTTGATCTCACGCCCTGGATTGATTCTCTTGCATACGGCCTCTAGTCTATCTTAAATGTCATGTCCTTTCGATTGTCTTGGATATTCTTTGACCGATTCGTGTGTTTCCGGGACAATTGTCAAAACGTCCATTTCTCTTTTAGTCGATTAGCTTTGCCCCGGGGCTTCTGCGGGATCGTGGATGCTATATACAGCACCTACGTACCTTTCGGCTTTCTTGGGCAACCGTGGAGCCAGGTAGAATAGCTGGAGAGAAAGCGAGATGAAAAACCGGTCATGCTTGAATCAAGTGATTGAGTTAGACTTGCAACACGATATCATCCAGCTCATCTCATGAATGTTGCTCGCCAAATGACCGATAAACGGGTTGTTTTCTGTTCGCGAGATGGTCATTTTCTACGCCTTGGCCGCCTGGCGAAGCCAGCTTCGTATCAGCACGTGATCTTCCAAAAAAATTAATTGCCTAGGTACACAGAGGATCAACCGGGGACTGTCGGCGATCGCATCTTACCAACCCCTCTAACCCGAGCCACAGAGATAAAGATGCTTGTCAACTGTGGCTCTCTATCAAATTTTACACAGACACGATATGTGATTCACCTATCCACCGGGAAGCGACTCGTCTTGTTTCGCCTTGCGACGATCGACCCGTCCGGATCAAAACCCAATGAGACGCAAGGATGGTCATACTACGCAATGGAAGCTGAGTGCCCCCATGCGGGCGGACCCATGGCCGACTCGCAGGTCGACATCGAAGATTCAGCATATATTGTGTCATGCCCATGGCACGCGTACGATTTCAACGTCGAGACGGGAGAGTCGAGTGTCGGCATTAAAGCCTGTACCTTCCCAGTTGATGTGCGCGACGGATCTGTGACGATAGATTTTCCGACTCAAGATGGCGCTCTTGTCAGCCTGGCCAGAGTCGAGCCAGTCAGCGAAAAAGTGAAGTTGAAGCATGCGCGACCTTCCGACAAACCAGCACCCAAGCAAGAAGATCCCGGCATGGCACGCTATCTCGGTGACGACGCGACATTATGCGACTGGGCTGTCCACATCCTGAGCACTGCGAATCCAGAGCACAAAATCGAGCTGACCACTCATCTATACGACATTTTCACTGCAAGAGAAAATACTTCCTCGCCTATGGACATTGGAAGGGGCACTGTGACCGCTCCGGATCAACCCCCACGTGAGAATATGGTCGAAGTGAAACCAGGCGCCATGCCAAAAACCGGCAAGGGAGGTTCATTAAAGAGCAGAATCGCTATGCTCCACGCACTAGCCAATATCGAGTTGTGGGCTATCGATCTAGCAATCGACATCTGCGTCCGATTTTCAACATTCAAGACGGCCGAAGAGACCCCCCAAGAGCTACCCCGGGCATATTTCCATGACTGGCTGAAAGTCGCAAGCGACGAAGCCAAGCACTTCTCCCTACTCCGTACCCGAATCGAAGAAATGGGCTCTCATTTCGGCGCGTTACCCGTCCACCACGGTCTATGGCAGTCTGCCACGGAAACGGCACATGATCTCCGATCGAGAATCAGTATCATCGCCCTTGTCCACGAAGCTCGAGGTCTTGATGTCAATCCCATGACGATTCAAAAGTTTCGCAACGTTCAAGATAACGAGAGCGTCGCGGCGTTGGAGATTATTCATAATGATGAAATTACGCATGTTACGACCGGCCATCGATGGTTGACGTGGATATGTGCCCAGGAAGGCACGGATCCGGTACGAGTCTTCCGTGATAACGTCTCAAAACATTTCCGAGGGAGCATTCAGGGGCCGTTTAACGAGGAAGCGCGCTTGCAGGCAGGCATGGATCGTCGTTACTACGGGACTACTCCGACTCCGGTTGCAGCTTCATGAAAACACCTGCGCCCTTTGATGATGTATGAAAAAGCGAAGATATCATGTTCGTGTATTATTCATTAGCGATGCACTATTAAGCCTGTGGCCAAGATATTGAGTCTCAGTTCTGAGAACCGGTCTAATTCCATCGTAAAGCCAATCTACTTGACATAGACGGCATTAAGTTGGACCTCACTGCAACTCGACGGAATAGTTGCCTCGTAGTAGCGGTTCAAATAGAATAACTGGGGAGCGTTGTGGTACCAATCGCAAACTGAGTTTCGAACATGTCAGCCTACCGAATGCTCATCATCCTTGAACATCTTGATCCTCAGTGTACTCACCGAGCCAACCACCAAACCCGTCATCTGTCGACCAGACAAAGTTGCCCTTGCTAGTGACGGAGAATCCCTCCGAGCCACCACCAGCGTTGATCACAATCGGCTCCCACGCTATCCAGGGAACACTCGATTAGTCACCAGTCTTTGCATAACTATTAGCAATCTCTCAACACACACTCACAGGCATAATTGGTGTCACCGGTCGCTATCAAACCCCAAGGATACTCAGTTCCCAGGTCAGCCAAGGCCGTGGTACCATTGAGATAGATCTTGCTGGCATTAGAGCCCTCCTTGTCTAGCACCGCATCGTTAAGTCCCGCGCCGGTGTGATAAGCGTAGACAAAGAGATTGTTGTGGTTCTTGTTTTTAGCGCCGGATGTCTTCAAGTTGAATTCTTTCGCGGTTTGTGCGACGGGGTTCGCCGTGACCGCTGCGGCCAGGATAGCGAGGCTTGCGAGGAATTTCATGGCCGCTGTTTTGAAGGGGTTGTGAAGGATGGATGCGCCGGTCGAAGGAAGAATGTGTGCTTTAGGGAATTAACGTGGGAGAAAGCAGTCTTATATAGACCTCTTCCATCTACTTCAATGTACCGTACGGTAGGGTGCGATCGTGCACTTTCCAGAACAGAGTCATGATCAGCTGCTGCTTGCTAGGTAGGTTTGCGTACGACACTGTTTCTGCGAGCAACGTCCACTTACAGTTTAGGTGTACATAGCGCGGGAAAATTTCCTGTGAAAGACCAAAATCAAGACTTGGCACTGAGACATAAGCGACAGAAGCAACGTGCTTCATGTAGCTAGTGAGTAGCAATGAGGAGTGTGAGACTGTGAGCATTGCGCCCGCGCCACTCGTGCGTGATGTTGATGCCGATCTCCCCACATCGGGCATGGATGAATGGCGGAGCCTGTGAAAAGGACTGAGGGGATGTGAGACATTTCGCTATGTGATTTTTTCTCATGGATGTAATATGAATTTCTAGGCTCAATCTCATACGTCAAGAATGACTTATTCGGTACACAATTCCGGGCTCATGGGCTTTGATAGTGCACTAGTTGTGCCAGGAAGACTGAGACATTAGATGATGTCAGACCGGGCACCTAAAAGTCTCTAGAGCCACTGTATGTACAGTGGTAGCTCCCGTCTTCGAGCGATGATTTGTCAAGATGGACGGTCCAGTGGCTGAAATTGTCTAAAACAGTTCTTATATCCATAACTCGAGCGACTCCGACATGTACTTTATTCCGTCTTCAGGCCTCCAGCAGCACTCATAGCCGGCCTTGCAGCTCAACGAGCACGGTTTTATTGTCCCTCCAAGACACTACTGACATGCCCGTCTTCTAGGCCACGCTCTTCATCCTTACTCTCTTCCATGGCTTGTTCCTCTTTGCTAGTTGGGGCAAACTTGCTTCGCAGCCTGATTTGCTTCCCATACTTATAGAAGAGAAAAGGAATACCGGCAAGCAGGGTGGCGACGCCAGCAATCAGGCTGCCTCCCCCTCCCACGCCTAATGCCGCGAACATCTGAGATGTGAAAAGGGGTGCAGCGGCTCCGCACGCAGAACGAGCGATTGTGTTCGCAGCAATGGCAGATGCAGCATACATCTGGTACACATCCACGATATAATTTATGAACCCGACAAAGATGAGCAGCAGGGCACTCGAGAGGAAAACGCCGGCAAGGGTTGGTACAATCCAATGAACAGAGCTGAGCCAAGGTCAGCCTCTACTCGAGAATTTTGGTTGGAGTCCTCGAAAACTTACTTGAACTCAGCCGACCAGGCGAACCAGAACATGGTTACGGCAAAGCCGATGCCTCCGCCCATCGCCAGCGGTAGGCGGTCTTCTGGCACGGCATCCTCCATCTTTGTTTCGCCCCTATCAATCCTCTTCTGCCGCATCCGGGTGTCTGCTATAACGATAGCACCGCCAATTAGAGCACCGACAACAGTGCCTAGCAACGGCAGCTCCCCAACACCAGAGTTCCAGCCCCGTTTTTCTTGAAACACAATAGGGTATATCGTGAACAACATGTACAGCAGTGTATAGACGAAGGCCATGTAAATGGCGCACAGCAAGGAGATTGGGTCAAACAGAATGATCCACGGCCGAGTCAGAGCAACCTTATAGATACCCACGAGTGTCCGGTCATCGTCCTCAACGGGAGCCTTCACGTTCTCATACCCAGGTATCTTCGCGTCGCGGATCCGTCGCGCCTTGTGGTACAGAATAATCGGTGCGTATGTCTCGGGAATCGTCAACATGATGATCGCTGTTGCTCCACCAAGCCAGAGAAGCACATAGAAGCTCCATCGCCAGTCTTCTTTCAACTGGAGGAAGCCTGCAACCACAGGCCCGAGCGCTGGCCCAATCCAAACCATCGCTGAGAAGCCAGCCGTAGCGTTGGCGCGCTGAAGCGGACTCCACACATCAGCCAGCACACCTGGACAGTTGCTCAATGGAGCTGATACAAACGTCCCTGTCAAGAATCTCCCAACGAGCAAACTCGCGAAATTTGGCGGGAATGCACAGAGGAAATTGAAGGCGAGGTACAGCATAAAGGTGATGTAGAATATCCATCGACGGCCGTAGAACTCGCTCAGCGGCGCGAATATCAATGGCCCAGCACAATAACCCAGCAGGAAAAGGGTTATCGTCAAGCCGGTAACTTCACTGGAGACACCGAAATGCTTCGAGATGGAGGGGAAACATCCACTCGGCGAGCTTGACGCGAATGTCGCATTCACAACTAAAAGCACCGCGGCCATTGTCACGCCGACTCGTCGGCGCATCGACCAGTTCCGAGGGTTCTCGATGTCCCCTGGACCGAAGATGACATATCCATCTATATCGAGAGTAGGCGGACTTTCATCTCTCAAATCTTTTGTTCGGTATGGTTTATTGACCGGACGGGAGAAAATGCGCGAGATGGGCGTCATCTCGAGGGTTTGCAAAGGGTAGAGAACTTCATGTCGGCATCTTCGATGAGGGGAAGATGAGAGATGACCAAAAAGATGTAAGCAGCCTTCCACCTGCATCGTTTCCTTATGACACGATAAACGTGCATTGGGAGAATTGATAATATTGTGGATGCATTTCCCCGCGCTTGGCAGATGGGTTGTGGCTCTAAAGCTGGGGGTTATCTCCGCACCTGTGCCGAGTCCCGAGATGAGCTCATCCCAAAGTGAACCTCCAGGTGGCGGTGACTGATAAACAGGGAAAAGAACCGATCAAGAGAGGATAGATCAGATCCTGATCCGATGCCGATGGTAGGTCCTGACTCCTCCCAGTAGCTTGAACCCATGTGGATATCCGGGGAGGAATTAGTTGGCTCAAACCCTTTGTCATTTTCCAAAGGGGGCTTGCGATAATGCGGCTTGTTCCGCCCTTCTGGTTATCATCATGATCTCACATTGTAGAGGCAGCTCAAAGCTACTACCTACGTGTATAAGACACAAGTGATCCGCGATAATCCTACTGCTCGCTATTAAAATTCCCAACAATCTGGATTCTTTGAGTAATTGTTTGGATCTATCAATCAACACCCGTTGACGATTGGAATAACTAGGTAGCAGCCCATTCATCTAGACGCCGTCTTATCCCAAAGAACGCGCCTATAGAAGAGTAGATGCAGATTTCTTGGCTAGAAACCAAGCTATATATGGAATGTGGAAGACTTTTCTCTGCTCCGTGGAATAAGAGGTTCCACCAGATATGTAATCAAATATTCATGCCAGAACTTACCGTTACGAGGTCAGCGATCACGATCGCTTTGCCGTGCTAAACCCTAGTCTTAGATAGGCTAGCTGGTACTCTCTAGTCAATCAAGAGACATATACTAACCATTCAGAATGATTAAAAAACCGACAATAGGTATAGTCGGGTGTCTGTCATAGATATTCATCATCAGGCTCAGAATCGAAACTGGAGAGGGCCAAGTTTCGCGAGCCAGTTTTTCTCAGTCCGACAGTTTGCGCGAGATTTCACTGACGTTGTGGATAACATCACCTCGTCGCATTCAAAGCTGTCATTTCTTATTTGGGGAATTGTGAGAATGACAACGCTTGTAAAAGATGCTCTCCTTCCCCTCTACCTGGGCGTACGGCTTTCTATTAATCCCTGAAAGAGGAAAGGCAGGATCTGGCTGCATTGCAATCAGCTTCATCCGTGGGGCATACAGGGTTTATCGAAAGGCTACTGTCCGCAGGAGCAAATTTACATGCCTGTGGCCACGAGCATATTGGAAGGACTGCGTTACACTTTGCTTCATATATGGGAAATCCAGAAGTTGTGAGGCTGCTCCTGTCGGCGGGAGCAGATTTGAATGCCTTTCTTAATCCTGCGAATGAGGGCGTGACTGCATTTTATCTCGCTGATCAAAGTGACTACGTGGAAGTTGTTCAAGTTCTCCTGAAAGCAGGAGCAAGTGTGAATGCCTATACAACTCCTCTACTTGACGGCATTGACTTCGCCTCTCGGCTACTAGGGACAACATCAGCTACATTCGACACTGACCGCCAACTCAGAAGCTTCACAGCGCTCCACCTTGCTGCTGCTAGCGCGTCACATGAAGTCGTGAAAGCGCTTATCGATGCGGGAGCAAAATTGGAGGGTCTTACTACTGGAGATACCCCCTATCTTACCACAGTTCAATTGGGTGTGTATACCTTCGAAGGGTCTGAGTTCTGAGGTTTTAAAACTTGTTCAATTGGTCCATGACAATGGAACAAAGTTCTGAAACTGCCAAGCTGCTCTTTCATTGGAAGCGGGGGCTGATCAGAATAGGCCCTCGAGGTCAGATTTGCCAGTAATTACTTTGGAAGAAATTAGTCCAGGCCGCTGTATGAGATAGGAAGTGATTCCGAGTAGTGAGTACTGGAGACCGGTCTGTGACAGTCCTTTTGAGGCGTTTGAAGAAATCCAAAGCATGCTAGGTACAAATATGGATGGTGATATTCTTTCATGGCATTTCCAGCACCGAAAACCGAAAGCATCCTTGATATATCCCTGAGTAAATTGAATTGTTAACCATGATGACTGACGAAAAAGCTTTGGGCTTGCTGCTGAACCTGGCTTTAAGGTCTATGACTCTGGAGGGCCTTGTGGATCTGGTCAACCACGCATTGCACATAATAATCAGGCGACAGCGAGATATGTCGATCTGTGAGCTACTTACTGCATTCGGCCTAGTAACGAGGGCCCCTGCTCGTAGGCTGCGTATTTTTAGGTTGAGTTTGATGGCAGGGATCTTTTGGAAGTCGGATGCGCAAACACAAAAGCTTTGTGGATTAAAGAGCCAATTGTTTCTTGCGACAAGGTTCAGGATCTGCGACCTGTGAGTCGTGACTTAGAAACTAGAGGATATTCCTTGATGCTCATGAACTGGGAGTCTCGACATTCAGAGTGTGTATTGTACGATATGAGATCATGTCTTCTTGTCTTGTTTATCTTGGAGCCTGGAGGTGACTATCATCAAGCTTTAATTAGCTTGATTCGGCGGGTAGCTCCTGTATTGCGACCACAGTGGCACAGAGTGACCCCCCTGAGTGGAGGCCGTCTTCCGGTAGTGTGTTACAAAACGTCGACAAAATCTACCTACTTCTAATCTTGAAATGATTGCCTATGACTCTGTTGTAGTGATTCCTACAGTAGATTTTTTTCAATACACTATCGACCCCCCGCAGTCCGTCTAAACTCCCCACGAATTCTTCAAGTGTCAGCTCATTCTGGACCCACACGACTGAGCACGGGAAATCTCTTCCCACCCCTGACCACGCGTTGTCCTCGTGCAGAGTGCAACTCAGGAATTATCGATTTGCTCAGTTCATTTTTCATCCCTGTCCTTTCCGGTTAACACCACTCTTTCAAAACTTCAGTGACTCCGATGGAATAGCGTGTTTCCGAAACTTCCGCACACCGTCGTGAGTCTGCACCAACAACCCGCAGTCGGATCCAAATGATGCTAATAATGCCCATCAACTAGTCGCCCAGCATGGATCCCACTACATACGTGGATCCTGAGCTTACCATCGCAGATCACCTGGTACTTGAAACACTCGTTGACAAGCCAGCCTCAAGTGGTGAGTGCCCTGTCCCCCAAGCTCCTTGGCAGGTGACAGCCCACTAAACACAAACAAGGGGAGACAGGCACATCATCATCACAACCAAAGCCCAGTGATGAAGATGTCATCCAGAAGCTCCAGGATATGAACGATGCATCGCATCCGGACTTCGATCCTACCATCTTCCAATTCTGGGATACCCCGGTGCTCCGGGCGAAGCTACCTGCGGCTCTTCAGCGCTATTTCCTGCAGCCCTACCAGAAATGGGCGCAGGGAGTCGTGCGCTTCCCAACTGATGTTGTCATGTTGACACATCTCTTGCTGTATTTCACTACCATCGTGCCCAGTGCGATCTTCTTGTATTATCGCTTCTCCTGGGTCCATGGCGTCCTGCACTGGGTGATGCAACTATGGTACTGTGGAGCATTCACCTTGATGAAACACCAACATATCCACATGAACGGTGTTCTTGCTCCGCGGTACTGGTTGTTCGATACGCTTTTCCCCTACCTATTGGATCCCATGCTCGGACACACGTGGAACTCCTATTTCTACCACCATATCAAGCACCACCACGTCGAGGGCAATGGCGAGCAGGACCTCAGCACGACCATGTTCTACGATCGCGATAGTGGCTGGGACTTTGCTTGTTACGTTGGCCGGTTCTTTTTCTTCATCTGGCTCGAGCTCCCGCTCTACTTCTTCAGAAAGGGCCAGTTCAAATATGCCTTCCGGGCCGCATTCTGGGAACTCGGCAACTATGTCGCTATCTACCTGCTCTACAACTATGTCAATGCCCGGGCGACTGTGTTCGTGCTTATCCTCCCTCTCACGGTCATGCGCTGTGGTCTCATGGTGGGAAATTGGGGCCAGCACGCTTTCGTGGATCCCATTGATCCTGACTCGGACTACCGCTCGAGTATCACATTGATTGATGTTCCGGTAAGCTGTTCTTTCTTTATTGACAAAAATGACCTTTGCTAATGAAAATTCAGAGCAATCGATACTCCTTCAACGATGGGTACCACACGTCCCACCACTTGAACCCTCGTCGCCACTGGAGAGATCACCCTGTCGCGTTCGTCAAAGGTAAAGACCGCTATGCAGAAGAAAGGGCCTTGGTTTTCCGAAACATCGACTACATCTTCATCACCGTGTACTTGTTACGCAAAGACTACACCCACCTGGCGAAGTGCCTTATCCCGATGGGTGACCAGGTCAACATGACTCTGGAGCAACGAGCAGACATGCTGCGCAGCCGGACTCGGCGGTTCCCGCATCCTGACACCAAGAAACAACGCTGAAATACTACCGCCCTTCAAAAACCCCTCGACCTAAAGCTCTCAAGTGGGCCTTCTGCTTAGCCAGATTCATTGATAGACTGTGTCAATTAGATTGCATAATTCATACGAGAATATCGTCTCAGTAGATAGAACGCCCCTGCAAATCGTATCTTCCAACAATCAATGTTTCAAACACTCTTCAGACACAAGATGTGTTCTTTACGGATCAGCGTGATCTAATCCGCGAAGCCTTCTCCTCCCGTGAGCGTTTCTTTTCTGCGCCTCCGAAAGCTCGGATCGGGCGTCTTCTCGCTGTGCGAGTCATTTCCTCCAGCTCTTCACATCCCACAAAGTGGTGAGTCTTCTGACTTGCGTGGCATGCAAAAAGAAGTCTTCTGGATCCACGAGCCCATTCTTGCAGAGACATCGCAAAATACTAAGCACAGTCGCGGCATCGTACAAATCAAGCCCGCTGAGTACCATGGGGAACGAAATGTGTCCAGTCGGGGGTCGAGTCTCCGCCAGAAGACGAATCATGTCCACAGGGTTGCTGACCACGGCTATCGCAGATCCTGCTGCGTAATGTTAATTCCCAACAAAGAGTTGGTGTCATCGTCGTATCCCGTAGTTGGACTCTTGTAGATCTTGCGCGACTTGGAGAAGAGTGTGCCGGAAAAATCGATGAACTGGTATACTGCCGTGGCCAGAGACGGCGAAGTGACGGATCTAGCACCATCCTTACGATGGATTCACGATTGTCCAGCAGGTGAGAATATTGTCGGAGTAAGCGATCGTTGAAATGTTGTATATAATTTTGCCTTATTCCTCAGCCCCACGTAGACGCGGGGCTGAACACAGCCCTGAGGCAGGTACTATGGTGGCTGCACTGGCTGGCTGGATGTAAACATAGCATAATGGGAGGGCAAGAGCAGCCGAAGTGCGTCTACGAGTGCTTGGCGCATGGAAAAACACCTCTTTCGTCTCTTTTAGCATGCCCGAAGTATCGTAGAGCTATTGGGACCAAGTATTTTCTCCCTCCGTGTTATAGACAAAGGAGTGGCGCATATCTTCAAGCGTAAGGGTAAGAGCCACTCGTCGTTCGATGATGAATGGATTAATAAAAGCACATTCAAATATTCGATATCTTGGATATCAGCAAGTAGTTCTGCGAAATCACGCTAGGTAAGATACTTCCTTTACCTGAACTGGGTAGGTGAATAAGGAAAATAAAGATAGAAGGACAAAAAAATGGACGCCTGCTCCAAAATCAAGCCCCGACATGCAACCTCATCTAGAACGTCATATGCTTTTCAAATATTTCCATCATCGCCGTAGCTCTACCAGATACGGCCTTACACTCATCAGTGAGATCAGTATCCTGCGAAGCCTCCTGGAAGCGCCGCTTCCAGAACTGCCACCTTTCAAGACAAAGGCCAGCCGAGCTGTTGTAGAGACTACCAACATCCCAGGCCCCTCGATCTGGCCAAGTCTCATACGTAACATCATAGAGAGCTGGCTCGAGGATGAGGCTGAATATGCTCTGCCCGTTCCATAATATCCACTGGGCTGCTCCTAAAATCCAGGAGCTGCGGACTTCCTTGACTTCGTGGCTCCTCTCGTCTTCGAAGGCAGCACGCATAGCCCATAGAGCATATGTGGGATCCGTCGGGAAGATGCGATGCTCGTATAAATGTGCTAAGAATGAATTGTAGTTCACGTATCTCTCCGGGTTATCGCTGTCAGGGCCTGAAGCAATCAATCAGTTTGGTCCAGTCAGGGCCTTGGGAATGAAATTGATGAATTACCCGCGCAAAAGTCTTCCATTGAGTTTTTGAGGAGATTGAAACGCCAGACTCTCCCGTTCTAAAGATGGAGATGATCTTGTAAGCGATGATTAAACTTGCCGAGAGTGAGAAACAATACCTCTTTGGTAAGAAATGTGAAGTGGCTCGAAAGGCCAAGAGCCTCGAGCAACTGGGCCAATCTTGAATGTGCCGAGGATTTATAGGAAGCCATCTCCGCAAGCTCAAAGCAGTCTTCTCCAAATCTGCAAATTTCTTCCGAGTCGGGGGCATCTGTAGGCAAGAGCTTCAAGAGAGACTCTACGGCCAGGTCGAGGGGTAGTGGACTTTCGGGGCCGAGGTAGTCGTTTAACACGGCGAACACTTTCTCCTGCGTGTGTTCTGGATTTGGATTTACTTTCTTCCCTTCTCGATCTTTTCCGGGGGACCTCCGGCATAGCTGAGACAGATGAAGGCCCATGTTGTGTAGTGATTTGTGGTATTGTAACCAAAAGCCAACCTTGGAAAGAATCTTGACAACTTGATTTGAGGTAGAGAAAAGGAACAGGAATACATCTCTCAGGCTTTCCTTTTAAGTACCTGGGTATCTTGTCTCTAGGAATATTTGTCCCTTGAAATTTATCAAGCTGCTTAAGCGCTTTTTTAGAAAATCACGGGCGCTACGTTCTCGCATTGGCTGAACCAGAAAAATGTTAGCGCCGGTTTCAGGACTTTTTTTATTTGACGGTACCTCAGGGAATGACTTGTTGATCTCGAGCATTTGAATCTCATACTATGCCATACTACAAGATTCTAAAAATGGGCCTATCGACCGTGGCGAATCAACTTATCCCGGCATAACGCATTCATGCAGAGTCACCTTAACATGACCTCGACTTGGTTGATCTAATCGATCAAATTATCCTAAATCTTGAAACACTAGCTCCGGGTGGAAATTTTTAGTCTCAAGATTTAAGCGCTCAGCTACCGAAGCGCAAAAAGGGTTGTTGATCATGTCTTGGCGCAGTGCAGAAGGACGACGAGCACAAGATCACCAAGCTCATGGGGAGGACCTGGGCATGAGATGTTGCTTTTTCCCATTAGACGATCTCGAGTACTCCGATAAATAAGTCCCATTAGTAACAGTATGGATCAAATACGAGACCTTCAGCGGGGTCACGTCGTGGGGAATGGCAATTAGTGATCAAAGTGACTCACGGATCGATCCAGCGCCATAAAAGACGAAGATGAAGAATGCAGATTCCCCTCCATTTCCCCCTCATCAGTCGAGCACCAAGTACTTTTGACAAAGATTTCTCCAAAATGGCACCACCAATCGATCTCAGTCTCCCAACGGCTCTCATTCTCATCGACAACCAATCGGCCTTTACCCACCCAGCAACCGTTTCTCACTGGGGCGCTGCACGCTCCAATCCTCACTACGAGGCGAATCTCCAATCCCTTCTCACCACCTTTCGAGAAGCGCGAGCATCATCTTCGACTATCCTCGAGGTGATTCACGTTCTTCATTCCTCCGACAACCCAGCGTCCCCTCTTCACGCGTCACATCCAGCAGGTGGGATCAGGCCGCTGGACTTCGCTGTTCCCGCAGCGGACGGGTCGGAGCCTGTTTTCTGGAAGAACGTTAATTCTTCTTTCATCGGGACGAATCTTGAGTCGCATTTGCGAGAGAAGGGAATCAGACAGATTATTTGTGCCGGCATGACGACGGATCACTGTGTCTCGACGACGATTCGTATGGCGGCGAACTTGGGTGTTGTTGATCGCTTTTTGGACGATGGTCCGCTTCGATTCAGGGCTGATGGCTCTCGGGAGAATGAAGTGCGCGTGGAGAAGGGTCGTATCATTCTAGTTTCGGATGCGACTGCAACTTTCAGCAAGGGTGATTTTGATGCAGAAACTGTCCACAAGGTCTCGGTTGCTAGCCTTGAGGGCGAGTTTGCCGATGTACTTGGAACTGAAGATGTTATCAAGGCCCTGAAGAGGATCGAGAAGGCCTGAATTGTTTATTTATTTTGATGCTAGGCACATGGCTATAGTTTCGCGAAGTGTTCAAGTGCATGATCAACTTCCTAGTAATATTAGCCCCATTTTCTGAGCGGCCTACTTGGGGTCAGTTACAGATGATGTTGATTTTCTCCAAGAGCACTTCTTTCAAACTGGTAGCTTGAGAGAAAATGCAATTCTTTAATATACGCTTGTTAAAAGAGTCGTCCCGATTCTTCAAGTCCCTTTTTGTATCATGGTGGTAAGAGCCTAAGAGGCCATCATAAAGCTTGCTTCTTGGTTGTCCCCTAGGGCCAGACGTTCACCACCATCCATGAGTGGAAGACTATACCGATGTGTGATGTCGACCCTGCCCAGATATGCGTCTTGTGCTGTAGATATGTGGCCCAAAAGAACTATGCTTTGCTTGTCCGAATGGGCATTTGGGTCCTTTGTGATGCTCAGGCGACAAGGTCAGTTACGCGCCGCCAGTCATCGCAGCGGAAGAATCCATGCAGGTTGATCTACCAGAATGCATAATGAAGAAAGTAGGAGTTACACGAAACTAATTACTTCAAGGGTCTCTAACACAAAGGAGAAAAAGAATACAGACGCGGCTTAATGCGATGAACCGCACATGACCATTTGGACAAATGGTGGATATACCTCCCCACCCACCCCAGTGTTCCAACAAAAGACCAGGACACCAAGAGAGTACGAAACGTCAAAAGCAGAGCTTCAGACGGGAATTTAGACAAGGTCACGCTTGACGAACTCGGCAAGCAGGGCCTTGCCGAGGGAGGCAGGGCTGCGCTCGACGATGACACCAGCATCCTGGAGAGCAGCGATCTTGGAGTCGGCACCGCCCTTACCACCGCTGACGATGGCACCGGCGTGACCCATACGACGGCCGGGGGGAGCACTGATACCGGCGATGAAGGAAACAGCGGGCTTGTTGTGGATGTTGTTGGCCTTGAAGAACTCGGCGGCATCCTCCTCGGCGGAACCACCGATCTCACCAATCATGATGATACCGTCGGTCTCGGGGTCCTCGAGGAAGATCTTAAGGCAGTCAATGAAGTTGGTGCCGGAGAAGGGGTCACCGCCGATACCAACGACGAGAGACTGGCCAAGACCAGCCTGGGTGGTCTGGTTGACGGCCTCGTAGGTCAGGGTACCGGAACGGGAGACGATACCGACACGGCCGCGCTTGTGGATGAAACCGGGCATGATACCGATCTTGCATTGACCCTAATGAAACGAAACGAATTAGAGATGGGCGTTGAGCCGACGGTGGAGGTCGACACTTACGGGGGCGATGATGCCGGGGCAGTTAGGGCCGACCAGGCGGGTCTTGTTCTGGGTCTTGAGCATGTCGGTGATGCGGACCATGTCTAAGGGAGATATTAATTCGTATTCGATTCGGAGGCAATTGGATCAATTCGTACCGTGCTGGGGAATACCCTCAGTAATGCTGCAGTGCAAAAGAAGCGGTTAGCTCGGAGCTAAAAAAAAAAAAAAAAAAAAAAGTACTTTAAGGGGAGCTTTCAAGAAGCTTGGGGGCTATGAGCACTCACCAGACAACGAGAGGAACCTCAGCAGCGATGGCCTCCTCGATACCGGCAGCAGCAAGAGGAGGGCTGATCAAGATTGGTTAGTTGCATTCTGCGATCGTTTGGGGCAATATAGCGATATCATACGGGACGAAGATAGCGGAAGCAGTAGCACCAGTCTCCTTCACGGCATCCGCGACATTGGCGAAAACGGGACGGTCGAGGTGAGTGGTGCCGGCCTTCTTGGGGTTGGTACCACCGACAACATTGGTGCCTGTGTTATGTATAAGTTCGAGTGATCTTTTTCGCGATCGCGACGAGAGGATAAATACCGTAGGCGATGGCCTGCTCGGCATGGAAACTGTAGAAGTCCTCGCACGTCAGCGCCCAGCGCATAGAATCAGACATGACACGACAAATTGGTACTCACGTTCCCTGCTTGCCAGTGAAGCCCTGGAAAAGCACCCGGGTGTCCTTGTTGATCTTCAGGTTGTTCACGGTGTCGGCATAGGCAGAGGTGGCCTTAAGGTAGGTCCGGCGCTGCTGGCCAGCAACATTGCGGACGGCCGAGAAGGTGGAACGGCTGAAGGCCTGCATGATTGCAAGAGGGTAGAATTGAAGGGTTGAGGGGAGAGGGGAAGGAAGAGAGGTGGTGAGAAAGAGGGTTTGAGACTCTGGGAAAAGAGATGGTAATAGATTCGGGATCGCGCCCGGGAGTTTTCGTTCGGGACAAATCTTTACTTAAGCGGACCCGAGTTGACTTCGGATCGCTGCCTCGGCCACCAACTTTTTTTCGATCGCCATCTAATCGCTGCACCCCGCCACCAGAGCTATACCCCCCGGCTGGGAATATCGATCACCTTGATAGTCTCGTGTGTTTCGCCGCCTGAGTCTCGTGGAAACCCAGTCGCCGCCGCGCGGTGACACTCCTGCACCATGGCCACCATGACTATGACCGCGTCGGTCAACAAGAAGACGGCGAAGAAGAACAACAAGCTGATCCCGGAGAATGAGCGATACATGCGAGCATGCTCTGATATCGCGAATGCGCTCATCCAAGAATATGAGTCGCAGAAAGACATCTCTGCGCCGCGGAAGGATATCAACCTCAACAAGCTGCGGGGCATGATTGCGAAAAAGCACTCTCTGGCTACTCAGCCGCCACTGACGGCCATTATTGCGGCCGTGCCAGAGCACTATAAAAAATACATCCTGCCGAAGCTGATCGCAAAGCCAATCCGTAAGCCGACCTTGTTCCAAGCCGCTCCGATCTTCAAGCTAATCCCGCCACGCAGGAACCTCCTCTGGTATCGCCGTCGTAGCGGTGATGTGCAAGCCCCATCGATGCCCTCATATTGCGTATACCGGAAACATTTGCGTCTACTGCCCCGGCGGTCCCGACTCGGACTTTGAGTACTCTACACAATCCTACACCGGATACGAGCCGACCTCGATGCGTGCGATCCGTGCTCGCTACGACCCATTCGAGCAGGCGAGAGGACGAGTGGACCAGATCAAGTCTCTGGGCCACAGCGTCGATAAAGTGGAATACATTATCATGGGTGGAACATTCATGTCATTGCCGGAGGATTATCGAGACACGTTCATTTCTCAGCTTCACAATGCGCTGAGCGGATATCAAACAGATAACGTGGACGAGGCTGTGCTGGCCGGCGAGATGAGTAACACCAAGTGTGTTGGTATCACAATCGAGACCCGTCCAGATTATTGTCTGGATACTCATTTGAGCAGCATGCTGCGATACGGCTGCACCCGACTGGAGATCGGTGTGCAGAGTTTGTACGAAGATGTTGCCCGGGACACGAATCGTGGCCACACCGTCGCGGCGGTAGCCGAGACCTTCAAGCTCGCCAAGGATGCTGGTTTCAAGGTCGTCAGCCACATGATGCCCGATTTGCCCAACGTCGGAATGGAGCGCGACCTGTATCAATTCCAGGAATACTTTGAGAACCCTGCCTTCCGCACGGACGGCCTCAAGATCTACCCTACTCTCGTTATCCGAGGAACCGGTCTCTACGAGCTGTGGCGGACTGGTCGGTACAAGAACTACACTCCAAATGCCTTGATCGACCTCGTCGCTCGAATCCTCGCACTGGTACCCCCGTGGACTCGAATCTACCGTGTCCAGCGCGACATCCCCATGCCCCTCGTCACTTCCGGCGTCGAGAACGGCAATCTGCGCGAGCTGGCCCTAGCCCGAATGAAAGACTTCGGAACGACCTGTCGAGACGTCCGCACCCGCGAGGTCGGCATCAACGAAGTCAAGAACAAGATCCGCCCATCGCAGGTGGAGCTCATCCGTCGTGACTACACCGCCAACGGCGGCTGGGAGACCTTCCTGGCCTACGAAGATCCCAAGCAGGACATTCTCATCGGCCTGCTTCGTCTGCGCAAGTGCAGTGACACTCACACTTTCCGCCCGGAATTCACGGGCCAGCAGACCAGTATTGTTCGTGAGTTGCACGTCTATGGCTCTGCCGTGCCTCTTCACGGGCGCGATGCTCGCAAGTTCCAGCACCGTGGCTTTGGAACGTTGCTCATGGAAGAGGCTGAGCGGATTGCCCGTGAGGAGCATGGCAGCACCAAGATTAGTGTCATTTCCGGTGTTGGCGTGCGTAGCTACTACGCGCGCTTGGGATACACGCTGGATGGACCGTACATGTCCAAGATGCTGGATCCGTACGAGGATGAAGAATGAAAACGATGTTGTGGGGGAAATGATCCCATCGGTCGATTTGCATATACCAGGCGTTCGGGGAGCACGCTCCAAAAGTGGTTTCTGTGACATAATGACGAACAATGATGAAATGTCTATACTTGATGGCAAAACATAGCGAGGCATCCTTGCTAAGATCACGAGATAGAAGAACTGGCAATGATAACGATTTCGAGCCCCTATGTACATATTGCGCAGGAAGGCTGTCCGTGTATGCATGCTCTAGCAACGGGAAGACCGGGATACCTGCCCAGCCAAAGTCTACCTCCGTTGGAAAGAGAGCAACAGCAGACATACCGTTGCATACTGACGGACTCCGATGCCATGTAGGCAGAAAGCAGAGGGGGCAGAGAGTAATCGAGGCACCTAGTGATTGCAACCCGCAGATCCGTTTCAGACCTTCCCCGCCCTCTCAGACGCTGGTCACCACGATTCCCAAACAGACCAAAATATAGCAAAACCTCAATGATTGTAAATTGACAGAAGGACCGATCCGACACCGAATGATAGAATGTGGTATTGTAGTGATTGTTGTAATTGGCGTTTTGGGGATTCTAGTCATTACCGAAGTGATATGGCACCGCCCCGGCTGTCTCGAATGTGGAGCCAGGCTTGGAAACCGCAGAAAACGAAGAAGCCCTTTTGAGAGAAGATGGAGTAATTAGCAAGATTCTTGCCGCGGGGTGTTGGGAGCTCTTGGTAAGATGCGGATGACGTACACAATAGACAAACACCGCGCCGTAGATGGAGGCCGCAACTGCAGGGCCATCCTCGGGATCGCCTTCCGAGCCGGTGAAAGAGTGGTTATTGCTCTGATGAAGTAGACGGGTTAGTATCTCATGCTAACGGGTGGTTGTCGATGGCCGGGCGCAAGATGGGGGCCAGCATGGAGGTGGGAGCAGGGAACGTACGCCGTATAGCGAGCCGAGGACGGAGAGGATAACGATAGCGAAGAGAGAGATGATAACACTATCATGGAAAGATATTGTGAGTCGTTACCAATATCCAAGAACGGGGCTCTTTCTGGAATGGAGGGAAAGCCTACCAGGACCAGGCGTTCAACGCCGACACAACGGGCTTCATCTTAGCGTCGGCACGGGAGAGTATATTCGAAATCGAAGTTTTCTGGATAGCGCTGAGGACGACAGCTTGTCCAAGCCCGATTGAAATGTGTCGAGTCGCGAGGAATAGGCGAAGGAGAGCAGTGACGATGACGAAGGAGCAAGAGATCGAAGATACGGAGGTTGGCGGGCGGAGCTGGTCGTGGGCCTAAGCCGTTTTCGGAAAGGCGCAAGGCATCCCCGACTTTTGTTGGAGTTGCTGGCCGCTTTTACACAGAACATGGATAGAAGTTCTACCAAGAAAAAGATCTGGGAATCATGATGATATTTCTCGATCTGGCAACGTATAACTGCACACAAAATGCTCCAACGGTGTCGCAACACTTGGTCGCCCCCATCAACTCCAATGGAAGGTGATGTCTCGACTTCCAAGCTACATCTCTGGAACCAACAAGCGATCAACATCCGGGCCTGTATAATGAGATGCGGTCAGTTTTCTGGTCTATCTTGACTCTCTATCTATGAAACACAATCAGCATCACTTACCCCATCCCCCGTTATATCCCTCGATCGTAATCACATTCGAGCTTCCAGCATTCAGCTCAGCATGCAGCGTCGACGAGAAAGGCGTATTTCCATTCGTCGACGGGATGAACGCCAGTACTTGAGAGTTCCCATTCACCGTCACCTTTGCATAGCGCTGGGTTGAATCTCCATTCTCATATCGCACCTGAATAGTGGTCTTTGTGGTTGCACTGCTGGAGATGCCGTTGAACTTGAGGGTGCCATCGCTGGAGCCTCCGACGTATCCTACGGATTTTCCGCCAGAGCAGCCACTGCAGGAGAGGATCTTAGCACCGTTGGATAAGGTGTTGGAGGAGGATTCAGCTTCGGGGGTGGTCTCTGCGGGGCCGGGTGTCCAGGCCTGCTGGCTGGAGATGACCCAACTGGTTTCGTTGGTCTGTGGGAGTTAGATTATCTCAAGTCAGAAATCGAGGGAGTTCAGCCATGAAAGCCTTAAAAGAAGGGTCGGAAATTAGTGCGATAGAGCAGACATACGAGTGTGGCGCTCGTTCCGGCCAGGGTCAGCGGAAGCCAGATGTAAGTTGATGCCATGAGATTGGTGGACAGCCATCGATCACCCATGTACCTGATGGAATCAGCCAAGGAGTAAAACCATACATTCGTTTCCCACGGGACATACATTACATTGGGACCTACTCCCAGGATAAATGAAGTCTGCGAGTTATAGGTGTTTGTGCCGGCGGGTGCAAAATCAGCCCATGAGCTCCACGGGCCACTCAGACTCGTAGCAGTGCTGTACTTGTTATCGTTTGTAGCTGCAGAAGGTAGTTAGTCCTGGACAGAAGTCCATCATAGCCGTTGGAGGGACAAGGAACGTACACCATCCTATGAAGGTCGAGTCATGGTTAGCTCACTTCTATATGAGGGAGCACGCACTCACCTGTCAACTGCGATCCAAACATGAAATACACGCCATTTTGCTTGTACATAGCTGGAGCTTCAATGTGTTCAGACCACAGGTATGCATTCGAAGTCACGTTGGTGTAGTCATCAGTCAGTCGGTCAATTCTCAGACCATTCGGGCGCTGGCAATAATCGTCAGAACTTAAAATACAGAATGCAATCTGCAGCTAGAAGACGAAGTGTTGGTCGAGACCGCCTATTACTCACATCCTCTGACAAAAGATACGCAGACCCGTCATCATCTTTGAAAAGACCCATATCACGCGACTGGAAGCCTAAGGGCTGGAATGAGCCCCTAAAAGTAATCCAATCAGTGACTTGCTGGTAGACAGAGGATAATCGTTGCAGGTCTCACAAATAGTTGTACTTGCCACAAACACTGGAACCTGTCGCAACCCCAGTCTTCGCTTCCCCGTAGCTGCTGTTGTCAATGTGCATCCACATCACATACTTGGAAGTTGCAGCGTTGTATATGACCTTGGGACGCTCGACGATTCGATTCGGACCAAGATCTCCGCTGCTCTCGCGGGAGAGCAACTCCCCAACAAAGGTCCATTCCACCAGGTTGGTGCTGGAATAACAATTGACTGATTGGAAGGCACTTCCGTTCAACTTGTTCTCGCCGATCCAATAGTAGACAGAGTCAACTTCGATTACTCCTAGAGGGGCAGATATTAGCTCTGAAGTATAGCAGTGATTTTGTGGTCTGGATCATCTACTTACCTCCTCCATGAGCCTGGACGTGTTGGTTTGTACCAGCTGCTGTCCAGGTCGCACCGGGGACCTGCACATATCCATTTAGTCACCCATCCTTTACCATCAATTCATCAATCTGTCCATGAGAAACGCACAATCTGCAGCGAGGCAAGGGCTCCCTGTGCCAAGGCCAAGCCCGCAACGATCAAATCCCTCTTCAAAAGCATATCTGATGTGTTGAATTCTCGGGGCAATACGCCCGAAAATGAACCTCCATGAGAGTGGATTGGGGAGGGACAAGGTTATATACCTCATCTGAGGTCGTGATCCTTGTCGAATATATGGCTGACTGATGGATCATACGTGGGCACGACCTAAGCAATTATTTCCCCGCATTTGCAGGTGCACATGCCGGTTATCTGGTGGTGTTCAGGTTTTCACTCCGATAGTTATCCCGACTCCCGATTTCAATCATCTTTCAAGCGACATTCACTTGTCTTTATTGGGACCTGCAAGAAACCTGTACGACAGCGTATCCCCGAGAAATCCTCCGGGTGAAGTTCACCACCGTCGATCTTGGACTAGATCGACGATCCCCCGCACTTGGGCACCTTGAAACTCCGGCGGGGGCCAGGAAGAAGGGTCGATGATTCTTCACAACCTAATGCAAAGGAGGCCTTATGTGATTATTGTTAAACATGGCGTGGAAGTTTCCGTGAGTTCTGTTATCACAGGGAAGTTTCTGCAGCCCATCTATCGGGCGCAATCCTTTTTCTGCTGGACATTCCGAAGCATTCCTCTGATGCTTTGCTTAGCCCTAACCCGATATGTGTTCTGCCCGTGGCCGAATTAGTCCGGAGTCTCAGATTAGTAGATCAGCGCAGATACTTAAGCACACCATTGCCTCTCACACTCACAGACTTGGTGCCTGAGAACTACTCATCGTCTTCACATCATCAAATCCTATAGGGACTTAATTTTTTTTTATATTACATGCCCATTACCTAAAGCCATCTCCTGACAAACGTTCACTCAACTGTGCATTGAAGGCTTTTATGAAGTTACCACCTAAGTTAGCTGCTGATCTCCTCTGACCTTAGACAGGAAATTTTTGGTGGTGGCTCCGCTGCGCTCAGTGGGAAGCATTAAGCCCGACCCCAGTCTCTTGCTCATCTTAATATCATCACGGAATGTCTCCTTTTATGAAGGACCTGGTGAGACAAGCAATTAGTCTTAGCGATGAATAGCCGAAACGCGGGTGTGGACCCAAATGTGGCTAGAGAGGCGGGAACCCCGTTTCTGCACTGCTGGGCTGGCGGCTACATCAGAAGCGTATTCCCTCTATTCTGACTAGCCTATAATTCTATACGTCATGGAATTTCTACCAGGAACTGATTCCTAAAAGATGAAAGGGCTTAATGGTCACCGCTCACGCAAATACGTACAGAACTTGAAGAAAAGTTACGATGTCTTTGCTGGACTGGCGGACTAAATGCTATTCGCAAGAGATTCAAGACAATCCCAAACACCAATCTATATTGGGAAAGGAGACCGGCCCGAACAGACCGAAATACGGGACTTGGAACCAGCCTTGGTTGGATAAATACCCACATGGGTTTCTTCACGATGTGCGGATCCTGGCATCTGCAGCTTGTTGCAGATGCGGGGAAAACCCTGACCCCTGGTCCCCCTGGCGGTTTCATACGCTTAACTTTAGCCTGGGAAAAAAACGAGTGACGAGTGACGAGTCGGGAAATGTAACTTATCCTTCTCCGTTCGTCCGAAGCTCCTCAGAAATTGAAGGATTCAGCCAAAATTGAAAGCTATTGAAACGCGGAAAAATTAAGCAACGTCCATATTAGGGCAGTGTCAAGTTTGAGGCAGGGTGAACTCAACCGGTTCATCATGATAAAAAGCTGGGGATATCCCGCTGTCTGCTTTTTCATAGCTCAAGGCTCTTCGAATTCGATTTCCCAATAACAGGGTCCAACTATCTAGCCACGATGAAAGGCCTGTCTTTCTCTTTTCTCATCACCTTGCTGCTCTCCCTGACATTGTCCTCCGCCAGGACACTGGACAAGGATGTCAGCAAGCGTGCCATCACTGCTGGCTCACTTCAGCAAGTGAGTAACTTTGGAAGCAACCCCTCTGGCACTCAGATGTACATCTATGTCCCAAAGAACCTAGCCTCCAAGCCCGGCATCATTGTCGCCATTCACTACTGTAAGTGGACTGTTTGATTCTCGCTCCTCTTTCTCCTGGCTGACGCAATGACAACGAACAATCAGGTACCGGCACGGCCCAGGCATACTACACCGGCTCTCCTTATGCCCAGCTGGCGGAGCAGTATGGCTTCATCGTCATCTACCCTTCAAGCCCCTACAGCGGAACCTGCTGGGACGTCAGTTCTCAAGCTGCTCTGACCCACAACGGCGGCGGCGATAGCAATTCGATTGCCAACATGGTGACCTGGACCATCGGCCAATACAATGCGGATACCAGCAAGGTATTCGTGACGGGCTCCAGCTCGGGCGCAATGATGACGGTAAAACACCCGCTCGTTCTAAAGTATCAAGTCAATATACACGAAACTAACTTTCATCACCGTAGAACGTCATGGCAGCCACATACCCCGAACTCTTTGCAGCTGCCATTGTCTACTCCGGCGTCGGCGCCGGCTGCTTCTACTCCTCCAGCAACCAAGTCGACGCCTGGAACAGCAGCTGTGCCCAGGGCCACGTCATCAGCACTCCCGCCGTCTGGGGCGGTATCGCCAAGAACATGTACTCGGGATACTCTGGCTCGCGACCCCGCATGCAGATCTATCACGGCAGCGCCGACACCACTCTCTACCCGCAGAACTACTACGAGACTTGCAAGCAGTGGGCCGGCGTCTTCGGATACAACTACGACTCTCCCGTGTCGACGCTCGCCAACACGCCGAGCACTAACTATGAGACCACCAACTGGGGTCCCAACCTTCAGGGTATCTATGCGACGGGCGTCGGACACACCGTTCCTATTCATGGAACGCAGGATATGGAGTGGTTTGGCTTCTCGGGTAGCGGCTCGTCGTCGTCGACTACTACTACCACGAAGACTCAGGCCAGCACGACGACGACGACTTCGGCTTCGAGCACCACTACTACTTCTTCCGGTGGCGGTGGCACGGCGGCGCATTGGGGTCAGTGTGGAGGTAATGGTTGGACGGGTCCTACTGTGTGTGCGAGCGGATATACCTGCACTTTCGTGAATGCGTGGTATTCTCAATGCTTGTAAATGGGACCTTTTCGTGGCTTAAGTTGTGTGGATTGGAGAATTTTCCCTTGCCCAAGTTCAATCTGACTAAATTCTCTACAACCAACCCGATTAGGTAGTGGTTCGGAATGTCTGGAATGAAAAATATGGCTATGTGAACTCTCGTGCCTCCTTGAACTGTGTATCTCTTGCGTATACTTCGATGTGGCATCAGCCTCCACAAACCTTGACACAGGCAGTGCAGATTCTAGGGCGATAATCCTGTTTGAGAGACCAAAGTCATTGCAGATCAGTCCTGACTCCTGAAACGATCTCTCAAGCCCTGCAAGAGCTTTGACCACCGTATCAAGCCCGCCTGACTAGGATCGCTTGGGTCCAATGGTATTGGTACAGCTTTGGGTGCCTCCATGTCCAGCCTTATTCCTTCTCTGATAGCATCTCGATATGCCCGATGTCTCGGGAAGATCGCTTGAGGCCTCGACTTGCCGAGATGAATCTCCATCAGATGACATAAATCCTCTCGTCTGATACTACCCCACAGTTATCGTCTTCGCCAGCAGCATCCTTTCCCCCGGACGCTCCGGCATAGTCCTTGACACCTACTTCGTCAATGATATAGGGCAGCTTCTTCAACAATTCGTCGAAGCTCTCCAGACTCTGTGCGGGCAATGCTTGCTCCTGGCCATGCGCAGAGCTAAGCCTCCCAACCCACCTGTGGAAGATGGCGAGGAGCCAGATCATTTTACGAGGCATTCGCGATGAACCAGGAACAACAAGAATAACACGCCATATGCTAACATTCAAGCTGGGGCTGGCGAGAATAATAGCACCGTCTTCCCGTAGCCTGGACTCTGGATCCGGTAGAAACCGCCAAGGATAGGTACTTTGGTAATGGGTTTGCCAAACATCAGGTTGTCCTTCTGGCGGACGCGCAACGGCCAAGGCGGGTGGATTCGCTTGCTTGCCAGTATAGCGAACCAGACGCACAAGAGGCTTCCTACCGCTGTGGAGGCTTTCCCGTAGGAAAGTGACTGTTCGCACAGTGTGTGAGTCTATGGCGAACCTGAGGAACCTGAAAAAAATTGGATCTGAAGGCCAGATGGTCTCTTGGAGATGCACTTCTGCCAGAAGGTCGATAAATTTACAGAAATGGAGATGCTGAACCGGCACGATGGATAGCAGCTGGGTCAGATATTCTGGGGTGAGACCTCTTCGGCAATGCGGGCCGTGGATGAAGAGGACGTCAAGGTCTGCTTTGAGATATACCAAGCCCTCGTGATTGGCATTTGTTGAGCCTGGGTGGTCGATATTTCTTGGTGTTGCGACCTTACGACAGTATGAGCGACATGTTATGTCCCTCGACGCTCGGTGGACATAGAGTGATGCTAGTGATCGAGAACGGAAAATGATGTTCGGCGCGGAGGTTAGCTCGGCGATAACAGTTCGGGGCTCCCAGCTAAAGCCCCAAATTAGGGCACGTAGTTCAGCTGGGAGGTTTGTGAAAGTCGACATGTCAAGGTGCATAAACCTTTGGTTTTATGCTTAACAACGGTGTGCCGCAGTAAATTAGGGCCCGGTCGGCGGATAAGTAATCCTCCTATATATAAGCGTTACCGCCTTATCCTCCGCCTTTTACCTGATGTAGCAGAAAGAGTAGTAGAAGGAGTAGTAGAAAGAGTAGCAGAAAGAGTAGCAGAAAGAGTAATAGAAAGAGTAATAGAAAGAGTAATAGAAAGAGTAATAGAAAGAGTAATAGAAAGAGTAGCAGAAAGAGTAATAGAAAGAGTAGCAGAAAGGGTAGCAGAAAGGGTAGCAGAAAGGGTAGCAGAAAGGGTAGCAGAAAGGGTAGCAGAAAGGGTAGCAGAAAGGGTAGCAGAAAGGGTAGCAGAAAGGGTAGCAGAAAGGGTAGCAGAAAGGGTAGCAGAAACTAGGTAGGGAAAAAGAGGTAGTAGTAGGGGTTAATAATATCCAAAGGGGGAGCAGTTTTAATAATCTCCTATAATAAGACGCCGCCATTTAGTTAATATTGAAAGGGCTCTATTTAGCTCGTAAATACGATAGAATAACCGTACTGGATAATATACGGAATTTGATGCGGATATCAGAATGGAGGACTTCATGTAGAGACCAAAGATGCAGATTGGTGCGACCGGTAGAGTATGAAAATCTCCAAGTCCACTATTAGCCATAGAATCCAGGCATCAGTAAGGCATTAATCCGGCAGAATAATTGTGACTAATCATCCGCCGACCTGGCCGCAACCTATTTACTGCGGCAACGGTGGGACGAGGGGCTTTGCTGGAGCGGCGTTTCGCCGAGAACGATAAAACGCCCTCAAAAGGCCAAAGCACATCAACGACGTTTAATGGATTTTAATCTATTACTTCAAACATTCCCGCTTGTGAGTTATTTCTTGTCATTAAATCAATCTATATCATAATGCCCGCAAGGATCCTCTGTTTTAGTTAGGTCCTATTATGAATGGGCCTTATTCCACTCGACACACTCGTTAAACGTCACTCCGGAGCCGCCAAAGATATCGAGAGCACTCCCAATAGTCAAGTCCACCTTGCCTTTGCTACTGACATGGACCCTCTCCAGATCCTGTAGGCTTCGGGCACCACCAGCATAGGTGACGGGAATGGTACACCAATCAGCCAGTCTGGACACCAGTTCCTCATCGACACCTTGCTGCAATCCCTCGACATCAGCAGCATGAATTAAGAACTCGGAACAGTAGGGCTCCAAAAGTGCAATAGATTCTGTGCGAGCGAGTTAGTGGGAGAGGTCCTTCGATGATTGTGCGTGCCCTTGACATCAAGTCTGACCTCGGTTGATTTCCATCTCCGTGATGGTCTGCCACCGGTCCATCGCCACGAACCAGGTATTATCTTTTCTTCGGCAGCTCAAGTCCAATACCAGCTTGTGCTTGTCGCCGCCAAGAGCTGCCAGTACGGACTCGAGTCGCTCAAGCGAGAACTTGCCCGAGGGGAAAAGGAATGAAGTAATGATCACCTATTGACCCGCATTCCATTGAACTTGATTAGCGTCCTCGCTGATGAAAGTGACGAAAAGTGCAAGAACATATCAAAATTTCCAGAAATGAATTTTTGACATCGCGTGCAACGACAAAGTCAATGCAGAAATTGAAGCCGTGGATCATGATGCGACGCTGGGAGCAACCCACCTTTTCAGCACCCTTCTCAATCCAATATTGCGCATTCTTATCCGTAATTCCTCCTGCCACTTGCAATCCGTTAGGCCAGGCTTGCACTGCCTCTAGTGCTGCCTCCTCATTGCCCGGTCCAAGCTTCACCACATGTCCACCACGCAAGTTGTGTTTTCGGTACAGTTCCGCATAGTGGCTGGCGGGGAGTTTAGAGACGTAGTTGGTCTTCAGGTCTTCGGCGACATTGCTGAGGGTGCCACCCACAATCTGCTTGACCTGCCCCGAGTGGAGGTCAATGCAGGGCCGGAATTGAGTCATTTTCCTCCGCAAAGTGCAAGTCTTCAGGTGGCAGAGTGACTGACGCCAAAGTTCCTCCGCTGCACCTCCGATATCGAGGGGCTTATCGTTATCGCACGTGACACTGAGCTTGGTTCCCCAAAAAAACTTCGAGCGCGTCGCTGACTTGACATCAAGTTTTTGCGGCACATTTCTTTCAATCCACAGACATTATGGTCGGAAAACGGAAGAGAGAGACTGCTGTCGTCTCCCGCTCAACCAAAACCAAAGAGGCCAGCTCTCCACCGGCAAACGACGCACAGGACATTTTCCGCAAATATTTCGAGGCGCAATTCGAGCCTATTGAGCAAGACGCACCCTCTAAACGCGGTGCCGAGGAATCGGATCCCGGTGATGAGGATCATATTGAAGACGATGACGATATTTCAGAGCCAGATTCTGATTGGGACGGGCTTGACGAAGAGAGCGATGAAGACAACGTTGTGGAAATTGTTGAACACAAGGATGCCAGTCTTGGAGCGAACGACCTGATGGACAAGAAAGCGCGCAAGGCATTTATGGTATGCACTTATGTATCGCATTTTCCTATTTCACAAGCTAATTGCGAATACCGTAGAGTGCGAAACCGCCATCCTCCGTGGACGAGAAAAAGAAGCCGACCAAGACAACCAAAAAAGACGACTCGGACGACGACGCCAACGACGCTATGAACTTGAAGCACGACCTTGACTTGCAACGATTACTTCGAGAATCGCACCTCCTCGACTCAGCCTCGGAGCTCGCGCCGACTGGCAAGAACCGCCTCAAGGCTTTGGACCTACGCATGCAAGATCTTGGAGCCAAGGAATCTCTCTACAAACAGAAAAATATGCCCGATGCGTTCCGGCAAGGCATCAAAGCGAAGGCAATCTCGAGGGATGAAAAGCGACGGCGTGAGGCTAAGGAGAACGGCATCATTCTTGAGAAGCCCTCCAAGGTCGCCAAAACAGACAACAAGCGACGAGAGCGAGGTATTGGAGGATCTTCTATTGGCAAATTCTCTGGAGGTACACTGAATTTGAGCAAGCAAGATTTGCATTCTATGCAAAGCTCTCGCGGACGAGGTGGCCGCGGTGGTCGCGGCGGGCGCGGAGGACGTGGCGGACGAGGAGGGCGTGGCGGTCAGGCCAAAAGAGGTCGCTTTTGAGACAGAATTCTCGGTATAGGAGGCTATCCACGCCTGTTCATCTACCTTTCCTTCCATGCAAACCCAGCCATGGCCCTGAGAACCCTACCTCGACAAGTCTTTTCGTCCCGAATACGGAAAGCTGCCATATGATACCCGTCCTACCGCCGCTCTCAGGCATCATTGGCTACCACTTCGATTTCCACCCGCATATCACCCTGGCCGAATCTCGTTACTCCGACACGGGTCCAGATAGGCTGGTGTCCTGGCATCCACTTCTTGAAGTTGCGCACCATCGCCTCCAATACCTCATCATTGATTGGGATACGGTTCAAATTCACCTGGAATACCTGCTCCCAGCCATTGCCGCCAGCGTTCTTCCAGTTGAGGTCAACGTTCTCAAAGGCCTGATCAATCTGAGCATTGATTTCGCGATGGATCACTGCCGTCTCAGGGTCCCAGCCCCCTGTCACATGTTAGTATCATAGCTTCTCATAGGACAGTTGGTACCAAGGCAGGCCCACCTTGACCTGCGCATTCGATGCGATCACCAATGCGAACTGTTCAGTACCAGTACTCTTCTTTGTTCTTCTTGCCGACTCCCTCGTAGTTGTAGTACTGCAAATGGGACATGTTGAGGACTGTGATCACAACTTAAAGGGCTGGTAACTGGATATTGCCAGATCAGCTATGCTACTGCCTTAGGTCAGAGAGCTTCGCGGCCTTTATGCAGGGGAAGCAGCCCTATCATAGAATCTTCAGGGCTCGGTCGGGTACGTCTACCAGCCAATGAGTTCTTCCTGGTGTGAGGGGGATTACGGAATATGCATTCCAAAGCAGTTGGGGTTGAACAGTGACGACCTCATTCAACGTTGGAGGATGGTCATTTCCGTCATACAGAGAATTTTATGGAAGACTATTCTGACCAGACTGGATGAAAACGAATGTTCTATATCACTTTTCCAGTCCAAGCCTTGTCGTCTTTGGGGACAGGTGACTCGCCCTTTACAGCGAAGACCTCCCTATAGAGGACTTCGCTTCTTTCATTATGAAGTCCCCTGCGAGCTCTATACACTCGAATATGCACAAAAGCAAGTACTACGAACTCCACTTGCGGCCTCATCACCCTGTATTCTTTCACAAGGTCCCCTAGCCCGGCTTAAAGGGGATCCAGAGCTTTGCAGATTGTGCTCGGGACACTTATGTATTCGAAGGTACCAAGATCACATTTCCATCAATCCAGGGCATTCAATTGCCAGCAGTATTAATTCTGGAGTCGACTATGACCCGGGTATCGATGCGGTTGGTCTCTTATGAGCGAGTTGCTCGGACCTACATCAGTGGCGGCTGGACTTTCCGACGACGGGATGATTTGGAAGAGATGCGTTCTATTGCTCAAATCTGAGCCCAATCAGGCTTGGCAAAGCTAGCTACTGTCAAGGGGAAATGCCGAGCAATCTTCATGCTCCATACCATCTCATTGGAAGATCAACACCAGCAGTGACGTGTACGCTTCTACTTATACTGTTAAAACTTGAAACTTGAAAGTTCATGCTCGAGAACAATAATCAGGGGCACTGTTGAGGGCGACAAAATTGTACTGATTCTTGTCGAGCAGTAGCGTCTCCACGAGTCCACGGTCCTCTGCGATGTCCACCGTTAAGCCAACATTCCGAAGATCACACCATCGGGCTGATCCACTGATCGTCACAGAGGATGATCAGAGGCGTTCCGAGAGCCCCGTAGGGCATTACCTAGAAAGCTCAAAGCGTCCCCTGTGGTGGGAAGGTCGGCGCGAGGAAAAGGCCGACTTCCAGCGTAAGTGCAGATATCCAGGACTCAGTCATGGATCAAGAGACTTTGGCTGCCAAGAGAGCTCTCGCCAGCCATGGAATTTTGGGTGAGCAAATTGCTTTATGCCAAGGTATGACTAGTGTTTATATGCTCATACACTGTGCCCGATCAGTTGTCTTACTTGGCAGCGTGGATTTCAAAAGTGGTATGCTTGGCAGAGTTGGGGGGGCGCTACGTGAGGGGGTGGTGGGCTGAGGATGGTTTTGATGGAATAGAGTATGCGACGGGAGGGATTGTGTACTGCATGTCATCATGATCATTTACATCCACATCTTGTTCCACCATGTGGGAAGTTTAACAATCTATGTACTCCATAAGTACCTATCTCCCGTCAGGGCTGTTGGGAGGGTGAACCAGTGGGTTTCAGTCCAAGGAGACTGTGTCAAATGAGCGATGAACATGGCTGGTGCGTTCTATTGAAACACGACACACATTGATCGACCGCGTTCTTTTCGAAGAAGGAAACTGTAGAAGGCCGCAAGGGAGGTAGACCGATGAATAAGAAGATAAGTCATAACTGGTTGAAAGACCGTTCAAACCTCGTGGTCTGGGCTCTGAGATAATCTGGGACCTATTCCCGCAGTCGCCACAGAAGCAATTTGTCAGTTGCGCTCTCAATCTGTCTCGTTTTCCTCCACTGGGTATCTTTGGCTTCAAGTGCACAACGGTGTCCCTCGGAGAAGAGCCCAATATGCCAAGGGTTTCTCGGGAGAGGTCTTATCTGACATTCACTCAACAATATCTCGGTACTTATGTCTCACCGATATGCAGAGTATTCGAGTATTCCTTAGCCATCGATGACGAAGTGCTTTCTTCAGCCGAGCTTCACGCCCTAATTGTAACCTGGGCTTCAGGAGCGCAACCAAAACAAGAAGGTGATGTTGGCGTCGATAGGTAGAGCAACAGGGCAAGTTCGGCACGACAGGGTTTCTGCGGGAATCGGAACATGAATAGAAGCATTTGATGTACCACCAGTCTCAGTTGATTTACGCCAAACAGACAACGTGGGCGAGAATCCATCTATGAGAGGGTGAGCTACCAATTTTGATGTCGGGCCGCCACTGTAGATCTCGGAGACCGGAGCATAAGGTGGAGACGGTTCTAGAACCCAAGCCGGGCCCTCTTCCCTTTCTAGCAACTGATGAAGTCAAAACTACCCAATTCGGCGATTCTTGATCCTGAGCGCCTTGTATTTGCCAGCTCAAAGTGATCTACAAGTGGTTACTTTTTTGTCGGGGTCATGCTGTAACCCTACTCCAGTTGCACTTTTTCGGGAGATTCAAGTCTAAACGGTAATCCCGAGTGGAGATATCGGGCCCTGGGTACCGGTAAGACTAAGCTGACGATATTTCAAGGCCAATGGTGTGTCACTAGCATCATTCATCATGCATGGTGGGCTGCACTCGGCTACCCGACTCGGGATCTTCTCGGTGGTCGCAAGTTACTATGAAGATCGGGGACCGACGGGACAGAGGCGGGGCGAAAGTATCAGGGATGTCTTGGCTCGGACTGAAAAATCGGGGATCTGAAAATGGGCTGAATGGATGGTTTGCTAATCAAGATAAGATGGAACCCATTGTCGAAGTTAGTGATGCGCGGTCGAGGTGGGCAAGTAGAAAGTCCCGGCAGAACAGATGACATGAACAAATCACTATCCGCCATGATGTACCGGAAGGTGATACATTCGGCAGACGGAACATAACTTTTAGCTGCTCAGTTGCAGCTTTATGAATGCAGCTCCGCACGTTGTTCTATGACCCCTGGACGGAAGCCTACCTGCCTGGACACTTTAAAGCATCGCGGGATGTATTGAGCGACATCAGCACATTCGGGATTCGTACAAAACCCCTCTCGGGTGTTCCAACTTCCAATAGTGCCAAGGGATGAATGAAAAGATGAAATCAGTGGGCCTGATCGACCAGCGAGGAATCGAGGATTGGTAGGTGACGATGTAGGGGCCGTTCAATTGTCGATCATAGCTGGCTAGCGCGAACCTAGTACAAGGTCGAGATTCGAGAATCGCATTCCTGACCCTTGGCACTCCACCAACGATGTCTGGATTTAATGAATTGCAGATGCATTGGGCGCATTAGCGGGCGGGTACAGCCTCGCACGCTTATCTTGCTGTGGGTTCAACACCATTGGACTATTTGCGAGACCCTGGATCCTTCCAACCTTTTCTTGGATCCGATTTGAGGACATCAGTGCCCAAGCAGCAAGGGCAGCAACATATCCCCTGTATCAACCATCCCCTGGGGCACTATTCATAAATAAATCAATATTGGCAGACCGTCTACGTAAGCTACATTATCATCAGCCATAGCGGATAAATCAAGAATATTGCTTTTTTTTCTCTACTTTGCCCCCTGAGAGTTGAAACATGGCCTCCGGCTGAGGCGTATTCTTGGTATTTGCTTGGCGGCTTTGAAACGATCGTCCTAAGTGAACAGCATCAGGCCTAGCCAATGCAGCTTCTGCCACCATGTGCAAGATCCTGGTGTTGCCAAGACCGGAAAAGCCGGTCGCGATTGGCTTCTTGCCTCTGCCACGCTCTTATCACGCATATCTCCAAGTCCTGCACAACACCGGGTCTCATAGGGCAAGAAAGCGGCGAGATGGATGAGAATATCAGTGTCGGAGAATATTTTTCTTTCGTAACAAAATCACCTATGATTCTACATTGCGTGGCGCAAATGCTATGCAGATCGTTTCGTAGTCGCTTTAGAGTCGATACACGGAACACGCGTGCCATGACACAACAAAACATTCCCAGCGGGTAATGGCATTCAGCCACGAAGCTTGTCATTCAATAGAAGGGAGCTGTAAAAAACACCGTGCTTAAGAAGCCCTGAAACATCTTTGTTCCAATTCGTGTTGGCGAAAGAGCCGTTGACAAGAGTAGGCCATTGGGATGTAGAGTAAAGCTGCACTGTGCGCGACTAGTATGCAATCCACCAGGGCACCTTTGCAGTAGATACTTACTAGGAAACCAGAAGCATCTAGTCTAGAATTTTAATCCACTGATCAGCACCTACTGTATTTGTCGTAGGTAGGCTGGGCAGCATCCGAATTATGTACCGTCTTCGTCCGATCCTTGCCTCCATCGATCTGCAAAGGTGATGGAGGAGAGTGACTCCTGGGCAAAATCCACAGTGGAGCACATGGCCTTGACTCTTCTCATATGCATAGACTTGTCTGATATTTTCGGGCATCTGCTACCAGGGGATTACTCAGGTCTGACGTCTGAGTACATACAAAAGGGCCCATGGCATTCTCCTTCGGGAACTATCTTGGTCGTCGGAGCAAAATTCTACCTCTCCCTGTCTATATTGATCGTCATCCTTCTGAGTTATGCTGCCTTAGAATCACTTTTTATAATTTCCAACTTCAAAATGTCATTCAACAACTCCTTGGAGTCTTCCGGTACTTCGAAAGAGCCTCAGCTTACAGAAACATCTGTTGCCTCAAGCCCTAGCCTTTCCGTCCATGATGAGAAGGAGCTTGCAACACCATCTTCGGAGTCTATTAATTTGGAGAGCCAAATCCCATCACCACCCCCATACCATGTCTTCTCTCGGTCTCGCAAACTGCGGATGGTCTTCCTTGTCTCTTTCGCCGCCATATTCTCTCCTCTATCTTCCAATATTTACTTCCCTGCCTTGGGCCTCATATCGAATGTAAGTGTTTTGATCATGCTCCGCCAAAGCCAATCTTTGAGGCTAACACTCTCCGTCTCTGTTGAAGGAGCTGAATGTCTCTATGTCCCTTACTACTTTGACTGTCACAGTGTATATGATTGTTCAGGGACTCGCCCCTAGTTTTTGGGGCTCCTTCTCCGACGTCATCGGCCGCCGTGCGATCTTTATCGGAACCTTTGCTGTCTACATCATCGCAAACATAGCGCTTGGAGTCTCGAGCAGCTATGCAGAGCTTATGGTCTTTCGTGCTGTACAAGCCGCCGGTAGCGCAGCGACTATCTCAATAGGTACTTTTCTTTCTTTTTTCCCTTGGAACTATCTTTCTGACACAGTTTAGGTGCCGGCGTGATTGGAGACATTACCACATCAGCTGAGAGAGGAAGCTTGGTTGGAATCTTTGGTGGAGGTCAGTCACTGACACCTAGAACCAGTATTATCGAGTCGGGCGATGCTAACAAGTCTCAAGTCCGTATGCTTGGTCAGGGAATTGGTCCAGTGTGCGGAGGCATCCTGTCTCAGTATTGGGGCTTTAGGTCAATATTCTGGTTTCTCACCTGTTTCTCTGCGCTCAGTCTATTCTCTATCCTCTTCTTCCTCCCCGAGACTCTCCGTGCCGTTGCAGGAAATGGCACTGTTCCCCTTCGTGGCATTTACAAACCTTGGATTTACTGCATCACCGGTCAGGAGCATGCCAAGCAAGATGCGGTTCCATCTTCAGAAAAGAAAAAGGTTACCATCAAAACAGTGGTGGCTCCCCTTGGCTTCTTGGGTGAAAAGGACGTCTTTATCACCTTGCTCTTTGGCGCGATCATCTACACAGTCTGGTCCATGGTAACCTCGTCCACGTCGGCTCTGTTCGAATCCACCTACGGTCTCAACACATTGGAGGTTGGTCTAACCTTCTTGGGCAATGGTAAGTGACCTTTGTTGTATATCATAAGGTTCAAAGCAACTCTAACCTCAGATCCTCTATCAGGCTTCGGTTGTATGTCTGGATCATACACCACCGGCTACCTAATGGACTTCAACCACAAAAGAACAGAGCGCGAGTACTGCATCAAACACAACCTCCCCCTCGATACTCGCGTCACAACCAAGACCCATCCAGACTTTCCGATCGAGTACGCCCGCATGCGCAACACCTGGTGGATCACAGCGCTCTTCATCGTGTGCACGGCCGTGTACGGGTTCTCCCTTCGAACGAATCTCGCCGTTCCGGTTATTCTTCAGTACATTCTTGCTTATTGCGCCACTGCCATTTTCACCATCAACAGCGCCCTTGTCATCGATCTTTATCCCGGTGCTAGTGCCAGTGCGACGGCGGTCAACAATCTGATGCGGTGCTTGGTCGGTGCAGCCGGTGTCGCTGCTGTCCAGCCCATGATCGACTCCCTCACGGCGCCGTGGGCTTTCCTGCTTCTTGCCGGTATCACATTGTTTATGGTTCCGCTGCTGGCAGTCGAAATGCGATGGGGTGCAGGATGGCGGCAAGAGCGAACGGATCGTCTAAAGAGGAAGGAAGTGTCGACCTAAGCCGAGAATTGGCAAGAGTGGCGAAACTCACCCTCCAGTCAAAATGGCTCGGGTTTTTGTTTGGGATCTATGATGGGAATTTTATCTTCCTCTTTCACAGGATGAAGCGCTGGCTTGGTGAAATCGTATATATAGACTGGGAACTTGGACTTTCACGACGTAACGACTTGAGCTTCAGTGTGTCTTCTCGGTACATGCTTAGACTTCTGCTACCTCGATACTTATATTCGCTTGTGTTTGCTGTCTTTTGAGCTGCATGTTGTATATAGATTGGTGCGTCTTACCGAACTCTTTCAAGGTACCTGGGATATAGCGCCTTTCGCCTTTTCTTTTTTTGGCTTCAAATGTCGCCGCACTCGTAAGGATGACCCATAAATGAACACTCAGGTTGAATTCCTGGTATTATTTTTTTATCCTCCTAGGCCAGAACCAAATCATTCCTCCGAAAAAAACTTTAATGCTAGGAAGAGCATAATCGGGCCCGGATCCAGAATCAATTATCGCGCAGCTCGGTTCTGAGAAAACTTGGTACCACTCACTACCTGGACGATAAGGAATGTAATTATTCATAGGTAATATAACATAATTTTCGTTGAAAATTCATAACAAGCAAGCTGGCGCATAGGAAGCGCGTCGGGCTCATAACCCGAAGGTACCTGGATCGAAACCAGGGTTTGCTATGTTTTTTTTTCCCTCATTTTTTTGGTCCACCTTTCCACCCTGGTTCGCCTTCCCTTTTTCGCTCCGGTTAGCCTCCCTATTAAGATTGTCTTTTATGATGGAAATCTCCAGTCATCTTGACTGTTTCTTGTGATAAACACTCAGGTGGTGTGCTGATCACAGGATTATGGACTCCTGAAGGTTCTATGGCAAGAATGTCCTGTCTTTATGCTGCCGACCGTCCTGAGATATATTTAAACGGTCCCTTATGATAACAACACTGGGCCACAAATCGATGCGCACATACTCACATTCAGTCCAAGCCCCGACCATTGCTGCTATAGGATAGGGATTTGAATGATAGGTCATTTTGAGAAGGCATCCTTATGTATATACCTGTGGATTTCTTGACCTATCAATCTCCCGACCGACAGCCCATGGCCGAAAATAAACACCCTCTCATAGGATAACCTTAGAGACAACCTTAAGCAGCATATCCGAACCTCCATTAACATGCGGGCTAGCGTTCCAGGCCTGTGCAGTGGTAGAGTGGCTGCAGCCCCGAACGTCCATTCCCCAGACCAGATCATCTTCCCTACCTGCTTAAGGTTGCGGCTCAGCCACCCGAGCAATCCTCGTCACCCATCGCATGAAACCCTCGTGTTTTCTTTTCGTTCATTCGACAACAGTCGGCACGAGGCTCATCAGGCAGCCCCCTTAAGCCTGCAGAGGGGCCATGCGCCCGTGTTTTTGACTTATCGACGGGGTGACATCCCACATTGGGACTAGGCTTGGGGCCAAATGTTAATTCCTTTCTGCCATGACTCGACAAGTTGACATGAATATTTAGATCAGAGCCCCCCCCCTCGGCAGTTTTTTCCCCTCTGGACCCATTTTGCTTTTCGTTCCAACTGCCAACCAACGCGTCAAAATCATGGACCATAACAAAGACTTGACCGCGGCCAGCGTACCAGCTGATGCTATGGCGACAACTGCGAACAACAACACCACCACCGCGCCAGCTGTTGATTCAGTGCCAGAGGTTACTGCCGGAGCTCAGCCTCCACGTTACGAGGAGTATGTCACCTCCCAAGTCGACATTGATGATTATGCTGACTGTTTCCCGCAGACACAACAAAGAGGTGACGCCTGCACCAGGACCTGTGGTCACCTCGACCACGATGACCTCGCCTCCCCTCGAGAAGACCGCATGGCAGTCCGCTACCCAAACTCCCGCTCCTCAGCCCGGCCAACCGGGCCAAATCCCAGTTGCCCAGAGAGCAATCGATGTCGCTCAACTTGGTGAAGAGCCGCGTCTGGTCAACTGCCCCTTCTGCTACCAGCAGTCCATGACACGAGTTCAGAAGGAAAGCACCAGCGCCACAGGGTAAGTTTCCAAGGTCATGGATCTTGACCTATCCGTCGCCTCTCTTCTCGACACTAACCACACTTCCCTCACAGAATGGCAGCAGTCGGCTGCTGTCTCTTCGGCGGCATCATCTGCGCTTTTCTCCCCTACTGCATGGAAATGTGCCACGATAGCCACCACTTCTGCACCCTCTGCGGTGCCAAGGTAGCCATTCGACAGCACGACGGCGAAATCCAGGTATTCATGCCGCAGCAACCGGTGGTCGCAGCGCCCGGGCAGGTGCAGCCTCCGCAAGCAGTCGCAATGACTCAGGACACGATCACCAAGACAGGCTAATGGTCGCTAAAAGACCTGCTCTTCCCGCATTCGGTTTTTGTTTCGTTTCTGTTCTTGGCCCCTTTCCTCTGTGGCCTATCAGCGTTGAGATACCTCTTGTGGATTTTTATTAGGACCCTCAGGCCCCCCTTTGGCGTGAGGCTCAAGCTAATTCAGACGCCGTATTTTGCCGAGTCCCGACGGGGGCTGTGCGCTGTACAGTGTGTACTCCATACACTTCATTAATCAGATTCTTGTTTTTGGCTCTGATTTTTATTGCGTCCACTTATAGTCGTATCAACATTACAAAAGAGTCAACCGTAAGCACGCCGGACAACGAACCCCCTTTTGCTTCGTGGTATAGTCTACTTCAAAGCCGAGATAAAATGAAACCCTGTCATGTAGCGCCGGGGGGAAATCACTGGGTACGGTTAGCGCGCACCATGCGGCCCACTAGCTTGACTAAGGGAGCTTAGGGTTACACTACACACCTTGGACACATGCTCTCGCAGCTCCTGCATCTCCTCCTTTGATAAGCTCCACCTGTTTGAATTTACCATGGATGATAACATGACTGGACCCCCATGGGGCACCCTGGCCATTGAACAACATTTCATTGTAAGATTTCCCCGATCCATAGAGGGACCTTGAAGCCTTCATATGTGAATGACCTCAAAACAGACACACTGGAATTACTCTTTGAACGATAGCCCCGATCAGCAGCGCCAGAAGCTGGTCGCTGAGTTCCTTGATCAAAATACCATCCCCCTCGAATGGGAAGAGGGCTGGGATGGCCTTCCAGGCCATATTCCTCCACCACGAGTGCCTACATCGGAAGAAATCGAATTCATCCTAAGACCGTACCGCAGTGATTCACTCCGATGGCGCGCGAAGAACATGTATCACGACCACTTATGTCCCGTTCTTCTGCGCACACACTACAGTGCCGAGGAAGACGAGAAGGCCAAGCACATCGAGACAATGCACCATTGGATCGATGTAGATATCTTTGGCGAAGAGGCTTGGTGGGCTGTTCTCGACGATGGCGGTATATTCGACTTTGGGCCGCACTGGCGCCGAGTGTACGAGATTCTACCCGAAGTTGCTGGCCCTCTCTGTTCCAAGCTTAATGACACATGGACCAAGCGGTGTTTTGAACCGGGACACTACGACACGATGCGTTCTTATTTTAAAAAGGAGCTTGCCGAATTTAAACAGAGTAAAACCGAAGTCTGGAACAGAGATAGAGATGCTGTTATCGAGGAAGTTGCGATGCAGAAATGTGCCACGAGCACTTACATTATTATTGCCTATGAGGAAGCCTTCCAGACTGGGGGTCTGCGAGTGTTATATCTAGACGGGTTTCGGAACATTATTCGAGAGGGTCGCATTGATCCTGAGATCGATCATATTTTCAACCTGGTCACTGATTGGATGGAGACTAACGAGTTATTGGAAGGCTCTACCGTCGGCGAGAAGTATCGGGTCAACG
Source organism: Penicillium simplicissimum (assembly GCA_024706585.1). Lineage (NCBI taxonomy): Eukaryota > Fungi > Ascomycota > Eurotiomycetes > Eurotiales > Aspergillaceae > Penicillium > Penicillium simplicissimum. The sequence continues at coordinate 2,178,491 of JAMZTW010000014.1, forward strand.
GAGAGTTGGGTAGGGAGTTATACCAGTTGACTGAAGAGGATCTTGCAGGCCCTGTACCCTCTCTGTGAAATGCTCACCTTATGGCATGCAATTTTTATTCTATGGAGTGCTTTATTGGCTTATTCCCGAAACAACGGAAACTAAATCGCGCAAGCCTTTTACGCTTCAACCTGTACACCGGTCCTCGAGATGCACCAAAATCGAGGACGCCACGAAAGACACACATGTATCAGAGGACGATTCTCCATACCCCAAAAACAAAAACAAAAATATACACAGCCAGGATTCGCATGTGGTCACCCATCATACTAGCCACAGAGTGTCTTGGTCTCAAAAGCGTGCGCTAGCTATACGACTCAGAATATGCTGTTGTGTGTTAGGGCAGGTTAAAGTACACCGTTTTGACTGAACGGTTTTGCTTACCGTCTCTCTCGGTCACCTGGATCAACTGGCAAATTTCAATGCATGTAGGTAATTACTAGTTATTCCTTAATGATGTGTTTACCGTAGGGGAATTCCGTGGATTTTGTTATTAGCCTGGCGGTGAAGACGAGAAGACTATGCCCACTTGCCGATAAGCGCTATGATTCTAGCACCGAGCACTGTGTATATAGTTAGGAATGCTAAGCATTTCTTGTTGTTTGTGCGCGAAGGAATAAACAAAAAGTCCCGAGCTAGCAGTTCCACAAGCCCTGTATAGATCAGGATGCCGGCAGATATCGAGTCGAGGATTCCGGACACTATGTTCGCGGTATTCGAATTGGGATTGTATGTTGTTCGCAGGCCAATTCCGATTACAATGGAAATGGGCGTGGTTAAACCGTACAACATGCACAAGATCCAAGGAAGCTAGCTGCTTCGCCTGAAAGGAATCGCGGACATTCTGGCGCCAATATCCAATCCTTCGAAGCTCTGGCGGATCACGAGCACGGGGTACAAAGTTGTGAGCTCGCTGCCGACAACTCCAAGATTCAGGCCGATGATTAGCGAATGCAAAAGACACCGGATTCAAGAATGAGAAGTGCAGCTATCTGTTGCCGGAACGATAGTCCGAAAAGTCTTGAGTGTCCCATGCCGAGTCCTGCTTCGTCTCGCGTGATCTAGTTTGAACCTTCTCAGAGGCTTGGTGTTCGTGTGTTTCTTGAATAATACCAACGGTTGGTTCCTTCTAGATCCCATATTTTGATTCAACATACAACTCTGCAAGAAAGCCCATGAGGAACACAACGACTGTTGACGTCAGTGCAATGGCAGGAGGCCAAGATAGACGTGTTAAAGTAATGCCACGTTCAGACCATACGGTAGATCGTGTAATTCATTTGCGCGCTACAGCAACCCAAGCAACCATCTCAACGCCCGCCTTATCTCTCTCTTTCTTTGTCAAACTTTCACGAAGCTCCTTTGCCCACTGAGTCTTCTCACTCTCACTCCAGTCCTTAGTCACGTATCCCCCAAAAGCACTCGTCATAATATCCAAGAAATCCTCCAAATTCTCCCCACCGTATCTCACTGACTTCGCCTGAATCTGTATATCTCCAGCCTGAAACCCACCAGCCTGTAGCACTGCCTCCAATTTCTCTTTCGTGCACCAGATCTTTGGCATAGGCGGTTCCCAAACTGGGTCATTAGGCCGGACAGCCCGTTGCGCTTTATGTATGGGGGGAAGATAACCCAGCATCATCCAGGTGGAAACGAACGCCACCCCACCGGGACGTAGCGTGCGGTACACATGTGAGGCGGCCTTCGCGCTATCCTGGAAGAATGGGAAGCCTAGGTTCGTATGCGAGTGGGTGAAAGTGTTATCGGGATATGGTAGTTCTTCGGCACTTATGACCGACATAACCAAAGTCTGCTCGTGCTCACGTCCATCCTCGTTCATCCATCCTTTTCGAGTTGCCTTGTCCTTGAAGTTGGCGATCATGGCAGGCGCTATATCCGCAGCGAAAACCTTAGGGTGCGAATCTGGAGATCGCGATAGGATCTCTTCGGTCATGATTCCCGTTCCGCATGCATTGTCCAGTATTACGGATGAAGAATCCACTTTGGGAGACAGCCTGAGCAGGAACTTGGCTACTTCTCTTGTGCAACCGCCTGTCATGCGTTCGTATACATCACTGGACTTGTTGAAGGCTGCTCCAGCAGTACCTGGTTGTGGAGCCGAAGTCATAGTAACTATTCAGTATACTGAGTCTCGTAAGTTTGGTTTGGTTTTCGTCGATGAGTGAGGAAATTTCATGGATTTTGATTCATTTCCCACAACTAACCCCAATATATGTTTGTGCCAGTCTACCAAGGTACCCATTTACACGAGCATAGTAGGTGGGGTAACCTTGCTACTATCGGCTTCTCTTTCCTAGGCGTCCAGCAACACATCATCATGGGGGACAGGTGCCTTCGTTTCTGGCCGGCAACTGATAGCCAAAGCCTGATCTCTCGTCAGGAACCTTGCTCGAGGGTCCATCGGGCCGAGCAGTTAAGGCAAAGGAAAGGCACCCGCTACAATACGTCGTTGAGAAAAACAACCCTAGAGATAATAGTAAGTGCCTCGTATACGCGTAAGCTCGATGAGCAGATAGCTGTACTATCTGGGAATCATAGCTATAATGCGGATCAGCCTACTTGCCCCCGGGGACCTTGGGCAACTCTATTCACCCGACGTACTTCGACCATGAGCACCTGTACTTCGTCACCAACTTACAATGCCCAGTTTATTGCTGCATCCTCATACTTCTCCTCAGTGGCCGGAGCAAGCTGTTTGAGGCTGCCGTCCTTCCGCATCTGATCCCGCATCATCGCACGCTTCGTCCTCATCAGTGCCTTCTAAGTCTAGCCAAGAATATTGGTATATAGGGATTTCACTACGAGGATACCCTGACGACCTTAGCCATTCGAATACGACTCTTTTGGTCTAGGGAGTGAGAATAGCCCGAGGGAGGAGAGGGTAAGCAGCAACGTTAAAGTGCTAAGTTGCACTAGGATTATAAGACGTAGGTCTAAAATCCGTCAAAATACTGGAATATAGCAAAGTCTGGACTAGTCGTAACAGTAGTAGGAACTGTACGGGCTTCAAGGTTAGCCTCCGATTTATTCAGGCAATTTGAGATCGTCGGATAGAGAAGAATTCAACTTACTCAGACGGTCCTTCCCAGCCAACACACTTCCAACAGTCGAAGAAATGGGTAGGATCGTACTTCTTCTTAACTTCAAGCAGCTCGGGATAATTCGATCCGAAAAATGTCTCTTGCCATTCTGGTTCCTGGTAATGGCCTTCGTTCAGATAGCACCCTCCACCGGGCGTCAAATCTTTCAGGGGCTGGACGGTACTCAACCATGATTCAAGCAATGCTGTCTCATTGGAGCCGCCAAGCTCTTTGGTCCATCCGCCAGTCATGAGAACATGCCAGAGAGCCGTGCGCCAGGCAGGATTAGCACTTGTCGTATTGCCATTTTGGTGATTCACAGGCGTGGTCATGATGACTTGTGTTAGAGAAGCATTATCGGGCAACAGCTTATTGCTGAGGCGGATTCCTCTAAGGACGGCCTTGACCAAGTCATTTACCGTGGCGTCGGTTTCGAATAATGAGCTCGGTATCAGCCGACCTGCAACAGCTCCAAAGATTCCACCTGGTGTTAGACGGCTAGCGATCGTATTGGTAACCTGAAGGAAATCGGTGTATTTAGGATAAGTAGTGTAGGTGCTCGTGGTGACACAAATATCCGGTTGGTTCGTCAAGAAAGAGGAAAATTCACTGGTGAGAGTTTTCAAAGCTGTTTCATTGTTCGAAGGCAGGACGAGGTAGATTTCAGCTTTGCTCGGCCAGTAGTAGGCATGTCCTGAAATATTGTTGCGAGACCAGACGGGTTGGTAAGTTGCGTGTTGTTTGAGAACCTGTTCCAATACAGCGTAATTGGCAGTTTCATTGCCATGCAGTGTGAAGTTTGCCTTGAACTGGTACACATTGATCTTTACCGCCGGATGAAGTTGGAAGCGGTAGCTGGTTAAAATGCCGAACGAACCTCCTCCTCCACCTCGCATAGCCCAGAAGAGGTCAGGGTCATTGCAACGATTGATTGTTCGTAATTCACCGTCTGCGGTGACAACATCAAACTCGACCGCGTTGTCCACCATCAGACCATACGAAGGACCAAACACACCGTGGCCACCTCCTTGGCCAAAGCCGCCAGCCAGGCCAACCGATCCTTCGTTGCCACCAGTCACATCCATGTTGGCCTTCTGGAAAAAGGTGTAGACGTCCCACGCCTGAGCACCGGCTCCTATCTCGCCGATATGTTGACCGTTCGAGGCAGGGCAGTTAGACGCAGTAAAGTTCGCATGATACTTCATAGTTTTCATGTTGTGGGTCCAGATTGCAAGGGTGTTGGGACTAGTAGAGCGCCCAAAGTAGTCATGCCCTGTGTTTTTGATGGTGACTCGGAGACGATGCCTTTGGGCGAAATTGACGGCGATGACAACATGTTTTGCTTCACGGGCATCAACATACAATGACGAGAGTCGCCCAAGGTAGCACTCATCGGAAAGAACCACAGACGAAGTAGGAGCGTAAATGTTCAAGGCACATGTTTGAGACAGACATGATTCCCAATTCAATCCCGTTGCTGCGCCGTATACGTCCGTTCGTGCCTGGTTTGTGGTGTAGTTTCCTTCGATGACATCGCAGATTGAACGGTCATAGTATGGAGAACTATAATAGCAGCTGGCGGCGTAGGGAATCGTGCGGTATAGATTTCCGGATAGACTGCTATTAAAGCTCTCCCATTCCTTGTTTGATGGCCAGCAATTTTGCCCAGGGTTACAGTTGTACCCCGAGGGTGTCGCTAATGCGGGAAAGAATAGGGCCAGGAACGCCAATGCGGATGCGGCGTTCACCAAGCTGGCATATGAGATTTGCAACATGGTAGGAGAAACTTGAGCGTCAGAATTATACTGAGGTGTCTAGGTAAGAAGGGAAGGAATTGTGGCACTTTCACGGGGTGCGAGGTGTCGAATTTAAATGTGGTTTTCGTGTCTCAGATGGTCTATTAGATCTACACGGCCCCAATCTGATCGACCCGGGCACTTTTGGCCCCAACCCTAGCTTGCTTAGTTAAATCATTTGTTAGTTATAGCAAAGACTAAGTGGTTTGAAAGATCCCCGGAGCTAGTCCCATTCAGGCAATATAGCTGCAGCACCAATCAACGCATGATCATGACTCAACAACGATGAAGGTTTTGATCATCGATTGTGCGACCCGATAACTATTGCATCTCTCATACGTACACATGCGCGAGCCCCTGTGGAAGAGTGGACGAGAAAGAAAAGAGAAAAACTGGGTATTTCCCATGTTCAATTAAATGGTGGTGATGCCTGTTGCGAGTCCATGAGGAGGTTACATTTAGTAATTCAAAATCACGGCTGGTGCAAAAATAACTCAATTTCAGAAAGAAAATAATTATTGAAAAAAATGACAGGTAACATCTTTACTTCCGGGCAGAAATTGCGCCAAACATAGATACACTGATACCATTTCGGTCGTTGGAAATTCCCAAAATTCTACCCGATCGTCAGTTGGTCGTTAGATCTATTTTGACTATATCATGGGCAAGTTGCAGTGCCATTGCGATACCCGCGCTCTTGCTGATATCCTTGAGTTGCTTGATGATCCATTGCCGAGTATTATCATTTATGACGGGAGATTTAGCGATCGTGTAGAGGTTCCAGGTCAGCATATACCCGCCCGACACGCAGATGTGGGAAGGGCTACCGACAGAGTTTTGGCTTTCAGGTAACGACGTAAGCCCCAAGGCTTGTGGAACACTGGCCAATACATCCTCTCCCCGCTTTAACATGATTTGTCGTAATTCTTGTAGCTTCAGACTAAGGTCCAGCTGGACCTGGGCTGGTTGGGCCAGGTCTGTGGGAAGAATTTTATATGCAAGCCAGCATGCAATCTCGCAAGCAATTATTTCAAGCATTCGCGAGTTGTTCCAAAGTCTTATTGCCCAAGAAGTCTCGTAGAGGTCATATCGACCATTGTAAATGATAGAATCGGTGAGTCCACTGGATTCTAGGACGGTTGTATATGGTTCTTGTATAGCGAGAAGTGCAAGGACGGGTTGAAAGTCACCGTGAAGTGCAATGGCCTCTTCTAGGAAGTGGGACCAAGGTATGAAATCAGACGCATAGACATCCCGATTATTCCTTGAGACGTTGGCAAAAAGGGTTACGCACCGCGTGGCTAGCACTCCGAGTAGCCAGAAGGCACTAGAGGTGTCGGTGTATTTGGCTGCCTCTTCCTGTAGCTCACGCATATTATCTGGAAACGGCCGAATGGTCTGGATACAAGCAGCCGCCATATCTGCGCGCACTTGGTTGAACATGAGGATTGCAGTCGGGCTAGAGAATTGAGACTTGCCCCGAGCAACAACCAACGCTGCGGCTCCGTGGACGTGTCGAACCCACGACTCGAAATTTGAGACGTGCTCGAAGACCCCTAACGAGATCACCGACATCAAGGTGCTGTCCTTGACAGCCTCAACAGGGGACGCCAATGCAAAATTCACATGGCGAATAGCCTCTGAGTATTTGGCGCGCGCATGAATGACAAGGTCGGGCTGGTGACTTGCCAACGCCACGAGGCCAACGGCCGCCATGCTAGTGGCGAGCATCGGATGCTCCACATCGGCGCTGTAAGCAGTCGGAATATAGTTTAGATATCCACGTGAAGGAGATTGGCCACCGCTGACAAAGTTTTGGAGGAAATAGTTTATGCCTATTTCGTCGAGACTGGGGCCCAAGCCACGGGCGGGTGGACGCGAGTAGGTAACCACGGTAGCCTCGGTCCGGGTCGAGGCCGCCGTCTTCGCTGATTTTTTCTTGGACCGCTTGATAGTATGGTGTGTCTGGTCGCGGAAGATCAGTTCCCATTCATCTCGGTATCCAATGCAATATTCGCGCGTCCGAACACATTGTCCACATTGGGGAAGCTGCTGGTCGCACTAAACCGTGCATTAGTACCGATCTCGACATGGGAAGAACATCCTCACACGTCGCTTGATGGCTCTGCAATTGCCGCAATTCCTGGATGTCCTTGTGCGAAATCCATTAGGTGGTGACATGTCGAATAGCGTCATCAGATTGGGCAGGAACAAGAAGAAGAGAGAAAGCGGGGGAGAGAAAGGGGAAAGGGTTGCGATTTTGAAACCTGTCGCTTATCAATCGAGCTGAAAATAGCCAAAGACAGCTGAAACCAGCCTGGAAACCAGCTCTCACACTGCAGCCTCTTGAATTGCGTACTTTCACATCACACAAATGAACCCTCTAGCACAAGGTGAAGCGCTTCGCCCCGAAGGCCCCCAATAGCCTCGAAGGCCCCGCTCTCCACCCAGCTAAGCCTTCCCAAGTTTCCCAACAGAGTCGCAAGCCACACGGGAAGTTTGCGCCGGATCATGGATGACCTCGAGAAGTATCCCACAAGCTTCTGTTTGGCCCCGCTGCTCTCCCGTCCCCGCTAGTCCTCTTCGGGTAACTGAGATGCTCGGCCAGTCGACGAGGGCATCTTGAGGTGTCAACAAAATTCGCTACATTTCATGACGTGCACAATAAGGCTATGGCTTTGAGACTAGAATGGAACATGGGATATTCTAAAATACATAAAAGGTCCAGTTCTCTGCTTTACAGATTGCACACAACAAGAAGTTTCCCCCAATTTCAACCTTCTCTATTCCTCATCTACTTCCTCCTCCTCCTCGTCTTCTTTTACTACTACTCTCTATTGCCACCACAATGGGAACCGTGACCTATTGGAACGGCATTGCAATCCTTCAGCTTATTATATTTCCCATTATTCTCATTGCTGCCATTTTCATCTGGAAGCGGACAGGCTGGAGGGTCGGCAGCAAGATCTGGCGATATGCCGTCACCTTCTCTCTCATCCGGATTGCTGGCAGTATTTCTTCATTGTTGTCGATCAGTAACAACTCATACAACATTAAAGTTGCCGTGGCAGTGTGCCAGCTGATTGGTGTTGCACCCCTGTTGCTAACCTTTATCGGACTGCTGAGACAAATGTGAGTTGGCGACGGTGAAGCTCTTGAACTCCATAGGCGTGGACTAAGAGACGTGTTTCTAGTGATGTGTGCGAAAGAATGCCTCCCAAGCCTATGAAACTATTGACTCTTGTCACCTTCATCGGCCTCATTCTCGGTATTGCGGGAGTCAGCTCCTCTGACAAAGAGGGTGGTTACCAGCCAGGCACACTCGCGAAAGCAGCCATGGGCATCTTCCTGGGCGTATTTGTCATCTTCATATTGCTTACCATTTGGCTACACCATGAGCTTAGCTTCTCATTGCGGAGGTTCCAGAAGAAGTTGTTCATTGCGATCGCCTTGTCTTCTCCCTTCTTGTTAGTCCGGCTGGTTTACTCGGCGCTCAGCGATTACACCACTTATGAGGCTTTTTCTCTTGATGGAAATGCCACTGTCTACCTGTGCATGGCTGTACTGGAGGAGATTATTGCTATGGTCATCACTATGGCCTTGGGAATATCAGCTGTGCTGGAAGACGACTTTGTGAAGGTTGCTCCAGTAGCCCAGGAGGATCCCGAACGGCAGCCTATGGGAGCGTGAGTTCTAGTTTATTGCTGAGTGACTGATCTTTCCAATCTTGCATTTCTTATTTGTGAGCATGCTTCTGTGCTCTTGCGTTTTGTTTTTCTATATATTGCAATGCTCATGTTATAAGCGGGTGGAGATTGACCGGTAGGGAACACTTCAGTACACAGTCTATATCACTGGGGCTGACTGGAACTCAAATAGACCGATATAATGCGGCCAATGCACACCATGTGTAACTAGTGTTTGTACAGTCCAACCCGTGATCGTAGGCCCAACTGTCCCAACGTTCATGTTGCGGGTCGTTTCATCTTCCGTGTCACTCTCTACATACCAAAGGGTTAAGCTCCGCTCTGGGACACCAGAGATATCATGGTTGATCTGGGAGACCCAAACTTAGCATCAAGCGCACATCATTCCCTGAGCGGTCCCCGTTAAACTGAAGGGCTCAGTAAAGTGCGCTGTGTACCTTACCGTAATATGCAGGAAATGATTACAATACGCTATGAAAAGAAAGCCCCTGGAATTCCATTGAATCCTATGGCGGATCTCCGCAAATCATATGGGGAAGGCCATCACTGCGCCAAGTAACTTGATGATCTGCTGGGAGACCTTTTCCTCCTCCACCTTCTTTTCTGCGTTGTAGTTATTCTATGACATCGACAGTTAGGCCGACACGGGGACAGACGCAGAAGCTTATTCCCATCTCATGGTTCGACATTTATTTACTGATCCGGCCTCGATTTTCCTTTCCACCTCCCTGATGGAAGACCAACACTGCCTGTTCTATGAGTATCAGTAACATCACCTCCATTGCCATATAATCAGGAGAGAGTCGTCTAATGGACGTGCGAGAAACCAGTTTTGGTGATCCAAAGGTGGCATCTGCATATACGCCGCTCCTTGACCGTGACCACTCATAGTCAAGTCCTTTTTCGTTCAGATTTTCTTTCAAAGTGGTCTTACCGATGACGCAGCGTAGAACTTTAGCTGTTGCTGCCTCAGGCAGAAATTCCCAAGTCAGACTGTCCGCCGCGACGACATACAATCATCTTCCAGCAACTCCTACCCCGGAATCGATTCGGTATCACGTCGGGATTAAGCAATTGCTTTGTGTTTTATCACCAGAGAAGGCTGCTCTAAAAAGTGAGACCTATGGAGCCTGCACGAAATCTCTACAAGAATGACATCGACTTTGCAGCACTGGCGTTGCAGTCGCGAGATTTTGCCAAGCAGTATGTGAGCTTCTTTGGCCCGCTCAAAACGAAAGTTAGGACTGACAGTTATGCAGCTTGAGATTTAATGGGCAGCTGGACTTTCACGATGAAGCAGCCGTCAGGTCAGTTTGATGTGCAGCAGCCTCAACATAAGTCACGGTTCGCTGACAAGTGCAGGCAATTGACCATCAGTCTTTTGAAACATGACTTTGGGCTCGAAGTCGAGCTCCCCAGTAATCGGTTGTGCCCGCCGGTGAGTGAAATTTTGTGAGATGAGCGTCTCAAGCCATGACTGACCAATGAGGTAGGTGCCAAACAGGTCCGTAAACAGCTCGCTCGCCCAGCACAAATTTGAGCATTTTTTAATCTGACTGAGCAGATTGAACTACGTCATCTGGGTGCAAGATCTGCTCGACTCGACAACTGGAACGGTTCATGATGCGTTTGATCCGGACCGTGAAGTCGTCGGACTTGACATGTATGTTCGACTCCCCATCCGGTCCAAGACCCTAAGTCCTTCACTAACCATTTCTAGTGGAACAGGATGCTGTAGCATCTACCCCCTCCTGGGCTGCAAAACTCGCCCACGGTGGAAATTCGTCGCTACAGGTATGTCCTACCCCTACAGAATCTTCGATATAACCAATCTAACCAGCCACAGACATCGATGAGCAAAACTTGCGGACCGCGCAAGAAAACGTCTCCCGGAACGGCCTCGAGTCACGCATACAAATCATCAAGACCGACCCAACATGTCCACTATTCCCACTTGACAAATTCTCCCGCAAATAGTGAGTATGTTCCTAGCCTTCAGCAAGCCGCAACACTAACACCTACCAACCCAGCCTCGACTTCACCATGTGCAACCCCCCCTTCTATAGCTCACAAGAAGAAATGCTCAGCTCAGCCGAGACAAAATCCCACGTCCCATTCTCAGCCTGCACCGGCGCCGCAGTGGAAATGATCGCGCCTGGCGGCGAAGTCGAGTTCGTCTCTCGCATGATTGACGAGAGCTTACACCTGCAAGACCAGATTCAATGGTACACGTCCATGCTTGGCAAACTGAGCAGCGTGACCACCCTGGTTGAACTGCTTATCAAGCATAATAATCACAACTATGCCGTGACCGAGTTTGTGCAAGGTAGCAAGACAAAGCGGTGGGCTGTGGCGTGGTCGTGGGGAGATCAGAGACCTGCGATGGTGAGATGTCTACCTCCTTCCAGCCTAGATTGAGGGTCAGTCCTTGCTAACGCGTTATAGTCCGTTGCGCGGAATATCCCGGGGTTTCCGAAACATCTGCTTCCCTTCCCAGCTGATTTTAGCTTCACACTACCCACAGAGACTAGCATTGATACGGCTATCAGCGCGATGAATGCTGAATTCAGTTCACTCCCGTGGTTTTGGGAATGGAACAAGGCCGTCAGTGCTGGGGTGGGATTTGCGTCCGAGAATGTGTGGTCTAGACAGGCGCGAAGGAAGATGAAGCTCGCGGGCCAGGCAGGGACTGGGCGTTTAGATGCTATTCCTGATGAAGTTGCGCTAGGTGTTCGGGCTCAGTTGAAGCTCCTCCAAGGGAAAGAACCGGAAACCAAAGAGGTGCACGTATTAATCCGGTGGATCCAAGGCACGGACAGCGTGCTTTTCGAAAGCTTCTGCGGGATGGTGAAGCGGAAGATGGAAGGAAAATGAGATCCTGCATACGAAACGGGGTTCCATGAACAGAGTGGCACTTGGCAGACTTTATTCCAGGTACGCCCGCTGTCTGAAAATAGTTGACCTAGTAGAGAAGATCACTACAGGCAGCCTGGAACTCCTTACGGTACCTAGGCTTATTATAGCTATCTTTACAAGAGGCTTTAGAAGAGGACTCGAAAAAGTAGCAGAAGGAGTGGTAGGAAAAGGATAAGGCTAGGGGATTTCTAAAGGTACGTTACATGTATTTTCGCCACAGCTATGCAAGCATGTATATACTAGTTCCCAGTGACCTCGCCCTGCAACTTCTTAAGTATCTCCCACCCCTCCGAGTCCTCCCAAAACTCCTTACCCTTCCCCATAATCCCACGAACAGCACTCCGAGCCTTGAACCGCCAATCGCGCATAACCATCTCCGCCTCGCCACCCTCGTCCTTCCGCTCTTCATGGTCCATAGGCCCATACCGCGCATATCCATCACGAACCAACTTCTCCGTCGCACGGACAACAGCCATCCACGGCTTCTCATCGCCCATCTGGAAGGCGCCCTGCGCCGAAGAAGCAACAGTAGCCCGCCACGCCTTTTCGTGGGCGTCCAGCGCGTGGCTGGGCCGGTTGCGGAACATCTCGACGCGGGCGACGAGGAGCCACAGCGCTGAGGAGTGGGTGATGAGGGGGACGACGTTGTTATCTACGAGGGAGATAATTTGGCCCGGGATGGTGCCGGTGCGGACGATGTGGGTGCCATCGGACTCGATGAGGAGGGACTCGTAGTCGAATGCGGTGACGAGGAAGTCGACCAGCATGCCCAGGATGGGGAGGTCGATGCACTTTTCGCCCTTTTTCTCGCCGAGCAGCTCGATCACGCGCTTCTGGGCGGTGATCACGTCGCGGAAGGGGGTTGCGGGGGGCGGGATGGAGGCGGCTACTGTGAGCACGTTGTCCCAGATGCGGACTTCGGTGTGCTTGAGTTGAGCGGCGCGTAGGAGGGCGGTTAGGGCATCTCGCTTGCGCTTGTGCGGATCGGTCTCTTTGACTATTTGCTCGCCTGTGCTTTCGTCGATTTCGACCTTGGGGGCTGGTTCGGGGGCTGTTGAGCGGAGCGTTGCGACTGCCAGATTACTCCATCCTTCGGCATCAGTGTCGTCTAGTTGCACGGTACGAGTAAATGATTCGACGGCATCCTCATACCGCTGAAGCTCGAGTTGCACGCACCCCAGAGCAAACCAGGAACTCTGGTTAAGACGGTTGACGTGCAGACCTTTGCGGTAGGCGGCCTCGGCCTTTTCCAGCGCAGGCGGCGTGAGGCCCAAGTAGTGTCGAGCGAGAGAGCGTTGGGCTCGAGCATATCGCTCTCCTGAGATATCCCAGGCACGCTCGTACAGCTTCTCATCCTTCTCAATATCTCCCAGAATACAGAAGAGCCGAGGCGCATCTGCGGGCAATGTTGATCGCTCCGGTCCCTCAAACTGCTCGCTTTCATCATTCTCGTCAGCGCCCTTAGCTTCGTAAAGCTGGCGACGGACCATAGTCCGGGCTTTAGCCTCGCGCTCCGTGGCAGCATAGCAAAGCGCTGCTTCAGCCCACATCTGCAACCGCTCGTAGATTTCAAGGGCAGTGCGCAGACCACCAAGCTCCACCCACCGCTTGGCCAATTCGGCCTCCAGTTTCCACCGGGTAGAGAAGTTCATCAGCCAAATATATTCCAATCGATCAGCGGCAGGGGCTGACTCGGACTTTTCCGGACGTGGCAGGAAAGTGGTAGGGTCGGAAGAGGGTTGCTGGGCAGCAGAGTCATCTGTCGCGGTGTCCGCAATGACCTGATCAACAAGTGCCTGCATCTGCAGAACAGATCTCTCGACGGTACGCGAGCGGAAACCCTCGACGCGGCTGCGGACCAGCAGTGCCTCAGTGTAGATCTGCCAGTTCGAGCTACCTCCTTCCAGGACTCGAGTAGCATAGGGCTGTGTTTCCTCACGGGTCAAACCGTTGTCCGGAGCAGTGTTGGTGATAGCGGACGCCATGGCCAAAAGTATAGCCGAATCCACGGGGTTGAGAATTGGTTGATCATTAGGATCAACGGACTGCAGACCCGTAGGAAGCTCATCAGACACTGTGGTCGACTTCTTATCCGCAAAAGAAATGGCCTCGAGGAGGGTGTCGTCATTAAGATCAAGGTTCTTAGGACCAGACAGGCCCGTTGACTTGGGTGTTTCATCAGCACTCTTAGCCACAACCACAAGCTGACTGATATCGCGATCTTGGAACTTGGTCCGCTTTCCCAACTTTCCAGTCAAAGCAAACTCAAAGTTCCGGACCTGCGATGCCTGATCGAGATCAGCTCTGGCTTTCCCATCAAAGCCATGGTGTGTATTGATAATAGCCCGCTCCAGCAAGAATCGACTCCTCTCTTCAGCATCAAGCTCTGCCTTGGCCAGATCCTCCAAATCCTTATAGATCTCATCCTGCAATGTGCTCGTGACCTCGGAGAGCATCTTCTGGTGAAGGAAATTGACGCGCACGCGCGCAGTCTTTGCTGAAACCGCACCCTCGTTCCCAGCGTCAACAAGGAGAGCCTTGGCGATCGAAAAGAGCTCAGGGTTCGGCGTGAGCTTGTAAGCCGCTTCTCCGTCAACAGAAAGATCCCGGATGATCTTAGCCCGCACGGCACGAAGTGTAGAAATATCGCTTCGCAGAGAGGCAGGAAGAATGACTTCCGCCGAGTTGAATTCTAGAGGTGGTCCCGTAACATTCGACTGGAGGAAACTGAAAAGCGCCGCGAGGCCGATGTGCAAAAGCTGCGATTGTGTTTGCTCTAACGTCAAACCGTCGCGTGGGATTTGGAGGACGGCGCGGGCCTGCTCAGCAACGAAGGAAGTATAAGAGATTCCGGACTTGGCGATCTTCGCGATGGCGTCGCTATCGGAGGCATCGTGGCCGAGGACCTTTTGTGCGAGGGGTAGCTTGAAGATCGGGACGATGTGATCGGAGGTCAGGCGAATGGGGTCATATCGAGCATTTAGGGGCGCATCGAAGACGCCGTTCAGCGTGGTAGGGAGGACAGATTCGGCCATGTCGACTGGATGCGTCGAGGCTTGTTCTCAGAGGCCGGACTGCGTCGCTTGACTCGAAGCCTCAATCGGGTGAAAGTGCGGAACCCCGCGATCTTTTTTTGATTTTTCTGCTTATCGATAGTGTGCGGATACTAGATTGTGCGTGGTGATATCTTTAAACACGAAAACTTGGCAGATGGTGGATTGTATTGCCACGCCCATCTATAGACGGCCCCAATCCTTTGGCTCTGACCTGTTCGCACACTGTATATACAATCATAGACGATTTCCACTACTCCAATTACTCTTCTTAGTGAAGAGCTCGGGCATGGTCCTTCAGAATCTGATTCAACCCATCCCGCTGCACACACTCATCAAAGTGGAAGCTCCTCGCCAGCTCCTCAAGTTCCTTCTCCTCCATCCCCTCAAACAAAGCCGCGAACTCATCCGAGAACGACGCCGCCAAGAACGTGTTAAACACATTACGAATCAAATGCATCTCCGTATTCCAGGAAGTCGGATACGTCAACTTGGCCGTCGGGCTAACGCGATCGATCCAGTCCACCATCGGTCGGAGCGCAGCTTCCGGTTCCGCCGCAGGTCGTTGTCCCCATTTATCCAGCCAGAACATTCGCTTCTTCTTGAGGAAGGGCTCGATAGTCTTGTTCCACTTACTCTCGGGGCTGGTGTAGAGCATACCCTGCAGGCCGATGTCCTTGTAGAGCCAGATGGACCAGCTGATGTTGTACTTGTCGTAGATGCGTAGTTGCTCGCCGAGGAGATTGTACCGGTCTTGGTTGATCGATTCGGCGTCCGCGTCTAGGGCTGGGTCTGCATAGACGGGGCCGAATTCACCGTTCCAGATGGCAGTGCCGTTTTGAACCATGAACTCTGCTTTGCGAAGGTATTGTCGTTCAAGGGCTTGCTTCTGCTCTGGCGTGCCCTTGTAGGCGTCGCCGGTAGGGAAGCCCATGCTCTATAACTGGTATTAGAAACTGCGAATCTCACGTCGGGGAATTCTAATTAAAACATACCGAGTAGTCATGCATAGCATAAACGCAGTTCGGCAGCACCTTGTCGAACCCCTTCCACTCCATGGCAAAGGTGTTCCCATCCAACCACAAAATATGATAAGGATCAACTGTGCGAAGTTCCTTCTCAATCCGCTCATAGAATGCCGGAAGTCGCACATGCTCGGGGTCACACGGCTCGTTGAGAGGGTTATACCCGGCGACCCACGGGTTATCCTTGTACCGCGCGGCAATCTGCTGCCAAAGCCACACGGTCCGGTCCTGATGGTCCTTGTACTCCCAGAACGCGGCATAGCTCGTAGGGTTGTCCGAATGCCAGTCCGGATTCTGGCCACCAGGCACGGTATGCATGTCCAGGATGGTGTAGATACCGTGTGCAGCACACTATGTAAATACCTCGGAGTTAGTCTCTCCAAGATTCAACTTGACGGATCATAAGAAAACGAACCAAATCAATCACACGGTCAAGATGCTTGAAACCAGAAGGCTTGATCACCCGCGGTGCCATATCATCCTCAAAGTGACGATAATTGAACGGAATCCGAAGACAATTCAGTCCCAAACTCGCGAAGAACTTGGCGTCGGCGTCGGTGAAGAAGTTCTCCAGCCATTTGTCGAAGAAGAACTCGTATTTCTGGGACCCGAGGACCTTGCGCATAGCTGCTCGATGCTGTGATTCATGACCGGGGTATCCAGTGATAAAGTTCTCCATGCTAGAATCGTTTAGTATGACCGCTCATTTGGGAATTGAGAGACGGCAGGCATGCATACTTCATCCATCCTCCGATCGCTGCTCCGCGTAAGACCACTTGCTTTCCATTTTCATC
Source organism: Penicillium simplicissimum (assembly GCA_024706585.1). Lineage (NCBI taxonomy): Eukaryota > Fungi > Ascomycota > Eurotiomycetes > Eurotiales > Aspergillaceae > Penicillium > Penicillium simplicissimum. The sequence goes on from JAMZTW010000014.1 coordinate 2,194,922, forward strand.
GACAACGGTGTTGCCTTTCACTCGAAGGATTCCGGTGGCCATGATGGTGAGGCCTTGTAGTTCGGGTTAAAGAGGAATTCCAGACAGTGTACAGGGTGGACATTCTCAACGGGTCAGCGTCCCTTTATAAAAAGAATGATCGATCTCTTCATCCGGAGTTTTACCCGTAGTCAATCAACGTGAGTGCATGACTCTTTAGATTGAGCCCAATTGCGGGGGGATTTGGGGTAACACACACCCTGGCGTCGGCAAATGGCCTGGTTGGCTTGGGCTCGAATCCCTCCCTGGTCGTGGCACCGGCTAATCTGCACAGCGCATTTAGCCTGTAACCCCCACGCGTCCCACCCATCACGAACAGCAGAGTCGTAAGGATGCTTAATGTTATTAAGATATGTAGTAGATACAATAGATGCGAGATTGACATTCAAGGGGGCCACCCGGGTATTCGAATCATACAATAATGCAGCATAAAACGCCGTTCCACAAAGCCGCCTGAACGCTCAGAGGGGAATCATAACACTTCGAAAAACTACCAGTCCTGGCCGCGATCCCGCATGAGAATCTCAATAGCCTCGTCCTCGGGGACAGGATTATCGTTCAACTCTTTGACACATTGCGTCAGGCCTTCGGCTGCTTCGTCCACTTGTTCGGCGGTCCAACCGGTGCATGCCATCACCATGCGACGGTAGTTTTGTCCAAGGACGGCATTCTTAGCTTTCAGAGCGTCGACTTCGGCCGTGATGCCAACGTTCAGCTCTTGGTAGAAGCGGATGCGATGTTTCAGTACATCCGGTGAAGGCAGACTCGCCAAGAAAGAAACTTGTTGTCCAGAAAACCCAGCAGACGGATCAAAGGTCTCCGCGAACAAGGCGTCAAACGTGACGGGATCCACCCCGGAACCTTTGTCGGCATCACCAATAACGGCAACCCGAGAGATGTCAATCCCGGGCATAGCCTTCAGTGTGCCAAGCAAGACCTCGGAAGACCGCTCCAGATTCTTAATCCGCCGGTCGATTTCCAGTCGTTCTGATGATTTCTGCTTCAACACATCCAGCTGCTTCTGTTCGATCTGGCGGGCCTTGGCAGCCTCGCGAATCTTGGTGTGCCAGTGATCGAACTTTTCCTGCTTCTGAGAGATGCTGGCCGCTAGATCTCGGTCAATACCACCGAGAGCCTCTTCGACCATCGCATTGATTTGCGACAAAGCAGCTATGCAAAGTTAGTATCGGCGAAACAAAACTCTTGATATCCCAGATACACTCTTACCATCGAGAATCTCCTTCTTCGACTTTGCAAGTTGGTCAATGAAAGTGTCGTTCCGACCACCGGCTTGCTGCGATTGACCATTTCCATCCACCATATCAACACCGACACCATAATCAGCAGGACGAAGTCCGGTGTGATTGGGAATGTGAGGATCTGCGCCCACTTCGAGTAGTTGGGGGACAAGCACTGACCGTGCACGCCCAGCCAGGTTCAGAGCGGTATCACCCTGCTCGTCACGTAGATTGACGATTTCTGAGATGAATCGGCCGAGAGAGATGACCTCGCTGCCTTGCGATCCATTTTGCATTCGATCGCCATTGGCGCCAGAGATCCCACCATGACGCACAATAAATTCCAACAAGGATTCAAGGTAGTGTTTTGCGGAGACATGTCCGCCTCCACCAGTAGCTGCCATAACAGCGATGTGATGCAGAATGGTCCGCCCGCTGTAGTCAACCATATCGATGGTCGGGGCAAGCACCTGAAGCAAACGAGGGAAGCTTCGGTAATCAAGGTTGTTGCGGGTCCCTACTGCCTTTTGTAGAGCAGTCTCGCCCGCGAGGTTGACTCGTGTAATGCTCGCGCCCTTCGCTACCAGTGCATGGACTAGCGGGATACGCGCCAACATCGCGGCCCAATGAAGAGCATTGTTCTTATACTCATCAAGAGGAAGCTCGAGGTCTTCGCCAGTCAACTGCAACATGGCGGGGTGGTTGGAAAAGTCCTTCATTCGTTTGTCAAGGAAAAGGGTCATGATCAGTTTCTGCTTTTGGAAACCTTCTGGATCCGAAGCAGCAGGAATGGCCTCAATACCACGCTTGTGTCCATCATCAACGGGCGGCGGCGGCAGGTCAAGATCTTGATAGAATGAATCATTAGGCTCAGTGGGGGTAGGTTCATGCATGGATAGGCTGGATGGCTCTCTGTGCAACCCAATTTGTGGGCCATGGTGCGATGAAGAACGAACACGCTTGCGGGGGGGCTCCACGAATTCATCGTGGTCATCATGTGCTTGGAAGCGATTTTGCAGGCTGCTGAATCCACTGTCGGACATGTACATGCTCTGCTGGCTGCTGAACGCCATTTGAGACTCTTGGCTGCTCATCTGCTGCGATGGCTTGCGAATGACACTGGGTCGGCGGCTGTTTGCACTCGGAGAGTCGAAGCGGGCCTTGCTGATAGCGTTGACCGCAGTCGCTGCGGTGCGGGAGATGTTCTGGAAGAAGGTTCCTTGCTGGGGCTGAGACATGCTGCGATTCTCTGTACCACTGTAGAGACGTTTGCGCTGCGCAGCCATGGCCTGCTCTTTCGTAGGAGTATTATCAAGGGTGCTCTGGGAAGGATTGGCGGACCCATCGGGGGTCATATCGTACTCCAGCAATGGTCGCAGCATTTCCTCAACATGGTACTCGCGGCACAGTTCCACACCCCGTTGGTAGTTGACCCAAGTACCTTGGTACTTTCCGTATCCACCTTGAACCTTCTCATGCTCCCCGGCAGCAATTTCCTTCTCCAAAGTCTTCGTGCGACGAGCCTTAACGACACCCGCCACCTTGAGGATCTGGGTCGCATTCAACCAGGAGTCTGAGCGACGTTTCATGACCGCGACTCCATTGACTTCCATCTCATAGACGTGGACATTCGAGTAGACCGCCTAGACCAGACATCTCATTAGTACAGCGAGCCGAGGTGTCAGCAGCGACTTAACGAACCCGGTAGATCTGCGGCTGAGAGTCCTCCTGGCTGGGCATCATAGCCCCGTAGTCATTTCCACCATCATAGTTGCCGTTGAAGCTGCCTCGAGAGGCGCCGTTGGAGACAGCAAACGAGGACATTTGCGGTCCTTTTAACGGCGGCGGAGTCGCGCGAGGAGTGGAGGAGAGGGATTGGGAATTGTTGAGGATGTTGTAGGGTAAACCGTTTGCTGATCCTATGCTACTCTGTGAATAGGACATACTGCAGAGTGCTTTCAGCACAGTCAGCAGCCAGCCAGTGAAGAAAGGTGTCCAGGGTAGGAAATATGAAAGGTGGAGATCTTTACCGGATGGCGGGAAGACGCGAGCAAAAGGAGGGCGCGTGGCTACCCTTCAGTAGGGACAGCGGCAACAAGCGATAACGAGTACCATAAACGGAGGGTCCAGAGCAGGTCTGGAGGAGTTAAGAATGTGTCAAAATAATCGATCGAGATTAAGATCCGAGGCGCAATGCAAGGCGAGGCAAGTCGCGGGGTCTGGGGGTGGAAAGAGCGAAAAGAGGCGCGTCTGTCCCGTGACGCTCGCCCGCCAAGGTTTTCGCGTTTTCGGCCGGTTTGGGCGGGTTTGGGGTCCCGTCCACAGTCATCTATGGCGTCGACACGATTATATCAGCCCGTACATGCTTCTGACTCTGGACTATGGCGATCACTGTTTCGAGCTACTCTACGAGAATGCAGTTATCTCCCTGATCCCGTCGCTCGGGGTTACATGCGTGAATATGTCATACATCGCTATCGCCGAGCTCAAAAAACCCACCGCTCTGACCCCGATCTAGCTCGGACGGCCAGACAAGGTCTCTCTGTGCTGCAACGAGCTAACCAGGGCTACCAGCGTCCACTTGAAAAAGTGTTGTTCATGGCCTATGGCCGCATCGGGAAACGACGACATGAGTTTCTCGCCCAGTTGATGAAGCCCCAAGTTCCCAAGGACAGCGATGCCGTTAAGGAAATCATTGCTCAACCCATCCAATTCGAAGATGGCTGGGAACCGCCCGAGATTATCATGAGTCTTGCCAAATCTCAAATGCACAATGGTGTCTTGTCTTCATCGCGCATCCGACCAGTACTAAAGAGCCTCCACCCACCAATACCCGCGACAAACAGCTGGGGTAAGCCCGTACCTCGAGTTCGCCGAGTCAACATCCGGAAAAAGTGGTATGGTAACCTGTTGACCACTCTCCTACCACCATTACCGGATGCAGAGCTCCGAACCCTCGATGGACTGATTCAAGGAAGTGTGGCCTGGGCTCCGCGGCGGCGAAAGCCGTTGGAACTTGCAACATCCGCTGGAAATGATGAGAATCAGGACCATATACTAGATTTCCTGACCAGGGGTCCCCAAAAAGGTCACACTTTCCGCGATTTTGCGAATGGTCGGCCACATGAACTCACGGATCGTTTCATGCGTCGTTTGTGGAGACGCGTTTCGAGCTTCGTTCCCCGGATGCAGTACAATGCCACGGCGAAGAAGTACTTTTTCATCTGGGACACTCCCAAGGCTATGCCTCAGCTAGCATTCGAGGTGGATACTGAGGCGAATCTCGATCATATCTTTGGGAATCAGGCCGATACCAAAGCCATGCCCAGGAAGAAGATCAAGTCAGAGACTCCCCTCGAGACTCTGGAACCGTCAAGGCCTGAACCAAAGACCTAGCGCTGTATCATCAAACAGATGGGACCGCGGCACCCTTCTTGTACCTCTTACTGTATTTATAGGGGATTACTAGATTGACCCCTCTCCTGCCTAGGAATGCCTAAAGATACCTTCAATGCCTGAATTTCAGGAGATCAGGCATCAAGTTAGAAATAATCGATAATATAAGATAGTAAGCCTGATTCCTAACAGCCCTAGTCGCCCTTCACCGCGTTCCATTACTTGTCTGCTTATTTAGTGTTATCTATATCATTAGGTCAAGGATATATAGCCTTTACGATACGCCAAAACATGCGGTTGGTTCACAATCCCAATTCCCCAGCAAGGGCAGGAAATCTTATATACAGGATCAAGTCATGATGCCTTCGCAAAATCCATCAAAGCAGAAATATCATCACCGCCATGACCAGCTGCCACTGCCTTCTCCATCAATTGCTTTATCGGACGAATGAAATCAGCGGAGACTTGCTGGGCCGTACTGGTGTCAATAATATTCTGGATAGCAACCAATTGCATGGCGATATTTGATCCCTCACTGGCATACTTTCCCTCGTCGATCTGCTTTGCCATCCCTTTCGTGTACTCGGTCATTGCTCCCAGCCAGGGAACCAGGAGGTCCGTGAACTTAACTGCGGGTGTGCTCGACCTCACGAGCGCAGTTGCATGCAGGAAGCCTGAGAAGAGACCATACATGCCGCTAAGTAGAGCCAGGTCATGCAGGGATGCAGCACCCGCATCCTCACTGAGGAAGGCACACTTAGCTAGCACTGACAGGTCAGGCTCGTTGGCCTTGAATGCTTGTTGTGACCCGCTATACAGAACCAGAGCATGAGGTGAACCAATCATGGAAGGAGTAGCCATGATTCCGCCGTGGACGTATCGAGCACCGTAGCCAACGATCAGCTCTGACAGCTTGCGAGCTTGGTCAGGTGTTCCATTTGTTAGGTTGACAATCGTCTTGCCTTGGAGTTGGTCAAGGGCACCGGCGAGGGTTGTTTGGACAGCGGCGTTCTCGAGGAGGCAGATAATGATCAGATCGCTTGCATTGATCCCGTCCACGGCTGTTTTGGCAAGATTTGCGCCCTTCTCCAGCAAAGCGCTTGCTTTTTCTGGAGATCGATTCCATACATCGACTTTGTATTTCTCTTCGAGAAACCGAGCGGCCAGGGCTGTTCCCATGGCTCCAAGACCAAGAATGCTAACAGATGACATTTCAATGAAAATTTCAGACGGAAGGTTGACCAGGCTGCTGATTGATACATGCACTCAGGGAAACCTGACTTGGTTTATATATGACGTCCGTTCCATATCAACTCATGGTGGTTGGCATCTGTATGCTTGGCAGCCAAGACTTGCTTTGAAATCATCGCGGATATATCTCGTATTTTACAAATCAGCAGGAGAATGCCAAGTGCATTGACTCATTTCGGGGTATTCCAAATATATAAGGCAATTCAACGACAGAAGCTGGAAGTACAGGTAACGTAATCCAAGGTCGAGCGACTCACACGGTCGAGCCAGTCAATCTAGGCTTCGAATTATAGACGAACCACCTAAGGTCGTGAAATGGAAGGCGAAGTTGGGCGCTGCTGTACAACTCCGCCTGTACTGACGTGAGGAGATATGATTGGTTCGCATGGGCATTCAGATTAATAAACGCATAAGAGTAAGAGACATAACAGCAGCAGTCTGAGTCTGGAGGACATCGTCCTCGCAGCATAAGCCGGTAATGATACATTCAAGAACGGGGTATAAGAATATCGCAAGTCGCCATCACAGTCAAGTCAGGCATTGGAAGCAATCATAGTTCCTCTGTATTCATGTGGCACGGCAATGCCGAGCTCGGGCAGCCCATCAAGCATCCTCGTCAAACCGTGTCCGAGACTCAACGATGAGCTAAGAATGTACGTGAAGTGCAGCGGGAAAGAAATTCCCCGAGAGGTGAGCCTCCGGAAAGCTTAGTCGCTCGAAGAGCTGGAGCTGGAGCTGGAACTCGAGCTACGGCGCTTGTGGTGCTTGTCCTTCTTGTGGTGCTTGTCCTTCTTGTGCTTCTTATCCTTCTTCTCTTTCTTGTGCTTCTTACTGAGCAGCGGAGTCTTGATTAGCCTCAAACCCGGATAGTCAAAGTTCCAAACTCCACTTGACTGATAAACTTACACCTCGTGGGTTGCCATGTTCATTCCAACCGCACCCAGGACCGCACCACCCGCAGTCCCCAGGAATCCGCCGCCCAACTTGTGGCCCGCAAATCCACCGGCCGCACCGCCGAGGAGTGTGGATCCAAGGCCCTTCTCGCCTTCCGCACCTCCCGGGCCAGGGGCATATCCTTGCTGGGGTTGGGATGCGTGAGCGTCGGCGCCGTAGTACGAAGCGCTTGCTCCGCCTTGCTGGTACTGCTGCTGAGGCGGGTAGGGCGAGTGGCCGCGATCCTGGGGAGGCATCTGCTGGTTGTGTCCGTATCCAGGGCCACCGCCGGGGTACTGGCCCTGTTGGTGCTGCTGTTCGTATGGTGGGGGAGCATAGCCTTGCTGGCCTTGGCCGTACGGCGCGGGAGGTTGGCCGCCGTACTGTGGCTGGCCGTAGTGCTGTTGCTGCTGCTGTTTGAGATAATGCGTCAACACTAGATTTCCGAGAAGCGCGGCGGCGAATAGCAGTGTCAAGTCGTGCGGTGCATTACATTGGGAACAGCATGAGCCCGCTGTCGCTATTGCGATGATCAACTCACCTCAGGAGGATAGTAGCCCTGGGGCGGGGGAGCGCCGTAGGCCTGCTGTTGAGGCGGGTAATAACCTTGGCCTGGGTGCTGCTGCTGGCCATAGTACTCACCACCGCCGTACTGGTTGTTGGGTGGACCACCGTAATGCGACATGATGATAGCAGGTGTGATGATGGAAGGAGAGGATGAAAGGTGAAGAAGGGTGAGGGATAGCCAGGAGGTTGAGGATGTGAAATAAATAAAGTAAGCGTCGCAAATGTCAATCGCGAGGGCAATTTAACTCAGCATCCAGTGACAGCCCACCTGGCGACACTCGTAGCGGGGCTGATGATGCACCGCCCCGTGGGCAGGTAGGCGGTCCTTAGACTACTTACCCTTGCATTCAGGGGGTCAACAGCACAGCCTCTTGTCAAGCCTCATCTGGCCTGGAAAGCCGCCAGACTGAGCCACCGAAGATATATCGGACATCTCATGTTTCTAATCATAGATTTTGAAGTTCCTACAAAAGATTACAAGGGAGATTGCGTCATAAGACTTGAGGCTTGAAGCATATCTACAGTACAGTAACTGCATCGGATCGCCCCACACCTGACACTTGGCCTTTACCTTCCCCGCAGGAACAAGAAACATGCAGGAACGCAGGAACCTTACAAGAGAACAGAACATAAATCCGGGGAACACGAACAACTAACAGGAATCGGAAGTCTTCAGGACTCAGATGTCGCAGGAGCGAGATCATTGCCTTAGTACTGAGGCATTCACACGTTGACTCGCTGTTTGAGGTCGCCTCGGGCAGGATTCATGCTACCCCTCCATACCTGCCTAAAACTAGATATCTATGCCTTCCATAATGCCCTACTATGTCATACCCTTCTGCTTCCTTTCTGCCAAGAATATTTCAATCGATAAGGCCACGAGGAATTCGAGCACGTGGGCATGATGGATGCAAAATTAAATGGAAGCTCTCATGCGCAACCTGCAGAGTGGTTCGCCAGAATACGAGGTTTTACTTAATCTGGTAATCGCCTTGCAATCGCCAACCTCGAAAATACCGCAATGACGGATGTAACGGCACAAATGGAATACGAGGCTCAAATGCTCAGCCTTAATATAAAAGGAGAACCTACCACTTCCAATCATTCCCATCTCCTCCTTCTTGGTCTATCACTAATATACCCTGCCAACTTAATTTGACGCGATCGTTGACGAAACCGAAGGTAAGCCATTGTCTAGGTATGCCGTTGCCCACATATGGAAAATCCAGCGCATATCCACCCAGTGAAGAAGCCCTTCCATTGTGGAACTAACGCCGAGGCAACAAGACCTACCCAGACGCTCTCGCATACCGCCCTACCACGTTCGCAACTTATATCCACAACTCCACCCTCAAAATGTCAAGCTCCTCCAAAAAAGAAAAAGACTACCCCTCCTGCTTCACCGACACCCACGGCGTAGTCACGTCAACAATGAACGACCTCCCCGGCTACAAAGTCACCAAAGTCCTCGGTACAATCTACGGCATCACAGTCCGCGCCCGCAACTGGGGCGCAGATATCGGCGGCGCCCTACGTACAGCCGTCGGCGGCGAGATTCGGGTTTTCACAAATTTGATGTACACTTCTCGGGAGGAGGCGATGGAGCGGTTGGTTGGGGAGTGTATGAGCCGGGGCGGGAATGCGATTATTGCGCTGCGGTTTGATATTGCTAGTTTTGGGGCTTGTCAGCAGATTTGTGCGTATGGGACTGCTTGTTTGGTGGAGAAGATTGAGGAGAAGTGATTGTTGGATAGAGGTCGGGCATGGGGATGTTGAATGGGAGGGAAGTAACGACTCGGTCGTGCTACCATGTACGGTGAATCACGTCGTCCCTGGCTTCGTGTATGCTTCACTACGGCGGCCCTGAACGAGAAGCATAGGTGATTGAGATCACCGGGAAACCCTCGATGGTCTTGAGGACTTAGAATAATCTTCAATGATAATATTGGGCCTATTGACCCGATACTTAACCAGTTTTCAAAGACCCTGTATGAGAATATTGACAAGTAAGTTGATCTGAATATATTGTGGGTGCTTGGAACAAGAGTGCGGTCTGCTTCGAATACTCACCAGGTCCAGCTCGCGTAGGTCCTTCGGGGGAACTGTTGAAACAATGGCCCAGAAGCTCATCACTGATATTGTGACGGACTGGGACGTGTCGGCCCTCTAACTCTGGACGGGATTCGCTTCAGTCAGCAAATAAAACTGAGTCCTCGCGGACTTCTAGCCAGTCGGGGGTAGATTGAAGTTAACTTGAACAAAATGGAAAAGACGGTAGACCGGACGGAACAGTCTTTCATCTCAAAGGCAGAGTCTTCGGCATGCAATGATGAGCTCCACTTCCCCTGAGTGTTTGACGATGAAAAAAGCCCATCATTGAGAGTGCCGACTCATTCGTTACGGAGCTTTCCGATCGCTATCAGAAACGTAATCTCAGATAGAGAATTCCAAGGCGCTCAGTAATCAATCAGCTTCAAACGTGTCATTCAAAAGACGTGTGCTATGAGGATGTCTGTGCTTGAACATTGGAGTGTTGTTTATGTGAAAATGCTTACCTCTCACTGCCCTAGGTCTCATCTGAGGAATGATTTCCAACACAGTCGAGGACTTTCAGAACAGTAGTACTGAAAATCTCCGCAACTGTTCTGCTCCCACCAAACAGTAACTTTCCAAATCAGGTAACAACAGTATAACTCTCGGACCACAGACCCTGCAACCGATGTATCTTCAAAACATACACGCTCCAACCGAGCACAACTCCAGACCCAAACAACCCCAGGAATCCAACATCCCAGCCATCTCCGCGGAGTATCATCGGCGACACCTCAACTCTCCTCATCATCGACTTCGACTTCTATGAGGCATAAACCCCATACTCTCCACTGTCTCCAGTCTCCAGCCAAGAGTGTGGAGTGTACCCCGGAAATTCCCGTCGTCCCAAATCCCCAGACACGAAAAGCTCCGATAATCGCGCCTAGCTCATGCAAGGAGAGTGGGATCTAGCCCCCGCAGATGTCCGCCATAGGCCAAAGCTACGCCGCGACGCTACCGAACACCCCTGCTCGACACGGACCTCTGAGCCTCTAAATCTTGCAAGTTGGTAGATCCATCACAAAATAAGGTACGAGCTGTGGAGTGCAGTGCAGGACTTGTAAATGAATGCGGCGAAACGATCCAATTGGATTAATCGCGTTTAGAGTGGTGGCTGCTTGGCTGACGGTGGTTAGGACAAGCTTTGATGCCAATCAGTTTGCTTTCCATGGCAAGCTTGACCCGGAATGGTAGTGCCTGGATGTTTCGGGGGTTGTCGTAGGTTTGGGGGTTGGGGGTTGTTCCATTGATTGTCGTGTCGAGCAACTGATAGGGATGATTTGTGGCTAATTCGGGTAATTGGATTCGCAGGCGTGGTATGATTGTTGGGAACGATGGAGAAGAGAGGGATTGTGCATGCCCACAATCACATACGCATAGTTGTGTTCCTATACCGGCGAATCCACGGTCCGAGTGTACAGTATATTGTCGGCTGCAGCTATTAACTAGCTAGTAATCAAGTGCTGGCGACGAATGCATTTTCGATTCTGAAGCATTTGGCCGCTGGCACGTTCCTTCGATTCGGCATTTTCTCGGAAATTTCCCGGGATGCCAAGGTACTCGCTCGCTACGAATCTCCTCGGACTCGGAGACAAAGAGGCAAAAATGGCCAGGTCCTCGGCCAACCTCCGAAAAGCACGTACTGTACGTCGTACCAGCCTACCAGGCTACCAGCCACGGCCACCAGTAATCGTCCCGACTCCGCATTCTTGCGTACAGCCGTACACGAAGCAGGGCCGTATGGCAAACCCTATGCTGCCAAGCTTCGCCCCCGGCCCGCCGAGTCTCGGAGAAAAAGGTTATCTGCTGGGGCACACCAACCCCGAAAGAGCCCCAAAGCCGGGGCGCCTTCTGGTCGGTGACCTATGGCGAGGCGCCGGTGTGTCAGCGCGTGTAGAACCAGGTTTTGGGCTTCTACTGGACCCATATATTGGTACAAAATTTAAGTGGGAGTATGGTAGGATTTGGTGGCTATCTGAGACGCCCCTGGTGTGCCGAGTGACGAGTACTTAAGCCGAATCGGTAACTTCAGTAGCCGTCAATCGAGGGCCGAGGTTAAGCCGACAATTGGCACTTTCTGTAGACGGCAGAGAAATGGTCAAAGAGTTCAGTATGATAGGGCCATATAGGCATGGAAGATAACTTCCGGATGGTGATACGGTCAATGGCTCCGTCCGACGTGCCTTACGCGAGTGGGTCGCGGGGGCCCGAGGGAGAATTCTTCTCTCCAGGTCACTCTCCACAACCCCAGTCTGGGGCCCTGAATAGATCAGCACTACGGAGTGCTGGGGAAGTCTGGCCCGGATGAGATCGGGATGGGAGAAAAGTGTACGGGTAGTGGGTACAAACCGTGCGGGTGAGAGACTTTGGGTGGCTCACTGGCTTCAGGGTTCTTCTGGATTCAGGAGCAAGTCAAAGACCAACGGACAACCTCCGAGCAGGGACCTGATAACGTGATGGGTGAGACCACTTGACCAACCGCGGGGGGCGCGGTTCAGGGCTGGAGAAGCTTTCCTGCCCAGAGATGCTTAGTGCGAAGAGGCTGGGCTTGGCTTGACTTGGCTGGCATCACCACGAAGTAAGGACGGTGGATGGATTCAACTGAACGGAGAGCACGGTAAAACACTAAACAGCGACCACGCAAAGAATCCCGAGAAGAACTCGGGATCTCAGTCGTGCACAGGGCCGCCTCTAGTCACACCTCGCTAGTCCGTCTGGGTCGTCTGGGATGTGCCGGCGTCAAGAGCCAATCTGCATTGGGCTGGCCACGAGGCAAATTGACTTTGCTGTGGGGGTAGCGGAACTCTGGTGGTGGTTACTAGGTAGTAGGTAACTACGATATCGGCCCTGTTGGTCAGCGATGCCGTCCTTCTTATTCGTTGCGGTGGCACATTTCCTCTAGCTCCAGGACTGGATTGGGCGGCCAGGCGCAGTACCAGCCGTGGACAAAGAGTGGTCGGAGGCGTTTCTTGGAAGTTGGAACGTTGCCTGGAGTACGGAATATGGGGTATGGAGTGTATCGAGTAAGGAGCACCGTGAACTTTGAAGTGTATGAGAAAGTTTAGTTGATCGCATCGAGTCCCATCGCATCGACTGACTTGAGCCAGCTCAATTTTCCCCGGCGGGGCACGCGCTCCACCAGCTTTCCACTTCCCCAGAGAACGCACAGATCGGCGGTGGCCATGGGAAAAGCGAATCATTTGGCTCAAGGGACCCAAAATGGATGGCGGACTGTCAGCACGACGAATGAGACATCTGCCGCATCCCTGTTTATCGCGGAGCGGGGTTGAAGTTTCCACTGTTACGTGAATGTTCGCAAAAAAACTCTCGCCATTAATCTCGACGAGACCAAGCTGAAAGGGCTCTCCTCCTGTCAGGCCGGGGATTAGTATTTAGAGTCATCTGCATCCTCCTCAGCTCGTCCATTTCTGAGTTCCTCCCAGCCTACTTTGCTCATCCCTTTCTCCATATATTCTCACACCCTGGCCCTTGACGGGTCGTCTCTGTGTATCGGCCTTTGACCCCCACGGCACTCGGCTCGATTTCTACAAACCTACTTTCTCGGCTTCCAAATCTACGCGCCGAGTAATCCGGCCGCGGTACAGCTATGGCTGACATTCACGACCACCCGGTGCACGAGCAGTCCTCGCCCGATGTCGAGGAGCACATGAGTATCGGGCGATACATCGCCACGCGCATCCCGTCGCTGGTGCCGCCGATGAACCCGGCGCCCAATCCTTTCAAGGCCCTGACCCTGCTGAACAAGCAACAATGGATGTTCTTTGCTGTACGTACACATTCCCGCGCGCCCTCATTCGAAGCAAACATGAAATCGAGTACTGACCAACTTTCTGCAGGTCGCCTTCGCTGGCTGGACCTGGGATGCCTTTGATTTCTTCACCGTCTCCCTGACCACCTCTCAGCTGGCCGCTAGCTTCGGGGTTTCCATTACCGACATCACATGGGGCATCACATTGGTCCTGATGCTGCGTTCGGTGGGTGCCATCATCTTCGGTATTGCCTCAGATCGCTACGGCCGCAAGTGGCCTTTTATTGTCAACCAGCTGCTCTTCGTCGCCATCGAGCTCGGTGGTGGTTTCTGCCAAACGTACAAGCAGTTCCTCGCCTGTCGTGCTATCTTCGGTATCGCTATGGGTGGTCTTTACGGTAACGCTGCGGCCACTGCGCTCGAGGATTGCCCCGTCGAGGCTCGTGGTATTGTCTCTGGTCTGCTGCAGCAGGGTTATGCCTTTGGTTATCTGCTGGCGACTGCTTTTGCGCGCGGCCTCGTCGACACCACCCCCCATGGATGGCGTCCGCTATACTGGTTCGCCGCCTGCCCGCCTCTGCTGATCATTGCCTTCCGTCTGTGCCTGCCCGAGACTCAGACCTTTATCCGTCGCCAGGAGGCGCGTGCCGAGATGCGCGGTGGAGTCGCCGCATCCTTCATGTCTGAGGGTAAGGTTGCGCTCAAGCGTCACTGGCTGCTGCTGATCTACCTTGTCCTGCTCATGGCTGGATTCAACTTTATGGTAAATACTGTCTACAGATACGAACTGAACGATTCCAGTAGAGTCATTCTAACATTCTCTTCTTCCAGTCCCACGGCTCCCAGGATCTGTACCCGACCATGTTGAGCAACCAATTCAAATTCTCCCAGAACGCCGTCACCATCACCCAAATCGTCGCCAACCTGGGCGCCCTGACGGGCGGCACCCTCTGCGGCTGGGCCAGCCAAGTCTTCGGCCGCCGCTTCTCCATCATCGTAATCAGTATCGTCGGCGGCGCCCTCCTGTACCCCTACACCTTCGTCAAGAACGAGCGCGTCATGGCTGCCGCCTTCTTCGAGCAGTTCTGCGTGCAGGGCGCCTGGGGCGTTATCCCCATTCACCTCATGGAGCTCTCCCCAGGCTCCATCCGCACCTTCGTCGTCGGTACCTCCTACCAGCTGGGTAACCTCGTGTCGTCGGCCAGCTCGACCATCGAGTCTACTATCGGCGAGCGGTTCCCGCTGCCGCCGACCAAGGCCGCGCCCCACCGCTACGAGTACGGAAAGGTCATTTGCATCTTCATGGGCTGTGTCTTTGCGTATGTGATTCTGCTGACGGTTGCGGGTCCGGAGCGTCTGGGTCGGAACTTTGATGCGGACCATGACGCGGATTTGGCGGTTGTTGCTGCTCGTCGTGGTATGGATCGCGATGGATATGAGAGTGACCCCGAGAAGGCGACTGCCACCCAGCGGGAGTAAGGGTGAGAGGGTAGTTTGCTTCTAGCTTCTGGAGCGGGGATTCGCTGTGCGCTGGCTTATAATTTATGTTGTTGGATCTTGACTGAGATATACCCGATGAAAGAAAACGAGATGTTGCATGTGATACGCCATGAGACGAGATGAGATGTGATGCGATAGTAATATGATAATCCAATTGCTGGCTCGATGAATGTATCGCTATTTAGATCCAATGACACTCCTCGCTGCATTCGTATACCTTTTCCCATACCCCAAATCAGCTATGTACCCCTATCCGTCCCATTCCATCTCGTCACGATTCATCTAAGGGCAGTACAAAAGTCAGCATGCTTGTCAAGCCTAAGGCTGTGATACCCCGTCTTGACTACCCACAACCGAGGCGCTCCGCCTTCCGGTTGGGTTCGAGTTTGAGTTCTGGAGTGGACCCGATCTGAATCTGCTTAATTTGTTGTACTCTCATACCGGGTGTACCGGTCGGAGGGTTGAAGTTGTTTTCTTCATGTGTGTGTCCACGAGCGAGATGGGCAGGGGAGGTGAGGAGGGCGCCCGCTTTGGGGGTGGAGGGAGAAGGGGGCACTTACAGAGTGTTACATGGCGGATCGTGAGATGGGAAGAAGCGGAGGTAGGAACGGGCGAGGTTGTACTCTTATATGGCGAATCCTGGGGCTCCTGAGGTCGTAGAGTGCGGGGTGTCGGCTGCTGACTGGCCTACTATTGGGACTGCTGGACGGAATGGATTAGGCAGGGTGCATGGATTACCAAGGTGTGACCCTTACTTGGAAATTCACTTGCCAAAGTACCAGGGTCAACCACGCAGAAGCGGGTATAACGTTACTACTGTACGAGGTCACAGTGTCACACCATCTGTCACATCATCTACTAATCTATCCTTGTCGCGGGGTCATAGGCGCCGCCGTCTTATCAGGATATTGCTTAAAGTGATTCTACACTGCTACTATGCACTGGGGCTTCTTGTTGTGGTTACTGACAAGCTCACCTGAACCACTGGGTCAACTTGGAAAATAGCCTAAAACCCGAGCTTCGGTTCTTGGCTGAGACGAGTACGCGTCCTGCAGGTGCATGAGCAGCATGACTATTGAGGTTGCCTGGAGTGGCGATAATTGTGGTTGGGGGATGTACTCGGTTATCGTCCATCAGATACAACTCTCTGAGCAATCAAAAGTCTTGACTATATGTAGTATTGTGCACGTCTTGTATGTTGATAGAACCATAATTGTTTGCCTCGGACTCCCGCAAGTCCTGTCTGGTAGATGCCGGCTTGGCGCCCCCCACGTACATCATGCTGGTGATTGTCTCAGCAGCTGGCGGCCGCTAGTGAGCTAGTACTGGCCTACTAGGACCTTAGAAGCTACGCAAGATGGAAGTTATGGCACTTAGAAACCAACTTTTCCTTAATACTGCTTGGCTCATTTCTTGCTAAGTTGCTAAGTGCTCAGAAGATGTCCTGTGCTTCGGGATCTTGACCTGCCAAGGCTGGGAATGCCAATTCCGTCCAGATGTTCTGAGAAGAGCGCTTATCCACCACCACTTTAATCGCTGTATCTCTCTTTACCGTTCTATCACAGTCCATCTCCAGATATTATATTTCCGATATTGATGCATTGATGCTAGTAGGCACTTGGCTGATTCCACCCGTATACTTCACCAGTCCACTTGGTGGAGCAAGGCCCAGGCACGCCAGGGACTTCATTTTTTTTTCTTGCGCTCAGCCAACCAACCAGCAGGCGGATAAGCCCACCCACTTCCAGTCCGCCAAAACCTCCTTTGGTCAGCTTTCCTGGATTTGCCCGGCTTCAGTGCTTCCCAGCTTCGCTCGCAACTTCGGCATTCCAATCCTCCTCCGCTTCCCCCTTCCCTCCTCCCTATCCTCTCCTCTCCTCTCCTCACTCCCTCCATCCCTTCGTCCCTTTCGCCTACGATTGGGTCCTGCGAGGCCGACCGACCTGAGAGGCCCTTCCCTCCCCCCCCCGGTGCCAAGATCCACCCCCCAAACCCTACCAAGAGCCACTGCCAACCACCCCCTCTCCCCCCAATTCCATCCCTCGTCTGTCCTGCTTGTCGCCGGTGCTGGATGAGTCTCGACTCCGCTTCCTCCAATGCACAGACGCTCGTCTGGCTCCCCGGCCGCGGACGACTCTGACGATTCCCCGGCGCGCTCTTCAGATGATCATGGGAATGGTCACGGCCCCGGAAATGCTCCCGAACCTTCCAACGATAAATCGCGGTCGCAGATAGCCCGGCACGGCACCAGCTTCGATCTCCGCCGGGATAACGGCCGCTCCACGCCGCGCTCGCGGAACTCGAGCCTTTGGCGCACTCCATCTGCTGCTCAACCCTCCAACGATACCAAAGCCATGCCATTGGGTTCCCCGCGGCTTCCGATGGAGGCTCCCTCGCCGGAGGGGCGTCGCGCGCGTCAATCGAGCTTACGCAGTCCATGGTCGTGCTCGATTCTGACGGCGCTGACCACCTTCTGCGCCGTCGTGTTCTTGTTCTTCACCGTGCGCTCCTTTGCTAGTCGCCAGGTTGGCGGGAATGGATGTGGTGTGCCCATGATGAGCCCGACCTTCATTCGGATGCTGGAGTTTGACACGGAGCATACACGATTCGCGAGCAAATACAACCTGTTTTTATATCGAGAGGAAGGTGTGGATCCGTACACACAGGACAATATCGGGGTAAGCTTGAACGCATTTAGCCTGATTGAGAAGCGGTTTCAGATTCGGATGGGAAGTTCTATTATGCTAACAGATTCCTTGCACCGTCTCCAGTTGAATGGCGTACCCGTACTCTTTCTCCCTGGAAATGCTGGCAGTTACCGGCAGGTCCGGTCGCTGGCGGCAGAGTCCTCTCGGCACTATTACGATGTGGTTCGACACGACGACGAGCGGCACGCCGCCGGAACACGCAGTCTGGACTTTTTCATGGTGGACTTCAACGAGGATATGGCGGCCTTTCACGGGCAGACATTGCTGGACCAGGCGGAATACGTGAACGAGGCGATCTCGTACATCCTATCGCTCTACCATGACCCTCGCCGAACGCGCCGGGATCCCGGACTTCCCGACCCGAGCGCGGTAATCCTCATCGGACACTCCATGGGCGGTATTGTCGCCCGCACCGCCTTGACCATGGCGAATTACCAGGCGAATTCAGTTAACACGATCATTACAATGTCGGCACCGCATGCGAAGCCGCCTGTCTCCTTCGACTCGGACATTGTGCATACCTATAAGCAAATCAACGATTACTGGCGGGAGGCGTATTCGCAAACTTGGGCCAACAACAATCCACTTTGGCATGTCACATTGATTTCGATTGCGGGTGGTGCCCGCGACACCGTCGTTCCGTCTGATTATACCAGTATTTCATCCCTCGTCCCCGAGACGCACGGGTTCACCGTGTTCTCCTCGTCGATACCGAATGTGTGGATCGTCATGGACCACTTATCGATCACCTGGTGCGACCAATTTCGCAAGACGATCATCAAGTCGCTGTTTGATATCATTGATGCTCGACGCCCATCCCAGACGAAACCAAGGGCAGACCGTATGCAGGCCCTCAAGCGGTGGTATTTGACTGGACTGGAGTCTGTTTCCGAGCGGACACTTTCTCAAAAAGAGCCGAATACCCTGTTGACCCTCGAGGATAATGCAAACACTATTCTAGCGCAGGGCCAGCGGCTGGTACTTCGCGAGCTTGGGCAACAACACGGCCCTGATGTACGCCTCTTGCCTATCCCACCACAGGGTGTTTCTGGCAAGAAGTTTACGCTTCTCACGGATCAGACGCTTGACAAGCAGGGCAACATTGAGGTGCTTTTCTGCAGCGTCTTCCCGTTGAACAACGGCCGGTCGACCGTCTTCTCTATGAATTTGGACTTCTCAGGTGGTACCGTGGGCTCGACTCGGTTGGCTTGCAAGAGTGCAGCAGAGGATGTCATTTATCTGCCATCCTCGACGCGGACGTCGAAGGACGCGTATGACCGTGTTCCTCCGTTCTCATACCTCCAGTATGATTTGGAAAACTTGGCAGAGCATCAATTCGTGGCGGTCGTGGACAAGGCCAATGTTGCCACTCCGGGCTTCCTAGTGGCCGAATTCTCTGATAGCTCGGATGCCATGATCCGTGCCAAGGTTGGCTTGGGCAGTCTGCTGAGCGCTGGGCTAAAGATGCGGTTACCTGCCAATCGGCCTATGCTTACGGAAGTCCACATTCCGGCACTGCACTCGAGTCTGCTCAACTACAAGCTGAAGATTGTGCGGCACCCGCAGAAAGATGAGCTCTTTGCTCCGCTGCTGCGCCAGTCTATTCCAGATCCGCACGAGTCCAAGTTCTTTGTGAACGTGAACGATGTGAATGTTAATCTGCACGGCGTTGCGCCGTTCATGCCCTCTCCTGTTCGCGAGTCGGCCTCCTCTGGCGGAGTCTCATTCCAGCTTTGGACTGACCCAAGCCCCGGCGAGACTGTGGACATTTCGCTAAAGATTGACATTCCGGGTAGTCTGGGTGAATTGGTGATGCGGTACCGCACTGTCTTCGCTGCATTCCCGCTTCTTGTCGTCGCCCTTGTACTTCGCAAGCAGTTCCAGGTCTACGACCAGACCGGGTATTTCATCCCTTTCACAGATGGCCTTGACCGGGCTCTGCGATCTTCGCTGCCTCTTTTGCTGGTCGCCATGTCGCTCTTGGCTTCTTCCCTGGCTACTACCAAGGCCCTGCCCCAGTCCGACGACCCCTTCCACTGGCGGACCAACTCTACCGAGACTCCGCTCGACTTTACAAAGAACGACCTTTTGCTCGGCTCTCAGGATGCATTCTTCTGGTTCCTCGTCCCAGTCTTTGGTCTCATCAGCGTCGGCGTCTGCGTTTTGGTCAACTACATTGCCCTTTTCCTTGTCAAAGTCTTTTCCCTGGTTTACGGTGCTGTCAACAGCAAGTCGGGCTACATTCGTCGGGAGGACAGAGGCAACTCGCCCATCTTTAGCGCTCCCACCCCGCGCCGTCGCGTTATTCATACCGCGATCCTCCTCCTTCTGGTCTCCACCATTATTCCTTACCAGTTCGCCTACATGGTGGCCTGTATCGTGCAATTAGCAACCACCGTGCGAAGCCAATGGCATGCCAAGGAAACCGTACGCTTACAGTCCCCAATCCTCCTACCCGAATTCACACCTTCTAACACTATCGCAGAGATCAACTTCCCATCTCAACTTTAGCAACTACGCCCACTCCATACTAATTCTGATGCTCTGGATCTTGCCGATCAACGTGCTCGTCCTCCTCGTCTGGGCACACAACCTGGTCGTGCACTGGTTCATGCCCTTCTCCTCGCACCACAACGTCCTCTCCATCATGCCCTTTCTCCTACTAGTCGAGACCATGACCTCTGGCGCAATGATCCCCCGCATTACCACCCGCTTCCGCCATGTAACCTCCTTCCTCTTCTTCGCCATCGCCATCTACTCCGCCGTCTACGGCGTCACCTACGCCTACCTGCTACACCACCTGGCCAACTTGCTGGCCGCTTGGCTCGTCGCCATTTACTTGGTTGGCAGTGGATTCTCGCCACGGAGGTTATGGCGGATCATTGACGGTGATGAATTGCCGGAGGATAGCGGCAGACATGTTAAGAAGAAGCCATGAGTCGTTGATATGCATTGTTTATTGTTGGGAATACATTACGTTTTCATTTTCTTCTTTGGTTGTCTTTGTCTCTGTCTCTTTGCTGTTGGTATGTCTGCTTTGGTGTTGCGCATGGGAATGGAGTTTGAGCGTTTCTTCTTCCCTTGTCTCTTTTTTTTTGTCGTGGACTGTACAAATCTCATCTATCCATTCCTTCCTCGGCACCTTTTACTTCTTTTCTTATTTCTTCTTCTATGCTACTTAATTCTTAATGTTAGATCACACGTTCAGACCCTTTGCATGTCTGAAAAGGCCTAACTCTCTTTTGTCCTCATGGTATGATCTGACGGCCCCCTTCATCTATGTTTCACCCCCAGGTCTGTGTATATACCTCGAGTGATACTATTCTACCCTGTCATGATCCTACGCTGAGATCTTTTCTTATCTTTTCTATATATCCTGAACAAGAGAAGTTTCGTTCATTTTTGGGAGTTGGGCTTAGTGCCCGTCCACTACTTTGTCTGCTTGTTTGAAGTGGACTTGGGGGATACGTGCGGCAGATGTGCTGTACTCTCGATAGATCAGTCTATTGAACACTACTAATACAATGCCTATCGCCTGCAAAGGACAGGGTGTAGGAATTCATCCTCAGGACGTTTTGGATCCCATATCTGCATTGTAACTAGAACTTCATAGACGTGGCAGACGCTTTATGCAAGCGGTAGACCCTCAAAGACCTAGGTACCTACTCTGAAGACTTTGACGAATAGCTAAACAGCTACCTAACACTTTCTCCTCCCTCCTCAGAATACAACCTTGACATCCATTACCACGTCATGCCTAACTTCCCATCTCAGACACAGCTCCTTCCAACTTCAGATTCCATTTGATCCGTCTTAGGTTGACATACCGACTTTTCTCTACTCTCCCAAAACCCACCCTCAACATCCCCACCAACCTGGAACCTACACTCTCCCAACCACACCTACCTCCTCTATCTTCACCTCGCCCGCACCCTCAATCCCCTCACAATGTCCACGCTCCGCCAAACCCAAACCCTCCTAACATTCCTAACCTACCTCGCTGTAACAGCCTGGTTTATCCTCATAGTCTTCATCCTCCCGCTCGTCAAAGTTCTTGAATGGGCCAACCGCGAGCCCCACGATACCCGCATGCAGCAGCTTGCGCTGCGGAGGCTGGACCATATGAAGCGGGTAGGGAATTACTCGGAGGAATTTTTTGCTTGGATGGATGTTTCGTTGGGAAGAGTGAAGCCCGGTTTGAAGGGGCGTGGTTTGGGATGAGGGTTGGTTCGTGCCTTTGGGTATGTGATAGTGGAGAAGAGGTGTCATTGACTCATTGGGGGGCTTGAGGGTTCTAGTAGAGCTGCGGGGGAGGTAAGTTTCCAGGGGATTTGCTGGTGGCGATGGGAGCTGACTTTGTTTCTTCTATAGGGGTGTCACAACATTTGAAGCTGATTCGTGAAGATCTCGGGCATCAGAATCACCCAGTGCTGCTGGTTTTCCTGGGGAATTCTGTGCCAACATCATCTCCAGCTTGGTTGTCCATAAATGAGGCTCCATGGCGTTAAAGTCACTCCCTACATACGAAGCTCAAGCCGATGCTTAGCGGCAACCCCTCTTGTCATCTTTAATATCTTGTCTATAGCTATCAGTCTACTACGGTAGGACTTACCAGAAGCCTTGACTGCTACCTGCAAAGTCTAACTCTCTCTTCTACTCTCGTTGTAAGCGCTGCTCCTACTTAAGGCATAGCTACCTCGCGGAGTAGCTAGGCTTCTACAACCTCTACTACTCTGCTCCGCCTTAATCAGGTTTAAGCCGCAGCGTACTCGAGAGGTTGTCTGCAACTAGTGTACGGAAGGGCTATAACCTTAAACCCCCGGTGAAAAAGCCTTCACTATCACAACTAGGACTAAGAGTTAAGGAATTGCCTATAAACCCTTTAAAAAATAATACACGAGACCAAGGCTGAGGAAGACTGTTGAATAGAGATAAACTAGAAGCGTCTCTGGCTGGACTGTTTTTCTAGCCTCTAATTACAGGCTTTTAAGTAATAGCTGCCTTACTCTGTAGTTATGAAACCCGGGCTTATATGCGTAGGCGTGCCTTGAAACACTCCGAGACAGGGCGAATCAAAGTTAAACGCATCCAAGATAGACAGCATTCATTGATCAACCCGGATAAGTCATAGTCATTTACTTCTTATGTATGCCTTTACCTAAGTGTGCGAGCTCTCGCGGAGTTCAGTCTCTCGGACTCTCCAAGCAGAAGAGACAGCTACGTGCAAACCTTCCCAATCCAGCAACGCCTAAACCTAGGACAGGGGTGTTGCTAAACAAAACATTCCCAAAGCGACCAGGCGCATTTTCCCAATTCAAGCAGAACACGGCTGGATCGGTGGCACTAGCGGCTAGATCTCAGGTACCGTACGACCTAGGGCTGGGCGAACTCTCGCACAAAGCAAATCCAGCGATAGGCTGGCAGTTTATCAGCCGCCCCCTTTTTTTTTTCGCAGGTCTATCTACACTCAACACTGTACTCCGTACAGTGTGTGACTGTGTGCAATTGTATACGTCGACTTTCGAGGAACTTGAGCGTGATAGGTCGCCCCTATCTAGGATGCAGTCGGGCTATGTATCTGGGCGTAGGCCTGAGCGACCGGCCACACATTTACACGAACGCTGGAAAAAGGGGTGCGGAAAAGTACGAGCTGAGGATCGGACAGGGGCTGGTTCCTTATGCCAGGTGAAAAGGGGGCGAGATAAATAAAGAACAAAACAAGGCAAAGCACAGGGCAACTTTTCCAAAGTGATGTGTGCTGTTGGGAGGGTAGTTGATGTTGGTCTGGTGCCCGATCCCTTGGTTCAAGTAGATTGTTGTTGCTGTATGGCCGCCTACGGAGTCATTTAGCTAGTATGTGCTAGTCAACTATCCCTTGTATACACTATACGTGGGTCCCTACCCCGGATTCACGGTAGGATGCAAAGAACAAGACCATGGCGTTTTACTATGAGTATAGAGACGGAGGGAAAAAAACAAAGAGGTGGATACTCGGGGGCAGACTCCATACAGAATGGATTATTATGGAGATGCCATGCGGATCCAGTGATCCACCCCCAGACTCCTAATTCCACCTCCATGGCAACGATTCTAACCTGAACTACGAGAAGAAGCTACCTAATCCACTTCCACAATACCACATGAATAGCCACCTCTGTAAGAATAATCATCGGAAGTCACTTCTCGATGACCTCTTCGCGACGTCAACGACCAACGCCCTGGAGTCCTCCAGGAGCCCGACTGGCGGGGGCACTCCGAGTCTCCTCCGACAAACGCCACCAGCACAAAGCCAGATTCAACAAATCAAAGCCCCCGGGAACTTTGTTTAGGAACATTTTATTTTTTAATTCTGGTCTCGCTTCCAGAAGTCCCAAAACATGCAGACTATCGCCGTGCGAATCGCCGGGAAACTCGGAAGAGAACACAAATACCTACTCAAGAGGTTATGATTCCCGTGTCCTGCGAATCAATCACGGAGCTTCCGTTCGTTACCTAGGCCACGTAAAGCGAGCAGAAAGCATAAGGGGAAATTAATAAGTTACAGTGTTCGATGATTAGGTCACGGACAATCACCATTGAAACGAGGCGCAGAGTTTGGGCCGGTGGAAAATTCTTTTTTTTTTTCCGAAATGAATTTAACTTAACGGTAGGAGTCTAGCGTAGCTACGTAGCTCCAATTCAAGGCCCATCTCCGACTCTACAGTTCCCAACAGCAAGGGCCGAATCTTGGGACCAGGGAAACTCGTTAGATTTTTCTGCTGGACTTTGACCTTTTTGACTTTGAGAGACCCACTGGCTCAGGCTGTTCCCTACGAGGCTACGACCCGATCGATTTTCGCCACCGGGTACTTTCGCGGGGGATAAGGGGATAAGGGATAAGGAATTTTCGATAACAGATGTGAGTCTGTACTATGTACTGTACCTCTCAGCATAGGGCAAGGTGTTTGTCCCGGCTTTATTCCGGAGTCACTCGGCCTCTACAATAATAGAGAGTTTCCCCGTCTATTACCCATGCACTAGTGTAGGCCTGTAGGGTACCTCTTAGGAGATTTCTTTGATCAGAAAATTTTTTGGGATGCAACCACCCGCCGCGATAAGCGATAAGCATGAAGCGGTGAGCCACCAACTGGCGGTGTTGCCGTATATACTTCAGTCTACGGTACATCAAGATCAAGAGGGTACATTAATTTCTCCCGTTACAGTAGTAGTTGTTGGTCAAACTTTTTCGTAAAAAGATGCCCCTAGATGCCTGATTACAACAAGATAAATTTCTTTGTTTGGAGACCATGCCTCGGCATGTACCTGTGTATCAACGCAGAGATGCATCACCCCTGAGAAGCCGCAGTACATACTTCGGATCCAGGATGAGAGCTCCGGGCGATGGCGATCGAAGCCTGCAGATCCCGCTACCAACGTTTCGATTACAGTACCAAAAATAATGAACTTCTAATGAGCTAGGTACCCAAGTCTTCATTTCAGGAATGATGAAGAAAGCTGACTGAGATTGTAATCTTCTGGCTTACAGTGGACCGGCCCTACCGAGCCCTGAAGGGTCAAGGGTCGGGCTGATCGGGATCCTGATTTCGATTGCAGCCGATCACAACGAGTCAGCCCCTTCGGATCATGTAGGCAATGATTCTGGGCAACTCTAAAAATATGTTCAGCCTGCAGGGCTTTACTTTCACAATTCCTTTTCTTTTCTTCTCGAAAAAACTTTCCCTCTCAGCCAGATTGATTGGATGTTCCAACGGCCGGAAGAGGGCTGCGCCACCCGGTCATGGAAGTGGCGACTGCCCGCCTCAGGCCTCTTGCCATAGGAGTCGTACTCCGTGAGGGACTCGCTACTATTGTACTCCGTAGGTACTAGGTATGGGTAATCATAGAAGAGGGTACAGTCTCTGGCGTTTCATCACCCCGGATTTATCCCCCCTAGCACCATCTAGGCTGATCCTGCATGTGCTGCGGACTGCACCGCGGGGGACTCGAGCCTTCTGATAGCCCTGGAAAATTTTTCTTTTGATGATTACCGATAGTAACTATAGTAACAACCACCAAGAGGGGAAAAAAAAGTTTAGCATTATTATTGAATATCATCGTTCTAAGGGACGTCATACTCTAGATCCGAGTTCATGCTCTGAGTTCTCCGGAGGGGGAAGAAGAAATTCCTTTCCAGACGCCGACACGGGCTGTCTCTTGTCTGTCTCTTGTTTCGCTGTCCCAGACTTTTTGTGATTTTCGCTGCCGAGTAAGTGCATCTGGCAAATTTGGGTTTCAATTGAATTTTTAATTTTTAATTTTTTTTTCTCGTTTTGATTGTCCTAGACAAGTAGTCCGCCAATGAATCAACCGGAAATCGGGAGGCTGCCCTGGCGGTGACCAACCATATCTCGCCAGTTGATAGTCGGACTCCAGGGAGCTGACTAAACCCAACTCGGCCTTAGCGTGACCGCAACTGCAAAAAAAAAAAATTTCTGCGGTTGGGCGGCGAAGGGCCACACGATAAATATCTCGCCCCCCCGTCTAATCGCACCCCTCCTCCTTCTCCCTTATCCTCCTTTTTTCCTCCCCCATCTTTTCTTGGGTCCTTTCTTTCCTGTTTTTCTTTCTGCATAGACAGAAAGCCCTCCCAAAAGTTTTTTAGACTCGCTCTCTCCTTTTCAGAGCGTTGCTGCGTCCTGGACAGCCGACGCAGTTTGGGCCCCCCACAAGCTCACCGAGATACCCCTCATAGAAAAATCTCTTTCTTTACTCTAATCTTCCCGTTTTTCTCCCCCTCCAACCGCCAAAATTTCCTTCAAAATGCCTGCCGTCGACGTTTCCTCCGTTCCTGCCGTCTCCGGCAAGGAGATCGCTCAGTCGATCGCCGTCCTCGAGGACCTCATCAAGAACCTCAACGTCTCTACCTCTGCCGACGAGGTGAACGCCGCCGCCAGCAACCTGGCCACTCTCTTCGGCGGTCCCATCGCTGAGCAGGCTCTTCCCCTGAAGGCCGTCGAGACCTTCAAGAAGCAGCTCTCCAACAAGAAGGATGCTTTGGTCCGCGAGCGTGCCTGCGAGGGCATCCGCGCCATCGCCTCCCACAACACCATCGCTGCCGGTGTTGAGCCCCACCTTGTGTCTCTCCTTGGCCCCGTTCTGAACGCTGTCGGTGACAAGATGGTCCCCGTCAAGGAGGCCGCTCAGTCCGCCGCCGCTGCCATCGTTCAGGCTGTCACTGGTAACGCCGTCAAGGCCACTGTTACCCCCATCATCGACTCCATCCAGAACGCCCAGAAGTGGCAAGAGAAGATGGCCGCTCTCAAGTGCCTGGACACCCTCGTTGAGACCGCCCCCGCTCAGCTCTCCTATCAGGTCCCCCGCCTGATCCCCGTCGTCTCCGAGGCCATGTGGGACACCAAGGCCGACATCAAGAAGGCGGCCTACTCCACCATGGAGAAGGTCTGCGGTCTGATCGTCAACAAGGATATCGAGCGTTTCATTCCCGAGCTCATCAAGTGTATTTCCAAGCCTGAGAACGTCCCTGAGACCGTTCACTTGCTCGGTGCCACCACTTTCGTTTCCGACGTGACCAGCCCCACCCTCGCCATCATGGTCCCCCTGCTGGACCGTGGTCTCGTTGAGCGTGAGACGGCCATCAAGCGTAAGTCCGCTGTCATTGTCGACAACATGTGTAAGCTCGTGGAGGACCCCCAGCTGGTCGCTCCCTTCTTGCCCAAGATGTTGCCCGCTTTGAACAAGAACTTCGAGACCCTCGCCGACCCCGAGGCCCGTGAGAAGACCAAGCAGGCCCTCGACACCCTCCAGCGTGTCGGTGATGTCAAGGACGGCAAGATCCCCGAGGTCTCCACCGCTGGTGACATCGAGACCGTCGCTGGTATCCTCAAGGAGATCCTCAAGGAGAAGGGCTTCGAGTCCCGCATCGCCTCCTCCGAGGCCGTCATCAACTACGTTGGTGCCATCGCTGGTCAGCTCGTTGACGAGAAGGACTCCGACAACACCACCTGGACCCAGAACGCTCTCCCTTACATTATCGCCATCGTTGGTGAGGAGGCTGCCAAGCCCATCGCCGAGACCCTCCGCAAGCGTGCCTCCCCCGACGCCGCCGCGGCCGATGAGGTCCCCTCCGACGAGGAGGAGGGTGAGGACCTGTGCAACTGCACTTTCTCCCTGGCCTACGGTGCCAAGATTCTGCTGAACCAGACCCACCTGCGCCTCAAGCGTGGTCAGCGTTACGGTCTCCTCGGCCCCAACGGTTCCGGCAAGACCACCCTCATGCGCGCTATCAACAACGAGCAGCTTGAGGGCTTCCCCAAGAAGGATGAGGTCAAGACCGTCTACGTCGAGCACGACTTGGACGCTGCCGATACCGAGCTGACTGTCATTGGCTGGACCCTCAAGAAGTTGAACGAGGTCGGCCTGAACCCCGTCGAATCTGAGGTCCGTGACAAGCTCGTCAACGAGTTCGGCTTCCAGGTTTCCCAGCTCGATGGCTCCATCGGTGCCCTGTCTGGTGGTTGGAAGATGAAGCTCGCTCTGTGCCGTGCCGTCTTCGAGAACCCCGATATTCTGCTTCTCGACGAGCCTACCAACCACTTGGACGTCAAGAACGTTGAGTGGCTCGAGAACTACCTCAAGTCCTCCCCCTGCACGTCCATCATGGTCTCTCACGACTCCGGCTTCCTGGACCGTGTCATCCAGCACGTTGTTCACTACGAGCGCTTCAAGCTGAAGCGTTACCGTGGTACCCTCTCCGAGTTCGTCAAGCGTGTTCCTTCCGCTCGCTCCTACTACGAGCTCGGTGCCTCCGAGATGGAGTTCAAGTTCCCCGAGCCCGGTTTCCTGGAGGGTGTCAAGACCAAGTCCAAGGCCATCATCCGTGTCAGCAACATGTCCTTCCAGTACCCCGGCACCCCCCAGCCCCAGATCCGCGACATCACCTTCCAGGTCTCTCTTGGCTCCCGTATTGCCGTCATTGGTCCCAACGGTGCTGGCAAGTCTACTCTCGTTAACGTCCTGACTGGTGAGCTTATCCCCACCTCCGGTGACGTTTACCAGCACGAGAACATCCGTATCGCCTACATTAAGCAGCACGCTTTCGCTCACATCGATAACCACCTCGACTCCACTCCCTCCGAGTACATCCAGTGGCGTTTCCAGACCGGTGAGGACCGTGAGACCATGGACCGCGCCAACAAGATCGTCACCGAGGAGGACGAGAAGGCCATGGACAAGATCTACAAGGTCGAGGGTACCCTCCGTCGCGTTGTCGGCATCCACTCTCGTCGCAAGTTCAAGAACACCTACGAGTACGAGATCTCTTGGGCTCTTGGTGACAACGTCGGCATGAAGTCCGAGAAGTGGACTCCCATGATGTCCAACGACAACACCTGGTTGCCTCGTTCCGAGATCATCCAGTCTCACTCCAAGCAGGTTGCTGAGGTTGACCAGAAGGAGGCCCTCGCCTCCGGTCAGTTCCGTCCCCTGGTCCGCAAGGAGATTGAGCAGCACTGCGCCAACTTCGGTCTTGACGCCGAGCTGGTTTCTCACTCCCGCATGCGCGGTCTGTCCGGTGGTCAGCGTGTCAAGGTCGTCCTCGCCGCCTGCTCTTGGCAGCGCCCCCACGTCATCGTCCTTGACGAGCCCACCAACTACCTGGACCGTGACTCTCTCGGTGCCCTCTCCAAGGCCATCAAGTCCTTCGAGGGTGGTGTTGTTATCATTACTCACTCTCGTGAGTTCACTGAGAACCTCACTGAGGAAGTGTGGGCCGTCAACCACGGTCTCATGACTCCCTCCGGTCACAACTGGGTTCAGGGTCAGGGTTCCGGTCCCCGCCTCGACCAGAAGGGTGATGACGACGAGGACAAGTTCGACGCCATGGGTAACAAGATTGTCGTTGAGAAGAAGAAGAAGCTTACTGGTATGTTCCAACATTGCCTTTTTTTGATTTTCTTATCAACCAGATTGACTAACATGCTCTTCTTTCTACAGGCTCTGAGCTCCGCAAGAAGAAGAAGGAGCGTGCTGCCCGCCGTAAGCGTGGTGAGGAGGTCTTCTCTGATGAGGATGACATCTAGATTGGAAATGGATAGACTGGGAGGTTTACTCTCATTATGGAGTTGATGATTATGAATATTTCTTAGTTCTAGTCTTTTGCTGAGGACAAAATACATTCAAAGCTGTTCAGAACAAACCTTTCTTGGAGCGTAGCATCTTAATTATACACTAGCTTGCTCAGTATGCAATGGCTCTCGAACCCCTTAACCAATACCTCAGCGCACTCATCCAAGCCTCCGCCGCAAGTGACAGCCGTACAACATTCAGGATAACGTGAAAGGCTGGCTCATTGACGCCGGATTCAAGGACGTCACCCAGCTGATGTATTTCCTGCCGTATAATCCCTGGCCGAGGGATCCGTATCTCAGGGAGCTGGGGAAGTATCAGAAGATTATGTCGGGCACAGTAGAAGAAGAGAGCTAGCCGATCGATTCCAATTACGCATCCTCCAACGAGGAATGGCTGAGAGGTAGTGGTAGGTATTAAATGTGCGAAGAATTTAGTCAATATTGTACAATTCGGCCAGACAACCTTACCGGCCTCCTTCATCTAGTCGACAGATTCATCAGCCCTCCACAGGTCCGACCTTGACATTAGTCCTTCGGCGCAACTCGTCAAATTCATTCATGGCCTTTTCTCTCCGCTCGGCCTTGCGTTGCTGAACCTCAATGCTCTTGAACCGCTTCTTACCACCAAACTTCAGCTTAGTGATCATATCAGCCGCTTGACCCCGCGTCAGGTCCTCAGGTCGTAATGTGCCCTGCCGAATGCGAGCTTTGTTCAACATTTCAAGCTGTCCCCGCGTGGCCGGACTCTTTCTCCAGGGCTTCCACGATGCAATGTATCGCTCGTCAAACTTGCTGCTTGCGTACGTGTCTGCGGCGCGAACGGCAGTTTCAAGGTCTGTGCCTGATGCGATGCGTCGCGGGCGGGTGAATTGCGGTGTTTCGGTCATTGGGTTGGTGAACTTCATGACGTGGTATACGTTGTATAGATCTTTTTCTTTCTCCAGGGTCAGCCAGCCTGATGATTCGGACAGCAAGTATTTTTCATCGCCGACTCGGACCCAAGAGTGTGGACTGAGACCACGGATGTGTTTCTCAGAGCGTGTGTCGTCTAACAGGTCGTAGATGCTGTCGTATTTAGTGAATTGAAGACTCACATCGCCGTCTTCTAATCCCGCTGCATCCTCTGCTGGTTTGGGCAGCTCGAGTTCTTTGCGCCCTTCCCGTATGTCCGTCACAGATGACTTGTTCAAGACTTCGTCCGGGTGCAGGCCGAACAATGTTGGCGTCGATAGAACACCGGTTGCCAACGACGCAACCATGTCAATGATGTGACAATCCTTCTTTCCAGGAAAAAGGCGCAGTCCACGTCCAATCATCTGAATGAGTAAATTCCTGGATCTAGTGGGACGCGCCAAAAGTACGCAATCAATGTTGGGAATATCCGTGCCCTCGGTAAACAGACCACAGTTCAGCAAAACCGGGAACTCTTGCTTTTTAAAAGCCTCCAGTTGCTCTGAGCGTACATTCTTATGGGTAGTGGCGGTGATGTACCGAGCATCGACGCCATGTTCCCGAAACGTCGCCGTAAGCTGTTTGGCATGCTCGACGTCCACGCAGAAGACGAGGGTGGATTTCCGATCTTGCGCATTCGCCATCCAGGCGCGCACTGTGATATTGTTGGTTGTCGCGGTGTTAACCGCCTCGGAAAGCGAGCCCAGGGCAAAATCACCAAACTTGTCCTTCTTGACATTTGAGAGATTCGCCTCCGATTTGACAGTGGTGAACACTGCATCCGCCAGCCATTTCTCGCCAATCATATCCACGTAATCTTTGTGATAAACGATGTGGTCAATCGCGGCGCCGAGTTTCAACCCGTCAAATCGCGCAAACGTAGCCGAGACACCGACCAGAACTGGCGCGTTGGGAGACGGGTCGTTGAGGCCGAAATGCCCCAGAGCTTCACGGTATGACCGCGCGACGATATGATGTGCTTCGTCCACAAGAATTAACTTGAAGAGCTTAGGGTCGAACTTGTTGATACGCCCTCGGGCCAGTGTCTGCACCGATGCAATGATGATATCCCCGTGGCCTGTCGCCACATTGTTTCCCATTTCAATCTCGACAATCTTGTCGGGGTAGGCAAGGCGACAATGCTTCGCTGCTTGTTCGACGAGTTCGCGTCGGTGGACGATGATCATAGTCTTGGTAGCTTCCGCACCGCGTGGTTGGATTCGGCTTATGAGCTGCGTGAAGATGACCTATCGAGATCAGAAATGTGTCCCTCATCAACAGATTTGGATGGGTCTTACTGTCTTTCCGGCCCCAGTGGCTAGTGAAATTCCGAGACGCCGGTGGCCCTCATCAAGGTAGCTGAGCACCGATTGAATGCATTCTTCCTGGTAGCCGCGCAGCACAATGCTGGAAGGCCCGGGCAGTGTCGGCGCGGTGGAGTTGAGACGGACTTTGTGCCATGTGTGCGATGTTAAAAGTCTCTTAGCAGGCCTCCTCCGAGACTGCGAAATCGCCAACAGCCCAAATCTGCGAATGAAGTCCATCGTCGTCCCTTCTCAGAAGAAAGCAGCTCGGCGCACTGAAGAGCGGCCACAAACAGTGCAAACATTCTTATCGGCGGTGGCGATAACGTCCGTTGCTCTTGCGGTGGACCTCTGAAGCAGTCCACTTTTTTTGGAGGAAGCTTTAAGTTCTTTCCTGCTTTCCCTCAACCTCCTTCAAGCTCACACAGCTGGCTGTGATGTCCTCGCCTTCGGTCTTTCCGGATGCGCTGGGAGTCTGCCAGCCTGCACCATGAGCAGTTCCGAGTCGTCTTTTGCGCCCGACGAAATTTCCGATTCCGACTCGGTGTTTAGTAACGGCGAACAACCAGATCAGTCGCGTAGTCGGCGCTCTTCGCGAATCAGGTCGTCAATCCTCCCATCCGACGATGACACCAAAGATGGGATCTTGTCAGATTCCGACTCGGACCCCGATGTCCCAGCCGTCCGCTACAACCATTTTGAAGCACTGCATGATCACATTCAGCAAGTGTCGCCGAAGATTCTCGACGCATACGCCTCGCTCGTGACGGAAATTGAAAAGGAGGTTACTTTTTCAGCGGTCAGAGAAAACGACGAGATCCATAATGTCCACCAACATGGCGCAGTCATCTGGACGGCGACGGAGAAAGAAATCCTATACAATGTGCTGGATAGGAAAGGCAAGAATGGCATCAAGGAGATTGCTGCTGCCATCAGAACCAAGTCCGAACTCGAAGTGATGGACCATCTTCGGCTGCTCCATCGGGGTCTGGAGAGCCAGCATCTCCTGGAACGACACGTCAAAACCATCATCCTGGGCGATGTCCCAGCCGCCGCCGAGATCAGCGAGCAATGCTGCGCCGCGCTGGACGAGTATGCGCGTGGACTCAGGGCAAAGGAGGATCTCGCCACTGCAAAAGCTGCCCGGATGCGATATGGCGACAATTGCATGGTCACCAGTGCCCAGGCGAAACAACTACGAGCGGCTGAAATGGATGTCCCTATGCGTGGCAACATCCATCTTCCTGCCAATCTGCTCAACGTTCCCACATGGATTGCACTCGAGACAAGGGTTTT
Source organism: Penicillium simplicissimum (assembly GCA_024706585.1). Lineage (NCBI taxonomy): Eukaryota > Fungi > Ascomycota > Eurotiomycetes > Eurotiales > Aspergillaceae > Penicillium > Penicillium simplicissimum. Next base: position 2,228,090 of record JAMZTW010000014.1, read on the forward strand.
CATGAACTTTGGCGGTTCGCAAGAACAAGATAACTGGGTCAATATTGCCCAGGCGAAAAACGAGTCGCCCTCCATCAGCGGCGATGCGCTCATGGACTTTTATGCTTTGACTGTCAGCATCACGCGTCGCTTGATTCAATCAATTCAATTCGTGGCTATGAGTCGAATACGCAGCCAGTGCCAACACGGCCGTCAGAGGGTTCATGCTGTGCGCAGGAAAGATGTCAAGGCTGCTATCAATATATTGAACATGAAACCGAAGCAATCCAATTTTCTTCTCGCAGCCGCTCGCCGAAATGAACTGGTTGTCGAAGACAGACACAAGAGAAAGGGGTGGAGGACCCGTACATTTGACTACGACGAGGCAGAGAAGATCCTCAACGGCGAAAGCGATTACTTCAAACACGCCAGGGACACAACCCTGGCCAACGCAACAGAAGAAGACGACGCAAATCAAGACGAAAACGACAAAGACCCCTCCGACGAGGAAAACTCCCCCCAACCATCGGAAATGCCATCTCCACAACACAGCGAACTCTCATCCCCACTCGCATCATCAGACGAAGAAGACGACGACGACGATAACGCCCTCGACCCAGAAGAAGAACACGCCGACACCCTAGACCGAGAACACAGTCGCCGCGAAGAACTCAACCTCTGGCGCCTCCTCGAAAAGCCCGCACCACCCCGCCTCGAAACCCCCATCACAACAGAAGACAACCAAGACAAAGACGTCGCGCGCAGACCCGCCGCCGAGCGCAAGGCCCCGCAAGACATGGGCGAATGGCGCGATCGCATGCTCTACCGCAGCGAATGGGAGGAGTACGGGTACGACGTTGGCGATATTGAGGATGCCCTGGTTGCGAATCGGCGGAAGAGGCGTCGTATCGACGAGCCTTTGTCTGCTTCTGTGGTCAATAGCGACGATGATGAAGACGTTGAGCTGCCGCAGCTGGGTGCGGAGGAGCATACGCGTGTTGAGCCTCCGAAGTATGGCTCCGCGGGCTGGGATGCGTTTTTGGATTCGTTCTTGGGGGAGAGTCAGGCTCAACCTGGGGGGAATCGGTTATAAAGCGAGCTGGTCGGAATTCGTCCAACCGGCGTATCAGATACCACGAGATACCATATACAATTGAAGAATTTACTCAAGACATTTAGCCAGGCGGATTACCAGATGCATAAACTGGGAGAAAGGTTCCATCACAGACGTATGATTAGAAGCAAAAAAAAAGTAAAACACATTCAAGAGTAGCTGGAAAGCGGATAGCACACATCCAAGCCCTTGTATTTCATCCCCTTCGCCAAAACAAGACCATCAAGATGAAGGTCTTCTGCAGGGGACGAAATCGAAATCAGAATCGACTCAAACTCCCAACGGAAAATCAAGATACTGCGCCTTTTTCCTAGCCAGACAGACAAGTTCAAAAAAAGGATATTCATAACACCACCAGAGCCTGGTAGTCTCCATTGCCCATCACCCATCGCCCTTCTTGTCTCCTCCAACACATCCATGGGATATCATACACATATCGGGGAAAGCTTAAGCTCACAAGTCGAGCGACTTGAAATCGGCACCGGCCTCTGCGCTCAAGGGCTGGGGGCCAGGTTGAATTTCACCAACAGGAGGCTGGAAGCCATAGTTCTTGCCGATTCCAGCCGTGGCGGCGCTGGCGAGCATGGCGTTGGTGTGTTCGTTAGGACCCTGGTCGCTGACAACCTTCAGGGCTTCCTGGGCTTCCATAACGCGCTTCTTGAAAGCCATCCGATCCAGGAAGAGCTGTCGGCGCGCCTGCTCGAGTTCCCGTCGCTCGGCTTCAATGATCTCCTCCATCTCGTTAAACTGCTGCAGCTTGATCTCGAACTTCTGCAGAGTCACGTTGACAGCGGCGCCAACGAGGCGGGTCATTTCGCGCTCTTCGTGAGAGACAAGAGCCCCCGCGCGAGCTGCCGAGGCCGCCAGGGCAACGGTGGCCAAGGACTCCTTGGGCTTGCTGATCTGCTGCTCGCCCTCACGAACGGTGTCCACGTCCATCGAATCTTCTGCCTTGACGGACTCCTTGCTCTTGCCATCGCCCTTCTCCAGCTGGCTGCGGAGCTCTTTCCGGATCTCCTCAACAGAGCGACCAGCAGCGGCGGCAGCCACTGAGGGCTCGGCCATCTGGGCGAGGAATGCGACCACGGACAGGACAGGGTTCTCTGACTGGCTGATGGGATCGCGTGCGGCACCAGAGCGCAGCTCGGGGATATCTTCGACATACTTGTCCTCAATCTCCAAAGACAAGAATTTCATCACACACTCCTCGCGCGTCCGCGTGCCGACATGGTTCGCAATCTGTTCCCAGTTGTCATCAAAGTTCTCGAGACCCTCCAGAAGCAGAACAAGCTCTGAATCAGACCACGGAGCGTCCTTGTCAGGTACATGACTGTGACCCTTGTCTTCGAGTTTCACAAAGTCGGAAGCATTGTGGCTAGCTGGCATGCGGCCCTGGAGGAAGCAGTTCGGGCACAAATCGTACTTAGTGTCGGGGACGTTGGCGTTGGCTGATGTTGGGGCAGACTTGGCATAGTGGAAACGCAGTCGAGTGCAGTCGATGCCACAGGAGAAGCAGTGATACTTCTTCTTGGGCTCTGAGGATTCAATGCCGTTTGCTTCGCCGTTGGTATGCTTCTCCTTATCCTCAGCTGGTGTGACATCTTTGCCCTTGTCATCATAAATGTTGCGGCGCAGTTCAAGGTTGACATCGCCCTTTGCGGGGGTGGCCGAGGCTGCGCGCTCAGTGGAAGCAAGAGCCTTTCCAGAGGTGACGGTGGGGTGGGGTCCAGGCTGGAAGGGCTGCAGGCCTCGTGGGGTATCGGCAATGACTCGAAAGTGGCCAGTGAAAGGGGGTCCAATGTTGGAGGGTCGGGATTGAGGATCAACCTGAACGGGTTAATTGAAATCAAATTAAAAAAAAGCCATCTTCGGGCTCACCTGATAATTGATCAAACCCCATTGTTCAAGGAAAGAGTGAATGCGCATAATGGCACAAACGTCGCCAGCAAGATTGCGACGGCAAGCAGTGACAGTCAGGTATTCGATAGGGTTCAGGCGGTAGGTGTTGATCATGAAGTCGCGGTAGTCCTTGTAGGTAGACGGGGTCTTGCTTCGGTTGCGGCCGTTGAAGAACTCTGCCAGAGCCTTTTTCTCGATGGCATTGATGGTGTTCATGTCAAACCAAGTGGCGTAGCTAGGGAGAATGATTGCGTGGGTTTGGGAGACAAGTTGATCCCGGGCTTTGCCTTCCAAAGCCGACTTGCTCGGCGCCGGCTGATCTTCGCCCACCGCATCTTCAAGACCTTCCGTGGCTGTCTCGGGGGCCTGTGACTCCCCAGCTGCATCCTCTAGACCCTCAGTGTCTGGCTTGGCATCAGTCTCGGTGCCACCCATCTCCTCATCCTCTGGCTCGGCGTCACCGTTTTGGGGCTTTGGCGAGGCGGGGGCATCGAGAGGGTTATCTAATCCGGTAGAAGACTCTGCCTTCTTCTCGGGCGACTCCTGGCGCGATTGCGCCTCTGTTCACATGGTGAGCATCTAGGTGACCTAAAACGAGGTTGGTTTGGGTGGCTGGGTCAAACGTACCTGAAGTGTTTGCTGTATCAGTAGCGCCAGTCATGGTGTGCAAGTTCTCATGCGCCGCAGGATTGCCAGAAGTTCCATCCATGATGGTTTAGCCGAAGGAAAGCTGCTGTCGCGGGCGACAGAAGATCGACTCCTTGCCCGGTCGGTGATGGCTTGACCTCGCGCGGCGCAATTGATTACGCGTTTTAAGAGCAGGATATCAGGCTAGTTAAATCAGAAAGCTCAAGAGATGGCCGACTTTGAGATGGAAATCAGGCCAAGGAGGGATGATTGGACGGGTGCTGGAGCAATGGGGGAGGTGGATGTCGCGACACGGAAAACTCGCGCCGTCGCTGTGCCAAGACTTTCGTCGCCGCTAGCCCTAAAGTGGACTAGCGTGATATCACCAAACTGACTTGTTGGCATCGCGCATTTACCATTTACCAGTCAGAGGATGTTGAAAAATGTTGAATTGACTGGTACTGAAATGGAGGTAGAACTTCGGTGGAGTGCTAGAGCTAATTTGTTACCAGCCAACAATACTTATAGAATCTACAACAGCTTGCTCAAAATTCTTGTGACAAGTACATTCATTGTCCTCATCTTGTTCTCTTCTCTTTTATACAACCTCTTATTTACAATTTGTCCAAGGCTTATTCATGATCCTCTGACCGAATGCATCAACGAATGCCTACTTCAGCGCTGCCAAAACCTCTTCCCGGGCCTTCATGGCCTTTGCAATAGCTGGGCGGGCCTTCTGGCGGTTCAACCACGCATCAACATGGGGGAACTCCTTAGCCAGGTCAATATCGAACATGCCAACGAGGCCAAACCAAGGAATAAAAGCAAGATCAACATAGCTGAACTTATCCCCGACAAGATACTCCTTATCCGCCAAGAACTTGTCCAGCACGCCCGAAACACGGCGAATCTCCTTCACATAGCGCTCCTTGGCGCTCTCAATCTTCTCCGGGTGGTAGCGGGTAAACCACACAGCCTGGCCAAAGTAGGGACCCTGGCCAGACATCTGGAAGTGCAGCCATTGCTTGGCAAGGAAGTAGTCCTTGGAGCCAGCCTCGAAGCTGATCTTATGCTCCTTGTCGTAAGTCTCGACCAGGTACTCGAGGATTGCGCCAGACTCCCACAAGGTAATGCCAGTGTTTGGGTCTTCGATGGCGGGGACGCGGCCATTTGGATTGATGGACTCGTAGGGCTCCTTCTTCAAGTCGGCCCATTCAACGGCGATGTTGATGTGGGGAATGTCGAGTTCCTCGAAGACCATGACGACCTTCCAGGGATTAGGTCCGGGGCCGTGGCCATAGAGCTTGATGGGCTGGAGCGACATGTTTGTAAATTGGTTTAAGGTTGAGAAAGTTGTATAAGAGCAAAACTCGGCGAGCAGCGATCAATGCTGAGATGGTTGATTGGAAATGATTGCAATTTTCTGATATCAAAATAAGGTCTGATAATCACGTTCATTAAGTAGGTCTTCCCAGCTCGACTGACTACTCAATTGCCCCTGCGCATCCATTTCTGATCCTGTCTGAACACGCATACCTCGGTACAGTATCCTGTGTATTGCTTAGGGCATCTCGGTGTCGGCGTTGAGACTCCCGAATGCCCACAAATTGCTGACAAATTACCCAAATGGGACCCGAGCTCGGGTTAGCTCAGCGTATCTGATGGTTCAATCGTGGAAACTTTGATATACGGGGTCTTGTGCTGTCATTGGTCATATCTTGGAATGAACATGGAAGTTGCCAATAAGCATGTACCTCGTGTAGTGATGACCTCACAGGAGATCACCATACGGCATACGCGTGTTGCTGAGGAGGTAGTTAGACAAGGAAGTTTAGTCAAGCTCGGCACCCTTTAGTAATCAAGCTTACTCCCGTCACAGGTATGGAAGGTGGTTTAGCTTGGGCATAAGCATATTAGTCATAATCTCAAATCCAAATTAACTAAGTCATAGAAACAGTAGTGGGCAAGGCTGGTTGAGCAAGTGTCGTGGGAGAATGTCGTTGAACAGGGGGTTGGGTTAAGGTTGTGCAGGTGACATCCATACCTATATAAGAGACGTGCCCGCACCAGGTCACCGGGATTGACAGCTTCGCATTGACTTCGACACGTCCACATGAATTATAGAGTGAATGCCACACTGGACTCCTGAAAAGAGAAGGACCATGGCTGTCGAAAAGCATCAGGATGTTCGACAGACGCGTCTTTCACACCCAAGCGCTGCTTAAAATTCAACTGACGAGACAAGCCTGAGTCAAGTCCCAAGATGACTCTTTATTCTTGTCCGAGCAGAGAAGGAATCGGGGAGCGACGCCCTTGCCAGCGCACACCATAGTCATCACCGCAGTCTTCTTGGACCACCTTCGTGAAAGCGGGCACATAGTGGAGAGATACTGGGACTAAGACCGGAGGGCGCGTTTTAGTCAACAACGATCATGACGCGGTATCGGACCGCGCTGGCGCCTGTTTATCGATGTTCATTGAGAGGCGAGGAGAACTGTCTATGGCTAGAGAGGAGATGGCACTTGGCAGGAAACTGACAGAACTTCTGACTCGGATCTGGACCGTGGGCACCTTAGGGCCATTTGATTTCCACTGTAGTACTATGAGCGGAGTATTACGGTCAAACATGGCCGACCGTGATGCATTCCGTTTTCGTAATCCACCGGAGTGCTTCTCCACGGAAAAGGAATTTGAAGCTCGCAGAACAACAAAAAGGCTCGCAGAGACTGCTACTACAATGAAGAGAAAAAACCACTGGAAGCACTCGTCGGACTAAAAAAATCTTATATTCCACTCGCCTCAATCAAGTAGTACTGCTAACTCACTGCGGAGGCTCTTCGGAGTAGCGGTCGGAGTAAAAATGCACTCGTCGGACTTGCTAGCCACAGGTTCGGACTAGATTTACAAAGAAATCACCACCCAAGCATCATCACGCCATCGTTGAGTTCAGAGAGAATCAACCGGAATATTCAAATGCAATCTGGATCGAATACGATTCTCATTGATGGGATTTCAAAGCAAAGCAGATACGCCCTTCAACGGCTTTTTCATGGGTCTCATACAATTGATTGGCTTCTCCCAACCCCGCATTGACTCGTATTGAGTCTCTTGACTCATGAAGCCAAGCCACACTTCGTAAAGCGCGGTTAAAGAGTGAGAAGGTTTCGTTTGCTTCATAATCAAACATGAATTCATTCAAGGTTCCTCTACATGATTGGTTACATTGGTCTTTATTACCTAGATTGTCATAGCATCGCTTGCTTGGTTTGCATTGTCTGCACTCGAGAATTGCATCGTTTGCAGTCTAGACTTTGTTTGACTACATCTCCTGCACAGACTCAAGGGCACCGTTGATAGCCGCAAGGCTCTACTCCGTAAGTCCATAGCCAGTCTCGCCAGGTCGAATTGCTCCATTTGGACTCCATTTCGGGACCCCGAGCGGCGTCAAGGTGGGAAAAAAGGGTAGCGGGAAGTGGAGCCACTCGGATCAGGATATTCTGGGTAAATTCATAGATGCGAGTGCCATGTTTGATAGAAATCAGCCTCAGCCTCAGACCCTCTGGCAAGCGAGCCTTGCAGCAATGCCGATGCAAACATGTAAGCGTTTCAGACGTCGAGCCGTCAAGGCAGCAGACGGTCTAGAATGGGCCTCAGGCCCTGACTCAAGATAGAATGCGGATCGCGATCCGTACACGAGGCAGTGAGTTCAAGACAAGCAGAAGGATTGATCATTCATCCACGCCCTGCACAGCTTGGCTATCCCGCATCTGGAGAGGTTCAAGGTCTAGATCCACTGAACAAAAACGAAACGGTCAAGATCCGAAAGCTACGCGTTGGGATAAACTTGGATGCCTCAGAGTTAGGCACCGTTTGGGGCTTAAGCCGCGAGAATCATTGTCAGCAGCTTGATTAACTAACTCACTATCTGATACCCAAGCCGTGTCAGCGGATGCGCCCTTTGACCAGGGCGTTGACATGTGCTTGGGTGAATTGGTCATCTGCGGTGATCGACCCACCTGCAGGGATTGTTTAGCGTCTGTTGGAACTCCGATGGCTACTCCGACCTCGCGACGGAGTACTTTTCAGCCTGGTCGAGCCCCACTCGGGACCCGCATGCTGGCTCTGACGTCTTTTTTTTCTGTTGCGAGTCTGCGACAATATCGTTGTTGGAGTTTATTCGAGCTTCGACTCATTGTCATGGCTGAGAGGTGGGGCCGTGGCTTTGAAATCTCTATTCTATTTTCTGGATATCCATGAATTTTCTAGTATCGGAGTGAGTGGAACGGATGGACAAGCTGTATGTCCGGCGCTGGCTGAAACCAAGTATATAAGACCCTAAGATCCCCGTCGAAAAACATCATTCCAATCATCATCACATTCAAGCCTCTCAAGCCTACATTACAAAGAACCTTCAAAGTCAATTTCTCCGATCAATTGAAAGACAAAGCAATCCTCTTCCATCTCGACTACATTTCCCACGCCATCAACACTCCTACCCAGCAACTTTCTCAACTAACCACAACTATAACATCCACATCTCAATCCACCACACCCAACACTCCTACCACCATGTCCAGCTTCACCTCCTCCAAGAGCTCTTCCAAGACCATGTCCTCGGACGCCGCCTCCACACACTCCACCGTGTCCACCGCAACAACACTAAAGGGCATCGACTCCCCCACCAAGAGGAAGTGGTACTCGCTGAGCTCCAAGTCCGAGCCCAAGCACCTCAACAAGTCGGACGCTTTCCACGCCAAGCAGGCTATCCACAACGAGGCCGTTGCTAGCTACTTCAGCATGCGGTGAACGGGGACATTACCACGCTGGTTGAACCAGTATAACACGCCATTCGGACATAATGCGACCCAATGGATGGGGCTATGCATGCCTGCTACTGCTGCTGCTGCTGCTGCTGCTGCTCTGATTCTGATTCTTTTTGATTCTGGCTCTTGATTTTCTTTGGGCTTGCTTGCTTTGATACCACCGCCTTTTCGATGATGCCGCTCTAAGGTTGCGACGATGGAATGACCCCGGATGCCTATATTTTGTTTAATACTGCCCTATCGTCGATGTTTAGCCCCCGGTTGGACTTTTTGCTGTTGTTGATATTTTCGGTGATGTCTGCCGGATTTGACTGATGATTTCCCCCTAGATGGGTTTGTTTTCTGTTGTCTTTTAGAATAGGTATATACCTACGGATTGGATGCAATCTAATTTGATAACCTTGTGAATAATATGTTTCCCTGGTAAAAGTATGATATACTTGCATGTATTATTGACAACAGCTAGAGCTTGGGTGATCATGACCTACTTGCCCATTTGGAAGTCATGCTCGATGTGCAACATAAACAACAGAATCGATGGGACATAAAACGCTTAAAATATGCCTTCTGAATTCATTACAGACCCGCCAACAATTCTCCCATGGAGATTGGCTTCCGAACCGCATTCGAGAAGCCCTCATGATAAGTGACCCACACCTTCCGGCCCGCCTTGGAAGTCTCGTCTGATGGGTTGTTCTCGGCTTCGTTGGTCTCTCGGAGAGGCTCGTGAATCACGCGTCCGAAGAAGTCCCGTTTGAGGGCGGCATCTCCACTGACTTTGCGAGCACCGCCACCATGCTGCTCTTTGGCGGATTGACCGTGAAGAGACTTGGTATTCATGGCATCGGAGTGCTTGCGCATGGTCTCTTTGCGATACTCCTGGTCGAGAACTTGGCGGACTGCGTAACGGACCGGAGCACTGCCCAATGAACTGCCGCTCAGCTTGGAGAATGCAATCAATGAATCGAGAGATCTGTAGGTGTTGCATTAGCTCTGATCTGTGGGTCAACTTAGAGAATATGATTTGGACTTACGGTTCCATTCTGTAGGCCCATCCGCCGTGGCTTCCACCTTCGTGCTCCACACGAACTTTCTCAAAGGTGACACCCATCCCAGACATCACCCGCACGGCAGCCGTGACGAGTGTACGCTCGCTTTCCTTGCGGACGCTGGCTGTACTCCTCTGCTCGCCGCTGCCACGCACAATGACGGGCTTGACATCCGGTGACAGCATTCGAATCAAATGCGGAACGAGATCAGTGACAACGCTATCAACGGACCGGAACATCCGAAGCATAGGTGCCGATAAAGAGGAGTGGAATCCGTTCAGAATAGCGCGGTTCTCCTTTTGTGCCTCGAAAACAAGGAAATCTGCCTTGGGTCCCGAGAAAGGATGCTCTTCCTCGGCAGTCTCATCCTCATTGTCGCGCTCATTTGCTTCAATCTTGCCGGCAGACGAGGCGAAGAGATGATGGAATGCAAGCGTGGACTGGCTTAAGTAGGGGCCCAATTCCCACTCCTGAGACGAGTGCACGCGCGAAGAGATTGAGTCATGGAAGTGAAGCCAGTCGTAAGCGGCAATAGGTTTTGAGAGGAAATTATCATCTCGATATTGTTGGTTCGGGTATGCGGCAAAGCAGTCGGTGACACATCGGTCGTGCTCACCACTGGCATCCACCATCTCCCGCAGTCGATTGATCGCATGTCGTTTACGCAGATCCGCTACTCCCACTGGGACACGAGTGTTGGAGCCATCGAATTTGTCCTGGAAAGACATGCCAGTCGGAGCATCAACGAACCCAGCTCCTTCAGTGAAGACCCGATTCACAATCTCACGCACGCCTCCCCGGCTCATCTCCTTAAAAAAGGAGCCGCCTTCTGTGGAAGCACTGAGCACTTTTGACTCCAGCCAGTTTCGAGTCAGTCGCAGTGTTGCAGGGCGTTCATTCCGAAGCTTATGTGCTACCCATTCAGCGGCAACAAGGACGCTTCGAATGTCCCCCTCCGCAGAGCCGTTGTTCTTAGAAGCACGCTTCCTTCGAGGTTCCAATCCCCAGGCCGCTTCACACAGCCTTCGGGCCCCATCTCCATCACACGGGATACCTTCTCTGCTGAAGATGCTTTTCACACGTTGGATCACGTTCTCCAATGGTGCTTGTCGTACGTTGATCATCTCCGCAATTGTAGAGGCTCGCAGAGGGCGAAGGCTGGGGTGATACAGATCATTGCACACTAGTATCAACGGCCGCAAGAAGCGGAATGTGTCTCCTTTTCGTTTTTTTCCGGACTTACTGCCGTGCTCAGCGGTATATCGAGCATTGCGCTGGTCAAGCATAACCAAATCAATCAAGGCCTTCATGAAACCACCTTCACCGCCACTGCCAGCACCTCCGACAACACCGTCGACCTCGTCGACCACCACACATACCGGCTTGGCAGCCCGACGAACCTTGTTTTCACCAACCTCAACGTTGGCACCCTTGACGTTCTCCGTTCCTAACGCATCACGGATGCGGCCCTTGACCACGTCTCTGCTGCGCTCATCACTGGCATTGATTTCGAGCACCTCGTAGCCCGCCTGTTTGGCGCATACATGTGCCAAGGTGGTCTTTCCGAGTCCAGGAGGGCCACTAAGCAGGAGTACCTTGCGGTGCATGCGCTCTCCATCTTCATCTTCCTGCCCGGCCTTCTTCAATCGAGAAGACTTGGCCAAGCCGGGGAAGACAATTGGCTCCCATCCCTTCAACCAACGAAGAACTGCACGATGCGTGCGCTCGTCGCCAATCAAATCTGTGAATTTGCGAGCACGGTACTTTTCTGTCCACATCATTGAGTCTATCTTTTTCTGCTTGGCGTCCGCTTCTGTCCTTTCAATGGACTCCTGTACTGGAGGCCGAGGCCTCGCCTCAGCAGTTTTCGTTTCCTTTGCGGCTTCGTCTAGCAATTTGTGTATCTCAATGCCGTAATAACTCCGTTTTGCTCGCCCGGGATCGGATTCAGAACGGCTAGCGATGATGCGCTCATAGGAAATGGGAGCGTTGGCCTTGCGAAGGGGAATATGGTGTGATTTGCCGTTGCAAGTTTTGATCTGGATCTTGTTCGTTGAGGCTGGAGCAGGACGAGATGTGATTTCTGCTTGTATCCTTGAGATCGTAGGCGTATCGTCATTGCGTGGAGGAGAAGCGAGTCTCTCCGGTTGTTCCAGAAGACTAGGCAGGTCTGACTGCACTGGCTCGGGGTTCTCTTGTAGCTCGAATTGGCTCTTGAGCTGCTCATCTCGCATCGCGGCAATTTCATCGTCTTCCTCCTCATCGTCATCGTCCACAAAACCACCAAGGAACTTTGGTCGTTTCGGTTCGGCCTGCGAGGAATTCTCTTCGAGATCGGTGGCTTTTCGCTTCTGCGCATTGCCATCCGAGTCGCCCAGCACGGCGGCTGCGGAAGGTGTGATGAATGGCATGTTTGAGAGTGGTGGCGAGGACGGAAGCGATAATAGATTTTGGGCTTGAGCCAGCGCGTTCCAACGCGGTGTCTTGGTGTGGTCTTTTGTCGGGGTATCTATATCGATATTGGCATTGACATTGGCATTCGAACTCGGAAAAACGCGCGTAAAGCACTGACCTGGCCTTATATCGTCGTCACTACGAAAGACATCGGACAGATTCCAGGCCCGATGTTGAATCACGACTTTATTGCGGGTCTGTTCGAGGCGATGGAGGTGGATTACCTCGATATCGTCGGAGAAGGACTCTGAAGGAAGGTTGGGGGCGTTGGTCAGGTCTTCGGAATGGAGATGGAGGGCCGGATCGAAGGAGGAGAGGAAATTGGGCGACGAAGGAATCATTCAAGCGTCTCGGTCATGTCAATGGTTCTTGGACAATCGGTGAGATTCCCCTCTGATAGCGAGACGCGCCGACGCGTGTGGGCAGAACACGCTAGTCCCGTTTTGGTAATCTACATTTACATACTCCCATGTGGGCTTTCATCATCACCAGTGGCCGATTTCAAGGTGACCTATGAATGAGAACATATTGAGTCTCGAGAAAGATAATGAACCGAAGAAATTAAAAAGCTGCCCGTGAGAAGGGGTAGTATAAGTATGAAAACACTCGGTTGAGTACAACTCTATAATTGAAGCCTCAGAGGTGGCTTGCGTCGATTGTGAATCACCAAGGCAGAGTCCAGAGTCGCTAGTAGCGTCTCATGTTACACCCAACACATTTCTTCTACAACCTTTTGTACCTTTATGTCCGGTCTGCGGGATAATTCATTCTCTGGGGGTTTGAATTTTGCAAGGGGACTTATCATATTGATGTGTCAAGAAGTGGTTCTTAGTTCTTGAGACGCCAATGATAGCTTCATAGGGACGGTGTTTGCTACTCCCGTGGATGCAATGCACATTTAGATCAAGACTTTTGAACATGGCTGCATTAGATCCGTCGGGTGGCACAATTGTATCAACGATGGAGGATGTCACACTACATCATACGATTGAAGCGAAGGTTGAAGACCTCATAATCACCTACGCACAGGAACCAGGAGATGAAGCACGGCAATATCTGACAACAAATTTTCGGGGAGAAATAAGGAGAAAAGGCACGCATTTAGTCTCTCTTACAGGCCCGGGATAAACAGCGAGCGGCCGATTTCTGAAAACCTCTACCTGGGAGAAAGGAATCTCCATCACATGTACCTAAGTAATGATCACTAGCATGAAATAGAACTACCGCACACTAATTATCTATCACCGGTTTGACTGGACATTAATCATCTCAGACTTCACGGACTCATAATTTATACAGGGATGGTCAGCGGAACAACACAGTCGAGAGCTCAAGAGCCAATTGGTTACTATGAGTACGAAATCAGAAGCTAGGATCGACACGTTCAAGAGTGGCTATGACCTGTAGGCTCCTACGTACTATTCCATTTGCTCGAAATTTTGATGATCGCTGGTAGTGCAAGAAGCTTACTGGTAAGGAAACCGCCTTAACTCCGGGCAGCGCATTTACCCCTATACTCAGATAGGTATCCCACCCCTTTCAATTCCTATTTTGATGTAATTTTATGGTTAGGGGCGGCTAATCGCTCTTCAACTAGCCGCAGAAGGTGGACACAAAGTCAGTGTCATCCTGTAGGCTCTCGGAGTTAACGGTGGCAAAGATCAAAGACCCGCTTTTGGCGTCAGCTAGGAGCATAAAATCCAGCCCATACTTCTCATGGGTTTTTCATATAAAAGGAACCTTAATATTCACATAGTTGTTCAATACAAGCAATTTCCAGAGAATAAGTCAATTTGAGAGTCACTGAACAATCGCGAAAATGGTCAAGACGCTTCCTTTCGGTGATCTGACAGTTCCGTCGCCTGGTTTCGGCGCAATGGGCTTGAGCTTCGGGTTGGGAAGTAATCTGAGCCTTGAGGAAGCGGAGCCGGTCTTGCTAAAGGCGCTCGAACTTGGATGTACCTTCTGGGACACTGCTGTAAGCCTACACATCATTAAACTTATGCCCCAAGTCGCTAACATTGACCACACAGGTGATCTATCAAGCGGGTGTGAATGAGAAGCTCCTTGGCGACTTTATCCGGAAGCACAACGTTCGTGACAAGATTTTCAGTCAGTTGCATACTCCTTGTGTCGTCGGCTTTCACACGACACTAACGCTTTGCACAGTTGCCTCGAAATGCGGTATCGTCGCCTTCGGGGGTGAGCGCTCAGTCACCAACTCCGCCTCGCACATCAAGGAGTACATCGAAGGCACGATTGAGCGACTCGGCTTCGCTCCTGACTTGTACTATCTTCATCGGATTGATCCCAGTATGTCCATTGAATTATTCACGAGATCAACTGCTTACCTTCCTCAAGATACTCCCCTCGAGGGGTCCATTCCCGCCCTTGACGAAATCCGCCGGGCCGGCAAGACCAAGTACATCGGTCTTTCGGAGTGCTCCGCTGCGACGTTGCGCAAGGCTAACTCCAGTGAGTGTTTCTCACATTGGAATTGTCATGGTTCGGCGCTGACAATCAGTAGTTGCCAAAATCGACGCCCTCCAAGCCGAGTACTCCGCCTTCGAGACAGTCCACGAAACAGACGGCTTAATCGAAACAGCAAAGGAGCTAGGCATCGCGTACGTCGCCTACAGCCCTCTGGGCCATGGCTGGCTTGTGGATCAGTTCGACTATAAGTCGCCAGACGACTTTGCCCCGGATGATTTCCGTCGTCAATGTAAGTGCTCACCAGCAGGTAAACGGCGACGATAGCAATGCATGCATACTCACTATTCTTTCTCCCACGCAGCAACAAAATTCCAAGGTGAAAATTTCTACAAAAACAAGGCAATCGTCGAGGAGATCAAGAAGCTTGCCGTTCGCAAGAATTGCTCTGTCAGTCAGATCGCGCTCGCCTGGGTCGCTGCTCAGGGTATGATTGCTATCCCTGGTACGACCAAGGTGAAGCGGCTGGAGGAGAACTGGGCATCTCGAGATATTGATTTGACTGAGGAGGAGAAGCGGGAGTTCCGTCGAATTATTGACGCTGCGAAGCCCCATGGTAACAGATATTCTCCTGCGCATCAGGCTATGGTTGGACACTAGGGTGGTAGCTCTAGTTTCAGGTGGTTTGTTTGGCCCCAGCGTTCCAAACCGCAAACTGAATATACTCCTTGCGTCGAATCAATCTGCGTAAAGTAATAAGTTTGCCAAGAGTTTCGCTCTGAAGTCATAGAAGATGTTATATTGCAGTGACTGGGCCGGAATCCGGACTCCAGTCCTCTAATCAATGGTATACTGTACGGCTCATAGGTCATCGCAATAACGAAACAAAAATAATACACCCAAATCCACCAACCTCAATCTCTTTTTGTTCAAGCGTTCTTCAACTTTTCAGTCAGCTCAGGGACTTTTTCAAACAAGTCACCAACGAGACCAACATCCGCAACCTGGAAGATAGGAGCCTCAGGGTCCTTGTTAATGGCGGCAATAACCTTGCTGTCCTTCATACCAGCCAAGTGCTGGATAGCACCAGAGATACCAGCGCACAGGTAAAGCTGAGGAGCCACGTTCTTGCCAGTCTGGCCAACCTGCAGACTGTTATCGGCGAAGCCGCTGTCAACAGCGGCGCGGGAGGCACCAATGGCGGCGCCAAGGGAATCGGCGAGAGGCTGCATGATGCGGTCAAACTCCTCCTTGGACTTCAGGCCACGGCCACCGGACACAACGCGAGTGGCGGTTGCGAGATCGGGACGCTCGGACTTGGCCAGCTCCTCGGACACCCACTCGGTCTGGGCGGGAGCGTTGGAGTCCACACCGTCGACGATCTCGGCGGAGCCACCCTCGGTCTCGACGCCCTGGAAGGCGGTTCCTCGCACGGTGATGACCTTGATGTTGTCGGTGGACTGGACGGTCAGAATGGCGTTACCGGCGTAGATGGGGCGCACGAAAGCTAAAGGGCGGGTGAGTTAGAGATCGCTCAGTCACATGTCAAATTTTCAATTTGCTCGGCTTTGCACGTACTGTCTTCGCTTTCAATGGCGGTGATATCGGAGATCTGCTGTACGTCCAGGAGAGCAGCGACACGGGGCAGAAGGCTCTTGCCGAATGCAGAGTGGCCGGCGATGATGTGGGTGTATTCGCCTTTCTTGATATTCTCGACGAGGAGGGGTGCGTAGTTCTCGGGGAGACCCTAAAGTAGAGAAACAAAGGAGTCAGCTATTCGCTCATAAATCTCAACAAACCCTATATCCGTGTATACCTTCTCATAAGCATCGCTCTCCACAGCAACAACCTTGTCAAGGCCCTTAATCTTTGCAGCCTCGGCAGCAGAAGTACCCTTGATACCCGTACCAGCCAGGAAAGCCGTTACTGGTCCACCAAGCTTCTGGGCCGCGGCGATTGCAGAGAGAGACGAGTTCTGCAGCTTGCCATCGCGCTGCTCGAGAACGGCGAGGGTCGAGAGAAGACGTGCGAGCGCCGAAGAAGTGGGCGACGTCAGAGTGCGGGCAGTGTAGATCTGCGAGCGGGCAGCCCGCAAGACAGATGACCGAGCAATTGGGATCATGGCGACTGTGCGTAAAGGATTGAATTGGTGGTGTTTGTGTCTCCCGCGAGGCCTGGAGGAGGGAGAGTTCAAGTTGAAGCTCGGCGATCCGCGGTGATGTGCAGACGTGGTTATCGTCGGGATGCCAAGAGCCGCCCGCCCGAGGTCGGACTCGGCTAATGCAGGCATCATAAAAGGCTGATTCATTTGGACAGACCGACTTATCATGCAATGACAGGCATCTTTACTGTCAAGGAAGTTCTTACAGGTTAGGCAAATTCAAATCGAGATCAAGTTCTCTTTTACAGGGGATGACTGGTAGATAATTCGTATATTGACGAAAGAAATGACACACGTGATATTTTGTACGCCGAGAATACCTTTACATGCAGAACATTATAACGAGGCAAAACTGGATCCGACTATGAGCTCGACTTTCTCTTCTTCTTGCCCGACTTCGGGGCTTCGGTCACCACGGTCTCGCCATCCTCGAGAGCCTTGGCCTTTTGCTTCTGCAGCTTCTCTTTCCTGGCCGCCGCAATCTCGGCCTCGTCATCGTCCTCAGCAGACTTGGTCTTCTTAGTCGTCTTGTCTCCCACCAGCTTTTGGTCGTCAATAGACTTGCGCTTCATGCCGGCTTTGGCGCCGTTCTCGATGGCCGCAGCCTGATCCTCCTCCACCACGTCGGCATCCTCCACCCACAGCTCATTGGCCAACCAGATAGGGAGAGCCATGGTGTTTGCGCCCTTGACGTGAACCGCCTTGATGTTCCTCCAGCCCTTGTTGATAAACTTCTCAGCCATGCCATTGACAACGGCGGCAATGTTCTCGGACAACTGCTCAGCAGTGAAATTGGATGAGCCGACACGGACAGCGGACGAAGTAGATGGTGCCAGGTGAACAGCGGCGCAGTGCAAGGTGCGCTCAATCTCTTTGGCGCAGATCAGAGGCGCCGCAAAAGATGCCTTCTTCTCATCCTTGGAAGGCTTCTTCTTGGGATCTTTCTTGACGCGCTTGCCATCCACCTTCTCAATCTCTGCGATGCGGATGGGGATCGGGCGCTTGCTTGACTTGTAGAAGATCTTTCCAAGGGTGGGAATCAAGCGGGTGATGATCCGGTCATCAGCCAGGAACACGTCATGCTCAGAGAACAATTGGCGGCGGCTCTCGAAACTCTGGTAGCGAGCCTTGAGCTTGGTGAAGCCGATGACCTTCTCAATGCGCGAGGAGAGTTCTTGGGGGAAAGCGGGGTCGGCGACGACATCCTTGAAGCCGCGCTGGGGGTCGGCAGTGATCACGCAGATGCTGAGCGAGGGCGACGAGTTGAGGGAGTGTGGGATAGTGATCTTGCCGGGCTTCAGGCGGTTCTTGTCCACGACATGCTTCTTAGTGGTGACGAGCAACCACACCGCCTCGTTGTTGAGAGGGGTGTCCTCATCGTCAGAGTCATTGTCACCAATCAGGGTCTTCTTGGTCGCCGACTTTTGCTTCTCTTCCTGGGCTGACTTGATATGGCGCAGCAGGGCGGTGGAAGCTTTGACAACCTGCGCAAGAATGAGATTAGTTTGTGCACTCCAATTTTGGGCTCGCTGCAACAATTTTTGCATACCTGGGGGTTGTCCAGCTGGTATGGTGAGCCAGAGGCCACCTTGGTTGTGAGAGCAGTGGAAGTCGGCATTTTGGCGAATTGCAGTCTCGATCTCGACTCCAATTTTTCGGCGACGATATCGAGACTAAAAAAAAAAATCTCGGAAGGCGGTGGCAGTTTGTCCGGCCTTGGCGGTCTAACCCCATAATTTTGGTGCCTGAGGCATTAATGATCACTAAATCAAGTGCCAAGAGAAATCAGTACATTCACCCGCCGTAGCGGCATCAATTTCCTAGAGATAGGATATCAAGTGGATTAAGCTTACGTTGGATAAGAATTAAAAGCTCATTACCAGCACATTTTACACCGTGATGAGCGAGCAGGGCTAGGTTGTCAGGGCTGCCAAGATGGATGCGGGCATGAGGCATCAATGCTAGGTACCTAAGGCCTTCCCTCTCTGGCCCGTACGGCATACGCTCGTCCCCGTTATTTTGCACCACCTGAATCAATCTCTACCTACCCCGCTCCATGGAAGGCTAGGTCCATACCATCGAATTTTCGCGGTTGAAAATCCAGTTGATCAGTCGGTGTATACCTAGGTAGGTGCCCTTGATTGTTGGTTTAAGGTCGCGGTGTCAGGACAAGTTTGTTGGAACGGGACCCACACAACTCCCGTCCGTGATATATATCGGGCCTGGTTCCTGGCGGGTTCAATTCTAGGTCTCCAGCAATGCGTGACATTGGAAGCGGCCATGTGTCGAGCTTAGCTCTAGATTTGGACTTCTGATAACATAATGCCCGATTTACCTATTGATACTACCTATGTATCTAGTAGGGAAATTCAAGAAGCTCGTGTTCTGTACCCTCTGACTGTAGTGGTCCCGTCGTTCCAGGTAGGTGTACCAACCTTCTTGAGGGCCTACCTCCTACCAGGGCTGTCGCATGTGAACGTTTCAGAAATCTTACACCTAGCATAAGCTGAAATAATGCCACCGTCTGGAAATGTTTCAGACCCTCCACTTAAAATAGCACTCGTTCGAACTTCGCTAAGTTCGCCCTCGACTCGGGCTCAAGCATCGCCGAACAGGGTCTATTTAAAGTGCACGAGACGGCCAAGAAGGTAACAGCACGCGCTTAGCCTCCAACTATTAATAGTACGACAGTGCCCGCGCTCGGCGCCCGTTGGCTGAGATGTACCTCGCCGAGCATTTCTGAAGCAGACACCGAGATTCCAACAGGCCAAGGAACTCACGGAGGCTTTGAGAGATATGATGACATATATTCGTCCGATGATTTTGTGTATCGTGGGGAACAACTAAAGGCTACAGTAATGCTCTGTTTGTTTATCTAATGCAAGTTCTGCGCTGCATATGCACGGACTCCAGAGAAATCCTGTAAGGTACACGACAGCGGTGAATGCTTTTGCTGCTGGTCGCCATCGCGTCTTTCATCGACTACGTACAGGGTAGTTGAAAGCAGCAGAAGCGCTTACAACATGAAAGATGGTATGATATCGAAAGCCACGTACAGCCTCAGTACCATTGACAGCCGGCATTCAACACGTGCTAGTCAGGGGGTGGCTTCGGGGCTGGATCCGATTGCACTACGGTTTCGAGTTTGAACTTTGCCCACTTCCGAATGACAGTGGCCAGCCGCCACTGCAGACTGCCAGACTGCCAGACAGGCACCTTTTTCGGACGAGTCACAACGTCGTCAAGGAGTTAAGGACAGACAGATACACTCATTATTACCTCATACATTATTATCTAACTAACTAGTTAACTGTAACTAACTTAGTTAGTTAACTAACTAGCTAACTAAGTTGTCAGAAAGGGAGTGTGTACGTCAACAACCGCTAGTGTACCTACAGCTTGCGTGGCAAGCTAGTAAGCTACACAGCGGCCCCTGATAGGACCCCGACTCCCGGCGTAGTTCCAACATACTTCGGACAGTGTTTAGTTAATAAGGTAAGGTTGGGGCCAAGCTCCTTGGAACTACTCTACTGTAGTAGTACGCACTAGGCAGAATGGCAGTGGAGGTCATGTTCTTGCGAGATCAACCTAAGGTGACAAGGTGGTGAACCAGTGGAGGCAAAGATTGTGAGGCCTCACAGGCACCAGTGTTGTACTGACTAGAGCAAAGTCACCACACGGTTGTGTTTCCCGGAATTTTAGTAAACACTGAGCTGCTGAGTGGCCCTTGAACTACGAGTACGGTCAACACTGCATCCATGGTGTTAACTATATCAGCAAGAGTACGGGTAGTTACTGTAGGCCCGGCTCTTAGTAACCCTGGATCCAAACAAGAAACTCATCTCCATATCCGGAATGGATGGCTCTTCATAATCGCAAGCAGCGAGCGCCCTGACTACCGAACTATGAAAGTTTCTTGTATACTAAAATGAGACAAGCGGGATCCTTAGAATCGAACTTTGCACAGTCTGAGTCTCTCTGAGAGACCCGTGGTTAACAGAAGGGGTACTACAGAATAGTCGACTACCTCGACGTCGTATGGACTATGTAGTGTGTTAGCTGATCACGTCAGGCCATAACACGAACCATAAAATTGCAAAAATCGATGAGACTGCATGCACACATATACAGCGAGTCATCGACCAAGTATCGGTGTCGTCTGGGCCTTGCAGGTTTCTTCTGCCTCCGCGGGAGGAGAGGATCGAGAGGCTGGGCTGGGTAAGGGGTTTTGGAACCAAGCACAGGCAAATTTAATTAAACAGTTGTTCGAAGTCGTCATCCTGTGGACCGCTGATTGATGGTGAAGACCAGAGCAACAGTTCACTCAAATAATCAGTGCAATATCCGAAACTTTGCCGCTATTGGCTCGCGGGTGGAGGAGTTAATCAAGTCATCTTAGACTAGCAAATCAACGGACGGGAGAGATTCATCTGGTTCTATCAATTTGGCCGGAGCCTGGAGATTGCTTCACAGTACCATGGAGCTTAAAATTGGGTGGTGACTCTGTGAGTCGTGAGAATAGCGGACCATGGGCCCGAGGCTGTAAACTGTACATAGCCTCAAGTCTTCGTTACAGATGGAGGCGGAGTAAAAGAGGAAGCTGGGAGCTATCTTTCAAGCCTCCTCGGCCATGTACAAAGGGCATCTGTTTGCAAATTTGCATCGGCTTGTCCCCTGCGGCCGAGAGCAAGTCGGGATCACCTGCCAGGGGGGGAAAATCCCAGCGATCGTCATGCAAAGGTTCAGGAGGACCTCCGAAGAGAGTGTAGCACTGTACTGTAGTCTCCGTTCTGTTGGTGCCCCTGGCGTGCCGCGTGCGATCATCACCAGCGCAGGATTAGCCTTGCGGGGCATTTGATTAGGGGAAGCCGCGCCATAACGGTTTCCCCCTTGGTACTGACCGATCGAGATCCGAATGCGACAAGTCAGCGGTCAGGAGAAGCAGGGGTAACGCCTGGTAATGTTCAATATAAGGCCAAGGCCCTAGCCATCGTCTTGGGAGAGGTTGCGTGGCAATTTCCTCTCTGGCGGCCTGGCCTTGGAAGTAGAAGCCGCAAAGGCGCAAAAGTTGGGACAGGAGGGGAAAATACCAGACGGTACCCATGGATACGAGAGGCATTTTGGAAGCCTGAGCGGGATGTGATTGGTGTGCCTGGCCAAGTACGGAGCCTAATCCCCTGGCAGCCGTGCGGCTGGCCGTGCTGATTGGATGCCCCCTGGTACATGGTAATTTCGTTTGGGCGCCAAGCTCAACAGAGCAAAACAAGGTAAACAGACGAAAAAAAATCAATTCGAGGACCCACGGTGGATGATCGGAAGCGTGGAGGACGCGGCGAGACCCATGCCAAGAGGGACGGAGGCAGTCGAGGCTTGAAGATAATTACAGCCTGAGTAGTAGAGGATGGAGGATGTGAGATGCGCAGCTGAACCAAGTCACGACTCACCAGGAAGAGGCTGAAGGGGTGAAACAAACCATCGTGGTTAGTTGCCGAGTGGCGTACGGAGTCGACTGTGTGGGTGCCAAGTGAGAACTTTGACGACTTGTCACGCTACTTTGGTAATATTCGAGCGTATTTGAGTACGACAGCGTCTAATTGCTCCTGCAAGACTGTAAGACTGTAAGATTGCTCCCCCCTTCTCCCTGTTTTTTTCCCTAGTTGTGTACTATGTGTAGCCCTCGTTGCCTGGGTTTTGCGTGGTATTGGCCTTACAAGCTGCCCCCATACGATACGAAGCCGGCCCCCCGTAGCCCAAGCCCAAGCCAGCCAGGCCCCCCTCCTTTCCACCACACGCCCCCTGGGGTCTTCATTCTCCTTCTCTCTTTCCTCCCTTTACTTCTTCTTCCCCCAGCCTCAGTCTCTTCGAGTTTTCCCATCCGACCAGAGGGATTCGTTCTCTCTACCACGTTCATTTAGGAAAACCTGTCACTCTCTCGTCCAAACCGATTCGATCTTCCCCCTTTGTGTACAGCCCTCTACGAAAGCGCGCGACTGGCTTGCCGTTGAAATGTACGTGAGATATGCGCTCGACCTGCGAACGGCGTCTCTGGTCACAATTGTTGGTGAATTTGATTCATCGTGACGGATGCATGGGAGAGGTTTCATCGCATCATTTCCGGCGAGTTGAGCACACTCGAATCCTGGTGCGATGGTGCGATGGTGCGATGGGAGCCTCCTTGAACGGCGTATTGCACGGAAGAACCACATGAATCAGGGAGAGAACCAAAACATGACCAGCGACGCCGTTTCCAAGGACAAAACATTGGAAGCCGGACATGACTGACAGATTCTCTCTCTCAAATCTACAGACCCGCAATTTGAATTCTGAAACGCAATGAAGTTCACCAACTCCGTTGCCGTGACTCTCGCCACGGCGGGCTCCCTGGTGGCCGCCCACCAGCACGGCCATGCTCACTTCCACAAGCGCGCCACTGAGACCGAGACCCAGACCGCTGTCACCGCTGGTCCTACTGTCTACGACTTCGTTGTGCTGGACCCCAGCAAGTCTGGTTCCCCTGAGAGCCTCAGTGAGGAGGAGGCCTGCGCTGGTCTCGCCAAGCATGAATTCGAATGGCTCGGCGATGCCATCCCCAACGCTTGCCCGTCCAGCACCAGCACTCCCGCGAGCACCTCGACTGTGACCCCTACCACCACCGTCGCTGCCCAGGTCCTGATTGAGACCTCCGCTGCCATCACCCCCAGCTCCACCAGCACTGCGGCCCCCACCACCACCGCCGCCGCCTCCACCAGCTCTGCTTCCCACGGCTCTAGCTCGCTCGGCTCCGGCACTGGTGTCGATTCTGAGTTCCCCGACGGCCAGATTGACTGTGGCACCTTCCCCTCCGAGTACGGTCCTGTCGCCCTCGACTACCTGGGTCTCGGCGGTTACTCCGGTATTCAGTACGTCACCCTGGCCGATCAGGTCGTGAGCGAGATCGTGACCGCCGTGACTGGCGACTCCTGCACTAGCGGCGCTATGTGCTCGTACGCCTGCCCTCCCGGCTACCAGAAGTCCCAGTGGCCCTCCACCCAGGGCTCTACTGGCCAGTCTGTTGGTGGTTTGGAGTGCAAGAACGGCAAGCTCTACCTCACCAACCCTGCCTACAAGACCCTCTGCATTGCCGGCACTGGCGGTGTCAACGTCCGCAACGAGCTCGGCGACCAGGTCGCAGTTTGCCGTACCGATTACCCCGGTACCGAGTCCGAGACCATTCCTCTCAGCGCTCTCGCTGGTGAGACCCAACCTCTGACCTGCCCCGACGGCAACAGCTACTTCAAGTGGGAGGGCAAGACCACCTCTGCTCAATACTACGTCAACAACAAGGGTGTCTCCTACCAGAAGGGCTGCCAGTGGGGTGACGGCTCCGAGCCCATCGGCAACTGGGCCCCCATGAACCTGGGTGTCGGCTACTCTGCCGGTTCCACCTGGTTGTCCATGTTCAAGAACGAGCCCACCACCAGCGCCAACCTTGACTTCAAGATTAAGCTTGTCGGTGACGACCTCAGCGACAACTGCCGCTACGACGGTGCCGGCAACTTCTACAACAACGCCGGCCTGATCACCTCTGGCAACGGCTGCACTGTACGTGTTTTGATTTCCAATTTATTTCGCTTGGAAAGGAGTTCCACTGTTTACTGACCACGATGCACTTTATAGGCCAGCTCCCGCTCCGGCAACGCCTACTTCGTCTTCTACGAATAAGCGCCCTCCCCAACCAACTGGGTTCTGGTCCTAAGACCTTGACCCGAGAAAATACCAAGCCCACGGTCTAGGATGATGCTTAGCTCTTCATTTTGTTTTCACCTTTCTACCTGAACCACGCCAGCAGTTGATTGGGACGAAAGGGTACGGTTGAGACTGGGGTAGTTCCCAGCCTTACCTCCCGTTTTCCCCCTCTCACTGCTGGTGCTTCTGTCCATATCAGGGTTTGTTATTTGAGGGAAAGTCTTCTTCTGTGTATCTTAAATTTTCTATGTGCTCGATCGGGGCCTTGGGGGGCAATTCAATTTCTGTTATTTTTTCCTTTCGAATTCCGTTGAGCGTTGTGTATGGACTGTATCCGTATAGACCTACTCGCGCCCGACGTTTATTTATAGACTCATCTCAGTTCCTCATGTGCAGCCACTTTTGATTTCTTAATTTTTATCCCAGTACTCCGTAGTCTGGATCTTGCAGATCCTGGCCTTGTCTGACCCGTGCTGCCCCTTCATTATCTAGTGTCGTCATTCTGGCTCGTGGCGCGGATGGCTCCATACAACACATGAAGAGCAGTCTCATCAATCTCGATCACTAGAGACAACTAGGTAATCAATTCGCTTTGGATTGTCTCTTAGCTTAGGTTTTCCTGTAGACAGGTACAGACGTCCTCGCTGAAACTCTGCTCTTCGGCCGCGTTAGCCCCGTCCCAACATGGAGAACCTCCTGGGCTCATGGATGGAGGGATGGAGAAACACCTATAAGTGGAGGCGGGAAATCCGATTAGGGTTTTAAAGTTTTGATATGTACTAGGCAGGTATGTGCCTCGAAGTTCCTCTAAACTTGTCTCTTCTACCTAATCCTTTGATGAGTAGTGATGGGACCCGTGTCGGCCTCGGGTCAGGTGGACCTCAGGCCCAGCCAACATCAAGCAGCTTCACCATGACCATGGGCGAAAATACTTCACTCCCTAAGGAGACCTTGACGTTCCCTCGTTTCCCGGACTTGCCCGCTGAGTTGCGTGTGATGATCTGGAGCTACTGCCTCCCACATCGCGTCGTAGAGCTGGACTTGTCCCCACAAGCTCTCCTGGATCCGGTATCATGCGGACTCCTCTGGACCTCAACTTTGAATGGACTCCCGCCACTTGTCTCGCGTGTCTGCCGCGAGTCTCGCGCTGTGGCTTTGCAAAGTCGTCCCATGATCTCGGAAACAGACGACCCAGCAGCACCCTTGTGGAAATCCGGGTCGCGAATATGGCAACCAATTGACCCATTACGCGATATCTTTCACCTGAATTGGGAACCTGGGTGGCCGACTTTCCACCCCCGAGAAAGCTCATTTTTCTACCTTGCCTGGCACGCAGCCAGGGTGGCCCGCGGGGGCTCATTTATGCTTAATAACCTCAGATTCATCGAGGAGCACGAGAAGGACGCTCTCAAGAAGATGCCGAGTTGGATTGTCGTGGTCAGGACGATTGTCATCCACGCCAGCTACAGATACGCCGCCAGCACAGGTCTGTTTGGACTGTTAGATGACGCGCCAGTGCAACTGGTCTATGTCTCTGAAGAAGTCAAAGTCAGGGCCTTTCTCTCCCTCGCCGAGGAGTCGCAGCGCAAAGGCCATGCGTTTCACCCCCAGAATCTCCGCAGGGAATTTACCAAGAATGAAAAGGACACGATCCGATGGGCGATCAGCTCGCGCCATCTTGGAGAAAGCATGCCACCGATACGGACAGCGATCATGTTTCGACTATGTACAGAAATGTGTAACCATTCGGAAATGGCAGAGGAGGGATTTCGCCCGCCGCCGGAGACAAATCCACCGGCGCCACCACGGAATATGGAAAAGAAACGTGGGCCGAGCGGACAGTATCTTCGCGATAGAGGTCGATTTTTCAGATATGATGACGACGAGGACAACGATGATCTCGATGACTGAATATGCTACAAAGTCTTATGCTCGAATGATGACTTCTTTTATTCTGAACAAGTTTGAAAATATTTGAAACTCAACGACCTTGAAATGAGAACCGACAAGACTCAACGAACTTGAGGGAATATTTGAATGTAGACTGAACTGCCTGACTCTGGATATATTGTGACAAGAGTGTGCAAGGCAGGTGGATGAAAACGCCGCTTGCAAGAGGGCAGCAGCAAATCCCCCTTCCTAGGAGCCGCCCCACCAGCTCTCTGGAAGCTTGACCTGACAAGTCTTGTCTGATTTGAGAGTGTCTTGAAAAACCCGACTTGCCTGCATGGCATTATAATCCATATGTGTCACGGACTTCGGTTCCTCGCTGTCTTCAGACCCGTAATCGGTGATGAATGTCGCCAGTCTGGATTTGAGATCATCAGAAAGTGGTTTCTGGTTATTATTATTGCCGTCGTTGGCATGGTCGGCCAATGTCTTCGCAAAGTCGGGTTTTGACCATTCATTCCCATGCCCATCCTTCGCTAGAGTTATTGCTATGGTCTGTTGAATTTGAATTAGCAATGGATTGCTTCTGATTCGAAAAAAGGCATTTAAGTTCACGTGGAAGGTGGAGCGAACCCAGGAATAGCCAGCTTTCGCAATAATTTTATTCAGATGTTTAATTAACCATGCGGCGTTGTCCATAGTGCGTCCGGCAGCAGTTTGTATGATCGAGTATCGAATGTTCTCAAGCCGATATCCACTCCACGTGCCGCGGCATCAGCACGCATCGTCTGTATCCGGTTCACGATCTTGGTATAGCCTTCACTGAAAGTGGCCACAGCGTTCGGCGTAAATTCGCTTGGAAGGAGTCTGTACCAATTCTGGCGCTCGGTATTGTAGCCTTGAGCTTTGAGTTTACTGACTATCTCTTCCACGTTCGGATTCAAGTCAGTACCGGCGGTGGTACTACCTTGCCATTTGGTCTCCCCACGCGAGACCGCCTGGATGTATTTCAAGAATTCATCGAGATAGCAGCCGCTTTCTCTGGCTGAACACTTCCCCAAGCCTATCTACTAGCTTATATACTACCTAAACCTAAAAGCTACTATCTAAGATCCGATATTCCTACTATACTTTACTACCCTAGTTAATAAACTCCTTTATAAATATAGTAGCCTAGAAGTATAGTAGTCATTCTAGTACTTCTATTATGGGACTAAGGGCTTCTTCTATCCTAACTAAGGTAGTATTTAGGCCTAGCCTATACTAGAAGACTTTTAGATTTAAGTAGTATATCTTCTAGTCCCTTTATATATCTTATTAAACTGACTATTAGTCTATTATCCTAACCGAATCCTTCTATCTTAACCTTTGTCTCCTACTCTCCCTGCCTCTTCCTGCCTCTTCCTGCCTCTTCCTTTTTTAACTGTTCAGATTTTCTCCTAAACTTCCTAACGCTTTAACTTATGTATCACCCAGGTTTTAATCCCACCGATCCTTAGAGCACGATCAGTCGATGGTGTCTACCTTTATTCATATATTCTACTCTTCCTGATTTTTATCTCCCAGGCACAACCTTTTTCTCCTTTCTCCTACTCTTGCTAACGCTCTGACTTATTATCACTATAATATTTCTATTCTGCCCTTCTTCGATCAATCTGTCAGCTTTACTTTTTCCATCTCACTCCTCCTGACTACCTCTTACCTATACCCATCAACCTTCCCCCCTCTTCCTGACTCTCTACCCACCCTTGGACGGTTGGACACGAGCAGATTGTTAACGCAGCATTACACAAATGCTCAAGGTCGTGACAATGAATATCCCCGATGTGCTCTGCCGCTGGACGACACATCGGACCCCGTTTCCCTCGGTGAAGCTGGGACCAGAAACGAAAAGCAAGATGCTCGCTGCGCGGACGGACGGATACCTCGAAGTGAGTGGAAAGTCAGCGAGGATCCGCGCTCTTGTCGAGGCAAAGGCCGTCATTCGCCGCAGAGGGACAATGCCAACTGTTCTCTGGCAAGAAGCGGCCGGAATGGCCGCTTAGATCTAAGCAGATCACCTTGGGAGCTATCCTAGATGTCTAAATGACATGCTTCCCCGTTCGGAAGATCAGAGGGGGTGCTCAAAGTATGAACTTAACTTGGATGCCTACTTGATTAAATGCTCATGAGTTTTCTTAGGCGGATACTGATATCTCAGGACAGAGATGAGATATTTGTCACCATTGCTTCATATTCTGCGGAATACGTGCGGTTCTTGAGAGGAACTGGAGCGGCACACCAAGATTTCCTGACCCTCCAAGAATATGGTCCATGGATTATTTATTCGCGCCGCGATATGAAGCAGTTTGCACACATTATTGTGGCAATCTCGGAAGAGGACAGGGAAGATCCCGAGATCGACGTCCCGATGGAGGACGTCTGATGAACACCCAACATGAACCAACCTTGGAAATGCATCTCGCCAGTGAACCGGGCATCCGACAGTGCATGACTTTATTCTTCCAAAGCGGCATTACAAAGCTGACATTTGCAATATTCAGCTGGTCTTCCTATCACATGTGATATGATACCTGAACATTATGACTATGGTTGGACGGAAGGAGGTAGAAAGAGACAGAAAAGGAGGCAAAAAAAGAAGGATAGAGACAAAGATAGAAAGAGAGACAGAAGGATATATCTTGCAGTCTTCTATCTAGCTTTCACTAATATCTCTTACGACGACACGATTTTTATTTGTGCCTAAGGCCGAGGTGGTCGGATACGTTTCTGCCTCAGGCGTGAAGTATCAAGCAGAGGGGCGAGGCGCTTTGACCACATTCCAGCACATGGCAGGAAACGTCACCATCGCCCACATCAATTTATTGGCCAAAACTCTCCGGTCCGAGTGCCGGTCCCGATCTACACACCCGAGAAACATGGTCATGAAGTCGACCTCGTCATGACCCACGAAGCATTCAAAAAACCCCAGTTTCTGTTCGTTGAGGGCCCGTCGTTGACCCGGGGAGGCGACTCCAAATCGCGTAATACGCGCTCGGCGTTGATTCGGCGTCGCATCTCAGAAAAACGGGCCATATACAGACAGGAGGAAGAGGCCAAGAGACAAGAACTGATCGCTCAACGCCAGACATGCGATGGGACCTTAGTGGCACACTGGTGTACCTGCCGTGGTGTTCGCAGGGACCAAGCGCAGGCTCCAGAGACCATAGAAAGGCCAATCATTACTCGAATGCAAAACAGTCATGGATCTACTGTCGATCTGTGTGGCACCTGCGGAATCCTCCGTGGGTTCCATCAGACGCATGGCAGCACCGCCCCATACCTGTTCCTGAATCCTGCATCCGGCAGGGCAGATCCTTTCTCGCCGGTGAATCCGAGTCTGGGGCCAGGTGTGGAGGACCTGGTTAAGCATGGTCAGTAGAGATCTGTTTATGTCTCCGTATGTATTCCCTAACGGAAGATCTTCAGCGGTCATGGATATTTGGCCCAATTTCCGCCATGCAGATTACGCCGGGAAATGCTACCAATCGTGGGTAGTAGCCGATCCGGGAAACAAACTCCTGATTTACAGTACACTATGGGCGGCTTCATGTCATCGCGACGTCCTGCGTATTAGCTACGGGTCCGATCCAGTGCTAGACGTCCAGGACCAATTGTACTACAAAGGGCGCATTTTGAACCTGCTGCGCGAGCATGTAGTTGACTTTTTCAAGGAAGAATGGCGAGACGGAATCATCATGTCCATCTTGTATCTGGCTGTCAACGAGACCGCACGGCGAGATCTCAGCCGTGATCCAAGCCCGTTTACGCCACCGTTCGTAGACATGCAATCACTGTCTTTTTATGGTAGTCGCGACTATCACACCATGCATTGGAATGTGATTTGTGATATGCTCCGCCAGCTCGGCGGGATCCATACCATCAAGCTGTTTGCCCTGGGCTGGTTGCTTTCAATGTGAGTTCTCAAACCTTCATAGAGGGCCGAATCCTCTGCTAAGACTCCATCCAGTGCGGACCTAATGAATGCGGCCCACTCTCTAACCAAACCACTTTTCCAAATGGTCGATGTCGAAGGCAACGTGGCTACTTACCCACCTCCTCTTCGCGCCTATTCCTCCCTGAGCGACCCATCCGAACAAATAGGACACGGATTTAGGGAGTTGCAGTGCTCCTGCCCACCGGTAAAAGACTCCATCGTGGACGTCTTTCAACTTCTCAGCTTATACTCCACGCTATTACAGTGGTGCTACAATCACCAACTCGGTCCAGCGGATTGTGACCGCTTTGCTGATTTCCGCAACCATGTCCACCACACCCTGTTCAGCCTGCCTGACGAACATGACCCTCTCGACACTGTCCTTGATATGGGTCAATCCACGGATGAATTGCCCGTATCCCATGAGCTGTACCTGACGTGCCGATTGGCAGCGAATTTATATGCAACGCATGTGACATTTCCACTCCCGCGATCTGCGCTGCTTCGCAGATTCATCCTTCCCCTTCTCACCAGCAGGCTTTACCAAATGACGCAGAGGATCTCAAGCCCGTTGCTTCTCTGGTGTACGGCCGTAGCGGCGATCGCGGCAGAAGGGATGCCAGAGTATTGCCGGCTGGATGAAGTTGTTAAAGGCCTGTGTCAGGAGTTAGATGTCACATCATATGCAAGTTTTGTCAAGATTCTGCAGTCCTTTGCCTGGGCGGAAGTCGCATGCTCGGGGGGGTGTCTGCGACTGTGGGAGAGATTAGCAAATACTGGAGCAGTCGAGCGCCTGCAGACGTCTACAGCAGAGGCTGTATGAGGAGCGAAATGGATGGGCACATTTGGCGCTTTGGGTGCTGACGCGAAACTTGGGAATGGGAGTGTCTATGGGGATGTACATGTGAATTTATCTCCCTCCCCCAATTGAGGAACACTTCTTGGCTGTGGTACGCTGGACCAATAATATCCTGTCGAGATGAGTAATGATTACTTCGAGCTTAGGTCGCAGCCCGGGCGTAATATCATGCGATTCTGATGTGGATACAACCCCTGGCGTGCCACTATTCTTAACTTGGTGATTTCTTTGAGTATCCCCATTGGCGGCTGGTATCTCTCGTATACACAGCACACGTGGAAGGATTCGTTCGCAAATTCTACCTCGATCTCTCTCAAAAAACAACCGACATGCAGACTACACGCCACTATTCTTATCTGTGTACACACAAGTTGAATAGACCAATTTCCGAAAACGGACTTGAAGTGTCATGGCCACCATTCCCGTTATTAACCGGCCCTCGTGGCTCGACACCGCCATAAGAGTTAGACCAATTTCCTAAAAGGGAATCTCAACTCCAGCCCTTGCTCCCGAGCTCGAGGTTTCTGAGGATCTTGGGAAACCTGAAAGAGAAAGCTCCATATTGTAAGGTAATAGTTTTGACCTTGTTCTCGAGTCCCTATCGTTCGAATGAATTCCACCGTTCAAAGTCAGGACGCAGCCAGGCCGGACTTCTTGCGGTGCAGGTAGAAGCTTTCCAAGCGCGTCTGCCCTGGGCTCGCCTGACACACAGGCGCGCGTGTATATTAGAGTCGAGAGACTACAGAGGTAACACGTAAGATATTCGAGGTTGAAGGCGAGCTTATCCGCGGACGCTGCAGACGGGCGCACACTCGTGTTGACTCTCGCTGAGTCGCCTCTCATACTCGTAGTTTCTCAAGACGAAATCTACCATTTACCAAAAGAAGCCGTAAGATTTCTTTTCTTATCACCATGACAAGATCATCATGCAGCTCAGTAAGGAAGCGTCAATAGCGAACATTCATCGATGGCAGGCGTTGGACATCGGGAGCTTAGCAGCATTTCGTAGTCAACTCAGAACTACGGTCTCCACTTCTCTAGGCGAAGTCACACTAGACCACATTTGGAACTATCTTGGGCAATGCTGATTGGCCATAGTAACGATAGATGACAACCCAAAAACCCAAATTATCTGATCCCTTTCAGAAGCCCACTTTACCAATGCACTGAAACAGAGGTGGCGCTCCGATTGGTGAAGATTGATGATTGCATCCCGTTCCGTCGGGGAGATCCCGCCGCGATGGGATGGCAGATGCATCTCGACTAAATTCTGACAGGTGAAGAGTTAAAGTAAACCATTTTCACATACATATAAGAGTAGGTAATCTTCGTCTCGGTCCATTGAATGTCCATAATCTTGGAAGCTTGTAACCTTATCTACTTCACAAATCACATCACAGTCACAATGGATCAAATCCCCTGCTGGCCTTCACAACGCGCTGAACCTCTATCCTTGCCATCGCACTATATACCCACCACAGATGGCAGCGATGCACCATTGCAACTACTCTACGCACTGGTAAGAACACTGCCATGTCTCAGAAAAGAAAAACTGACCGCTGACCATTCCTGTAGCAAGATCCAGAGCTTTGCCAAACAGTCGGCTTAGAGCCTCAATTCGCCAAGCAAGCCATATCGCAGCTATTGCTCAGTCAACTAAACGGCGACGCCTTGAGACGCGAATTTACTTCCCCTGCTTCCGACAAGTCGACATCTCCGGAGCTGGATCCCGACTCTGCAAGACTTTCCGAACGCCACAGCTCAGTCTCAGATGGCAGTAGATCAAATGGAAGTCCTCAAGAACACGTAGAAAAACTCGTAAGTTAGCCTTTCGGTTCGCTTGGTTGCGTATCGAGCTCACAGCCATGACTAGAACAACCGACGCATCCAAAATCGCGCCGCACAGCGCCGATTCCGCGAACGCAAAGTTGAACAAGTCCAAGTTCTCCAGACCAAATTGGCAGATCTAAAGGAGAAACATGACAAGCTCTCAGATGAGTTGAGTAAAAAGTCGGAGGAAGTGGGCCAGTTGAAAAGTGAGAATGAGAGGTTAAAGTCGGAGGTTGAGAAGCTTCGCCAGCGGTGGCAGTCTTTGCTACTTCTCTTGCGAAAACCCAAGAGTCTGCAGATTTTGTCGATGCTGGTCGGGAGCGAGGAAGGTTCGGAGGGGTCTGGTTCTGGGATAGCTGATTTGGATCAATATCTTCCGTGCATAGAAGCTTTGACTTTGGCGAACGATAAGGCCGGATGAGCATGATGGGATCCATATGGCTTTGACTTGCGGTATTTATGCGGGTGTTCGGTGTTGGTAATAGATTGACGTCTGCGTCTATTTAATTTAGAGACCATGAAGAAGGTGCATTTTGAGCCATTTCGAACGCTTGATGTCAATTAGCCCTCTTGAAACTCTGATAGGCACCTCTTCGTCGGATCTTGAATGCCTTGCGCAGGACTGTGGGCTCCAACGTCAGGCATTAATCCTCGAACCGGGAAGCAAATCATACAATTGATAATGCTAAGGAGAGAGGCTTATGCCTGTACGTCGAATATCAATAACTTGAGAAGATCTCTACTCAAAAATGGTATTCTGTATCTTAAGCTCGGAGATCTTTTACTACAATCTCTATCTGTCGAGACTTTTCATTACTGAGAGCAGAGACACCGGCCAGGATCACAATGGCTGTAATGACAGGAGTGCACAAACCGTCCGGTATGTGATTCACATGTTTATGTACCAGTCAAGACATCGTTGACCATTCGCAACGAGGATTTCCACGGACAGATTAGGCTTCTAGCCTCTCCCGTCATACCCTCGGCCGGTAAGAAGCTTCTTTAAGCCGGGCGGTCTTACTTCATTTGGTGGAAAGCAAAGTCCACTGCAGACTTTGCCATGAAGGGACAAGATTAAGGTTGCCCGGGTATAGTTAACATGAGCACTGAACATGTAGCCGAATACGTCCAGATCACGCTCCTGGCATATAGCATATATACCTCTTTTGCTGTACCATTGCCATTAGTATGTGGTACGAAATGATATGATATGATAGGGCAATGGTCATTCCGGACTATTTGATGTCTCCAAGGTAACCACGTTTCTTCCGATATCTGGAATGCAGTTTATACCCCTTCGATGGCGGACTTCCACATGCCAACGGTATCCATAGGACGGCATGACATCATGTCACTTTGAGTATGTTTTTAGCCATCTACCGTTCTCTGATAGGCTGTTCTTTGGTTTTGGTTGTTCGCGGTGCTCTCGCGTTAGGAAATGAACAACTACAAAGGCCTCAAGCATGTTATGGATTATTGTCTTGTACTGGATCGCGAGCACTCGCCATTCAGTGTCGCAAATATGAATTTTGGTTCTTCCCTGTACCAACGAGCTGCCGTGATTGTCAGAAGTGATGGAATTGCATATTATCATGCCATGTGTTGGCCGAAGTCGAACGCCTCCTTCGAGACTTGTCAGTTCACCCGACTTTGCTGGCGCCTATAGTTGGGTGGAGGGTGGAGAAGTTTCTATGCCTCGTTTTAACAAAGACCTTGATTTTGACAAACTTGAACCATGACGTCGGGAGCTTGCCCATTGGAAGTTCCCACAATTTGAGCAACCTCATTCTTTGTTACGATGTCGTTGATGAAGGCGCATTTCGGCGACGGGGTGAGTTAACCAGGCAATGATTGACAGAGGCGGGCTAAGCTGGCTTCTGAAGCTTATATTGGAGGCCTAAAAAACTGGGGTTTTCTACCCCAGCTTAAGCTCTCCTGGAAGACTGATACGAAAGTTGTCATACATACATGCCAGTTGGCCAGCAGGACTCCTTTAAATAGCACACCTCGACATGTTCGGAAACAAAGGCACCAAAGATCCAATGGGACCAAGTGATTTAATTAATTTCCCTACATTTCCTAGAATCTAAACATGGAGTTTCCTATTTAAGTGGTCCCATTGTATTGGTCGAGGCCCCGAATGGAGTAGCTATTTCACTTCGGCCGGAGGGGCTGGTTAGTATACAGTAATGGACTAAGGTCTTCACGCGCCACGAAAGCCCCGCGACAGAGAAATTTTCAAAGTCCCCGCGCGGGGTCTTGATAGCTTTCAATGGCAATTCATGAAGAAAAATTCAACTACTGTATCTTGCTCATAATTTTTTTTTTTTGAGAATGCCACGTTTCACACTGGCTAAATCTTCACCTTTTGACTATAACCCCATCGATGAAGTTTGCAAGCAGATCGCGACCTCTGAGTGCATATGCTCGGACAAACATTCATCAGAGAAATACGGTTCTTTGACAACTTCATCTTGAGATCATATAAATGCCTTTTACACTCCCAGGACATACTTTGAAGAGTCTGTCATACTGCATACTCCGACTCGCGTGCCCATCACGATCCACGCTTTCGGCACACGTGACTTGAGACGCGACCGCGATTCCAAGCAGACCAGTCAGTGGTATAGAGCTGCAGAACTATAGAACCCTACATAGAGGACAGGCCAAGGACAGCTTCATTATTCACACACATGGTGCTTTGTCTTCAGTATTTCGGTACTTTTTTTATATGCCAACCGCTTGAAAAGTGTGAGTTGAGATCGTGAACGAATAGTGGAGCCCGTGAACCCTCGTCGGCGCCTATCGAACGCGTCTCGGGCTGGTAAGCGTGCATTTCCCGCGCAGGGTGAGCACTCCGCCAGGACATTCCACTACCACACACCTACTCACACTCCTCGCCTTTTTCTCCCCAAGGCTCTCCCTCCCTTCCACTTGGCCAATTCACCCCCTCTCTACGTCCTCTCTGGCCTTTGAAGAGTTAGAAGTCATCTCCTACCTCGATTTGTCTTTCCTTCTCAACCATCCTTTCCTCCCATAGGAAACGCGGTTACGCGAGGCCCTCGAGCCCAAGTCCGCTCCTATCTTTCTACTTACAAGTTCACAGTCAAGAAACACCTTCTCTGGGAGTAGCGTCGCGAGAAAATCATGGATTCATCTCCTACTCGAGCCAGCCTGGCTCCTGCAGCGGGCGTGAAGCGTCCTGCTGCTCTGCTACCTGCCTTCGAGCCATTGACCTCGTCCCCCTCGCTCCCACGGCCGACGAAGCGGGTTGCACGTGAGCCTGCGTACCCTACGCCTGTCCCAACCTCGTCAACCCATATCATGTCGTCTTCGCCGCCTGGTATCGCCGCCACCGAACGGGCTTCAGCGCGTCGTACCTTCTCCGCTGCCATCGAGCGGTCTCCCTTGTCTGCAGTCCCGACGGTCATGCTACCTGAATCTGGCGAGCCAGTGCTCATGGGCCGATCTAGTGCATCGTGCCATCATCAGCTGTCTGCAAGCCGGATGATCTCTCGAGTCCATGTCAAGGCTACCTACATGCCGGCTCCGAACCCCTTCGACCGCGACAGGGTTGAGATTATGTGCATGGGCTGGAACGGAATCAAGATCCACTGTCAGGGAAGGAAATACGATTTGGCCAAGGGAAAGACCTTTACGTCGGACATCAAGGAAGCAGATATCTTGATTGACGTCCACGAGGCACGCGTCTTGGTCCAGTGGCCGCGGAACGAAAATGATAGAAAGGATTGCCCATCGACCGATTCAGAACAAACTTGGGATGAAGGAACCCCAACTCAGAAGAATCCTCGCCGAGGACTCCAGGATAGCCCCTTTGTCGATCGCCAGCGTCTGGGCTCTCCTGTCTCGCCATCGCCTGCTGTGCAGCACGCCATTCCCCCATCGTCGCCTCTCTTCACACCCTCTCGCGGCCGGGGTCAAGTCGTGGTCTTCGAGGATGAGCCTTCCCCCTTGAAGCGTCACAACACCGTTGGTGGAACTACTTCGCACAGTGCCCGCCGTGCTAGTGAGATGCTGCAGATCTCGCAGTCCAGTGATATCGGTAGACCTGAAGACGACTCTGATAATGACGAGGAGAACGACCCGATCGTCCACTCGTTTGGTCCATTCGGCGACAATCTCCTTCCTCGGATGGCCTCATTCCACGCCGGAGAGTCTCCCAGTCGCCCAGTTCTCTCGCCTCTGAACAGGTTGCTTCCCCCGCAATCCCCTCAGCATATGAAGTCGGAGCGGCACCCCTCCGCCCCCGAGCCAGAGGAGAAAGAGGTCAAGGCGAAGACCAAGGAAGAAGAGGAGGCTTTTGAAAGAGTCCGCAATCACGCCGTCAACCAGCTGGCCTTCTCCCGTCTATCATCGACTCCCTTCTCCATCATTCTGAACAACCTCCCTCCTTCCTATTGGAAGACGCAATTGGGCAACCCCTCTGGCCCCTCTCGCTCTGATATTCGCTCTATCCTCGAACACACCAAGTGCATCGGCAAGGTTGCGCGAGAAGGCAAGGATGCCGCCGGCCAGCCCCTGGAAAGCGAGTTCTACTACATTCCCGACTTTGATGAAGACGTCAGCCGCCGCGAGATCGTGGTGAACAACCTCCGGAAGCCTGGGCTCCGCAACTGTCGCAAGCAGCACAAGGTATGTGATCCTAAAACTGATTGTCTTGTTTCTCTAGCCTGAACATCAAGACTAACCTTGCGCAGCAATACTTCTGGAAGAAGCCGAAATAAATCCAACCTCTCTCGGATCCGTCTCCTCGCCCTTCCACTCTCGATGACGGATCGGCCCCTCTCAGTACATATTTGCAGTGTTCTTGGCCACCTAGACATCTCTCCTAGGTGGCTCGCATAGCGTGGCGTGTGGCATACCCTGAAGTTTTGTGTTTGATGTTTAATCTTTGCCCTGTCTCTTGTTTTTGCTTCCACCCTTGATTTTTCTGCTTCCGTTCCAGCATGTTGGTGTACGATGTGTGGTCCCTTTGCAGCGCGGTCTGTCTACTTTCTGACGTCTCCCATTGGCTTGTCCAGTGTTTTCCCTGATGCGTGATGGTTTCCCGAACTCGACGGCCGCTTATGTTTCATTTTTGATTTCTCTGCCTTGACCTCGTTTCTGCTTTGATTTGATTTTCTGATCTCTATTCGACTATTTTCCTGCTCGGTATGATTCCGGGCTGAACTGTGAGGCGTCCGTCGCATTCCTATTTGGACTGGGACTTGACACATCACCTACCCTGCCATCAAGTGTGTCTGTGTGTTGTGTGTTTCTTCGGTCTTGCTCTCTTTTGAGAGCGAATCACTGTTATGAGTTGTATGTTAGCTCCTCATTGTTCAGATAAAAAGTGTTATTTAATCATTCGGTGCTTCCCGTAGCCATATAGTGGTAGTCGATCAGTATACTCAAATGGGGAGCATTGCTGTCAGATCTGTAGAATTGGCTCGTGCTCTACCTTGGAATACTTCCTCTCTTTCTGGCCAAACAGTTGCCAGCAGGTCTACCACAAAACCACCACGCTGCAAAATTCAAGGTGCCATTGATGTCTCGTGCGTGCAAAGTCCTGTTGAATAGACTGCAGAACTGGATCTAGACTCGGCCAATGCTGTACGTCCATGCTGAGAATAATTGTTGCCGAGCAGATTTGCTTAGAGGCTGCTGGCTAGCTCTACATCATCTTGCAGCTCTGTTGTCAGCTCTTTCGCCACCCTTGCGTCACCCATGCTTCCCCCCCGAAGCATGCCCCATACTCCGTGCCCATTGCGACGAGACCTTTCTAGCTGCTGGTTGATACCTCGTAGTTACAATGAAAGCAAGCTCAAAAGGCGAGTTATTCAGTACCTGGAAGGTTCGAGTTTCTTGTTTGAGGAGGATTGAGGAGGAGGAGGAGGAGGAAGAGGAGGAGGAGTGGCTTGAAATCCACGGTTCATACAACACGCGTAAGTTTAAATTAGCTTGGAAAAGCCAGTCTGCCGATAAGATGTGTCATGCCATTTATAGATCAACATAAAGCCTCCCAATAGCCGTCACCAGTGTCGCCACTGGGGTGGACACCAGAACCGCGTCTTTTTAAGCATCGAACCCCGCATCTACAACATTATCCACGTCTGGTTTCCCCTGCAAAAGCAATCCTCAACTTGACACCTAGTGTTCCTTGAGTGCACCCTATACTACATCTGTTTCAGCACTACTGGAAGTTCTAATCAAACACAAATCATCATGCAACCCGCCATCCAGCGAGATCCTATCCCAAACCGGACCCGAGAACCTATGGCGTCCGTAACACGACCGCAGAGTCACTTCTCCAGCGACTCCCATCAGCTACCGGGCTCCAGCTCAGAAGGAGTGTCCGACCAGTCC
Organism: Penicillium simplicissimum; assembly: GCA_024706585.1. NCBI lineage: Eukaryota > Fungi > Ascomycota > Eurotiomycetes > Eurotiales > Aspergillaceae > Penicillium > Penicillium simplicissimum. Next base: position 2,267,272 of record JAMZTW010000014.1, read on the forward strand.
TGGACACCTAAATTGGATCGTCGTCAAAGCTGGAGCAAAGAGGACCAGAAGCATCAGCAGCAAGAACGATTGTTGAATGTCGAGAAAGAGCGGGAATCGGGGTTCACAGAGACGGGTACCACTCAGCCAACTTGAACAGCCTTGTGCAGCTATGCCCCCAGGCAAAATTTCTGTTTGCTGTCACTCGACGATCATACAGGCTCGTGTTAGTGGGGATCGGCTCCGTGACTGATGATTACTTTATTCTGGAGGCCTTCTGGAAAAGAGCGGGGTCTGCTCGGCGGCATCATTCATGATTCTGGTGAGATGCCCGCAAAGGGTGCCTTCTGCTATTGTATGGGCTTCTTTGTGAATCGAATGGTCTTGAAACTTCCCACCGATCACCACTGTAGATAGCAAACACAAGTTGGTTGGGAGCTCAGATAAGATTAATGGTAGCCCCGAAGGTAATCAGAAAGATGACGCCCGCCAATTCTTAACTGGCGATCCTTCCAACCTCCGCACCGCCTTACCAAACCAGCCCGCTTTCTCTCTCCGCCATCGCCATCCACCGCCCGCACGACTATCGCAAGGAGCTTGCCACTCGACCACGAGCTTTCAAATAGCTCCTCTGCCATATTGAATCGCCTTTACCTCCCCAATGTGGCATTCAAGTCACTCTTGTATTCTCCCTTCGGACCTTCTGGGAGGACCCCGCGATTAAACCGCCCTTGAACCACGCACACACAGCCATGGATCGCCAGAAGAAAAGTATGCGCCAGCCACGCGACACACACTTTCTCACCGATCACTCAGCTGACTTGATTCTCACTACAGGAGAGCTCCGCGACTTGAATGAAAGAGCATGGGAAGGCGAAACAGGTGCGTCAAGCTTCCCCTCGAACCATCACCGCCCCGATAATACCGCTCGTTGATTCTGACCCACTGGCTACAACACAGATGTCTTCCCCGTCAGCAAATCCCTCGACTCCGCTCTCAAGAAGAACACTGCTTTCATCAAGCGCCTCCGAACCGGTATCAGTGCTTCCGCCCTTTCTACCTTCCTGGCCGATATCCGCACCCTCTCTCTCCACAAGTACCTATCTGAGATCATTTCCGCCTGCTATGAGGGACTATGCAAGCTCAAGTCGCCCGGGGAGATCGCTGCCGGTGTCGAGATTGTCTGCGCTCTGCACCAGCGCTTCGGCCCGGCAGAATTCACCCGGCAGATTGGATGGCTTCTTGGCCGGGGCATGAGCTCCATGGATAAGGCGTCTTTGAAGGCTCTTCCTCAGGAGATGCGCGAGCGGGAGGAAAAAGAACGCTTGTCGCGACATCGGGTTCTTCTTCGCGTTGTCACGGAGCTGTGGCTTGTCGGTGTGCTGAGGACTCTGGATGATACGGAGCGGCCGGAGGATGCGAGGAAGGATGCTACCTCGGGCAAGCTTCCAGATCTGGTCCCGATGAGGGCGACAAAGTCCGCTGCCGCATTGAAAGAGCTGGAGAAACAGGCTGAACCGTTTCCCCTGGAAGTACTCAAGGATTTACTGGGCCATGACCGCGACCATACCAACTTGCCGCTTGCCGTCTTGTTTGTGAAGAGCTTTAGCTGGGATATTCTGGGCACGAAGCTTGTGGAGGACAGCCGGAAGACTGTGGAAGCCGATGGCGCGACGTCAAAGTCTCCCGGCGCGGATCAAGAAAATGGAGAAGGTAACGTAGATGGCACCGCAGAAGCAGATCCACCATTGGTTCCGGAGAAGACGCAGCTGCGATTCAGGAATATTTTGACTCGCTACCTGGATGATGTCAAGGCACATGTGGTCCGCGATCAGAAGGCGCTGGCGTCGCAGAGCCGCCGCAACGCGGAGGCTTACGTGAAGAGTGGCGAGATCTTTGAGGACCGCCAGTCCAATTTCGAGAAGCAATCCAAGACCCTGGAGAAGCTTGTCGCCAATACCCAGGTCCTGTGTGAGGCTTTGGGTGCGGAGATGCCTGATCTGGTCGAGAAAGAGACCGCTGATGCTAGCGGCAGCGGTGGCATTGGCCTCGTGAAAACCACAGATTACCTACGTGGTCAGGGTGATGGTGCCGGTATCTGGGAAGACGAAGAAGAAAGGCGCTTTTACGAGAATCTGGTCGACCTTAAGGGCAAAGTGCCGGCGGTCCTTCTTGAAGATGGCAAGAAAAAGAAGATCGAGGGCGATGAGACTGGAAAGAAGAAGGCCGATGGAGAGTCCGAGACTGCGGCAGATAAGGCTGAGCCGTCCGAAGATAGAGCTGCAGCTGATGCCGACGACCAGTCAATGGCAATTGCCAGCAAGACTGTCGGCGCGCAGGTGGATGCTCTTCTTGCCAAGTTGCCCGAGCTGCAGACCAAGGACCAGGTCGACCAGTTTGCGCTTGATTTCTGCTTCGTCAACTCCAAAGCCTCTCGGAACCGATTGGTGAAGGCTGTCTCGGATATCCCGAAAGGTCGGATCGACCTTCTTCCCCTGTACTCGCGCTTGGTTGCTACCCTTGGACAGTACCTACCCGACATCCCGCAGGGATTGACAACCTATCTCGATGAAGAGTTTCGAAGCTTGCAGCGGCGCAAGTCGAAGGAGTTCCTCGGCCAGGTGCGTATGAGCAATGTGCGCTACTTGGCCGAGTTGACCAAATTTGGCGTGGTCCCTGAGCACATCATCTTCCACTGCTTCAAGGTCTCGCTCGATGACTTTTCGCGTATGAATATCGAGATTATCGGTAACCTTTTGGAGAACTGCGGTCGGTACCTGCTTCGCAACCCGGAGACAGCGCCCCGCATGGCGTCGTTTCTGGAGACCTTGAGTCGGAAGAAGACTGTGCAGCACCTGGCTCAACAAGAACGGATGGTTATCGAGAATGCCATCTACTACGTTGACCCGCCTCCAAGACCGGCCATTCAGCAGAAGGAGCGTACCCCCGTGGAGCAGTACATTCGAAGACTGATCTACCTCGACATGAACAAACGCAATTACACCAAGGTTCTGAAGACCATCCGGAAACTTCACTGGGAGGAGCAGGAGATCGTCGATATTCTGGAGCGCGTTTTCAGCAAGCCAGTCAAGGTCAAGTACGGCAGCATCCATCTCCTGGCAATCCTTGTCAGTGCTCTGTACCGCTACCATCAGGCATTCGTGATCGGCATCGTCGACAATGTTCTCGAGCAGATCACGCTGGGCCTAGAGTTGAACGATTTCAAGTTCAACCAGAAGCGGATTGCCGAAGTGAAGTACCTAGGAGAGCTTTACAACTACAAGATGATTGACTCGCCTGTCATTTTCGATACTCTGTACCGCATCGTCACCTTCGGTCACGAAGGCGGCACTCCTGTCCCAGGCAAGATCAGCCCACTGGACGCTCCGGATGACTTCTTCCGCCTTCGCCTAGCGTGTACCCTTCTTGACACGTGCGGTCACTGCTTTGATCGGGGCTCTGCGAAGAAGAAGCTGGATTTCTTCCTGACGTTCTTCCAGTATTACGTGTTCACCAAGGACCCGCTGCCGATGGATGTCGATTTCCTGGTTCAGGACACGTACTCCAGTCTGCGGCCGCAGTGGAAGCTCGCTACTGACCCCGAAGAGGCTACCCGTATTTTCAGCGAGGCGGTTGCCCAGAATTACAGTGTCCAGGACTCTGAGAGACCCGTTGAGCTTGACGAAGAGGATGCGGAGAGCAGCTCGTCCGACGAGGGTCTGGAGGAGGACGCCATTCCAGAGATTGAAGACGAGCAGGAGTCCAGTGACGAAGCCGAAGTAAAATCTCTTTCGACTTTCCCCATGACCCCCACCCACGTTGCTGACATGTTCAAGGCATCCGGCCCGAATCCCGAAGCGAACGACGAGAGCGACTTTGAGGACGAGCATATCGTCGTTACCCGTCAAGAAGAGGAGCGCGACCCGGAAGCCGAAGCTGAATTCGACCGTGAATTCGAGAAGATGATGGCGGAGAGCATGGACTCGAGACGCTTCGAGCGCAAGGGCGTCTTTGATATCCCCCTGCCGATGAAGCGAGTTCCTCGTGAGCATCCTCCAACCGAGTCTTCGACTGAGTCTGGCACGCCGGAGCCAATGCCCACCAAGACCATGGCGTTTTCCCTGATGACGAAGAAGGGCAACAAGCAGCAGGTAAGAACATACTTCTCCAGTCATTGGGTTCATCAAAATGCTAAACCCTGATAGACTCGCACCATTGATCTTCCATCTGATTCCAGCTTTGCTGTTGCTATGCGCAGTCAGCAACAAGCTGATCGGGAAGAACAGCAACGTATTAAGAACTTGGTTCTGAACTACGAGGCTGCTAACGAACCTGAACCTGCCGAGAGTAAGACTACAAAAACCGAGACGGAAATTTCCTTGGAATATTTTCACTAATGGCATGATGACAGCCTTCGAAAAACGCATCCCTGCTAACCAGCGGGTGGACAAGTCCGGCGCCAATCGCTCCGCCTTCCGATCTCGCAAGCTCCAGCTCAGCGATGTGAACTGGTGATCGGGGCCACGAACCTTGAAATGGACTTTTCATCAACTAATGGTTCAATGATTCTGCTTGGGCATGTGAAAACACGCACAGCCAGAGCAAGGAACCCTGTCCGTCTATCTGCTCGAGTAAAATCATCAGCCGTTGTGCCATGCACCCCATTGATGAAGCCAGGACTTCCTCAGGAGAACATCCTTCCACGTTGGGGCTAGCTGCATGGCATCATTCTGATTTAACGGCCGTGCTGTCGACGCCGCATCGGATGCTATCGTATCATTTTAGGCGATGCACATTGACCTTTGCCATTTCCAGCGCACGCGGATGTTGGTGAAGCTTCGGTACCTTGTGGCGGGCTACATGCTTCCGCCTGGCCGATAGGATCGGCTTTTCGAGGACGAGGGAGTAGCGGAGGAAATGTGGAGGAGACCGCCTGAAAGACGTGCCAATACAAAGCCGAGCCGGTTCGATGGCTCCCCTTGGATTGCTTGCAAGAGGGGACATTTGCATCCTGAGCTTGTTCTCCCCCTTAGCTTCTGCTAGCCGTACCGAAATGAAGGTTATCATTTAGCAGATCCGAGAGTATGTGCCCGACTCCATGTAGCAGTCAGTTGATTGGAAGATTGCTTGATACGTTCTGGACTCTATGTGATTCTTTGCGGAGCCCGTTACGTTTCCGTTTGCCTTGGGTTCTTCGGTAAGTTATACCAGGCAGCGTCTCAAAGGAGGGGGGGGGAGGGGGAGGGGGAAACACAGTTCTCATGGCCCAGGGGGTCGTTCTTCACGGCGGAGGCGCCGCGCGTTTCCAGCTCATGGGCATATAACTAGAAGCGTCTCTAAGACCGTAAGTTCCCATAAGAGTTCCTATGAGTTCATATAAGACCTAGGAATCAGTATCGTGAAGGATTATGTTCTTAAACCTGCGACTTGTAGAATCCTATGTTGGCCCTGGCCTGACCCCTAACTTTCCCAGGACTTCACTCGACTCCACATTTTCCAGACACAGATACTAGCAGAGACAGTGAGCGCTCCTCCGAGAAACGCCTACATCCCTTTCCAAAAGTCGTCTAGCAGCCCACTTGAGGGGTTTACCGCCGCCGGAGGGGGGAGAAGCGGACGGTGGCGGCAGCAGACGTCGCGCTAGGGGGAGGGAGGGCCATAACAGTAGTGATGAAGGTGGTTATACCAAGGATGTTCTAATCCATAGTGAAGATGTGAGGTGGAGGTGAGAGAGGAGGATTTCTTTTCGTTCTTGTTCTATTCTTCTTCTGTTGAAGTTTTCTTCTTGTAGTCGACTGGCCCTCTTCGGAGGTGGCCATGTCTGAAGTAAACTGTTGATGTTTAGTCTCAAGCTTGAAACTGCTCTACAAGGAAGCTGCAATATGAAGTAGAGTAATAAGCAGCCATTGTATAAACTTCTTAATGCAACAGGTCTATTCTATCTCCCCCTTCTTTTAGCGCCCCAACAGGACCGGACACAGGAACATACCAATACACTTAAGTTACACATCGACAGAAAATGGCCAACGACATAGGCGCGCAGAAGGGGAGGGGGAATGAAAATATGCGAGATCAATCACAGAGAGGAGAAAAAAAATGGCAGCGCGAGGCTCCCTCATCAAGGGCAGAGAAGGCGAAACGGTGGCTTTTGATATAATACACACCCCGATTCGGGAACCCCGGCGCACATTATAAAACTAGGGGGAGAAGGGTCAAATGAGATGCATGGGTCTGGCGTGAAATGAAAATCATTTGGCTTCCTGGGCGGTCTGCCCGGCCTCGTAGTGGGCCTTGGGGAGTAGGCTGTCACCCTCGGCGAGATCGGCCTTCACATCGGCGTCGCCCTCGGCGGGGACGGGCGCGGGGATATCGCCCTCGGGCTCATCGTCCTCCAACTCGGCGCCGTACACGTCAGGGTGTTGCCGGAAGCAATCTTGCATAGCCCTGTAGAAGAAGTAGTTTGTTAGCATGGACGCCACCACAGTGCAGAGGTAAACCTCGGTATAACGTGTAACGTGTAACGTACTTGAACTTCTCAATACATTCGATACCCTTGGGCTCCTCGTTTGAGTACACGAAGCAAGAGAATGCCGCCCGGAACTCTTCTCCACAAGGGCCGTGGGCCATGCCGCCCAGGCACGGGCAGTCCCAGTTAATCTCGCCCGTCTCCGGGTTGAACGCGGCAGACTCGGGTGGCTCTTCCGACTCAATGCCAACCTGCGGGTTGATCTCCACGTGAGCATCATCGGTGGCAGCAGCTTCAGGGGCAGCAACTTCGGGGGCGGGCGCATCGGCCTTGGGCTGAGACTTGACGGCGGCCTTTTCTTCGCGGATCTTGGGGGTGATGGAGTCGAGAGTGGGGAGGGCAGAATCGGCGGTCTCCTCCGTCTTCAAATAGCTGAGGACGGAGACTGTACTCAAGGAGAGAGGTCAGTAAAATTGAAATATCCCCGGCAGCCATTGCTCCAACAATGCGATAGAACCCGGGTTTTGTGTCTCGGGTGTGGAACAAGGACGAAGGCGTGCAGCGGCAGGACGTACAAGAAGGCTCATGAGCAAAGGTACTGCTCGTGTTGTAGTAGTAGATAGCACCACCGGCCAAGCCCAGCCGGGCCAGGGTGTTCTTCCAGCTTCGCGATTTCGAGGCCGGGCCAGAGGTGCTTATCAATCGAGTGCTTGCCGGGGTGCGGACCGCGACAGCAGGCGCGCGAGCAAGCGCTCGAGCGGCGGGACGGAACATGATGCAGGCAGAGAAAGTAAGAAAGTACAAAAGTCAAATTGAGACCCAAAACGAGAACCGAGACCGCGAAAGATCTCGGGGCGCGAGGAGAGAAGCAGGAAGTGAGAAGCCGGCCGCGGAACGGAGAAGTTGGTGGAATCGGAGGAAGAAGAGAAGCAGATGGCCTGAGGCTGCAAGCTTGAATTTGGGGGAAGTCTGGCCAGTCACGTTGCGCGGAGCCGAGTTACTCGCGACTGGAAACGCTGCGCTTAGCTCGGCGATATCTCGAGCATTACTCAACTTAAAAACATCATCGAACATACCGGCTTGAGCTGGTTTTCCTGCTTCGTGATGGAGTGGGATCCGAGTCGCTTCTTCCGGCCTGAAGGGAGTCCCTCGCCCTATGCGCTGCTGGTGCTGAACCAGCCAATCAATGAAAAGGCGTTTGGAGTATTAAGGGAACACGGTGAGATCTGCTTAAGAGAACTAGACGCTCTCTTGATCATCTTCGAATAGCACCGGTGCGTGCTAAACAGGGAGGAGTGCTGACGCTCCCATCTGTCCACAGCTTCGTACATCATTTGCGCCGATGGCGGGGCTAACCGCCTCTACGACATGATGAAAATTCATGGAAAAGAATCCACCGATGTAAGAAGATCCTATGCTTATAGCCTTGTCAACCCGTATGGTTTACAGGCATTCATGCTCAATGAGTCTTGTTGAAACCCCCGCAACGATGACCCTGACATCCCCCTTCCTTAACGATCAAAACCCATCACCAGCAATAGAGATCTAACCTTCACACAGCTCCCCAACAAAATCATGGGCGACCTGGACTCAATCCGCCCCTCGGTCCGCCAACACTACGAAGCCCTAGGCGTATCCATCATCCAAGATCCAGACCAATACTCCACGGATTTCACAAAGTGCCTCAAATACCTCAACAACCACGCCGCAGAGATAATCACATCTCCCCGCCGCCAAAAAGGGAACTCTTCTAGCACTTCACCCTCGCACCAGCAATCAACACTCGAAATCGTCATTCTCGGCGGCCTGGGCGGCCGCGTTGACCAGGCGTTCTCCCAAATTCACCATCTGTACATGATGACGCAGACGCAGCGGGAACTGCGCAAGTCGCAAGAAAAAGGCAACGACGCCGAGAGCAAGAAAGTTGAGCCCAGTGCGGGTGGAAATCTGTACCTCGTTTCGGAAGAAAGTATCACTTTCGTTCTGCAAGAGGGGAGGAATATCATTTACACGCCCGCGACGAACAGGCCTGATGCCACTGGCTCCCCGGGGCAAGACTCTGCAGCGGCAGACATGGAACCGTCATTGAAAAGGAAGCGTGGCCAGGAAGTGGATGTAGAGGCAGATATTGAACACTTCTTCGAAGAGAATATCGGAATCATCCCTCTCTCAGCTCCGGCGTCAATTACCACGCACGGACTTGAGTGGGACGTGGAGAGCTGGCGTACCGAGATCGGGGGCCAGGTATCTACGAGCAATCACATCCGCGCCGACAGGGTCGAGGTTTCGACCTCGGCGCCTGTATTGTTCACAGTAGAGTTGGCACAGAGGCTGAAGAGGGCTTAATACAGGTGTTACCTGGAGAGCTTTACGAGGAGAGGTTTAAAGTGTCACATGTTTGTTATACTGCCCAACCGAATGGATACCCCGTATAGATTCAACCCAAGAGCCAAGCCAAGCCGCATCAGAGAAAGAAGTCCAATGAAGAAGAGAAAGGAAGCCAAAGGGGGAAAGGGTGTACTATCAACCGACGAACCAAAAACCAAGTGTCACAAGTCCAAACCCGAGCGCCTCCTTGAGCTGAAACGAAGGACCAAGAAGACAGAGAGTAACCAAAAACGGGAACAGGGGACTTGGAAAACAAGCCATTATCGCATATCGCATCATCGCATATCCCACAAAAACAACTAAAACTCGATCCGTGAACCGCGCGCATTTAAAACAAGGAATCAAACCAGATCCCATAGCCCAGCATGAGGATAGCAACAAGCCACAACACGCCTCCAACACTCCAGGGATAACAACCAAAGCGGGAAAGGAGTGGTCAACGAGGACCACCCCATAAAGACGAGGGAAAAGGCAAAGCAGAGGGCAACAACCATCACGCAAATCAAGAATCTCAACCCATCCCATACCACCTTGTCCGAATTGCTCCATCCCCCTCTGCAACTATTGGACATCAGACACCCTGTACAGCCCCAGGCCGACGCAGGAAAGTCCAACTATACCTACGAGCGGCGCAGAATGGCATCGTAAAGAGACCCGATTACGCCAATAGCGGCGCCGGTCCACATGCCGTAGTAGTTGCCGGGGATGGCGGCGTTGACCTTGTTCACGGCAATCGTGCTGTACAGGCCCCAGAAGGTGAAGTTTTCAACATACACCTTCCACACCAGCAACGCCTTGGCGATGTTAAAGGTCAGCGGGTCGAACGGGGCTGTGTTAGCCGCCGATCGACCCCGGCGCGCACCGCCGCCGGTAGCGGCGTGCCAGCTCAGGTTGAAGAAGTAGGCGGCAATCAAGGGGAGGATCAGGTTAGTGAGGAGCCAGAGGGTGAAGGGGCCCCAGAAGCCCGGGGTCACCAGGCGGAACAAGTCGGGGACCTTGACTGGGATTGTGGGAGTGTGCAGGGTCTTGTTGGCCTGGATGGTGGTCAAGAAGCGGTTCGGCAGCTGGTCGGACATGACGGTGTAAGCCTCGACCAGCACGACGAGAGCCTCGATCGCAAAGAGGCTGCTCAGGTTGGCGCGCAGCGAGTGTGTGCGCTCGGTGACACCCGATGAGGTCCAGGCCTGCTCGAGACCCTCGCGCACGCGCGTGGTTTGCCGGTCAATCACGTCTGTCACAACTGCTGGGGAGGGAGGCATGTCCAAGACCGCGCGAACGCGGCTTGCAGAGCGGTGCACTACTTCGCTGGGTGATACGGGCGACTTGGGCGACTTGGCTGCCCGGCGAGTGGAGGGTTCATCGGACTCGCTGTCGCAAACAGTTAATATGGTGAATAAAGCGCGACATCTATGTCGCATCCTACGCGCTATGGCACTCCAGCGCGACGGTGGTACTTACGTTGCTTCCTCCGGCTTTTGCGCGTTGGGCTTGCGACCCGGCGTCTTTCTCGCGGGGGTGATCTCAACCTTGGCCTCGCGCTTGACCGGCGACCCGCCACGGGGCGGCGCGGACAGTCGCTTGTAGTAATCGGCAAGAGACTTCTCACCAGAGAAAATGGCGCGGTTGCTGCTCAAGTGCTTGTCAAGCGCGACGGCGAGGTCAACCTTGTTATAGTCTGAGTAGCTGCGATGGGGCGACAACAGAGGATCAGCGCGGGACACAGGGTGGCAATACGACGGCGCGCATGGGATTTGGTTGCGCGATGGTGTCAACCTACTTTTGGAGATCGGTCTTCTCTGCAAACTCGACCAGCTCCGGCTTGCGCAGCTTGTTCAAATAGGGAAGGCCGCTTGACATGGTGATTGCGATGGATACGAATCCGGGTCAATGCGGGCGCACGTTTTGATCAGATGGGATAGAGGGAACTTTATCCAGGCAATTCGACCATCAAATGACGGGCGGATAACACTCAATTAGAAAGAGTAATCAGAGTCAACTGCAAGATTGTACAGTAATGGATGTTTCGCGGCGAGGGGAAGAGTAGATGCAAGGGGAGGAGGGGGAATTGGATTGGAGAGTGGAATTGTTTACACGCGGGATCGCCAAAACAAAACACGCTAGCGCGTTCGCCCTTTGTTCCTACGAAATTCCCCAGCGGGTCGACGCTTTCCAATACAAAAGGTTCTTTATTGACTACCATGGTTTGTTCCTAACTTAGTTTTGCATGGTCAAGTAGAATGAAACAAACGGTATTATCACAAATGGTGTGTGGCTATGGTACAATAGGGCCCGTAGGCCCGGTCTAGTTAGGATTGTCTATCACAATGGGAGATGGGAGCAGGCAATATGCACAAACAAATGCCCCTCTGACGGACCAAAGAATACACAGGATGAAGAAAAAGATGAAGAAAAAGAATAATCCCGCAAAACGCCTTCCCAATGAAGTAGGCCCCGTCCTAAATGCATGCAGATCAAGATGAACATCACAAGGGTCGGCTCTCGTCCAAATGGCTCTGGTAAGTTTCGAGTTGCTTGAGGAGATACTGGTACATCACCAGCATGGTTCCGCTTTGGATGCTGGTCCATACGCCGCGTGGGCCCACGCCGCGGAACCACCCCGCAAGCCCCTCGGTACGGTAGATCATCTTCAGTCCCGTGAACACGGATGATGTGTCGAGCCGTGGGGCTCCAGGAGGAGAGACCGATGTGGAGGGTGAGGAGGTTGAAATTGGTCGCGAGTGTGCCCTCGACGACGCGTGAGAGTGTGCCGAACTTGGCGCATGGGGCCGTGGGCTTTCCTTCGGGACATGATCGCCCACCGACTTCGCGCCACACGATCCGGTGGGGTTTGACGGGGGATTCTGCTGAGTTTGAATGCGCGTTTTCACCACATCCAATGGGCAGGTAATCACGCCAGCCATTCCACCGGCAGTGGCCGCTGTGAGAATTTCCAAGCTCAACCCAATGTCTCGGTGTCCAACCCAGTGCTTCGCCAGGTTTTGCTCTTGCTCATAGAAGGCGAACTGCAGCGCAGAGAACGGAAGATCACGGTAAATCGTCGCTTTGTAGCCGTGATACAGCGCTGAGAAGCCTTCTTGGCGAATGATAGACCGGAAGGCATCGGTCAAGCCACGATAGTTGTAGCCCGAGTTGAAATGTGGGTTGTTGTATCGGCCTTGGAGTTGTAGCCGAGTCTTCAAAACTTCTGATGGCACGTAAACGATGGAAGCCGCCAAATCCGCAAAGAAACCACCGGATAGATATGCAATGTTCGGGTTGATGCCCGCATCGATCATCGCCCGTTTCGTATACTCGTAACAACCGAAGAACACCACCGTGCCGGGAAACGAGCCCAGCGCGGCTGGTGTGACTCCGCCGTATAACCCACGGAAAAATCCTTCTTGTCGGTAGATAGTCGCATATGACGAGGTCATTGAGGTATACCGGGGCGGGAAATTCGGGTCTCCTTGTTGTCGCGTTTTGACGGTGTCCAACGAATGCATCAACATATCACCACACGTTCCTCCGATTCCTCCTGCTAGCATAGCCTGTAAATTTGTGCTGCGTCAGCGTCTCCGGATATTCATTGTAGCCATGCGCGACCCAGAACGAAAACATACATGAAGATACGGCGGACGGGGCTCTTCTTCCTCCTCCTCCTCCCACAAATGTTTATCTCGGACATGCCGGGTAGCACCGGCAGTCCCTATCTCATGATGGACCAAAGGCGCCGGTGTTTGCGCTATCGCCGTCGAGTCCGAAGTCGCCGTTGTCGAGAACAGGCCGAACACTCGCGAGGTCAGGCTCATGGCAATATGAGCCGACTCTGGACTCCCGAATACGGTCGGAGCCGGGGTGGTAGGGGGATGCCGATGGGTTGGAAAAGAGGGAAGCGATCCCCCGGTGGATCAAGTATAAAGAGTGACAAGGGAAGGGGGTTGGATGATGGAAGAGTTCCCCGTTTGGCGATTCTCGGCCCCGAGATCAAAATTCTGGTCGGTGTTTTTCGTTTCTCCGCTCGCCGCCTCAGGCAGAATATGCGTCATTGGCCTTACAGTAGTATCTATCGGTGTTGACCGCCTGCCAGAGGGGGTGATTGGTGGCGTGATTCAACACCTCAGGCGTCAAGGCCTCCCAACTCATACAGGGATCCTGAGATCCTCTCCTGCTCGAACCAATCTCGCAGCGTCAGATTATCAATAATTTGTCTTCTACTGTATCTTTGTTCCTGACACTCAGAATTCTACCATGTGGTGCCCAAATGAGCCATGATGGAGCGGCTACACTGCAAGCGGGCTTACCATCGCCTGCTAGCCCAACGTGTCCAATGCAATTTGCTTCGTGCTCACATTGATTTGCTAGTGGCCGTCACAAAGGATACATCCAGCTAAGAAACACGCAAACCCACGAATAGCTTCAGGACAATTCTAGTCTTTGAAACCAGATTCCACTCTCAGGGCCCAGCTGTTCCATCTCTTCGTACTTTTCCTCAGTGACCAGGCGGACATTGCGAAGGAAAAGGTCTTCCCCGAACAAAACATCCTTCCCTCTTCCATCGTCTGGGCAATTGTTGAAACGGGATTCGAGAGTACGGACATCCTCATGTGTTGCCTCCTCCGACACCCCAGTCACATCCCGTTGCTTCTTCTGGATTTGGACAGACTTCAAGGCAATGTACCGGGTGATCACAAAAACCAGATATCCGTCGCCAAATCTGCGAATGTCATACCGGTAGAATGTCTTGCAGTCGCCGCAGGCTGCATCGAACTTGGCTCCCACCGACTCGGGGAATTGTTTGTAGTTTGGCGAGCGAGGTGGTCCCGCGTTTTCCCAATCCTGTTCCATCTGTGGATGGGGCATACAGTTGAGGTGCGTGCACTGATTGAGATGAAAGTATCTCCCCAGCTCGCAGCGGCATCTCGCTCGTCTTTGTCCTTCACGTATTTCTCGAGACCAATGCGTAGGCTCTGGACTCGGAGGAGGAGAGTTGCGGAATCGGGGCAAACACGTGCGTCGATGGACGTGACATGGGCAGTGTGTCTTCTGAAAAACACTGGCCGTTTGGGAAGAGAGCCTTCGTTGACCTCCTGATAGCCCGGCTTGACCTCAGTGTATGACAAGCACGCTGCAGGGAATCCATATTGCGGTCCATGGAGGCTTCGACTGATGGCAATTTGGACGTGGAGAGGATCGAGAAAGTAGTGGGCGTCTGACAAGTACCAGTCTGCGATGAGTTTGCATGGGCTCGGTATTTTGATCCGGTGGAAGCCGTCGAGGTTAGCGAAGATTTTACAAGGACCCTCAGAGAGCCTGTTCATTGGGTGTGGGACCTCCTTCCAGTGATGTAACTTGGCGCAAGGGTAGCAAACGACTAACTCTGGGTGGTCGTTTGAGAGCCTGTTCAGAAAGAGGCAGCGTTCACTCTCTGTATCGCCATCTTCCTGATCAGCAAGGAGGTCTTTGAGTGGCTTCGTACTGCCCTGAGTGATGATATTCAACAGTCCATGGCAGCAAAGCGCCAGACAAGCACGGTCTGCAGGCGACAGGACGTCCGAGATGTCGAGCAAGATCTCAACGGGGATGCCAGTCAAAGTGAGATTATTTGCCATGGCGATAATGTTTTTCGAGGACGAGACACGTGTTGAGGGGTCAAGATAGGTTTTCTGGTGACATGATAGAGGCTAAAGGAAGCAAAGAAGGTGAGTAAGGCACGAGAGGGGAGGAAATGAAGAAAGAAAGAAGGTTTGGATGAGATCCCTTGTCAAGAGAGAGTGTCAGGTTCGCGTGTTGCGTGGAGGTAAACAAAACAAAAATCCCCCTGCCACGCTCTCAACGCTTCAGCTTTCTGGTCGTAATGTTTGCTTTGTGTCTGTCTAATCCGCCAGCACCTGCATGCAGCGGTCTTCGCAAATATTGGTTGCCATTTGGTCAGGACTTTTCCAAACTTCCCTTCTTGTACCCTCAATAGCATGAGGATCTGTAGCACCTTGGTTGTTTGAAATAATCTCAGGACTTTATAAATCTTCTCACCAGGTATATTTAGATATCCTTATAGCCCATGTATGTTCCGAGAGTCAATAAACATAATACTCAACTCTAAAGGCCTGCAAGGCTTTATCGAGGATTGTGTAGGACAGACGCTAGAGTGACTACGAGCCCCTATCGCTGATACCCATTACTCCACACAAGTAAAAGACGAGCGGTCATTGGGGTTTCCACCGACGTATGTGAAAATCTCTGGATAGGGACACAGATACCCCGTGCGTGTGGCCGAGGTATTCGAAGGTGCCACCGCAACCGCAACACCTTCCAGTCTGTCTGGCACAGTACCATTCTCGACCCACGCCTTCAAATTGCCGCAGACAGTCTCAGCAGGATCAAAGCCATTACCGAATCCACAATAGGTCACACCCGGTGCTAAGAACAACCGGTGATAATCCACGGCATGGGCATCCAGATCGAGGACGCGGTTGTAGTAGTCCACCGTACCGTTCGTGGGAATGAGCTGGTCTTGCATTCCGTGCCCTGCAATTATATTTGTCCCTGTCCGCTTCATATTGCTGAGATCCGGGTTCTTGGTGCCAATCACTGAAGCAAATTGTTGAACTGATTGGTGAAAGAGGCCGTCGAAGTCCTGGTGGGAGGCGACACGAGCAAGGAAGACCTTCACCCAGTCATCGCTAACGAAGAATGGAATCACCGTGCAATTGTCCATGGACGTGCATGTTGTACCAAGCAAAGACGACAGGCTGGAGTCATAGTGGTAGCCGTACCATTCAAATTGCCCATTTGCTGAATGGGGTCCCTCCCATACTGCGGTTACAAGATCGGCTATCTTGTCGTTTATCACGATCTCCCCGCTGGAGTCACTGCATTGGACCTTGTGGCCAACCAGGGATGAGGCTTTGAAGTGACATTGTCCTGGAAGGGCAATGATTCCATCTTTGACGCCGTCGAGCTGATCACATGCTTCGATAGCTGCGTTGGTAAATGCGTCTAGCACACAGGTTGGTGGTCGTGCACCTGTTTGCAAATCGGAAGGTAGTCAAACGGCCAGCAAGCAAATACAAAAGGGGCAGACAGGCCACACGTAAGGAGAATGCTACACCCAAAGTGACAAAGGAATTGAAAACGGGATGTTCCATAGAACTTGTCAAGGCACACACAACTTACCGAGTAGCTGCGCCTGCACCGGACCCCAGAAGCCAGCAGGCGCAAACTTGTCCCAGTCGACTCCTGGTGCGCCACCCACAATCCCATCAAAAAGTTCAGGATGCTGTTGAGCCATAGCATGTCCCTGACGACCACCAGTAAAGCAACCATGCCAATATGAGTATCTGGGTCCCGATTCGTAGTATAACTTTTAGGGCTCTTTCCCAAAGAACCGCTGCCTCCGCCATGGCCACAGATGAAACGTCCTGGACATTGGGCCAGTTGACATCCCCATCCTTTGTTAACGCCCAATCTGCCACCGCAGCGGTAACGCCATGACCGCCATCAGTGGAGGCAGATGCATATCCCTCCAGGGTCGGCGAGAGAATCTCACCCTCGCCACCGCCATACCAGGCACCACCACCGGTCATCAGGAATCGCGAGTTCCAGTCCTTCGCGTTGAGTGGCAGTCCGATATACGTATTCACGACATCGTTCTGCCCCGTGGTGGGTGTAGGTTATCGTGATCAAGCAAACATCCACTGTTGGCCCTGCTATTCTTCCTGCCTCCTCATTCAAGCCATCTAATTCAGCCGCTAGATGTGGGTGTATCTATTGCATACAAGCACTGGTACAGCGAGTGGGTGTACGATGCGCCAGTGAGTGCTACGAGAAGATTCCGAAGGACGACTTCCTTGGTGCGATCGCACAGATTCGGCAGAAGACCTTCAAAACTTCTCGTTCGGAGTTGGATTTCGAATAACTAGCCTCCGGCCTATTAATCCTGCTATCATTATTGATTCTCTGGAGGATTAAGGGCGCGATTACGGCTTTGATACGTCAAGTCCTCCGTGATCTGTTAGTCAAGGATCATGAGAAATCAGCACACCAAAGACTGCTGAGTGGGTAAAGAAGCTGGAGATCGGATAGACGGTAAGGTCTCTCAAATGCAACAGTCACCTCCTCGTCGCCTACTCAAAAGGCTTTCAAAAGCTGCGATTGAATTCGCCCATCCTGTATCGGAATTACAGCAAAATATCGAGAATTCGGAGTACCTACGAGAGCTTCGCTACTCGCGCGAAAATCGCTCGCGAAAAGCCTATAAGTTGACACGGATCGGGCACTCTAGCCAGGTCGACCGTATGAAGTGAATCCATGAGACGGGTGATAATTCAAGGGCTCTTATAAAGTTGCGACCGTACTGCAAGCGGGAGGTCATGCCGGAGTTGAAGGGGGGTTTGCAAGGCCAAAGGTTATTTCATCAAACGATAGAGTAGCTTTCTGTATTTGGCCCACCAAATTGCTCTATTTTGGTCAGTTAATTATTATCTAAATCGCACTGCTTTGGTTGATCAAATCATATCGAAGATCGGGTAGTCCAATATACAAAAACGCGATATCGTTTGGGTGGCGGACCCTCGGGGAGCAAAGAGATCCGAAAAATATGTAATATTTGTAAGGGGCCAGTTAGAATCTCGATTATCAGATTATTCAACGCCGCTAATGACGACACCAAGACTGGAGGAATCGCATTCTGAGCGATGTTTCGAATTCTCGATTATTCAACAGTGAATGACGGGCGGGATCCGTGAGTAACTAGTTAACTTAGCACTGTAGTGGGGGAATCGGTTGCTCTATATTTGGCCACCGCTGATAAATTGTAGCGTACGGATCGCGGTGGTGCCCTCTTACGGAGAGGCTCAAGGACTAATCTACATTGACCGCCTCCCAGGCGTGTAGGGGAGCTTCCCTGACAAATGTCCCTTACGCACGTTGTGGGTTACTTCGCACAATACTGCTCTTGATCCATAGCATTTTAAGCCTTCCTCTCTCCTTAAACCTTGGATGTGGCGCTGTTGGGGTCGGGAAAGTGAATAATCAAAGACGGATTTTTCGCCGAGTGATTATGACGAGGATTAGAAAGCCTCGCATACCTATCAAATGCGACAAATGTACTAGCAACTGCTTAGGAGCCGAAAGATATAAACAGCCAAACAATTCATTCCAGATTCCTCGTAATCCTCGTCATTGATTTTCCCTTTTCCTCCCTGCTCACCCCGGTACTGTTTCAGCTCTTTACCTCAACAATGCAGCAACCATCGACTATTCTCATCCTCGGCGCTAGCCGTGGTATTGGACTTGGCCTGGTCAAATATTCGGTATGGTGGCAAGTTTGTTTTGTCAGTTGTGTATCAATCTAATTTATTCATGAAAGGTAGCAAAATATCCCGCCGCAACCATATTCGCAACTGTGCGTTCGGCGTCGGCCGCGTCTGAACTGCGAACCCTCGCGGAGCAGAGTGGCAAGCGCGTAATCGTTTTGGAGGCAGACACTACCGATCCTGCTTCCATTGCTAAGCTCAGAGAAACTATCGGCAACTCGACTGCTTCCCTCGATCAAGTGATTTATAACGCAGGCGTCCTCAAAGGGTTTGCTCCCATCACAAAGGCTGCAGCGGATGATTTAAAGCAGAACATGGAAGTGAATGTGTACGGTGCACACACTGCGACTGTTGCGTTCTATCCCTTTGTGATGCAATCCAAGTACAGTAACAAGGTCTTCGCCTTTATCGGCAGCAGCTTTGGGTCTGTTACTACAGCGGGGTCGAATTTTGAAATGCACAGCCAAGCATTTGGAACGCCAGGGGCCAATCCTACCGCGCTCTATGATATTTCCAAGGTGAGCGTCCATCATACTAAGATTAAAACCCGGCATTCTAATGGCAGATAATACAGACCGCAGAGGAGAGGCTTCTTTTGGAATTCGACATGGAACTTCGGCCAAAAGGAGTTCCAATGCTTCTCATTCATCCAGGGCTACCTAAGACTGACATGAACGCCTTCGGCAATATTACTGTTGATGAAAGTGCAGAAGGAGTGTAGGTATACCTACTCTTTGTGAAAAGCTTAATTTACTAACTTTCTTAGGGTTGATGTCATTGGGGACTACCATACTGGCCGCAAGGAGAGGTTCCTCGACTACCAGGGCAATGAGGTTCCATTGTAATCTCGGCCTCTTATCGGTGGAGCGCGTATCAAATCTATAGCTCTTTACCTTATTATAGGAGACCGATACCTTTCTTGACACTCAAATGTTTTAAAGACGTATAGTTAGACAACATATCTGAAAGTTCCAACGTCTGATCCTTAGCGCGTCCGCTTGACTTCACCATGCCAATAAAGCGACTGACTGTAAACAATTTTGAGTATGAAGAAGATATTCAATAGGATAATTACCGCGATTAAGGGAGGTCCATCCCGCCCAAAGTGCGTGATAGTCATCCCAACGTTGTGATTAAGGTTAATGACTAATGTTTTGAACAGACCACCACCTTGTTACCAAAGCCTGCCAGAACAGATGCAGCTCTCTGAAGCCCTCGCAGCAGGATATTCTAGGTAGCGAAAGCCGAAAATTATATCACAAAGACAAAAATCGCCTCGGCAATGTTTTCGATGTTATAGTAACACCAAACTCCCAATTCATCACCGGACACAGAAATACATTCAGAGTTGAGTTCGCTAAAGAATCGACGGGAATAGAAGGGTCCATAAGACTGATTGCGAGCGGCCTTGTACTATCACAGTGACTTTTTTTCTTCCGGTCAACTCGTATTCGTACCACAGCCTCTAAGACTGTAGAAACAGTAGCCATCGAGCCGGCATAGAAGATAGCCGGTCGATAGGCGCCGATACCACTTGACTGACCACCCGATGGGTTGGAGATATAAACAGCAATAGCAGCACTCTGCCGAAGAAACTAATATGAGAATTTAGCATCACAAAAACAGGATGAATGGAGGATGAGACTACGGTTAACGCGCTGGGGCAAGGCGGCCGGTCTCACAGGTCGGCGTATCACAAACGAGCAAGGAGTCAGTCAAGAACTCATACTCATCCCAACTCGACGAAGAGCAAGATCGGCAGGCGACCGAAACGTTCCAGACGGTTGCGATCATGATCGAAGAGTGCCAGAAGCTTTATCACCTTGATAGAGAGCAAACGGAAATTCTCCGAAGCATGTCAGTCTATTCTTTGCTCTCCCTGCCTTGCGCTTGGTCGTGAGGAAGAAATTCTGCAGGCAGTCGGAGTTCGACCGAGCTGTACCTTCCTTCTTCACCGTACCTAGTCATTCCAAAAAATGTCTTGCTCGATGGAACTCAACCTGATAAAACCGTGAAAGAAGAGGCGGTTGCATATGCTTACTGCGAAACAACCCGTGACGTGTGAACATGCTTCTTCAATTTGTTGGGTCTTTCATGTTTGAAATTGTACGTTCTATTCTTCATATGTCTATCTGATGTCTATATTGCCTTTTGCAACGAATAATTTGGCGAGCATCAACGGGCAAAGAGGCAGAAAGACGAGTAAAGCAAGCATGCCCGCTGCGCCAAGCGGGTTAGCTCCGGCGAGTCTTACCGTAAAATGAACCGCCCTTGACAAGGCCAGCCCTTGACCATCTCGAATGATCACCATTTCTCCGAACAATAACTCTCTCCAGACTCCTGCTGCTCTCTTGCACTGAATTACCCTGCGATCTGCGTGAATAACCCGCAGGACCTAAAAAGAAATCTTTGTCGACAGTGCTGCCCTGTTGCCCACACCGCATGTCGTCATAATAGAGATCAGCCCCATCCAATCCTACTCCAACATTGCGCCCCACTCAACACTGTATGACCCCCACGTTCTCGTTCGTAGTATCGCGCCCGTGTTTCGCCTCGCGCTGGAGTTCACGCACATCCTGCATTCCAAATCCACGCTGAAACACGTCTCGAATATCCGCCAGCATCAAACTCTTCATGTCGGGGTATCAGAAAATCACCGCAAATGTAAATGGATGAATCTGCCGAGTTTTGAGAGGGCTATCAGGCTGCAGGCCGAGAAAATGGCGCGGAAGCTGGTACCTAGGGATAAGGTAGAGTTGCTTGACCTACCACTGGAGATTTCCTCCTCGTTGTGTGTCTGGTCCACTTAGATGGCGATATGTTGCACCTTCTGCTGGACCTGTAGCGGGATCCCGTCTAGGAAGATCTTTGCAATAGCCGCCACTTCATCGACTTTCTGGTGGTAAACCAATTGTCTAGACGACTCAGGACAGAACAGGAGGAAGGTGCAGATAATTAGGACTGCCATGGGGCCGATAGCTGCTATGTGTCTTCATTCAGGACTGATGTTCGCAAATGCGGCGCCGATGCCGTAGCTCATGAGCTAGTCGGTGACAAAGAGATTGTCTAAACTGATCATACGCCCGTGATATGGGGCTGCTGCTACCTCAGCTATATAGTGCTGGCAAAATCAGCTAAATGAATATCGGAAATGATTGAAGCGGGCTGCATAAGATCCACTCTTATAGAAACAGTGGCGACAGCCAATTCCACCCCCGGCACATCCCCAGGTTTTGTACCCCGCACCAAGCACTTCCCCCGTGTGGAGATAGCCGGCGACTCCTGCCTTCCTTTTCCTTCTTTACCAGACCCTTTCCCCGTCGTCGCTTCCGAATCTCTCTTGCAAGCTATACATACCCAGCTGTCATTATGCGGGGAATAAGGTGGTGAGTGGCCCCACATCTCCGACAATGTACATACCAATCACTAACGAGGTAATGGTAAAGCAAGGAATGCCGCAGCAAGTGCGCCGATGAAGAATCCAGATATCCGGCATGGTGTGGACTAATCAGTGATGCTGTGCACTGTGTCATATCGACATGTAAAATGTGAGTGGGTACCTGATCATGAACTCGGAATGTGTGCACCAACACTAACCGCCGGCCCCAGGTGATGGGCAAAAGCCGACATGTCAGCGCTGCGAGCGGACCGGGGCATCTTGCATATGGCAAGAGAACCTCTCGGGCTTCCGACATGGCTCCAGTGCAAGTGCCCGATATGTCTTTGCCGATGATCAGCCCTGGCTTCCCATCGGTCGTGGTCCGTTAGCGCCCTTAGCTCTGTCAGCCCGTCGATTCGCATATCCAGCGAATCTATTGCATTAAATCGTACTTTCATGCTTTGAGGTCACCAGTTGCAGTGCTAACTAATACGGACCACAGTGGATGACAAGTATGTGGATGAATCAGCCGACATAGCCCGGGGCTACACCCTGGGGGAGGGGAGCAATGCATCGCCATCCCCACCCTTGTTGGCCCGAAAGCGAGGCGCCAGCAAGCGAGAGGCGTGATAGTACACTCTCAATCGACCATCGGAGCCTGGCCGACTCTTCAATTCTGGGCGATCTGGTCGGCTCTTATTCGTCAGAGCCATGTCTGCCACCACCAAATCCGCCCGAAAGTAGCCATTTGCCTGGATACCCCTCATATCCCTTGCAGCTGTCCCCAAGACATCAACGAAAATTCTTCAATTTCGTCCGCTTCACCCCACTTTTCTCGTAGCAGTCAAGCTTCGCCTGGGACGAGGGACCTCGTCTCCCACATTGATCATGGGTTTAATCATGGACTTCCCTATCTCAATGAACACGAAGCATGCCTGGTGCGCTATTTTGTTGTTCAGCTTGCACCCTGGGTATGTGATTTGACATCCCACTTATGTCTCTCTCTTGACTAACACATCTTACCAGTTTGATTTATGCGATGGAGAGAGACATTTTGCTTGCACAGTACCCCTCCAAGCTCGAACATGTCCGCCTTTGCTGAGTGCCATCTATACCGCTTCGGCATGACACCTCAGCCGGGTCAAAAAAATATCACAAAGGGAGTCAAGTTCATGATTGTGGCAAGGCTCTTCCAAACCTCGCCCGCGAGACCGCCATCCACTACCACAACGAATGTATTGCACACTTTGTCTCCCTATCAGATCACTCCCGCGAAGCGCAGGATGAGAATCTTCTCGCCGCAGCCGTGATCCTCCGCTTCTACGAAGTCGACAGTCAGTTGGCCAGTCTCCTCCCACTCACCCCTCCCTAGGTACTAACAGTACTCTCCAGTGCCATCCATGGGCGAAGACCCCGAGAGTGCCCTTCGAGGCATCCAAATATTCCTCGATGCCCAAGCCATCTCCGCCGTAGCATGCTACGGCCTGCGTCACGCAGCCTACTGGATCGCCCTCCGCCAAGAAATCATCACAGCTTTCAGCAAACAACGAACCTTTCGTCTCCCTCTTGGTCCCTGCGAACCCTACCGCACCTTCGAACCGGCCGACCACTACATCTGGGCCGACCGACTAGTCATCCACTGCGCCGACGTATTGCAGTACTGCTTCGGTTCGGAGGAAGAAAGCCTCCCCCGGGATACATACGAATCCACCTCCAGCATGGGCGTGATATACCCACCGCCCTCCACGGACCGACGCATCGCGCGCTACGAAGAACTAGTCGCATTCGAAACCCTCTGGGCAGAAATGGGCCCGCCCAGTTTCAATCCGATCTATGCACGGGAACCCGATCGCTCCCGCGGCGAGGTCTTCCCCGAACTGGGGTACCTGAACAACTGCCACGTCGCGGGCTTGCAATTCCTCGAGCTGGCGCGCATCCTGCTCACGGTCTACAATCCCAAAATTCCCCGGCTAGGGCCTGGACAGCGTACGGCAATGCGCACCGTTGATCGGCAAGTACGCGCGAGTGTACTCAGGCTGTGCGGGATGGCATTGTCGAATCAGCATAGTCCGCCAGGACTGGTGAATGCGTTTGTGGCGATTGGGATGTGCGGGGATCGGTTTACGGATCGATTGGAGCAGGAGGCGCTTCTTGGGGTATTGTTCAAGTTGGAGGATGAGCATGCGTATCCTACGACGAGTACGCGCAAGTTGCTGAAGGAGGCGTGGGGGTGGGATGGGTATGATGCGTCTGAAGTTACAATCTGATGAACCTTCACATACTACGGAGTACTGTGATCATTCTCAAAAAATAGTTGTCTCCAACGCGACCCCGCGCGGAGATTCTCCAAGCTACGCATCTCTCACCTGGCAGATGGAAGTGGTCCCAGAGGGGGTCGAACCCTCGACTTTGGCGTTATCAAGCTAATATTAAGCTATTAGCACCACACTCTAACCGACTGAGTTATGGAACCGTGGAAAACTGGATCCCAGTTAGATAGATAACCAGCTACGCAAATGTCCATTTTGGGTTACAGTAGCACATCGGCCCGGTGGGCACCTGCCCAAGGCAGCAATGGGCCTGAATCATTGAATATCAGTTCATCGTCGGGGATTGTGGAGGATATTGAATGAAAATTTAAGTTAATCAACGATCTCTTACATTTAGGTGGTGGTCAATAGCCCGGTCGCAATCTCAAATGAACCTTTTGCCCACGACCCGAACACAATCAATTGATTGAACTCGTGACAATTTCTGACTACTGTACCTCCGACCTCTTATCTCCGCATCCAACAAAAAAAAATCCAGGATCTGAGTCCAGTCGTCCACAAGGACCACTCAAAGAACCCAACTGGGTAGTCGTGGAGAAAACAGCACACCAGCGAAATGCGGGGAGGTGGAGCTGTCCGTCCACAAAAGGCAATCCTCGCCGGATTCCTACTCAAAGTAGCCACAACAAGCACAAAGAGCTTCGAGAACAGGCGAGAGTTCGCCGAGGGTCTCGAGGGGCAAGCATAGCTTTTTGATCTTGCAGGTAGCAAGCCTTCAGCTATTTAACAGCAGTACTCCCTTCGCCATGGCCATTGAAGCATCCCATCCTCTCATCTCTCTTCGTCCTCCGTTGTCCTCGGAAATAACATACTTCAAAGTCCACAACATGTCTCAGAAGCTCCAAGTCGCAGTTGCCGGCATTGGCCGCATGGGTATGAATCTCCCACACTTTTCCTCATGTACAACTTCCAGCAGAGCGAGAAATAAAAAGTCCACTGGCAATGCGCAAAGCGATTGACCCTGTACAACTCCAATTGCTAACCAGCCGGCCTTGCCATCATGCACAGGTATGCGCCATGCCCGCCACTTCGCAACGCTCACTCCTCGCGCCGAATTGGTCGCCGTCTGCTCGCCAGTGCAATCCGAGCTGGACGCTGCAAAGGCCGAGTTCGGCTGCCGCACCTACACCGACTACGAGACCATGTTGAACGAGGAAAAGACCCTGCAAGCCGTCGTAGTCGCCAGCGCGACTACCGTCCACGCCGAGCAGGCTATCAAGGCTATTGAGCGCGGTCTGCACGTTCTCTGCGAGAAGCCCATCTCCACCAGTCCTGAAATTGTAAGAAACAAGATACACACAATGTAGCGCTATGTCTCAAAGCATGGTTGCTCCTCTGGACTAGTAACTAACATCATTCCAGTCCCAATCCGTCGTCGACGCCTACAGCACCTCTATCAAACGATTCCCCTCTCAAAAAGTCATCTGCGGCTTCAGCCGTCGCTTCGACGCCTCCTACCGCGACGCTCACGCCCGCATGGCTGCCGGTAACATCGGCACGCCGTCAGTCTTTCGGTCGCAGACGTGCGATAAGCTGGATCCCAGTGGATTTTTTGTCGCCTACGCCGAGTTCTCGGGTGGTATCTTTGTCGACTGCAGTATCCACGATATTGACCTGGCGCTATGGTTCTTCGGCGAGGAGACCAAGGTCAAGAGCGTGACGGCTATTGGTATCACGGCCGTGCAGCCGGATCTGCGCAAGCACAATGATCGCGATAACGCGCTGGGTATTATCGAGTTCTATGTGAGTTACACCCTGCCCGCCCCCTTGATCTTATCCTTCCCACACACTCTCTCCCGCGCTACCCCTCTGTATCAAACGCAAGTTCTAATCCGTGTCCTTTGGCTTAGGGCGGCAAAATCGCCCAACTCTACTGCTCCCGCATGATGGCCGCCGGCCAAGAAGACTGCACCGAGATCTTCGGCACAGACGGCAAAATCGCCATCAACACCCAGCCACAGCTGAACCTGGTTAACCTGTACGAGTCGACGGGGATCCGGCGCGAGATCCCCGCCGATTACTACGGGCGGTTCCGGGAGGCATTTATCACGGAGGCGAATGAGTTTACGGCTTCTTGTTTGGATGATACGAGGCCGCCTTTGCGGTTGGAGTCGGCGGTTAAGGCTGTTGCGATTGGGTGTGCGTTGCAGGAGAGTTTGGTTACGGGGAAGAAGATTGAGTTTGATGAGGGGGGGATGAGGGTCGAGAGTGCGAATCTTTAAATCTGGGGGGAGAAGGTTGGTAGAGGGGGATTTTAGAATTTGGTTTTTTTGGCTGATGGGCTTTTCTTTTATATAGAGATGAATATAGAGTTCTGGCATTGAATAATATTCTGCATGGTAATCCATCGTTGCTTTGGAAAGTGGCCTAAAACTATAAGACGCCACCTGACTGAGATAGAAATTAGTCTTCAGTAGATTCAAAAGAAAATTAGGAATTCATAGAAGGACTATATTTCGTTACTATCTGAAGAGAAATAGGGCCGAGAAGTTCAATGGTGATACTACCAAAGCTTTGGGAGCTGACTTGACTTTTCCGTTCAACATAGAGCCCTCGCACATTATTCACTTCCTGTCCGCACTCACGTGGACGAGGTTCACGCTGCCTGCCCATGGACAATTTGAAGGCTTCAAAGTCCAAATACTGGCAAGATTCTCCCTACTCAATTGCGATCTTGGAACAACGAATCCAGCATCGCTCCGCTGTGACTTGAACTTATGCGTTGAGAACACGGGTTGAAAGCAAGCAGCATTGGACAACTTAGTGTTAATCTCCAGCTCCTATGCTACCAACTTAAAGCGACGCTGACAAACCTACTCACATAAGCAGGAAAGGGTAACTACCTGGTTTTCGGCTCGTGTGTCATGTACACTGTTTTCTTGGTACTAACAGTCCCATTGAGTACAGGGGATTCTGGTCAAGCAAACGGCAACATGTCAATTTCGACTGGAAGGTAGAGCGGAGCTACTTCTGATCGAGTCAGGATGGAGATTAAATATAGAATATAGTGGAACTGACACCGAATAGATACAATTGCAAAGGACATTAGCAAGAATGGAGGAACCCTGTATGCTTTGGTCATAGTGTGACTTTTCTTCCGTCCAGACTCAGTATTCAAATCTCTTCGTGCTGCTGAACTGTCAAGTTTGTATCTCGTCAAGCCATCGTTTCACCAGAACCGCAAAAATCAGTAAGGTTCTCATGTCATATTTTGATCAATCGATCTGCATGATCCCAAAGCCCCCAGGGACCCGTTAGGCATACTAACCAAGATCCGTTCTGCAACAATACTAAGGTTACTACTTCTTTCATCGCTCCAAACCTACCGAGAGGACATGCGAGTCGGAACTGCCCGTTCTTTTAGACCAAGAAGTCCACGGCCGCTCATCGGTGACTTAATTCGAAAGTCAGATCCCAAAGTCACTATCCATGATCTGACTCCCGAGAATGAGCTATACGGACCGCAGTAGTTCCATATTCAACCAGGGATCAACTTGACTGGGACTGGGTTGTTAAAAGGCTGGAACAAGAGTCCCGAGAACCATTCCTGGAGCTTGCCTTCCTGTAGATAGCTACGCTTCAACCCACCCCAGTAAAGGGACATTCCAGACCTCAATTGGATAGTCTATCTCAAAAGTCTTACCCATCATCCCACCGTTCATTTCTTGACCCATGGCTGGCTAGATGATGTTCAAGTCATGTCGGGCGGGTTCAAACTGAACTCTTCCACACTCTACTACACCTAATCCAGGAATAAATCTAGGAAATGCCGAAGCGCTGCAATTGAATAAGACACAGAACAAACGGCCCAAAGTACTCAATGTCCTCTTCAAGGCGCGAAGGCAAAAACAACAGACTCGAAACAAGGAGGAAAAAAAGATTAACGAGAAAGGGTGATAAAGAGCGGGTAATAGGGCACACAGAAAAGGCGAGGAAGAACAAGATGATGGCGTAGCAAAAAGTACATCACAAGAAGGGTAGTTAGGGAAAAAAGAAGAAGAAAAATAGGCTAATCACGATTTGATTTCCCCAGGTTTGGTCGACCCCCGCGGATCGTATTAATCAATAACCAATTCTTCTCTTTTTTGTTTCGCGATGCGTGGGCCCATCCAGTGGAAGACAAGGAAAGAAAAGGTGCAACAGAGGTGTGCGTTAAAAGGAGGCCGCGAGGCGTCCAGGGTAAGGGAGTGTGGGAGATAGATGATAAGCAAGGAGATATGGTACCCGTTCAAAAAGGCGGGGGATCAAAAAAAAAAAAAGAGAGCGAGAGATAGCGGGACTGCATGACTGAAATGGCACCTTCAGCAGCGGCCGTCAACGGCACGGAGAGGAAGAAGCAGAGCGATGGGCTTAACGAAGCGAGAAACCCTTGCGCTTGCCCTTTTCTTCGATGGGTCGGCCGCTCTCCAAGCGAGCCTTCTTTTCCTCTAGCTCCTGGCGTTGCCGGTCTAACTGATCCTTCATTTCGCGGTGTCGGGCATAGAGTTCGTCTTCGCTCTGTTTGAGCTTGCTCTCCTTCTCGGAGACCTTTTGCTGGAAGACCATCTTCATTTCGGCCTCCATCTTGGCGAGCTTCTGCTCGTGCAGGGTGCGCTCCTCCTCCTGCTTGACGGCGGGGTTGACCTCCTTGAACACGCTGGGGTCCTGAGCAACACCCATCTGGGTGAGCTTGTCCGAGCGGTAGTTCTCGTACAGGAAGTTGTTGGTGTGCTCCTTGAGCTCCTCCATGTGGGTGCGGATCAGCATCTGACGCAGCTTGACAAAGTCGCAGTGCTCCTCGTTGTCGACCTCGATGACACCCCAGGGGTAGCTACGGCCGCGGACACGGCGGCCATCAGCGGCGGTGACCTCCGAGTTGGCACCAACAACGGCGAAGGGGACCTTGGACATGATCTCCTGGTTCTCGGCAATGGTCTCCTCGTCGTCAAGCTCGTAGCGGGGGCCCTCGAAGATCTGAATGGAGTGGTGCTGGATATCGGCAAGGATCTAGAAAGTGGGGGTGAAAGTCCGGATCAGTCTCAAGATGATCACCAAAACCGAGAAGAATATCCGGTGTCAAAACTCATGGGAAATACATACTCGCTGCTTGAACAGAGCAACCTCCTCATCGGTCAAGGTATCGGCCTTGGCAATGACGGGGATCAGGTTGACCTTGGTGTGCAGGCGGCGCATGACCTCGATATCCAAAGGCTTGAGGGAGTGGCCAGTGGGCTGGATGAAGTAGACGCAAGCGTGGATACGGTTGTCGACAATGTTGCTGCGGTTAACCTTGTTCTCAGCCTCGAGGTAGGTGTCGAAACGCTGCTCGATGTTCTCGACAATTGGGCGCCACGAGTCGTCGTTGTTGACAAAATCACCAAAGCCGGGGGTATCGATGACGCTCAGGCGGAGACGGACACCGTTCTCCTCAATGTCGGCGCTGGTGGACTGGATCGACACGGTCTTGGGGATAATGTCGGCATTGGGGCCGGTGCGCTCCTTAGGGGGGTAGAGGGAGGTGTTGAACAGGGTGTTGACAAGGGTAGACTTTCCGAGGCCGGATTCGCCTGCGCAGGAATAGTGTGAGATGTGCCGATGCAAGCCAATTGGCGATGTTACAGCCGGGGGAGGCGCGTTTCTCAGTGAACATACCGACAACCATGACGTTAAAGTTGAATCCCTTGCGGACACTCTTGCGGTGCCACTGGTTGGGCAGGTTGGCGAAACCGACATAGCCGGTCAGCTTGCGGCGGACCACGTTCTTCATGTCGTTGGCAGCCTGGGCGACAGCCTTGGGGTCGCGCGAGCTGACAGTCTGAGCATTTCCGGAGCCCATGGGGTTGGTGCGCTCAACGAAAGGAGACTCCTTGCCGCTGGGGGTGGGAGAGTCGCGGGACGCGACGGGGGAACCGTTCGCAATCGGCGAAGCTAGATATCCATCAGTCAGTCGTTCTGGGGAATATGGCCGGGTGTCCCTGAGAGATCGAGATCGTAGGATAGGATCGGCTCGGAGAGAGGAGACGGTGTAGAAGCAGCTTACACATGGCGGAGGACTTGTTTGGTGGAGAACGTTAGGAGGGATCCCGAGACGCGAAGAGATTCCCTAAGATCAATCATGTCGTCAGTAACAGGATGCACCAGAGTGGAAGCTCGTCATCATGGAGACCAGATAAAAAAAAAGTTCTAGGAGGAGCATGGAAGCGAAGATCGAGAATGTCAGGAATTCATACCTGGAGAAACTTGCGTTGGTCAAGAAAAGGGGGGAGGGGGGCAAGGGAGAGAAGATGGAAATTCAAAAGCGAGAGACAAGAAGCAGCTCCAGCAGTGCTAGCTTAAAGCGCAACACAAAAGGGAATTGAAAGAGAGGAGGATGGGGGGGGAAGAGGGAGGGAGAGGAAGCACTGCCAGTCTGGGAAAGAAAGGGGGGCTTGTGAGGTTGTCTTGTCCGGTCGGGTCCAGTGATCAGAGCGGCCAGAGCCAACAGAGCGATTCTGGAGTGGGATCGACCCGCGTCAAGCAAACACACCACTGAACCTCTCCGGACTTGCAGGACGACACATCACCTTTTCGAGTCCAATAGCACCACTTCTGACTGGTAATTTCTCTTTGAACTAACTACGCTACCAAATTGTTCTACTATAGTACTAATTGTGCGAGTCGCACATTCCTCGGATTTTTACAGCTGCATGGTGTTCCCTCATACGCGGGCCAGGCTCGGGGAGTATACGGCCAGTTGTCATGTTCTCGACCACTGAGACCATTCTACGATGTAGATACAGTAGACTTGGATGTTCAACTTTGCCTGTTTCTATGGCTCATTCCGTCGTGCTACCAGGTAGCAAGTCTCGTAGATAGACGAACATGTGTTGATCTTTCATCTGACTTGGCCCTGTCAGTGGCCAGTGGCCACTGACACAATCTCACCCAAGATCAGGGGTTAGTTACGGGGTTAGATCACGTGAGCTCCACCAGGTGGATCCGCCTTGTACAAGTAAATAGACTGTTGATGCTGACGAACTATGTAAAAGTGGCAAGCAAATATCAAGACCATTTTGATCAACGCCAGAATTCACAAACCAAGACTGGTCCGAGGTCAGGTAACAATAAAAATAGGAAGAAAAAGAAGAAGCCAGCTATACCCATCTATTTCCCGGTCTTGCTCTTCTTCTTGGGACGGGCTTCCTCCTCGTCCGATCCAGCATCACCATCTTCATCGCCCGCATCGGCCATCTCCTCGTCACTGTCACCGCTGCTCTCATGCGCAGAGTCATACTCCTCAGCGACATCGGAGTCAGAAGAGGCAGCAAAGTCTTCGTCCACTGACTCCTCGTCCTCGTCGGCTGAGCCGCGGTCAGCCCGGGCACCCTCCTCGTCACTCGACTCCATCATATCTTCGTTATCGAGGGCGGCCTTCAGGAGGGCCGAGGTTTCCTCCGACATCTCATTCTTGATGCGAATGCCCTTGGCCTTGAAGAAGTCTTCCAGTGGTTGTTGCTCCTCACTATGTCTGTAGTTAGCAAACGGCGGGTAATGTACCTGGCTGCGATGTGCGCTTCTTACCGGTTAATGTTGCTGAACTGGTGCTCTCCCAGACCACCCTTCAGGCTGACAGTGATATCAAAGGTTCGGCTGGCAGAGACAGCGCCGCCAACACGCGACATGGTCACCACCGCGACGTTCTCGAGCTGGATGTAGGTGGCAGGCTTAGGGACGAACATGAGACTCTTATCCAGGAAGTAGAGAGAGCCCTCGTTGGCTTTGATGGAACACTTGACACCGTGGTGTCCGTGATGACTGATGAAGTCCTTGGACGGCATAATAACCTTCTTACCCGCCAGTCCACGGAAGATCTTGGTCACAACCTGGTGGATCGGCTCCTCGTAGTGTGCCTGGAGCTTGTCCTTGTACTGATTTTGCAAAAGTTCCCTGCAACAGCGTTAACAGGACGATCTCAGCGGGACCCTTGTGGAGGGTGCAAACTTACTCTGTCATGTTCAGCTCCAGGCTAATCTCCTCGTCCAACTTCAACTGCATCACCAGGAACGGATACCGGGTCTGACCCTGGCGAAGGGGGGGGTCGAGACCGAGGACAATCAGAGTATGGGTATCATCATTCTTCGGAAGCAAGAAGAACTTCTTAATGGCAGAGTATTGGATCTTGTAGTCGTATGTTTTGCCACGAAGACGGAAGGATGACTCGTACATATCAATATCGAAACGACCTCTGTACAGTAAATGGTGAGCAAGACAGACCCCCAATGGACCACGAGTGGGAGCACAAACCTGGGGGTAAGATGAAGAACATCCAAAAAGGTAGCAAATGTATCGCCCGCCACGTCTCCAATCTCGGCCTTGTCCATCAAAGTCTCATAGAAGAGGTTTGCCGCATTCTGCTCTTCCACCTCTTCCTCATTTTCCTCCTCGTCGCCCTCGCCCTCGCCCTTCTCCTTCTTCACGGCCGTACCAGGGATGTAGAAGCGCATCTCGACCAGCTCGTCGGGACCCGCCGCGGCCTTCCGACCACGGTTCTGGGTACTACCAGCAGACTTTCCATCGGCACCGTTCGCCTGGTCTGCAGAGAGCGCAAATTCCACCGCCACTTCGTTCTTGCCTGCAAGGTTGGTGTTGGAGATTTCGGAGTAAGGGACTTCGAAAGCGGGGCGGTTCTGGACACTGAAGGAGAGCTCGGCCTTGGTGAACTCGGCCTTACCCCAATTCCACCCACGCAGGGCGTGTTCGCGAGTCTCGACGTTGATGCCATACCAAATTTTGAAAGCCTTGCTCAGTCGCTCAAAATCCTAGGTGAAAGAAATCCGTTAGCCGATCGTCGTGGTGCACAGAAAGATAAGCTTCCGGCGTACTTCTTGGTCAAATCCATCCAGTTGGATGACTCCTGAGCTCCGCGACAAGATCCTCAACTCATATCCCTTGGCGGCGCGACTCCACTGGGCGTGGCCGATGTTGCTGCTGTCGAGGGTAAAGGTATCGCCGCCACCAGAGGGACGCCAGCCCAGACCGCTCTCAGCCAGCTTGCATTTTCCTGGTTGCTTTGAGAGGTCCAGGTAGATGTTGTCGAAGCTCTCCCTAGACGTTCAACGCGGTTAGCAGTGTTCAAAGGCTCGGGTTTGATGAGACCGAAAAGCTTACATGATGGAGGAGCTCTGGCGTGGTGTAAGTCGTTGGTCAAGAGATGGGGAAAAGAATGATTCAGAAGAAGTGTGACGAATGTGACCAAAATTAGGAGCGGGGGTGGGATAGGATGGATTGGAGAGAGAGGTTGGATAGCTTTCAGATTTCTCGGAGGTCGCGTTGCGGCGCGCCGCAGGAGAGGAGGCCACTTTCGCCTTATCGGGCTTAGCGTGATGCTATAATGGTGCCTGATAAAACAGGCAGCCACACATGATCAAGCTATGATGGTGAAAGGAACCCCCAGACATAGCTGCAGGTGGTGTCGCTGGGAGAATTGCCCCAGTCTAGGTACTGCCGGTAGGTAAATCCATCCGATGGATTGCCAATCAATTTGAGCTGGTAAATTGCTTGCAAGACCAACCTTGATAGTTGAGAAAGCTTCGCCTGAAGGATACCAAAACGGGCCGACAGACACGCCAACCTGTCAACTATATATCTCTGACACCTACCTACCAACCTTGGAAGGCAGCAAGCCCGATTCACTGACTCTAGGTAGTTCTAAAGCATCCATAGCTCCTTGGTACCCATGTACTAGGTAGAGCCTACCTATCAGGTGGAATGTTCGGGTAAATGGATGCTCATAAGTGACTTTGAGGGCACATCCAGCCATGTCACCCAGAGCTTTCAGTTGGCATAGCCTCACGGGCTTACAGGCAACTTAGACCGAGGACATCCACCTAAGGATTTCCAAAAGACATGGATTAGGTAAGTTCAGAATTATGCTCAACACAAGGGAGATGCTGGTCCCTCAAAGGTACCATCCCCGGGCTTCGTCCTCACCTGCAATATGGATGCTATCGAAAATTACCTCAATGAAAATAAGATTAAACTGCATTCCTAGGTAAATAGAGTCCAGGAGATCCTGATAGGTAGGTAGTACTCATCATTAACTGACTCGAACCTAGTCTCAACCAACCTGGAAACGATCAGAGCATGATGGAACCCGACAGCAGGCAGTGCGTTTCAAGGGCGGCTGCAGGTAATAGGTGAGACCGTGAGACACAATGTTAGGAACTTACCCCTTAGCTGACCGTCTAGGCCCTCAAGCCGTGAAATAAGGTTATGAGACTCGATAAATTGAATCCAAAGTGCAGATGAGATGAACTTCGTCTGTGCCATAATGAAACCGGTTCTCAGACTTGCCGTGTTACGGACTCGGGATATCGAGTTTCAAGCTCCGTACTTTGGTCTTTATGCTCCGCGGTGCTCTCTAGGTCTTCATACAGCGTTGATTGCTAATCCTAAGTGCAGACTGAAGATACTGGAGGTCTTATCGACACAAATGATAGCTGTTTAAATGCCAGCGTCCACAGCGCTTCCTGTACCTCAGTGCACTAGGTAGTAGTAGGCTGCGTACATACGGAGTAGACACTGGGACCATCAACGGATTAAACGGTCAGTGGACCTGGCTTCTATATTTGTGTGGCCGTGGACACGGCCTGAATCTCATTTCTGCGACGGCGTGTTTCGGCCCACCGGTATCGAAGCTAGAAAGTTGGATATGTTACGACTCAGACTTACACAATGAGAAAGATGTAAGTTTATCATCTTTGCATGGAATTTTAAAGTGCACTTTAGGAGCCAGAAATAATATTATCTTTTGAAGATAGATATTAAACTTGAATATAGTTCTCTTTCCTGCTGGTGCACCTCATAGAAGGGATGTACAGTACACAGGAGCTCTAAAGTTTGGTAGGCGGGAGATTTGGTCATTTTGGTAATCTTACTGCAGATCCTCATTCAACTCCAGGAACAACCGTCATCCCGACGTAATTTGATGTCGCGAAGGCTGATTCTGAATAGTTCAGATGAATATGAATGATAGCTTAGCATGTCCATGTTATGATCCGCGTGTTCAGCCGTGACTACGCGACATCGGGAATTACTCCATTATCCGTTCTCCAGCATTGCAGATGGCCTGCCACTGGCATGACTGATGATCGCATCTCCCACGGTCGGGGTGGATCCTTTTGGGACGGAAGGGCTGGCTCGATGAAGTTGATGAACAGAACAGAAGTTGACATAACATGTTTATTGGCTGCCCGAGTGGAGCTGCTCCCCCCTTTCGCGTCGGGAAACGGCGTGGCTTGGCGCAGGCTGTAATTTGGATGGTTTTATTTGGGTTTCTCTGGTTCTGGTGTGACAGAACCTCGTCGTTGGTGTTTTGCTCTGTTTGCCTAGTTTCATTGCCCCCTTCCTAGGCGGGAAGTGCGCTCTTGCCAACCTCCAGTTCCCAAGTTCTCAGCCCACCACCTCCAGTCATTCGTTGATTTCCCTGCAGTAAAGAGACTTCGGTCTCGATATGCACCCGCCATTCTTTTACATTCTTTAGATTCTTCTTCGTTTTTTCCATGCCACATTCCTTATTACGTTCCTTTCGTTCCACGCGTTAAGGCCTGCGGCCTCCTGAATTCTTAACGACACCCGCCCAAGGGCGTCGCCCACACTCGCTTCACTTCGACTCCCCTCCATCCCCCAACCGACTGGAGTTTCAATCCCCCTGCTGCCTGTCGTCGCTGCCCACACAATGAAGGCTTCTTCATTGTACGGGCCCGCGGCGGCTGGCCTATCGATTCTGTTTGCACTTCTGCCCACCGCACACGCCTTGACCTTCGATGCGGCCTCAATCCCCCAAATCGACCTCGCCTCGCTGGGCCGGGTGACCATCACGGGTGACTTTGATGGTGTATCACTGTACCAATATAAGGGACAGTCTGAAATCACTCGGCGCCCGGGCTCGTCCATCTTGACCCCGCTTCCCAATGGCATCCTTACGAACCTCTCGTCCGCCGACGCACAGATCCGAGACATGTGCTCCTTCACGAAAAAGGACGGTACTTTCGTTGGGATCTTCGTTGGTGGTAATTTCACCAGCCTCGGTGGAGTCAAATCGCCCGGTGCGGCTCTGTTTAATCCCAACTCAAGCGATGTCACGGCATTGCCTGGCCTGACGGGCTCGGTCTCAGCCGTGCTCTGTGACCAGCAAACCAACCGCGTCTACGTCGGAGGAGACTTCACCTACAAGAACACATCCAACGCCATCGCCTGGTCCCCTACCGATGGATGGACCGATCTTGCATTCGACGGATTGAACGGCCCCGTG
Source organism: Penicillium simplicissimum (assembly GCA_024706585.1). Taxonomy (NCBI): domain Eukaryota; kingdom Fungi; phylum Ascomycota; class Eurotiomycetes; order Eurotiales; family Aspergillaceae; genus Penicillium; species Penicillium simplicissimum. Next base: position 2,303,399 of record JAMZTW010000014.1, read on the forward strand.
AACTCGATCATCAAGGGCGACAACGGCCATATTATCTTTGGAGGATCGTTCGATGGTCTTGGTAACACCACCAGCTCGTCTAACAACAAGCAGATCCTCAACCTGCAGAATGCGACCATCACCTCCGACGCCGAAACTTCCCTGAGTGGCTACATCGATCCCCGCAATGTGATCTGTTCGACCAGCGGCGAGGCGGGAGCGGGCAAGACCTGGCTGCTTCACGATTATGCCCCTGGATACTGGCGCGCGGACTTTGGATTCACGTTCATTCCCACCAAGGTTCGCCTGTACAATACCCACTTGGATGGACGTGGCACCAAGAGCTTCTTGTTCCGGGCCCTTCCCGACACTGGTATCATGAACTTGACCTACACGGACGACTCAGGGAACGTGGTTCACTGTGACTCGTCCTGCCCTCTCTCCGACAGCACCAGCGAGAAGTACCGTGACTTCACCTTGGTGAACCCCGTTGGCATGGAGGGATTCCAGGTCGAAATTCTGGACTGGTATGGCCAAGGTGCTGGATTGAACGGAATTGAAGTTTTCCAAGACGAGCTTCTGTCCTACGCTGTTGATGCATTCAACGAGCCCAGCTGCGCAGGTCTAGACTATCCTTCCAAGTCCACTCACACTGGCTCTTGGACTGTCAAGGATGCAGTTTATTTGTCTGCATCCGTGACTGACTCCACCGACACTAGCACGTCGGTTGTTTTCTACCCCGATATCAAGGAGTCCGGCAACTACACCATCCTTGTTTACACCCCTGGGTGTGTTCAAGACAACAGCTGCAGCTCCCGTGGTATGGCCAATGTCACAGCCACCGTTGCAGCTGGCACCGACGCCTCGCAGCCCTCACCGACAACAATTTACCAGACCAATTATTACGACAAGTACGACACATTGTTCTCTGGTTACGTGGATGCCAACAGTGATTCTTTCCGTCCCAGCGTCACGCTTCGTCCCATCGCTGGTCAGGGGGACATTACCCTTGTTGCGTCCAAGGTCCGGTTCGAGCTGCTCTCCAACACCACCAGCGGGGGGTTGAATGGTCTGTACGACTTTGACCCTTCATCCACGACCTCCTCCAGCCTTGATAGTTCCGACATCAACAAGACTGGCAACTCCCTAAATAAGGATGCCGTGATCATGAGCCTGGCCGAAAACAATGGCGTTGTATACGTGGCGGGCAACTTTTCCACCAAGAAGATCCACAATGTCATGTCTATTACCGATGGAAATGCAACTGCCATGCCTAGCGGCGGTCTGAATTCCGAGGTGCTTGCCATGACTGCATTCAATGATGTTCTATACGTCGGAGGTTTGTTCACCGATACCTCTGACGGTGGTGCCGACGGTCTTAATCATGTGGCTTCCTACTCATTCTCCTCCAATAAGTGGTCGCCCCTGGGTGAAGGCCTCAATGGCCAAGTCAATACCATCTATCCGATCAAGCTGAACGTCTCCTCGGGAATCAATGAAACCACCATTGCTGTGAGCGGTAACTTTGACCAGATCCGCGCCACTAGTGATCACCCAGCCGTTTTCGTTGCCGGCTTCGCTATCTGGGTGCCTTCGAAGAAGGCCTGGCTGCAGAGTCTTAATGATACACAGATGGAGTTTGCCGGGCAAGTCTCGGCGGTAACCACTGTGAATGAGACCGCCATCCTCGCAGGCAGCCTCGCTACGGATGGAATCTCTGCCTCTGGCGCCGTGTCTTTGCAAAATCCCAGCGACCTGACTTTGGTACCCCTGTCAATGCACACCGATCACACTTCTTCCAGCGTTGGGATCATCACCGGTGTCTATGATACCGAGTCCAACCGCAACTTGACCATTGTTGGTGGCCAGTTCACCGCGCTGAGCAGCAACGGATCCGCTATCCACAACGTTGCCTTCCTGAATGGTACCGAAGAGAAGATTTTCGGCTTGCCTCAGGGCTTGGACAGCAACTCCACCATCTACTCAATGGCCGTGTACAATGACACTCTGTTCATTGGAGGCAACATCACTGGAACCATCGCGAGCTCTAGTGTCAGCGGTATGGTGGCATATGACTTGTCGAGCAACTCGTTCACGCAGAGTCAACCGTGGTCTCTTACTGGCAAGAATGTCAGTGTCAACTCTATTGCTCTTCGACCTGGTTCGTCCGAGATCTATGTCGGCGGTAATTTCGATTCCGCTGGCGCGCTTCCTTGCACTACAGTCTGCACCCTGGACACGTCCCTTAACAGGTGGAGCTGGCCTGGTGCATCCATCGGTGGTTCTGTCATGTCTCTTACCTGGGCCAGCTCGAACACCTTGTACGCCGTGGGCGATATCCAAATTGGCAACAACAAGACCGTTGTCGCTACTTTCGACAAGAAAACCTCGTCCTGGACCGCTTTCTCTGGCGCATCTACTTCTAACATTCCGGGATCTGTGACTGCTTTCGCTCCTGCCAATGAGGACGTCTCTAACTTCTGGCTTGGCGGCACCTCGGCCAACGGCTCAGCCTTCCTCCTCAACTACGACGGATCGAAGTTCCAATCTCCAGGCTCCTTGTTCTCTAAGGGTACAACCATTCGTGGAATCGAGATTCTACCCATCAACCAGGATCATTCGTCCGTATCTTTGTTGAAGAATGACCAAACGCTATTGATCCTGGGCGAACTTGTCATTCCCGATTTCGGCTATGCATCCGCGGCTCTCTATAACGGAACCGCTGTGACACCCTTCATCCTTTCGTCCAAATACAACGGCCAGCCTGGTAGTATGTCGCAAGTGTTTACGGAAAACAAGAATCCGTACACAAACCAAGGTGAGTAATCTTAATCCTTTTTGCTTCCTCTCGTCTGATCACCACTGACCCGTCTCAGCATCCGGCCACTCTAATGGTATCGTCGTCCTGGTCGCCTTCTGCTGCGCTTTGGGCTGCGTCTTCCTCATTGTTGCCGCTGGCGTCATCGCAAACAAGATCCAGCGCCGTCGCCAGGGCTACAGCGCCGCGCCCCAGACCTTCGGCACAGACCGACCAACCGACATGCAGCGTGTGCCGCCAGAGTACCTCTTCAACTCCCTGCGCCATCCCAACCCCGGCGCCCCAGTTATCTAATGAATGCACCTTCCCCCTTCCCCTTTCTTCCCGCTTGCACAAAATTCTCTTCTCTCCGCCCTCTTATCCCCAAGATAGGCGTTTTGTTTGTGGTCAGCCTTTTTTCTTGTTCTTCTAGAAGCAATGTCTGCTTATACCCCCTCTTGCAACCTTGCAACCCTCCCCCACTTAATGTCTGAATCTGTTTGATTTTGCTAGCGCGTTTCGTGTTCTGTTCATGCTCTGGCCTGTTTTCGTCGCAAATACTTGTCTATATGTCTGTGTCTCTGTGTGTGGGTGGTTTGAGACCTGCCTTGACCCGATCTATCGCCTCGATTTCCCCTTGTGCATATGCTGTGATACATGTGTACATCTGACACTTGTATGTACCTTAGTGAATACGTCCTGGGGGCGTGGATAATTCTACGATGCACCGTTTGATATTTGATAGGTACTGTCTCTTTCCTCAATTCACACTGGAAGTAGACGGTGTTTGTCTGGGTTGCGGGATCTTCGGCCTTACCGAATAGAGTAGGGAGTAAGGCTGAGGCCAATCCTGGTAAGTTTGATATCTTCCGATGCTGACGAAATACTAATTCCACCCGCATTAGGCACCTTCCATTATCAACGAGCGCCACCATCTGCACGGCCAAGTGTCACGGTGTATCATGACAGCAGCAGTGCAGACGCAAACTTGTCTTTTAATCTCGCTTATCCATCCCATGACTCCATTCATTAACTACCCCTAGAGCACCCTTCCCTCCTCGCCATATTAAACTATGTTTCCAGACGGGACTCTAGCACTATCAGCGGCCATCTCTCTCCTCGGCATCTACATCGTATAGTTACCACCTCACCAAGTCTGGTAGTAAGGGAGTGAGGGTTACTATGTCATGAGAAATTCGAGGCTTGTCGATGGTGGCCCGTATGTCAGTGCATCTCGTACAGGACTGTCAAGGATAAGAAGATTGGGTTAGGATGAGCCCTATTTCTCCCTTTTCTATTTGCTTTTCGAGCTGAATCAATGTAAAGTTGCTCTAGTATACATTGGACCAGGTTGTCTACGCTCTTTTGCCCTGTTATTTCCCGGGTCTCAAGGAGAGCGATAGCTCTTACAGCGTAGTGGCAAGAAGCGCAAAAGCGCGTTATTACGGTTTCCGTCTGTGTCATTCAAGTTCTCAAGAACGGAGTCGTGAGTCTTAGATTTGGTCATGACTGCCCGTACTCGACACGGCCGTACTTAGTAGCCTGTAAATGACTTTATTTGAAGCTCGATTGCATGAACTGACAGGGGTTCTGAGTAAAATGAGATGGGAGTCATTGCAATTAGGTCACTTGCATGAACTCCGCTCGCGATAGTTGGATAATTAGCTAGATACTGCTTAGATGCTGCAAAGCCTGTAGAAGACCATCTCATAGATGAGTCGATGATAGCACACTCTTTTGTAAGTGGCCGGGATCTGTCCAATAATAAGAGGGCGCATAACTCCAGTAATCAGCCCCACCGAGATGATCTGACTGTCTGACATGATCTGCCCTACAGTAACTACAAGCTAGCTACACAGAGAGCCTCCACTCTAATCTGGTCTAGCGAAAGAGCCCCAAAAGTATGGAGAGCCTTCCCCCTTCCAAGCGCCTACGACGAAACATCACAAGGTGCTATGAATGTACGGCCCGCAGCATCTCTTGTCTCATCTAGGTCGCTAACCTCCACTAGGCCGGAGGCGCAAGGTAAAATGCCAATTGGCCTCCGAGGACGTGGCAACCTGCTCTGAATGTCTTCGAACCGGCGCTCAATGCACTCTCCAAGCGCCAGAAAGCGAGCCAAATGCATCGTCGACAAGCTTTTCCGACCATGAGGGACGACTCGAGCGCATAGAGCAAATGCTGCGTACTTTGATTGACAATCAAGACTCCTGCAAAGTACCTTTCGAGAATGACAACATCTCGCAGCAGCCACTGGACTGGGATGAGATCCTGAATCAAGACTTGTTCTCGGGTCATTTTGGCCTACCTACGCCCTTGGAATACTCGATGCCGCAGGACAAGTGTCCCAAATCGCATCAGGTGCAGCAACCCCTGCTCCATTACAAAGATGAAACGGCCAAGCAAATCCTTCTTGAGCTTCTTCCATCCCCAGAGGATGCTATCAACATAGCAAGTCACACCGAAGTGTGGGCGATGGAACTCCCGAACCCCCCCGGAGCTATCTGGAAACTCGGCGACAAGTCACCGGTTCGTGACGTCGGTGCTGCGGCACAATTCAGTACCATGGGCATAGCGAAAGCGATCCTATACTTTGCATTGAGCATACAGCAACTACCCCCAGACTTCAAAATGAGTCAACTCCAGATGGATGACGTTGACGACCAGGTCCGGCGGTATGCCCAAGTTGTGGGCACCTTGGTTCTAGCACATGAGGAGATGTGGTGTTCCACCGAGGGACTGGAGTGTCTGCTACTGCTTGGAATGATCCATATCAACAACGGCGATCTCAAGCAAGCATGGCTGAAGTTCCGGAGGTCTCTCGACATTGCACGACTTCAGGGCTTCCATAAAAGCTATGAACCCTCCGTGCGTCAGTCAGAATCCCCAGAGCTGGCGTTCCAGCGTCGATTATGGCTCTCTTCTGTTATGGGAGATAGCTTCTGCAGCTTGATTCTCGGGTTTGAGCCCGGCGCTGCGCAGCCATTTGGTCCGGACTGTACCTGGGATGACCCGTTCGCAGATGAAAATGCCAATTTTCAACGACGGCTGTGCATAGTTTCATCTCAATTGAGCCAGCGGAATCTTTTTGGGCTCCAGGGTGATCTTGAAGAGGCAAAGTCCATAAACACTGCCATTGACACGCTGCAGAATTCTATGCCAGACTCATGGTGGCAAAGACCTGACCTCCGTGAAGAGCAATTACAGGACTGTGCCCAGGACCACGATCGGCTTCTTTGTCATCTGTGGCTCTTCCAACTCCGTATCCTTGCCAATGTTCCATTCTTGTTTTCACCGGAAGGCACCGCAGAGCGATACCGCGACCGCTGTCTGGAAGCATCAAAGACAACGCTATACAGATATCTGGGTCTCCGGCTGGCTGGCACCAGTCGACTCCATTGTAGGGCAGCCGAGATTGCTGCGTTCGTTGCGTCGCTGGCTGTGATTCTCAGCCTGAGCAAGAATGCGGACTCTCACTCTTCTAATACACCCAGTGCGCTCAATCCGGACATTGTCCTGTTGGAGCAGATCATTGACTCTTTGGCGGCTCTTGGTCGGAGTTCTGGGCGAGAACATCTCGCTTTGAAGGGCGCCGAGGTGCTCACGACTTTATTGGAAAAGTTAAAGATGGGTGACTCTGCGATCGCAAGGCATCTGGGTGAAAAGAGGAAAGCCACGGATCCTATAAACAGTCATCGTGCGAGTACGAGGCAAGTAGGCTTGACTGAGCTGTTGGTTGCCTCCGTGAGAAATGCGCTCGGAAACCAGTCAGTCACGCATATGCTTGATATGGATGGATGGTAAGATATGACTCTGGAAATTGAATCACAATTTTCATCCATCAAATTATCATCAAAACCCCAGTTTAACTGGAAATCCTCGCTTCAAAAACTCTGCAATCAACCACAGACGGGTTTGAATGCCTATTCAATGAGAACCCGGAGAACCCGGACGATAATCTATGGCTTTCAAATTGAAATCGATACATCAGTGTCTCTGTAGTATAACCGCCACTGCGAAAAAAAAAGGCATCGAAAGGTCAGATAGAGCTACGAGTCAGCCGTTCTAAGCAACTCCCTCCCCTTCGCCACAATAGTCCCATTCAGAACGATAACCCCCTCAACATCCCCTCCAACAGCAACATAAGCCAAATACGCACCAAGCGTACCAACATTAATCGCCCAATTCCTCCCCATAACAGTAGCCAACATCCCCGCCGCAAAACCATCAGGCAAAACACCCCCCGGACGAACGATAACCAATTTCCACCAGGAATCAGTTCGACCAGCCAACTCAATTGCCTTAGTATCGTGCAGCCCCTGGTAAACATGTTTAGTCAAACAACCTCACTATCCAGGGCAAACATGAAGATGAAGATGAGATGAAGTAAGGAAGGGAGTATACCTTCGTCTTCCGCTGCGCATCCAAGAACAAAAGCTTCCTATCCGAATCCTGCTCGACAAATTTCCCGCTAACATGGACATAACGAAAATCCGGTGTTTGTGTCTGTGTCTGCGTCTGCGTCTGACTACGCCGCTTGATAAAGGCTTCCTGGAAGGCAAGCGGGTACTCCACGTCTACCTTGTGCGTCGGACTCAGTGAGCCTAGGGCCCTGCAGAACACGTACAATCTTCACGTCAGCCCTGCACCCTGAAGTTTCCCCTCCATCCACTACTTGTCCTTGGAGGGGTGCAATTCAAATTTGCGTGATGTAGGTTAGGTGGGTGACATACCATATCATAGCCGACGCATCCATGCACCGGTCTAGCAAATCATCCGACCAGTTGGAAAAATCCTCGACAAGAACCGTTTCAAGTTTTGGGTTGGAAGATATTGCTTCGGGGAGGGCACGGCGTACGAAAGCGACGATTTGGGTTATTTGTGGATGGGCGAGACATGCTCTGAGCGCGCCGCCGCCGATGGTGCCAGTCGCGCCTGTTACGAGGATTTTCATCGTGAACCGAGGGATGTATCTGCAATAGCTAGAGTAGGTATGCACGATTAAGGAATTCAGAGTGGGTGTTGAGTATCAGTCTCAGCAGAAAAGAAAGAGGTGTTTTTGAACGTGGTAGCAAGGGGCGTCATTCCCTCGGCCGACTCGGCCGACGCGAACTCTGCGAGATGGAAGGAGATTCTGACCGCGAAATGCCAATTTTTGAAGACTATTCGTCTAGTGCTTGGTAGTTGTGGATACTAGAGGCTTTTTGTTTGTTGGACCTTGATTTTAGGATTTCCTAGAAGTCCGAAGTCAGCTTTGTGAGAGCTACCTGTTGTCTTCGGAAGATGAAGTATAGCCTCGCCTAGCTGGGAATGATATTTCTCATCGCGCTCTAAATTACTATATTTCATATCACTGGAAACTTTTGGAAGCGACTTCTTCTTTATACTGTTCTATACACCTTGTGAGCTTTATAGCTCCACCGTTGAGGTACAGATCTACCCTTCGAAATCATCTCAGCTCAGTTGGGGACACTTTACTCACCGTCTATACAGCGTGGAGGTGGTCAACAGTCCCAGCTAGTCTAGCCACAAATCTTGCAGGTGGACCTCGTCTAGTAGTGTCTAATGTGTCATCCTCAACAAGTCATATTCCCTAAAACACAAGACTCGAGTCCAGGTATATTGGCAGTAAGAATGATACAGAAACAATGCATCACAAAGTTCTAGAAACGAAGGCAAAAGCAAGGCGACTCAAAGAAAAAAAAAAGAAGGAAACGCACAAAAGACAAGCATGGGTGTTGCGTTGCGTATAGCATCATGATGGCGGAACTCTCTCCCCATCCGCTTTCTTTTCTACAGACACCTCTTCCACTAGTCCACATCACACACGGGGCCCCTCGTATCACCACACAACTCGGAACATTTTGGTGGAGTACAACCCTGCCACCGTATGGTTTCATCTGATAACATGATCGACACTGTCGTTTGCCATGCGCACCAATCCTAGACCAAAGACTTCCAGATCACTGAAGCGCCAGAAGTCCAATCGTCGAAAAGACGCATCCGAAATGTAATTGAAGCATCTACTGAGGCTTCTTGTTGGCGGCGGCCGGGCCAGCAATGTAGCGACCAATGTCCGTGGCCTCGTACACCTGGCGCACGACACCCTTGAAGGCCTCCCAGCCCTGACGAACCTGAGGGGGAGTGCTCTGGTGAGAAATCGAGGCATCAGCACGAGCGGTGAGCTGGCGAACAGCCTGCTGGACGAAAGAGCTCTGGGCGTAGCGGGCACGGAAGAAGGACAGGTACACGATCAGCAGAACCCAGCTACCCTTGGAGAAGGTAATGGCGGAGAGAACCAGGCGGAGAAGGAGCAGGATCTCAAGAGTAGCGACAACACCCATGCTGGCATCGTAGTACTGCTTGATAAAGCGGCCAATGGTCTCGGCGAGGGAGCTCTGCTTGCCGGCGGGCTTGGAGCCGGAGGGCGAGGCTGGGCCAGCGGCACCGGGAGCTGGGGGCTGCAGGGTCGGGATGAGGTACATGCGGGTGTAGGTCGCAACGTGGAAGACCGAGTAGACGCTGAAGGGGAGGAGGGCCAGAATGAGCTGGCGGGAGTAGAGCCAGACGAGAGCCATTCCTTTGAGTGAAATGTCCATTAGCTTGGATGTTCTGTGCACGTGCGCAGGCTGCCACATTGCCTTCTCGCCGGGGGTCCCAGAATTACTCACCGAGATACTGCACGTTCTCATCCGAGATGAGCTTGGTCACAATCTGAGGCACACTGCCGGAGACACCCCGGGCGAAGTGGCCCTTGTAGACGACGATTCCATAGGTGACAGCGGCAGAGATGAACGCCAGCCGGTAGGAGACTCGGGCGGCGGAAGAGTAGTAGTTGAACACGATGAAGGAAAGTGTGTAGCGGAAGACCGAGACGAGCAAGGTAAGGTGGCTGAATTGCAGGTCAGTAATCCTATCTCGAAGTCTGTGGAAAGCGTGCGTCGGCTGTCTCCGTCGATTTGACATACCCAACAAACCAGGCAAACCTATAGTGGTGTTATTGGTTAGCATCGATATCTCAAGGATTGAAGCTCATCCATGCGATGACAAAGAAGAGAAGCCGGAACTGGAACATACTGGAGGGTCTGGGCCAAAGCCTTCAGCCTCTCGGCCAGAGGCAGGTTCGCGGGCGGAGGAGGAGCCATGAGGGGAGTTGTGCCGAGGATCAGGCAGGTAGGAAGGAGGTCGGAGGACGGAGAGGAGAGGCAAAGATGAAGGGGTATTTGTGATTCAGAATACAGTAGAGAGCAGAGAAAGCCGGATCCCAAGCAGCAGGAAAAACGAGGATGTGTCGGTGGCTGGGAAGCGGGGATGGCAGTGCGGGAAGTCGGCGAAGTTGTGTGTTACTGTGTCTGGGACTGGGGCTGTGACCTGTGCTTTCCGCCCAGCTCGGGAGCTAACGTTAGTGAACAGAAGTATTGTACCTAGTAGTCAACTGGTTAGACTCTCCGCCTTGGGACGCGGTGACGTCGGGCATTTCGGATGATGCAATGCACCCCGGAATAGAGTTTACTTGATTTGATGCATGTAGATAAGAAGTAATTAGATCATCAGGTATAGGCTACAGTACTAAGTAAATCAAGTATGTACTGCCAGCCTAGCATATGGATAGTCAGGTAGAATGTTGACTCCGACCAAATGAGCGTACCCTGCCTGACGCCAACTAGCTTGCAGCACCTCGAACTAAAAGTCAAGATTCAGCAGCCCCCATAGTTCCTGGCCCTCGGTGCAAAAAAGCGACTACTGGATTAAGATCTTCTCGGGTTCTTACATCGAATGTCGAGGCTGTTTCACTGACTTTTGGCAAATGGAGCAGATGAGATCTGACCGCTAGTTTTAGACGGTATCCCAAACTACAAGAATGCCTGCCTCCACATAAAGTGGATTTCCTGCGCACCGACAAGCCAGCTTGGGCGGATGCTAATTATCAAAATCTTTACTTTCTCGCGCCCGACCGAGTATCTCGACCCGTATTGACGAGAATAATTACATAGTCCAATCTCTCACAGAAAAAGATGATCAAAGCGATAACGGCAAAACCCCGAGAGCAAAAATGACACTGACAGGAGCACAACGATGAAGAAAGCTGAAAAGAACCCCTTTCTCGGAGGACTAGAATCCACCCGCCGCATGTTCCTTTGCCATCGCATAATAACAAAAAACAGATCACGCATCCCAAAATCCGGCCAAAGCGTATCTACAATTTGGATATCAGTATCCTCGTGGCACTGCCAGAGGAGAAAGTCGCTAAATCGATTGACACCAGACGTCCGCACGAGAATATCCACCGGAGGAGCACCAGCCGTGTACATCCGGGCTGTAAGTGAGTCGGCGGTGATGCTGGTAGGAGGAATGTTGCTGTCGCAGCATTGTTGTGCCGTTGCTCGCACTGCACTGACCATCTCGTCGCGCGAAGTATACGCGACGCACAAGTTCAGTGTTCTCTTGTTCCAGCGGCTTGTTTCAGACTCCGCTTTCTCAGCTATCTCTTTCGTCTTCTCATCCAGCGTGTCCATTCGACCCAGCACCTTGAAGGTACATTCGTATCGCTCAGCTAGTCCCCCTGGACGGATACATTCGATGATCTGATATTGGAGGAGCTTCATGAGTTGGTCGACTTCTTCTGTTGTCCGGTGGAAGTTCTCAAGGCTGAATGCGTATACCGTGACGCATTTGACGCCTAAATCGAAACACAGTTCCAGGGTCTAGAAGAGGTCAGCAGTGATGATAAAAGTAAGTTGGAATTTGAATGAATGACACATTTGTTGTCACTTGCGACCCTTTATAATGTCCCTTTGCGAGTGGTATTCCATTGGCCCTGGAGTATCGCCGATTGCCATCCATGATGAATGCGACATGTTCCGGTATTGGGCCTGTCTGAAGGGTCCCCAGAAAGATATCTCTTGCAACATATGATTCGAAGGCGTCTTTTGTGTACTCGGAGAGTCGCATAGCTATTTCGTGACCTGGTGTTGAAGAACTGGGTGTTCTGTTGATGTGACGGACGGCCTAAAAAGTATAACAGTGAAGACTGTATGTGACAAGTCATTTTACATTGAAAGGCAAACCTGCAGCCTGCAGGCACTATCACCGTCCCCCCGCAGATCATTTTCCGTATAAGGGGCGCACTGGGTGGACTAAGTTACAGCTGAAGGGTTTTGCTCTTCCGCCACGATAGCTTAGCGAATGGAATATAAGACCGCCACGTCAAGTTGTTTGTTGCAGGCCAGCTCATTGCCATTTTAACGATGATCTCTTACCGTTACTCTGAGGCACTCGATGCAGCGAAAAGACCCTCTTCGTCCTTTACTTCTCTCCCTGTACGACTCCGCAAAGACGATTCCCTGTCACAGCGAGCGAGTGCCGAATTTCAGTCTGAATGGAACAACTCGGCATCACAACAAGTTGTCTTTGGTTCTCAGGGCATCTTTGGGCATGTTTTGTCCTTGATTCTACCAGAATGTCCGCCAAAGATGGTCTCTGTGTTCACCAAGCTTTTTGACTATGCCTTTCTTGAAAATGGTAAGGTCTTTCCTCTCGTTCGATTAGCTACAACATCTAACAAACAAGATATACTGGAAACCACCGGTGAAAAGTTGACACCGTGGGGCACCCTCGCCCAGCTGCCCGATCCTAAACATCAAAGATTACGAAGAGAGATATTGGAAGAAATCCTCGACATTGACAGCCCGTTGATCATGTCGCTTGCAGTCTGCTGTCAGGAGTACTGGGCAGCCAAGTCAAACCCCCTACAAAGTCCGGCGACGTTCGAGGAATATATTCAACAGCGAAGGAGTCATGTTGGAGCTAGGTAAGAGAGTCGTCTTTTGTTCTGTTGAGCTTGAGCTGAGACCATAGCTAGTACGATTGGCATCATCGTTCGCATATGCATGGACATACATCTTGATCAAGACGAGGTCAAAGCCATTCAGCATATTACCGACCCAATAGAAGAATGCATGGGCCTCAGCAACGACTATTTCAGCTTCAAAAAAGAGAGAGAGGATCTCACAGAAGGAAATGGCTTGAATGCAGTGTGGTTCCTCATGCAGAAAGAAGACGTTTCAGAAGAAGAGGCGCTGGAGCAAGTCAAAAACAAGATTCTTTCGCTCGAAAATGTCCACAGCGCAGCAATTGCCGAGTTGATGGAAAAAAATGCACTGTCTGCAGAAATGCAACGTTATCTGACATTTTTCCGCCTCGCTCATGGTGGTCTGCACCTTTTTTACACTACCACAACCCGGTACGGATTGGTCGTCAAGCAGAAACCGAGCACATGGTGGGTATTGATACTTCGTGCAGTGACTGTCGTCTTTGCCATTGCAGGCATCACGGTTTGGTTCTCGAAATCCGGTATTCGGGGGATTCATGGGTTTATTTAGATTCAGTCACACGGAATCAAATCATTCCTCTTGCAAGACTAGTGTGGCTAGAATTGTACATGCATTACCTTCTGTCAAAAAGCCCTGCTCCGGATACCCATAGATGGATAGCGCATGTATGAAACCTTACTACGGGACAGCTCATGTGAGAAACTCCTCATAACTGAGGTCAGAAACGCCTCTCAACATTTGAGGTGGTTCAACTCTAGCTGATCATCAGACGTCAAACACACCTCTCAACAATTTAACCCCATTGTTGACCCCACTCTGTTCCAGCCCCGCCTTCAATGCAAGCTCCAGCTCATCCGTCGTCTCCTCGGACTTACCCAAGAAGCTCGAGTACGACAAATCAGCGTGAAAAGTCACTGGGTTACCCAAAATCTTCGCGAAGCTCTCCTGGACAAACGGCTGCAAAGCGGCATGCGTGTCGCAGAAGATGTACTTGGATGGCATCTCGTGTCAAGGCTCAAAGGTAGCCGGCTCCAGGAAGGAGGCCTTGGAGTGCGGCTTCAGCTTGGAGATGGCGGTTGCTTGGGCCTCGGGGATCATGTCGTGGGAAAACACGGTTTCTTGCTGAGAGGTGCGGCAGTAGCCGTCATCTGGGTCCTGCAATAACGCTCAGTAATAGCTCTTCGCAATAATAAATGTATTTCTCTGCAATATAAAGTCTTCAGAGAAAAATCAGAAGAGCAGGGAAAATATATACGCTGAGAGCCATCCACGGAAGGCGAATTCCCTCCCAGCATATCAATAACAGACATGCCCTTGGTCCCCACAGAAGCAGCCAGCCAAGCCACCATAATCACACCACCGGGCTGACCAGCCTTGGATCGCTGAGCATACCCAAGTACTCAACGGCATGTGTACCGACCATGCCACCATACGAGTGCGACACCACGATAATCTGCGCCCAGGGCAGGTTACGGCTCCGCAGAGCTGGTAGAGGAGGCATGATCCGTGGCCAGAGACCGAGACAAGTAGGCATGCCGAAGGACAGGTTTTAGTTTCGAAGAACAAGGCCGTTGAGAAATCCTAGGCACTGAATTGCTCAGTATCTTTTTCGCTGGAGCTTGGCGAATTTGGCCGGAGTTAAAATACGCCTCCCATGTCGATTGACGCCTCTGAACGGTTGGTTGTTCGGTAATTAGGGTACTTCAGAGCTTTAAGGGATTCTTGTCGAGAGTATTGATTGACGGAATCAAGTTTGAAGCAATTTTGTCGGTAACGAATGGAATATAGGTATTGTGTGGGCTTTTAGGCTTGTGGGCTAAACACCTAGTTCTGAACGCTTTGTTTTTTCCCGTATGACTCGGCCATAGACCATGAAGTAGGGCAAGATGGTTGTTGTGTTGTCGATTGAACTTCCCTATACTCAAAATCCAGCATGGTGACTGTGAATATCTATGAGAGCCGTCAAAGGGAGTATCGACCGCACTCTATCTCCATCACGGCTCTGGGCGTGGTTTTTGTCTTGAGGCGTATACAGCACAACGGTGGAATAATCATCCCCATCTTTCTCATGTATGCTCTTATTTTCCCCACGCGAGACTTCTGCATCGCCGTAAGCATTCTGGGCAGTATTGTCGTTGGATAGGTCATCGTAATCATCTGCGTGGGCATTTTCCAATGCGCGCCGATTGAAAAGGCCTGGAAACCTACCACGTCGGGCACTTGCATCAACCTTAAGGGCTCGTTTATCGGCAACAAATTGAATATCCTTAACTAGGTATGCCATCTTGGCCCTGCCGGTTGGTGCTGTCTTGGAGCTGTTTGCGACTGTGATGCACCAGCCAATCCGTGATTGCTGTATCTCTGCTGGGCAGTTTGTATGTCTCCCTTCCTTCGGGCTGCGTGAATGTCAAAGCCGAAGAAGGAGACTTTACTCACAACCATCTCACCAACGGCTTTGTCGTCACCAGCGCCTATCGCTTCTTCACACTTTTCGACTTGCAACCCACCGATACCCCCTTAGATCCTCGCCAAAGCTTGCACCTGGTGTCTCAGCGAGTGCTCTGGTGGTATCATCTCGGCCTCCAGGCCCACCTTGCGTCCCTTGTTCGTCATACTCCCGTTGGAAATTGTAAGCTTGATGTGCAGCCTTTCCACGACGGGCGTCCAAGGCTCTGGTCCCACGAGCTGGGACTGGAAAAACTCCGTCTTGCGTCCATCAGGTGAGATCAGGGATAACAGAGGGTGCAGTTGGTTGTCAGTCAGGCGGATGACAGGTCGGTGCCGCTGAACACGGTCTGACATCGTGACGTGAAGACGGTGGAATTGAAACTAGGTGTGTTCTTGAGTTGATATGTGATCGAATGTACATTGTTCGTGGAATTGGATGAAGCAAACTTTTCGATCGGGCAATTTAATCGGATTGTGAATTTTTGTCACATCAAATAGAATATTGCTTATAGTCAAAAGCTTTTATTCTGCAGCTTGACGAGTTGCCAATGGCATAGTCATGAGAATCTGATGTCTCTGCATTAACGAGCTCAACGGCCAGGCATTAAGAGAAGACTAGTCTACTTAATTTCTTCCTAGTCAAACGCCAAAGCAAGTAAACAAGGTTCAGGACCGCGATCATCGAGGAGGCTGGTTTCAGATTGACTGCAACTAGAATACAGCTCCGATAAACCCTGCCTGTTTCCCTCCCTGCTCAACATGAAGCTCTACCTAGATGTTTCCCCATGATCCCTCTATGCTGATTCGTTAGCATAAAAAGCTACACCGAAGTGGACATCAGAGCTCCCGGGTCTCAGCTAGTCCTAGAACATTAGACTGACCACTAAGTCTGGCCCTCTGGATGATGATGATGATGATGATGATGGAATTGTACTTTGACCTCGCCTCAAGTTCCCCCTTCAATACACCCTCAGTCCATACACTCTCAAAACAACCAACCCGTCCAGAAAACAATTGAAAAACAAAAACCATCAAACCCCGCAAATACGATGATCCCCCAGCTTTGGGCCTTTGGCATGGACCCCACGATAATTGCGCAAACAAATCAGAAATTAAGCCAAAAAAAGCCACAATGCCCCATCGTGCATGACAGTTGATCAAGCCAATGAAAGTCATCCGACAACATACAAAGATACTTAAAAATGGATCGTAATCACATGGGGACCACCAACTAGCAAATTTACCTCGGCGAGTCAATAGCTCGGGGATAAGGTTTTCCTGGCACCTGCACCCGCTAGCCCGCGATCCCTGCTCTATTGGGGCCGCGATTATCCAGTCTAGTGATGACTATTAGCGAGAATCAAAAGAAAAATGGTGAAAGTACCTTTCTAGAGCCATCGATGATTGCACTGATCCATCAAGGTTATCCTAGTTAGGCAAATAGTGCTGCGTCCACGACTCCACGGGTTCTGTTCACCCCCCGCATATTCGGGATCGCTAAATATGAAAGCACATGCCAATACTGAAAATTTCCCCCAGAAATGCCTCATGGCTCAATAATTGGTTTAATGATTATCGCTGGGCACGACGTGCCGCACTGCCGCTGGCATCCGGCGCTGATCATCAAGTTTTTGGAAAGACTATCGCATCAATGGATCGACCAAGTGGAGGAGGGCCGCCTGTATACTTTGCGTATAGTTTTTCATCGACCTACGTTGGAGGATGTGTAGCTTAACGAGCCCTGTGAAGCAAGCCGTGGGTCTACTTGACTGTTCCGGCCTGTGAATCCGCGGCACTCGTGCCATCAAGATCAAGATCCTGTCACCCCCACCTTGTTGGCCTCGGCCGGTGGATCTCTGGTTCTCATGATGGCATGATGGCACGAGGACATGATGGTATCTCCGAGGCGGCGGTCAATGATCAGATCATCTATCTAATTTTTGAGGCTTGATCGCTTCCCCGTGGGGTGGTGGATGGGATGGTGATTATCGTGAGCGGGGTTTAAGAAATAATGGAGCCCTGGTTGGAAGTTAGAACACGCCCCATCGACCATGTCACAAATTCACAATACTGTAGCTATCATTGAGTTCTTGCACATATCTCACTGCCAGAGCCAGGGACATGATCTTCATGCTCCCGCTTTCTGGCGGAGGAGAAGGGGTCCCATTGCCGAGATACGGCTGATGCAGGTGCAAGAACTGGTTCATGGCTGGATTTTAGGTGCGTGAACCAAAACGAGCTGGCAGTTGAATCGCGGGGGTGGCAAGACTGTGCGGGTACGGTGAGGGAGCCAAGATCAACGAGTAAATTGAGTACCAAGCGGTTCTCTCCCTCGAATCCGTGAGCTGGCTTCTGAGTCTCGACTCTCGAGGAATTGAGGAGAGACGAAGATTTTGCGCCCTGGGTTACTCCTAGGACTTTACATATTCGTATACTCGCATGTATAGTATGTGCGATGTACATCTCTGTAGAGTGTTCTCGCCGTCCTACAATCCCAGACAAGCTGGTCCACAATGCAACAGTAGCCGAAACACCTTTCGTAGAATTTCCTGAACCATAGTCTCCAAGTTGCGACTGTACGTTCACAAGTCGTACGGAGTAAGCTGTCCTTGAACAACCCACAACCCTGAAACTTTCCCTTCACCCAACGGCTTGCCAGTGGATCCGACACACACCCAGCATCAGCACCAGGACCAACTTCGAGTCCAAGTCCAAATTCAACTATCCACAGCAGGTGCGCCGCGTACGCGTATATCTCCAACCTCCATCCCCATCTCCCCTTGACAATGCCTAAAAAATGCTGCACACACGAAAGAAAAGCCTACCCTCGTGCTCCTTCCTGTACTGCTGACACTGAGCCAGTGAGCCCTGACAGCCCGACATGGGTCCTCTTATGCAGGAACGGCCAATATACCTAGTTAGGAACCTAGGGGTAGCCCTAACCTTCAAGTTCGAACTTTCGTGGTGTGTAAAACCCTAGGAGGCTGGAGCCACCCAATGACACCCCATCCCAGGTTAACGGACGAGTGTTTCAGCGCACGCGAGCCTATCGGGTTCCCGGGGCTGGGCTTGGAAGGGTTCTAGATTGTTTGAGCATTACACTGCTAACGTGCTGGAAGTTGCCACTGTACTCCATTAGTGTGTAAGTACTAAGCAACAAGTCGTAACTAGTAGGTCCTGAGAATGTGGGTTTGGGTGTGCAAGTTTGTGTGGTACTGGGCTCCGCGCTAGCGCGCTGTTGGGCTGCTCGCCGGATGGGGCTTGGGGCCTGGGGCTTGGCTGGATTTGTGTAGAAGGTGAAGGGAAGGCCGGGGTAGCCTGCAGCCTGCAGGACGCAGGTATGTAGGAGTGTCAACCCGAAATAATTCGGCACGGTAGCTGCTCGAAGGCTGAAGCATACAATGCTCAAAGTCTAGACGTCTGACAATGAGATGGTGGCGGGCGATTCCGAAGTACAGTAAGACAGTATGAAATGCTATGCTATGCGCGTACTTCCGCGGCTGGGGTCGCGTGAATATCGGGGGTTTTGAAGGTGTGGTATTGGTCGGGTCTGGTCGCTTTCGTTCTCTTCACGATAAACCTGGTTACTTGCTGGGTTATTGTACCTCTTATAAGCGAGATAGTAATGTAGTATGCTAAGCACGCTTATTGCCCTAATCCTTGTCCTTGCAGCCTCAACTGGACCGCGTAATCTTTACTAAGTATTCCGTACGGTTTATACGATTGACAAACGACTCAGGAGTCAGGACTCAGGAGTGATAATTAGCTACAGTTCAGTTATACCTAACTATTGAGTGGGCCTATTTTCGAGGCTAGCTGGCGGCTGCTGGGCGGATTTCGAGTCCCGACTCTGCCTCTGCGGGCCAGTTTGTACTCCTGGTAGGCTACTAGGCGATCGTCATCGACATCGACTATTGAGTATTGACCGGATGGGACGGGATCTATTATTGAGATCATAATGGAAGAGGCTGATCGAGAAAAAAATCGCTACACTACATACAGTAGTAGTCGGTGGGGGCACGGAGTCGCGATAGCGGCGATGCTCGGTACTTGAGAAAGGAGCCACGCCAATGTGAAACACAACTCCACCGGGAGAACAGAAAGAAGTGCGAAAGTGCCGAGCAGACTAGAACGCTCACTAGAAGCGAAGAAGGCTAGAAGGCTAGAAACAGGTTTCGAAATACATGTCCAGTGGAATAAAATTTTATTCTCGTATTAGGCCTCGTACTGCGTAGATAGAGCATGGTAATACAATAGTGGTAACATGTGAAGAAACTCGACAGAAGAAGCAGACGCGGACACGTAGCTTGTTGGAACTTGGGGGTGAGAGAAATGACTGACGAATCATGGATCTCCAGACCATCAAGGAAGTGAAGACTGAAGAACGAGAGTGAGCATCCCGTAGCCGATGGGGAAAGAAAGCGACGATAATGAGGCAGAAAAGGCACAAAGAACGAGACCCTAGCCCCACGCGAGACAGGAACGAAACATCCGTCTCCAGACCCCAGACGCCATGGAATTTTCCGTAACACCGATAGCCTGGACGCAAAAAGCACGTACTCCGTGGGGAAGACTTGGCAGCACTGTGAAGTTTGAACAAGGCTGGTTGGCAGTGGCAGGCAGTAGTCTCGTCGCAGAATCCTGCCTTCTTGCCTCCGTGACCCAACCGCACTTCACACGCTGCCAGGATCATCCGGAAGGCCAAAGTTCAAACCAGTCCGGCGTACCCGCATGCGAACCCCCTAACCCTTTTGAGTAAGCTCGAAACACTAATATGGCACTCGCTTCGGTCGCAGATCCGTCTCACCCTGTCCAAAGTAGTAGTGGAACAGGTGACGAGCGACCAGGGCGACAACCTCGCGGTCCCACGGCTAGGCTATCATGCATGACCCCGAGCGAACGTCGCAGACGCATCCCAATCACGACCCGGCGACGTAGGCGGTCGCGGCCCACTGAAGCTCATCGACGGACGCGTATACCGCGCCTCCTGGTGTCCAAAGCGCACGTTGCGATCAGATGTCGGGCTGGAGGGCATTGGGCTGCGGCGGCCGCTGAAGGTTTGTGCTGGGCTGGGCGAGCGCATCATCTGGTGCGGACTCGGTGAGCGCATCATTTGACGCGGACTGGCCGAGCGCATCATCCGGCTTGGGCTGGGTGAGCGCATGTTGTAATTATATGGCTCGGGGGTTTTCCCGCCGACGGAGGTGGTGAGCATCTCGAAGCCCTTGTTATCGACGTTGCGGTGGGCGTCGACGGAGACGAATTCGCCCGTGGAGCGGCGGAAGAACTCGAGCCACCCGGCGAACATGGATGGTCGGGCGAAGAGGATGAAGTTCCAGAATCCCACGAGCGAGAGGAGGTAGACTACTGCTAGGAGGGTGGCTTCGTTGGGGCCGAGCGCGGAGGCGTATGGTTGGCACTTTTCTTTGGTACCGCCGAAGGCGAGGCAGGTAATCCAAGCGGTGCCCTTGGTGATGTTGGCCTTGGTAGGTTCTGTCTCAGTGTCGAGGGTGATGAAGACGACAGCGAAGAAGATGACGTTGGCGAGGATGATGAGGACGAGGGCGACGCCGCGCCATTGGAGTTGGAGGACGCGGCGGACTCGGCGGTAGGCCTGGCGTGCGGTGACGGTGCGCACGCTGCTGGTGTAGCTGGGCAGGCCGGAGGAGTTTTCGGTGGTGGAGGCGGATTTGTCGAATAGTGAGCGTAGATAGACGTGGATGCAGTAGCCCATGGTGGCCAATTGGAGGACCAAAGAAGCCGCTGCAAAGGAGATGATCGGGTACCAGTAGTCCTGGGCGCCGTGTTTCACGTTGATATGGCACATCTGGCCGAAACGGAACGACACGCCAGTGAGAATCAGCATCACTGTCATGCCGACGGCGGGAATGCCGAAGCCAGCCAGGAACGCTCCCCACATGAACTTGGGGCCCAGCACGAACTCCCAGCATACTTGCAGGTGGAAGGCGACAGTGCGGATGAAACTCCAGATTACGACGAGCCATCCACCAAAGAGGAGTAATGAGCCAGAGAAGGCACAGGAGAGGTTGCTGTACATGTCATTAGGCGTGATGGCGTTATAACATTGATCGGGTTTGGCTCCAAGAGGGATAATGAATGCGATCTGGGGTTGCAAATTAGTTTTGCTTTTTCTTGTTACTTCTTTCCATAACCGTCGATGGCAACTTACCTCCATGCAGCAGATACCCAGCGTAAAGCAGATACTCAAGTAGTGACGGTTGGTCCATTTGACCGGGAGGACGGCATAGGAGACGAGGAGGAAGATACAAAGAGGGAGAATGGCTACACTGATCCAACTGGCGATCTCGACTCGCTTTGCGGTATCTAATGGGGGCAGTTAGAGCATGTTCCCAGTGTAGTCCAGTATAGATTCACTGACCATCAGCATATCGCCAGTCCGCCAGTGGACATGGCATGCAACATGATATAGTGGTTCCATTAGGGCCTATGCCGGGGAGTGTTTCGCAGTATCGTCCATCGATAACTAGAAAAGGCCCTAGTCAGCACTGATACTATAGTTGCAAGAGTGAGCCTGCATTGGTAGCATTATCTCAACGTACATCCGCCCTTTGCCGGGAAGAGATCCTCCTGGAGAAAGGGGCCAGGGCAGTATCCGTTGGCGGTCACCATGATGGGTCAAAGGTCAAGTCAGACGGGCATATTCCTAAGTGACGCCGGGTATCTAACGCGCCAGCGCGACGAGACCGAGTGCGCACAGCCCGCAAAGGAATGTCGAGAGGAGGGGTGGGCAGGTCGAAAGCGGGGAGGAAGTAGGAAAGAAGATCTAGATGTGTGGGCACCACCCCGGTATACATACTCTGGCAATTATTGGGAATAGAATAATACTTCGTGACTAGTTCACCAAGCCCAGGCCCAGATTTCGATTGGGAGAGGGGGACAAGCCTACAGGAACTAACTTGTGGAGAACGAGGCACACGGAGAAAGAGAGCGAGTGGATCCCGTGTTGAGGTACAGACACAGTACGGAGAACGGGATCTAGTCTTGGTATTTGGGTATTTTAGCGTACCGTACTTGGAGAGAACTTGCTGTGTCCTGCAGCAGTCGTTTAGTTCGTCCAGTGAGAGACAACTCTTTACTCCATCCGGAGAACAGTAAAGGGTAAAGAGCAGCAGTCAGAGTCTGGCCGAGGTGGGTCGACTGTCAGGGACGAATCCCACTGCAGCAGTGCAGAAAGCCCCGGCCCGGACAGAGAGAGACCGAAGAATTGGCCATCATCATCACAGTCTTTGTCCTCTGTCCGAAAGCAAGCCAGGTGCAAGCCCAGTATCCACCGACGTCCACGAGCTGACGAGCGGGATGGACGCGATGGTGGCGGGGGGAGGCGATTGGATCATTGGAGGGGCAATCTCAGTACAGTATAGTCACAACACGGTCCTTCGACATACGCGATGAACTCAATTCCGAGGAGTGCTTGGCGGGTGGGAACTTGGCAGTGGCACACTACACAGTAGTGACAGTACACACGACAGGCCCAGTCAACCTGACCAGGGGGGGAGCATCCAGCCCCTGGATTAGTGCAGCTTGGGTCCCTCAAGAGCATCAAATGGGGGACGTTGGTGGGAGAGGGGGCACGAAAAGAGAGTCCAATCTGGAGCGGTGGTTGGTTTCATCGGTATGCTATGTGTATGGTAATTACCGTTGGACTACAGGCTGGTACCGCAGTAACTGGATTACCAAAAGTGTCCTCCACAGAGTGCCAACAGTGTTGTCCATCTTTGGTCCATGGTACTTCCACCGAACCAGTTCATCGGATGATATGACTATGGACGGCAATTATTAGGGTTGACAATCCGTGAACTTTGGGAAGCAACAACTCCAGAGGGCAATGATGGGCAATTCTCGTCCATCCCCAGTGTAGATCGGCGCTGCAACAGGATCATTAGCCGTGGCAGATCCAGTCGAACCAGAATATTGTGCCAAAGTAATTAAACTAAGTGAACTACTCCGTACAAATGCTCCCTCTTGTCCTTTACTGTAGTGACTAAACCCAACGGAATAAACTTCACTAAAGGTTAGTCTCCCACGGTCGCAAATGATTCTGGAAGCCCCCGAGCAACTAGGCCCGCGGATCGCTGTACCACGTTCAAAACTTTAGGCCACGTTCTGTCACTGATGGCTTCGGCAACTTTTGTGTGCCGTGTGAACGGACCATGGATGGCGAGTAGTAGGGTACTGTTACATTTGCAACCGCGGTCGACAAAGGAGAGCGGCGACTTGCCGTATACTCATCGTATCGATTATCCCGGTCGGTCAGTGATATTGATGGTGGAACATTCGAGGATGACGCCCAATGCGACCAAGGGAAATAGCAGGGAATGGCCAGATGTATGCAATTAGTTGGAGGCAGAAAGAACAGAGAGTGCAAGGAGAAAGTATAGGTAGACTCGCTACAACTAGCGGGCAATAATGGCGTCTAGCACAGACCACTGTAGTCATCATCTTCATCAGCACTAACTTAACTATGGACAATATGTAATAACCTGGATTGTCCGAGCTAGTAGTATGTCGATGCTATTGTTCGTTGACAATGGGCCTGGGTAGCTATGGTCAACAATGACAATTAAAAATGGCAATCGCAATTTCAATGTCTATTCCGACTTCCAAGTATTTCCTTCTATCTACTCTGTATCTTCCTTGACCCAATCCCCTCGTTCTGAACTTCTGACTCCCTTCCCGTGTGGCCCAACTTTCGAGCGAACCTGATGTCTTTGCGTCGGTTCTCCGGGCTCCACTTTCAGCCTCGTGGAGATGAAAAGAGGAGGCGATGCTATCGATGGATTCAGTGGTCGATGGCGTTGAGGGGCACACTAAAGGGCTAGTGCCCCTCGGTCTGCCGTTGGCGACTGAAAGGGGGTCGGAGATTTCGAGCCTTTTCGGGAAAGGCCCCTGGCTGATCTTACTAGTGGGTGTGGGTGAGGCTGTGGGAGCCTCGTTTAGTTGGGTAACTCGGGTTCTCGAAGGCTGCAGGCCCGGAGAAGTAGGAACAAGGAAGCTTGCAGCAGGAAGAATAATATCTTCTGTCATAATGGTGATTGTCATCCCTGCATATCATCATCAAACTTGTCATGATTATGCTCATCAAAGTACTCTGCAGTGAGCAGTCAGCTCGTTAATATGTGAGCAACTGAGTTACCTCAGCGAGCTGACTCAATACCACGTACGGAGTAACTTAGTTAACGAACTACGAGGTAAGTTACTCCAAACATACGGAGTCCTCGTGACAATACCACTCTCTTGTCAAGAACCAACATCACCAATCCAACACGGAAGCACAAGAAGCTCATTCAACTGTATCGCCTCTCAACTTCCGCCATCCCAGCCTCATCCGCTGATTCGACCATCCACAACAGTCAACCTCGCATCCCCAATCCCGGATTCAGCCCACCCAAGCTCTGCAGCTTCCCTTGTAAATACCAACACCCTGCACACCAGAAGAGGGGCCAGTGACCATTACCTGGGCGTGCGGCATGGGAATCCTCGCGCCAAATTCGCCCAATCAGCACCGCCAGCCCGCCCTCTGACCGTGATCATCCCCGGCATTCGCTGAGCACGCGACCAATGACAGCAACCGCGGACCTTTTTGGACGTACACATCGAGCCATGGCATGATGACAGACTGACAGTTGACCAGTCAATTCGTACAGAATCCAGATATCTATTCTGGACTCCTCAATCATGCAACGGGGATCATCCCCGCTCGCAGGGCTGGACGCGATAGGTGACCTACTCATGAATCGAGTACACAGACCTACCTTATCACCCATTCGATTCCGGGCTCGTGTGATGTCAACCTCCAGCCTCCAGGCCGCAGTGTGAGCTATACATAGCATAGCAAAGATCACATCATTCAGGGCTACGGAATTGCTGATCCGAGCATTGATCGAATCAAGAGGATATCCGAAGCGCGCTGACCGTGGGCTTTGATCATCGATCTTCCTCCAGTGACTCCATAGGATATCGACATCGTTCGGGGCTTATTGATTATTCGCCTGCATTGCGCTCGTCGCACAGATCACCTATCTTATGCATCAGCTAGCCATCGCGCACGGCGAGCAGGCCAGTCAGACTCGTGTGTATGACATGATGCCAGTGCCTGGTCAAGTGTTTTACTGGTTTTGAGCGACTTCATTAACTTGAAGGATCGTGAAGGGTCGTGTAGGTATTGCCAACCCAACCAGCCACAACGGTGGCCATCACCACTCCCGGTCTAGAGCACAGACATATCATTTCGCAGCTTTACTTCCCTTCTGTTTCTTTTCGGGGACTGTTGTCTCCCTGGCCTGCATCGGTCGGCTTCACCCAGCGATCAGTAGTGCATTGACTCAAAAGGAAGAGACACTCGGATGCTCAGATCGAAACCGCAACCAACTCTGAAAGATCATGTCAGACCCTCTGCTTATACTGAAATCAATTGACTTATTTCACACTTTCTCCTTGCATTCTTGCTAATGCTTGGATTCAGATTTACCGCTGCCTGGCAGTCAATGATGCTATCTAGCTCGCAGATAACTCGCAGGGGGGCTTTGACCTATTACCTTCGGAGGCAATTTACAGCTTTGCGTATTTCTATCTTCTGTTTGCCTCGCTGTTGCCTTGAGTAGGCGCGGTAGGACTGATCGTCTCGACGGCGGTGATGACTATGGGTGTAAAATTCCTAGCTTCGCTAGCTTAGTCCTAGAACCTTACGTTGCATCGACCCCAGCTGTGGAGAGAATCTTGGGCCATCGTTTGTTGTCGTAGGGGACCGGATCCATATCTTCTGATCCCTTGTGGTAATCCTCTTCATGCTCTTTTTTGTAGCTCTTTTCGACTTCGCCTTCAACACCTCCTTCAACACCTCCTTCAACACCTCCTTCAACACCTCCTTCCACACCTCCTTCAACACCTCCTTCAACACCTCCTTCAACACCTCCTTCAACACCTCTAAGTTCTATCCTCATTCTATGTTAAGATTATCTATCTAATGCTCTTCGCACCGGGTTAGAAGCTAGCATGTTTCGACTATCATGATACAGCCTAGGGCGTTTGCACTATGCGATCTAATTATCCACATTCGGTAGACGACTTTCGGTGATGTTCCAGAGATTTCTTTTGAACTTTCATATAAAATTTTTGGGTGCACGAACAACCCCAAGCCTACCCTACCAGCCTACGCGCACACTTTCAATAGGTAGAGTACGGCTAATCATGCTCAATGAGGGAAGAGCAATGACACATTTTTGTGATGCTATGTTCATAAAGGATAAAGATCTATAACATCATGAATAGGGTCGATGGAACTTTGCGTCTAGGGTCGTACGGTTGTGTACTCGTACAATGTGCAGGCTGCTGTCATTTTTCTCCAACGCCAAGATCTTTCTGCCACTCATTGTTCATAGGCTATGGTAAATCTATAGGTATTGAATGTTCAGTGTAATGCGCATTTAATGGTTAAATGATTAGTTGATTAATGTGACTCAATCGGTAAATTTCAAGTCAAGAAGAATAAAAACTATACATAAGACAAATGGACTCGATTAATCATTATTGATGGGGTCGGGTATAGGCGGTGAGAGCGGGAGGGCGGTGGAGTGGTGGGTCACGATTTCAAGGTCGCGTTACTTTTAATTGGATACTCACACTGGAAGGTTGAAAAATCTTCATTCTCAAGCCACAGCTATAGGACTAAAATAGAATGGTATTACAACCATTCAGGGGGCTTGGCGCAGCGGTAGCGCGTGTGAAAAAAAAAAATACGGACAGCTTAGTGTTACGATGTTACGAGGTAAGCTGTTAGCAACCTGCCAACCTACAGGCTACGGGGGATGATTGTTAAGGTGCAGTATTACAGAACAGCGATCTGGTGGCTAGGTAGGAAGGAGACAAGATACCTAGGAACTGGAGCTGACTAAGTCTAATCGTCTTAAGACAGAATAAGAACAACACTGAATTTTGAAGATCTGTAATAGATACGTCCAAGCTTGCAAAGAATAATCTCTGGAGCTTCCACGCCCACACCCTATACAGATTCCCGCTGACCCCTTTCAAGCTGAGTCGATCTCGGAAAGTTACCGGAGGAGATGATCGAGACGAAGTAACTTTCATTCTTCGTCGGAGTCGGATATCTCAGAGTCAAAGCTGATCGCATCGATCCCACTCCGTGAGCCGAGTTAAGGCCCTGAGTATCTGCCTTGAAAGGATAATAAGCTCAGATTCCCACTGACCCTTTTAAGCGAAGTTGATCTCAAAAGTGACTGGAGGAGATGATTGAGACGAAGTAACTTTCATTCTTCGTCGGAGTCGGATATCTCAGAGTCAAAGCTGATCGCATCGATCCCACTCCGTGAGCTGAGTTAAGGCCCTGAGTATCTGCCTTGAAAGGATAATAAGCTCAGATTCCCGCTGACCCCTTTTAAGCTGAGTCGATCTCGGAAAGTTACCGGAGGAGATGATTAAGACGAAGCGACTTTCATTCTTCTTCGTCGGAGTCGGATATCTCAGAGTCGAAGCTGATCGCATCGATCCCACTCTGTGAGCCGAGTTAAGGCCCTGAGTATCTGCCTTAAAAGGATAATAAGCTCAGATTCCCGCTGACCCTTTTAAGCGAAGTTGATCTCAAAAGTGACCGGAGGAGATGATTGAGACGAAGTAACTTTCATTCTTCGTCGGAGTCGGATATCTCAGAGTCAAAGCTGATCGCATCGATCCCACTCCGTGAGCCGAGTTAAGGCCCTGAGTATCTGCCTTGAAAGGATAATAAGCTCAGATTCCCGCTGACCCTTTTAAGCGAAGTTGATCTCAAAAGTGACCGGAGGAGATGATTAAGACGAAGTAACTTTCATTCTTCGTCGGAGTCGGATATCTCAGAGTCAAAGCTGATCGCATCGATCCCACTCCGTGAGCCGAGTTAAGGCCCTGAGTATCTGCCTTGAAAGGATAATAAGCTCAGATTCCCGCTGACCCTTTTAAGCGAAGTTGATCTCAAAAGTGACCGGAGGAGATGATTAAGACGAAGTAACTTTCATTCTTCGTCGGAGTCGGATGTCTCAGAGTCAAAGCTGATCGCATCGAAGTGACTTTCATTCTTCTTCGTCGGAGTCGGATATCTTAGAGTCGAAGCTGATCGCATCGAAGCGACTTTCATTCTTCTTCGTTAGAGTCGGATATCTCAGAGTCGAAGCTGATCGCATCGATCCTACTCCGTGAGCCGAGTTAAGGCCCTAAGTATCTGCCTTGAAAGGACAATAAGCTTAGATTCCCGCTAACCCTTTTAAGCGAAGTTAATCTCAAAAGTGACCGGAGGAGATGATTAAGACGAAGTAACTTTCATTCTTCGTCGGAGTCGGATGTCTCAGAGTCAAAGCTGATCGCATCGATCCTACTCCGTGAGCCAAGCGAGGTCCCTAAGTATCTACCTTAAAGGATAATAACACTGCAATACTATATTATCACCTCTAACCGGCCCCTTACAAAAATTTCCATTTTTCCGGACCCTCGCGTAGCGAGGGTCTGCCGCAGTAAATTAGCGTAGTTCCCCGCTAACCGAGTCACCCACTTGAGCGGGTCACCCTAAACACCATATTAAATGCGATAAATTACAACTTCATATCTCAACAACCATATCTATTTTGGAAAGGATATGAAATGTATATAATCTAGATAGTATTTATAACCTAGTAATCTACTATCGAATGATTTCTCCGGGTATTCATAGAGATATATATATTTATCCTTTGAATGCCAAAATTACACTGTATTTTATCGTAAAGTGTCGAGATAATGGTTTAAATGGCTTTAAAATTAAGATATGTTATTCCCGTGCCTAGAGGAATGTATATACCAAAGATTTCCATAGAAATAAGCCCCTAGTGGTTGAAATATAGAGGAATGAAATATAGCATTTAATATGGTGTTTGGGGGTGACCCGCTTAAGTGGGTGACTCGGTTAGCGGGGAACTACGTTAGGGCCAGGTCGGCGGATGATTAGTCATAATTATTCTGCCGGATTAATGCCTTATT
Organism: Penicillium simplicissimum; assembly: GCA_024706585.1. Lineage (NCBI taxonomy): Eukaryota > Fungi > Ascomycota > Eurotiomycetes > Eurotiales > Aspergillaceae > Penicillium > Penicillium simplicissimum. The sequence continues at coordinate 2,332,496 of JAMZTW010000014.1, forward strand.
GATGCCTAGATTCTATAGCTAATGTTAGACTTAGAGATTTTTATCTTACGGTCGCACCAATCTGTATCTTTACCTAGTCTCTATAGTCCTCCTTTCTGATATCCGCATTAAATTCGTATATTACCTAGTACGGTTATTCTATCGTATTTACGAGCTAAATTAAGCCCTTTTAATATTAACTAAATAGTAGCTTCTTATTAGTCTATTTAAAATATATTATATAATCTATAAACCCCTAAGCGAGCCCCTCCTATATTAATTCTCCTCTACTTAGCTATAGGCGATCGGTCCGGCCTACTCTATATAATAGAGATCCTCCTACTTTAGTCTATATCTCTAGGTTTAAATTACTAGTCTCGCCGGCGCTACTATCGCTAAATATAGGTATTTTTAAGGCTAAGTAAGTACTATAGAAGTAGTTAATATATCTAGCTAACGTCGCTTACGCTATAGTCCTCTCTATCGCTATTTTTACTACCCTTACTTTTAGCGCTATAGTACCTACTCTTATATTTACTCCTACTCCTACTACTATAGCGGGGGTATAGGAGTAGTTAACTTAGTAATAGTCTTATTAGACTATATAATCCTAAAGCTAGGATTCTAGGTATATCTTATATAAATCCTCTTCTCTCTCTCCTTCCGTTCTATTACCTACTTCTCGCTATCCTCTTTTTACTATTTACGAAGCTATATAGTCTTACTAAGTATAGAGAGATAGATAATATTATCTAGAGAAAAGAGGACTTCTAAGATAACTATTAGCTAGCTAGGGGATTTAGAGTTATTAGGATCTCGTTAAAGAATAACGTAGATCTACTAAATACTATTTACCCTAGTATAAGCAAAGTACCTCTTAACTAAATAATAAGAGTTTTACTCTTAGTCTTCCTTTTTAGAGAAAAATATTACCTACTTTATCTATATATATACCCTAGAAGTAAGCTATACTTAATTAGTAATATCCTAGTACTTAGTAAGTTACTATAGCCTAACTATATTAAAGAGGTCTCTATTAATAAAATCGTAGAGGTTCCGGATTATATATAGCTCGAATATATACTAAATATAGACTTAGAAGAGTTAGTTTTAAATTTTAGGAAGATCTTTTAAATATAAACTAGATAGCTCTATAAAATTACTTACTAATCTTATAGACTCTTATAGAGGACCTTCTATCTCTTATAAGGATTAATATATCGCTAGAAGAAGATATTTATATATAAAGAAGTTAGTACTTAAGGCTAGATAATCTACTATCTTATAGCCTACTAGATATAAGGTACTTAGATCTAGGCTTATAGAAGCTACCTATTAACCTACTAATAACGCGCCTATCCTATAGTACTAGTAGTTTGTTACGAGGCAGACCGTCAGAAACCCGCGGGGGATGACGACAGCCAACCAAACCCGCAAGAAAGACAACACCTGCAGGAGTCACGTGCGACCAATGAGGAGCATTACACATGTGCTTCCCAGGAGCAAGATCACATAGAAAAGGTGCTCCTAGGAGCAAAGTGGGTCCGTGTAAAAAGGGCATTTTACACACCCACGATTAGTGATCAATCAGGGTGATCAAGGACACCGTGTCCTTAGAGCGGACAATATCCCGTGTGTATAGCTATATATATCTCGGATGTTGTCTGGCACAACGAACTACCCGATTAGGCAGCTACGTAACGACTCATCAAGTGATAAGCCCAGACTCACCTAGCGATAAGCCCGGATAATATCGAGCGATAAGTCCTGACTTATCGCCTAATAGGAAGGACTAGATATATAAGGACACTCTTTTACTAATATGTATTTAGTTCTTCGCGATCAATTATACATTGTTACTTAGTTACTACCTTTAGACTTTGTACTCTACAGTTCACCTTTAAGATAACCTAACCTATAAGTAGGGGAGCTCACTTCGTGGCAACACTTAGTGACTGACTTACTTAGCGCGCACTCTAGTATATCCTATAAGATACTTAAAAGGACCCGAGCCCGTATAAGGCTTAGTATAGTAACGGTACGGTTACGAGATACTCTTAGGATTCGAAGTAGAACTAGGTAAGTATAACCTATTCGAGCTCTACTTACCGTGACGTAGAGGCCGTGCGTAATATATTAATCGCCCTATCTTTAAACCGTGAAGTAAAGTTATTATAGTAGGTAACGATAGTACCGTAAGTAACGTCTCGAGTAGATCTAGCTCTGCTCTATCTACTAACGCGTAACTTATAGAGATAATCTCCTAGTTATAGGAATAGCTCGTATAAGTAAGTAGCGCTCGTATATAGACTACCGTTAAACTACCTAAGCCTAAATTCTATTATAGCGAACGAACTAAGCTTCGTTCCTTCTTAACTTAGATAGATATATAGCTCCGCTTAATTAACTATATAGAAGAGGCCGATAGAGTTATCTACGCCTCTACCTACCTACGCGGATAGGTATTTAAATAGTTTAAACCCTATATCAGAGAATTCAACGATAAACCTTAGAAGGACTAGGGAGACGTTACTAAGGAAATCTTCGTATCCTATAGGATATTCAAGAAGAAGCTTAAATAAACCTTTAGAGATATCGACGCTACTAGAATAGCTAAACGACGTCTCGATCGACTACGATAAACTAGATTAGCTAGCGTATACGCTACTAAGTTCTAGTAGATTATCTCGTACCTCGACTTCGACGACGATACCTATATCTAGATCTTTAAGCGAGGACTTAAGGAGGATATTAAGGACGAACTTATAAGGGTCGACCGACTAGAGGAGTTCTATAAAATAGTTAAACTCGCGGTTAAGATTAATAACCGACTCTACGAACGGAAGCTCTAATAATAAGAGTAGCGATAGAGAGGTAGTAGCGGAAGTATACCTTACCGATACCGCCGCTATAAGGGCAGGTAAGGACAATAGCGATAATAGCTAAGAGAGTATAGTGACCCCTATAGACCGAAACCGATAGAGCTTAACGCGGCGAGACTCCTAGCCGAAGAAGAAAAAAGAAGAAAGGACAATAACTTATACTTTAAATATAGAAAAGTAGGACATCGGGCGCGTAAGTACTATAACCGGCGCAACAACGCAAAGCTATAGACGCGCGAGCAAAACAACGGACATAATAACGTAAAGCTATAATAGTTACGAGCAACCTAAAATAATAAGGTCTAGTAGCTACGTACCACTAATAACGAATAGGTAGCAGGATAGCTACTAGTTAGGGCAGAACCTAAGACTAAAAAGCTAGAGGCCACCGACAATACCGAGTAGATAGTAATATAGAAAAATGAACCAGGAAATAAGAAGGGAAATAGCGAAGGTACCTTCACAAACAAAGTTTAGGAACTATATCAATATATAGCCGCACTAGAAGAGTAGCGGACTAATAACGACGAAAACCGCGGCCTAAATAGCGTAGAGCACATAACGGAAAACTTCCTAGAAATCGATTAGGAAAACATCGAGAGTTAAGGATAGACCTAGTACAGTCCCTAGAACACTATCGACTCCTAGGAACTATCCGACGATTCCTAGGACTAAGGTATAGGGATCCTAAGAATACCTATCGAAATCCTAGGAACCCCGGAGATCCTAGAAACTCTACCTTAGCTCCTAGGAACGGATATACCTAATTAGCCTCAAGAGAAACCCCTATAACACGTAAATAAGGATTAATATCCGTGTGATAGCCTAAGGTATACATATTAAGAATACGTACGATACCTAAAGCATAATCTTAGAACCGTATTAGCCTATTACGACGATAGCTATACGACCTATATAGTAGGAAAAATCGAAAGAAGCTTAGAACCTAAGCCGCTATAATAGGAGAAGAAACCTAATTAGAGCCTAGGATACACGGGACTCTAGTACAGAAACTAGAGAATAAATATAGAGATATAATACCTTATAGCGATAGCGTAGGGACGATACTTAAGGATCACTACTAATATTATACTTCGACTAACCTTAGTAATAATCGATTTAGGAGTAGTAGGGAACTTTATAAGCCTACGTTATCGATACCGCTACTTAATCACGGGCGTGGTAAAGGAACGACCATAGCTAATTATCGGTCTTAATAGGGAGAGACTCAGACTAGGAATCATACACGAGAGCGGACCCTTACTAATAGTTATCAGGGACTACTTCGAGATTATTAACTTCGATATAACAAATCTCGGAGAGTACAACGTAGTACTAGGAGTACTATAGCTACGTAAGTATAACGTAAATATCAACTAACAAGCAGGAAACATAGTCTTCGATAGATACTTATATTAATAGATAAGCGAGAGGTAGACCGGAAAAAACGAGCCTAATACGCTAAAGAGACCTAGCTCTAGGGAAGTAGGTACTTATAAAAACCCTCACGAAGGCAAACTTAAGAGGAGTTTTCGGCTAGGAGATAGGCCTACCAGAAAAGATACAGTCGATATTAGCGTTATCGCTACCTCGGAATAGCGATTAGATATAATAGATAACGAATTACGAGATTATATCCTTATCAACCACGACGAAAAGACCCTCTATATAATAGGAACGCGAGAGGAAGAATATAAGATTCCTAAGGAATACGCGGAATTCTAGGATATATTTACGCTACTACCGGACGGTAAGCTACTAGAGTATAGTCCGTTTAACTATAAGATTAGGATTAAGGAAGGGGAAGAACTAAAGTTTATACCTATTTACCTACTATTATAGAAAGAGTTAGCGACACTATAGGAGTATATTAAGATAAATCTTAAGAAAGGATATATCAGAAAATCGATATTACTAGTAGGATACCCGATCCTATTCGTACCTAAGAAGGGGGGAGACCTTCGGATATATATAGACTATCGATAGCTTAACGGTATTACTATTAAGGATCGATACCTATTACTATTAATTAACGAGATTTAGGATATCGTTTAAGGAGCGAAGTTCTTTACTAAATACGATATTACTAACGTATATAACCGACTTAGAATTAAGGAAGGAGATGAATAGAAAACAGCATTTAGAACTAAGTATAGATACTTCGAATATCTAGTTATACTATTCGGACTCACTAATATACTAGTATCGTTTTAACGATTTATCTTTACCGTTTTAGAAGAATACCTCGATATCTTCGTTATTACGTACCTCAACGATATTCTTATATTCTCTAAGACCGAAACCGAATATATCGAATATAATAAGAAAGTGCTACAGAAACTAAGGGAAGCTAAGGTTACACTTAAGCTTAAGAAGTATAAGTTCTATATTTAAGAAATAAGCTTCCTTAGATACACTATTAGCCCGGATAGGTTAGGAATAGAGGACGATAAGGTTAAGGCTATTCTCGATTAGCTAACACTAACCTATATTAAGGACGTTTAGAGCTACCTCGGATTAGCTAACTACTACTATAAACTAGTACTATAGTTTTCAAAGTACGTATTAGGACTCTATCGATTCACTAAGAAAGGAGTACCGTTTAAATAGGACAATAAAGCGGAAAAGTCGTTTTAAGGACTTAAGGACCTATATCGATAATAATCAGGAAAGGTAATTATCGCGATCTTTAACTATAACGTACCTATTATTATAGAAACCGATGTATCGGATTTCGCGCTCGGAGTATAACTTATATAACTAAGGGAAGATAGTAAGCTTAGACCTATCGCCTTCTAGTCTCGGAAAATAATCCCGGTAGAGCTTAATTACGATATTCACGATAAGGAACTACTAGCTATAGTATTAGCGTTCTAAGTCTAGAGAGCTTACCTAGAAGGAGCAAAATATACCGTGATCGTTAGGATAGATCACTATAACCTTACTTACTTTACTATAACGAAGAAACTTACTCGACGGTAAGCTAGATAGGCAGAAACCCTAGCCTAATACGACTTTAAGATTGTCTACTATAAAGGGATAGAGAATATAGTCGTAGACGTACTTAGTAGACGACTAGATTACGAAATCGGAACTAAGGAAGTAGTACCTACTATCCTTATAATAAATAACGACGGAGATATTATCTATAATTACTAGATCCTCGTAGTAACTAGCGAACTATAGGACGACGGATAGCTTAAACGAATTAAGGAAGCTATAATAAGCGACGAAGCTATTTAACGAATCCTACGAAGCGGCCTATAGGAAGGATATATAACCTAGAATAACACCGGCTTAGTCCTAGTCTATAGATTAGTATACGTTCCCAAAAGCCTTTAGGAAGAAATTATTAAAGCACACTACAACGAGCCGATATAAGGACACTTCGGAATCGAAAAAATAATAAAAAAAATATCACGAAACTACTATATCCTAAGCATATATAGAAAAGTCAAAAACTATATCCGATAATACGACTCATACTAACGGAATAAGCTAGCACGATATACACTATACAGGGAAATAAGGATATCGGAAACGCTAACGCGACTATAGGAATAGATCACAATAGACTTTATTACTAAATTATCTATTTCGGAAGATAACGACATAATTATAGTAGTCGTGGACCGACTCACTAAATACGCGTATATAATCCCGATAACAGAGAAGATCGACGCTAAAGCTATAGCAAACCTATTACTTAGATATATATTCGCTAACCACAGAATACCGAGTAAGATTACCTCGGACAGAGACAAGCTATTTATATCTAATATATAGTAGTTATTCGCGGATCTAATAGGTATTAAGTATAGACTCTCTACAGCCTACTACCCGTAAACTAACGGATAAACAGAACAAGTTAACTAGACCCTTAAGCAGTACCTACGACACTATATAAACTTCTAGTAAGACGATTAGATAGGATTATTACTAATCGTATAGTTCGTATATAATAACGTAATACACGTAATAACTAAGGAAACGCTATTCTTCGCGAATTATAGGCTAAATCCTATAATCGTTAGAGAACCGATCAGCGAATACTTAGTAGCAGAATCTTCTAGACTACTAGCTAATAGACTAAAATAGCTATATCTTTAGCTATTAAGAGATATCGAGTTTCTGAATATATATATAAAGTTCTACTATAACTAATCGCGCTAGGAGGCGCCGGACTTTAAAAGGGGGGAGAAAGTTTACCTTTTACGACGTAATATTCGCACTAGGCGACCTAGCGCAAAACTCGATTATCTTAAACTTAGACTATTCGAAATCGATGAAAAATTAGGACTAGTTAATTATCGCTTAAAACTACTAGATAGTATATAACGTATCTATATAATATTCTATATCTCGTTACTAGAAAAGGTACCCTAAAACGCCGAAATCGCTACTAATATCGAAATCGAAGAAGAAACGGAAAACGAATATAAGGTTAAGGAAATCCTAGTAATAGAAAGGATTAGCGGATAACCTTACTACCTCGTGAAATAGAAAGGATATAATACCTCGGAAAATACGTAGGAACCTATCGGGAACCTAATAGGCTACTACTAGCTAGTTTAATAGTTCTACTAGTAGGGGAACTAGGGGCCTCGCCTAGTAAGGCGGCGTCTAGGTTGACCTAGGAGAACGACGGATTATTTAATAACTAAGTTAGAGTAGGATCCTCTAACGTTACTATAAAGAAACGACTATCGGTCGAAATAGTAGATCAAGGAACCCTAGTAGCGGCCTAGGTACTCTTTACCTTATACTCTCTTTACTTAGACTCGATACGCTCTTTTTTAAGGCGCTCGCGCTCTTTAACCTCGCGACGCTCGAGCTCTTCTAACTCGGTAACTTCCTTAAAGTCCCGAGTAATAAAATTACTAGCACGCTTTTATAATAAGCGCTTTTGCTTCCGAAGACGGGCTAACTTAGCTAATATTATTTATTACTAAAGGAGGATAGCCTCTTCCTTCTCCTCTAAGGAATTTTAAGATTTTACTAACCGCCTCTATTCGGTATTAGTAAAAGTAGGATTCGATACTATATACTTTACTCCTTTACTACTATAGATATAATCACTATAGCAGTCGGAGTAGTCAGTACGGATATATACTCTTTTTAGACGAATGTAGCGTTTATAGGGAATAGCGGATCGAAAACCTTTATCCTTAATCCGATAAGTTAAGGCGTTCTTACGGATAGAAGCCTTAGAAGATATAGTTAGTACGGTAGGACAATATTATAAAGAAAAATAAGAAAACAGAAATATACGCACGAGTAAACTAAGGGCTATACTACTTATAGCTGCTAAGGACACCGGCTTAAGAAGAGGGGGGATAATATTACGAGGTAGACCGTTAGAAACCCGCGGGGGATAACGATAGCTAACTAAACCCGTAAGAAAGATAATACCTATAGGAGTCATGTGCGACTAATAAGGAGTATTATATATATACTTCCTAGGAGTAAGATTATATAGAAAAGGTGCTCCTAGGAGTAAAGTGGGTCTATATAAAAAGGGCATTTTACACACCTACGATTAGTAATTAATTAGGGTAATTAAGGATACCGTGTCCTTAGAGCGGATAATATCCCGTATATATAGCTATATATATCTCGGATATTATCTAGCACAACGAACTACCCGATTAGGTAGCTACGTAACGACTTATTAAGTAATAAGCCTAGACTTACCTAGCGATGAGCCCGGATAACATCGAGCGATAAGTCCCGACTCATCGCCTAATAGGAAGGACTAGATATATAAGGACACTCTTTTACTAATATGTATTTAGTTCTTCGCGATTAATTATATATTATTACTTGGTTACTACCTTTAGACTTTGCACTCTACGGTTCACCTTTAAGACAACCTAACCTACAAGTAGGGGAGCTTACTTCGTGGTAACACTTAGTAACTGACTTACTTAGCGCGCACTCTGGCACATCCTGCAAGATACTCAAAAGGACCCGAGCCCGTGTAAGGCTTAGCATAGCAACGGTACGGTTGCGAGATACTCTTGGGATTCGAAGTAGAACTAGGCAAGTATAACCCATTCGAGCTCTACTCACCGTGACGCAGAGGCCGTGCGTAACATAGTTCTATAAAAAATCTATATAGCCTAGTATATTTTAAATAGATCCTTATCTATAGCTAGTATAAATATTACTAGTACGAGAGTATACGCTAGAATAGGTATAGTTAGAGTTAGTATAGAAAAATCTAAGCCCTAAGTAAGGTTAGATTTAAATAAGTTAAATAGGGAAGATATTTCGACTTAATTAAGAAGGTACTAAGATAAAGACTTATAGAGTAAACTTAAGGATAAATAAAGATAAGAGACTAGACTCGCGAGAGTATTTTAGCGAGTCCTCCTAAAGGCCTCCTAGGATATAAAGTAGTTAATCTTAATTATAGATACTAACTACTAAGGGCTTATAATAGTTTTAATCTTAACTATCTAGTATAGTCTCTAACCTTTAATTATAGTAACTATTAGAGTAGCGGATACTTATAAATAGAGAGAATAGGTAAGCTCCTAGATATCTTATATAGCTATATATATTACTAAAGATTTAGGTAAATACTATAGTAAGGAGTTAATAATTTATTAGCCTAGAGTAGAGGAGGATATAAAGGATTAAATCTAAGCTATTAGAGCTAGGTCTAGTACTAAGTATAGGTCTTAGTAAGGAGGAATTTATTAAGATTAAAGCTATAAATTAATAGCTATTACTCTATAAGAGTAGCCTAGATAAGTAAAAGCTTATCTCTCTAAATAGACTACCTAAAGTTAGGAATAGTATCTCTAGGATAGTTATATAAATTAGAAATCTTCCTAATAATAATAAGAGCCTTCTAGGATTAAATATTATAGAGATTCTAGTTAAGGATATATCTCTTTATATAATCTTATAGAATTAAAATATAGATCGTAAGGAGCGTAACTTAGTTAGTAATAATATAAGATAAGTAGTCGCTATTTATATAAAGTCTCTTAAAGTAATAATAGAAGATAAAGATATAGGACTTTATTAGCTAGGCCTAAAAGCTCTTAATACGCTAATTTTATACGCTCTTCCCTATCTAGAAGTAATCTCCTAGTTCTATCTCTAGATTATAAAGCTAGTAAAGAGAAAGAAAAGTATTACCTATAAGAGAGTACTTAGTTCTAAGATTAATATAAAGGAAGTAAGGATAGTAATAAAGCTAGGTAATTATATTAAGAAATTAGTATAATACGCTTATTACTATCTATATAGTAATACTAATATAGATCTAGGTAATATAGTATAAGTAGCTATCGATAAAAGTATAAATTTTAATACTAAAGTTAGAGAGCTTTATATATCCGTTAAGATACTATATATAATCTAGTCCTAGGTAGCTATAAGACTCTTACTAGCGTTATAAATTATTCCTCTATCGATTAGGAGTATTAGGCTATAGCTCCTTCTATACTTTAAATATATAAAATCTAGGGAAGATATATCCTTTACGCTATATATAGGTTTATAGAAGATATCTTCTATATCCTTTAACTTAGCTAGTCTCTATCTCTTTAGTAAGAGAGAAAAGGATCTATAGACACTAAATATCGCGGGTTTCTAGATTATTAATATAGCGTTTAATACTAAGGTATTCGCTTCGAATCCTATAATCCCTAGATTAGTAGAGCTTCTAAAGACCCTATAGATAGTTCTTACCTATAGAGCGTATATAATAAGAGAGAATACCCTTCTTCTTATAGAATCTTAAGGATATTCTTATTATTATAATTCTTATAGAAGAGCTATTAGTAATATTAGTAAAGTAAAAGGTTATACTAAGGATAAAGATTAGCTAATATACCCTATTAGCGAAGACGATCTCTTAGGGCTCTCTCTAAGATAGTAATACCGCGCTACTATAGCTTACTATATATCGATAGAATCGTCGTTTTTTAATAGTAAAGACTAATAATATCACTTTTATACTACTCTAAATTAATAGTAGGGGACATAATTAGTAGGGAGTAAGGGCGCGAATAGAGTAGAAGGGGGAATAGATAAGATAGTAATACTATAAGAGAAAATCTTAATAGGAGCTATATAATTATAGTATAGCCTAGTACGTATAGATAGGCTAATAGCTAAGGGATTTAACCGAAGTATACTCCTAGCCTACAGAAAGGGGTATTCTATATACTATAGCGACTCGCCGAATATCTTAAATCCTAAAGAAAAACAAAGAAATCTCGATATACGCCGAGTCGCTTAAGTAACGGTCGATACTAAGGAGAGAGAGAGCCTAAATACCTTATAAATTAGGTAAAAGGCGGAGGATAAGGCGGTAACGCTTATATATAGGAGGATTACTTATTAGCCGACCTAGCCCTAATTTACTACAGTAGAGGGTCCGTTACCTAAACGATATCGTATATTCCTATACTAAACGCGCTCTGTTAACACTATATCAACAACCAAAGCAACGCGAATTAGCTGGTAAGAAATATAGCAATATATAGCGCTCTGATTAGCTAATTCAAATTAATTATCTAATCGTGCGTTTATTAACCCTTAATAAAGTAACCCTTTAAGGCTTCGCCTTACAATACCGCTTTAACTCTGGCATCACCTATTATTTCCAACGCGGCCGTAGCTTCATTAACGCCCTTAGGTTATCCCCCTTCCTTTTAGTCCACTCCATCCGCTTTAATTAGCTAGAATAGACTATGCCGTATAATTTAGCCGATTTGCGAGACTTCTGCCGCTCGCATACATATCGAATCTCCTTTATATACTCAGTCCTCTTAAGATTTAACTAGAGCTCGCTAGTAAGCTATAAGAACTTAGTAGTAGCCTTTATATAAGTGCTAAATAGGAGATAAGGCATAATAATAGAAGTAAGGTAGAAGTTAGGGAAAGTAATAGTAGCTATAATTAAGTTAATAGTAGTTAAAGACTAATAATAGGCTAGTCTATCGAAGCTCTTATAAAATTCCTATATAGCATAAATTATAAGAACTAAATCTTAATAAGATTTAGAAGGTCCCTAGGTTAGGGGCTCTCTTATCCCTTCGCTTATCTTCTAGTTCTCTATAGAAATCCTTATACTATTATAATATATACGACTTAGGGGGAGACTTAGAAAGGATTATTAATCCCGGAATATCCTTATATAGGCGATTAGGATATAATATACTAGTAAGAGTCTAGGGTATTATTAGTCTTTAGTTCGAAACTAGGACAAAGTAGATCTTTCTTTTATAATACTAAATCCTTCTTATAATTAATCTCCTTCTATTAAAGGGGATATCTTAGCTTTAACGCTATTTTTATTAAAGAAAAATAAGGCTATAAATTACTAAGATATAGTAGGATTATTAAAGGAGAATATTAATATAAGAAGGATTTAGTACTATAAAAGAAAGGTCTACTTTATCCTAGTTTCGAACTAGAGACTAGCGATACCCTAGACTCTTAGTAGTATATTATATCCCGATCGCCTATATAGGGAAATTCTAGGCTTACGATCTTTCCTAAGTCTTCTATAAGATATAAGATTAAAAAGAGATGCAAAGAACTATAACATAAGAAGAATAAACATACATTAAAATAAAGCTGATGTGGCCTATAGGTAACTATATAGCCCAGTGGAATGCGGATAGATTTCTTCTGCAGAATAAATCAGGATGCCTAAAAAATCAGGTAGCAACGGCCATTAAAGAACATCAAAATACTAGCTATATACAAAAGCTAATTATAGGAAGAATAAGATACTACTACTACCGGATATAATAATACTACTATAAAATATTACTATTAGATGCAACGAATTACTACCGTATATAGTATACAAGAAATAAACCGAATGTAGCCAATAACTACTACCGTATATAGACTATACAGAAAGAAGAGATCAAGAAGATAAATACCATTCAGATATCCTAGCTAAGTAAAGATAATATTTTATATATCTTATCTTCTACTATCTAGTAGGACTTCGTCTTTTATATTACTCCTGCGAGCCACTTCCTATTCGTAACCCTTAGCTTACTAAGAGAAGTACTACCCTCGGCACTAAGTTATCCCTTTACGATAGGTATACGACTATAAATCGGATGAATCGGGTTACGTTATATGCTTTAAAGCCCGTCTATATATCTAAGGTAATATCTAAGTCCCTAACCTATAAGATACACAGACTAGTATCCTTATAGCACGCACCTTTAGGACCCTTATCGCTATTATCACTACGTTTAATCTAGAGACCTTTAGATAGATATAGTTAACGCTTTCTTAAATAGTACGCTTAAAGATAAGATCTACTACTAGTATCCGCCCGGGATAGGATTATATAGTAAGTAGTTAAGACTAAAGCGTGCCTTATACAGCCTTCGAATTACTAATAAGCGCTAGGAGACTAATATTAGGGCTAAATTAGTATTACTTAGCTTCGAGACCTACCCTAAAGACCCTTCGCTATATTTAGATAGTAAGATAATTATTATAGTATTTATTAGTAACTTCCTTACTATATTTTATTTATCTAAATCTCGCCACGCTTATTATATTAGAGATCTCCTCGAGAAGGAATTTAAGATAAAACGTAGCGGCGAGCTTACTTAATTTATCGGGATTTATATTATACGCTATTAGCCGACCCGAAGGACCTAGATTAGTTAAGCTATATATATCGAGAAGATAGTAGTAAGATTTAACCTATTTAGCTATTATTAGGACCCAGTGAGGTCCGGTGAGGTATAAGAACTAGAGTGAAGGAATCCTATGGGGTACTATTATATTTAGACTAATCGCTAAAGAGCTCTAAGTCTATCCTAAAGGGATTTACCTAAGTCCTGCTATAGGTTAGGTGACTCCGGGTAGGTTATAGGACCTCCTAGAGTTCTCCTATAGATCTTATAGGATCCTCCTATTAGCCTTAGGGTGTTACGGTCAAGAGAAAGATGTCAAATCTAACTGTACCATTTGACGAAGAAACCAAAGCTGGGAAAAAGAAAGGGAAAGAAACGGAGACCCGGGGGAAGCAGCTTAAGTACTATCTGGCAGAATCTCCACACCGCCTTCCTAATCCGTCTTCTATCCTCCGAATCCAGTCAACCGTAACAATGCCCCCTCCTTTAAAAAGACCTAGCCCTCTAGGTCTATTATTCCGGTTTATTATTATTAGGATAATCTAGTTTAAACCTATCCTCTAATATAGCTTTAACCTATAACGGTAGGCGCTTTAGGGGTCTAGGGAGGTTAGGATACCTACGGTAGAAAGCTATAAGCTTCTCTAGTGTATTCTTAAAGTCTATAGCTAGGTACTAGGTATCATCGTTATCGTAGCCGATCTACCTTACGCGGTATTAAAGCTTTCTATAGTATAAGCGAACTACCGTGATCTCCTCGACTTCCTATTAGGCTTCCTTATTAATAATTTCTAGTAGCTAAGGATTAGGGATCTAGCTAATAAGAGGCTTAGTTTTCTTCGCTAGACGTAGTTTCTCTAGGTAAAATATAGGATATACTTAGAGCGTGTTAGGGAGCTATAAGCGGTAGGTATACCTAACCTTCTTAAGGATCTTATAAGGACTACTCGCTTAATTAGTAAGTTTCCTACTTAGTCTATTAGTCTTCTAGTATTTTATCGTGATAAAGACTTTATCCCCTACTTAGAAGTCTTTAGGTCGACGGTACTTATCTACTTAGGCTTTCTATCGTTACTAGACCTATATTATATAGCGTTAAGCTTCCTCCTAGATCTATTAGAGTCGGTTAGTATAATCCTACGTATCTTAAGTATTAGCGCTTAATAGCTCCGGCGTTTACCGTACCTAGTACGCTTATAGGGAGATCTAATTTAGCTAATTAGAAGCCTTAGGGACCTATTAGTTAAAAGAGACGTAGGGCTTATATCCGCGCTCTATATAGAATAGTGAAAAACCTATTATTTCTTACGGTAACGTAGCTACTACGAAGTCTACTATCAGAAAGAATTCTAACTAATTATCTTAGTAGTAGCTTACGTAGGGTCTTAAGCGTTAGGTAATATATTAATTTATAATCTTAGTCTATCTATCTATCTAGGTATAGTATACTATCGATAATCTTCGCTAAATCCCTAGAATACTATAGAACTCTTTCTAAAATTCGGCTATAAACTAGGATCTATAATTAGAGACGATAGAGTCTAGTAGACCTATCTAACGAAAGACGTGATTCACGAAAAGTCTTACTATCTCTTAGGTATCGATATCCTTATAGTATAGTATAGAAATAAGTCGTTTAGTTAGCCGATCTACGAAGATATAGGCTACGTTATAACTATACTAGTCCTTTAGAAAGGAGCGAAAGTCTATTATAATATACTACTATAGTTATCCTAGTATCGGTAGTAGTCGTAATAACCCCGGAGTTCGGTCTCTCTAATACTTTATTCTTTTATATACTATATAGTTATCTATATATCTTATAATATCCTTAGCTAGACCCTCCTAGTAGTATTAGGAAGAAACTATTCGCTTTATCTTCTCTAGTCCTGGATAGGTAATAGATAGTTATTAGTAAACTTTATCTAATAATCTCGTATAGAGATCTCTATTATAAGGAACTACTAGTTTATCTTCTCGTAATAGTAGTCCTTCTATAAGTACCTATTTTTTATATCTTTATCTTACTAACTCTCGGAACTCCTATAGGCTTAAATACGTACGGTTAGTTAAAAGGAGTTATTCGATTAAGGGAGAGGGATAATATATAGGAGCTAAGTTTACCGGAAGGGAGTCGTTAACTAGGATTCGCGCTCTATAATTATCTAGATATACTCTATATTTAAGGACTTCTCTTAGGAGTATTAACTAGGCTCCCTTATTAGACACTATATCTTTCTATAATAATATATCGGCTACTATATTACCTCTTCCTTAGTAATAGCGAATAAGGAAGTAGAATTATAAAAGGTAGTTATACTACCTAGACTATCTACTATTTAGCCTCTTACTCGTTATAAAATATTATAGTAACTAGTAGTTAGTCTAGATTCTAAAACGTTCTTTTTGTTAGATACCCTTAAGTTTAGCTCTCTATTCTTCGAGAGTATAGATAATTATTAATATTTCCTTATTATATATATCGTAGTTCCTTTCTATAGGATCTATTATTTTTAAGAAGAAGGCTACTAAGTACTATTATCTATTAGGTCCCCTTTAGGATAGTACTACTCTAAGATACCTATCTAAAGTATTAGTCTAAATCTATATCTCTACCTCGGGGTCGTAATATACTAAGACTAGTATATTAGTTAATCTTTACTTAAGCTCTCTAAAAGCCTATTCGTAAGCTAAGTCCTACTTAAAAGGGACCTCCTTCTTTATAAGCTAATATAGTAGTTTAGTAATATGACTATAGTCTTTAATAAATCTCTAGTAGAAGTTATATATTCCTAAGAATAATTAAACTCCTCGGATAGTTATCGGAGGTTCCTAAGCTTAAATAGCTACGATCTTTAATAGGTCTACTTTAATACTCTTAGTACTAATAATAAAACCTAGGAACTTTATTTCTATTCTATAAAATTTATACTTATATAGAGCTACTTATAGCCCTACTTCCTAAAGTCTCTTAAGAACCTTCTTTATATACTCCTAATACTACTAGAGATTACTATTAGTATAGATTAAAATATTATCTATAAAAGCTATATAAAAGTCGTCGAGATATTCCCTGAGAGTATAATTAATATATCGCTAGAATATCGCTAGTCTATTAGTTAATCCGAATAGTAAGACCTTATACTTAAACGAGCTATATTACGATCGAAAGGTAGTTAGATCTTCTAAATCTAGATATATATAAATTTAATAGAACCCCTAGTAGATATCTAGCTTTATATAGAATTTCGCTTTATTTACTCTCTAAAGTATCTTATTAATTAGAGGTAGGGAGTAATAGTCCTTTTTTATAAGAGAATTTAACTTCTAGTAATCTATATAAAATCAGAGACCCCCTCCTAGTTTCTTAGCTATTAAAATTAGGGATTAAAAAGGTACTAATAAGGGTATAATAAACCCCTTCGAAAGGTTCTTAATAATATAGTTATAAGCGAATCTTAACTCCTCGGATATCTACTTATAAAGAGGGGAATATCCTAACTCCTAAAGACTCTTCCCTTCTTCTAACTCTATCTTATAGTCTAGAATATCTTATAAGGGGGGTAATATATTAGATTCGATCTTCGAGAAGGTTTTTATAAATTAGTAGTAGTATTCTAGTATCTTACTTTTAATCTCTATTATTTCTAATTACCTACCTTCTTTTTCTTTAATTATCCTTTTAATCTCTACTAAGGATATAATAAAGGCCTTCGTTCCTAACTTCTATAGATACTAATAGAATCCTATATCTCCTATAGCTATAATCTCGATTAGTTTTATAGGTAACGGTTTCTCTTTAATCTTTAGGGGAGTAAGAGTAATTAATATACCCTAAAGCGCTTACTATATCTTCCTTATAGTATCTTCCTTATATAAATTACTATAGATCTTTAGGAGTTTTCTCTCTAGGTTAGATTTATTCGATTTATTTTAAATCTCTCTTTCTATTAGGGTATCCTAACGATCGGTATCTTATTAATAAACTAGATTAATCTAGGGTCTCTTTAGGATTTATTATAGAACTAGTTATATTATTTAATTAAGTACTTCTTCTTTTAAGGTAATCTAATTAGGCTAGTATAGGTAGTAGCTTCGATAGTTAACAAGAATACTATACTCTTCGAACTATAGTCTCCCTATAATTATATCGTGCTTCCTAATATTAGCGACTAATACTAGTTAACTTTACTAAATATAGTTATTTATTATAAACGTAAGTTTAACGGTATAGGTAATTAGTTATCGTAATTCTCTATTAAATCCGGTAACTAGATATTTATAGGGAAGCCTTCTTATATATAGACCCTATTATCGGATTAAGGTATAGGCTAGGTTAAGGTTTATAAAGAGGTATCTATCTACTCCGGTATCTATAAAGTAAGAAACTAAAATTATTCTTCTATTTAAGGCTACTTTAGCGTTAAAAGTTAAGCTACTAGGGAATAATAACTTTCTTAGATCTAAGCTCTATAAGGATATACTATATACGCTTAGGGTAGAGACTTTCCCTAAGCGGACTCTTTTCCTAAGTTAGATTCCTCTATAGTCTCTAGTTCTTTAATAGCCTTCGTCTTCTTATTAGGTTCCTCTATAATAGTAGATATAATAGTAGTATTAGGGTCTTTCTTCTTTTTTAGATAGCTTCGTGATATATATCCTTACTCCTAATAGTAGAAGTATTTATCTTCCTTTATTAGCGTAATCTTCTTAGTATCGGTTAGGTAGTTAGCTAAGGAAGCGTTTATCGGAGTTAATCCTATATTTAGGGTAGTACTACTCTTATTATTATTACCCTAATTATTATTTCGACCTATACCTTTACTAGTATTTTAATTAGCGACCTACTATAAAATCCGATCTATAGCCTTCTAATACTTACGGATAAACTATTAAAGAGTAATATTATTATTATCTATATCTATTATTCTTAGCAAGCTAAGGGTTACGAATAGGAAGTGGCTCGCAGGAGCAATATGAAAGACGAAGTCCTACTAGATAGTAGAAGATGAGATGCATCAATTATTCGCTTCACTTAGCTAGGATATCTTAATGGTATTTATCTTCTTGATCTCTTCTTTCTGTATAGTCTGTATGCGGTAGTAGTTATTGGCTGCATTCGGTTTATTTCTAGTATGCTGCATACGGTGGTAATCCGTTGCATCTGATGGTAGTATTTCATAGTAGTATTATTGTATCCGGTAGCAGTAGTATCTTATTCTTCCTGCAATCGGCTTTTGCATGTAGCTAGTATTTTGATGTTCTTCAATGGCCGTTGCTGCCTGATTTTTCAGGCATCCAGATTTAACTATTCTGCAGAAGAAATCCATCCGCATTCCACTGGGCCACATGGTTACCTGCAGGCCCCATCAGCTTTATTTTAATGCATGTTTTATTCTTCTCATGTTATAGTTCTTTGCATCTCTTTTTTAATCTTATATCTTATAGCCCCCCGTAATCTTTATACTATATATAGTGTAAAGATTAGGTTATATATCTTAAAAGATAACCTTTATGTTATGGTATCTGTTTCATATTTGCTAGTTCTTTCAGGTTATTATATATCGGTAGTCTTAGGTTCTTTGTCAATATATCAGCTAATTGCTTTTTAGTTGGGACGAATTGGATATTTATTTTCTTTTGTCTTATTTGGTCTCTAGTATAGTGATATATTATATCGATATGCTTTGTTCTTTTATGATATTCAGGGTTTTCAGTAAGATCTATAGCAGATTGGTTATCTATTAATATAAGCGGTATACTGAATGTATAGCCTAGACCTAGCCTATTATTAATATAGTTGAATATGTTGGCTAGATATATTCCTTCTGTAGCAGCTTCTTTAAGTGCCATATATTCGGCCTCACAGGTACTCAAAGCAACAGATTTTTGTAGCTTTGAATTCCATGTTATAGGGTTATTTCTAGCCATATCACTAGATAGGCTGAATAGATAGCCAGTAGTCGACTTTCTACCATCTGTATCACCTGCCCAATCCGCATCGGAGTATCCTTTAATATATAGATCCTTGCCCGAGCAATCGTATGTGAGCCCTAGATTAGGTATGTATAGCAGATATTTCCATATCTTTTTAAGCTCGGCTATATGTTCTTTCGCAGGATTACTCATATATCTAGCGCAGTATGATACGCTATATGTTATATCTAGCCTAGTCTTTAGGCTAGTATATAGTAAAGATCCTATCTCTTTTTGATATAGATTTGTTATTTCATCGGATGTTTTATATTGGTTCTTTTTCAGATGAATACCTGGTTCTCCGGGTAATTTTTTAGGTGTATACTGATATATATTAAACTTAGTTAGTATCTTCTTGATATAATCTTTTTGATCTATAGTGACCATCTTCTTGTTATAATCTATATTTATATTATTTCCTAGGAAGGTAGTAACTTCGCCTATTTCTTCTATTTTGATATGTTTCCTAGCTTTAGTAGCTAGATCTTTGATATAGTTAATATCTTTATGAATTATTAATATATCATCAACATGTGTTATTATAATAGCCTGATCTTCTTCATTGATATATATACCTTCATCATGTGGTAATCTATAGAATTTATATCTTTGCATAGCTTCTGAAAAATATTCATTCCATAATCTAGGTGACTGTTTTAGCCCATATAGTGCTTTATTTAGTTTACAGCACTTATTTTTATATTTTTCATCTTGATATAGTCCAACTGGTAGTATAGTATATATTTCAGCGTCTATATCAGCATGTACGAATGCATTCTTCACATCATATTGTCTAATATGCCATCCTTTATTAACGGCTATTATTATTATCATATGCCAAACCTCAGTTCTAGCAGTGGTAGAGAAGGTTTCTAAGAAGTCAACCCCTAGCTTTTGGTTGAATCCTTGGATAACCCATCTAGCTTTATATCTAACAGTTTTATCTTTATTCGTTATATAGTTGCTTTGAATTGAGTTTGGATCTTTTATAGTCTTTAATTTAAATACCCATCGGCCTTTTAATGGCTTTATATTAGGTGGTATATCTATTATCTTGAATGTATTTTGATCTAATAGGCTTTGATTCTCATCAACACATGCTTGATACCATTCATTCTTTTCATCTGACTTCATAGCTTGCTGATATGAAGATGGTTCTTTATCAGTAGTAGCAGATAATATATAGTTGCTAGATAGCTTATTATAAGTAGTAAGCTTATCTGCTAGTGTAGTATCTTTTATAGAGTATATGTGATTATCTGCCTGAGAAGGTATCTGAATTTCTATCTTATGTGAGGGGTCAGCATCTATTTCTTCTTGCTTACCCGTTCTTGTTTTGATATGATATTTCTCACGTTTCTGTTTATATGATATATTAGATGTTGATATATCAGATGATTCAGATCTTATAGATCTGTGTAGATATTGACCTTCTAAAACAGTAGTGTCTCTAGACCAGATAGTCTTCTTTAATTCGATATCATATAGTTTATATTGATTATGTTGACTATATCCTATTAATATAGCCTTATTTTTCCTTGGTTGTAGCTTATTCTTATATTTAGTATTTGGATGATAATATGCAATTGATCCCCAGGTCTTAATATAGCTGATATCAGGTATTTTGCCAAAGAATATTTCATAAGGTGTTTTGAATCCTAGCGCTGCATGTGGGGCTCTATTATATAAGAATGTAGCTGCTAGTAATGCTTCACCCCACATGGAGTCATTTAGACCTGATTGGGCTAGTAAGCATCTGGTCTTATTCATCAATGTAAGATTAATTCTTTCAATTAGGCCATTTGGCTCTTTAGTATATGCTGGTGTGGTCTTATGCAATATGCCACACCTTCGCATCAATATATAGAAGTTATCATTGATATATTCAGTGCCATTATCAGTAAAAAATTCTTTTATTTTATTGCCAGTTTGGTTCTCTGATATATTCTTATATCTGATAAATTTATTATATGCTTCATCCTTAGTTTTTAATAAGGATATATCAAGATATCTTGAGGTCTTATCTAAGAATGTGATATAGTATCTATAGCCATTATAGGTCCGTGGTGAGATAGGTCCTCCTATATCACTATGTATCCTTTCACCTGTGCTATATGATATATCTGATGTAGATTTTTTATTGATATATCTATGATATTTAGATTTGACACATATCTCGCAGGTGTAGTTAAGATATTCTTGAAGTTCTGATAAGGATATCTCAATCTTGGCCTGATCTAGTATTTTCTTTAATGGCAACAGGCCTATATGACCTAGTCTATCATGCCAATTCTTTATAGTATTCCTAGTATCTATAGAATTTATAGTATCTGATATAGGATGTATGATTTTAAGCGTGCTTTTATATAGATTACCTTGCTTATCTCCTTGCAATATCTTAATGTTATCCTTATCATATATAATAGCTTTGCTATCTTTGAAAATAGATGTAGCATTTTTTAGCTGATTTATGCTAAGGATATTGATTCCTAGTTCTGGTATATAAGGAACATCATATAGTTTATGAAGATAATTTGTATTAGATCTAAATATTAGATCGCCAGCGTATTTTATATGAAGCTTTTTGGCTTTTCCCCAAACAACAGTTTTATTAGTACTATAGTAGTTATTAAAGTATTTCAAATCATTAATAGCACAAACAGTAGCTCCAGTATCAATTATAAAATCAACGTTTGTAATATCAAATCTTTTGGCTTTTGATCCCATCTTTTTGCGTTTCGTCTCTACACGATCTATAGAGAGTATATTATCAGCATATATATCTTGATGGGTATTTTGCCGGCTATCTTGCTGGTTATCATGATATCTTACTTCTGCATCCCAATCGATGAGATCAAGGTCTTCATCATGGCTAATATCAAGTGAATTGAGGTTAATCTCTTCTTCGCTGCCATTTTGGCTGCCACTGGCGGCTGATTCATCAGCTTGCTGCATGATAGCGGCAATTAGCTTTTCTTGGCGCATCGCGTCTCTTTTGGCAGCAGAGGGTGGTTTCTTGAGAGCGTTTGACTTAGTGGTATTCTTTTCCACTCGGCTATGTTGAATCCAGCCAGCAGGGCGCTTATCTTCGTGTAGCCACCAGCAATCGCCGATATAGTGGCCACTCTTCTTGCAATTTCTGCAAAAAGCATCTTGATATGGCAGGTTCTTAAATTGGTTCTTAGGTAGCTGGCGTCCCTGACGCTGGCGCTGACCATGGCCCTGGCCCTGGGCCTGGCCTTGGCTACTATATAGTAGCTGGTCAGCCTGCTGTTGGCTAGGCTGATGGCCCCTGGCCTCATCAATAAGGCTGGCAAATAGCGAATCAGGCGTATAGGCCGAAGGATCCTTACGCAGGCTCTGCGTAATATTTTGGACGAAAGGTTGGTATGAATCATCTAGGCTATTCAGCACCCAGGCAATCACTACCTGGCTAGGTAGGTTGATATCTTTTGCCTTCAGGTCATCAACCAGTATCTTGACCTTATTAAGGTATTGACCCATATCGTCAAAATCTATCATCTTGGTATCAAAGAGTTCCTTCAGAGTAAGGTACTCAGTGGTAAAACCCTTCGGATAATAGATCTCTTCGAGCTTCTTCCAGGCAAGGTATGCCGAGGTCTCATCTCTAATGTAGAGAAGGGTATTCTTGGCACAAAGTAGGCGAATGATTGACAAAGTCTTGCGGTTCTTCGATAGTTTGGTGGATTCTGGCAGATCGGATGAAAGGGGTACCGTATCAGATGAAAGAGGTGACACATCAGATGAAATTGATTTTTTCGTGAAATCGGCTTCAATCGGTTCGATAAGATCGTCCTTAATAAGAAGATCTTTTAGGCGAATAGACCAATCAACATAATTCTCAGGGCCAGAAAGCGGCTCAATATGAATCTTTGATAGAGACATGTTGACTGATGAGAGTAGGGAGCCTAGGTAAGATAGGCTAAAAAGAAAGAATAAGGGCGAGCCGAATGAGATTCGGGCTCATAACCTCTTAGCAAGCTAAGGGTTACGAATAGGAAGTGGCTCGCAGGAGCAATATGAAAGACGAAGTCCTACTAGATAGTAGAAGATGAGATGCATCAATTATTCGCTTCACTTAGCTAGGATATCTTAATGGTATTTATCTTCTTGATCTCTTCTTTCTGTATAGTCTGTATGCGGTAGTAGTTATTGGCTGCATTCGGTTTATTTCTAGTATGCTGCATACGGTGGTAATCCGTTGCATCTGATGGTAGTATTTCATAGTAGTATTATTGTATCCGGTAGCAGTAGTATCTTATTCTTCCTGCAATCGGCTTTTGCATGTAGCTAGTATTTTGATGTTCTTCAATGGCCGTTGCTGCCTGATTTTTCAGGCATCCAGATTTAACTATTCTGCAGAAGAAATCCATCCGCATTCCACTGGGCCACATGGTTACCTGCAGGCCCCATCAGCTTTATTTTAATGCATGTTTTATTCTTCTCATGTTATAGTTCTTTGCATCTCTTTTTTAATCTTATATCTTATAATTATAGTCTAGTTCTATATAAGGGTAGGGATCTTCTAGTAGAGGTCTTACTTATAGAGGTCTATTAGTTAGTCTACTTCTTTAGCTAGATAGATAAATTCGGCTAGGAAGTTAATAAAATCTATCTTAATATCTATAGTAAGTTAAGCGTAGTTATTTTAAGTAAGTCGTTTATAGTTAGGATTATCGAAGATACCTTCTAGATAGTTAAAGATCTCGTTAAGGGTCTTATAAGGGTTTAAGGCGTCGTCTTATATTCTAGGGTCGATATATATTAGTACCTTTCCTTTATAGCGACTCTTAAGGTAAGCTATCTAATAGTCTAGGGTAGGATAATAATTATAGTTTAGACGTAGCTTCTTATAAATATCTAACTTCTAGGCTTTAAATTTAACTTACTTCCTATTACTTAGTATTAGTAGGTTAGGTAACTTAGTAGTCTTTCGGGGTCGATCTTCTAGAGCTAGAGAGCTATAGCTTAAAAAATCTCCTAGGCCTATTAAGTATATTATAGTAACTAGTCTATCTCTCTCGCGGATCGCTTTATCTTAGGCCTTTTAGGTATTAGTTAGTTCTTAATAGAGGCTTACGTATACTTCTTCTAAGGCTAGGTCCTAGGAACCTAGGGTCTACTCCTTTAGATAGTAGATTTACTATCGAAGCTAGAGGACTTCTTTATAGTAGTCGGCTTTTAGGTCTTTAATTTCGCTAAGTAACTCCTTATTTATATTATTCTTATACTTAAGGATATTAAAGGCTATCTAAGGGTTCTTCTAGATCTATTTAACTAACTAATCGGTAGTTTCGATCTCGATATTCGTTTTATTATCTTAAGCGAGTAATAGCGAACTTCGTCAAGGGTTGCGCGAATAGGTACGTTTAGTAGTATTATCGTTATCCTGTGCCGTAGAACGGGTCTGAGCTATAGTAGCGGTAGGTTCGGTATCTGATTCGTTCGGTTATTCAGTTCGGAGTAAGGTAGTAGCTAGGTAACTAGGAACCCTCCGAGATAGAGAGTCCTTCGCTCTACTAACGCTATAAAGAAAGATAAAAGTTTGAAAGAAAGAGCTTTAGTTTAATATTACGGTCAAGAGAAAGATATCAAATCTAACTGTACTATTTGACGAAGAAACTAAAGCTAGGAAAAAGAAAGGGAAAGAAACGGAGACCCGGGGGAAGTAGCTTAAGTACTATCTAGCAGAATCTCTACACCGCCTTCCTAATCCGTCTTCCATCCTCCGAATCCAGTTAACCGTAATATAGGGAACCCTCCTATAAGCCTTAAGGGATCCTCTTATAGACTTATAGAGACCTCTTACGTTATACTCTTAATATACTAGTAGGCGATAGTCGTAATATTTTCCTCCCCCTTAAAGGCCTATACTCTTATAGGCCCTTTATAGTATCTAAATCCTAGATTTAGGTAATAAAGGAATAGAATAGAAGCGTCTTACGGTAGGGTATTATCGTTATATAGTATCTTAACTAACTTTCTATAGATAAAGGATATACTCTTATAGTATTCTAACTATATTATATTAGTTAATAGGCGCTATCCTAGTAAGTATTATAAATAAAGGGTACTATTCTATAGGACTCTAATCTTCCTTATATAGTTAATATTATCTCTATAGGAATAAAGGGATATAGTTATATAATAATAAATAGCGTTATAGGGGCTATTTTCTTACTATCCTAGTGCTCTTCTATAAAGGTAATAAAGTTATACTCTTATTAAGATCGGTCTTATTATTCTCTAAGGACTCTTATATCTTTATTTAGCCTTATCTTACGATATCTTCTAGTTAAGATAGCTACCCCTATATCTCTTCTATCTCTAGGTACTTTCTCTCTATAGCCTAATTATATAGATATAAATAATTTTACTATTCTAGTATATATTATACCTAGTAACCCCGCTACTAGTTAGTATTAACGATATATTAATTATTTATATATAACTCCTAGTTATATCTACTAGGCTCTTATAATAAACGTCGATCCTACTATCTCTTATTATATATACTATAAGATAAATAATTAGCCTTATATTATAGTAAGATTATCTTTTATAATATCTTAACTCTCTCCTAATATATATAGATTAACTCTTATTTAGATCGGTACGTTAATCTAATTCTTCTTAGGCTTAGCTTACTATCTATAGCTAACCTTTAGGTATTAATTATATCTTTCTAGGAAGCTCGAAATATACTCTTATAGTATATCCTACTAGATTATATACCCTTATTTAGCCCTATCTAATCTAGTCTACTATCTCCTATATTACTCTTACTATCTTCTCTCCCCTCTCCCTTACTACTATTATCTCCTATTTAGTAGAGGATAATAAATAGGGTTATTAGGTTTTTCTCTAGGATTTAGCTCTATATTATAGAGGCTATTTAGTAGGCTCTTAAGGTAGTTAGGTAAGTCTTTAGGCTTAGTCTAGCGCTTATAGTACTAGCCTTTGGTATTATTACTAGGTTCTAGTAGATACTTATTAAAAACGCTAGGACTATCCTACTTAGGCTAGTTAGCGTTCTAGTTTTAGCTATATCTATCTAGTATATCTTAGTATAGTATAGTCGAATCCTTTAGCTATACCTAAGGCTTATATTTATATTCTAGGGTATACTATCCTCTCCTTAGCTATTATAGTAGAGAGCCTAGGATATTTTTATAGTTTATTAGTTTATCCTCTAGCGTATTATAGAGTAGTATAGTTTTATTAAGCTACTCTCTCTCTTCTCTCCTAAGAGTCTCTAGGTTAGGTTCTAATAATAGGTTAATATATATTAGTCTTCCTCTATACTTTAGTCTATTAGCGTTTAGGATATTCTAGGATATACTACTTCTTCTTTATATAGTTCTCGAATATAACTATATCTTCTACTAAGACTTTCGGTTCCTATATATTTTCCTTATATCTATAGTCTTTCTATTTTATAAGGAATTCTATACTCTTCCTATTACCTTTTAGGATCTCTTCGACTTCCTATTCTAGCTATCTATTAATAATCTAGGGGTCCGGTCACTTTTAGTTAGCGTATAGATCCCTATAGTAGGGTTCTAGTATAGATATATATTATATAGCGTATATCCTATAGTATATTAGCGTTAAGATAAGTTTATATATCTATTATCCGACTTTCTCCGCGACTTAGAATAGCCCTATATAGTAGTTATCTAGCTTCTTATAGGGTTATCTAGAGTTAATATATTTATTTCGGAGTAGGATCTAGTTACTAACTATAAATAATTTATCTATATAGCCTTTATCGTAAGACCGTTTTATAGCGGCCTTAGACTCTTTAAGGCGCCTCTTTATCTCCTCCTATTAGGCTAATATTTCCTCTATATAGGCTCTTATATCCTTATATACTAGTATATTATTAGTCGGGACTAATATATAGAGATCTAGATTAAATCCGAGTAGTACCTATACTAGCGAGGTTTTAATAGCGCTATATATAGTATTATTATAAACTATCTAGGCTAGTAGTAGCTATCTTATCTAATTATCCTACTACTAGCTAACTATATTCTAGAGATAGTACTCTAATATCTAGTTTTATCTCTCTATTTATCTATTAGTCTATAAGTAATATACTATAGAGAGCTAGCGCCTTATAGTAAGTAAGTAGTAAAATCCGCTCTTGTCACGGGCCAGTGCCCGATGCTGGTCACGTGTATCACGAGACCTTAGCGTGTTGACATTAGGAACACGAGGGAAGAACTTCTCTTCTTCAAGCTTTTTGTACATAGTTTGTGGCCTAGTCAGATTGAATTTAAGTCTCGCTTCAGCCCTTCACATACAAAAAGCTTCCTTCTACACCTAGAAGTATCATTGGTTATTGGAAAGCCCTGGGAAAACGACCCAGGCGTTTATTGCAAACACCCCTGAATCCCTAGCGATTCAGTGACGAACACACATCGGAACGGAACTCTCGCGTATAAGACCTAAGCGCTCGAGATATATTAGAAAGACCTCGAGGACTCCTATTCCTAGGTATATTAGGATATTAGAACGGAATATAGACGAAAAGCGACCGAAGCACGATCGGCACGCTATATAACTAGGTAGCTATATAGCACTAGGAGTCGATAAGCCCCCCTAGGTAGGCGTAAGCGCTACTATAGTAGATAGTATAGACTTAGGCTATATAGAACGAAGAAAGGGAGCGACGTTACTAGTAAGACGCTACTTAGGAAGAGCGGATATACTACCTCGAGGTAATACTAGAGTACTAGGCTTTACTACCTACGATAATAACCCTAGGAGATAAAGGGTAGGTAATACTAGTACGATTAGCTACCGAATCGGTACCGGTTCCCTAATAAATAGAAGTTATTTACCGACCGAAGCCTCGACTACTAGATCTAAAGCTATTCGGTAGAAGCACGAGTAATTAGCTAATCTAGCGTATTTCGATCGAGAATAAGCTTAGCGTAGACAGCGAATCTATTAGTTCTCCCTAGGATTAATTTATATATATATTCTCTAGACTAGAGAAGCTTACCTAGAAGAATACTAGAACCTTTATAAAACTCCGCCGAAATACTAGCGAACTATAAGCCCTACTCGACTACCTCGAGAATATCTATAGAGACCTAAATATTAAAGCGCGTATAGTAAGGAGACTTTACTAAATCTGATAGCTAGAGGGTATAAGCTTTTCTAGGTTCCTTCCTCGACTAGAAAAGGAATTCGCCGATATAGACGCTCTTAAATAGTACGATAAGGCTAAGAGATAGATCCTTCTTACCGCGCTTAATAAGACTATAATAAATACGTTAATAAATCGAGGTATCCCTACTACCTTTTCGGACCTAATCTCCTAGCTTTATAAGATTAGCTTAGATATAGATACCCTTAATATTAATAAGGTAGAACGAATATACTATCTATACTTACCTAGACAGAACGACGACGAGATAGACTAGATACCTACTATATTAGTAAACCGTACCGAGTCCTATACGAAATACTACTAATATAAGAGCGGAGAGCTAAAGTAAGCCCGATAGGTTAGCTAGGATAAACTAGATAGATAACGAGCTAAAGGAAAATACTTATAATATAGGAAATTAGGGTATCTTATCGTAAAGTATACACTCTTACTAGCTAAACCCCCAAAAAGTATATAAATCGCTACTAGTTTAGACGCGAAACGAGAGCGCGCTATATACATAAAGCGGATAAAGCCTATAAGCGACTATAAATCAGTAGCGACGACTTCTAACGATAAGGACATAATAACGACCGAGGACGATTCGGGAAAAGAGTAGCTCCTATTCTAAGCCGCGAGTAGGAGCGAAAGGGGGTCGAAAAGCTATTAAAATATAAGATACTACCGTTTATAGTCGATGCTAGAGTAAATAGAATCTAATTTACGTAAGCTCTCGTCGATAGCGGCTACCGCTATTACGTAGTAGTAAACGAGTCTCTAGTTTAGTCACTTAACCTCCCGCGTATTAAGATATATCTACGAATCCTCGACGGAGTAGTACTAAATCAATACCGAATTACCTATATTATATACTTCGATCTCGATATCTATAGCTACTAGTAGGGACGTATATTCGCGTATATTATTAGACTATAGGACAATAGTATAATACTTAGAGACCTATAGCTATATAAAGTAAACGGACGATATTTAGCTAGGAAAGGATACCTCGATATCTTTATAAAGTCTAGAGGATAGATAAGATATTAGAACCGTATAGACTATATAATTAGGCCTACCGGGATAAAGATACTATAAGTAGAATAGGCTAAGATACTATCTATCCGATAACTTATATATAGCGTATTAAACCTAGGTCGCTTACGGATCGGTAAGGTTTTACTAGATAATATCGAGAGAGCACTATAACTAAAGAAGTATATCGACCCTAAGGATAAGTTACCGAAGTACTACTAGCGATAGCTTAAGGTTTTTAGCTAATAGTTAGCCGACTAGCTACCCCTATATCGCCTAGGGATCGATTATAAGATCCCTCTAAAGCGCGACCGAAATAGTATCGAAGAGCTACCGCTATATAGCCCCCTCTATAGTATAAATAAGGAAGAGCTCCTCTACCTCCGGAAGACGTTAATAGATCTACTCGGAAAAAACTTTATATAAGTAAGTTAGTCACCGATAGTATTACTAGTTTTACTAGTCCGTAAACTAGGTAGAGGCGTACGTTTCTATATTAATTACTAGGGGTTAAACGAGCGAATAGTAAAGGATCGCTACCCTCTACTACTAATTCGCGAGACGCTATATAATATAGGTTATACCCGCTAGTTTACGAAGCTCGATATTATCGTAGCCTTCTATAAGATTTATATCTACCTAGGAGAAGAATAGAAGACGGCCTTTCGGACACGATATAGGCTCTATAAGTAGAACGTAACGCCGTTTAGGCTAACGGGAGTACTAGCGATATTTTAATAGTATATTAACTAGACTCTACGGGAGTATCTAGACGATTTTATATTAGTATACGTTAACGATATAATAATCTATACTAACGGAACGCTAGCGGACTACTAGCGAAAGGTTAGCGACGTACTATAGAAACTAATAGACGCGGGCCTATAATATAATATTACGAAATCGGAGTTTGAGTAGGACTTAGTAAAGTACCTTAGCTTTATTATCTAGGCTAGAAAGGATATCTACGTAGACCTAAAGAAGGTAGAAGCTATTAGGGTATAGGAGAGGCCGAAATCTATATAGGATATATAAAGCTTTATTAGGTTCGCGAACTTCTATCGACTATTTATATTACGATTCGCCGACCTTTCGGCACCGTTAATATAGTTAATAAAGAAAGACGCTATTTTTAAATAGGACAACGATTATTAATAGGCCTTCACGGAACTAAAGGACCTCTTTATTAACGTACTAATCTTAGCGTATTTTAAAGAAGATCGTGAAACAGTCGTCAAGGCCGACTCTTCTAGCTAGGTAATAGGTATAGTCTTATTATAATATAGACCTAATAGGTAGCTACGACTATACGCCTACCTATCCTAGAAGCTATCCCCGGTAGAGTCTAACTATAAGATCTACGATAAAGAGCTTTTAGCGATCGTATAGGCCTTACGTAAATAGAGACCTAAGCTAAAGATAGTTCCTCGATTTACGATCGTAACGGACTATAAGAACCTACGATATTTTAGTAAGGTATAGTATCTAAATAAACGGTAGATACGTTAGGTAGACCTCCTAATAGAGTTCGATTTTAACCTTCGTTACTATCCCGGTAAGCTAGTAGCTAGACTAAATATATTATTATAACGAAGCTAAGATATACCTAAGAGTATCACTAATAAAAGGCTATCGAATCGGTTCCGAATTCTACTTAAAAGGGTCTAGATTAAAACGGGTCGAGTAACCTAGTAACCCGCTAATAACTAGATAGATAGAGAGCTCGACTTTAAAAGAGATATTCCCCTCTTCGACGAACCGGAGCTTTAAGACGAATAGAAAAGGGCTCGTCTCTCCGATATAATATACTAACGAATCTCCTACGCCTTATTAAAGGGAGAGCGCCGAGTCGCTACCGAAACAAATATTAAGATAAGCTTATCTAAGTACTATTTAGACGATCGCGGATTACTCTATTTTAGGTAAAGAGTTTAGATCCCTAATAGCGAAGTCCTATATATAGGGATTATATAGAAGGTCCACGATTTATATATTACTATGTATCTAGGATAAGACGCTACCTATTCGATACTATCTCGACGGTTCTTCTAGCTAGGAGCGGCGAAGGATATCTAATATTTCCTTCGGAACTATACGATCTACGGACGTAGCTTAGTTTAGCGCGATATAAAATATAGGTTATTAAAACTACTACCGATTCCCTAGCGAATCTAGGCCGAAATATTAGTAGATTTTATTACTAGCCTACTACCCTTAGGGCCTATAGGAGTAATAGAGTATATAGTAATAATAGACTGTCTAATAAAGGGTATAATTCTCGTCGGAATAAGAGAGATAATAGCAAAAGACGTAGTAAAGGCGTTCTTTATATACTTTTATATATATCACGGAGTACCGCTAGTAATTATAAGTAACCGCGGTCCCTAATTCGTTAACTCCTTCTAGAGAATAGTATATAAAAGGCTATCGATCTAATACCGACTATCTACTGCTTTCTACCTATAGACCGACGGTATAACGGAGCGTGCTAACTAGGAGATCGAACGGATTCTACGCGTATTTATAATATACGTATAGGATAACTAGATAGGGCTACTACTAATAGTAGCCGTAGCGATTAATAATTAGGATACTACTTCTATAGGGATCTCGCTATTCTTCTTTATCTACGGCTACTATATTAATCCGATTAGTATCGACGAAATAGGGTAACTATAAGACGCCTTAACTCTACTAGAAAGGGTAGGCGAAGTCTTTATAAATCACCTATAAGAAGCTACCGATTAGGCCTAAGCTATAATTACTTCTATATAAGCCCTCTAGGAGGAGTAGGTAAACTGATAATAATAAGCTTCCCCTATCTATAAGATAGGTAACTAGGTCTAGCTTAACCTTCGAAATATACGTACGCGACGACCGTTAAAGAAGCTAGATTAGCTATATACTCGATACTAAGTAGTAGATATCCCGTCACCGTTTACCGTCCGACTTAATATACCTACTAGTATATATCTAGTCTTCTATATCGAACTAGTCCGCCCGGTAGTAACAGACCCGTTCCTATCCTAGATCGTCGACGAGACATAGCTACTACCCCTACTAATTAATAGGGAGGAGGAATATAAAGTCGAACAAATCCTTACCGTACGGCGTAGAAAGATTAGGCGAGGATATCGCGACGAAGCGCTAGTAAAGTAGATAGGATAGACGGAACCGACGTAGCAAAGATTAGACACAGTCTAGAACTATACTGCGCTAGACGCCTTTAAAGAGTAGCACGGTCCCGTTCTAAGCGTGATTCGCCAGCAAATCGACGCCGAATCCCCCGTTATCGTACCCTTAACGAGGCTAAGGTTAGGAGGGGGGTATTATCACGGGCCAGTGCCCGATGCTAGTCACGTGTATCACGAGACCTTAGCGTGTTGACATTAGGAACACGAGGGAAGAACTTCTCTTCTTCAAGCTTTTTGTACACAGTTTGTGGCCTAGTCAGATTGAATTTAAGTCTCGCTTCAGCCCTTCACAGCTCTAGAACTATATAGTAAAGATAGATCCTTAGTTATTTACGAGATTCTCTAGTATCCCCTAGAGAGATATTACGCTCTTATAGAAGATCTTCGCGACGCCTTCTATATTAATATCCTTTATATAGATAAGGTATAGCGTATACTTAGTAAATAGGTCTATAATAACTATAATAGCGTTATAGACCCTTCTCTTCTATTTAGAGGGTAGTAAACCTATAATAAAGTTAACGCTTATCTATTACGCTAGGCGCTCTAGTACTAGTAATAGCTCTAGGAGCCTATATAGCCTATATTATTTAATAGCGTTCTTCTAATAGATTAGGTACTTATTATAGTAGTCCTCGATCTTCCTATATATTTTATACTACTAGTACTTATATCTAATTATCTTTAGGGTCCTTCTTTATATAAAATATCCTCTCTATAGGTTATTATAGTATAATCTTAAGATCTCCTACTTTAGTATAGGCTAATCCGGGATTATTATATAGCTATTATATCTAAGGAAGCTATTATTAATAATACTCTAGGTTATTATAGGGCCTACCTAAGTTAGTCCTCCTTCCTCTTAGATATATATAGTTATATCTTAGTAGAAATTATTATCTTTCTATATCTTCCTAATAAGTTTAATTATAGACTCTTTAGGTTCTACGTTATACGCTATCTCTCCTACTATAGTCTCCCTTATCTCTTTCTAACTTACTATTAGGATCTTATAGGTAGCTAGGGGGATCTTAATATAACTAAATATTATTATAATACTAAGGTAGACTATTAGGAGTAGCTCCTATTAGTATTCTATCCCCTTCTTAATAGTCTCCTATAATCTTCTTATAAAGATCTTACGCTTTTCTAGGTTAGGTTAATGTTACGCACGGCCTCTGCGTCACTGTGAGTAGAGCTCGAATAGGTTATACTTGCCTAGTTCTACCTCGAACCCTAAGAGTATCTCGCAACCGTACCGTTACTATGCTAAGCCTTACACGGGCTCGGGTCCTTTTAAGTATCTTGTAGGATATGCTAGAGTGCGCGCTAAGTAAGTCAGTTACTAAGTGTTGCCACGAAGTGAGCTCCCCTACTTATAGGTTAGGTTATCTTAAAGGTGAACCGTAGAGTGTAAAGTCTAAAGGTAGTAACCTAGTAATAATATATAATTAATCGCGAAGAACTAAATATATAATAGTAAAAGAGCGTTCTTATATACCTAGTCCTCTATAGTATAGTATATCGATAGGTATAAGTTATAGTATACTAGAATATTAGTTCTAGTAAACCTTCTAGTATACCTATCTATATACCCTAGTAGTTATATAGGGATTTACTGGTCCCTTATTCCTAGAGTGCGATCTTAGTACCGGTAGATTAGTGGCTGATTCCTATATCCTATTAACTATTAACTCTACTAATAGAGTATACGTTAGTATAGTTAGTTATAGGCTAAATCTAGCTCCTCTTCTAAAGTATTTCTCCCTTAGGGCCCCTAAGGCCTAGCTAAGTATACTAAAATATACGTGATCTTACTAGCGCGGTACTATCTAGGGAATAGTTAGCTCTTAGCTACTCCTCTATCTACTATAGCCCTTAAGCGCTCGAGGTCTATAATATTATCCTCTCTTTCTCTAGCTTTTATCCTTAAAAGTACTTTAACCGCCTATTCTCCTTAGATAGGTATAATTCTCTTATTCCCTATTTTCCTTCCTTTTTATCCCTTATAGCCTATTATACCTTATAGTACTATAGTTAAGCCTAAACGTAATAAGTACTCTAATAATAATCGTTTAGCTAGTAGAATTAAGTAGTCTAGTTCTCCTACCTCTTCTCCTTATAATTATTACTTTATCTATAGCTTACCTTATATTATAAGTTTATATATAAAGAGTAAGAAGTATTCGACTTACGCTTATTATAGTTAGATATATAAGTATAGCTTCTATTCTAATAAGGAGTAGGAAGACCTCTAATATAAGGAGAAAAAGTTAGCCTAGGATCTCGAGGAAGCTTAAAAGTAGTTCCTCTAATATTCTTAAAAGATAAATAAAGTAATAGCGAAAGTACTTTATTTATAAAAATATTAATAATTCTTAAAAGAGTATAGTAGTCGGATATTAGATTACGACTAAGTAGTTACTAACTATCTTAACGAAGATAACCCTTCTATCGCTATAGAGTTTACTAAGTTTAACTATCTTACTACCTAGTAAGAGGTATAGTAATTAGCGGTAATATCCGAAGACGCTAGTCTAAATCGGTTTATAATATCTCTTAATTAGCTATCTCTAACCTTCTAGGATATCTAGGGTAACGCCTTATTTAGGGGCTCGATTCTTCCTATTAGTAGAACTATCGAACTAGCTAGTAGTAGCCTATTAGGTTCTCGATAGGTTCCTATATATTTTCTAAGGTATTATATCCTTTCTATTTTATAAGATAGTAAGGTTTTCTACTAATTTTATTTATTACTAGTATTACCTTAACTTCGTATTCGTTTTCTATTTCTTCCTCGATTTTAATATTAGTAGCGATTTCGGTATTTTAGGGTACTTTTTCTAATAATAAGATATAAAATATTATATAGATATATTATATACTATCTAGTAGCTTTAAGCGATAATTAATTAGTCCTAATTTTTTATCGATTTTAAATAGTCTAAGTTTAAGGTAATCGAGTTTTACGCTAGGTCGTCTAGTACGAATATTATATCGTAAAAGATAAACTTTCTCCCCCCTTTTAAAGTCTAGCGCCTCTTAGCGCGATTACTTATAGTAGAACTTTATACGTATATTTAGAAACTCGATATCTCTTAATAGCTAGAGATATAACTATTTTAGTCTGTTAGCTAGTAGTCTAGAAGACTCTACTACTAAGTATTCGTTAATTAGTTCTCTAACGATTATAGGATTTAGCCTATAATTCGCGAAGAACGGCGTTTCTTTAGTTATTACGTATATTACGTTATTATATATAAACTATATAATTAGTAATAGTCCTATCTAGTTATCTTACTAGAAGTTTATATAGTATTATAGGTACTATTTAAGGGTCTAGTTAACTCGTTCGGTCTATCTATTAGTTTATAGGTAGTAGACTATAGAGAGTCTATACTTAATATCTATTAGATCCGCGAATAACTACTATATATTAGATATAAATAGCTTATCCCTATCTAAGGTAATCTTACTTAGTATTCCGTAGTTAGTGAATATATATCTAAGTAATAGGTTTACTATAGTTCTAGTATCGATCTTTTCTATTATTAGGATTATATACGCGTATTTAGTAAGTCGGTCTATAACTACTATAATTATATCGTTACCCTCCGAAATAGGTAGTTTAGTAATAAAGTCTATCGTAATCTATTCCTATAGTCACGTTAGTGTCTCTAATATTCTTATTTCTCTATATAGTATATATTATACTAGCTTATTCCGTTAGTACGAGTTATATTATCGAATATAGTTTTTAACTTTTCTATATATACTAGGGATATAGTAATTTCGGGATATTTTCTCTATCGTTTTCTCGATTCCGAAATATCCTTATATTAGTTTATTATAGTATAATTTAATAATCTTATTCTAAAGGTTCCTAGGAATATATATTAGGCTATAGATTAGGACTAAGCTATCCTAGGTTAGTATAGTATTATTACCTAAGATATTCTAGATCGATTATTCCTTACTAGTAGCCTCTCGAATCTTCTTAAGCTATTTATTATTCTATAATTTACTAGTTACTATAAGGATTTAGTAGTTATAAATAATATCTCCTTCGCTATTTATAGTAAGGATAATAAGTACTACTTCCTTAGTTCCGATTTCGTAATCTAATTACCTACTAAGTATATCTATAACTATATTTTCTATTCCTTTATAGTAAACGATCTTAAAGTTATATTAAGTTAGGGTTTCTACCTATCTAGCTTATCGTTAAGTAAGTTTCTTCGTTATAGTAAAGTAGATAAGGTTATAGTAATCTATCCTAATAATTATAGTATACTTTACTCCTTCTAGGTAAGCCTACTAGACTTAGAATACTAATACTATAGCTAGTAATTCCTTATTATAAATATCGTAATTAAGCTCTACTAGGATTATTTTCCGAGACTAAAAGGTAATAGGTCTAAGTGTAACGGGCCAGAGCCCGGCAGTAAACCATGTGCCATGGCCGTATAGATCCGTTGACGGGAAGATTGGAGGGAAGACACCGCCTTCGGCAGAAAGGCCCTCACACCGTTTCACCACCGAGAAGGGGCCGTTTCCCTTCCCTCCTTAAGATGGTTGTAAACAGCATGTTGGCCTAGTACAATTGAATCAATTCTGCTACAGCCCTTCACACTAAGCTTACTATCTTCTCCTAGTTATATAAGTTATACTCTAAGCGTAAAATCTAATACATCGGTTCCTATAATAATAAGTATATTATAGTTAAAGATTATAATAATTACTTTCCCTAACTATTATCGATATAGGTCCTTAAGTCCTTAGAACGCTTTTTCTACTTTATTATCCTATTTAAATAGTATTCCCTTTTTAGTGAATTAGTAGAGTCCTAATATATACTTTAAAAACTATAGTACGAGTTTACGATAGTAGTTAGCTAATCTAAGGTAACTCTAAATATCCTTAATATAGATTAGTATTAGCTAGTTAAGGATAGCCTTAACCTTATTATCTTCTATTCCTAATCTATCTAGGCTAATAGTATATCTAAGGAAGCTTATCTCCTAAATATAAAATTTATACTTCTTAAGCTTAAGTATAACCTTAGCTTCCCTTAGTTTCTATAATATCTTCTTATTATACTTAACGTACTTAGCTTTAGTTTTAGAGAATATAAGTATATTATTAAGGTATATAATAATAAAGATATTAAGGTATTCTTCTAAAATAGTAAAGATAAATCGTTAAAATAATACTAGTATATTAGTAAGTCTAAATAGTATAACTAAATATTCGAAGTATCTATACTTAGTTCGGAATACTATTTTCTATTTATCTCTCTCCTTAATCTAGAGTTAGTTATATATATCGGTAATATTATATTTAGTAAAGAACTTCGCTCCTTAAATAATATCCTAAATCTCGTTAATTAGTAATAGCGGGTATCGATCCTTAATAGTAATACTATTAAGCTATCGATAGTCTATATATATCTAAAGGTCTTCTCCCTTCTTAGGTATAAATAGGATTAGATATCCTATTAGTAATATTAATTTTCTAATATATTCTTTCTTTAGATTTATCTTAATATACTCCTATAGTATTACTAACTCTTTCTATAATAGTAAGTAAATAGGTATAAACTTTAGTTCTTCCCCTTCCTTAATCTTAATATGATCTCAGGAGTGTAAAGGGCATGTTTTGGTAATATTAGGAACTAACGTAGACTAAATAAGTAGATAGCGGAGAAGACTGGCAGAACATAGCCGTATCCGTACCGATACACTAGGTCCAGGATCACATCCTCCCCCACCAAGAACGAAATTCACCCTGAATTTTGCCGTCAAGTCCGAATCTTGCGCGGAAGCATCAGAATAGGTGGAATCGCGTCCAATTTACATACAAAACAAAGGAAACAATCTTCATCAGGCCATCCGTACGGGCACGCTCGGGCCGAATCTTACGGCCGTAGTTGGCACGTGATCCACGGTCCGGCCCTATGAAGTTGGATAACTTCAAACCGCCCGCGAACGGCAACTTCCTCAGCACAAAGAAGCGTGCTGGAAAGCTCCGTCAGCACACAAAGGAATGTCTACGGAAAATTCCGTGAGAACAAAGAAACACCACTCGTTTCCAACAAAGAATCGCGACCGGAAGTTCCCATCAGGCTCTCATCGATGCCTAGTAGGGGCCTATATAATAGACCAGATCTCCCACGATTCCTCCATCTTCTCTTCTCCTTCGCATCTCCCTCCTCCACTGCTGCATTGGATCTTCCAGTCAGCCACCCCATTCCACCCGTCCGTAGCGTCTGGTTTCCAGGCCTGCCGACTCCACTGTCCACCGCGCCGGCATGGGTAGGTGTCCTTTCGCCCCAGATTCTGTGGAACTATCGCTAACTTTCGTGCAGCTTCTCCTCCGGAGGACGCCATGAGGTCTTCCTCCCCGCAAGCATCACCCGACGACCTGTCTGAGGGCCTCCGTCA
The DNA here is from genome assembly GCA_024706585.1 of Penicillium simplicissimum. Taxonomy (NCBI): domain Eukaryota; kingdom Fungi; phylum Ascomycota; class Eurotiomycetes; order Eurotiales; family Aspergillaceae; genus Penicillium; species Penicillium simplicissimum. The sequence goes on from JAMZTW010000014.1 coordinate 2,371,826, forward strand.
AACCGCCATCGCTGCCGGAGTTCTCGTTTCGCCCAGCGCCGGTCCGACGGCGTCTGCTCCGCTCGCCAACGGCCTTGACAGTCATGGCAATCCCGATCTGACGTTGTTCAAGACCGAGATCGAGCGAAAGCTCGCGGCCCTGACTCCTATTCGCAACGTCGATTGGCGAGGTGGTCGTGTCAAGGACTGCAATGGTCCTTCTCAACGTCGGGCTGCGCAGGTACAGCGAATCGGGACGGCCGCGCCCTTAGGCGGCTCGTGTCATGCTTGCGGGTCTGGATATGGCCCTTTTTCCACTTGTGTCGTGCTGGTCCATGGGGGTCAGCCGCACTTCGCCGGTGCGTGTGCGAACTGTTCGTTTAACGGCAATGGCAAGAGCTGCTCATTCCGTAAGTAATCCCCCTCCCCCACCTAAGAGCGGACCACCGCGAGCAATTGCTGACGATAGTATGCTTTAGGTTCGAAGGAGGACGTCCTTCCGGGATGGGTTCGCTCTGTCCTGGCCGCGCAGAATCCCGACCATCCTGCTCTTCGGCAACCGACCGAGGTTGCCGCTGCCAAGGGAAAGCGTCGCGCCAGTGAGGCTTCGTCCTCAGTCGTTGGGGACGAGCCTGCGCGTGAGCCCAAAAAGCCGCGCCCTCGTACCCGTTCCAGCGTCCTGAAGGACAAGGAGACCAAGGGCAAGGAGCCTGCCCCTGCCGTGGCGGCCACGGCCGCCGACGAATTCCACCAACTTCCACTCGTCGACGCGCCTGTTGGCCCTTACAACAATGCCTGGTACGACTCTCCGCTCGACGATCCGCGCTTTCGCGGAAAACAGGTCGAATGGGACGTCGCACGCGAGGCTCTTAAGTTGCTTCCGGAGACTGTCGCTCGCGCAACGGCAGATTACCACGCTCTCCACGCCTTTTTGCGCGATGCCGGCCAGCTCCCGGAGCAGCTCCAGGCGGAGGAAGAAGAGGATGAAAATCCCTTCTACGGCAAGTACGCTTGAGTGCGCTCTTGTCCTCCGCAGGCCATGAAAAATGGCCAGATCTGACGATCTCAACGTTGCTGTGTTGGAATCGTCTGGGATAACTGCTTGCTGAGTTGTCCTGTCGTGGCGGTTGCTTGCTGAATCGCCCACGACGGCGCCGAATTGCGCCCCTGTAGCTTAGTGTTGCTGAATTAAGCTACCTTCCATTACTCTATTCCTGGACTTTCGCGTAGAACCCGTAAGATTCGTAGTCCTCGTAGACGTAGTGGGGATGACCACGGCCAGTGGTCCGTCGAAAAGCATCCTCTCGTGGGCGGCGGCGTCCCGGGGCCCACTGGAGCTTGGTTGAAGAACGTCTTCTTCGTCGGCCGACTCTACTTCCTCGAGATCCATCGGATCTCCTTCAGATAGCGCGCTTTCTGGATCGGTAGCACCTGAATCCCACGCATCTGGATCTCTTCCCCGCGTCTTCGCCGCTTTCGCCCTAGCAAGGCGAGCCTTCTCGATGACGCGGTCTGCGATCGCTTCCTCTTCCACTAACTCGTGGCGAGCCCGATTTCGCCTCCAATCGTTCCATTCTTCCCGGGTGAATGTAGACAATTCCGAGTATGATGGCGGATCTTTCTCATCCTCGAGGATACGTGCGAGTTCCTCGGGCCGGCCTATATCAAGGTTTTCCCGGCGCAGTGCTGCTTTCGCGGCCGATAACGTCCACAATTTAGTGGGGTCTTGGACGTTCGCGGCGATAAGCCTGGCACCATTGATGAGATATTTGAGCACGCGGCCAGACGGCTCTTCGAGAGCGTACGTTCCGAGTGGGTGGCTCTCCAAGACCCGATACGGTCCGAACCATTTACTCTCTAACTTCTTCCCACTCTCGTTGCGAATGAGCACCCAATCGCCCTTCGAGAATCCCGTCTTCGTGACTACGCTGTCACGAACGCGCTTCTGTCGGATCGCGCGGGCGAGAAGCATCTCGTTAGCTTTTGTGCGGGCGTCGGCGAGGTTTGCGATCTCGTCTAATCGCTCACACATTAGCCTCACGCGCGGATCTTCGGCAGAATCGCTGGGCAGCTTTGGGTGTACCCCGTACACCAGGAAGAAGGGACTATAACCTATGGCGGCGTGTTCATATACACGTGCGGCCACCAGGGCTTAGGTAAGGAAGAGATCCCACGCTCTTGTAGGCTTCCCCATAAGATACTTCGTAAGCATCTTGCCCAACAGTCCATTCAAATTCTCCACTTTGCCATTCGTTCGCGGATGATATGGCGTAGTGGTTCTGTGCTTTGTCTGCATAAGCTTCAGATAGTATCTGACAGCGCCCGCGAGCAGGTTGGGGCCGTTGTCAGATATCAGCTCCATCGGGGCACCGTAGTTCGCGAAGATCTAATCGTGTAAGAACTATCCGATCTCTTCCTCGGTGGCCTCCTTTAGTGCCCTCGCGACCGGCCAACCGGTGGCATAGTCGATAGCAGTGACTATCCACTTATTGCCGTTCGGAGTCGTAGGCAATAGGCCAATCAGGTCGATTCCCCATCTCTGGAAGGGCGTGATACCAGCCGTCACCATATACTAAGCAGTCTCCCGTTCCAAACTCTTCTGCAGACCTTGCGACACCTAACAGTTCGGACACGACTGTGCAAGATCTTCCATATCTTGACGCATCTGTGGCCACCACGCGCGTGGCTTGACCACTCCTCTGAGCCCTAGCCAGCTCAAGTGTCCGAACTCGTTGTGTAGCCTCCGCAATAATTCTCCACGAAAGATCGGCTCCAAATAAGGGGCACAGAGTCCATCTTCGTAGGTGAAAACGAGCTAACGGTCGTCGTCGCTTATAGGGTCCTCGCGCATCTGCATGCGCAGGTGCGGAGCCCATCTCTTGACGGCGCGGGCGAGCATTTTCTCGTCCGGCAACTCCTGCGTGTCCAGGTAGTGCACGACAGCGTCATACCATTCGTTTTCTGGGACTTTCATGACGGTAAACGATTCCGCCTTCCCTACAGCGAGAGTGACGTCCCAAATCGGCCGGGACGTTGACACGTTAGCTAGTCCGTCGCCCATAAAGTCGGGCCGACGGCTCAGCGCATCGGGGACAACTGCGTCCTTTCCCTTCCGATACTAAAGCTTCAGGTCATACTCCTGAAATTCTGACACCCAGCGAGCCAATCGCTTGCTGTAGACCCTCGTGGTGTTCATGTACTGCAGGGATTCGTGGTCGGTGACGACCGTGGTTTAGGTGCCATTTTCGATATAGCGGTCCCAGAGGCGTAAGGCCTCCTTGATAGCCAGCAACTCCTTTTCTTGCGTGGGATAGTTCAATTCCGCACCTGAAAGCTTGCGGCCATCGTATGCAATCGGGTGCAATTTGCCATCTTCGCCGAGTTGCAACAGGACCATACCAATCGCCCATTCTGACGCATCCGTTTCGATAACGAACGGCTTAGTCAGGTCTGGCTGGGCCAGAATTAGCTCGTCGGTAAGCGCCACTTTGAGGCGTGAGAACGCACTTTCGCACGCTATCGTCCACCGAATCAGCCTGAACTTCTGCTTCCTCAGGCTTTCATCTGCCTCCTTGAACAATTCGTGTAGGGGAGCACAGATCTTCGCGAAGTCCTTGATGAAGCGGCGGTAATATATAGCAAGGCCGACAAACTGGCGTACGTCGTGTACGTTCCGTGGGGTTAGCCAGTCACGAATGATCGCGATTTTTGCTGGCATAGGGCGAATCTTTCCTCCCCCAACAATATAACCACAGAATTCCAGGCTGTCGCGAGCAATCTCGCACTTCCCCGGCTGAGCGATCAGTTCGTGCTTCTCTAAAGTCCCGAGAACTTACTCGAGGTGCCGGTAGTAGTCTTCTATCGTGTCCGAATAGATAAGGATGTCATCGAGGTAGACAACCACAAAATCTCCCAAGAACGAGCGCAACGCATTATTCATGATCGTTTGAAACGTCGCGGGAGCGTTGCATAGCCCGAATGGCATTACGAGCCACTCGTACTTGCCCCAGATCGTGTTGAATGCTGTCTTTTCGATCGATTCCTCGGCCATACGCACCTACCAGTATCCAGAAGCGAGGTCAATCTTACTTAGGACGTTGGCCTTTCCGACTCGGTCCAATAGCTCCTGGATTCGCGGCAGAGGGTAGCCATTCTTGACCGTTAGCTCATTAAGAGCCCGATAGTCAATGCACATACGCCACTTCCCATTCGGCTTCTTCACGAACAGGACCGGGAAGCCCCAGAGGCTAGCGGACGGGCGGATAAGCCCCTTCTTAAGCAACATCTCGACCTGTGCCGCCTGCTCTCTGAGCTTCTCGTCCGACATCGGGTACGAATTCAGGTTGACCGGCTTAACATCTCCCGTTTGAATCTCGTGGGAGATAGCGCGTTCGGGCGGTAGTTTAGCCGGCAGCTCATCTCGCCAGATCCGTTTGAATTTCTGCAAGATCTTCGTGATACGCGGATTCGCGTGCTGCGGGACACTGACGCCCTCGGATTCGTCATCCTCCTTAGATTCTCGAATCACCGTGAGATAGCCCTCCGTATTAGCCTTCTTCATAGCCCGGCGGACCTGTTTCGCACTCATAAGATTCAGCTCAGTCTGGCCGATACTGCCCGCAGAGCACGCAATTAGCTCGATGCGGTGCGTTTTGCGTCGGCCCTGATCCTTGAGCTTCATGACTGATGTGATCCAGTCGATCTCCAGGTTCTGTGAGCGTAGGAAGTCCCTGCCGAGTATGAAGTCGAACTCCGGCAGTAGGAGAATCCACGCTTTCACATAACCTTTCCACGTACCGAGGGCGACTAGGATGTGGACCGATTCGTTCGTGTATAAGTGCCTACTATCTGGCATCTTCACGCGTAACGGCTCGTGCTTCTTCCTGCTAAGGGCGTTCGGGGCGAGGCGTTTAGCAACGGCCTTAGCCACGAACGTCTTAGAAGCTCCACAATCTAACAGTGCGTCCACCTCGGTGCTAGAATCTGCTGGGCCTAGTCGGGCCCGATAGAACAGAAGGGAGTCGCCCATAGCGTTAAGGGACGCCTCCTGACGCTTCTTCTTCTTACCGCGTCTCACTTTCTTCTGCTTCTCGGCCTAATTCGGATCCAGCAGATCCTGTTCCTCTAGGATGATATCAGGGACATATAAAGCTTCTTTAAGGCGGCTAACGAGTGCTTCTATCTCGTCAGCCCGCTCTAGTTTCCCTACTTCGAGCCCCGATTCGATCTGTTTCGCTTCCTTTCATTTTCCAAGATCTTCTTGCGGAGTTCACAATTGGCTAAGATATAGCCTGGTTAGTCGCAGGCGTGGCAGATAATAGGGTTATTATTCCGCTAACCCTGTCCCTGGTATCCGCCTCGACCTCTCCCGCCATTTCCACGCCTATTCGGGAACGATGGTATAGCACCGAGATCCATCGGCTCGCCGCCGTCGTCCGCAGCCGGAGCTTGTCTGCGGTAGTAGCCCGCGATCGTCGCCGCTTCCTCGTAATTTCTAAAGCGCTCGATAATATCGTCGAGGGCCGTCGGGGGGTTTCGTTCCTCCGCCCAACGCTCCTAGAGCTTCTTCTTGGCTCCTTCCTGTATGAACTCGAAGAAGATATTATCCGGAATCGCCTATTCGCATTCCATCGCGGCCTGACGGAGCTAGGTAGCGTATTCCATAAACGACTGTTTATCGCCCTAACGAGTATTTCGGAAGCGATCCCACCGCTTCGCGGCGCTCAGATGCTCCGAGAAGTTCTTCATGATCCACTTCTTGTACTCGTCCCAGTCCGTCAGCCGTTTCTCAAATCCTCCATCGACCTGTCGTTCGCGATAGCGCCAGGTCTTTACAGCGTGGCCCGTCAGGGCGCTGCTAGCGTGCATGATTTTCTCCCAGTCTATCAGATAGGCGTGGGAGAACTCGCTGATCTAGCGGAAATATCTATCGCAATCGTAGAGGTATTCGCGTGCGGCCTCATCAGGGATCTTACCGTTATAGTCGCGAATCTTCCCGATAGTCTTGAGGATGGCTCTACGCTTTTCCGAATCGGCTCGCTCGTCTACGTTCGGACGAGGGGATTCGGTCCTCGAGTTTGGCGAAGCAGTAGGGGTCGGCGCTATAGTGCTCTCCGGGGGAACTCGCTGCGCGCGCAGTGCAGCAGTAGTGTCCGAGATCAGCCGAAGGCATACAACGCGGGTGTTAGGATTCGTATTCTCCCATAAATCCCAATACTGAGCCGCCAGGGTCTAAGGAATCGTTTGCAGAAGCTCTCTAACCACCTGGTTGAGGGCTTCGTCGGCCGAAGGCGTGCTGACCGACTGGCCCGGTTCGATCCCACGGGGATCTTAGGGCAGCGGTCTAGCCATCGCCTCAGCGAGGGTGGGATCCTATACGCCGTCGCGCATAGCAGGGTCCGCGTTGTCGGGATTCTAGTGCATTTTGAAGCGTAAGGGGGTGATCGTTTTAGATTCACGTCGTTATTGTGAGGGTTCGTAGGTTTGGTCGATATCTTACCGTCTTACAATAAAGTCGAGTCCTTTCTCTCCCTCGGAATCTTTTACTTCCGTGCGATTTCGTGCGCGGAAGGATGCCCCACAAGAGATTCGTGTGTGATTGGGCGTACTTGCTTCTTTCGCGAGGAAAATTTTCACTCAGGGGCGAGGACTCCGCGTTATGGGGAGTGTGAAGGTCCCCATGCCGTGCTTGCGAGTCCTGTTATGGCCTCAGAGAAAATTCTGCGCTGTCGGTGGTCGACGTGCGCGGAAGCGTTGAATTGTCTTGTTTTGCCCTACACTACACTGGAATCTCATAAGATCTTACGCAAGCGGATCTTATAAGGGAGTCCACGCAACTCCTGGTGCGCAGCCTCCCGTGGGCGACCGTGGAAGGCCGCCCTTTAGAGGTTTGCTACCATATGTGATCTCAGGAGTATAAAGGGCATGTTTTGGTAATATTAGGAACTAACGTAGACTAAATAAGTGGATAGCGGAGAAGACTGGCAGAACATAGCCGTATCCGTACCGATACACTAGGTCCAGGATCACAATTTATATATACTTAAATAGCAGATTTTCCTTAGAGCCTAATTAAATACTATAAGCTATATAAAATCTTAACTATCCTCTACTATTACTTCGGACTTCTCTATTTTTAACGATTTTTCTTAAAATTATTCGATTCTGTTAGCAGGCTATAAGGGCGTATAAGAAGTAAGGTGAAGGAAGTAGATAAGAGTTGGAAGGACTATCTTAATAGATAGTAGAGATTAATTAAGATAATGATAAGTAATTAGGATAATTACTAATAAAAATTAATATCAATAACTAATAGTAATAGTTAGTGATATTAAAGAATATTTTAGGATAATCATTAAGGTAGCCTCTAGCAGGAGCGATCGCCTATATTTATAGTTAAGATATTAAGTAGCAAATTATATAATAATAGCCGTGAATAGGCTATAGCCATTAATATCCTATAGTATCTATATACGATAGACCCGATCTATATAGAAAATAATATTGTTCTACTATAGATACTAGCATATTCTTTATATCTACTATAACCGCTTAATATTATATATTTTACGCTACCTAAGCGTGCATACGGTTACTTCCTAAGCGACCTCGCACGCGTGAGCGATAAGCTTGACTTCCTTATTAAATACCCTCCGGCGCGTATCAAGGCCATTAAGCTACAGACTAGCTTCGTTACTAGTCTATACCGTCTGAGCTAGAGCGTATGCTATCAAAGCCAAATATCTCGCTCCGAACGCTAACAGTAGTAGGAAGCTAATTAAGTAGTAGATCTAGCTAATTCGCACTAAAAACGCCTAAGACGGTGATTTAGTTATAAAGATAGGCTACCTTACTTAAGAATCTATTAACATAGCGCTTAAATAGCCCTCCGTCGCCCTCAAAAATTACTATAGATCAGATTATCAAGTGGTCTATCTCGCAACATGTAGTGCTGCATTAATATCCCAGGAAGTCGCTACTCTACGCCGCGCGAATAACAAGAAACGCCAGAAACGTACACGCTCGAATAGGTAGATAGCTCACGAAGGAGGCCTAACTATCGTACAGGGCCTATAGCTAGCTCAGTAGCCAGAGCAGTCCGTGGAAGGGAACCAGGTGGCATCGCATAAGGCAGGCGAATCGGCTAATTGGACAGATTTCCCACGCAAGAGGGCTCCGCCAAGGTGAAGCGGGTGTGGGAGTTAGGGCATAAGATTAGTCGTTGTAAGAAGCGCTAGTCTGAGATAAGTATTAATCTTTTTGGTGGAGATATTTTGAATCAAAAATTAGTAATGGGGGGAAAATTAACTGGTTGGCCGTGGATTACGTTAGAAGGGTTCACTGGTCAAGGAAAAGGGCCTGATGCAAAGCCTGGGGCCATTTTCAAGCTTGTGCTTGGGTTCCGACTCATCGAACTTCATATTAATATCTTGTAAAGCTTGACTTATTCCCTTTAATGTCAGCAGAAACAAATAATCTGATCTCTTATTCTGGAATAGAAGTTGTGGGACCAGAGCGTGGTTACATTTTGCCACTAAAAACATGTGAATAAATAGACCGAAAGCAGAGGCCAATCTCCCAAGGCCAATCAGTAGACATGATTCAGAAAAAAAACAACACTAAACATGAGAACATTAAATAGTATACAAAGCAGGAGTTTCGCAATCGGTCTCGTGGCTATACGATCTGTCCTCTACTGTGCCCGGGGATAGGGCTTCTCTCCAGCATTCTCGACTCCATGAACAGCAGCTTTGGTAAGCCACTGTAGGCCCTGCACATGCGGACGCTGCGAGAATTCATTTAGAATCCCTGGCTTGTACCCGGGAACCTCAAGTCCATGAATGCGCTTGTAATGAGTGCGCAGTTTGTGATTGCTGCTGTATTTGGTGATCGTCTCGCACTCGGGCCACCGGCAATAGAGCTCACCTTTGTAGATAACATCACAGCTTTTGTCGATCAAGGGCAGTGTAGATAGGACATCAGGATCAAGTTCAAGACGAGGGAGGGCCTTGATCTGCTCCTCATTGAGCGAATAGTAATCGATCGCGCCGTCGGAGGGGGGCGGCATGCCTTTCAAAATCTTTGCAGGCCGGCTACTGCGCGGGGCTGCGGGCCTCTTCGGGCCAGTTGCGATCAAACCTGATCGCTTTGGGCAAGTGTCTCGCTGATGGCGATCGCGGGAATCCTTTCGTGTGAAGCACCGATCGCAATGGCTGCAACGAAACTCGGTGCTCTCACCAACATGTACGCGCCTATGAGCATAGTAGGTAGTATACTCGGGAAAGGCTTCTCCACAATTTGGTTCAGGGCATTTCCACTTATCTAGAGCTCGGTCCATATCAGGATCTGTGTTCCGTTGGCCGCTCTGCTTCTGTAACTGCTGCTTCACCGTCGAGCTAAGCATTTTGATCGCCTGGAGATTCCAAAACTTGCGACAGAAAAGAGCAGTTGAATGCTCAAGCGGGGCTTCGGCGAGGCGGAACAATTCCAATGTCTTCTCATCGATATTCTGAACCAGTTCTTCCTCGAGGAAAGGATGGATCTGGATCGTCCCACTCATGATGTCGATTGCCTGTTCGACGTTAACCTGATAAAACGAGCGAGGTACTTCAGCGAACACACGAAAAGTGATCCGCGAGGCATCCGCTCGAAACATGCGCATCAGAGAGCCAGGATCTGTCGTCAGTCCGTCCCAGCCATTCATCACGACTAGTAGCTTACCATCATGGGCCTTCGCTATGTCAATTGCGCGCGTAAAAAATCGATCGACTTCACCATGCCGAGCAAGGGGTAGGTTCGACATGTGTGCAAATGTCAAAAACTCGGCCGTACAACCAATTGGCCCGTAGCGCAGCTCATAACAGTTCATTGTGTGGTTAAGACTGTCCGTCAAGGTGGCATTGACGTGAGCCCGCGCGCCACTCGAAAGCCGGGCGACGAAAACGATGTGTACCCAATCTGAATCAGGCATGGTGGAATTGCGCACTTATAACTCGAAGAGTAACAGCCGTGATCGTCAATAGAGGAACAAGTGGTTCACGATAATTACGATTGGAGAGTTTCTCCATAGTATTACTGAGTTTGTGGGGCACGGGACCAGAAGTGGGTCCTTTCATCCAATAAGGCAGGCTTACCGCCTATAACTATCAAGGTACAGAGTCGGCGGCATTAGAGTAATCGTATCCGTGTCTTTACCGCCCTAGCGGACAGCACACCCACTCGCTCCCGAGCCTATATCCTATATAGCATTATTTACCGCCTTCCTCTCTGCCTACCCTCCTCTTGTTAGGGTTCCCGTTCAGTTAAGCGCCGCTAGCAGCCATAAAGTGGCTACGGGTGTTAGAGTACGGTTACCTAGTAAAGGAAGAAGTAGCTGATTAGGTATAACCTTAAACTATATAGATACGGTGAACGGAAGAGCTAAGATAGGAGAGAGTATAACTGAGTCAGACTATAAGGACTTAGATAATAGATTATATCAAGAAATTATTACGAATTTACTGTATTATAACTTTATAAGCTTTCTTTTATATCGTGCTTTTCTGCTAAGGCTATAACTTATAAGGCTATGACTCATAAGGCTATGACTCATAAGGCTATGACTCATAAGGCTATGACTCATAAGGCTATGACTCATAAGGCTATGACTCATAAGGCTATTCCTACGGTACTACCCCTATTCGCGGGCAATAGATCGAGGAGATAGGGCCCTCGCTAGAGGGACCGGCCTTAGCGGCCTACGATCTACCTATATATTATATATAGATATACGTTAGTAGACTAGTAGTTACCCCGCCTATATATTATATAATCTACCCTTTACTTATTCTAGAGTTTAGTAACTTTAGCTCGTGTTATATAACTAGATCGGGACGAGTCGGACGACTAGGTCTAGGTATATTGTATATTAAAATTCCCCGAGATCGATATTACGACTATTTACCGACTAGTAAACTAAGGAGACAACGCAGGAGGTCTTCATAAAGTCTATAAGCGGATCCTAGGACTCTAAGACTCAGGAGATCCTCGGGGGGACTCCGGGAGGACCCTAGAGGATTCCGCGACCTACCCGGAGTCACCTAATTCATAACAGGAGTCTAGGACTTAGGCAGGTTCCCCTATAATAGACCTAGACGCTCTTTAGCGCTTAGTCTAAATATAATAGTATACTACTAGATTCCTTTACTCTAGTTCTTGTATATACCGCTAATACCGGACCTTACTAGGTCCTAACGATCGAATAGTTTCTTAAGGGGTCCTTAAGAAATAGCTTTATAGTAATTTACACTATTACCCTCTTTAAGTCTTCCTTACCTAACTAACTAGCTACTACCCTACTAAGTACTCTTATAACTTATCACAGAAAGCATAAGTTCGGATCTTAAAGATCTAGACTATAGAGTCGCGACTATAGCTTTTATCCTTTATCTTAATCCTGATTACCCTATTAGAGACTAGAGTATTATTACTTAGTAAGGGAAGAGGTAGTAATTAGAATTTAGGTAAAGATACGGTGATTCTATAAATAGAGGGAACTAAAATAGGAGAAAGTATAACCGTAAACTAGGTTATATATTATAAAAGTATAAGTCTGAATCTTAGAGATCTAGATAATAGTTATCTAAATCCTGATTACCCCGCGCTAAGGCGCTAGCGTTCTTAGCCCGAACTCCTAGGAGCTTACTAGTTAGTAATCTAGTTAGTAAATTAGAATAGAGTTATAGACTATCTCTTTCTTCTTATATAGTCTTTACTAATTACTCTTGATATTATTCTCTATTCTCTATGTAATATTAGGACTATCGTACTAGCAGACTATAGTAGGAATAAAGAACTAGAGTAAAGGAATCTAAGGGGGTACTTCTATATTAGAGACTAATCGCTAAGTTAATCCTAGGGCTATTCCTATATAGAAGACTCTAATAGGGTCCTATAACCTAGTAGAGTCTCGGTAGATCTTATTAAACGTAGTTACTATCTTAGTAGAGTTATTACTTATTAGACTTCGTGGTACTTCTAGGTAAGAAGTAAGAAGCGATAAAGTCTGCTAAGTTACCGGTATTATATAGCGAAGATACGTAAGGGCAGTTAGTATAAAGGATACTAAGGTATAAAGATTCTACTAAAGGTAAAGATAAGATAAATAGCTCTAGGTAGTCTAGTAGCTAATAAAGTAGTAAGGACTAAGATAAGGAAGACTTAAATAAGTAGAGATCTTTCCCTCTAGTTAATTTTTAATGCCTTAATTTTTGCCTTACTGCCTTACGCTAAACTCTAATAGGAATATCTGCCTTAAAATTCAGGTATAGGGGGGTCCCTCTAGGCAAGGGGGGGGTAGGAGCGGCGTAAGGGGGGGTCTATCTAGATAGAGGGGGGATCCCTCTAGTATTACCCTATATATTTAGTTCTTCGCGATTAATTATATACTATTACTTAGTTACTACCTTTAGACTTTATACTCTATAGTTTATCTTTAAGATAACCTAATCTATAAGTAGGGGAGGTTACTCTATAGTAATACTTAGTAACTAACTTAGTATATACTCTAGTATATCCTATAAGATACTTAAAAGGACCTAAGCCTATATAAGGCTTAGTATAGTAGCGGTATAGTTACGAGATACTCTTAGGATTAAAGTCTATCCTGATAGGGCCAGAATTAGCTATCTTAGTATATATCGTTATTATACCTTATAATAGTAACGGTTAAGGTGACTATTACCCCTTTTAGCATAAACTTATAGTAACGTAGAGGCCGTGCGTAATAATTATATAGTATAAATTTATAATTTTCCTACTTTTTAAAACCTAGAAAGTTCTAAGTACTATAATAAAAGAAGAATTAGTAGAAGGTAAAGTTATAGAACTAGGGTATAATTAGGTTAGAACTTAGAAGGCTAGGGTATAATAGTTTTATAAAATTAGGGTAAATAGGGTTAGAAGGCTATAGTATAATAGGTTTATAAAATTAGGTTATAAGAGATTTAGAAGACTAGGATTTAATAGGGTTAGAAGACTAGGGTATAGTAGGGTTAGACTATTATAGTAGTTTAGGGTTATATTACTAAGATAAAATAAAATTATAAGAAGACTAGAAGAGACTAACTATAAGTACTAAATAAAAGGAAGGTATAGAAATAAAAGCATAAAAAAGTAAAAGTTAGGGAAAGTAATAGTAGCTACTAATAGTAAAAGCGATAAACCTAAGGTATAAAAGTATAAGAACTAAATCTTAATAATATTTAGAAAGTCCTTTAGAGGAGAGATACTCTTATTACCTTACTCTCTATCTATCCTCTATCCGGTTTTCTATAGGAATCCCTTAGCTATTATAATATGTACGACCTAAGGGAGCTTTAGGTAGAATTACGGATCCTAAAATATCCCTATATAGGCGACTAGGGTACGAAATACTACTAAGAGTCCGGAGTATCGCTAGTCTTAAGATCTAAAGGGAAATAGGATATACCCTTCTAAGCTATAGGAAGTAGGCGGTCTAAATATAGAAGAGGGCTTAGCCGCTAAGGCCTATATATAAACGCTTAGCTATAAGGGGCCCGGAGAGTCCTATATAGCCTAAGTTATATAAGGGAGAGGCCTAAGTAGGGCCGGATACCTTAGGCCGAAAAAGCTCCTAGGATTATATCCTCCCCTACTTAACTAAAACTTAACCTCGAGTTTCTAAAGAATTACTAACTATACTAAATACTTTAATAGCTAGATATATTACGTATTATAGTAGGGGATTTAGTTATACTTTAATTCTCAATGCTTTAGTTAGACTTATAAAATTCGATAAAGAGAGATTATAAAGGAATCTTATTTAGTTAGTTTATATACGTTTCGGTTTCGTATTTAAAAGGGAGAACTTAGAGATTTTAGAGATATTATCTATCTTAATATCTTTAATTTAAATTATTAGGCTCTATATAATCTTTTATTACTTTACTAATAATTCTTTTCTTTATTCTTCTCTTATAATCTTATAAGCCTATAACCCTTTATAAGACTATTTATTTATATTATCCCTTTATCTAGCTTTACTTAGGTAAGACGCTAGTATAGTTTATTTATTTTCTTGTGCCTTAACCTATCTATCTTTAAGTAGACTACCTTAATTATTTCCCCTATTTTAATACTAATTATACTAATTATTCTCTATAATAAAGTTTTTTAATTATTTATTTTTATATAATACTAAAATTATTTTATTTATTAGTTATATATATTACTATCTTTTTATCGTATATACATACTATAGGATATCAACGGCTATAGCCTATTTACGGCTATAGGATATTAATAGCTATAGCCTATTCACGGCTATTATTATAGTTTACTACTTAATATCTTAACTATAAATATAGGCAATATCTCCTACTAGAGGCTATCTTAATACTTATCCTAAAATATTCTTAAAATATTAATCTTTATTAGTAATTATCCTAATTACTTATCTTTATCTTAACCTTATTAATATCTACTATCTTTTAAGATAGTCCTTCGAACCCTTATCTACTTCTTTAACCTTACTTCCTATATACCCTTATAGCCTACTTATACCTTTTAATTATAAGTAATAAATAGGAGAGAGGGTATAATAATATAAATAAGGTAGAAGTTAGGGAAAGTAATAGTAGCTATAGTTAGGATAATAGTAGTAAAAGACTAGTAGAATATTAGTCCTTCGAAGCTCTTATAAAATTCCTATATAGTATAAATTATAAGAACTAAATCTTAATAAGATTTAGAAGGTCCCTAGGATAGGAGACTCCTTTATCTCTTTACTCTTCTCTCTATTCTTTATAGAAGTCCTTATACTATTATAATATATATAACTTTAGGGAAGACTTAGGAAAGATCGTAAGCCTAGAATTTCCTTATATAGATAATTAGGATATAATATACTACTAAGAGTCTAGAGTATTATTAGTCTCTAGTTCGAAACTAGGATAAAGTAAATCTTTCTTTTATAATACTAAATCCTTCTTATAATTAATCTCTCTCTTTTAAAGGGGATATCTTAGCCTTAACGCTATTTCTATTAGAAAAGAATAGGGCTATAAACTACTAAAGTAAAATAAGGTTATTAAAGGAGAATATTAAAGAGATAGAAATATATAAAACTAATAAATAAAATATTTTTAGTAATATATAAAAAATAGATAATTAAAGAACTTTATTATAGGAAATAGTTAGTATAATTAGTATATAAGAAGTACTAAGACTTTAAGAGGATATTATATATCTATCTTTATTTATAAGTTTAATATAATTTATAATTATAGTAGCTCTTACTCTAGGTAATAATAGTATTTCTCTTATATCTCTTACTTCTCTTATTTTATTTATTCTCTCTTCTTTATTTAGTCTATCTCCTTTATTTTTATTATATATTACTCTTATTATACTAATTCTAAATATTTATACTTAGATATAGCCTAACTCTATATTTTATTTATATCTAATCTATCTCTTCGCTATTAAAATAGATTTAGTTCTTATTAATATAACTAAGCTTATTTTACTAAAATATTAGCCTTAAGTTTTATCTCTAGATCTTACTAATATATCTATATTTTCTTCTAGAGCTAATACTAAAGAGGAAAAAGAAATAAATAAAATAGCTATTTATTACTAAACTTATAGTAATAGAAATAAGAAAAAGTCTTATATTTAGATAGGTTTTTACTATTATTTTGTAAAGGATAACTATTAACTTTAATGGTCTCTGAAAATAATAATAGGAGATTTATTAGATCTTTTACTTCTAATTTAATAGACTAAAGGGTTTTAAGATAAAGATTATATCTAGGCTCTTAACTCTTTAGTAAAGCTTAAAATAATTAAAGCTAGAGAGATTAAGACTTTTTCTAAAATTTTTAAGATAGTAGTAAAGATCTATTAATTCTCCTATTCTTTTAGGCTAATAATCTAGGCTTAGAATACTCTTAAATAGCTTATTTTAGTTCCTTATCTTAGACTTATAAATACTTATACTTATAATATAGTTAATATAAACCTTAAGAATCTCTATAGAACTCTATTAATAAAGATTAGGTATCTAGATCTAAGACTTTATCTTCTTTAGTTAATCTTAAGGAATACTAAATATATAAACTAGAAATATATAAAATATAAGTTCTATAATACTATAACTAACTTAATAATTTAAAACTATAGAACTTCTATCTAAATAGTTAATACTTATATCTCTTTTCCTTTAATATCTAGATTATACTAAGGTATATTATTATTACTTTATTATTATTTCTATTCTTTTATTTTTCTAAATTATATAATTACTTTTCTTATATTTTCTATATTTTTCTCTAGAATCTATTAATTATATTCTAAAGACTAGTCCTTCTATTTAATTAGAAAGTAGTATTCTTTTTAAATTAATTTTTTGTTATTTACTTCTTTAATTTTATACTTATTATCTTTTTCTAGCTCTAATATTAGTATTAAATTAATATTATTCTTACCTTTCTTTTATAGTTCTAGTAAAGATATATAAAATATATTATATATTTTAGAATATTTCTTAAGAAGAGCTAAGTAATATACTTATTATCTAATATAGTAAAGGACCCTAAAAGGCTTAATAAAATATAGGATAACTTTTTAAGATAGGAGCTTAAGTTTTAAAATTTTTATTAATAAAAGAATAAGATTATAGAATTTAAATTCACTTTATTAGTACTTTTAATTATAAAATTTTACTTATAATTTAATAGTATTTCGCTAGTAATTCTTAAGTTTTTTATATAGAAGTTATAATTTTTAATATAGTAAGAAGCTAGTAGGATCTCCTTAGAAATAGAGATATCCTTATCTTAAATATAAAAATCTAGATTATAGCTTATAAGAGCTTTAAATAGAGATATAGTAATTATAGTATTAATAGTAGTATTTAGTAGTTAATAAGAGATTAGGCTAAGTAATTTAATTGTTATTAATAAATTTTCCAAGATAGTATTTAAGAGTTTAGTTTATTTACTCTATTTAACTATTAATTTAGGGGTAAAATATAGTAGATAAGTATAGCTTTATTTTACTAATATAGTAAAGCTTACTCTAAAATTAACTAGTAAAAATAGATCTATAATCTAATATAATTCTACTAGGATATTAGGACCTAGTAAGGTCTAGTAAGGTATAAGAACTAGAGTAAAGGAATCCTATAGAGTACTATTATATTTAGACTAATCGCTAAAGAGCTCTAAGTTTATCCTAAAGGGATTTGTCTAAGTCCTACTATAGGTTAGGTAACTCTAGGTAGGTTATAGGACCTCTAGGAGTTCTCCTATAAGCCTTAGGAGATCCTCTTATAGACTTAGAGAGATCTCCTATATTATACTCTTAATATACTAGTAGATAATAGTTATAATATTTTCTCTCCTCTTAAAGGCCTATACCCTTATAGGTCCTTTATAATATCTAAATCTAGGATTTAGGTAATAAAGGAATAGAATTAAAGTATCTTATAGTAGAGTATTATTATTATTATAGTATATACCTTAGATAATTTTATAAGGAAATATTAGTATTCCGATCCTATCCTAAGGATTAGTTATAATAGCCTAGGATTATAGAGTTTATATACCCTAATCGTATAATAGGATTATACCGGACCGATTTAGTCCCGAAGTAGGGATGAACTACTATATTTAGTTTTCCTTAGAGATATATAAACTTAGTAATCTCTAAGATTTAGTCTTTAAATTTAAACTACTATTTCGTTTCCGACGTTATTCTTCTTTACCTAGTCAATAGGCCTCTATCCTAATATATAGTCCATTATAATTATATAGTGTCTTAACTAACTTCCTATAGATAAAGGATATACTTCTATAGCGTACTATCTTATATTAGTTAGTAAGCGTTATCTTAGCTAGTATTATAAATAAAGGGTATCGTTTTATAGTACTCTATCCTTCCTTATATAGTTAAAATTATCTCTATAGGAATAAAGGTATATAGCCCTATAATAATAAATAGTATTATAGGAGGCATCTTTTTACTATCCTAGCGCTCTTTAATAAGAGTAATAGAGTTATACCCTTACTAAGGTTAGTCTTATTATTCTCTAAGGACCCTTATATCTTTATTTAGGCTTATCTTACGATTCTCTAGTTAAGATAGCTATACTTACGCCTCTTCTATCTCTAGATACTTTCCCTCTATAGCCCTATTATATAGATATAAATAATTTCGCTATACTAGCGTATATTATACCTAGTAACCCTACTACTAGTTAGTATTAGCGATATATTAATTAGTTATATATAAATCCTAGTTATATTTACTAGGCTCCTATAATAGGTTATAAGATATAAGATTAAAAAAGAGATGCAAAGAACTATAACATGAGAAGAATAAAACATGCATTAAAATAAAGCTGATGGGGCCTGCAGGTAACCATGTGGCCCAGTGGAATGCGGATGGATTTCTTCTGCAGAATAGTTAAATCTGGATGCCTGAAAAATCAGGCAGCAACGGCCATTGAAGAACATCAAAATACTAGCTATATACAAAAGCCGATTGCAGGAAGAATAAGATACTACTGCTACCGGATACAATAATACTACTATGAAATACTACCATCAGATGCAACGGATTACCACCGTATATAGCATACTAGAAATAAACCGAATGCAGCTAATAACTACTACCGTATACAGACTATACAGAAAGAAGAGATCAAGAAGATAAATACTATTAAGATATCCTAGCTAAGTGAAGGGAATAATTGATATATCTTATCTTCTACTATCTAGTAGGACTTCGTCTTTTATATTACTCCTGCGAGCCACTTCCTATTCGTAACCCTTAGCTTGCTAAGAGGTTATAAGCCCGAATCTTATTCGGCTCGCTCTTATTCTTTCTTTTTAGCCTATCTTACCTAGGCTCCCTACTCTTATCAGTTAATATATCTCTATCAAAGATTTATATTAAGCCGCTTTCTGGCCCTGAGAATTATATTGATTAGTCTATTCGCCTAAAAGATCTTCTTATTAAGGACGATCTTATCGAACCGATTGAAGCCGATTTCACGAAAAAATCAATTTTATCTAATATATCACCTCTTTCATCTGATACAGTACCCCTTTTATCCGATCTGCTAGAATCCACTAAACTATCGAAGAACCGCAAGACTTTATTAATCATTCGCCTACTTTATGCTAAGAATACCCTTCTCTATATTAGAGATAAGACCTTGGTATACCTTACCTGGAAGAAGCTCGAAGAGATCTATTATCTGAAGGGTTTTACCACTAAGTACCTTACTCTAAAGGAACTCTTTGATACTAAGATAATAGATTTTGACGATATAGGTTAATACCTTAATAAGGTCAAGATACTAGTTAATGACCTAAAGGCAAAAGATATTAACCTACCTAGCTAGGTAGTGATTACCTAGGTACTAAATAGCCTAGATAATTCATACTAACCTTTCGTCTAAAATATTACGCAGAGCCTATATAAGGATCCTTCGGCCTATACGCCTGATTCGCTATTTACTAGCCTTATTGATAAGGCTAGGGGCTATCAGCCTAGCTAATAGCAGGCTGACTAGCTACTATATAGTAGCCAAGGCTAGGCCCAGGGCCAGAGCCATGGTCAGCGCCAGCGTCAGGGACGCTAGCTACCTAAGAACTAATTTAAGAACCTACCATATCAAGATACTTTTTGCAGAAATTACAAGAAGAGTAGCCACTATATCGGCGATTACTAGTAGCTACACGAAGATAAGCGCCCTACTAGCTAGATTCAACATAGCCGAGTAGAAAAGAATACCACTAAGTCAAACGCTCTCAAGAAACCACCCTCTGCTGCCAAAAGAGACGCGATGCGCCAAGAAAAGCTAATTACCGCTATCATACAGCAAGCTAATGAATCAGCCGCCAGTGGCAGCCAAAATAGCAGCGAAGAAGAGATTAACCTCAATTCGCTTAATATTAGCTATGATAAAGACCTTAATCTCATCGATTAGGATACAGAAGTAAGATATCATAATAACCAGCAAGATAGCCGGCAAAATACCCATCAAGATATATATACTGATAATATACTCTCTATAGATCGTATAGAGACGAAACGTAAAAAGATAGGATCAAAAGCCAAAAGATTTAATATTACAAACGTTGATTTTATAATTGATACTAGAGCTACTATTTATGCTATTAATAATTTGAAATACTTTAATAACTACTATAGTACTAATAAAACTGTTATTTAGGGAAAAGCCAAAAAGCTTCATATAAAATACGCTGGCGATCTAATATTTAGATCTAATACAAATTATCTTCATAAACTATATAATGTTCCTTATATACCAGAACTAGGAATCAATATCCTTAGCATAAATCAGCTAAAAAATGCTACATCTATTTTCAAAGATAGCAAAGCTATTATATATAATAAGGATAATATTAAGATATTGCAAGGAGATAAGCAAGGCAATCTATATAAAAGCACGCTTAAAATCATACATCCTATATCAGATACTATAAATTCTATAGATACTAGGAATACTATAAAGAATTAGCATGATAGACTAGGTCATATAGGCCTATTACCATTAAAGAAAATACTAGATCAGGCCAAGATTGAGATATCCTTATCAGAACTTCAAGAATATCTTAACTACACCTGCGAGATATATATCAAATCTAAATATCATAGATATATCAATAAAAAATCTACATCAGATATATCATATAGCACAGGTGAAAGGATACATAGTGATATAGGAGGACCTATCTCACCACGGACCTATAATAGCTATAGATACTATATCACATTCTTAGATAAGACCTCAAGATATCTTGATATATCCTTATTAAAAACTAAGGATAAAGCATATAATAAATTTATCAGATATAAGAATATATCAGAGAACCAAACTAGCAATAAAATAAAAGAATTTTTTACTGATAATGGCACTAAATATATCAATAATAACTTCTATATATTGATACGAAGGTGTGGCATATTGCATAAGACCACACCAGCATATACTAAAGAGCCAAATAGCCTAATTGAAAGAATTAATCTTACATTGATAAATAAGACCAGATACTTACTAGCCCAATCAGGTCTAAATAACTCTATATAGGGTGAAGCATTACTAGCAGCTACATTCTTATATAATAGAACCCTACATACAGCGCTAGGATTCAAAACACCTTATAAAATATTCTTTGGCAAAATACCTGATATCAGCTATATTAAGACCTGGGGATCAATTACATATTATCATCCAAATACTAAATATAAGAATAAGCTACAACCAAGGAAAAATAAGGCTATATTAATAGGATATAGTCAACATAATCAATATAAACTATATAATATCGAATTAAAGAAGACTATCTGGTCTAGAGACACTACTATTTTAGAAGGTCAATATCTACATAGATCTATAAGATCTGAATCATCTAATATATCAACATCTAATATATTATATAAACAGAAACGTAAGAAATATCATATCAAAACAAGAACGGGTAAGCAAGAAGAAATAGATACTAACCCCTCACATAAGATAGAAATTCAGATACCTTCTCAGGCAGATAATCATATATACTCTATAAAAGATACTACACTAGCAGATAAGCTTACTACTTATAATAAGCTATCTAGCAACTATATATTATCTACTACTACTAATAAAGAACCATCTTCATATCAGTAAGCTATGAAGTCAGATAAAAAGAATGAATAGTATCAAGTATATATTAATAAGAATCAAAGCCTATTAGATCAAAATACATTCAAGATAATAGATATACCACCTAATATAAAGCCATTAAAAGGCCGATAGGTATTTAAATTAAAGACTATAAAAGATCCAAACTTAATTCAAAGCAACTATATAACGAATAAAGATAAAACTGTTAGATATAAAGCTAGATAGGTTATCCAAGGATTCAACCAAAAGCTAGGGGTTGACTTCTTAGAAACCTTCTCTACCACTGCTAGAACTAAGGTTTAGCATATAATAATAATAATAGCCGTTAATAAAGGATAGCATATTAGACAATATAATATGAAGAATGCATTCGTACATACTAATATAGACGCTAAAATATATACTATACTACCAGTTAGACTATATCAAGATGAAAAATATAAAAATAAGTGCTATAAACTAAATAAAGCACTATATAGGCTAAAACAGTCACCTAGATTATAGAATGAATATTTTTCAGAAGCTATACAAAGATATAAATTCTATAGATTACTATATGATAAAGGTATATATATCAATAAAGAAGATCAGGCTATTATAATAATATATGTTGATAATATATTAATAATTCATAAAGATATTAACTATATCAAAGATCTAGCTACTAAAGCTAGGAAATATATCAAAATAGAAGAAATAGGCGAAGTTACTACCTTCCTAGGAAATAATATAAATATAGATTATAACAAGAAGATAGTCACTATAGATCAAAAAGATTATATCAAGAAGATACTAACTAAGTTTAATATATATCAGTATACACCTAAAAAATTACCCGGAGAACCAGGTATTCATCTAAAAAAGAACCAATATAAAACATCCGATAAAATAATAAATCTATATCAAAAAGAGATAGGATCTTTACTATATACTAGCCTAAAGACTAGGCTAGATATAATATATAGCGTATCATACTACGCTAGATATATAAGTAATCCTACGAAAGAACATATAGCCGAGCTTAAAAAGATATAGAAATATCTACTATATATACCTAATCTAGGGCTTATATACGATTACTCGGGTAAGGATCTATATATTAAAGGATACTCCGATACGGATTAGGCAGATAATACAGATAGTAGAAAGTCGACTACTAGCTATCTATTTAGCCTATCTAGTGATATAGCTAGAAATAACCCTATAATATAGAATTCAAAGCTACAAAAATCTGTTGCTTTAAGTACCTGTGAGGCCGAATATATAGCACTTAAAGAAGCTACTACAGAAGGAATATATCTAGCCAATATATTCAACTATATTAATAATAGGCTAGGTCTAGGCTATACATTCAGTATACCGCTTATATTAATAGATAACTAATCTGCTATAGATCTTACTAAAAACCCTAAATATCATAAAAGAACAAAGCATATCGATATAATATATCACTATACTAGAGACCAAATAAGACAAAAGAAAATAAATATCCAATTCGTCCCAACTAAAAAGCAATTAGCTAATATATTAACAAAGAACCTAAGACTACCGATATATAATAACCTGAAAGAACTAGCAAATATAAAACAGATACCATAACATAAAGGTTATCTTTTAAGATATATAACCTAATCTTTACACTATATATAGTATAAAGATTACGGGGGGCTATAAGATATAAGATTAAAAAAGAGATGCAAAGAACTATAACATAAGAAGAATAAAACATGCATTAAAATAAAGCTGATGGGGCCTGCAGGTAACCATGTGGCCCAGTGGAATGCGGATGGATTTCTTCTGCAGAATAGTTAAATCTGGATGCCTGAAAAATCAGGCAGCAACGGCCATTGAAGAACATCAAAATACTAGCTACATGCAAAAGCCGATTGCAGGAAGAATAAGATACTACTGCTACCGGATACAATAATACTACTATGAAATACTACCATCAGATGCAACGGATTACCACCGTATACAGCATACTAGAAATAAACCGAATGCAGCCAATAACTACTACCGCATACAGACTATACAGAAAGAAGAGATCAAGAAGATAAATACCATTAAGATATCCTAGCTAAGTGAAGGGAATAATTGATGCATCTCATCTTCTACTATCTAGTAGGACTTCGTCTTTCATATTGCTCCTGCGAGCCACTTCCTATTCGTAACCCTTAGCTTGCTAAGATAGGTATTAACCCTACTATCCCTTATTATATATATTACGAGATAAATAACCGGCCTTATATTATAGTAAGGTTATCTCTTATGGTATATTTAGAACTCCTATTTAGATTAATACGTTAATCTAATTCTTCTCGGGCTTAGCCTACTACCTATAGCTAATCTTTAAGCGTTAATTATATCTTTCTAGGGTACTTAAAATATACTCTTATAGAATATTATACTAGATTATATACCCTTATTTAGCCCTACCTAACCTAGTCTATTATCTCCTATACTATCCTTACTACTATCTTCTCTCTCTTCTCTATTACTACTACTATCTCCTATTTAGTAGAGAGTAATAAATAGGGTTATTAGGTTTCTCTCTAGGATTTAGCTTAATATTATAGAGGCCGTTCGGTAGGTTTTCAAGGTAATTAGGTAAGTCTTTAGGCTTAGTCTAGCGCTTATAGTACTAACCTTCGGTATTATTACTAGGTTCTAGCGGATACTTATTAAGAACGCTAAGACTATCTTACGCTAGTTAGTATCCTAGTTTTAGCTATATCTATCTAGTATATCTTATTATAGTATAGTTAGATTCTTTAGCTATACCTAAGGCCTTTATTTATTTCTAGGGTATACTATCCCCTTCTTAGCTACTATAGTAAAGGGCCTAAGATATCTTGATAGCCTATTAGTTTATTCTCTAGTATATCACGGAGTAGTATAGTTTTATTAAGTCGCTCTCTTCTCTCTCTCCTAAGAGGCTCTAGATTAAGTTCTAGTAATAGATAGGTATATATTAGTCTTTCTCTATACTTTAGTCTATTAGGGTTTAGGATATTCTAGGATATACTACTTCTTTTTTATATAGTTCTTAAATATAATCATATCTTCTTCTAAGTCTCTTAGTTCCTATATATTTTCCTTATACCTATAGCCTTTCTACTAGGTTTATAAGGAATTCTATACCCTTCTTATTATCCTTTATTATCTCTTTAACTTCTTATTCTAGTTATCTATTAATAATCTAGGGATCTAGTCGCTCCTAGTTAGTATATAGATCCCCACAGTAGGATTCTAGTATAGATATTAAAATAGGGGAAATACTTAAGGTAGTCTACTTAGAGATAGATAGGTTAAGGTATAAGAACATAAATAAACTATACTAGCGCGTTACCTAAGTAAAGCTAGATAAAGGGATAATATAAGTATATAGCCTTATAAAAGGCTATAGGCTTACGGGATAGGATTATAGAAGACGAATAAAAAAGAAAAAAGTCTTTAGTAATATAATAGAAGATTATATAGAACCTAATAAGTTAAATTAAAGATATTAAGATAGATATCTTCCTAAAATCTCTAAGTTCCCTTTTTTAAATACGAAATAGAAATATATATAAACTATCTAAATAAGGTTCCTTCTTAATCTCTTACTATCGAGTTCTATAAGTCTAACTAAAGTATTAAGAATTAAAGTATAACTAAATCTCTTACTATATACTACCCTAGATAGAAATTTAGCTATCTCTTAGCTAAAAATAAGAATAAAAAATAATAAATAAATAAAAATTATATTATAGTAATAATTTTAGTATCTTTCTTACTTAGTTCTTCCTTCTTACTACCTATAGTACCTAAAGGATTATAAAAGCTTAGTATAATAGAGAGATCTTATTCTAATCACGAAAAGAATAAGTTATAGCTAAATATAGACTTCTTAGTTCGGATAAGTATCTAAAAGGCCTTTTTATAATACTCTCTAGCCTTAGTCCTCTATATAGTAATATATTAGAAGATAGCCTTAATATTATCCCTAAATAAGATATCTAGATCTTCCGCTACTAAAAGAGAGTTCTATTATTCTTAACTAAGAAGTATATTAGAAACCGATCCTAAATAAGAGAGATAGACTATTAAAAATATATATTATAACTAATCTCTATATTTTATACTAGACTAGCTAGATAGCGTTTTCTCTAGCGATATAAAATCTTAATAATAATTCGATAATTCTATCTATATCCTAGATTTAATATATTTAAGTATCTCTAGATCTTTATGAATACTAATAAACTAAGATAATACGCTAATTTAATTATTAGTAGCTATAGTCACGAAATTCGTATATTACTAGTAGTATAAATCTACTATTTCTAGGTAATCCTAAATTTAGCTTTATTAGTAGATATCTATATATCTTATATAATCTTATAGATAAGGCTATCCTTTATATATCCTCGTTCTTTTAGATTAGTCTACTAATTACTAAGATAATAATATATCCTAAGTAGAAGAGTAGTATAGTTAGTATTAATCTTATTAGTAAGTAAAACTGATCCTTAGATAATATTAGCGTATTATCTAGAATTTAATAGATTAGGAATATTTATATTAATATAGTAGAAGATAGTCTACTCTCTAGGGTAGATACTTTTTATATAATAAGAGAACGAGATTACCTTAACCTCTATTAATGGTTAGGTTGTAAGAAAATATAAAATATATAGTAGATAGGATCCTAGCGAATAAGCTATTAAATAAGGCTATACTAATAGTTCTTTACCTAACTAATATATAGGCTATATATATATATTAGCAGTCAGGTCCCCCCGTGTGATGATCTAGGCGACTCGAGGCGGGGCAAGTTTAGCCCTAAAGGAGATAGACAGAGGTCCTAAAGCATGATAACATATTCGTGATAGCTAAGACTGCCTATAGTGCATTTTTGGCCTAACGGATACATCATGTGGAATCCTCCGTGCCGTTGCTCACATGATTTACTATTCGACCATAAAAGGTCTAGCCAAATCATTCGTTAGAATGATTTGCACTGCAACGGTATATATAGATCGTATCAGTGATAACCCACAGTTATCACACATGTGACAATTTTTCTGTCAATATAAGAATAGTAATACTAGTTATATATCCTTATCTTAGTATAAATTATATCTATTAATCTATTAGGATATTATCTATTCTAGTCCTCCGTAAGCTATTTAAATAATAATAGGATTATACTACTATCTTTATCCTAAGCCTTTACTACTCTTTACGCGCGTATCTTTACTTTAATAGTTAGGCTAAAGTAATAAAGAAATAGGTTTTCTATTATTAAATATATCAAGCTCTTAAAGTTAGCGATAAATAGTATAAGTATATTTAATTTAAATTAGAAGTAAGAAATAATATTATTAACTAATAATAGTTTAAACTATTTAGCGTATTCTTTTCTAGCTATATCCTAATTACTACTATAGCTATAAAGGATATTAAGATAGTAAGTTATCTCTATATATATACTATTTATATATAGATATAAAATCTTATATTATTACGGGGTAGTGCCCCTAATATCCTTAATTATAGGATTCTGGATCCTCGGAGTCTATAGTCCCTAAATAATCCCTATAGTTACTAAGTTATCGGTAACGGATTTATCGTATTATCGATAGAGAACTATTACCGAAGTATTAGTAAAGGGCGACTAAGTAGGGTACTTATATAAGGGGATTATTCTCTATACTAATTAGTATTAGATCGGTACTAAATCGCTTTATCCTTTCTTTTATATTAAATAGCTAGCTTAGAGATCTCTATTATAGATCTCTAAGATTTAGTCTTATTCTTATTCTATCTTATAATAATTAGACTTAGTTATTTCCTTCTTTATATCTTGCTGCCTTTATACCTAGTTAATAGATTGCTATTCTGCTATATCGCTCCTTAATATCTATCTAAAGCTAATAGTTACTAACTAGTATAGCTAGTATTCTCCTATATAATAACTTACTAAGATTATATAACTAGTGAAGTAGGAAAGATTAAGGTAACCTAATTAAAATAGATAGGTTAAGGCATAAGAGAGAAATCTAGGGATAGAGCGTCGAGATAGAAATCTACTAATAGCGAACGCTGCCGGGACAATCGAGAAATCTTACACTATAGGCCGACGATAAACGAGAAGCAAAGGATAACGAGAAGTATCAACTAGTAAAGAATCGTAATACAGCGCTCCGAGTGATAAGATGTAGAGGAAATGAATAATGGAATTGAAAGAATACATAGTGCAAAGTTCCTGCGTAGACTTACTTATGTGCTTAAGTCTCTGCTGTTTGCTCTTACGTGTGTGTTTTTCTTACCTTTTCTCTTCTCCGATAGCTTGAAGAACATCGCGAGACCCCTTACCAACTCAACAAACAAAAACTAATCCGAAATAAGAGCCACGAAGTCCTGCCAAATAGCCGTTGCCAGAATCCCTACTACACTATATAGTCAATACTATACACTATCGTGTGTCGGTAGCGTAGCAGAGCATGAGCTATACGGTTTTCATTGCGTCTAGTTTAAGCGAGTATTCAAGCAAAAGAGTCCGAGCAATAAGCCTACTACATAGGAAGAAGCATCATCTTCGCTGACAATCATATTAAGGGAAAAATCTGGAATCCAGTTCTGCTCTGCCGCGTGCGCTAGGATAGATCATCTGGCCATTCGCCCGATACGACATCATTCCCTACTCAATAAGCTTGACCGATTCGGCTAGGCCGCGCATCCCTTCTTATAAGCTTTCTAGGAACGAGCGAGATGGTTGATACATGAGGGCCTTAGGAGTCAGCAGTTAACCTTGGTCCTTGAGAATCTTGTCCTTTATCATGGTCCTTCGTATCCGCTGTAGGACGCCAGATCTCGCTGAGGCACGTTGACAACAAAAGTGGGAGACTGGTGACCAGTGGTTATTATAACCACATCATAGCATCATTCCCAGGGCTACTCAACGCATTCTGCTGGCATACAGAATTACCCCATGGGCCAAACTACAAGCGCTGAATTGATGGAGATATAATAATCGAATTACTCTGCAACATTATACGCCATAAGACTATTTAGCTAAATTAAACAGTGGCAGGAAACAATTAGCTGAGTATTAATCCTCTCTGCCTATCAGCCTGTTTAAGATAGAAAGGTAAGAGGGACGTATTATGCGGTACACGTTCTGTACCGCTGTCCTTGAGCTGAGGCGCACAGCCATTTTTTAGTTCAACAGGCTGCTTTAGGGCTCAGGCAGCCTCAAGTAGTAACAAGAGCCGCAGGTTTGGTGTTGCACGGGCGGCTCTTTGCCAACATGGAGCGCTGCTGAACTCATACTAACATCGGTGTTCATTGTTGCCGCGACTAGCAAACCAGGAATATGGTCATGCTAGCCGCTAGGGGAGCACAAGACCCCCGAACATTGACTCCGGCCAAATAGTGCCGTAGCTTCGGCTTGAGCCAAGAGGAATATACATGCTAGGTCCCCCATCCGTCCTCCTTCTCTTTCGAGGTTTCGCAGCTAACAATGTGGTCAAGTGGCTCAGGTTAATGCTGACCACATACCCACCTAGCTCCAGGTATTCTGCAAAATCTAAATATAATTTTCATCCCCGGAGAAGTCTCCTAGGTTTGAATACGCTTGGCCACGGAAAGACTAAGTTTGCTTGCCAGGGCTGCGCTGACACCTCTTCAATACTGGCCCATGCTGAGACGTATATATTGCCTAAAAGACACTCAGTAAGCACGATCTCATGTCAAGGCTACAGCGGCAAATACAGAAGCCTACACGACACTGATAAGCACCTGAATATTATGGCCCACTTAGGTTGGTGTCAAACTTCTCTTACCGTGGCTGCTATCGCATCTTCTCGATGCAAGATGAATGCCAGCACAGGAACTAAAGAGGCCACTAGCGGCCGAAAATCAAGGCGCTTGCCAGAACTGATCAGTATATGAAGGCAACACGTCGTTGGCCGAATGACCTAGCTTTTAGGACCGAGAATCACTTCTCGAATTTTTATTTCTTGTGCCATGGTTGAAGATGGCGATGAGTGCGAACATTGATCTGAAGAGGCCCCATATCTCTAGGTATATCCGGCTTCCTTCCTCCCCTCCCTGTTTGATGAAGATTATTTAGCTCACCTTCATTCATTTAAAATTCTACTACAGCCGTGCTCAGAAAACATCTAAATAATCCACGTGTTTCCTTTAGCGGTCCTGATAATCTGTAGCCATCAAACTGGTACGGAGAGGGGTGCTCAGCGTCGTCCGGTCTATATGGACAGGTTAACGAGCCCGAAGGTGATATTGAGCAAACACCAAGAGCAAACACCCGACCGTAATTTTACTAGCTCAATCAGATCCGTAGGACTCGTAGACCAGCACACTACCAGAGGGGGAAGTACCTGTTCACCTTCATTACGGAAATGTTTTCGTTCGATCGTTATCAAGGGTAGATTACCGGACGTAATTATTAACGACTCGTCTACTGTGCGTCATTCATGCTAAATTCCTACAATAGAAAGATGCATACGAAGCATAGAAGCTATGTCGCCTGCATGATACGTCACTATCATCTACACAACAGTTTGGTCTTTCGTGACATTTACCGAAGGAGCCAGCCGTATCATATTTTAAATTTACAATGGACATTCAACGTTTAGGGGGCTTGGCGCAGCGGTATGTTCTATTCCAGGTCACATGCTCTCCCGAACGTCAACTAATAATCTCTCAGGTAGCGCGTGTGATTCCAGTCCACAAGGTCGTCAGTTCAAATCTGGCAGCCCTCAAGTCTTTTTTTCTGACGCGTCCGTCTATGCCTAGATCGCTCACACTAAATCTTTTCCAAGAGCTCTCTGTATACAAGACATCGCCACCCAGGCCATATCGATCTTTTATCTAGCCATCTACATCTACTACCTAGCATCCGACGCAGTATCTGAGTGGAACAAAAGTCAGGAAGATGGCCAGGAAGATTAGGTAGTCAGATCAGCCGGTTGAGTAATGGTGGACGAAGTCTTCTGCAACACAGTGGTCTATTCGGATCAATAGGGGCAGTCATCTAAATCCGCGACCGACAGGTACCAACGAATACCTCCCCAGCATGACTAGCGGGCGCTCCGCCTGCCCTGATTGTCTCAATGGACTGCAACTTTTTCTACTTTCTAGATTCGGATCGGGATTGGTCTTTGTCTCTTTGTCACTTATATTACTACCTAGAAACTAAAGCTCCCCTTTGGTGAACCGTGAACTTTCTCCTCCCGGGCGGGTGGAGTTCCTGTTCCCTTCCTAGTCGGTCGCGATCGGGAATGCTTGTGTAAAGATCATTAAATCCGTACATAGCCACACGACTGTGGATTACTCAACATCAGGTCTCTTTAACATACACCGAATAATATATCCCTGACTCATTGACTCTCCAACTCAACCTGTTAGGACTGGCGTACGGGCAGGTCCTGGCAGAAATGAAGAACTAGAGTGAATGAATCTAAAGGGGTGCTTCTGTATTAGAGACTAATCACTAAGGAGTCTAAGTCCTACAGGCAGTCACTAACGTAGTTCCTACATGACCGAGTCACCCGCTTGACCGAGTCACCCCCAAACACCATATTAAATGCTATATTTCATTCCTCTATATTTCAACCACTAGGAGCTTATTTCTATCAAATCTTTGGTATATACATTTCTCTAGGCACGGGAATAACATATCTTAATTTTAAAGCCATTTAAACCATTATCTCGACACTTTACGATAAAATACAGTGTAATTTTGGCATTCAAAGGATAAATATATATATCTCTATGAATACCCGGAGAAATCATTCGATAGTAGATTACTAGGTTATAAATACTATCTAGATTATATACATTTCATATCCTTTCCAAAATAGATATGGTTGTTGAGATATGAAGTTGTAATTTATCGCATTTAATATGGTGTTTGGGGGTGACTCGGTCAAGCGGGTGACTCGGTCATGTAGGAACTACGTTATGTGGAAGACCCTTGACGAAGTTCCGTGGCCTGGCAGAGTCTCGGCAGATATCAGTGGACGCGGCTGCCATCTTGGCAGGGCCGCCCTGTGTCCCGACTCCCGGCAGAGCCCGCAGCTCCAAGTCCGACTGAGGCACTCTGGTAGAGGGCCGTACACACCCACCCCTATATCTATACTTCTGTGTATGTGATTAGGCTGAGGCTATTGGCACAACAGTAGGCCCCGGCCTGATTCAAAAATGCTAAGGAAATATACTGGATTGCCTCCGGATCCCTAACACCAATAGAGCTCCGTCCAAAGCTTCAGTAATATCGTACTCTTGAAACAGGCTCTAATCTTCAGGGGTTCAGAAGTTCTAATTACAGTAATAGTACTCTTTAGCGCCATACAATTTTTTAACTTAATAGGGCGTAGGAATTAATTGAAAACTGACAATAAATTTTGATTGAGCGCCAGCCTCTTAAAGGTTAGTGTTATAAGCTTTCCCTTATGTCGTGTCTACCTGTTGAGGCCATGAGGTTATTTCCACTCCTTTTCGCGGACACCGGATCGAAGAGGAGATCGGCTTCCCGTCGTTGGGCCCGACGAGGAGACCAGCCTGTCTCTCCGTACACGCCTCTATGTTACCCCTCCCTCGTGTTACACAATCTACCCCTTGCTTTTTCCAGAGTTCAGCTCGCATCATGCAGTTAACTAGATCGGGATAGCCGGGTCGCAGGTTAAATACCCATAGATCGAATAGTTTCTTTAGGGATCTTCAAGAAACAGTCTTGAATCAATACACTGTTGCCCTCTTCCTTACCTGACTGACAGGCCGCTACCCTAACAAGTATTCCGGACCATCACAGTGAGTGTCAGAGAGAACGGTAATGTATCGTTCCTTGGTATTTTCGAATGGTAACGAACACGGGGAACCCGGTCTGCGTGGGTGGTGTAAAACATCTTCCCTTGGTCATGCAATGGTTGAAAGGCTTGGTCAACCACCTCACGGTCCAGGCCCGAGGGGGTAGATCTTGGATTTGGGAAGCTACGACTCCCAACCGTCGACCAGTGGGATCGACATCCATTGATCCTCTGTGACATCCATGACTCCCGACTATGGTCCCCACACGTTGTACGCCATGAGCACATCCGTCAGGCGCTGGATATGCGCAGGGTCGAGCGAGGCGTAGATGGTTATTCCGTTAGGCAGCACGATGCCGTCTTCTACTTGATGGAGTCCCTCGGTGGGAGGGGATTTATCTGCAGCAGTGGGTGATTTCGACAGTTCCGCGGCCTCTGGTTCCACCGCGCACGCCGTCGGCATGTCCGCCTCAAAGAGCCTGCCGATGCGTTCACGTCTGCGGATCACCATATCGTTGGGTGTGTTATTGACTGCTTGAACCAACGCGAAGTTCGCCTCGACAAGGTACGAACGAATAGGGGGCACTTAGTGGTGGCGGCCAACGAAACGTCGTCCCGATCGTCTAGGTCAGGCTTACCTCCTACTTCAAGGACTCAAGTCTTTAAATAAGGAGCTCTAGTTAGGTTAATAAGTATTACGAAATAGCTGGAAAGATCGGGGAAGACGAAACAGGAAAGTGGTGTGGAATTCAGCGGTCCGTATATTAAGGAGGATTTCTCGAACCCCTACTACTTCTTCCTTTCTTTCTCCTTAGCTTCTATTAAATCGTTTAATAGTACAGCAATCTCCTTAAGAAAACTTTCGACCGAAACAATAAGAGTACTCCGTATCAGTAAACCTACCTAAAGCGAGTAATCTTCAATTAGTCACTATTATTATACCTTAACGTAATTCACTACCGAACGGGCCACACCACCGAGCGGGCCACCCCAAAACACATAGCAAATGCGATAAATTACCACTTCATATCTAAACAACCATATCTTTTTGCAATAAGATATTAAAAGAATATAATAAAGATTGTATTGAGAGTCTACTGGCAAAGTATAGGAGAAATCCTGGAAGTATGATTAGAGATATGTATATTTACGTCCCCCACAGCAAAATTACGGCGTATTTTATGGTAAAGCACTGAAATAATTATCCAAGTTGCCTAAAGCTGAGGTATATTATTTTACATGCTAAGTCTAGCCCAAATCCTGATATCTAAGTGAAAATAAGCTATGATGGTTGATATATCATGATCTGAAAAATCGCGTTTAGTATGGGGTTTTAGGGTGGCCCGCTCGGTCGTGTGGCCCGTTCGGTAGTGAATTACGTTAACCCCTACCTACTACTTCCAGTCCACAAGGTCGTCAGTTCAAATCTGGCAGCCCTCACAGATATTTTTTGATTCTTTGACAATGCTTCACCTATATTTTGCACAACATATGAAGGACCTATTCTATTCACCGTGAAAATCAGTCGGTCACCTTTCCTTCATTTTCGCCTACCTACTTCTCACAGCTCCTATTATTCTTTCTAGTGGAAAATGAGTTCACTTCGTCACCGCTAGCAGCCAAAAGTTTCCTCCTTCTCACTAGTACAATAACGACGGATAATATACTTCATTCACTTCGCATTATGATGGATACTTTGACAATCACGTTACTATATGATAAATCAGAGCAGATGATAGCCAAATAATATTGCAAAAGTGATACACATGATTTCTTCCATTGTTTTACTTTACGATGTAGATATTGTTGCTATTATGTGCTATTCTAAAAAGAACTTTATTTTCTTTAGCCAAGGCGGTGTATATAGTCTCGGACCATTACAGCCCTAGTGAGTTCTAGAGGTCACAAAACATCTTCAAATTTTAGTGAGATTCTCTCTTCAATAGGTTCGAGTCCTCGTTCATGACGCATGTTCTAGGAACCTTATAACGCAACGTATATAAGTCTCTACTTACTGTAATACGCTAAAGGAGGAGCTTAAAAATTAATTGCCGGACGATTATATACTGCCAAGGACCGCCTAATGGTATAACAATCAACTATGCTGATTTAAGTGCTAACGCGTAACTAGGACCTCATCTATGTTGTGTGTACCCTCTCATAGGTAGTAATGCGTGGACCTCTCTGTCGGTAGTCAATTCTCTCATAATATCATGACTTAAAATAATCTGGAACGCTAAGCTCTCCAACATAACTCGCCAACTTTTCCTATATCGTTAACGCCATGCCCACACTCCCCACTGATATGCGCTCCCCCCACGTAGTGGAAGGTATCCCGAATCTGCACTCCGGACATTCTCCGCATCTACAACTTGACAAGGTTATTGTCGTTCTTCACACAACTCCTACCAGGTAAATCCAAGGCCAAAAAGTCACCAGCAGTTCACTAAAGTAACACTGCAGTTGACACCTTTGCTAGCGAGAGCAAAAGTGCTCGAGTAGAAAAAAAAGTTGAGGGTTGCCAGATTTGAACTGACGACCTTGTGGACTGGAATCACACGCGCTACCTGAGAAATCATTAGTTGGTGTTGGGAGAACATGTGACCTGAGAGGCACATACCGCTGCGCCAAACCCCCATGAGTTTACTTACGTAAGCTCTGTTTTAGAATATGTTGGGACTTCAATGACTCTCCTCCCTCAGCAAGCTACTGCATTACTAGTTAGAACCGATGACTGAATAAGGGTCGAATGGCCTCGCTGGGAGACGTTTTATCGTCTATGCACAGAGAATTGTGATGCAAGTATCAAACTATGACTCTCGCCAAGTAGGCTTCGCATATGCTTGAACATGTAAACGTGACGCCAAGTCTTGAGATAGAGCTGAGGAACCACTACGTGGGTAGGACTCACAGAACCTGACGGGATGCACGAGACGAGCCACTTGCTGTCGATTGGACACGAAACTCCATGAAAGGACAACTCAAGTCGGAACATAGCAAAGGATCCACTCGATCAGACTAACCTACCTATTCTGATCAACATGCGACAACAGTCATTGCTGATCGGAGGCCGTACACAAAACCAAACTGGTTTCCACATGCTGCCGGGGCTCGGGGATGATGCAAGTCCAGTCCACCGGAGGAAACTAAACCGAGCGAGAAAGGCCGAGTAGTCACTACACAAGCTGAGCTATGGAGATGCAAAAGCCTGCGCTGCAGAATTTTCTGGGTCTTTTATGGGGTATCTATCTGCATTGTAATAAGCTGTTCCTCATAATTGTGACTGTCCCCGACCTTAGTCTATTCCGATCCCTGCTCTTGGCTTCTTTCCTTCCTGCATTTACTTTCACTTAGCCTGGCACTTCCTCGTCTATTAAGTACTAATATTATTAAGCTACTCCCCATTCACGCCAGTCCATGGTGTACTAAACTGGGGTATGTCATGAATGCAATGTGCCAGTCGTTAGGTCGACGTATTAGTCGAGAGTTGGACGGGCTGTTCAATGAATCCCGGAAACGAGGTGTTTGGCGGACTTCAGAGTTGAGCTTCGGGCCCAAGCCTATCTGCGGTATGTGCAGCTCAGATCTTCTGGTCGAATGCCATCAATGGCAAGAGTCATGATGGACTCGACATCCCATGTCCTCGGCGCGAAGATGCCTCCACGCCTTCGGCTGACCTGATCGCATCGCGAAACCCGCCCTGGGCCAAAATCGGCATGCCGGTTCTCCGGCCGCCACTCAGTCGTGTCTTGACCAATTCAAAACACAACGAGGGACATTTCATGTCCCCGCTACGGGGCGCAGGAAACTCTCTTCCCATCCCCATTCCTTCAGCAGCTGCTGCACCCGATACTCGGTTGCCCAGCCTAGGTCCGCCTCGATAGCGCGCAGCAGTCGAATCGCCGTGCGACGCTCACGCGCATCCGTGAGGCACTGGCCCGCCACAAAGAGCGGTTGCAAGGAATTGATCCTGACGCCACCGTCCGGCCGCGCCAGCCCAATGCCCAGGATTTCGCGACTGTGGAAGCCGATCTCGGCCTCGATGGACCGGTACGACTGCAACCTCAAGGTGATGGTGCTCCGGCGGGAGCTCAATTCGTGTGGTTTGTTGATCAACAGCAAGATACGGGCCATGTGATAGTGCTGCATGCTGGATGCGCACATTGGAATGCTGTGCCAGATTTCTTGCAGCGTGGCGAGGTCCTTTGCTTCGTCGGCGGGGCGGTAGTGCGCGATACGAGATGGGTCGATCCGCGCGCAAGGCTTGAACGTGTCTGGTAGCCCATTGTACCATGTGTCTAACTCGGTTTCGAGTCTGTACCATCGTTCATAGACGGCCTGCTGGGGGACACCAAGGGGCCCGCTGTCTACAGGACGAGTCTCGTTCATGTTGACGTTGTCACTTGAACTGATGTGGTTGACGAGCTTCGACATGATCCAGACCAGCGCGTTGCAGATCTGATCTTCTTTCATTACGTCGTTGCCTTCAGGATAACCTGCCTCGCCCGTGTTGCTGGGCTGCACAAAGCCCATCGGGTCAAGCAGCAATCCGGCTTCAGTCCAGAGTACGATGTCTTCTGTGTTCAGCCTTGTGTGGCATTCGTTGATGACTTGATAATTGTTGTTAGCAAATGAAAGGCAACACGAAAGGAGTGCCAAACTCACAAGCAGCAAGATAATCCTGCCGGGCAAAATTCCAGAACGCCGCCTTGCGCGCCCTGGACAGACGAGACTTTTTATACTGATACGGACTGTCCCCATCCGATGATTGATGCTCTAACGGCATCATGCTAACCTCTGCTACATCGAGCAGAGACTTGACACCGCTTAAATGACGACTCCATGCCGGGCCCGTTGCGTCGAGAAATTCGTATACTGACAGAATCGCTGTGGCCGCCAGGATTTCATCCGAATGTACTCCCCGCGACAATCGACTATTCGAGACCCGCCGCCGCCGTTTACGTGGATTCTCTGCGTCGTCGCAAAGCTCGTTCGCCTGCCATTGTCCAAAGGCCTCTGGTGTGCTTAGCGGGGGCGGGGCTTCTGCATCAGGTTGAAGCTCTTTCATCAACAGCTGAATGGCCTTTTCATAATACTTGGCCCCCACCCAGGCAAAATCATTGTCCTTGTCAGGCCATACCTCCATGATCGCCTGCCGGGAACATACACCACCCATCTTCGCCTTGGCACCCTTGACACGACCCAGTTGCTTCGCAGCATATGCGCAGGCAGCGTATTTGAGAAGAGGATTTGACCTTGCTCGCACAGGGACGCAAGAGGCGAAATATGTTCCAAGGTCGAACAGATCCATCCTGTGGAGCATTGTTAGCTTGGCATCTGAGGATTGAAGTTGCCTTTGCGACGCACCATAACCCTGGCCCTTCGGTGTAGTGGCGCAACAAAAATGCAATCTCAAAATCCGTTTCCGCGGGGCTTTCCATCTTCGGCTCGACCATGGACCTGGACAATGTGGCCGGGCGTGATGGTAGCGAGGCGTTCCTCTGATCGGGTGTCATGGATGGGTCAACGGGCGGGGAGAGAGAATGTGAGGGGTTCAGGAGGAAGTTGATATTTGTGTTATTGCTGCTGGCGGATAGGGAAATGGATGGCGAAGGAGGAGGAGGCATAGCGCTGGTTCGCGATCGGTTCGGAGAGGGATAAGAGACATTGTCGGAGACGGAGTGGGTCATGGGAGAGTAAGGGAAGCGATCGTGGCTTGCGACTGCAGACAAGGCTTCTAAACCGTGAGAATCTGCATCGCTGGCCCTAGAGCCACTCCCCCATCGGGCATTGCGGGCCTGGGCTAGCGCGACAGCATTCGACTCTGTGATCTCGAGATCGTCGGCGTATGGATCGGAGTTATCGACGAAGATGACTGCTCATGGGTCAGCCCTAACGCTCGCCGGAGATTGACCCGAATTCAGACGCATTGCATACCATGTTTCGGGATATCCAGCCAGACGCTATCCTTGTCAAACGTGTTCTTGTACGAGTAGAATCCCTTCAAATCCCCGCGGCCTTCTGTTTGTTGCTCGCTATTGTTCATCGACGCATTCTGCTGATGGCGAAAAACAATGCCCTCGCTGGGCCGACATTCTCGGCCACCTTTGCGACATTGTGCGCAGACTGGTTTCTGTTCGTCACCTAGTTAAAAAAAATTGTCAGTCGAGGAGTGGGCGCGCACAGGGGTAACGGGGGGCTGTGTACATTTCAGCTTGCGAGTCCGACATGTCAGGCTGGGCAAGGATCATGGTTAGCTAGGGACGATATTGGCCTTGTTGGATGCAACCTGCATAGACTTACCAGCCAGTTCGGGAGCGCATGCCGGGCAAAGGCGTTGGCGCGACATCGGTGGGGGGGTTTGGAGGGATGTGGAAGACCGGAGTGGAGAGTAGAAAAAGAGTCGAAAACCTGGAGAGACACTTGCGGGGAGAGCAGGTGACCTGAGAAACTCTCGGGGGAGTCTGGAGGTACCGAGTCCGCCCCCACAGAACTGGAACTTGCTCACTCCACTTGGACCTCCCGTATCGACCCTCGTCGACTCGACTCTTTTACCAGGAGGGGCATTACGATTTGGTGGCTTCTTCACACCTTTCTGACTTTTCTGAATATGCCACGTTTGAACTTTTCTGATCTCGTCTAGCTAATGTATCGGCTACCGGGCCGATCGGCCTTCGCTGCGATTGTGTGCTGCGTCGAGTGCACGGCGCACGCGAATCAGTTCACGACAAACAGCGCTTCGGCCCCTAAACCCCCAGGATTTTGGAATGATGAACCGCCACTGACACAATCATCCACGTGTATAATTGGAGCCAGCGACTTGTGGCTCAGGGACGGAATAATGGCCAACTTGAACAAATCATCCATTGCACATCTGGGGTTACTCGCTTCGAGCCAGTCCACTCTTTGTCAAAAGGATTGATCTCGCTTGCATTTTTGCCAGGAATTTCTCTGTTTGAGCAGAACTTTCTCGAGTTTCTGACTTATCACATATCGTCCACGGGTGCATGGCAGAATGGTATACCATGTCCAGGTGCAAACGCAATGATCCAAATGTCCTTTCCAGGTTTCACTATGTGGCCATGACTGCGCCCTGATACATGGGCCATAACATCTCAATCAGCGAATAACCGAGCCTTGAGATATTCCAATGCGACTCCTACCATTGGAACAAGCAACGCAGGGCATGTCCCTCAAACCAAGCCTTATTTTCCTTCCACGCCTGGACTATGAGGTCTCGTCCAATCATGACAACCTCCTTAACCTGCTCTGGTCTACCCCATCCCGCGACTCTGCTTCCGAAACAGATCAAGTGGGCGCCGACCTGAATTGCGGTTCGGAAGGCCATCTTATCGCTCAAAGGTCGGTATCCATCCATGAAACCCTCAATGACCCATAGCCCATGCTCGACGTCCTTGAACAGCTTGGTTTCGTAAGTCTCGGCAATCATCTGGCCCAGATCTAACGCTCGGCTCCCGATTTGAGCCATTTCCCAATCAATGATGAACAGAGTGGTTGTTGTGTCGCTGGTCAGTGGCTTATTGGGCATGAGAACGCTTGCCTCTGTTAGATTCAACATGATTTATAATTGAACAGGGCAGCGGGGTGGCTCGAACTTACTTTCCAGTCCAAAAGTCCCCATGGATGACATTGTAATCGTCGTCATATTCAGTACGTTTCAGTTCTTCCGCTGCGCGATCGCGGACCTTTTCGAAAACATCCCGACTGCCGTTGAGAATCTCTGGGAAATTGCCAATTGTATCCAGCAGCCAGGTATAGTTGATGTAGAGCTTGAGGTCCTTCAACGCCTTATTCTTGCCGAGAGTCTCTCTGGTTAGTGCCTGCTCAGGCTTAGCCCCCCACGCGTGAAAATCTCTTAGCCAAGAGCCGAGACTATGCCCCAGCGCTCGCGCAGAAGCTTGCGACATGCCACGAGGGAGATCTGAAATCAGAAAGTGCTTCAGATCAGTCGAATCTGGCAGGTCTTCGAGGACCTGTGTGTTGGTCTCTTTGTCGAAGTGAAAGAGCTGAGGCGTTTTGACTGTGATTTTCTCAGATACTTCGTCAGACTTGAAGCCATCGAGGGCTTTGAGAATGGCTCCTTCAAAGTGCTGTATCAAGGTTAGTGCTGTGTTTTTCTCACCACTCTGACAGACACTCACACATCGCTTGGCATCGAGCTCGAAGCTCGCATTGGAAGACAAGTAGCTTTTTGTATGTTTAATGATTATGGACTTTGGGCTTCCAGAGAGAGGAGTACCTCGATAGACGAAATTCGCCGTGCCGCCAGACAATCGGCTGAGCGAGGAGCATTCGAATGGGGTTTGAGAGAGCTGCTGCTGAAGCTCATCGCGCACTTCATCCGGTTCGATTAGAGTCTCGACCATCTTGTCGCGATATTGAATATTAAATGTAACTGAAGCGATATATAAGGTCGTTTAAATCGCACAATGGGCCTTGACAACGACTGTGCGTCTTTCGTGACGCCGGACGCCGAGGCATGAGGGGCTCCAAAGTGCCAAGACCGCGACTCATGGCGGGGTCCCAATTAAGATTAGGATCTTTGGACGCCAAAGCAAACATTCCTATTTATCTATCAAGGATGGAGTGCTGAATGCGCAAAGATACTTCTGAGGCAGACCGGATAATGGGCCAGTGGAGGAAGATATTGCGCTCTGTCCAGACTCACTGAACAGTGCTTGGAACACACCACCAATTGGGCCCCGTCGCACCAAATGAGAGACTGCATACAAAAAATGTTAATTTCGACTCGCGATTCCATCTAAGATTCCATCAACGTGAAAGCTTCACATTCAGAAGATAAATCACACATCTTCCTCCTCACTCTTCCTGCTCACGGATCGGAACTCCACAGAGAAGGTCTCAAGCTTGATAACACCCTCCATATCCCCGACACAATCAAGCAGCCTCTTAAAAGTCGAAGATTGCTTAAATTTTGTCCTTGCATCAATACTGTTAAATCCTACAAAGAACATGAGGATCGACGCTCTCTGATCTTCCAGTCCACCCCGCACTGGAAAGTCGGTTTCCACACCCCATCCATAACTCAGAGCCTCAATGCTGGAGCGGCCTCTGAGTTCATCCTCCTCAAATGCCTTGAAGTGTAAAAGAGCTGCGTTTTGCCTCGTTGACAAAATAGCCGAGGAAAAGTAAGCCAAAATTACCTCTGTTGCAGAAGACCGCAGAGCCGCCGGTGCAGATGGGGTCAGACGAATGTGCTTCGTAAACAAGCCATGGGAGAGAATTTTTGGCATATCCTTCACGGCTTCTTTGCTGAGTCTATGGTCCTGTTATTATGCGATTCAGGCTCAAGTCAGATTTTGAGTGCTTACTTTGCGGCAAATTTCTCGTGATCCTCTATCGAGTCCCAATCAAAAAGCGCCCAGAGGTAGGACGGATTTTCGGTCTCGATGCCCCAATACACCTGAAATGGTCCCCCGGGAGCAGTAACGACGTAGTTGTATAGGGTGCTCAGGATTTTGCCCTCGGTTGTACCTTCATTCATAACATCGAGTGAAGGCTTGACGCCCATGCAGCCGATTTCGGTGACGGGCATATCGAATTTGTATCTAGCACCGCCGGCCTCTTGAAGATGTTCTGAATTTTTGGGAGTAGAATGGTCGTTCTGTGGAGATTGATCATCGGGGATCTGATACT
The DNA here is from genome assembly GCA_024706585.1 of Penicillium simplicissimum. NCBI lineage: Eukaryota > Fungi > Ascomycota > Eurotiomycetes > Eurotiales > Aspergillaceae > Penicillium > Penicillium simplicissimum. The sequence continues at coordinate 2,414,000 of JAMZTW010000014.1, forward strand.
CAGGTTGTGATTTCCTGTTCTGATGGCGCGATTAAATACAAATCCTGCATCACTGGTGCCTTGAGCAAGGCAGCAACCAACTGCTCTGTAGAAATCAAGACGCGATCATGGCGCGAGGTCCATGACTGCGACAATTATTCTGCCTAGATAAGATTCAAAATATGAACGAGAATACTTCATAAGTTCTAAGTGTGCATGGATTTGATCAGACCAATTGTCAGGATCTCCGTGTCGCATCCGTCATCTACGCCAGGTCAAGATGTTCCAATGAGCAAGAGATCATGAACAGTCCAGGCTGCAAAGGGGAGAAATTACAACCACCGTTACTGATTTAAGGGCTAGCTAGTTCAAAATCTCATAGATACAAAGTTAAATACACTTCCAGGCATTCTCATCCGTAGAAGGCCCTGGACCAACATACTTGTTGCGCTTAGGATACTTACAGTGCTTACGACGATATTCGACCGCCCCGCCATTAAACTTGGTTCCACGCACAAATTCTGGAGCAACACCCTTTTCAACCCACTGGACCATCGCAAGAAGCACGTTGTCCTGAGGGTCATTTCCAGCAAAAGTACCTACGCCTTGGCCGATTGACCCCGCACCATCGCCGGGCGAACAGTGACCCATTCCACTAATGGGGAAGAATCGGTAGAAGTCGTCCAGCTTTGATGGGCTGAGATTCATGGTATCCGCAACATGCTTGTAGTACATCTTTGAACTGTCCGACGTGATGATGGGATCCTCCATGCCGTGGTAGTGGAGGACCTTGCCCTTCTTCTGGAAGGCAGACAGATCGCCTTGGAAGGTCGAGGCTTCGTAGGGGTCTTGCGCATTAGCAACCACAGCATCGTTGATAGTCCATGATGCGGGATCCCAGCTGGGATTGTTGTAGACCACGTAGCGGAACCAGTCCTCCGCGTAGTTGAACGGCCTGCCGTTGTAGTAAACGTAGGCTGCCGTCAGCTCCGATCCAGGCTGCATCCGGGGGTACAAGAGGGTGTCATTGTTCCCATAAAGAGGGCTGAAGATCTTGTTGACAGTCTTTAGCTGCGTGGCCGTCAGACACGAGCTTGAACCAGCAGTTGTGGTCGAGTTGCATAGCAGTGTCTCAAAAATGGGTTGACAAAGGTCCGGATCCTCGATGACTCCATCTGCGGCACCGTCAAGATCATCGCATTGCCGGAGAATCTCATTGTGAATGGTGATCCACTGAGCATCCGTCACAAAGGTAGCTGCACTCGAGTCTCCAGTTGTCGGGAAGAATCGAGCACCCCAATTGATGAGATTGATCAGGTTGAATGCGGGCGATCCAGCGACCACACCATCAAAGTCATCGGGGAACTTCTGGATGGACTTCCAGCCCTCTCGGCCACCAGTCGAGCAGCCCAAGTAATAGGACTTGTCAAATCCCTGCGTGAAAAATTGCTTGGTGATTTCTTTGCCAACAACAACACCAGTGTGGATGGCACGGTATACATAGTCCTTTAGCACCTCAGTATTGTGGTAGAAGTAGACACCAGTGTCACCGAAGTGACCGTTGTTGGTGCCAACCGTAGCGAACCCGTATTGCGCCGCATAGACCATGTCCGCGTATTGAATGCCTAAGAAAATCAGAATCGAGGTTCAATATTTTCAAAAGTGAGTTGGTAGCGACATACAACCACCGAGTCCTCCGTTTCCAGTACTCAAAAACCGGCCCGAGTAGTTGCTTGGTAGCCACGCCTCCATGAAGATCTGACTCTTTGGCGAAGTCGTCACATTGAGCGCAACCCGACAAAATTCAAAGGGGCTGCTGGTACTGTCTGTGTCGCCAGCGCAGACGGCGGGAACATTTGACATGGAGATGTTGGTCCCAGCTGGTACATGGGTCACGCTGTGAATAGTAGCATCTTGAATCTTGAGTTTGTGTGCGAAGGACTCGCACTTTGCCTGGAAAGAACTTCTCTTGTCTACTTCTCCGTGGGCGTAGGCATGAGCCGCAGTGGCGCCCACTGCAAGGAGCAGCGAGAACCGCATGTCAATTGAGTGAAGAATAATCGCAGTCTGTAGCAGAACTGAATTGCTTTGAGAAAGTCATGGTCGCATGGCCCTTCCTAGACATCTTATACACCCTGGAAATTAACCCAAACATTGGATTTCCGGCGCTACTAACAAAACCAGGATAGTCAAATACCTTTGGTGACCGTACTCGTGTTTCTACTTACTCTATGGGGCATTGGGGCCCCGCATTTTTGCTGAGGAAGTGAAAGCTTAGCAAGGATTCCCCGCTTCTGGGGGTGATCGAAATCGGCATATTTGAAGACGACTATTGCCGATGTAATCAGACCGAGGCTTTTCAAGCTAATTTTACTAAACCTTTCTCCTTGCCGGCATCGTTGCCGTGTATTTTTGCAGTTTCGTGGCCTTACATCATTACAGTGGACAGGGTTGTTCGTGGAAGATCATGCTGGAACAAGAGCCAAGCACAATTCTGCCTGAAACTGGTACAAAGAGCCGCCGTGGAAATTTAATTAGCCTGAGATCCACGACGGTCTTCTTTGACTAATTAACCCGAGCGAAGCGAATCCTGAGTGATCGCAGCAATCGCTCTGAGATACAGAAGCCCTCGATTGCCTATCTGCCCAGAAAAAATCGGGGATAATACAAGTTCTCTTGGACTATTTGCGTCACGGACTTGTAAATTGTAGCATAGTATTTCCATATCTGCTGGGATGTTTGTATGCATGGGTACTGGTATCTCGGTAGCAATGACTTTGTTTCATATGTGGCCTGTCATCTTCTCTCGAGGGGCGAGAAGAACCGGCATATCGTGGACCACAAAAGTCAGAATTTTGTCGGCGATACAGGGTCGTAAGGGTTCCGCCAAGTGAATATCGAAACTTCGGAACAGCAGAGCGTTCATGAGCATAATTGACTTGTTTGGAGGAGTGTCGAAAGCACAAACTTACCTCGAAAAGTGTCTTGTGGATTTCACAAAGCGTGATGGGTCTGGAAACCATCTAATTAGTGTATGGCTCTTCCGCATTCTCTGAAATATGCTGCCTTACTTCCCCAGACAGGTCGTGGGACCTGCACTGAATGTGAGATCCGCTTTCTCGTAGTCTTGAATGGTCGTCTGATCGGCAAGCCATCTTTCTAGTCTAAAGATATCGACATCCTCGCCAGATACGGACTTGTTTCGTGCAAGTGCCCACATGCTGAAGCCTGGACATGCTGGTCAGTTACCAATGGGGGTCCTAATCTTGATCTGAGTAACTTGCCTACATCAAAGCCGCCAGGTAGGAAAATGGCCACAAATAGTGGCCCCTTGAGGCGGCACCGTACGTGGAAAGGGTGTTCTGCAAAATTAGTCATTTCTCAGAACTTGGTCTTTGGGTGCAAGGCAGAACCCAATGGGTGCATGAATCCGGAAAATCTCTTGATAAGAGCACAGAGGAAAGGCAGCTCTTTGGTTTCTCGATAGGCAATGGGGCTTGAAATTCCCCCAGCCTGCAATTCATCGGCAATTTCAGCCATCGGTCTTCGACATACTCGAGGTGTGCAGACGATATACACCACTGCAACCCGGGGTATGGCGGCAACGGACTCGGGTCCCACGATGCTAGAATGGCAAAAGTCAGACGATCGTCTCTGTAGTATGCTTGGGGATTTGCCTGATCAAATGCCCACACTGGAGTAAATGCTTCGACTCCCAGGGCTTGGGCTGGGATTACTTGGTTCTTCTCGTCTCGATATTGTATGAAGCGGTGCAAGAGGTCTTTGAAACCTTCAACGTTTCCATCCCTGAGCCTCTTCACCACTGCGTTAATTGCCATCTATACAAGTCGAGGTTCTGCATCAGCTTACGTAGAATTGGGTAGGAAAGATCAACACTGACTCCTCTGATCATGTTGGTCCATAGTCATCGGTTGGCTTGGACCCGAGAAAAGGTTTCACCCGTCGATGGTGGATAATCTGTTGCAACCCGGGAAAGGTGGTCATAATTCGAGTCACCTTGAGCAACTCTGTCAAAGATTCAATGATCGCGTTGATATCACGGCCTCCTTTGACAAAACTTATACGGTCGCTAAAGGCCATGTCTATTATGCCCAAGTCCCTCCGTCCCGTACAAAATAAGGATAGGGAGCGTGCGTTGATCTCTTTGGATCCCGTTGATGATATCCTCATAGACCTGGTCTTCTACGCCGCCGGAGAAGACGTCTATGATTCTTGGAGACTGAAGCATTGCCTTGCAAATTTTGATCTCCAAAGCGAAAGAATTTCTTTGAAAGAGTTGCAACTCTTTGGCGCAAAGTTCACCAGCCCACCTATCTTGACTATTCATAATAAAAAATTTGTTGGGAATACCTCAGGTATACATATGGCCAAATTCAAATGTATCTAAGAATGCAACCCCTCCATCTCAGTAGTGGGTCTTTCCAGATTTCACAGACACCCAAACCGGTGTTCTGAAGAGTCGGTGACCTGTTGTTGATGGGCTAATTTGCTTTTGACACTAGAAATCCAGTCAGGTTGGCAAGAGGACATACAAGCTGGATTCTGAAGAATGTGGCTACAACTATTGGACTTGAGACTTGGCACCTCTTCGAAGTCTCTACTCTGATAAATAGTTGCAGTGCGAGAAGATACATTATCAGACTTCAAAATTGGGATCAACGCAGGCTTCACGGCATCTTACAAGCACGGTATTGCTCCTGTGAGGACATCAGCCAATACTAAATGAGATGATGAGGCCGTGCTGAATTCGAATGCACTCGCACCCGGCGGAGTGATGTGCGTGACTTCTACCTGCGTTGGAAAAGGGGTATTCGGAATGAGCCGGATTGATAGGTTCATTCGCGTGACAATCGCTCGATCTTTCTTGAGATGTTACCATCAAACCGTACTTTGTGCCATGGTTGAAGTCATTGTCGACTGGACTGCCAACTCTCCAAATCTTGTTTGAAGCCATGAGGAAGCTCGACGCATTCGGTTCATTCACCAAAGGCCTCGCTGAAATTGAGAGCTATCTAGCCTTGACCGACCAGCTGTTGTGGGAAGAGAACCTTACTATCTGAGCTTTGGCGGTGTTGACCCGCGCAAGTCGCGTCCCGAGCTATACGTCACGGAGCAAGCGACCTGTTTTGACAGAGTTAAAAGCCACTAGACACTGGGAGGGCGTCTCAATGGCCCTGGCATTCAGGGAGGTCTTTCTATGTAGTCAATCTGAAGCATATTCGTTAAATTCCATACTCACGTTTCAGATTCGCCAGCGCTAATCTCTTAGGTACGATTCGGTCAGTTGAATCATTCTCGAACCTTCTCCGTCTCATAATGATTTTTTATCTCTATGATGCTCAAACATCCCGGCTTTTGTAAGCCACATGGCTCCTCTGAAACACAGGACGATCATTGCCGACTTTATGGACGGAAGAACGCCGCGTGATCGCTTTTCCGCCTGAGACATTGAATTTCTTGATTGTTAAGACGGTTCGACCAACTACATAGAGCCTAAAGCAGTGACAACGATAGCATGACCTACCTGGATGATGGAGAACCCGATGTTTGATCCTCGCGTGACTCCCTGAAAATCTCGATCAGATAACGCAACCCAACCGTTGGTAATCTTCAGTGCCAACGATCTTTGCCATTCTGGTCAACTCTCAACTCAAATAGGTCATTGAACCGGCTGGGAGGAGATTCTTCGGTGCAGCTAGGCGAATAGGACTCGAGTACCGGGCATCTCGGAAAGCCCGGTGGAACTTCGGCACAGCCAGTGGATCGGCTTGAGATCTTCCATTCTCTATAAGCGGTTCATCTATACCCAACAGGGCAGGTAGCCCCTGCACGGAGGAATCATGACACATTATGGATACGGCCAAGTTCCGGAGTTTCGATGGTGCGAAACGGGCCACAAAGATTAAGAGACTGGAGGTTAGGACTTGAAATTAAATACTCCTACTCCGTAGACCGTTTGGTTCTGAGCAGAAGGAGAGAACAGACAGTTTTGATCAGCCTTTAAGCTTCTCTTTTACAATGCGCTTTCTAGGCGTGAGCTGCCAGGCAGCTTTGATTGCCGCTGCCGGAAGCTTGGCTTCTGCATCTGGCTTCAAGAACGCATATTACGACTACATCGTTGTAGGAGGCGGACCTTCCGGCATCATCGCCGCTGAAAGATTCGTCGAGGCGGGCAAAAAGGTCCTGCTCCTTGAGCGAGGCACTGGCCCGACTGTGGCAACCGGTGCAAATGATACTCTTCCCTGGAACAACCAGTTGACGCCGATCGATCTCCCGGGCCTATCCGCTGATATCGGAGCTCTCCCCGAGTGGAGCGAGTACATGTGCTCTGATACCGGCGGTTATGCTGCATGTGTCCTTGGTGGCGGTACGACTGTGAACTATATGGTCTTCGTACACCCTCCCGAGCACGACTTTGACGACAACAACAACTGGCCAGTGGGATGGAAGTGGAAGGATATCAAGCCTGCGGCGGAGAGGCTCTACCAGCGCAACCCGGGCACTATCTTGCCTTCGAAGGATGGAAAGCGCTATGACCAGGGTGCTTATGCAGTCCTCTCAAGTTTCTTCGACAAGCTTGGCTGGACATCGGTTGATATGATCTCTCAGCCTAATGAGAAGCACCAGGTCTACAGTTATCCTTCCTGGAACATCAAGGATCTGGTTCGCGCTGGTCCCCTTCGCACTTATCTGCCCATTGCTCAGAAGAGCAAGAACTTCGACCTGCATCTGCGCACCAAGGTGCTTCGCGTCGTGCGTGAAGGCAGCCGGGTCACTGGTGTTGAAGTACAGATCAGCTCTGGCAAGACTGAGGTCATCACCCTGGCCCATAATGGTCGTGTCGTTCTCGCTGCCGGTGCCCTTTCCACCCCCCGTCTGCTCTTCAACTCTGGCATCGGTCCCAAGAACCAAATTGAGACGGCCAAGAGCAGCGGCATCACTGTCCCGGCTGCGAAAGATTGGATTAACCTTCCAGTCGGTCTTGGAATTAAGGACCACCCGATCTTCACTGTCTCCGTACAGACCAACGGCAGCTTTGGCATTCCATACTACGACAGCATCCTGAATGGCAGCGACACAACCGACATCAACCTCTACAAGCAGGGCAGCGGCCTCCTGACCCAGGGCAAGCACCGGATGATTTTCTTCAGCTCAAACAAACTGCAAAACCATACCCGCTACTACCAGGGGTCTTGCGCCCCCGGCAAAGGCGCTGTCGTTGATATCAAGATCTACATGACCCACGGTCTTACTTCATCCGGCGTCCTCGGTCTGGACTCGGAGCAGAACACTGTCATCGAGCAGTCTCCCTACATGCAGACCGCCGGTGATCGTCAAGCCATGCGCGCTTTCATCCAGCACCTCGTCAATGATATCCAGGCTCCTTCGTCTGGTCTGCAACTTATTAAGAATCTGAACACTTCTGCTATTTTGGCTGCGCTGTCTCCTGGTGATCATTACACGTCGTCTGCGAAGATGGGCATTGATGATGGCCGAAAGAATGGTACTGCTGTCGTGGACACTAACACCAAAGTCTACGGGATGGACAATCTGGTAAGCGGACTACAACCCCACACGGGCGAATGACTCCTGTGATCACGCATACTGACAGATGTGGCACCCTTTAGTACATCGTTGACGGCAGTATTCATCCTGATCTTCCTACTGGCAACATCCAAGCCACTATCATGATCATTGCCGAGGCGGCCGCGGCTCGGATCCTTGCCCAGAAATAGATGATCTTATATGAAGTATCTTGTTGACCGAGATGCCTTGAGAAGAATCTACAAAAGAAGCTATAGAGAGCCCTGAACTTATTGTTCTGTGTCAAATTTCATTGATTGAAATCAAATGCTTCAGAAGAGACAATGGCAAAAGTGGCAGTAGAAGGCAAATTTACCACGGCACAATTGATGATGGGTAGCACTAATGGGGTCACAGTTTCATGTGGGCAACGGACTACGTGCTGAGTTAGAGGAAGTTATTTGCATCGATCAGACTGATCTTAAATCGGTTGACGAGAGAGTACCTGGGACGAGAGATGAAGGAGAACTGTCAACAAAGCAAATAGAACACTGAGGTCCTTGGGCACTGCTCAGGAAATGGCTTGGGTGGTACTTTCAAATTGCATGAGAACGACCGAGAACGCCGAAACATTACATTCGAATGAAAAGTTTCAAAAGGCATCATGGCCAGGGTAATGTGAGGCCGAGCTGCTATGATACATTTGGATTCCTTCTGCTAGAAGCAAAGCGAAAGGACGGTAAAAACAAAAGCGCTTCCCATTTTACCAGGCGTCCACGTCAAAGTTCTCCTCAACAAAGTAGGAGACCACAACCGTACGATCCGAGAACTTTCGGCCAGCAAGAGCCTTCAAGGCACTAGACGCAGCGTCCGTGGTGTCGAATTTCACGTAAATCTTGCCGACACCCGGGGCCTGGCGATTGCCGCCAGTGGGACGAGGGATCTTCAAGCTCAGGACCTTGCCGTACTTGGTGCACTCCTCCATGACGTCCTCCATGATCTCCTCGTAGTCGTCGTTATCGAGAAGCTCGTCCACTGTTACCATGTTCAACAGCTGGAGCACACGGCCTGTCTCCATATCTTGGGAGGTGGTCTTGGCGAACATGGACATGGCATTGACACCCATGTCGAGACCAGCGGCTTGGGTGGTTCCAATACTGGCGCGGACGACCTTCAAGTGACGATCACCAAGCTCCATGCCGTTCAGACCTTCCACAGCGATGCTGGTGGCTGTGGGATCAGCGTACTCGCAGAATGCAATGCCCTGTAATTCAATGAGTTAGAATGAAGCCTATGCAGGACCTCTTTGGGAATAGCACTTACGCGTGACTCCTCGGTGGAGGCATCCTTGACCAATACAAAGGATTTGAGTTCACCGAAGGACTTGAGCAGCATAGTGACGGGCTCCTCGGGAATGTATGCGGGGATGTTGGAAACGCAGATCTTGTTGGGTGAATCTGGCACCTCATTGAGAAGCACACCCTCTTGGTACTCCTGTTCCGCACTTCCATTGGGCACAATGTAGTCCTTGGGCCGGCGAACTTCAAGTCCTTTTTCAGCCCCCTCCGCCATAGTGATACCATCAAATGCCAAAGCAACAGTCGCATCATTGGGCGACTTGAATTCCAAAAGAGCAAATGAGTGGTCGTCGGCCACCTGTGCAGAGACGCAAGGATCGACGCTGTGAACAACATTTAGTCCGTTGAGCTGTAGGTTGAAGAAAGACATGATGCTGTCTCCAGTCGCACCAGCGGGGATGTTGTAGGCGAATAGACGTTTGGCTTGACGGGAGTTGGATGGCTTGAGAGCAGTGGTCTCGGCCGAACCACCAGCAGGCTGGTTCATGAAAGCCTGCAGGCGGCTGGGATCCATAGGCTGCTGTCGAGGAGCTCCGGGAAGAGGGAACATGCCCGAAAGCTTGGCTTGTTCAGCCGTGACATTCTCATAGCCGGGAGGCTTGATATCCCACTGTGTCAGGCGACGCTTGCGGTCCAAGACTGAGGGCACGTCCGTCAGGTCTGGAGTGGGCTCTTTCCTGCGCGGTGGTGACGCGCTTCGGCGCCCACGATCACCCCCCGGTCCTCCTGCTCCACCCCTTCTGTCACCTCCACGTTCCTGGTCACCACGATCTCGGCGGTCTTCGCGGCCGCCACGTCGGGGTCGTTCATCGAATAGGTCTCGTCGAGGTCTGTCGTCGAAATCGCGTCGGCGGCGGTCACCCCGGTCTCCCCCACGGTCTCCGCGCTCTGGCCGATCACCACCAGCACCACGGTCGCCACGATCCCATTCACGGTCTTCCCGGCGGCTGGAATAGCGGTCCTCTCGCTCTCGGGCACGGTAGTCCCGGCTTGAAGAGTAAGAATTGGCCTCTGGTTCACGTCGCCCACCGCGCGCGCTGAAGTGAGGCGAGCGTGATCGCCGTCTTTCACCTCCTCCTCGCTCGGCCCGATCTCCTCGGTCACCTCGGTCTCGATCGCGCCGCTCGTCGCGCTAGATAGGTTAGTCGCAGCTGACGGAATGGGAGAATTGTCACTTACGAAGTGATCGCGGGGACGACCCGTATCTGAAAAAGTTAGCATGACTCCAAAGATGCGACCAAAGTAACTAACCTCTGGAGGAATAGGTGTCACCGTTCATGTTGAGCTTGGAGAGTGACGAAGCTATTTAGTGGCCTCTCAGCGAAGGGGAAAACTGAAAGCTCCTGCTGGGGGCGGTATTCCCTTGACCGCCTACCGGTTTCGCCACTCCTGGCAGAAACGCTGCTTATCGCCGTATCATTTTTCGATAGGCCTTCAATTGGCTTCAATCGCGAACTTGCTTGTCAGCTACAATTATGGCGGGTGCTTTCTCAGAGTGGCGCAAACTGCCGATAAGCCTGAGCGAGCTCTGTATTAATACAACTTTGCGCTGCGGTCAATCTTTCAGGTAACGATCCCTCAGTCAGTATGCAATCCGTTGGTCAAATGTGCTAACCCCCTTGTAGATGGCAACAAATCCCCGAAAGTGACGAATGGCGCTGTGTGCTTTATGGAAAGCTTCTGTCTTTGAAGCAGGACTCGTCGAACCTATACTACCGCGATTACCGATCCACAAGTTCAACCTCCCTCCTTACTCCACCGAGTTCTGAAATTCCATCCCGAGCGCAATCCGACACAGAGCCCATCGACAATGATGCGCCTGCACACGGTTCGCACGACGATCATGTCCTCCGAATCATAAAACATTATCTCAACCTGTCATCAAATTTATCCATTCTCTATGCTCAATGGTCTGCTCAAGACCCCAATTTCAAAAGGAAGGCTGCGCAATTCACTGGAATCCGAATATTGCGCCAGGATGCCTGGGAAGCGCTCGTGGCATTCATATGCAGCAGCAACAACAACATTTCACGAATCTCACAAATGGTGGAAAAACTATGTTTGAATTATGGGCCTTTCGTGGCCAAGATAGGGGAACGCGCATACCATGATTTCCCTACTCCCGAGGCTTTGGCGGGCAAAGATGTGGAGAGCAACCTCCGCAGTCTAGGCTTTGGGTATCGCGCCAGGTACATCTATCAAACCGCTGTCATGGTCTCTCAAGAAAGAGAGAAAGGGTGGCTTGATGGTCTCTGCAACCCTGAGTCTCCAGCATTCGGAATGGAAGCAAAGCTTGGGGACGAGATGAAGCCCGAGGGACGGCAGGGTTACCGCGATGCCCATGAGAAACTTCTTGAACTACAAGGTGTTGGGCCCAAGGTCGCCGATTGTGTGTGCTTGATGGGCCTCGGATGGGGTGAATCTGTCCCCGTGGACACCCATGGTAAGCCCGTCAATTGCCCGCCTCCTCGTACAATTATCTAACCATCTAACCCCGGCAGTATGGCAAATCGCACAGCGAGACTACCGTTTCGGCAAGAGCTCTCATAAGTCGCTCACTAAGGCGACCTATGATGCTGTAGCGAACCAATTTCGCAAGCTTTGGGGCCAGGAAGCTGGGTGGGCCCATAGCGTGCTCTTTACGGCAGATCTGCGGTCGTTTGCAGATCGACTGGCGGCAACGAAAAAGGTTGATGTGTCCGTAAAAGAGGAGAACTCGGAGATTCAAATCAAGACTGAGGTGACAACAGCTGTGGCATTGACTGCGCCTAAAGAAGAAGCTGTGGATGTGAAGGTCGAGGATATTGAGACCAAGCCTGCCACGAAGGCAACTCGAGGGAAGAAACGAAAGCAATCGGTGGAGGGTATCATTCATGCATCTCAGACGATGGAGACAAGGAGGATGTCCAAGCGACTTCGTCGATAGAAGATTCTTGGAAACCCTGGTCGTTCACCTCGTTTCAGGAAGCAGATGTCATGTACATTACAACTGTATATACACTTAGATGACGCAGACGACATTAGCGAAAAAAAAGTGTTTTAATAAAAACGCGTTGCATTGTTAGGTGCTAGTCTAATTTGTTTTCTCATACTGTATTTGCATATTTATCACGAGCCTAGAAGCAAAGTCAGCACGACAGTCTCCCATAGTGAATGACAAGCATGTATAAGCCATTTGACATGATCAGAAGTCCAGTTAGATCATCGAAGACGCATCCGAAGACACGCTTCTGACATAAGAGGTACCAGAAATAGTAAAAAAAAGTGTGTTATCATCATTAAGGGGTGGGTGGCAGGCAGAAGAGAGGTAAAAGTGACACTGACCGTATGAAACATGGCGAGAGGGTCATCAAGCGGCGTAGGCAACGATACAGACGACCATCTCATTCTTAAGTACCTGCAGGAAACATCAATCCAGACAAGAAACCACAAGAACGAGATCCGAGTTGTTGTTCTCTGCTTAACCAAAGAAAGCCACTGGGGAAAGCGGAAACGGTTTTGAGCGTCGAAAAAAAAAAGTTCCCGCCAAAAAAAATAAGCGAAACCGACCACGTGACCCACACACCCGCCGGCGGGAGTCTTCGACCTTCAAACCATCTCCAACTCCTACGTGAACCTTCTCATCCACCTCGACAACCGACCAGCTTCCCGTCGCCGGACCAACCTTCACAGCAAAAATGGGTCGCCTTCACTCCAAGGGCAAGGGCATTTCGTCCTCTGCGCTCCCCTACTCTCGCGCCCCCCCCGCGTGGCTCAAGACCACCCCTGAGCAGGTTGTCGACCACATCTGCAAGCTGGCCAAGAAGGGTGCCACTCCTTCCCAGATCGGTGTTGTCCTCCGTGACTCCCACGGTATTGCTCAGGTCAAGATTGTGACCGGTATGGAATTCTTCGTTTTTGGAAGCGCACCTGTGAAATGCGCCGAGTTTTGGCTTCGATTGAGAAGGATCAGCGTGTACTAACGTCTCCATGTGAATAGGTAACAAGATCCTCCGCATCCTCAAGGGCAACGGTACGACTCCAATCGGCAATCCCCTCATCGCTTCCATTGGATGAAGAACGAGCACGATTGCATGTGAATCTTTTTTACAGACCCTGGAACATGGGATGAAAATTTCCACATCGCGAGCGTCTCGACTCTTCCTCTCCAACACACATACATACTCTGGTCGCAGAAATGCACCAGCAGCTAAGCCTCTGCTTGGTCCTAGAACAAGACTGACAGAGAGATTTTGGAAATACAGGCCTCGCTCCCGAGCTCCCCGAGGACCTTTACTTCCTGATCAAGAAGGTAAGCACACGCATGCTTATGGGGATCTTACCCTACGGGCTACTCGCCAACTCCTTTTCCGTTGAAATTTCTCCGCTAACATGCATTCTCACCAGGCCGTCGCTGTCCGCAAGCACCTCGAGCGCAACCGCAAGGACAAGGACTCCAAGTTCCGCCTCATTCTGATCGAGTCCCGTATCCACCGTCTGTCCCGCTACTACAAGACCGTCGGTGTCCTGCCCCCCACCTGGCGCTACGAGAGCGCCACCGCCTCCACCCTGGTCGCATAAGCGAAGGCGTGGTTGTTTGTGGTCATTGGGGATGGAGTTGTGAAGGAAGGCCGTTTTTGGCATACTACATTCCATATGTGCTAGATACGCCCATTCAAAAAAGAACTATTACGAGTTATACCCATGTCTTTTTGATTCCTTGATTTGCACCGAGCAAGTAGGAAGTAACAAGTAGTTGTAGATGAACCCAGGATGGTAGACCTACAAGTACGCCGTAGTATTGCAGCTAAAACAAGGGTATATTATTGTTCGTGTACGTCGTTGATCTAGAGAAGCTCTCATGTACAAATGCAGGATCTATCTACAGCGCCAGTCAACCCATCCATCAATCCGTCCTAACCTCCCTCGCAACCGCATTGCAAAGCTCCACCTGCACACCCGCCCCAAGAAGTATATGAATCCACAACCTCTGGGTATCACTCAACCGGTCATTCTCCGACTTGACCTCAACAAACAGCACAGTCTGCTTCTCCGGACTCCACAAAAACAGATCCGGAATTCCACCACCACGCTGCTGGTACTCCTGCGCCATGACCTTGCAAATGGTAGCCAGTGCTTCTCCGCGGAAACACCGCACGATCTCGAGAAGATCGTCTAGCTCGAAGGACCAGTCGATTCCGATGGCGCAGGGTTGCGTGGCGGATTCGCGGTCCCAGATCTCGCGGATGAGACGCTCGGCGGCTCCGTTGGTGATTTCTACCAGGCGGTGGTTGATTTCTGAGGCTCGGGAAGGGTAGAAGACGTCTGTGTGTAGGTCGAGGGGGCAGGTTTGGAAGGGGGTTTGGAAGACGTTGGGGACGTAGGTGAAGAGGATGTCGTAGAAGAGGAAGCCGAACTAGAGGAAATGGATACACTTGTTAGACCTCGAGTAAGTGCTTGGGAGCACGGATATAGATCAACCAGGCAAAAAGTTATCTCCTCACCAAAGTTCGAACAATCCCCCCCTCTGAATGATACCCCTTCCACCCATGATCCCGATACCAACTCAGACACATACTCTCCACTCGACACTCCCCGCCCTCGCGCTCATCAATCCAGACAGTAGCCTTCCCCTTTTTCGGCCCATCCTCGCTCTCAATGCGAATCCCCTCGATCGTCCGCTCAGCCGGTTTACTCAACATGACATGCCCGAAATCATGCTGCTCCCGCTTAACCACCCGCAACGCCCTCTCGAGCTTGGTAATCCGTTTCTGCAGATCATAATGATAAATCAAATGGCAAAGCGGATCCTCAAGGCCCTCCTCGCACGTCCGCAGCGCAACTCGTTTCCAGAACTTGCGCTGGCTCTCCTCGTTGCGGCCCTCGGTGGGGGTTAGGGCCCACAGGTAATGTTCTTCCAGCAGGGCTTTACGCTGATACCAGGCGCCGCGGCGGGCGGCGTGGAAGAGGCGCTGGGAGAGGAGTTCGGTGAGGACTTCGTGTTCGCGCTTGTGCTCTTTGAAGCGGCCGAGGGGGTGCAGGCTTTTGTGGATGATGCGAGTGTACACCCAGGCTGGGGAGAAACGACGCAGATATGCGCCCTCGCCACTCTCGTAGATTGAATCTTCTTTGCGCTGCTCCTCGTGGACGAGGGCCCGCCAGCGCGGGTAGAACTTGTTCGCTAGGTCGACGATGCGCTGCAGGGACTCTGTGGTTGGCGGGCCGTTGAACTCTAGGATATTGTCGATATCGAACTGGGTTCGGATTGCAGACTCAAATTCCAGGAGCGCGGCTCTGGACGAGAAAATTGAATTCGATCGGCACACGATGTATTGGGGGAAATTGCGGCGCGATATTTTTGCGAGGATGATCGTCGTCAAGGACTTTTCTGTCCATTCGGTCGATCGATAGAATACTAAATGAACTCGCTCGAAGAGCGCACGAGGTCCGGGCGTGAGCCGGATGCACTGACCTGTGTAATCCAAGATTTTCTGGAGAAAGTGGCCATCCCGATTACCAGGTTGGTTGGTGCGTGGCTCGTCCTTGAACCCGAGTCCAGTCTGTGACTGACTGGTCTCGCAGAGTGCTGCCAGCAGCTCTTTCTTGTTCTTGCCTTGGGCTTTGACTTCCTTAGCAAACCCCTTAAGTTCATCGAGCAACAGAAGAGACGACGCTTCTTCCAGCGTGGTAATCTCATCCGTCCCGTCGGCGAAGCGAAAGCTAGTTCCACAGTCTAGGTCGCTCGTCTCTTGATCCTCGCTTTTGGGTAACACGCGATCCTGCTGGAGATCAGAGGCTACCACAGACAAGTCCGAGATGTCGGAATAATAGCCCAATCGATTGACACGATGCCAGGCAGAGGTTTTGCGAAGGAAAAGCCGTACATATCTTCAAAGACAAGTCAACACCGTAATCAACAGCAGGAAACTTGAAGGTCAGTGGGGTAGCGAGAACATACAGATATTGCGACTCATACGACAACTCCTTCCACTGCTTAAACACCTCCATCTCCCCCGCATTAAACAAATGCGACTCCTCATCCAGCACCGTCTCCAGCGCCAAATTGAACGCATCCACATATATCGAACTCTTACCCCGCTGCCACGCCCCATCCCGCAATCTCACATGCAGTCCAGGTTCAGCATCAGCATCTTGCTCGGCTTTCCTAGCTTCATAGGCCTTGATCGCGTCCTCGTCGGTCTGAATTGCAGGCAACGAAGTCTCCAACTCCGTCTGGCTGCTGGGGATATAAGTATCCGGCCCCTCGGTGACAGGCACGGGCGTCGGCGCATCCACCACGCCGGATGAAGGACTCGGACTTGGTGGTCGCTTCTCGGTGGCAGTGCTTTCAAGATCGGTGTCCTTTTCAGCTGTTTTTCGGCGCTTGACAGAG
This sequence comes from Penicillium simplicissimum, assembly GCA_024706585.1. Classification (NCBI taxonomy): domain Eukaryota; kingdom Fungi; phylum Ascomycota; class Eurotiomycetes; order Eurotiales; family Aspergillaceae; genus Penicillium; species Penicillium simplicissimum. The sequence goes on from JAMZTW010000014.1 coordinate 2,430,254, forward strand.
CGCTGTGTGTCCCAGTAATGCAACAGAGACATGCTGCAGTACGACCATGGGTGAGGTCTCGTCACAAAACCTTGTTCAAGATACTTGAGCCGCACTCACCGGCGCGTCGAGTGCCTCGCGAGAGAACACGAGGTCACGTGAGTAATATGCCTCGATTAGGGATGTTTTGCACTGTTTGTGGTAAATGTAAGCGCGTCAGAAGCGCATTACAATCAAAGAAGTGCAGGGTGACAGTACCGAAAAGGAAGAGAGGTTATATCGCCGCTATTCACCTTCTGGAATCTCGTCATGGCCGACACACCAGTAAGTCGGATCCCCTCGAACCCCCTTCGCCCCCCTCCTGCGTGGTTGTCATTGCGGGAATGGACACAGCTCCCAGAAGCTCCACAGCTCCGCTTGACGCAACTTGGTTCCGCAAGACTCAGCACAGCGTCTACACTTCTCCAGTTCTCTCCGAGCGCATTGAACTACAATTCCCTCTACAGAACATCCATCTGACCTCCTCGTTCGCTTCACCCCACCAGTCCGCGTCCGCTCCATCAACCGAGCAACCTACATTGGCATCCACAGCCTCAAATCCCGCCGCACCTCCACACAAGCAAACCTCAACCACCGTCATGGCCGACACCAACACAACCACCAATGGCAGCGCCAACACATCCACCGTCCCCATGGACCTCTCCAGCGCGGCCGCCACCCAAGTCCGACCCGGCGGTGCCCCGGCCCGCGTATACCTGAACGAGAAGATTGTGCCGTATCTGCTGGAAGGGATGAAGACCGTGACGAGGGAGCAGTGAGTGTTGCACCGTGCTTTCTTCATTCTTAGGTTTCAAAGAAAAGGAGTACCTGACAAGTTCGATGTAGGCCTTCCAATCCGCTCCAGGTTCTGGGGGAGTTTTTGATTCAGAAGAGCAAGGAGGTGGAAGGTGATGCGAAAAAAGAGTCCGAGTGATGGCTCCAGTTGGGGAGAATGTTAGGTGGTTTACTTTTTCCTTTGGCATTTTAAGGCGCGTATATGCTTTCATTCTGGGGGGTTAAGAGTGGATTAATGGGTTTGTCCAGGACTGTTCTCTGGAGAGAACAGCTGCCGTAGGTATTGATAGCTTTGATATTTTGATAGACCCGAGGTCGAGGGCTTTTCCAGAGCTACACGGAGTTTGTGTGATACCCCAAATTCTATTTTAAGTACAATCATGTCTGCGATCGTGTTTCCAATGTAGTAAATTTGACATCACCACCTTCCCTTGAAACGGGATCCATGTGTGAGTGATGGGCGCCCGTAGGTAGGACATTGGATAGGTTAGACATAGTTGGTCTTGGCCTAGATATATCAATCAGCATCAAGGTTGTCCATTACGAAGCTACCTCCATTATAAGCTTTGCGATGCACCTGCAGGTGTTCAAAAGCAACCTAATGGATACCTATTATACTGGAGCTGACAACATGAAATGGATTCGGTTTTAACTCCAAAACTAACATTGAACCGAAGCACGACCTCTAATTACCCGCATCCATCACCCAAAAACCACTTACCATTTTCGCCTGAAGGTCGCCGCACCTAAGAAAGGGGAGCAGAATCCTGTGTTGGGTACCAACTGGGCAGAGCAACTGATCCACCCAGTAAAAAAAAGTTGTTCCACATATGGATTGGGAAGAGCTTCTGGACGAAAGAACAAGCGAACTCCAATAACGACCAAGGGTAAGAGAACCTTACCCTTAACGATAGTGCCCTCTTGTCCATGTCAGCGGCTTGAAAACATCCATTCTTACCTTTGTGTTCCTGGCCAGGCTCGCGCTCCGCTCCGGAAGGTGGTTACCGGATATTTAAATCGCCTGTAGCAATTATATCGGCGATACTACATATGCGAAGACGACGGCCTTGGCGAATAGAATAAAGACGAGAGACGGGATGCAGTGATGGATGGAATGATGGAGGTGAACAGGTGAACAGGTGTGAAGAGGTGACGGTGATGCATAAGTCGACATAATTTTTTAGAGAGTGTCGTATACAGACCGAGCCGTTACTGGAGAGCTGAAGAGTGTTGTGCATAAGGCGAACAGTTTTGACCGAAGGTGCTGACCCCAAGAGATAGCCGAATTACAGCGATAATTGTTTTCTTCCTTGCCGCTAGAGTTTTTTTTTCCCCGAGTTGAGTCGCCGAACAGATAAAAAGAGAGCCACATCATCTTTGCGACCGAGAGATGACAAGACTGGGATCGACCGAAGAATATGTTGCCGAGTCGGTCGCAGTAAGGCCAATGGCGCTCCGTTTATCGTTTGAGACGAGGACGTGAAAAGAAAAGAAAATGAAAAGAGCAAAGAAAAAATAAGACCCAGAAGACAACGACGCCCGCGGCCCCGTCGGCTCATATCCCGCATTAAAACAATTTGAGAAAAGGGGGAGAGGAAAACATAATGGAAGCAAGGGGACAAAGAGGAAAAAGAGACATGGAGGAAGAATGGGGGACAGGGGGAACATTCAGCCATCAGAAAGCAGAGATATCAAAAACAGACATCCGTGCTCTGGGTTGGATGCAGGGGAATACATTACCTGCTGCCGCCGTAACGATCCTCTCCACCACGGCCCTCGTAGGAGCGACCACCACCACCGGAGTATGGCTCACGGGGCTCACGGGGAGGAGCCGCGTCGTAGCTGGGAGGGTTGGCATCACGGTCGTAGTAGCCACGGCCTTCGCTAGCACCACCCTCGGCGCCAGCAGGAGCAGCACCGGCACCACCACGGCGATCATCACCTCCACGACGATCCTCGCGGGAATAACGGTCACCATAGCGATCGGGGCCGCCAGCGCCACCGCCACCGCGGTAGCCATGGTCATCACGGGAGTCACGGCGGTAGTCGCGGCCTCCACCATAATCGCGGCGGTAGCCACCATCTCCACGGCCCTCTCCGCGGCCATAGTCGCGTCCGTACTCGCGGCGATCGTTGTAGGAGTCGTAGCGGCCATAGCGGTAGTAGTCATCATCACGGCGACGCCAGTTACCGCCGCCACCGCCCGCGGGGCCACGGCGATCATCGTAGCGATCTCCACGACGGGGCGGGCCACGGCCATCATCTAGGGAGGTCAGCATATATCAAAACAGAGACAGACTATGATACAACGTACCGCGCTTGGGGGGACCGAAGTATTTGCCAGGGGTAGGGGTGCGAGGGCGGCTGCGGCGCGCCTTCTCAATGCTGAGGGTGCGGCCCTCGATCACCTCACCCTGGAGACCTTCCTTGGCAGCGTCGGCCTGCTCACCAGTGGCCATGTTGACGAAACCGAAGCCACGCGACTCCTTGGTGTGGGGGTCCACCATGATCGAGCAGTTCTCGACGTCGCCGTACTTCTCGAACAGGCGCGAAATATCGGACTCGGTCAGACGCGGGTGGATACCAGTCACGAACAGGTTGGAACCGGTGTTCTGGGCGCCTTCCTCATCTTCCTCCTCTGCGGCCAGATGGGCCTTGCGCAGGGGACCAGGACGGCTGAATGGGGATATTAGTGAAAGTTGATCGCGTTACGTGTGTTGCTCGTTGATTTACCTGTCCTCAGCCCGGCCGTTGGGGGAACGGCTGCGAGCACGGTCGCCCCGGGGCTCATCGCGAGGGGAGGCGCTACGGTCGCGGTCGTACCGGGGCTCGTCTGGGGAAAAACACATTGCCTGGTCAGAAGACGGACGCATCGCAGAGATGAAGAAACTTACCGGCGTAACGGCCGTTGTCGTTGTCGTAGTCAGCCATGATGGTTAAGGGGCGAAAAATGGATGGGATGGGGGAAGGAGAGGAAAGAAGGAAGAGAAATCGCAGATAAGACAAGACGAACGGGGACGCTAAGCTTCCGGAAAGGAACAACACTCCCGACAGCTGCAACCTTAGACGCAACACAAGGGCGTGGAATTATAAACGGAAAAAAAAAAGCCGAAGATATAGTGGAGAGAAGTTACGTGGACAATGAAAGAGAAGAAAAAAGGACGTGGCAATGAAATGTTTGTGGCAGGGGGGAAGGTGCGAGTTGGACAGCAAAGGAAGGCGCCAAGGCTGTTTGTGGCTGTAGTGCTGGTATCTCACGCGACTTGGGCACATTACATGAGTTCTTGGTAAGTTCAATGCAATCTGGCTACAAAATTATTGAATAAGAAATACTACGGAGTAGATAGGCAAGAAAAGGAGGAATATCTAAGGCGGAAGATGAACATTAAGAAAGTATTCTCCTGTTGCATTTAAACTAGCCTGCATAGCAACCCAAAAAAGATCAGTTTCTCCGAAAAACTCCGGCCTGCGCCTCATGCTGCTCGTAATCTAACAGGTTCTCATGGATTGGATCACTTCAAGGGTGCGAAGCGTCCTCGACGGGTCCGCCGGACATCCTTCTGCACCTGGCCTGAATCGACCGGCGCGTTATTCGAGCCCGGCTCGAGTTCGTCATCGACCAGGTCCTTGAGTTCATCCTCATCCAGTTCACTAAGCTCCTCGCTCATCCCACGCATCACATCCCGTCCGGTCCAGCGCTCCTCGTGAATGGTAGTGCCGATGGGATCAAAGGGTTGCATGTACCACGGAATGCCACCCTGGGCTAGGGGCAGCTGCTGGTCCTCCTCGGTGAGCACGGGGGTCGGGTGGCGACGATACTTTGCGTTGATGTTGGAGTTGACTTCATTAGACAGCACAACCTCCCCGATGGCAGCCTCCTCGGGGGCAGGTTCCTGAGGAGTGGCGGTCTCGCCTTCCGCTGGGTGAGGCGCTGCGCGTGCTACTCCATTCTCCATCGTAGGCCAGGTGGGTTCAACTCCTTCCATGAGCTCGGGCTGGGAAGTGGGCTCGCCTGGCTCAATCTCGGTGTCCCCTTCGAACTCAATGGAGTCGCGCCGAGACATGACACCATGGTCGAGGATCGCATCGAGCTCCTTAAGCTCTTTTTCGAAAGGTTTGCGGTTTAACTCGCTCTCCTTGCGGAGTGCGTCCTCCAATGCTGGTTGAATGGACTTGATGATTCGCTTGGCAAGCTTCCGCTTCTCACGTTGCTCCAGACTGAGCTCTGGCGCACGCCCACTGATCTGTTCCTGTAGTGCTGCAGTATCACCAGCGGGTGCGACACCGATTTCGGATGTAAAGAGGCTGGCCAAGTCGGCAGAGAAAGATGCAACGGAGGGATAGAATCGTTCTTCAAGCCGCTTGCGGATTGAGGACATGCCCGCTGCAAAGGTGCCCTTGCTATCCAGACTATAGCCGAGTCAGTCGAGTCCATGATCTAAGCAGAGGAAGTGTGACTTACGCTTGTGCTTTCTCAAAGATGGGCCAGAGCAAAGGGAAGATCGGGAAGTAGACAGTATCAACGACGGTGCGGAGCGTCAGTGCATCCTCGAGCTTCTGCTTCTCTCGCTCCCGCACTTTGGCGCATAGCTCCCTAAGTTGTTCGAGGTCCTTGTAGAGCATCTCGCCGAATTCGATGCGGCGTTGCAAGCGTTTGTGGCCAGTGACGCCCATCGCCACGTAATCTCTGCGTGTCATCTCCATCGATGAAAAGGTTTCGAGCTGCAGTTGCAGCCGCTTCAGGAGTGCAGCACCCCGTCGGGCCTCTCTCTTTAGTGTCCAGTACTTGCACGCTTCTTCGGCGTAATGCTTGCGGCCGCGAACCGTGAATCGTCCAAGAGCAGCAACGACAGAGTCAAGAACAACCTGAGGAATCACAGGAGCGCCAGAGGGTAATTTCCAGATTGTTTTGGGGACCCGCTTTCGTTTGTTTCCCCCGACTGTCAAAGTGATACGAGGGGTATGGGTCCGCTCCTCTTCCCCATCCTCAGCGTGTGAGGGTCCCAACGACAACGCGGCGTTTTGACTATCACCCCACTTCCTACCCTGCATCGTGTTGCGATAATACTCAACCGCATCAGCAGTCGCAGCATCTGTGCCATGCTCCAAGCGCCAGTCCGGAGGCACGTGTTTGTCACAGAACGCTTTGAGAAGATGTGAGTCCATGAGCCCGTGCCCTATCTTCATTTTGAGGTACAGCTGAGCCCGACGTGCGCAGGACACATGAAACGCAACGAAGCAGTTCTTGTTGCTGCACTGGATTGAAGCTCCCATCTTCTGCTTACAGATGTAGCAAAGCAACTTCCAGCGGCTGCGCGGCACTTTCTCAACATCGGTAACTGGCTCCATCAATGACGGGTTTCCGATGGAGACCTCTGGGATCCAGATGGAACAGAGCAGATGAGCCCACTTTGACGAAGTGGTCTGTTTGAATGCGCCCTCTGTGTTGGGGCAGAAGATACAGTTGGTGGTTCCTCTGCCCAGAAGCTGACACTTGCGGCATAGCCACTGGCCCTCCGGGATGAAAGGCACGCCATAGCACTCCTGGTGAACGGCCAAGTCACAGCCGTCACAGAAGACAATCGCGTTTGAATTTTCGCAATCGCCGTCATCGCAGATGGCGCATTTACTGTCTTGCTCTTCACCAGGACCGGCAATCTCGCCATTCACTGCAGCTGCAGAGCTGGATCGTGGTCGATGAGTCTGCGGTGGCTTCGGGTTAGGCTTTGGAATTCGCTTCTCAAGTGCATGCCACTCCTTCTCGATCTTGGTCATGGTGATTTCGAAAATGGCAGGCTTGATAGCTTCCAGCTGGTCCTCTCGACGCTTAGAGTTGAGTTCGTCCAGCCATTTCTCGTCTTGCTCGTCCATGTCATACTCGACGCGCCCGATGGTCGCAATGACATCCCCCTCGGTTACGGCAGGCTGAATGATATCCATGTCGTCCTCTTGCGCACCCTCAGCCATACGAATGAAACGCCTATCGTGGCGAAGGAACAAGTCGCTCTCTTGATATCCAACACTGGCCATCGTCCGGTCGACATAATTTTGCTGGCCGACGCCCTTCTTCTCATAGAAGGTAAAAGGATCCTTCAGGCGGAATGACGGCTTGGGCAAAGTCAACTTCTCCCGAGGATTTGGACCCGGCGGCGGAATCACTTTCGGCCCTTGTTGTTGTTGCGCCAGCAAAGCATTCAGGATAGCCTCGGGGCGACGCGGCGGACGTCCGGGCTTACGCTTGAAGGGAATCGGCGAGGCCAACTCGGCGGCATGAATCATCGGCACGCCCGAGTTCTCTTGCAAAGTCGCACCTGCGATAGACTCAAGGGTCAAGCCATTGACGGCAGGATCAACCGCATCTACCTCTGCAGAGGTGAACACAGCAAGCTTGCCATCAATGTCGAGGTCGGGGTGGAACTCCTCCCAACCCCGCTCCTCACGCGGTTTGTATCCATCGCCTTGTTGCAGAGCCAGGGCTGCGGCTGTTGAGGAGGTGAATCGCCCCCTGTTCTCTCTCTTATCTCTTCTCGGACGCGTCACGGAAGGTGGTGTGGTGGGCACAGGGGGTGGTGGCGGAGGAGCCTGGGTGGGCTGTTCGATTTCACGCGCGGGACGGCTCCGCGAGTTTGTGGAATGACGGCGTGGAGTACCAGAGGACTTTTTCTTCGGCGACGTCTCTAGATGCTGCGCGGCCTCGAGCTCGACAAATCTTCCACCACCTCCGGGTCCTCCAGGCACGTACTTGCGCTTCTTAAAGGGAGGGCCTTCGGAGGAGTCCACGGCGCCGCGTGATGACTTCAAGGAAGGCTTTGACTGCGATGATCTTGACGGACGCCGTGGAAGAGACTGTCTAGACACGGGCGCCATGGTTCCCACTAGGCTTGGGAAGCTCCGGATGCTGATCGACGCTGGGGATGGTAGTTGACAAGTCAGGTCGCGAGTTCAGGGATGGCCGGGGCGATGGGGGTTATCCCTTGGAGGAGCTAGATGAGCAGTGGCCCCAGGCGACCAGATATTGACAAGGCTGAAGAACACAAACGAAAGTCGACCCTGTCCACTGGAGGGCTGGTGGTTGAGGCACGTTGAGTGTTTCGTTATCTGGTCAAGGCGGAGAAACCCGTTGCTCGCCTCAGGCGTCCAAACTTTTACAGCTTTGGGCTGTCAACAGCTTCCCCGCATGCTCCCTTCTGTTCTTTGGACCTGAGCTTCCTTGATCACGTTCCGGAGTTTCACCTCTACACCTATCCACAACCACGATGAGCGTTCCTAATGAAGGAGGGTATGCGTCTACAACCATCATACCGTCTTCCTATTGTCTCGAATTCAGCTAATAATGCCCGTTCGCTCCAGATGGCGTGGACCTGCGCGCCAGCCATCGCAACGCCAGCCAGGCAATGGGAACCGTGACAGGACAAGCGGACAAGGTGGTCCTCGTGGTGGCAATTCATCATGGGGCGCTTCTAGCCCAGCGCAAGTCTCACATGTGCCTGTTCGGGGGTTCAATGCCATAGAAGTCAGGAATGCTTTGAAGAAAGGTAAGCCTGGGCTTGTCCGAGATTTAAGAAGACCGATGCTGATCTTAGTGATGGTTCCAGGGCCGAATGGTAATTCCAATCCTTCTAGTGGTATTTGATGCATATCAATATTCGTTGATTCTAATAGCACGCTACAGAACCGAAAGCAGTCCTCTACAAGCCGACTGGCAAGGACGCGAACAATCAGCGATCAGGCAGCGCTTGGGGCTCGAAGTGTACGTTCGCAGTCGCCCTTCCCTCGTTCCTTTGCCGAACCAGTAACTGATAAATACAGCGCACATCATGGCGAACGGAAAGGACTTTCTCATCGAGCTCCGGAAGCAAGTCGCTTCTCTCCAGCGTGGCGGTGGTCCAGTCGGCGGTTGATCTGAAATGGACGATGGAGTTTGCACTTATTTTTTTTCCACCAAAAAACTCCTCATTGCACAGTGAACTGGTTATGGTTCGTCTGCATGGTTTAGAACGGCGCATCATCGATACCCTACTGCGGAGGCTTTATGGATATGATGGGGGGACCTACAGGGAGGATAGCTTGCATGACTCTCGGAATCCCGAAGAGTGTTAACCAACATTGCGTCGGCGTCTTCGGTCACGTATTTGAAGCTCTTGCTGCATTTCTCGTGTAACATAAAAAGCGTCTCATTATAACGCTCTGTACAACTCCTGCAACTTGCACTAATGTTGTATGTTGTAGAGAACTTGGTAACTAAATTCTAACAGGAACGAAAGGCTTGGAAACTTCTTTACAACTCCGATTAGTCGTATTTGTCTCGTTGAGTCAAATGGTTCTGATCTAATATACAAAAGGGGTATCGCTAATATACAGTCTGGGCATAAATAATCTTACAGGGACAGTCCATGCCGAATCCACCCAGTAGGCCCCAGGACTCCACCATCATCGGCCTCTGGATCAAGAGTCCACTTGCGGAGAGCGCGACAGCTCAAATTAGTCCGCCATCCAGCATCAAACATCTCGATGCCCGCCCATCCAATCATGGCCGCATTATCAGTGCACAAGTACGGAGGCGGCGCAACGATCTTCATATGTCCGAATCCACGCACGTCCAGGAATGATCGCAGAACGTGCATTAGAAACTTGTTGGCTGCGACACCCCCGCTCACGACGAGAGTCTGAATCTCCTCTTGATCACGGTGCCGAAGACGGAGAGCTTCAAGTGCGATGATCGTCCGGGACGATAGATGCTCGAAACTGACACGCATTGCTTCTCTGCCAAGAGCGATCCGCTCTTCATCGGATAAGCGGCCATCCTTGTCTTTGACAATCTTGTTGACCATGCTTGCGACAGAGGAGAAGCTAAGCTGTAATGCCCTGGTGTTTGCAAATGGGGTTGTAACACTCCACCCCCACTTACTCTTACGTTTAGCCACCTCCTCGCCGCGGGTCATCGGGGGCCGATAATCAGCGAAATCGGCCGCGCCATTGGGGAAGACGAATTGCTCCAGCGTCTTGCCGTACATGGTTGTTTTTGACTCCTGCAGCAGAGTCGGAGGCAAGATCTCCCGGGCTGCTTTATCCAGTGTCTCGCCCATGGCAATATCGTCGCTGGATGCGAGGATCTTGTGCTCTGTGAGGGATTTGGAATGAACTATTATCGAATGACCTCCCGAGACGAGGATAGACAGGAACGGAAATCCCGGGGATATCACAGTTGGTGAGCTCGAGTCTTTGGTGTTTTCCAAACATGACACCAGTCGAGGAGTCAATAGATGTGCTTGCATATGGTGGACCCCCACCATGGGGATCTGCCACGCAACTGAAAGGGCTTTCCCGGTATCCAGCCCGACTGACAAGTTGGAGCGCATACCAGGACCTCTGGTAGCAGAGATGAAGTCTGGGCGCTGGCGACTTGACCCATCGGCTAGTTTAATCGACTGGTCTCCGCCATTCGCGACTGGTAAGCTCTGGAGGGCTTTGTTGACAAGATCGGCGAGGTTCTCTTGGTGGGATTCGAGGGCCAGGATCGGATGAATACCGCGGTGAGCTCGAGAGTCGGCGGTGATGTTTTCTAGAAAGTGGACTTTGGCCTGGTCTCCCGTTGATTTATCATGCTTCTTCTCCACGATCGCAACTGATGTGTCGTCACTGTTTCACCAGTTATTGTTAGCGCATGCGACGGACTAGCGGCTTCGGACTTGGTCAGCCATACCATGATGATTCAATTGCGAGAGTGAGCAAGCCCCGCCTGCATCGCAGGATTGCGCGTGGTGCGCCCGTTGCCGACGTGCGTGACGTCGCAACTAAGCTTCTTGACAAAAACATGGGAGAGCTCGATCTGATTGTCAACGGGCGCGCAAAGAAAAGATCGGAGACGTGCGAGCCGATTAGATTAGTCCCTTATCTTTTATCGATAGCTTATCGCCAGTATCCACTATGAGAAGAGCTTCAACAACCTTGAGAACTTACCCATCTGCTCAAGCAATGCTGGCATAGTTTCAGGGTCATGCGGAATATAAGGCATTCCATCCTTTTCATGATTCTTCTGATCAACTCGGCACGGCCTCGAAGCATTTATATTTTCAACCACCTTGGACAAGATCAAAGATGCCGTGCTACCAGAATTCAAGGAGACTTGCCTATCGCTCGGATTGATTTCATCACAGTTGTTTCGGATGTGCGTCCAGCTTCTCGAGGAGCTTTGTACTGTCTTGGAGGAAAGCCCTTTGAGTTGGTGGACCGTCTGATTTCTGAACATAAGAGGGATGAAATTTGGATTCGCTTCTCCCTTTCTTGCAACGCTCGTAGAAGGCAATGATTCCATTTTCACCATTGGACAAGGAGAAGCTGTTGTGTGAATTTGCGTGGAACATCGAAGCGATGAGCTGAGAGGGTGAAAAACATGCCATGCCCTTGAGACTTTCATACGCTTTGGGAAACTTTTTACATGGCTCTATCGATAGGTAGGATTTGCAATGAGTTTACAATACCTGGTTGATTGACCCTACCTGTTACGATACAGGTAAGCAATGATCTTGAGGAAATATAGACTAGTGCTTTTGGGTGCAACCATTCAGGAATCAACCTGTGGGCGTAGGAAGGGAAGAGATGCCGGAGCTTCCAGCCATCGGAGCCTCACTAACCCAGGAAAGCTTCAAGATTACTTTACTCAAAATCCATATTTACAACACAATATTCTTGAAGGTAAAGACTGAATTGGATAAAGTAATTGCTACTGCTAAAAGTAGATCATAAATCGGAGGTTCGTCAACGTCGTAAAATATAACCGTTGGTTCAACACACTGAGATAAACAGTCATCTTCATGGCCCGGGAATGGACCAAGGCCGCATTTATGGCACGCTCAAATCAGCCATGAAGGATTTGAGCAGCGGCTGTCAGGAAGTGGACCTTGCATCATGGAATCGGCGTTCACTGAACTGGCCTGAGTCGGACGTGCTGCAAGCCTGGGTGTGTCAGGTCATTCCGGGGAATTGATGAGCTGTTTTTGAACTGTTCAGGGCGAGGTCTTCAAGGAATCGTTCATCTGAATGGTCCCGCCAGGGAAAAAGTAGCCATTGGCGCAAGGGACGTCTTGAAATCAATTCAAACAGCTCACTCGCGGACCAGCCATCGTCGATCCTCTCGGGACATCTTCGTATGTTTGCCGTAGTACTCATCTGTATTCTCAATGGGTGTCACACAGTGAACCGTTGGCGCGCCACTGAATTGAATGCGCTTGTTCGTGGAGCTTTGTTGCACGGACGAGTTCTTCTTGAGGATGCTCTTGGACGAGCACGAGTTGACATAAGAGTAACTTGGGACTTGGAAAGAAGAGAAACGCTTGGTTGCTGGGCTCGCGGGCGAAATTGGAGTGCGAGGAGCAACGGGCGACTTGAGTGACAGAGAGGGTCTGGTGGGCTGGGCAGTGGAGATGTTCAGAGACAGCTTGGGTCTGGCGGCGGAGCGAATCATTTTGACGAGTTGAAAAGATGATTGAACAAGAAAAGTTTCTGAAGATGAGGATGTAGTTTTTTTGTTATCGCAGGTTTTCCAACTTCGATCAACGAAGAATAACCTGGAGGGCCAGTTTGGAGAGAAGAAGACGATTATTGACGTAGTAGACTTGAAAAGATACAATTTGGGGGGGGTGTGCAAAAAAAAAAAGAAGCTCGTTTGGACCAGCCAGAACGAAGCGCGGACGAAAATAGAAAGCGAGGAAAATAGAAAAATCTCAAACAACGATGCAGAAACGACGAGGCAAGAGGTGTCTCTTGGGGTGGGTGCGGGCGGCTATATACTGAGTCGCGGGCGGGGGAAGAATGTCTCGTAGCCAACCATCGCGTACTGTCTACGCGCCCAGTTCGATGCAGCACACCGCACAATCACCAGCCCCATCACACCTTAGTCCCAACCTTTATAAGACTGGCTCACATCTCCAGTGGCATTTATGGCCAATCACCATAATTTCTGACCAGTCTTCCACTTCAGCGGATGTGATGGGCCGTGATGGACCGTGATGGGCCGTGATGGCCTGGTTGTGCCCTGCAGCCACATGCAGTGATGGACCTTTCCTAGAGGTGAGAGGGCCTTTTTTCTGAGGCTGCAAGGACCCTTTCACCCGTCCCCATCAGGCAAAATAGGCAGGAGCCTTGATTATTTGAGAACCCTACGGCCGGTTGGAAATGCCGAAAGGGCGGCTGGAGGCAAACTGCAGTGTCCGTAACTAGTTAACTAGTTAACTTACACTGCAATGACAAAGTCCTTACTCCTAAGTTACCTAGACTGTTAGTTACTCGCACGGGGAGGACCTCAGATCGATGGCTGGTACATGATTTAAGCACTCGGTCGCTCCCGGGCATGGATTCCATCTGAAATCAGACAGAGTAGGTTTAAATCAAGTACATAGAGTCCTAGACGGTACATACTACACACTACACACTACACACTACACAGTGAACCACCAGTGTGGGACCATCGTCAACCGATCCTCGGCAAAGGGCTCCGGTGCCCTCCACTTGATCGATAACTAGAGTACTAGGCTCTACGAGTGTACCTATGGACTCCGGCGTGGTTTATTAGTCGGTCGTAGAGGAACGACGGACGTACTGCTTGGGGGTGGTGTTTTCGGACTCCATAATGTAGTGATGCAAATGTATATGAAGCCAGCGATGACAGAGTTTTTGATACCTAATAGCATTAGCAGGAGAATGGAAGGATCAACATTGGAAAGTCTCGGGATTCACAAGAGTATCGTTGAAACCAAGGCCACAATACTCGCCGTACTAGGGACTCAAGTCGAAGCAGAGAACGACTGGAGGCTTTTCGCCTCTAAATCATAAGAAGAGACAGAGCTGCTTTGGGTAGGAGCATGTCATCGCGAGAGAAACGCATTCCGGCTGGAGGGACTCCACTTTAAATCACCAGAACCCAACGGTCGACCGCCATCCGAAACACACACTGAGGGTGTTGCCCGAATTGGAATTTGGAGATCGACGGGACGGCGAGGCTCTGTACGGCAATATATATCGCAAACTTAGGAAACGGGCGGGTGAGCCTCTTTCCAAAATCAAACTAGCGTGGTGGGTAATCTGATTTGACTGTACTTGTACACACTCCGGAGTACACAACACACACTACACAGGCTACAGCAAGCGCCCAAGATGCCAATGCCAAGTTGAATGCCCTTGGGATGGGTGATGCACAGGTGATACTCATGACCGCACACACACATCTCTCCATCGACTTCAAATCCCCCAAGTCTTGCAACCTCGATCACAACTACTGTAGTTTAACCATTCCACCCGTTAAGCCAGCCCCAGCACCTATCAAACGAGGCCGGTGCCAGGTTTTGCTCCGAAAGTGGGGGGCCATTTTTCCCCACGCAGAGCTTCGCAAGCTTTCGAATCGGGAACACTAACCCCAATCAGGAAGGAGTCTTCTCCGCTTGCTTCTGGAAAAATATCATGGTGAACCACCTCGAGCGTGGCAAAGATATTACAGCGCGAATCACACAGAAGACTCCATCCCAGTAAGAGGAGAATATTCCACCCTTGGCAAGTGTTTTTCCTGCATCATTGGTACCACGCGGCGCCCAGCAGACAAAGAACATGTGTCGCAGACTCAGCTCCTTCCTGCACCGTCAGATCCTCCGAATGTACTTAATCGGCCCTTATGCCGATGGACGGCCGGTGAAATAAAGACACCCAATTCTGCTCGACAAACGACCGTCTTCCAGATTCCCGCAAATCCCGAAATGCGCACCGTTACAATGTCTCAGCAGCAGTGCCCGGAGCCCTGCCAGCACAGCGAATGCATACCCAGTCTCTCCCTCGCAGACTACGGTCTTTACCTCAGTCACCAATTAAACAACCGAATGCTGAGCCTGGGAAATTGGAATCTACCCTGTTTTGCCCTCGCAGATCAATCACGGAACCACAACTTTGTCGGTCGAGACGATATCTTGGACCTGATGGACGAGCAACTGCTCCCTCACGAGATCTCTCTCCCCGCCGACATGACCAGTGTCCGCAGCTTTGCAATTTGCGGGCCGAGTGGTATTGGCAAAACCGAGCTTGCTATTGAATACGCCTATTCACGGCGACACCAATTCGGGGCCGTCTTTTGGCTGCATGCTGGTAGTGGGGCTCAATTGATGAACGACTATTGCCAGATCCCGGGCTACCTTGGCCTGGCCAATGTATACAGCCATCCTGGTCCTGAATCAAGGAGGAACCTTGCAAAGGCTTGGCTCAATTCTCCCAAGAAGAGCGTGGACTGGGGGGTGAATTGTCGCTGGTTGTTGATCTTTGACAATGTGGATGATCTGGAGGTTATTGAGAGTTATATCCCACGCGGTGGGAATGGATCAGTTCTGATCACGAGCAGAGATCCTGCTGCAAAGAGTCGGTTCTTCGAAAATGGAGACGGTGTGGATTTGGATCCCCTTTCAGCAGACGAAGCAGCGACCCTTCTACAACGGCTAGTAGTAGGGACAGACGAAGGACTAGACCGATCTGAACAGGATGCTTTCGCGACGTTGGCAAGCACGTCTGGCGGAGTGCCCGCGGCGATTGTGCATATGGCCGAGTCTATTCGAAATGAGTCGGATTCGCTTCCAGAATGTACGGATCTGTATCATTCTGATAGGGCCCAGCTGGCAAAGGTAAGCGCCGACGCGTTGGATATTGTTCGAATATGACTCTAATCAGAAAAAGGCATGAATGACTGCGATAATTTTCGATGAACATGATCCTAGCATCAACTCGGCTCGCTCTTTTCCCATATGATATCCATCTACGATTCTGGCAAATATTGGATCCGAGGAAGCAAGGTGGCTCTAGCGTTGAATTTACTACTCATGGAAGCATTTGGGCGGGATGATAATGTTTATGTCTTTTGAGTCAATTTACCCATCCAACTACACACTGGGAGAATCCTAGAGCGTCATATCCTCGCGTCTCCGATAAATACCTTTACTGTCTCTTTGAAATATTCAGAACATAGAAACCCTCAGAATTCAATCAACTACACTATGACGGCCTGAATGACTTCGCCTCTCCCCACGCAGGTTACTCATGACCTAAGAACCGTCGCACCTTAATCAACAACTAGTGCCACATTGCCATTCCTTCGGTATAAGTATCCATCTCCAAGGCAGACATAGTCATCCCGAAGTTTTCATAAACCGCATGAACCTCCTCCCAGACAGCCTCAGCAACACTTTTCAACAAACCAGGATCAAACAATCCATAGGCAACAGTAACGCTCGCAAGCACATTCAGTCCCCCCAAGCATCCCCTCCCAATCGCGAGTTTGAAGGTCAAGGTCAGACCAGGAGCTAGTCCTGTCAGCAGGCAACCTTAGAGACGAAATGCCCCCGCATTAACGGCCATTGAATAAGGGCCAAAACAAGGCCGTAAACACTTGCCTAAGCCTCGTGTTCAAAATTTTGATGTCGGCATGCTCATTAAACGAGTGATCTGCGCCTTCCAGCCTGTAAGATTAATCTACGAATAAGAGACTCTGCTTAAGCAAGGACCAGCCACTCCCGAGCAACCGGGGTGTATCCATTCGCTCTTAAAGTTCATCGCGCCCCAGATAGGGCTGCTCATTGCTCTTTCTCGATTTGATTCCTCAGCCGCAATAATGGACACTTGTCGGACTCCCAACCCAGGTATCGTATTTTTTGAACTGTGCCATATCATTGTCTACCCCCTGTTAGTGTCCTCGGGGTGTGGATCAGCCCGTGCAAAGATCGTGACGGTGGTACCTATCAACGATCCGACTCGGATACCACTCGTACATGCCCGAGGACGAGTGTACCGAGAGCGAACCCGGAGAACTCAGAACCGGATTGCGATCATGTCTCTCTTTCCGCTTACTAGTACGGTGTCCAAGCTTTCTCAATATATTGATGCCTCGCGGCTTTATCACTGGACACTTGCTCCCGCTGAACGTGATATTCTCCTAAAGCTGACCTGATCTAGATGTATCTACCTGGCCGCGCGAGCTATCTCTGCACGAGTGAGGTCATTGGCAGCAGTGCCGCTGTCTTCCAAAACACCGAGGACCTTTTCTATCAGCATCGCGTCCATGCCGACTCCTCTCAAGAAATTCACTCTTATGAAGCTGCCTAGCTAATACAGACCCTCGTTCGCACAGACTTAACGCCCGCACATCATCTCGGCGTCGCTTTCTACATCCACTACTATATAGCATATACCCTCCGTGAAACCGGTACCAAGCTATCCCACGCCCGGGCGCCCTAGCCCTGAGTGGATGTGATTCCAGTGTTTATGATCTTGTCGCTGTGGCGATGCAGGCCCTTAGTCTGCTACTCGACAACTCTGGCTTCGTCGATGTGCTTCACCGCGAGAACTCCGAGGTGGCTCGGCGTGGTCGCAGAAGAAGTTCCAATTGAGGATTGCGGTGATGGCTTCGTTGCATTCTGGCACTTCAGTGTTCATTGCGTTACCTGTGGTAATGTACAGCCCGCACTCGTTCCTTCGAGTTGTGGCTCCGCCGTGGCTAGTGATGATGGATCAGGCGGGAGAAGCCTCGGAGGCCCTCGGTAGGCGTCTGGTGTTAAATAGGCAAGTAACTAAACCGAGGAGCTTTATCAATCTGTGTTCTGGCCGAAATATCGTGAGAATGCCACTGTCCGGTCGGATTGGAGTCTGCACCCCCGCTATATGTCAATTGTGTGGATTGATGCCATTGACAGCTTTACGAAGGCCGGAGGAGGCCGTGGCTGGTAGGGTTCGCCCGCCACATTAGGCAGGTTTAACCGCAAGACTAACAGAGGCATAAAAACCTCGGACACTAGCGAGAGACACTGGATAGCTGACAATAGGGAAGAGAAATGCACTATCCCGGATCCTTATGAAATCATTGTTTAAAAGGCCTCGAGCGAGACCTATCAATGCATCCATTACAGGAGTATTATTGCCTAAATCTAGCCCTCTTTACCCTGTGGTTGTACACCGTACCCTATCTCCTTGCCCAGCATTGGGTAATTCCCCCCAAGGATCTTTCCCCATTTCAGCCACGGTGAGGAGAGCTGCGGAGAGGCCAACGACCAGGCGGAGTTAAGCCGAGCCTGGCTGGGGGGAAGACTCGGAGAGAGGGGAAGAATCACCAGCCCAAATTAGCCAATGGCTCCCAATGTCTCCAACTTTTTCAACAGTGTCCACTGTCCAGTGGCAGGCTGTCAGCGCCATCACGGTCCGTCCACGGCGTCCAGATTTCCAGAAACTCCAGAAGCACTCCTCAAGCGGATCCGCTTGCTGCTCCGCACCGATCACGGCGGCCCCCGAGAGTTATCGTGGGCGGTTCTTTATGCCGCACACAAACACCCTTTTCTCACACCCAGAAGGGACATGTGAAATGGCCATGCTCCGGTTTCACCCTTCCGAAGATCTCGGATGGGTCACCTGAACCATGGCCGGCGCGCTAGGAGCTCTCCTCCCGTCATACTCCGTGCTACCCCATCTCTGCGGTAGCAATGTAGTTGAGAACTTGAGATGACATTCACAGAGATCCGTGAAAGTGATGATGGTTGTGCTTTGTACGGGCCGACCGCATTGAAAAAGATACATCATGATTTGGCCAGGGGTTCGGTGGGTATCTCATTGGTCGAGTCGTCTTTTTAACCGTGGCTCATGGTGGCGATGGGAGGCTCTCCGTAAAATTCCTGTGTGCCACGTTAATCCCAGATCCCTCGATCTCGATAGTGTCTTTCATAAGTGCCGAAGATAACTTAGATCGATCTTGCATATCAGAGACTAGACAGGTATAAACTAGTCGCTCAAGTTGACACCTGATTCAATTCCTCCCTACCGTAGGTACTGAATGTCAATTGCGGAGAACACCACCGTTCGGGTTCTTTTGCTGGTCGGCCTCCAGCCCGATCGCGGGTAAATCGCCTCCGAGACAAGGCCCCAGGGGCGGTGAAAAACTCATCCTCGCGTGGCCAAAAAAAAACATACATGCAAAAGTCAAGGCACTGCACTTTTGCTGGACAATTGAATAGCCAGGAACACTCTTAATTAGCTCATCTGAGGTGCAAGTGCCCTGAATTCTTCACTTTTAGTCCAACATAAAATTTCAAAGAAAACAAAAGCAAAAAACAGTCAAACTCCAGCGCGATTTGTTCGGGCCACGGGGCTCTCTTCTTATTATCGCGAAATAATCAGCGGCGGGTTCATCATTCCTTTTTGACTCAACCCAGTCCCCATTTCTCCACCTTCGATCTTCCCTTGCCTTCCCCCCCCCCCCCTCCCTTTCCCCCAGTTTCTCGTCCGGTGGATTTTCGTTTTTGGGTTGCTCCCTTTCACTTTCACCTTTCGGTCTTACCGTCGCGTTTGGTCACACAATGGCGAGTGTCAAGGAAACCGTCAAGGAAACGCTGGTCGGCAGCACCGAGGCGCCGGAGCTGTCGCACCAGGCCCGCTCCAACTTTCTGCGTCACGCGCACAAGGACGAGAATGGCGAGCTGTACATGACCGAGGACGACTTCATCAACGCCGTTGCTCCCAAACACGAGGACTATGTGAGTGCCGCTCTGAATCATCCTCTGCAATCCCTCCCACCTGGTCGACTCTCGTCCCTCGCGATCTCCAACCCGGTCGAGAATAGCCCAGCTGACGCATTTCCCAATCTAGCACAAAATCAAGCGCGAGCAATATGGCATCCTCTTCCGAGTGGCAGACCGACGGAAAACTGGCAAGCTTAGCCTGGCTGACTGGGCCACCTTTGAGAACCTCCTCGCGAAGCCCGATGCGGAGTACGAGATCGCCTTCCGCCTCTTCGACCTCGATGGCACTGGCACCGTGAAGTGGGAGACTGTCAAGGGATTGTACAACCAGAACAAGAGCGCCGACAGCATTCCATTTGACTGGAACTCCGAATGGGCCTCCCTCTACACCGGCCGCACAAAGTCCCGCCATGACATGACATACCCCCAATTCTCCCAGATGCTGCGCGGCCTGCAGGGCGAGCGCATTCGCCAAGCCTTCCACATCTTCGACAAGGACGGCGATGGCTACATCGAGCCTGAGGACTTCCAGCGCATCATCCTGGAGACCTCCCAGCACAAGCTCTCCGACCACCTCCTCGAGAACCTTCCCACCCTCTGCAACATTTCTACCACCAACAAAATCTCCTACGCCACCGTGCGTGCCTTCCAGAACGTCATGCGCGAGATGGACATCATCGACCTGATCGTCCGCGAAGCCACGCGCAAGAGCCGCGACGGAAAGATCACTCGCGCCGACTTCCTGAATGAAGCCGCCCGTGTCACCCGCTTCTCCCTTTTCACCCCCATGGAGGCCGATATCCTGTTCCACTTTGCTGGTCTGGATGCACCCTCTGGCCGTCTGTCGCAGAAGGACTTTGCCAAGGTCATTGACGCCTCATGGCGCATCCCTGTCGCAGTTGCGGGCCAAGCGGTGGAGGCCGCGGCCACCAAGACCAAGACCTTCCTG
This sequence comes from Penicillium simplicissimum, assembly GCA_024706585.1. Taxonomy (NCBI): domain Eukaryota; kingdom Fungi; phylum Ascomycota; class Eurotiomycetes; order Eurotiales; family Aspergillaceae; genus Penicillium; species Penicillium simplicissimum. The sequence goes on from JAMZTW010000014.1 coordinate 2,450,543, forward strand.
CATGGTCTTCTCGAATCGGCACACCACTTCGCTCTGGGTAGTTTGGCGGGTGCTTTCGGTGCCTTCATGGTCTACCCGATTGACCTGGTCAAGACCCGTTTGCAGAACCAGCGATCCACTCGTCCCGGTGAGCGCCTATACAACAACTCGCTTGATTGTGCGCGCAAGGTCATCCGGAACGAGGGTTTCACTGGTCTGTACTCGGGTGTGATCCCGCAGTTGATTGGTGTGGCTCCGGAGAAGGCCATCAAGCTGACTGTCAACGATCTCGTCCGTGGTGCTTTGACCGACAAGGATACCAGCAAGATCTGGTATCCCCACGAGATCCTGGCTGGTGGTACTGCCGGTGCTTGTCAAGTGGTAAGTGACGCAAAAGTCGATCAATACTGACGTGTCTTGCCGTTACTAACCTCTTTGTTCCCAGGTCTTCACCAACCCACTTGAGATTGTCAAGATCCGTCTGCAGGTCCAGGGTGAGATCGCCAAGAACGTCGAGGGCGTTCCCCGTCGCTCTGCCCTCTGGATCGTGAAGAACCTCGGTTTGGTGGGTCTGTACAAGGGTGCCAGCGCCTGTCTGCTACGCGATGGTAAGTGCAATCACCAATCCTTGATCCTCGAAAGTAATCTGACAGTTAGCAGTGCCATTCTCGGCCATCTACTTCCCCACATACGCTCACCTGAAGTCCGACTTCTTCGGCGAGACCGCCACCAACAAGCTGGGCGTTGTCCAGCTCCTGACTGCCGGTGCCATAGCTGGTATGCCCGCCGCCTACCTGACCACCCCTTGCGACGTGATCAAGACCCGTTTGCAGGTCGAAGCCCGCAAGGGCGAGACGAAATACCTCGGCCTGCGCCACTGCGCGACCACGGTGTGGAAGGAGGAGGGTCTGAAGGCGTTCTTCAAGGGTGGTCCAGCCCGTATCATGCGGTCATCACCGCAGTTCGGTTTCACCCTGGCTGCCTACGAAGTCCTCCAGAAGATGCTTCCCCTGCCGGGGGCTGGAGAGGAGGTCTCCCCCACCGGCCAGGTCGAGCCCGGTGTCGGTCTCCAGGGCGCCAAGGCTCCCCTGCCCTACCTGCGCTCCAGGAACGCGCTGAAGCTCATCCTGGACGTGGACCAGAACATCGGCCGAGTGCAGGTCCCTCGCGTCGAGAAGTGGCCCAAGTTCATGCAGTCTAAGCAGTGATTTCCTTGTTGCGTTTGGTTTGGTTTCCATAGCGGTATGACTTTTTCATAAGTTCGGGGGTTGCGTTGCTGGTGCTGGTGCTGTTTTTCATGTCAATTGTCATTGTCATGTGTCCATACATTTTTCATTCCATTGAGCATCAGATTTCTATTTTCCTTTCTGGACGTTTCGTGCTCATCTCGTTTTCGTTTCGTTCGTCATCTTTTCTTATCTTGTCTAGATTTCGTTCATGTTTCGTTGACATTTCGTTTCCATTTCGCGTCCCTTTCACCTTTCACGCCCTGTTTAAGCTGAATCTCCATGCCTCGCATATCGACCCCATTCTTTTCTCTTGTTGTTTTGAACCTTCTGTGCTAAAAATTGGGGACTATGCTGCGTTCGTGGAGATCATCCTGCTTTTCTGTCTATTGCATGATTCATCTTTTATCCGCCCCCGCTATAGGGCTGGGGTTCATTGTACTGTATCAAAAAGGATAGATCTGGGGAGAAAAGACATAGACGGCTTTCCCTTATCTTGGAGCCTTGATGAGTTGGTCCAGTCTGTTGTTTTGTGGAGTGTGTATGGCACTTGGGCCTGCTAGGGCTTAAGTTTTGTACAACTTGTGCTTATAGCTAGATATGATAGAATTGGACTGACCTGTTCGAAGGTATGTTGCGAATGGATGGCCTATGGAATAAGGCTGGCTGTATATGTATCAGGTGTAGACCTATGAGAGTTAGGTAGTAAGTTCAAGATGTTGATTGTGACTCGGGAGCCTTTGGTCAGTTGAGAGGACCATGTTGGCTCCCTTACCTTAGGTTATAGAAACACTAGTGCCGGTATCTTCTTTAGGAGCGGTATTGCCTCTCTATCTGATTATGTCTTTTTGGATACTGTATTTCCTGAGATATCGTATGTATGCCCGGATCTGGCTGTTCTAAACTACCTAACTGTTATAGGTAGGTACCCACCTACGTTGAATAAATATCTCGAATAACCACCACCAATAATTACTATATGGGCGGGCATACCTAATAAAGACCTCATCTTTATTACGACTATTCCTACCTAGAATATTATCTTTCATCTCTGTCGGGCTTTAGAGCCTTATAGAAGGGGTCTAACGCTATCCATGGATGTAGCGCTAGACTAGATGTAATCTGGCACGGAAGGGATTAGATTTGGATAAACACCTCAGACCTCAGGGAGAGGAATATTAGCGGGGATAGGCAGGATATCACTATTGGTCGAATGTGTTGTAAGATATGACCTAGATATAGTTTTCCAAAAAGTACTCTCAAGGGCTACCATAAAAACAATGGTAAGCGCGGCAGATGCGGCAGGAATACGGTATCTCGCAATCATAGGCCGCCAAGATAGAAGGTATATATAGAAGTACAAGTACACGAGGGTGGGAGATTATCACTACCTAAGTACCACAAATCCCCCAGAGGATATCAGAATCTGGCATATTCGAGGGTAATTCCTGTGCATAGACGGAGAGGTTTTGTCGAGAAGCTCTCCTTCACGAGCCGTTGGTAGAAGTTGCCACTGGCATCGTCCAGTGAAGTGAATCCTCATATGATATTATGACTTCAAGCCAACTCCAGGAGTCCCTGTTTGAAAGGATATCTTCAGAAAAAGTTGACCTTCCGTGTCGACTGGGTCTTCTTCGTAGCCTCGTTATCACTCGCCGAATCACGGACAGCCGAGTCTTTCTTTTCCGGTTCTTGCATTGCCTTTTCTTGTTCTTTCGCCGCCTTTTGTTTTGAATGCCATTGTGCATCTTCTTGCTCAATCTGTCGAAGAACTAGAATAGCAGAAGTAGTCAGTATACCTAAATCTCCACCCTCGAGACACAGCAACATACCATCCTCCCACTCCAACTCCTTCGCTTCATCCCCAGTCCCCAACAACTTCTCCACATCAACCTTCTCCCCCCTCTGCACACGCTCAATGACCTCCCTCAGCAGCTCGATCTTCGCATCCGCGGACCGGCTATACGCCGCATACCCGTTCTTCAAGGTAAGCAGCCGGATGGCTTGGGAGCCGATCAACGTGAACATGACGATGTAAAATGTAGCCGGATTCCATTCCTTCGTCTCGCCGGACTTGCGCGACTTGCGGTTCCGGATAAACCGCGGCACCATCGCCGTCCATACTGAGCTATCTGCGATCTTCGGGAGTCGCTCGGAGGTAGCGTAGGAGCGGGAGCAGGGCGCGCGACATGGACTGGCGAGTGTAGAAGGAGATCTTTGCAGAAGGAGTTTGCGAGTAAGCCCCACGGGCCTTATTCGGAGTGGCGTTGTCATTGCTGTGTGTTTGAGTGTGCTGTTGCTTCTTCTTTGTCTGTCGCTCGAACGCCCGCGGGCAAAAGTGAGGGTCCTGTCTGCCTGAGGCTCCAAGGCATAACAACCCAACTAGGTATAGTGTGTATTGTTGCTACGACAACACGGCCGTTTTGGCGTTGCACGGGTCTGGCCGGTGATATCAGCAAGCTTCAAATTAGTAGCTCGATTCAAGACCACAGTCCTGCTGTGAGACCGACATCCCTGCGCGCCATGGCGGTTACCGTCTTACCACCCACCTCGATGTCTGAGTCTGTCAAGCAGGCCGTGCGGTCGACGACAACATGCTCCGATGCCACCGTGTTGTCCCTACAAACATTGCTCCGCGGATCGTCAAAGGCGCCCGAGAAGCCTGTCCGGCGGAATACGAAGCCCACGAAAGAATCAACTACTACGACGGCTCGGACGAAGACCACTAGGATAGTCAAGACGCGAACTGCGAACGAGACGGCGCTACACCTCGTTGACCAGGACGGTGCCGCGTTGTCACCTCAGGAGAAGCTTGTGCTTGCTACGGAGGTCTTCAATGGGACATTGAAGACTCTGACGGACGCGTCTAAGGGCTCATCTACGAAGCGACAAACTGCGATCTCGGATAATGTCTCAACCAAGTCTGGGAGGACCAATGGGTCCAGTGTGGATAAGGGCGTTTTTGCGGCTGCTGAATGCGCAAGGCTAGCCCTGGCGACGCTACGAGCCCTCAAGAACGACCAAAAATCATCGACCGATTTCCCGAATATGCAACTCGAACAAGGCGCGTGTGTGTTGGCCGGGAAATTGCTTTCCCTGGGATTGAACGAGATGGCGTGCAAGGAACTCCGATCTCTGAAGAGGAGGATACAGCAATATCTGGATGCGAACAACGCCGGGAAGGAGGTTGCGCCGAATAAGGATGGCGTAGACGAAGACACGGGCAAGGAGCGTATGTCCGATCTTCTCACTTTCTCGAATATCTCCAACGCGGAATCACTGTACGGCTTGCTGGTTTCCTACCACGCGAATGCAATGCGCCTGCTTGTCGCTGAGAAGAAACCTTCCACTACCGAACGACTCGTGCCTTTCCTGCAGCTTTCTGATCAGAGTAGCCCTGCCTCCATCATTCTTGCTGCTATGAACTGCGGAAGCCTGACAAGCGACAAAGCTGCTCTCCAGCTGCAGCTCCTGTCCAACACCGTGTTGTCTCTATGCGGCAGCAAGTCTGCTTCCACCGACGAGTCAACAAGCAAGGATACATTGAAACCAATTACGACGCTGGGCCTACAACTGTTATCTCTCGAGATCCGCTGCTTGGGGTGGCAAGCATCCAGCCATGTCTGTGATGAAGGCAGGGAGATGATTGAACCGCTGCTGCGATATCTCAGTGGTTTTTCCCATCGCAGCAAGGGCGTTGAGAAGTCTGAATTTGTGACTATTTACAGAACCATTACTCGAATTCAAACGGCAATGACAGAGATCAAGAAACAGCGTCAGGAATTCAAGGATGGAAACGCGCCTGCAAAGATAACGACCATCCTTGGACAGCTTGCTTTGGATGCTGGGTGCTTGGAGGAGTCGTTGAAGCTTTTTGCAAAAGCAATCACTCCACTTTCCACCTCTCAGAGCCTGGCTCTGGCTACCGTTCGGTGCAAGATTGCCTCTGTATACTTTCAGGGCTTGAAAGGTTCGAAGATGTTTCTTGATGAGGCATTGAAAGCTACCGCCGAGGCCAGTGTTGCCTTGGGATTGCAATTACGAGGTAGTGTGAGTGATTTGGATGAATTGCTGGTCGAATCCGCGAGGCTGAAGAAGCTTGCTCTGTCTTGGTTTGGGGAGACGATCACCAAGTCGACCGATAGTGATAGGGAGAAGAACGACATTGCTTCCCTGATTCGGGAATACCTCCAGGCTTTCTTGAGGTTGCTCCGGCGCTATGTTGGGCGGACACCGGCAGAGGACTGTGACGAGAAGGAGACTGAGTTGTTTAAGGCTCGCATTGCGCTGTCCAAGAGCATTATCCTCGCCGGCGTGGATTCGGCTGTTGCCATCGGACGACTCTCCATTATGTCCCAGAGACCGCCATGGGATGATATCCTCCCCATTCTAACGGATTGTCACCGGCTACTTACTAGCATCGAAGCTACCAGTAGTGATGGCTCTGACACATCTCTGACTGAAAGCATCGGTGCTGCCCTTGTCAAGCTTTCCAATCTCTTCTGGTCTCGCTACATCAAGGAGAAAGAAGCCGGACAGGGTTATCGCGAGCTTCTGCTCCTTCTCAAGCAGTCGACGCAGCTAATCTCGACTTGCTCGCCCAGCCATCGAATTACCGCATTCGCTGCTCTCAAGTTTGAGAGGATGGCACATTTGTACCTGGAAGGTAACAAGTATGATAACTCGGAAGAGGCTTTCAGATCGTCCATTTCAGAATACGTCCAAGCTGGCACTCTTGAAGAAATTGCAAAAACCAACCCAGGAACATGCTCCACCATGCTCAATCATGACCCGCAGAGCCCGGGTTTTATGCTCAACCGCGTTCTTTCGGCGTTTTTGAGGATGAAACTACGGAAGAAGACATCAAATTCGGCGTCCGTCTATGACGACCAAGTACTGGAGCCTGAGCAAAGGGGCATGCTTCTGGAGTGGCAAATGGGCCTCCTTTGTGATCTTCACAGCTATTCTTCAAGCGAGGAAGACTTCCAATCCATTTTCAGCCCGGTCGTATCAAGTACTCTCGACCTTTACTCCGCCACATTTCACCCTATCCGGCATGGCCGAGTCATTCTTTCTGCGCTTCGGTTCTTGCTAGAACACCCCAATGCTATAAGTGCTGATCTGACAGCCAGACTCATGGAAGAAGGAACGGAAGCCCTCAAATGCGACAAAGGAATCGGTCAGGACACAGACCTTGCTCCATTCGCCACACATTCGACCAACACTCTCCGCGTGATCATTGGCTTTCACCAGGGCAAGATCGATGCGGGAGAACTGGACGACACTCTTTGCTCGTGGTCTTCCATGGTTCGCCAGTGTCCTGATTCGAAATCTCTGCTTCTTTGCGTCACGGATGCCGATTACTGGGTGCTTCAACTCAAGGCTTTGGTTGATTACACTGAGATCCACGGCCTTTGGAAAGCTCAGCTCTCCACCCTTGAGCTGATCCTCCGCGCAGCAGAGCTCCTGCAGACTGGAGATCTTTCGGATGCGATCACCATTCTCGCTAGACTGGTATTGCAGCATTGTCGCCTCGGCCAATGCCAGAAAGCTGGAGACCTTCTCACCCGGGGCGAGCAGTATCTTGCCAAAAATGAAGTTTCCTTGCTCGCAACCATCTCGTACAAGCTTGCTCGAGTTGAATATCTGCTTGAGACAGGAGAAATCGATAAAGCAGCCTCTACTCTCTCCGCAGCCAGGATCCTCTACCAGAGGGCCCAGAGCTCAGATGCGGTCGGTAATTTGACCGTCTTGTCCAAGATCTCGTGGGAACGATTGATTGCCGATGCTGCATTTGTCCAGTCCCGGCTTTCGACCGCGCAGGGCTCCATGGTTCAAGCTTTGTACTTTGCTAAGCTGTCTGTGAGACTCAACTGCCGAATCTGGGCGAAAGTCGAGAAGCTGGCACAAAAGAAACAGGACCGGTCATTGCCTTCCACTGGAGCCTCGGATGTCGAGGCCGTCGCGGATGGTGTGGCTAAGCTTGATCTTTCTCAGAATGGGTCTTCTCCTGATGTATCGCCCAGCTACATCCAGGGAGCTCCGTTCTGGCCACATCTTGGGTCACACCACACCTGCTTGCTGAACCTGGCAACTTTGTCTGCCCACCATGGCCTCTTCCAGGATGCCGTTTATTATGGGGAGCAGGCCTTGAAGATTGACAGGACGCTAGATGCTAATGTAAGGCTGGTGGCGGCACAAACTCAGCTGGGCTGCTATTGGATCCTTGGTGGCCATTTAAGCGAAGGCCAGGATCTTCTTGCCGCGGCTTCCAACTCGTCAAAGCAGCTGCAAACGAGTATCGAGACTGTTTCTTTACATATGGCTCTTGCTTCTCTTTACCGGGTGCAAGGACAACATGAGAAGGCGCTGTGCCTGCTTCAAGAAGCGGAAAAGGCTATTGTATCTGTGACTTCTTCGGACACTGTGAGCACCTCCGAAGGTCTGAACGTTGCAGCCCTTGAGGAGAAAATGGCCAAGCTACAAGTCCGCAGCGGTAGGCGCACACCATCGACGACGTCGGCCGCTACACCCGTACGTCGCACTCGAGCGACCAGCTCAGCTGCTACATCGCGCACTTCGAAAAAGGCCTCTGCTACCAAGACCCCACTGCCAAGGGTCCAATCCAATTCCCTTCTACGATTGAAGGGCGATATCCTCCGACAGCAAGCTGATTGCCTTCGTACCCTGCGCGATTTCGACCGCTCCGCCCAAACCCTCACCGAAGCCCGGCAATGTGCCATTGCGCGAGAGAGCAAGGTCTCCATCGAAATCGGGGAAAGCGAACATCTTCTCGCCGACGCTATCCGCCATTTTGCCAGTCACGCCGTATACTGCGTTCTTCCTGAATCTACCATCTCCCTCCCATCGCTCAAGTCACCAACCAAGGCGGGAGAAGAGCCAACGCCGCAGCCTGCCAAAACCATAACCGCAAGGAGGACTCGCGCTCCAGCCAAGACTGCGCGCACGAAGGCGCAGAAGGCTAACGAAGACTTTTCTATTATGCTTTCGAAGGCGAGCGATTGTCTGACGAAGGTTTTTGCTGATGCGACTGTTCTCGGTTCAACTCTTGAGAGTCACGCTGCGTCTCGGCTTATGAGTCGGATTTCGATGCTTTCGCATGCTACCAATCCGGGGGGTGCTACCTGGGCGGAGTCGCCGGCGAATATGAATGGTGAGTGAATAGGGAAAAAAGGCACCCAAACAAGCCGAGCTCATTTACTGATGTTGTCATAGAAATCGGACGCGTTGGGGCTTTTGCTCGAGAACGCATGGCTATTGATTTTGATCGACAACTTGCCGACTTTACCGATCCACTGCTGTGGCCAACTTCTTCTCTCACGACCACGGAGATGAGCGAGGATATTTGCACCAGGTTTGCCGAGAACTATGTCGATATTTTGCCTGAAAACTGGAATATTTTGTCACTGTCGCTCAGCGCAGACCGCACGGAGTTTGTCGTCTCACGTCTGCAAAAGAATCGCTCTCCCTTCCTCCTTCGACTTCCCCTGCGAAGAGGGACTGCCGACGATGAGGCGGAGGACCAGTTTACATTCGAGGATGGTAAGGAGGAAATGCAGGAACTTATCAAGCTGGCCAATGAAAGTGCGCATGCAGCGAAAGCCCAGACCAATAAGCAAATGAAGAAAGAGTGGTGGAAGAACCGGGAAGCTCTCGATCGCCGGATGGAGAGTCTCCTTCAGAATATCGAAAATGTCTGGTTCGGGGGCTTCCGTGGTGTGTTCTCGTCGCTCGCACGGGATGGGGATGCGTTTGCTCGATTTGCGGCTGCTTTCCAGGGTATTCTTGACAAGCATTTGCCTTCTCGCCAAAAGGGCGGCAAGGCTTCCTCGTCCTCGCCCCGTCTCACCCTGCATCCAAATGTTGTGGAGTTGTTTATCGGACTTCGCGATCTCGAAGATCAAGAGGAGCCGGAAGATATTCTGATGGATTTGCTCTACTTTGTGGTGGACATTCTTCAGTTCCAGGGGGAACGCAATGCCTATGACGAGATTGACTTTGACATGATGGTCGTCGATACACTGGATGCTTTGCGAGGGTACCACGAAGCGGCACGGGAAGAAGTGGCAGCTCGCTCGCCTAGTCACACCGTGCTCGTCCTGGACAAGGCCTTGCACCTCTTCCCGTGGGAGTCCCTCCCCTGCCTCCAGGGCTTCCCCGTCTGCCGCGTCCCATCCCTCGAGTGTCTCCGCGAGCGAGTCCTCCACTTCCGCGACGCCCAGTCCGGTGCCGTCATCAAGCGCACGTCGGGCTCGTACCTGCTCAATCCAACGGGCGATCTGCGCACGACACAGGAGACCTTTGAAGGGGATCTATCGAGCCTAGCCTCCTGGACGGGAATGGTCAATCGCGAACCATCCGAGGATGAGTTCCGCGGGTTCCTGGAAAGCAAAGATCTGTTCCTGTATTTCGGTCACGGCAGTGGGGCGCAGTACATTCGCGGGCGGACGGTCAAGCGTCTGACCAAGTGCGCCGTTGCTTTCTTGATGGGGTGCAGTAGTGGTACGCTCACCGAGGCGGGCGAGTACGAGCCCTACGGCACGCCGATGAATTATCTTCAGGCTGGGAGCCCGGCGCTGGTGGCGACGCTGTGGGACGTGACGGATAAGGATATTGATCGGTTTGCGACGTCCACGTTTGGTGCGTGGGGTCTGCTGGAGAAGAAGGGCGGTTCATCGCGGAGTACTGGTGGTGGTGATGGTGGTGGTGGTGTTGGTGTCGGTCTTGATGCGGCGGTTGCGGGGGCTCGGGCGTCGTGTGTGTTGAAGTACTTGAATGGCGCTGCGCCGGTGGTGTATGGGGTTCCGGTGTTTTTGGACTGAAATATATGATCGCAGTACATATCATTGCATTGTTCGGTGGCTCTGGGAATTGGGCGTTTTGTTGGTTGCTGTCTTGTTTAGCTGCACCTTTTTGTATTCATTGGATTCCTCTTCATACTGGTAGCTCCGCCCAAAGCGGCAATGCAATCCGCCGAACCGTAATTACCTGCTGTACTGTACAAGTTTACCGTAATAAACTCCTAAGACAGTGGAGCTTCCCCTCATGCGGGACCAAAAAAGAACCCCGCGCAACGTCAGTCTTCCTCTTTTATCGTTCTCGTTCTCCCCTCCCCCCTTCTGTTTCTCTTCTCTCCATCTCTCCATCGCATAGAAATCATCATGTCCGTCACCGAGAAAGCCCGTATCGCCTCCTTCGGCGGCAAGCTCCTCAAACTCACCCACAATGCCTCCACCACCCGCTGCGAAATGTCCTTCAACTTGTACCTCCCCCCCGGCTCAGTCGACAGCAACAGCACTGCGGCCAGCTCAGTCCCCGTGCTGATTTACCTGTCCGGATTGACCTGCACGGCGGAGAATTGTTCGGAGAAGGGCTTTTTCCAGCACGGTGCTAGTAAGAAGGGGATTGCCGTGTTGTATCCGGATACTAGTCCTCGTATGTGATTGCTTTACCCTTTTGAGTACCCCCCCCCTCATTTCTGGCGATGTGATGGGGAAATGATTCGATTTGTTTTCGTTTCCGGTGATTAATTGCTCTCAACAGGCGGTTTGAACATCCAGGGCGAGGATGATGCGTATGACTTTGGTTCTGGCGCGGGCTTTTACGTGGATGCTACCACGGCCCCGTATGATCAGGGCTATAATATGTATAGCTACGTGACGGAGGAGTTGCCGAGCGTTGTGTTCAAGGCGTTCCCGCAGCTGGATGCGAGTCGGGTGAGCATTACGGGGCATAGTATGGGTGGCCATGGTGCTCTTACTCTGGTGAGTACCTCTACCTTCTAGTTGTCTTTTTTTTTCTTTTTTCTCAGACAGCCATTTTGGCTTCTAACTACCATGCAGTTCCTCCGCAACCCCGGCAAATACAAGTCCGTCTCGGCATTCGCCCCAATCGCCAACCCGATCAACTGCCCCTGGGGCCAGAAGGCGTTCAAGGGGTACTTTGGCGAGGACCAGCAGGAGAAGTGGAAGGAGCACGATGCCACCGAGCTGATCAAGAAGTGGAACGGTCCCGAGTTGGATATCCTAATTGACGTGGTAAGCACACAGCCGGGGTGACCCCTATCACGAATGTTCCCCCAGTACCCCGGGCAAAATACACTCTCCCTGGTTTAGTCCGTTTCCATCCATCTAATATTATTACCTTGCGGGATTGCAGGGCACCGGCGACAACTTCTACAAACAAGGCCAACTCCTACCGGAGAACTTCCAAGCCGCCGCCGACGCGGCCGGCCTCAAGGGCGTGAATATCCGCTACCAGCCCGACTACGACCACTCATATTACACCATGGCTACCTTTGCGGATGATCATATCGAGCATGCGGCCAAGTATCTCAAATAGTGTGTGACCTCTCCCCTTCCACATGGTTATTTTTTTCCCTTGTTTTAGTTTGTTCTTCTTGTGAGTGTCGTGTAGACGGAAATACCCATACGTGGGTCTTGGGTGCTTGTGTTTGACTAGCCACTGTGGATACGGATTCTGATTCGTGGTGTTGATTTCAAGTCGACCTCAACATGTTGTCAAGTCGGTGATTTGAGATCAATTGGACTAGGGATGATTGATGTGAAAACGTTGCGGCGATATAATAGACGTGAGGATTTGGGAGAAGGATCTTGTGGATGCTAGGAATGAATAAAGTCATGTCTTTTGACCATGTCTATGTCCATGTCTATCCCGTATGGCTATATGCACTCTTTCAGATGGAGGATTCGTATCCGCAAATTGATGATTATCTGTTCATTCAATGTACTCGTCAACCCCCGACAACCAGCTATTACCCATTGAAGCAAGGCTAACCTCCATCACCTCCATATCTGCTCTCCACCACCAGATTCAACCAAATAGCAGGATGAACATAACGAAAACGCCCGCGATGCGAGGTGAATATGCCACAAGAGCAGAGACTAAAACGCAAACAGACACGCTATGTACTCTGGATGTTGTAAGGAAGAGTGTGCTTTTGTTGAGCTCTTGAAATTTCGGATATCTTATTCCAACTTGTTTTTGTGGTTCTTTTGTTGATAGTGGGACATGTTGGAGGAGAAAAAAAAACAGGTTTGGTATCCATGAGAAGAGGGCACAGATGAAAGTATAGATGGCATGAATTGGGGGGGGGGGGGGGGCTTTTTCTTCAACAGTCTGCCCTTTTCTGCCCGGGTGACGGAGTGACTTCATCTCGTCCTACTCTCGGGTCAGAGGGTCAGATGTGGACGGCGCGAGGACAGACATCACCTCGTTACTCGGTCTCGTCAAAACAGAAATATGATATTGCATGGGGGAATCTAAAAGCAGGAGAGAGAAGGAAATGACAATGGTCGTAGATGTGAAGGAGGAGAGGGATTATGCGCTCAATCGCTGGATGAATGACTAGATAGGAGAACGAGGTCAGTATCACGCATAGCTCGTTTGATCGCGGGTGCTCTTACTGGGAAGAATTGCCGGAATCCTTTCATGTCCAGCTGGCTGAGGGCCGTCAAAAACTCTTCAATCAAGTCGCCGCCCATGCCCATGCCGGGCAGCTCCTGAGTCCGCAAATATTCTACATATTCCATTCCGGTCTTGAGGTAGATGGTGCGTTGCAGCCCACCCGCCTCAGCAAGAACTTGCTTGGCAAGTGCATCTTTAGAGTTGAAGGAGGGAGTGGTCGGGAGAGCCCAGCACAAGGGCGAGAAGCGGCTGATCATGAATCCGCCAAATCCAGGAAGTGCCGTTTGGGTGGGCGTAGCGCCATTAGTGGCTCCAGGGGCAATGTCTGGTCCGCCCCATGCACCACCCATCCTGGAAAGAACGGAGAAGGCCATCTTGGCCGTCGTAAAGTCATCAATGTCCTTGGCAAAGTGCTCGATGGTGGTAATGACAGTTTCGAACAGAGGTTGGTTTCCTATGAAAGGTTAGGCTTTAGTCTAGGGAAGACCGAGTGAGATCACAAGGACTTACTCTCGCTAATTATCACAGCTCCAAGATCATTGTTCAACACAGCCAGCAAAAAGTTCAGGTATTCACGCTTGAGTTCAGCCAGTTGGATCTCATCATCGGTACCCGTGGTAGGGTCCGCAATGCTTGAGAAGACACGCTGCAGGAAGGGGGTCAAAAGAGTGTCAAGGATGCTATAAATTTCGCCCTTGAACCCGAAGATAACCTGGTCAAGAAGACGCAGGAAAAGAGCCATCTCATCACGCGAAGAGGTCTGGGTCAGGAGCCCGTCGATCCAGCGAGGGAGCTGGGGCAAAATACGAGCGCCCAGCACGCCAATCAGCCGGGAAAAGGCAAACCGAGCAGCAGTTCGGATGTTGAATGAGGTCTTGAGAGACTCCAGTGCAACCAAAGTCGCCTCTGCCACTTGGCAGAAACACTCAGAGACCTCTGGGGCGGGCATGTTGCCTGGGGGGTTGGTGGTAGGGGTAAGTGTGCCCAAGGCCATGATATCATGGTGAATCTGCAGCAAGGACCGTTCATCGTTGGACTTGGCGGCTGCGAGATTGCGCTCCATATCGGCGAAAAGGGGATTCAGCACCGACTGGATGTAGAGAACCTGCTTGTCCACAGGCACGCTGCCGGTCGAGCAGATGACACCGACAGCCTCAAAAAGGTACAGCTGGCTGTTGAAAACGGCATCTGCGGAGCCCTCGTGGTCCTCGGAAGACATTTCATCACCATCCTCGCCGTCGGATGGCAGCTCGGCTTGGATGACCAAGAGATCGCCGAGAGCCTCAACAACTGTCTGCGCCACGTTGCCAATGAGGCCACGCAGCTGCTTCACTAACCGCTGGAAAAGGTACCACGAGCGGGTCTTCACTTTGCGGTTCGTATGATGGACAAGTTGGAGGAAGCTCTCCAGAACACCGGGAATAAGCTGGGCATGGTGCTGGAAGAATGAGCTGTAGCGAACGCAGATCTCCATATATTGAAGTTGTGTGGCGGGGTGTGTGAAAGATCGGATGTCAGACTCGACCATTGCAAGCATCATCTCAATGAGACGGACTGCAGCAGGGCCAGTAGGTGCGCCCTTCGTGTACAAACCACCAGCCTTGACAGCCAGGTCCCCGAAGAGGAACATCTCATGCAGAGACAGATCCAGGTCACGCCAGTCGATTTGACCACCAGAGGTACGCAAGTTCTCGAATGTTGTTCCCACCACTTCGGAGATAGCATCGATGTATAGTTGCTCGTCTGCAGAGGCAATGATCTGCTGCAGAACACCCAGTCGCTTGCGCAACTCCTGGAATTCCGCCTCATCGGTCTGCTCATCCTCATCGCCCCAGGTAGACGTTTCATCATATCTCATCTTGGCAACGATCGCCTTCAAGATGGGGAGAAGAATTGCCTTGTTCCGAGCTTCCAGAGAAGGATCGGCCTTGGCAACTTTTCGGATGTAGGTAAGCATGTCATTGACACACGGAATCACAGTCGAGCAGACTTCGTCATATTCGTCCGAGAAGAATCGCAAGACATGAGGCACAAATGCCTGGAGAAGATCATTCGCCTTATCTTTCACGGCACCAGAGTCGGTCTCAAGTACCCGTACAATATCCATCACCGTAATGTTCACAAGCTTAGCGACACTCTCGGCCAGATCGGTATCGTACTTGAAGGTGAAACGGTTCTCTCGCAATGGTGGGCTGTTCGAGAGCTGGGTGACGATCGAGTCGAGGTTAAGGAAGAGAATCATTTCAATCTTATCCGTGGGCTTCATCTTCTTGCCAATGATCTCGGTGAAGACATCCACAGCAGCATCCCGAACCCGCTGCTCGCTATTTTGCAATTCTTGCTTCTCCGCCCGGCCCAGCTGCTGGAACAGGAGATCCAACATTGTCTGGTTCACTACCAAGCCAATATCAATCCAGCTGACCCAGCTGCCCACAGCCTTCAAACACATTTCCACCACAGTGTCATCAGCGTCCCGCCATGCCGATAGAATCTCCTGCCATGAGCTGGCAATCTTTTGCATGTCCCGCTCTCGGATCAGGTCCTTGAGACTGTTCGCCTTATCCTGCTCTCCGCGCGACCTCGACACCAGAACATCGCCAATCTCCTCATGGATCGAATTCACCACACGTAAATAAAACACGATTCCGAGTGCGTTGTCGCGGGTCGAGCTTGCAGAGCTTTTAAAGGTCAGCCTCAACAGGTCGTCGAAGCAGGTTTCCCAGCCATTGGCGTAGAGGGCAGAGAAAAGGAAGGTGACGGTTTGAGCGATTTTGTTCTGGATGTAAGGTGCGTCGGGCGTGGCGGTGCCGTCGGGGCCATACACATTCCGAAGGTAGGTCATCAATTCATCCCGCACGACGGCCAGCGAGGCCAGATCGATCAAACCCGTCTGGGCGGCGCTGTTGACAATTTCCAAGCTCGCATGTCGCACGATCTCGGGCTGTGGGGGAGATTTGGTGAAAAGGTTGAGACAGACGGGCCACCCGGAGGGATCGGAGCGGACTTGGTTGAGATAGTCAAAGGCTTGTGACTTTAGGGCTGGGTCGGCAGACGGGTTCCCGGCGATCTGGATGGCGTTTGCGACCTGGCGGGCAGACAGTGTCAATAATCCATTCGGAGTGCGAGCACGAGCACGAGCTCGGAGAGGAGGGGTGGGATGCGGTGACGGTGGACGGTGGGGGAGGGGTCATGAATGGAAAATTTTGGGCAGGACAGGATCTTGCCCAGAAGCAGTGGGCAGACAAAGGACTCACCTGTTCTTCCATCTTCGACCAACCGAGCTCCTTTTTATCAGAGCGTGGGGGGAAGGAGGAGGGGAGGTGGGAGGGTCGGAGGGAAAGAGCGAGTGTGGTGAGTTCAAAATTGTTTTTCAGTGGAGGAAGAGTCCCTCCATGGTGGTGGTATCGTAATCGAATTTCCGTGCCTGAGTCCGCCTTCGCTTGCCCACGTCGACAGGGAAGGTCCTCGATAAATGACGGTTTGAAAGAAGAGTGAGCTGGAGGAGATGAAGCAAGTGAATAAAGAATAGATCACAAGCAGTATTGGATCTCAAGGACGTTGGGGAGAGTTCTGCGTATCCCAATCAGGTAAGTGGCAGCGTGTTCTCCGATCGGTACCCAACCACAGCGTCATACTCGGCGACACACAACGCCGAAGATCAACACACAACTACGATGGGTTGGAAATGACCAGATAGACGTTCAATCTGGAGTTGATAAATGGCTCATTCAATCCCTATTGTCAATTCAATGTATTCATAAAAATGAATCTACTCGAACTGTTCAGCGAGTCGCACGATTCTTCCCCCAGTATTTTTCCTGTACAGTAGGTTGAATAGCTTCCAGATGGACCCACCCACATTTGGGAGCTGCAAGTAACGAAAGGTGGCGATGGCTGACCACTTTTGGTAAACATGCATGACCAAGGGAATCTTAGAAGCCATAATTAGATCTATTAGAAGGTCATTGAACTCACTAGAGCCCCAGAGAGCACATTTCTCAACACAACAAAGGCATTAGTGATCGGACCAAAAATTAATCGAATTCATCTACTTGACATGCAACCCCATTCTCGGCCTCACAGAATCCCCGAGTCAACACACAGGCGGTCTACTCACAAGACCAGTCTAATACTAACGCCCTAGTTTGGGCTGCCGGAGATGCCTCGTTCGAACGCCCACAACGACCATCGTCAAAGCCGCAAAAACCTCGGGAAGAAACATAAGGAGGACACGAACAGCAAGCGATCCATAAATCGGACTGAGATCTCTCCGCTGGGTGACAACGTAGACAATTCCGTAGATCACCCGCACGCCGAGAAAGAGCAGGGCAATAAAAGCACCCTGAATCAGCTGCGGAGAAAAAAAAATCTGTGGTCAGCTACAAGGTAGACATACGAGGAGGTGGGTTCCTGGGAGAAACGTACAGCGGTGCCACCGTGATATCCAGGGGCGTCTTTTCTTCCCCTACCAGGCAGCAGAGAGAAGAGAGACCAGAGCATTTGATAACCCCATGCGATGGCAATGAGAATTGTGCCGACCTTCCATTGTGTCCAGCTACTCGACTTGGCATGTCCTCCATTCGAGTATATGTCCAAGGAGCCCGTTATCGTGAGAGCGACCGCAGCGATCATCAGGTTTGTAGTCCCGATGACGACGGTCCAACCAAGAAGTCGACTGGAGGATGGATTGCGATAGCTTCGCCTGTGTATTACTAATGTTCAGCTTCTGCATCTACCAAAGCCATGGATAGATTTATAACGGACCCTTCGTGAACTAATCCATCCACAGCGAGAATCAAAGGTGTGAGTCCCACGCTTTGGATGATGTTGGCAGGCAGGCCATTGCTATCGTGAATGCCCAGGATACCGCCGATGATTCTTGCCAAGCAGAAGACACTGAGATAGTACCAGGGAAGGAAACCTGTCCATCGATGGGCAAAAAAGATATAGACAACGACTGGGGTCAACACGAGGTATACCGCGACATCAGCAGGGAAAATTCCGTTCATATCGGTGGGTTTTGAGCTGTATGAGCTGGAAGGCGAGCAATATCAATTCGGAAAAAGTCACAGATGATGGCTGATCTGGAATCACTCTTGGAAATATTATCACTTTTTCTATGGAACAGGAGGTCATTTATATGGCTGCTTCATACTACTTCTTCTATGAGATTTGTGACACTTCCGCTTTTGGCATACTCCTCGGTGAGAACCTGTACGTCGATCTGCGCCACGGCATTGGGCTGAAAAAGGGCTATTAAATCTACCGAGAATGGGGGCCAAACTGGGGGCTGTAAAGCTCAGCCTTATCATAAGCAAACACGGTTAGTGCGAAACAACGTCGAGATTATCTCCCTAAAAGGTAAGCATCTCTAGCATATCAACCAATCAATCAATACCATTTCCCATGCAGCGAGTGAACAACGCGTCAGCCGAAACAGACAGGCATTCCCTGCCCATTTAGGCCCTCCATATGTAGTTCCATGCTTAAAATGCATTCCGGCCCATTTTCACATCTTGCCTCTTTCCAACCAAGCCTTTCCACCGATCAGGTTTCCTCTCTTGGCATCGTCTGCTGTTTCATCCCACGCTGTGTGCTATGGTATACAGAGGGAAACCTAGTCCCGGCTGCGCTCTTTGCCGTACAAGGCGATTATTGGTACGGAGAAGAGAGTCATTGGTTACTAGCTGAACTGCATTGCTCACCGTCTACTCTAGTGCGATCGCCGTCGCCCGTCCTGCTCCCAATGTCTAAGAGTGAACCGCGAGTGCCCAGGGTACCAAGACCTAAAAGCGCTTCGCATCCATGATCAAAGTAAAGAAATTGCGGCCAAAGCTCAAGCCCAGGCTCAAAACGACCGCCGTGCTGTGCGAAGATTAGCAAAGCCGTCTGCTACTGCAGCCCAATCGGCGACATTGGCATTGTCCATGCCCCCTGCTATTCCATCTTCGCTGGACGAGCGAGCAATGTCGTATACGTTCAAGCGCTACGTGGGTACTCAGCAAAGTCGTGGCTTGCTCTCGTATTTGCCACAGTTGTTACGAGAGGACCCTTCTCCTGCGCTTGAAGCCACGATCAAAGCCGTAGGGCTGGCTAGTATGTCGAGGGCGCATTCGCTGCCGGAGTTGAAATATGCCGCTGGACTAGAGTATAGCGCGGCGTTGCTGGCGACCAGCCGTGCTTTGGGAGATGCGGTGGCGGCGAAATCGGATTCTACTCTTGCGGCTGTTGTCCTGCTTAGCACGTACGAGGTGTGATGTGTCCATTCCAGTATTCAAGTCTCACTCCAGCTAATGGGGCGCAATAGATTATAACTTGTCAAGGATCGGCTGGTGGCCAAAACTTCATGAGCGATTGGTTAAACCATGTCGAAGGAGCGACAAGGCTCCTTGAACTACGAGGCACCGTGCAAATGGAATTTCCCGCTGGTCTGGCTTTGTTCACCCTTGTTCGTATGCAGACCGTATGTGCCTATATCACAAGATATTCATGTTTTGAACCCTTCTCTGATTGACGTTTTATCTAGGCATTCAGCAATATCTTTTGCAGACGACGCAGCTCACCCGAAATCTCAAATTTATCATTGGTAGCGAAGGTCCATCGCGATAGTGACTCGCGGTTAATCGAAGACTTCTACCGCATCCTAGAACGGTTAGCCGATCTCTCCATCGAGAGCGACAAAATCTTTACAGGGGAATACAACTCCACAGACGCTGTACAAATCATTCAAGAAGCCCTTCAACTCGACGCAGACCTTGTATCATGGGCGGAATCGATGAATCCTACATGGCGGTACAAAATCTTCCAGACACCCATTGTTACCAAGACCAACAATCTTGGGCCATACTCCTTCTACCACAGCGACAAATACTACATCTACCCAAACATTGAGATTGCCTCAATGTGGAACAACTACCATCAAACACGTATTATTGTTCACGGAATCGTTCGCTCCATGTGCACACAACTCCTCGAGCCAGGTACCACATACGCTTATCAACAGACCCTCCTCCAGTCTAATACAGTCAGCAAGGAAATGATAGACAATCTCTGCGCTAGCGTGCCGTACTACTTTACGTCAGGCGAGACAGGTGTCGGTGGGTTAATGCGGCTCTCATGGCCGTTGTTCATTGCAGCAGACTATTCGGCTTCGACGTCTGCGGAGAGGGGGTGGCTTGTGCGGACGCTGGAGGAGATTGGGCATATTACTGGGGCGCAACAGGCGCTTACGATGGCTCAGTTTTTAGGGAAGGGATGTTTTGTCCCTTTTATTCCTGGTAATGTTGGTAGAGAGCGGTATTCTTTCTAGAGCATGAGAGAAGACTGCCGTGGTTTTGAAGGCGGATTTGTCTTTCATTGATATATGACGATTTCCAGGTACCACAGAACAACGTATCATCGCCGGCTCAATATTTGAAGTTTGTAACTAGATTACTATACCAAGATCAGCTTTCAAACTCAGTCCTAGCTAAACACACTCCAACCTCCCGCCCCGCAATTTCCCAATCCCCATCAACCAGCATTCAATCTGCCCTATATCCATATTCAGTAACCTCAACAATCAAAGTATGATTCCAAATTCATACCTATCTTCATCCCGACGATACCCCGGCAGATCGACCCTGCCCCCTCTCACGCTTCCCGGAAGCAGAGTACGTATTCGCATCCGCGTACCCATCGGCAACAGGTCGCGGCGCACGCCCAGCCTCGGCCTCGTACTTTGCACGATCTGACTTCTTCTTCTTGCTGATCAGGAATGGGATCAGAAGGCACATTGTGTCGTTTCTTGGATTGAAATGCGTGCGGGTCGTTAAGATGGGATGTTTGGACAGGTGTGGCTTGGGGATAGAGATGAGTGAGATGAGTGTCCGAGATGGATGTGGTAGGTATCAATAGGGTGAGACAAGGTTGTGATTGAAAGGCAGTGGAAAATTTGCCCTAGTAATCCTCCGGTGTAGCGAGTCTTTTCAAAGAGGAAGATGGATTGTTGAGGAGTGAATGGTCCATTGGGTAGGGTATGGCCCTTTTATATTCGACACCGCTGGGTAAATCGGTCGAGTTACGTCAAAAGATCCTCGATTAAAATAAGCATTTCTTCTTAGGCGCCCAAGTTCCTCGACTCAGCATCAATTGAAATACGAAATAATCGACAAGCTCATAAACTTAGACTTCGCAGTCGAATCAAGTGACTTGGTTCAAGTGGGGAGCATATGCAAGATCTCACGCTTAACCTAAACCCGTAATCTCTTCGGAGACCAGCTACCCAGCATCAGCCGCAGAGGATACACTCTCAGCCAGCCAGCATAATCCGTAAGGGGCATTTCATGCGATCGAAGGCAGTGCAATTGAAGATTTTACCACAATAGGGCTAGAATGGCTGCTGAGCCTTCGCGGTGGATTATCTCCGGGCATACACCTTCTTGCGCACGTAAGCCTGACCTGTAGTTACCAGTAGTTTGAACTTTTGAGTCTTTTGAGGTATGCCAGCCTATGTACATCAAACCTCGCTAGTCACTATCTATATCTGTCCCCAAGAGTCAAGGCAAACAATGCCCATGAACAAAACTAAAGAAGAATTATCCACTCCTATCTCCCTACTTCCTCTCACGCTCCACCTGCTCCAAAACCCTCTTCTCCATCGCCTCAAATCCCTCAACCGCCTTCCCATAAACCTCAAACACACCCTCCTGATACCCCTCAGCAATCTTCTCCACAAACTCCTCCTCCCTCCACCGCTGCCCAATCAAATTCTCAAACGTCTGCCCCTCCGCCCTCTCAATACCCCAAACAGCCTTATACGCCGCACCCAGCGCACACGCATTATCCCCAATATCAAGCTTGTACACGCCCTCCGCACCGCCGAGGATCTCCCCCGCAATCTTGGCAATGGCCTTGTTCTTGGACCCGCCGCCGACGAGGTACACGCGGCGCGGCTGGGCCGGGAGCCCGTTGCCAGGGCTCTGGGTGAGACCGCGCGAGCGCAGGCGAAGGGAGAGCATTTGGCTTTCGATAATGGCGCGAGCTTCGTCGGCGGGCGTGGTCCAGCCGGTTGTTGTTTCGGTGAGGGCGCCTGTGGTCGGGTTGTAGGTGAAGCGCCACTGGCCGGCGCGGAGGTTGGGCACGATCTCCGGGCGGGGGAAGAAGAGGCCGAGTTTCATGGGGTCTGTGGGGGATTTTTGGCCCATGGGTGGTGTGGAGAGGGCTGTTTCGTCGAAGTGAGACCAGGGTTGGGCGGGGGTGTCGTTGATACTGGAGTTGATTGCGTCGCGGACGTGTTCGCGCGCAAGCCCGCCGTTCTTGTAGCAGAGCATGAACATGTATAGGCCCGCCGTAGTGGGGTGGTTGAAGAAGTGGGTTGCTGGGTCGGGCATGTAGTTCGGGGTGGACATGAGGAAGGTCGTTGAGGTGCCCAGGGATACCATGGCATCGGATGGGCGTAGTGGGAGTGCGAGAATGGTTGCTGGGTTATCGCCCGTGGCTGGGATGACGATGCAGTCTGCGCTGAAACCGTAGCGCTCTCTATAGTACTGGTGGACTGATCCCAGATGCAGGCCTCCGTCCTCGTATACCTTGCCCAGCTTCTTCTTCAGGTCGTCAACGTCAAACTTGCCGGAGCAGAGCTTGAGGATTTCTTCGTCATAGCCACCCTGCTTGATATTCCACAAGTTCATTCCACACACGTCTGAGATGTCGAACGGCGCAATGTGGCCTAGGAAAAGCGACGCAATGAAAGATGAGACCAGCGAAATTCTGGCTGTCTTCTGATACACCTCCGGGTATTTCCTTGTGAATCGAAGGATCTGAGGACCTGTGAATCTCTGCAAGCAATGTCAGCTTACTCGATCGTTTTGAACCCACGAAGCGACCTTGCAAATCCTCTTACATGATGCGCCTTGCTTCCCGTCGCCTGAGCAAGCTTCTCCGGACCCCCAAGAATCGCATCAAACTCATCGCATTCCTTCTGCGTACTGGCATCCTGCCAGTTCGGACTATACGGGTGCGAAAACGCACTCGGCAACTGCTCCTCCAGCGATCTCTTCGCATCAAGTTTCTTAAGCAACTCCTCCGCATCAGAACTCCAATAAACACTGCCATGCTGCTGCCCAGCCCCACTGATACCCTTCACGCGGCTAAAGTCGAGCCCCTGCTTGCGCAGACTCTCCAAAACGGTGTCCAGAGCCTGCAGCCACAGCGCGACCGGGGCGAACACTTCGTGCTCGGCTTCATTGGTCATGACGCCCTTTTTGATCGGGAAGCCGGTTGAGTCGGCATCGAAGTCGAACTTGGCGATGTACTCGACCTTGAGGTCGGAATTGACGACCAGGCCTTTGAGCTGCTGGGTCGACAGGTCGAACCCGATGTAGAGAGGGGATTGGGATGCCATTGTGAGGAAATTAGAAAAGGATCGCCTCAAGTCGGGCGAGGTGGTGTAGTAGTCGCTACCGTGGTTGCTCGGAGATCGATATGTACAGAGGGGTATCTCGAGCAGGGGGGTGATCAATTAGTCGCACAATTTCGACGAGGTCCACTGGTCTTGATTATATGCTTGAGTACTGGAGGGCGGGGCAGGAGACAGAAAAAAAGGAAGAACTCCAGAATTTATCCAGCTCGGGAAAAAGCGCGGGCAAAGCACGCAGCGCAGAATGCCAACGCCCACCGGGAAGGATGAGTCCGCGATGATGTAAACGGGTCCCCGCGCGGTCCCACTTGCTGGGTGGAATCATTCGAATGGGCTCAGACTATCGTGCGGTTGGATGCACACCGGGGACCCAAGACTAACTTGGGTATGGGTAATCATGTTGGGAGCTTTTTTTTCATGGTCACGAGACGGAGACAGCGACATGAGGGGCACAATTAGCTTCACGAGGATACGTTGAGCAAGAAGCTCGTCTAGACCCCAGCCGGGTAAATTGGAGGATGTCTGCTAAATTGATCGGTAGAATTCCCTCGAGTCCAGCCCCACTTGGCCATAGCCAATCCATACGGGGTAAAACGGACACAGTCGAGTTGACTTTATTCTTAGCTCCATAAAACAAAGGCAGACTTCAGGAAGGCCTGCTATTTCGTATACTTCGGTAGCAACAAGTGGTGATTGAGAGAATACCTCTGCTGATAGTTCCTACCGTTCGATCTTCTAGGCTGTACTTTCACCGAGACTACAACAACCACTATGAAACCGTAATATTTGGAGCAAATCCAGTGATCACGGGACAATGCCTTTAGACAATCCTATTTCGACTCTTCTGGTGTATATCTCTATATCCATGCGTCGGTCTATACACAGGACAGAGTTCCGCTCGTTGAATTCCGCCCTGGAAACGGGCAAACTGAGAAGGGGGGCAAGGGGTATCATCGCAGCGCCAACAACTGCCAATCGAGAGCATCCGAACAATGCGATTTCTGTTTTCTGTTTTCAGTCTTTCCAAGTCAAAGGCTATTGCTTCTTCCGGGAAACTGGATCCTCATGGGTGTGATCATGAGTATGATTGTGAGAGACACCATTGCCATTGCCATTGCCATTGCCATTGCCATTGCTCTCAGGCTCCAGGGTAGCCCCCGCATCGTGCGAAACAAACTCCTCAGAGAAAGTGAGTTCCGCCTGCTCGGCAGGAATGAAGCGTATCTTCACACGCTTCACACCACGGACCTTCTCGCCAACCGTCTTACGTACAGCCTCCTCCACGAGTCGGGACCGGGTAATGGCCCACGCACCTGGCACAGCCAGCTCAATGTCCATGAGGTAGTTTTGTCCCGACTTCATGCCCTGGACATCACGGACAATGACCTGCTCGCCATCTTCAAGAGCTTTCAAAGCCTTGGTGGCGGCGGTCTGCACCGACTTTTTAATCTCGTCGTCCACGGTGGTATCGGCCAGCTCATATAGCGAGGTAATGGTATTGCCCCAGCCGGCCTTGATAACCATTAACGAAATGAGAAGACCGCCCACCGGGTCCAGCCAGGTGGCATCTTGGAAAACATAGCTTCCGCCGATGGTGAGCAGAGCGACAATGCTCGTGAGGGAATCAACGCGGTGGTGGACGGCGTTGGATGCGAGGACGGACGACTTGCGCTCTTTGGCCACTTTCATTGCTGTTGGGTTGTTAGTAAAGTCGAACTTATCCCTGGGGCTTGGGTCATCACGCGACAGGGCAAGGCCAACTTACTCGCATGGTACAGCCACTCCTTGATCACGATCGAACCCCCCGCCAACCAGGCTGCGTGGATGCTCGGGCCCAGCACCTCAATGCCATGGCTATGCGAGTGACTATGCCCATGTCCAAACAGACCCGAATGCGCCAGCGTTTCAGCCAGGCCGGGGTAACACTGCGCCAGCAGAACCTGGGTCGCATTCAGGCCCATGAAGACACCGCCACAGAGCAGCAGGCCACTCACGCCCAGCGCGCCAATGCTTTCCACCTTGCCGTATCCGTTGGGAAATCGCTGGCTAGGAGGCTTTAGCGACCACGCGACAGTGCCCAGTGTCAAAAAGTCCGAGACCAGGTCGGTGAGCGCGTGATAGGCGTCGGCGATGAGGGCTTGCGAGTGGAAGACGTAGCCGCCGATAAATTTGCCAATTGCCATGCAGAGGTTGGCGACAAGACCAATGCGCGTGATGCGCACACCGGCATCGTTCTTGTTCGTCGAGGTCAGGTATACATTATCGTGATGGTGGTGGTGGGAGTGGCCGTGGGAGCCGTGACCCCTGGTTTGCGTCATTGGGGATGTTAGGAGAGCGCGACGGGCGGGACGGAGTTGAACATGGGACGGCCAGACGACGGGACAGGCTTTAATTAAGGGAGCAGACGAGGTGAGGACACGCTGTGAAGATACTCGGAGCCAGGGTAGACGATTGGAGCGAGTGGAAATCCCGAGGAGGGAGGAGTGGAGGGAAGGACGAAGCCTGCACCGCAGGGGCTGCGTCAGCGGCATCACGGCCTTGTTGGACTAGTTTGAGGCACGCGAGCACGAGTGGACAAGGTGTTCTTTCGGGGCTGTGTGCCCACTGCCCATGGCCTCGTAAAAGAAAAAGTTAAAAAAAAAAGAAGGATTCTATGACAGGGAATACATGTACAAGGTAGAAGAAAGCAATGCTTAGGAAACTGGGATGTCAGTCGAATGTCCGATCATGTAATCCGGCAAGTCGGAATCCAGATGCGCTGATGTCTTCTCCGGTGTCAACAGCCTAACCAATCGTGAGTTCGTGATTACTCAAGCTGGATGAACGTGGCAGCAAAGTCAAGACGGTGATCACTGATGGCTGCCAACCTGGCTAGGCTATTAGTGCTTTCTTCTTTATTTTCCTCTTTTCTTCATTCAATTCATACTATGTCCCTGTTTTAAGCTCAGTGCGAATCAGGGCCTTCTGCGGCACCATCGCCGGAACGAGTCAGCCAAGACCGATCCCCATAACGACCTACGCAATCCGCCCCCGAAAAGAGGGAAGTGTAATCAAGAAAACTAAGAGTAGATCGGAGTCTCCGCCGTCCTCATTGCCAAGCCTTCAAACTCCCCTAGGGCCCAAGGCCTATGTCCCCTCCACCTTCCCCTCCCAAGGATCATAGGATGCGTCCTCAATGACGACGCCTGCAATTCGAATCCCCTTTACGGGTCCATTACCTCCAGCCATCATCATCCCGCCAGCCGCGAGGTCCGTTGCGGGGGCGATCGACGCCGTGAGCGCCTTCTTTACAGCACCACCATCCATACATCTCCGAGGCATCGACGTGGGTAGGAATACCCAGACTGTGCTTCTAACTGGCGCAGGTATCTCCGTCGCATCAGGCCTGTCCGACTACCGCGGTGACCAGGGCACCTATCGCCAAAACAAGTCATACCGGCCTATCTATTTCCACGAATTCACGTCGCGCCATGAATCACGCAAGCGGTACTGGGCTCGCAGCTTTGTTGGATGGCCAGGGCTCGTGAAAGCAAAACCCAACTCGACCCATTGGGCGATTCGGGACCTCGGAGCCAAGGGATACATTAGCTCTGTTGTGACGCAGAATGTTGATTCCTTCCACTCCCTCGCTCACCCGGAACTACATACGCTTGAACTACATGGATACTTACGGTCCGTGGTCTGTACGAGCTGTCGCGGGCAGTTCTCGCGGCAGAAGTTCCAGGAGGCACTGGAACGGCTGAACCCAGCATGGGCGGAGTTTCTAGATCGCATGGTCAATGCCGGTGCCCTCGACACGAGTAACCCAGAGGAGCAACGGAAGAAGGGATTGAAGCTCAATCCTGATGGAGATGTCGACCTGGCTGAAGCGCCTTACTCGACTTTTCGATATCCGTCATGTCCCGCCTGTCTAGAGAAGCCTCCCATTTTGAAAGATGGCACTCCAGCTCGGGTTGAAGTCGAGACCGACGGCGCATGGATGCCAACTTCCAATGCTGGTATTTTGAAGCCCGCAGTGACCATGTTTGGCGAGAACATCGATCCGACGGTTAAGACTGCGGCGGAAGAGGCCATTGATGACGCTGGGCGCTTGCTGGTGCTGGGCAGCAGTCTCGCCACCTATTCGGCCTGGCGCCTGGTGGAACGAGCGTATAAACGAGGCATGCCTATCGGTATTATCAATGTCGGGGGCGTGCGCAATGAGGCCATGCTCTTTGGCCAATTGGGCTCGGGCCAGGACGGGGATTCTGGTGCTCATGTTCGCTGCAGCCATCCCGCGCAGGCCATCCTTCCGACCGTGGTCTCGGGCCTCCCGAGGAATCATTTGTAAGAGTAGGATAACACTAGATAGAACCATGATGATAGATGAACTCAAGCAAAATACATACACGAAAGCAATTCACGGCTCACCCGAGCGTGGATCATAACATTAGCAAAGGAAAATCATCCGGCAAACTAGACACTTAAAAAGTGCCAGCGCAGAACCCCCAGGGCAGACTACATAAGCGGATAACCGTAGGCCCAGTCACTTTCCCGGCCCACTTCCTACGCGCGGGGCTCCTCCTTCATCAGCATGGAGCGTCTCAGCGATCCTGCAGCTCTCCCTTTAAAGTCCGCTTCAACACTGGTCTCCCCCGGTTCCTTTCTCTTCAATCCTTCCGCTAAACCCTCGGGGGCGCCCGCTTCCCAACCTCCTCAGCGTCGCAATATGGACAAATCTCAGCAGCCCAGTTCCTTCCAGCAGCTGGAAAAGGTATGATCGTCTTGGAACCCCTCATCCCTGTGGACCACGAGATACTGACCGGTTCGTCGTCTGTGATCAGCTCGGAGAAGGCACTTATGCCACCGTACGTCGTCGTCGCTTTCCTATCGCGGCAGCCCTCCCCTCTTCCTGGCTAGCACGGCCTTCCGTAGGCCGCTCGGGGCCATTCACCCCCTCCTCCCTTCGTTCACCGCTGATACAAAATGACTACAGGTCTTCAAGGGGCGCAATCGCCAAACGGGCGAGATGGTTGCGCTCAAGGAAATCCACCTAGACTCCGAAGAAGGCACCCCGTCGACCGCAATCCGCGAAATCTCCCTGATGAAGGAGCTCAAGCATGAGAGCATCGTCTCCCTTTACGACGTTATCCACACCGAGAACAAGCTCATGCTCGTCTTCGAGTTCATGGACCGCGATCTGAAGCGCTACATGGATACCCGCGGCGACCGGGGCCAGCTCGACCCCGCGACGATCAAGTCATTCATGCACCAGCTGCTCAAGGGCATTGCCTTCTGCCACGAGAACCGCGTGCTGCACCGTGATCTGAAGCCTCAGAACCTCCTGATTAACAAGAAGGGGCAACTCAAGCTGGGTGATTTCGGTCTGGCCCGCGCCTTCGGCATCCCCGTCAACACCTTCTCCAACGAGGTCGTCACCCTCTGGTACCGCGCCCCGGACGTCCTGCTCGGCTCCCGCACCTACAACACCAGCATTGACATTTGGTCTGCTGGCTGCATCATGGCCGAGATGTACACGGGCCGCCCGCTGTTCCCGGGTACCACAAACGAGGACCAACTGATCAAGATCTTCCGGCTGATGGGCACGCCCTCGGAGCGCTCCTGGCCCGGCATCTCTCAGCTGCCCGAGTACAAGCCGACCTTCCACGTGTACGCCACTCAGGATCTGGGCGTGCTCCTCCCCCAGATTGACCCTCTAGGCCTGGACCTCTTGAACCGCATGCTCCAGCTGCGCCCGGAGATGCGCATCAGTGCTGCCGATGCCCTCCAGCACCCTTGGTTCCATGATCTGCCCCAGGTCCAGGCTCAGTTGCAGCAGCAGCAGCAGCAGCAGCAGCAGATGGCTGGTGCATATGGAGGCATGGTCCCGCCTCAATCGGCGTACTAGCGGGAGGGACGGTACTTGCGTTGGCATAGCCGCGATACGAAAATTGCGCATAACGAGATGACGAGCTCGACTTAGACAATTCTGGAGAATGGGAGGGTTTGGCGTTTGTTTCCGATACTTGGGTGTTCTACTCCTCCGTTACTTCTTTTTAGTTTCTGCATATCACCTTTCCCTGAATTCTCTGTCCCCTGCATCCTTTTTTTGCCTTCTTGTTGTTTGAGTTCTTCCTCTTGAACTTTACATATTCGGGTCATGTTTTGAAGAGCCAAGGGAGTGAGAGGTACTGGTCCGCTTGCAGTCTAGTTGCGTGGGCTTTCTGTGCATTTCCTTTGCTTGGTGGCGAAAATATCAGAATTCGCTCGATGGAGTTGACGGAATATCCCACTTATACCTTCACTGGCTCTGGTAACTAAGCTGAGACAAGGGTATATGATGAGAAGGGAGGAGAACATGTCTCGACAGATGCAAGAACGTAAATCGACCGAAATTTGTTTCGATCTGTTCGGGTGTGCCTAGGCCAGCGCATCAATAGGAATAAGTGACGGTCCGCAGCCCTGTCGACTGTCGAGGATTACATCGTTACTCAGATTAGCCACGGAACAGGCATGAGCCCTGTGGGTTCCAATATCCAGGACGCTGAGCAATAATGGCTCAGCTTTTGCTTTTGCCAGGCGCGGATTGTAGATCACTGGATGACACTAACCGCCTTAGGTCATTTTCAAGCATTGCGGATCGCACTAACCGTATTAGGTCAATTGCAGGTATATAGCCATCCTCACAGGCATCTGGATATCTCGTGTAGTTCCAGGGCTGTTTCGGCAAATGATCCGTTATAAGATCAATCGCAACTATGCTTGACCAATAAAAGCACCGGTCGACGATGGCTCAGCTCGGCGTTGTCCGAACTACGATTTTTCAGCTCGGAGCAAGGAGGCTGGCCTTCGAGTATATAAGAGGTCCATCGTTGGACTGTTCATCAGAGAAAGACCAACCCTTCTGAAACATCCTGCTCAATTTGGGGTACAACCAGCCATAAGTTCCCTACTCTCTCCAGACGTTCTCATCACAATGGACACCCACCGCGAACTCCACCTCTACTACCGCGACGGCCACTCCCCCCTCGAAGTCACGGACTCGGACAAACAAACAGTCCTCTACACCGTCCACCGCGCCTCCTCCAAGCCCCATCTAACAATCTTCCGCGCACCCACCCCCTACGGCCGAGGCTTCATAATCGCCCAGGTCTCCTTCCACCACTTCTCCTCCGCAATCAACCTCGACATCCCCGCCCCAGTCCCGCCCCTCGCGATGCGCAGGGCGTCCACGCTGTCGAGTAACTACGAAGTCCACGGCCGGGACATCAATTGGCGCTGGGAGCGGGACGGGGCCCTGACGAGTAATATTCGGCTTGTGGATTGCGCGGGCGGTGGGGTGCTGGCGCGGTTTGAGAATGCGAGCTTTTCGACGAAGAAGCAGGGGACGTTGACTGTTTGGGGGAGGCCGTCATGGGAAGTGCTGGATACGATTATTATTACGGGTTTGGCGAAGGTTGAGTATCAGAGGAGGAGTGCTGCCGCCGTGGCTGGGGGTTTGAATGCGGCGAGTCTTACTGCTGCGAGTCAGGTGGGGTGATGTCGAGCGCTGGGGTCATGGAGTTGTTGAGCAGAGAGCGCAGTTTTGTGGGACGGGGAAGAAGACTTTTTTTTTGGTCTGTAGCGAGTAGTCTAGTCAATTTTTCATGATACCTCATTCCATCAGCATCCTGTCAAAGCACCATCCTTCTAAAGGTGCCCGCTCATAAGAAAAACAACCCCCTCACCCCCGTCCAGCTCACTCGATCAACCCACGGCCCATATTTCACGCATCCCGTAGCAGCAGCCCGCTTACTTCGAGCGTAAGTCGCCCCCAGCATAGCCGCCGCATCCAGCGGGCTCAAGTCCCCGAGATGCTCGCACAATTTGGTCAAAGAACTGCACAAGAACTGCCGCTCCCCCGGCAGCTCGGGATGGGAGTCGAGCTCCATGCCCGCCACAAACATGGGCCACATGAGGAACTTGCCGCACCAGGTGGTTGGGTCTTTGGCCTCAACTGACCACAGGCGGTGGATTGCGCCAAGGAGTGATTTCAAGGTGTGGTCGCGCAGGGACTCGGCGTCGGTAATGGCGGAGCTGGATAGGTGCCCCGTGTTGAGCTGGGCGGTTATCGCGGGGATGCGGGGCTGCGGCCGCCGGAAGAGAAATAGAGTCTGTAGGCAGTAGAGAAGGACCGAGGCTTGGAAAGCCAGGGTGAGATCCTCCCAGCTTTTTTTAAGGTCACCCACCCAGCTGGCAGAGGTGGCTGACGAAGACGGAGCTCCTGGTAACGTCGGAGTTGCATGGGCAGCGCATGTAGAGGGAGCATCCTCGCCGTTCATCGTCGTCACATCACTTGGGGACGACCCCGGCAGCCGCTGGGTGTGGTTCGAGTATTGGTTATCTGCCCAGGCCTTGGGGCAGAAAGAAAAGATTTTCTGTATCAATTCCTCTGCGAGTCTGTCGACGTGGCTTTGATCAGGAAAAGAGGCCGAGTTGAGGTACCGCGCGTAGTTTATCCGGATGAGACACTCAATCAGCTCGCTCGGACAGGGGAAGCCAGATGTCAACCCGTCTTTGTACATGATAGGCAGCTGAGGAATGTACTCCAGTTGCTTGACAGACTTGGCGTCCAACAAGTCCGTTGGAGTCATGGTAGTGCTCATGACATCGATTCTGGGGGATTGTAAGCAAAAAGTAAAGACCTCTGGTATTTCACTGGAGAGATGTGCACGTACAGCATAAATTCCGACAGAATAAAGTCCAAATAGCCCCTGCCCGCCTCTGCAAGCGCGGTAAATCCGCCTCGGTGGGCGATGATCGTACGTGCGGCCTCGAGATGAACAGGCCAGGCGCCAAATGCCGACTGCTGGATCTGCAAAACGATCAGCACAACAAGATCCCTTCCACGCCAGAACAACGCACGTACCTCGGATCTCATCAGAGTGATGACGAGACTCAGCACTATATCGTTATATTTTGCTTGTGGGCTGCTTAGCTCCGTATTGAGAGACTTGAGTGCGTTCCGCTGGTGTTTGTAGATAGTGGGCAGGGACGGATGGTTCACGGCGCCTAGATGGTGGCGTTTAAGATCCTTTGAATCACCTTTGGCTGTGTAAGTTAGTAAACCCTGGCCCGCATTGGACCGGATAACCTGTGTAGTCAGAGCCGCACTGATGACCATGTCTATCATCATCTCAGGGAGGTAGACCCAGTACTCCATGGGTAGGCGGTGCGGGTTGGCGGGGTTGTCCATGAGGGCTAGATCGGGGCAGATGTAGTCGTTGTCTAGATAGCCAGAGTCACAGTCTGTCGGTCGAAGACTGCTGGGCAGACTCACAGTACTGAATGCAGTGAATGGTCAGGCGATCTGCCTCGTACCCGACGGGGTTCAAATTTCGCGTCGGGGAGAGCCATATTGTCCCGGGCGTTTTACTCTTCAAAGTGTGTTGCCTCAGCTGAATCTGATTGTCCGTGGGCTTTGCCTTCGCTCTTTCGCTCATCAGCACCAGTCGGGGACGACCTCGCTTCTTGCCCGTGGTCTCCCCAGTGGCTAGATCTTGGCTTGAGCTGCTGCTGTTGCTGCTGGTACTGCTGTCGTCAACGCGGTCATGAGTCTCGTGCCGCAATCCTGCCGGGGCGTGAGTCTGCGGTAAGACCCAGAGGATAGGCTGCGCTCCATAGCCCAGGCACTCGACGCCGCGGGTGGCGCATTTATTGCAAGTTGGCTTTGTGGCATCGCAGCGGAGCCGTTGGCGGCGGCAGGTGTGACAGAAAGATTCTTTTGAGTTTTTCATTCGGCGTCTTGTATGATGTTTGGGTTCGTGATATCAGCTGGGCATTGTGCGTTGGTTGCTGCAACCTCGTACTAACTGTGCCTGACATTTTAGGTGTCCGCATAGAAGTAAGCATTGATCCGCGCGTCATTGCGCACTCGCCCAACTCACCCGAGTCACCCACCCATGGTTGCGCGACGCCCAAGCCGCGTCTATGTTAAAAGACATTTTAGAGGATATAATTTGTTTCAATCTGACTGTTAGTACATACGACCATAGGGTGTGGAGAACAGGGCTTCCCGTCCGCTCAGCCGTACTTAAGCCACACGCCGGCCAGTTAGTAGTATGGTGGGTGACCACATGCGAATCCTGGCTGTTGTATGTTTTTGTTTTTGTTTTTAGTCTAGGAATGAATTTAGATGCGTTGGAAAGACTGCCCTTGCCACTTTACTCGTCAGCCCCTTCAGGCCCCTTCACCTGAACGCCCTTATTACTGGTAGGGAGTTATTAATTCGCTAGTGTTTAAATCAACTATAGGCTGGCGGACCCTCCACTTATCGGGTGCTTGTCCGGCCCTGCATATAGGTGTATGTGTTTGCGTGAAGTTATTTTTTACCCTGAACCCTCGCGAGTTGGTCTACCGGGCTGGATCAAAATACGAATCCGTACCCAGTCTAGTGGGTTATGGATTATATCCAACTTCACGAACGATATGCAGGATACTGTAGAGGTTTCAGTAGTCTTCAATGCCGCTGCAGCTTTGATGGATACATGCTGTCCTCCCTGGGACACACTAGCCTTGTATGGTAACGTGGATCTTTGGGAAGCACGCCAGATCTGTAGATAGCAAGCTTCTCGTACCTAGAAGTGACCACAGCCTCCGTCCGCAGTAACTAACCATACTCCCTCCTATCAACTATCTTGCGCCATGAATGGGTTGCAGGGTGGAATTGCCAATCTGGCTGTACCCAGAGCGAATGATTTCATCGATCAGCCTTGTCAACCGCCCTCTATGGATGGGATATAGAACCTGGAGAAAAGCAAGTATTGTATGGACTCACCCCATCAAGAAGCACAACCCCATTCTCCCGCGCAAAATTATGAACATCTCTCACACTCTCAGCGTTCCCCGCAACGGGACTCTCACAGAGAACTCCTTTACCCTTTGCAAGCGCTCTCTTTGCAAGGCTATACCTAGAACCGATGGGCGCAGATATACACCGCCGTGATGTCGGGATCGTTGAGGAGAGTCTCGTGGGGGGTGTACGTCTTGGTGAAATGGTGGGAGTATTTGGTGTGCTGCTTGATGTGGATAGGCATTGGGAGAGGGCGAGGATTAGGGAGGGTCCGGGGTGGGTTTTCGAGGAGTGGACTGCGAGGGAAGTGTATGGGGTAGGTAGTATCGTTTTTCGATAGGGCGTGGGGTGGGATAGTCATTTAGGTAAGGTTGAATAGGTGGATGTTGTGATTGATAGCGGTTTCTTCAATATTGCTCGAGATAACCGATGATTTCATACTATTGACTCGGATGCAATGACACTCGTAACAAGATCAAGGTCAGCACTTTCAGCGCGAACACCCAATTTGATCGTGTCGGGGCGTCTACTTGGAGTTGAGTGGAGGTAGGACCAGATGTAGTGGTGGGGAGAGGTAGGCCTTGGCCAGATACCCACAGTAGAGGAGATTTCCCTAAATTGATCGCCAAAGTCAATAAACATTCAGAATCCGCTCAGAGTGGCTGGCTTACTTGAAGGTTTGTCTAAAGGCTTCTCGGATCTTTTTGCGCTCGCGTTTAGGCTGTGTCCAATATCCAGTTGCTTGTCCGGTTGTATCGCCGAGGGGAATCCCGGGAACTCGTTCCCATACAACGAGGATAAGAAACCCGCCTGGCACGAAGCCTGAGAGCTCTTGCACCGACACCTTAGATCCCAGGAACTTCGGTGTGAACTTCGAGACCACCGGATGGTCGCTGAGAGTGCGATATGCCTCGAGCTCGTCAGGCTGAAAGGCCGGATCGGCTTGTGCGGCGCGAGTTTGTGCATCGTCAAACTCCGTGCCAAGGTAGGGAACTTGCACATAAACCCGCGCAAATGCTTCGCTTGCGCTTCTCTCGCACGGGTCGACGTTGACCTTCATTCAGTGCAA
Organism: Penicillium simplicissimum; assembly: GCA_024706585.1. Lineage (NCBI taxonomy): Eukaryota > Fungi > Ascomycota > Eurotiomycetes > Eurotiales > Aspergillaceae > Penicillium > Penicillium simplicissimum. Next base: position 2,485,474 of record JAMZTW010000014.1, read on the forward strand.
TTTCAGGGCGGCATAGCTGGGTCGGGTGACCAACCTGCCCTCTGTCTGGAGGTCGTCTTGCTTGAGGCGTCCGACGATTTCCCATTCGGTTCCGTCATCGGTGGTAATGATGCTGCCGCGGTCGTAGCGCCCACGCATGTGTCCCTGGTCGAACCAGGATCTCGGGGATGTCATTCTTAATGATGTTTAGGAAATGGTGGAGCTCCAAAATGTGGCAGGTAAAAGATGTGAGTGGTGTTGATGTGATAGTTGTGGCTTGAACTAGGAGCGGTGATTTGCACACAACCCATTTCGGCCCTAGCATCTTTCTTGGCTTCCTGTTCGGTAAAATCTGAGCCGCGGCGTTAAAACTGAGCCGCCAGGATGGCTAATCAAACAGTTGATCTAACTGTTCCAGTCTTTTTTTGTTGGTCCAACGGTGCCTAGATCATACCGTGGATCTCGACGGCATCAGATCCGCGGCGTTATGCTACGTCCGATCTGCGCTATATTTACCACGACTAATAATCAGATAAGGAGCTTGAAGCCTTGCGGATGCTCGTAGTAATGGTTTTCAGAAAATTCATAGGAAACGTTGACAACCCCTAAAGGAGATACTGATGGCGTGGTCTTCTCTTCCCCTATCTGTAACCTTGATAGGCTTGCGGGCATGTTCATATCTCAGGATTTTTGGAAACGTCGCCACCGCATCTTTCTAGTTTCTAGTCTTTCGTTAATATGAAATCAAATCTACTCAGTAATAAATATGGATCAGAGATCCCGTGAAGGGCCCAATTAGGTGGACATGGGCCGGCTTGGCGGATAGCAACCCTCGCTTCTGCCGAACTACTCCGCTGAAGACCAAATAAGAAATTTAAACACGCTCAATAGTTATTGTGGATCAGATGAAGAATAAGGAGATTGGAAATAATCAAGGGCAGTCCCTATTCACTACACTGTGTTCACATCTGTTGTGCAAAGTCGATCTGCCGGATTGGTGCCTGAGGTGTCTGTTTGGGGCTGTTGCTGCGTACTTAAGCTCCCATCTTCTGGCTGACCTTCCTCTTCTCCTTCCTCTTCAGCTTCAATACCTAGGTTCATCAAATGGCATAGGTTGATCCGAACATATTGATCTTGTTCTTTTCGAATGACCCGCACCACGATCATGGTGATGTAAACATGGAGACACAAGGATGATGTCAGGAAGCCCGAAGACGCCTCTCTGTCCGGTGAAATATATAGACGTCCTTCATGCGATTTTGTCATAAACGCGTCCGGCCGAAATCCAATTCCACAAAACGAAGATAAACCATTACATTCGGAATCAACTCAAACAGAAATTTTTGGTGCAAGTAAACCATGTCTGCCTCGATCACCACAGATGTCAGCAACTATGAGGCTCGGGGATACGGCGACCCAAGCCATACAATGAAAGCCTTGACCTGGCAAGGGAAGAATTCAGTTAAAATCGGTCAGTCATCCTGCCTATCACGACCTTCCCTTCACTTTGACCATCTCAAAATAAATTCGATTTTCCTGCTTATACAATTTGCTATAGTGGAGACAGGTTGCCCGAAGATCATCAATGAAGGCGACGTCATACTTAAGGTGACGGGCAGCACTATTTGTGGGAGTGACTTGCACCTGTTCCACGGTATGTTGTGGCTCTATAGCAGTTCATGAAGAGTCAGTGGATCTGCTGAAGCGGTATCTGTTACTGAAGCGGTATCTTTTCCCGATTTGTAGACGCCATCCCAGATCTCCAGAAAGGTGATATCCTCGGCCACGAGTTCTGCGGTATTATCGCAAGCGTGGGGCCGGCAGTCAAGAGGGTTAAAGTAGGTGACCGGGTTGTGGCGTCCTTCCAAATTGCCTGCGGGGATTGCTATTATTGCAAGAAGAAGCTGTCCTCAATGTGTGAGAGGACGAATTCGAACGAGGAGGCCTCTCAGCTGTATGGGCGTCGAACAGCCGGTATGTCTGTTTAAATGGCTACGCTAATGTTAGCGGTTCTATCATACTAAGTCCCGCCTTAGGCATGTTTGGATACTCCCACTTCACCGGGGGCTTTGCCGGTGGGCAAGCGGAATATGTTCGCGTCCCTTACGGTGACGTGAACCTCCTTCATCTGCCTGACGATGTCCCTGATGAAAAAGGTCTTTACCTTTCCGATGTGCTGGGAACATCTTGGAACGCCGTTGTTGACACTGGGGTTGAGAATGGTGACACTGTGGCAATTTGGGGAGCTGGCCCAGTTGGACAAATGGCAGCTGAATTCAGCTTCTTCAATGGTGCTAAAAGGGTCATTCTTATTGACGGCGGCCTTGGAAAATGGCGACTAGACTTTGTCAAGAAGATTCTACCCAAGCTCGAAACTCTTGAGTATACGAATCTCCCGAAGGGCGAGTCTGTTACCTCAATTCTGAAGAAGATGTGTGACGGCCGCGGACCTGATGTGGCGATTGAGTGCGCCGCTGGTGAGTATACGAAAGGGTGGGCTCATTACTACCAGAGATTGCTGGGGATGGAAACCGACACGTCTGAACTCATCAACGAGATGATTACCTCTGTCCGTGGATTCGGGCGTTGTGGTGTCACGGGCGTATATGCCGGTTATGTGAGTGATACATTTCCTATGGCCAAACAATTCCGCTGACATGGCAATGCAGTGCAATCACTTCAACATCGGTTCCTTGATGGAGACCGGAATCCATCTCGCTGGCAACGGACAATCCCCCGTGCAAAAGTACTGGGATAAGCTCTTAAAGCTCATTCAGCAGGAGCAGATTCACCCCTTGCATATGGTTACCCACCGGTTCAAGCTCGAGGATATGGAGACGGTCTATGATTTATTCAATAAGCGCGAACCAGGTATACAGAAGGTTTTCATTCAGACAAAGTTTTCCGCGCCTCCAGCACCAGGGGCTCCTTCGTTAACAGTCCTCTGAGCTTCACTGTGCTGGATAAAAGTTTTCCTAACAAGTTCAAGTGTCTGATATGGGCTTCATGGATATCTGAAATGTCATTTTTAGTTTGGCTCTCAAAAATAAAATGGTGAAAAGTTTACTATGGCTCTGAGGATCGATATATTTTGAAAATGCTCACCTGGAATTGAGGGAGCGTGCCACCTAACTTCGCCATTCTGATTATTATGAAATGAAAGCTCAGAAGTCCCTGGATAAGCTCGGCATGAAATAACCTTCCTATACTATGCTGACTACCGCAAAGATAAAGCGAGTTGATAGAAAAGTTTTGGAAGAGAGAAGAATCAAGTGCGGGGAGCAAGCAAGCACACGTAGAGTAGGTATGTCGACTGACCCTGATTGGACAGGCCAACTCTAATGTATTAGAGAAAGGAACTGCGTTCCTCGCCGTATTTGAAGCAGTACGATCATATGAATACACTCGGTATATAGATGACTCCGGACTTTAAAAATCTTGGACAGACTAATTGACAAGACCTAATAGATTTTTAAAACTTCGCCCCCTGTGGTCGACGCGAGACACCCGGGTATGTAACCTAAGCCTCATGCATGCAAAGACAGAGTCAAGTCCTGGCCGACGACCTTTCCACCTTCCAGTCGCACCTGCTCGATAGGCTGAAACACAAAGAAGACACGTAAAACACCGGAATTGTCATTCTTTTCAGTCACATTTCGCCAAGAATGAGCTGTACCTCGCTGAACAAACACATCACCCTTTTTCATTAACTTTTTTTCACCAGAATCAAGGACTAATTCTGTAGCGCCATCAATTATGACACCATAGTCGAGGGTCTCTGTTCGGTGCATTGGGACCACTGCACCGGGAGGTGCCTCAATAATTGTGCAGGAGGTACCGTTTGGCGGATTCAAAGGCGATGGATCCGAGAGCTGGGAGTGATAGTGCTTAATGTCGAGGTTGGCTTTGGACTCCGGGGTTGCAGAAGTTGGAGGGGAAAGCCCTTGAACAGGGAAAGTACTTGTGTTATAGGCCAGAGCATAGTCTGATGTTGGTGGTTTACCGGGGGGGACTGGGAACCCAGTAAAAGATACCTGCTCCCCGACCGCGTCGCTAAAGATAGCTCGACCGCTTGTAGCATCGTGAGTTGTTATGATCCGACGGAGCGGCTTGGGCTGCCTTTGTCCGGCTGACATATTGAGGCCAATATCAAGAAATGAAGGGCGGGCTACTTAAAAGAGTATCATGGACGTTTTGCAGTAAGACTGAGGAATATTCCAAATATGATCCCAGCAACGCTCGATACTTATATTATCAGATCCATGGGGCAAATAGGACTCAAATGTTAGATCATTTAGATCATCTTAAACTTAATGATTCAAGGATGATTCCATGTTCTCGTCATAGGACGAGGATGCCATTCTGACTTCAATTTACAATTGATCGCTTTACTTTTGGGATCCAAGGAATGCTTTTCTTCTAGGTTGTGAAAGACATGTTCTGAGTAAAAGGACTGACATCCATCTTGTCATCTTAAGATCATCGTGGCATCATTCGAGCTATTGCCACGTCCTTGATCCACGAGAACATCATCCCTTGGTTTCGATTCATCTAATACGTCTAGAACGATAGAGACGTTCCCCTTGACTACGAGCATCTTGAAAACAGTATCCGAGAGCGTCTTTATCGTAGGTTGGTCGCTGCCGTTCTAGTATACTTAAAATAAAGCATCAAGATAGATCATAGAGCTAGCCCCGCCTTAGTCAAGTTAGAAAGTAAACGAGCGCGGTATGCTATCTAAGGTCTGCTTTATAGTATGACGAAGGTTTAAGGAAAGACTTCGAACTACACGCTACATGGGTGGATTGGCCGCTTTTTACCGGAGACAGGACATACTGGATTGTCTATTTTCGAACCACAAGCGTTAGAAGAAGATGGCCTTCAATCTGCTCTGCTTTCTTCACTTTGAATAGCGGGAAGATAGTTGTTCGGGGATATGATGGAAGTAGTTTGGGTACTATCTCGTTGCTAGTTGATTGTTGCAAAATTGCATCTCTTTTGAGTTTTCTAGTAAATTACACCTCGCAGCAAGATTCCGTATCCCGCCTGCCAATAATTGCTGAAGTATCCGAAATCAATAGAACAGGCCGCACGTGCACTGGTGACCGAGGGTTCACGGTCTTGAATAGCTTTCTGACTTTTGAGATTTAACCAATGATTTACGAGAAATCATTAAAAAGTACTAATTCACCACACGCCTAGCTAACTAGTACTATTGGAATAGCAGGATCTATGGCAATATACTATATGTCCCTATAGCAGATTGAAGATTGCGATCTAGGTGGGAAAACCGACTTCTCAAGTCAATAGGTCCATAAGTGGTTTTATTACCTATCAACGGACAGTCCGCACAGCTGATTCAGTCTACGGGAAGACTAGATGGTTTCCGCAACTAGCATCAAATGGATCACAGAGGTGCAGCCATGGCGCTCGTTGGAAGAGTCACCCTCGAATATACCATGTCAATCCGACTAACATCTATTTCGCATCGGTCTGATTTACTCTACATTCTCACAAGCCAACCAGCCTTCAAGGCTTATCCTCGAAGCAACTCTCGTTGCAGAATCCAGCCCAGGTATACCCATGCGGGGGTACCGGATCGCCGCCAGCCATCGATTGGTGGGTGCATTTAGACACTTCAGTCCTCGCCGGGTGTTCTTCCATGTGGGACATCTCGTGCACGATCGCCCGCTCGTTCTCGTACTATGTGGAGTTCGTGTCAGATGACTCGGCCATTTGCACTTGTGAGGATCATCGGAGAAAAGGAAGAAGTGAAGAGAACTGGCCCGTCTTGAAACGGGATTGGGGATGTCCTGGAGTGCATTTGTGCTAGCGTCGTGGCGTCTAGTGCGTGCAGGATTTGCGTCGATCTGGACGAGAAGCAGTGGATATGAGGATTGGTTAAAAAAATAGCTAGAGCCATATGCTTTTCGTTTCGTGTTGTGTGGATTTTTGCTGGTCTTTTGCTGGCCTTTTGCTTTTCTTCCCCTCTTTCTCTCGTTTTGACTGCCCGAGGCTATCGGACCAGGAGTTCACTCTCGTTACCTATTAATTGATCTCCCTCCTTCTCATCTTCCTCTGACAGGTTAGCAACGCGACGGGCATTTTCTCTGCAAGGGCTCCTCATCGACGGTGCTATACGAATCGGGCCGGTCCCATGGGGAAGTTGGCCTACCGTACCAAGCTCATTGGCCACAACACTCTGGCTACCCTTGGGATGCCAACGGGACTGACCCAACCACTCCGGATCATCGAGGAAGAGCTGTGGCGGCTCGCCATCACTGCATAATTCCACCTGGCCACCTCCGACCGCCGCAAACTCTACTTCATCGACGACCTCGCTTCACTTAGGCCCCTCTCTTCATGCCGACGCGGGGAACGATCAATCATCAAGCTTGATGCGACTCCCTTCACCAAGAATCTACAATACCATGATAGCATCATCACATAGCATGACTGGATATGAATTTAACGGAAAATAACACATGCGATCCGAGATCCGAGACACAAGATAAACCACCATGCCGCCCTCACAGGAACAATTATCTGCGATCTCCATCACCGAGCGTGTATGCTCGACTGTCTCGCTGGTCGGGGCCTTTGTGGTTGTCACGACTTTCATCGGATCCCGTTCATTCCGCAAGCCGATTAATCGCTTGGTGTTTTATGCCTCCTGGGGCAATATCATGACCAATATAGCCACGTTGATATCACAGTCGGGCATTCGCGCTGGCGTGGGCAGTCCGCTATGCCAGGCCCAGGCTTTTCTGATTCAATGGTGAGAATACTCGTGATTTGTGTTGATATCTACTCTCACATCGCTTAATGCATCTTTTCTGACTCGTAAAATAGGTTCATGCCCGCAGATGCGCTCTGGGCATTCGCCATGGCCTGCAATGTCTACTTGACATTCTTCCACAAATATAATTCGGACCAGTTGCGCCGGCTGGAATGGAAGTATCTGATCGGTTGTTACGGTTTACCGTTTATCCCAGCCTTCGTATACTTCTTCATTCACACCCCAGCCCGGGGCCGCGTATACGGCTCCGCAATTGTGAGACTATAACTACTTCCCTTGTCCTGTAGGTTGACCTACTAACTCTTGGCGCTCTCTCAGCTATGGTGCTGGGTCACCCTACGATGGGACTTTCTCCGCATCGCAGTCTTCTACGGCCCCGTCTGGTTCGTCATCTTCCTCACCTTCGCCATTTACCTCCGCGCCGGCACAGTCATCTATCAGAAACGACGAGAACTTAAATCTCTGGGCTGCATCGACTCGCTCGATACAGACACAACCACCAATGCTCCTCTCGTCAATCTAGCTGGTATCCAGGTGACCAGTGAAATCGCCTATTCCGCGCCAGAACGCCCAACTCCTGCAGCCCGGGTTGAGGATGACCTCCAGCTTGTCCCCACTCATAGCCTCACGTCGTCCAATTTCGCCCCGTACTCTGTCACCGTTGAGGGCGGTATGATGGATCCAAGTAGCCTCTATCAGAATTCTGAGGAACACCTCCCTTCTATGCGGGGCTCGATCTCGAAAGTAGATCCGAGGGTGTATCGCTCGGAGAGGTCAATGTCCCTGAGAAGGTGTCGTTCTAGCGGCGCGGAGATGTACTCGCAGCGACGGGGGACGACTACCGAGAATGCCTCGGCTGCGTGGGCTTATACCAAGTATGCGATGTTGTTTTTTATCGCCCTACTTGCGACATGGGTAGGTTCATTTTCCCGCGTGATGCCAGCTCAATGGTCATGCAAGTGCCAATATAGCCATCTAACATGGGTTTCTGTCGTAATCAGGTTCCCTCCACGGTCAATCGAGTGTACGCCCTTGCTCGGCCGAACGACTTTTCTTTCGGGTTGAACTATGCGTCGAGCTTTGTCCTTCCTTTGCAGGGCTTTTGGAATAGTTTGATTTATGTATCGATTTCATGGCCGGCGTTCAAGACGCTTTGGAGGGATATGCGACTGAGGACACGAGAATTACAAAAACTTACTTAATCACAGCAATAATAATGATATATCACATTGCTGAATTGATTATGAAGCTGTCGTCTCCTCTTATAGGATTATCATCCATAGATCCGGCCGTTGAAGAAAAGCGGGTCGGTAGTATGTACGAAGGATATTGTTAACATCACGTGACCGTCGCGTCGGGAATAGCTCTGAGGTCCCAAATTCCAAAACCATAGCCAACGCACTCTCGTCACACCGGGCAATTCAACATCGCGGCAGCGAATTATTCCAACCAATATATTCGACCCGCACAACACCATGGCAGGACCCAGTTCACTCCCTGCAACGACGACGGCGACGAACAACCCCGCGCCAGCAGTCGGTCCACGCGCCTCGCGCCTCCACCAAGTCTTCGACCAAGCACTAGCACGTACACTGCGCGCAAACTCCTACGCGAACTTCTCAGGGTGTTTCCCCACGCCGGCTAGGCATGTTCCGGCCAGTCTGGAGAGCGTGTGGAGGCAGTTGAACGCGAAGTTGGAGGAGAGCGCGAAGGCGGAGTTCGAGGAGATTCTGGAGGAGAGGGATGCGGTGAGGCATTTGAATGATTTGGATCGGTTGGTTGCGGAGGCGAAGGTGCGGAGGGAGAAGGAGAATGAGAATGGGGAGGGGGGAGGGTCAGGAATTGCGTATGTTCTTGTTCCTTTTTCTTGCACTTCATGGTTGAATACCTGGACTCGGTGATTCGTTCTAGGGCGCATGGCTGACTCGTTGGTTTCTCTTTAGGCCACCACATACCCTCGGTGCTGACGAGCTGTACAAGGCTCATTTGACGCCGTATCTGCAGGAAGCGCAGGCGACACTGAACGCCAAACTCGACGAGACGCATGCGCAGAATGCGGAGTTGGCGCAGACGGTGCAGGCGCAGAGGCGCGAGATCGAGAAGCTCTTGGCGCACCTTGAGTCTGTCGTTACGGATATTGAGGGCGCTGCTACGGCGGCTACGGAGTTTAGCATGGAGCACCATCTTCGACGGGACGCGATTCAGATGGACAAGGAGGTCAATGCCCGTCCAGAAGTGTAAGACTGGATGTGATTTGTCCTTTCTACAAATTCCTATCTCGTTGCTTGCCTTGCATGTCCGGTCATGAAATCAAGGCGCTCATGTCGGTGCCTTCCACCATCCCGTCCTCTACCATGTCCTGGGCCACTGCAACCAATTTCTCTAAGGAAGTCGCCTTGATCTGATCCAGCTTCGTTCTCTGGCCCTCCAGTGCGGCAGCAATGGCTTCCTTGCACGTCCCCTCCCGTTCTGCATCTGCCTCTCCGTCCCGTCGAGCCAGTGCCGCTGCGCCGCGGTAATACGTTTGTGCGTTACGCAGGAGCGTGGCCCCATTCTGTGCCGCCATGGTATAATTCCATGGTGCCCTGCCCAGTCGCCAGCGCTGCATCTCTGCATCGCCACGTGCAAGATGGATCTTGGGCAAATTGTCGGCGCTCGGTAACTTCGAGGCGGCTGCCAACGAGTCCAGCGCAGTCGAAAGTGATTCCCATCGCACAGAACAGCAGAACTGGAAGGTTTCAGGATCCTCAGCTGGGGGTGCATCTGCAAAAGCCCCGTTCAGCGAGGTCAAAGCCTCCGCTTTGTTGCACAGCCCCTCTGGGTCATTTGATACGTCGAGCTCAGGTCCAAATGCCCGCGCGACCTCCTGCTGATATGTCTGGGCATCAGTGTGTCCGCCCCGGTAGAGGACATCGTGCAGCGCGCAGATAAACTTTGCCCGTGCCAATCCCGCTTCATATTGTCGATCTGAGCCCTCGACATAGGCCGGCAGCCTGGACTCGATCAATTCCGAGGAATACTCCTGCACCCAGCCCACTCCCCCAGCATTGGGGGTGAACACCAGCAAATTACACAGGGCCGTCAACGTGTCCAACTGTGCTACAGCCGAGTCAACCAGCGTATTTTTCGTCACTGGCTCAACAATAGCAGCCCACTGCTCCTGCGGTTCAGACTCGCCCTCGGCCTCTTCCGGCTCTGCTGGTGGTGCCGTCGGCTCTGACTCGGGTGCCTGGAAATCCATCTCCCCGGACTGCATTTGCATGATCTGCTCCTCCGTCTCGGTAAACTTCATCTCCTGCAGCGCCAGACACCGCTGAAACAGCTCCACTGCTTCTTGCAAGTACGTGCTCGCCTGGACCAGCTGCTCCTCGCTCGGGTGCTTCGACTCTGTCAGGGCCTCGGCCAGACTGTTCAGCACCTGACCGCTGTTGAACAAGGCGTCTGCATTGTCTTGTTCCAGGTACAGCGCCTCCCGGTGCGACTGCAGCGCTACTTCTAGGAGCTCAGCCTGTGGGGCGGGCAGTTGCCCTGCTAGCTTGGGATGCTGGGTGATTTCGTATTGGATGCGGGCTCTGGTAGTGATGTTAGCGGGGATTCGTGATACCATGAAAGGGACTTGGAGGAGAGGTAGATATATGCTTGTAATGAAACACAATCTCCAATCTAAAGGCGGCCTGGTGATTTGGGTTGTGCACGTACTTATTGTAGGCCAGGTCGAAAGCGCCTGGATATTTCTGTAGTCCTTCATCGTAATTGGCAATGGCCTTCATGAAAAAGCGCATCGACTTGGCTGCATCTCCCGCTCGCCATTTCTCGCCGGCTTCTTCTAGCTCGACGCCCGCTGTTCAGCAATCGAATATTAGCTTCATGTTCTGAACTGTGTTTCTAGTTTCTTCGCACCTGCGAGATAATCATCGGCTGATACGGGTAGCTGATAGGTGAAATAGATCGGTCAGTCCTGGATATCCTGTTGTCGATACGGTTTGCCCTTGAGGCGTATTGTAGTCAGCTGGGGCAATTTGTACCTGCTTCCCACCGTTCTTTTTCTTGGCCTTGGATTCCTTCAGAAACGCCTTGGGCCTGGGCATGGTGGTGGCGGGGCGCTCTGGATCTCAGTTTGCGTCACTGGCACCTACTGTAGTAGCCGTCTAGGTAGGCTTGGAGTATTCAGATGGGTGGGCGGTGTCTGCGTAATGTAGTTCGTTTACCCTCCAGAGCGCTGTGACCAGGCAGGCTCTTTGGGGTGGTTGGTCGGAGGTGAGAGGAGAGGGACTTGAAAGTTTGATCGCGTCGTTTGAGCTTGGGAATAGCGAATGAGAGGTGCGCGTGGTGGTTGTGCAGCTCCACGGATGATGATAGCTTTTTTTTCTGCCAAGACTTGGACTTTTAGGGTACATCATCATCACCCCGCGGGAAGTGTACAATCACGAGGTACTTCTGCACTGTTAGGTAGAGTGGCGAGAACTAGGTTTCGTGTACTATTGGAGCTTCTTCTAGTTGTGTCGCCGATGGACATTGGAAATCGCGATCATTCTTGTATCTTGCAGGGTTAATCTATTGTCCCATTGTGTATAGACAATCGACGAGACGGACAGTCAAGGCATGCTGCGAACTTCAGCAGTTGTAGTATTGGACGATTCGTAAGACTACAGATAGCCAACTAGCAGTCCGGTCAATTAAACTCCTTCCCCGGTCGGTCGGACTACTGGAGTAAGAGACGTAAATCCATCCTGGCTGATCCCACGTGGCAAAGTCCACCCTGTAAGACTCTCTCCATACTTCCTCGGTTCGCATGGTAATACTCGGACAAGACGACGGAAGTAAATCAACAGAAGCTTGACATGAGTAGACAAGATTTACAACCTACATGATTGACCTTTCACTTCAACATAAAAAAAAAATACGAAGTATAGATCACATTCTGTAATGCCATCACTGGTCCGTTCGCATCTATGCATTTCCTTTTTTTCGCCCCTCTCATCATGTCAGGCTTCACCCAGACCGACTATCCAACCAGCACTGCTCCCTGCAGAAGATCACCCCTCTTCTGGCCCTCGCTCCAGCCGATCCCTTTGCTCGGAATCTCCTCTTTAAATATATACCATCTGATTGCTCCTCTTTCTCCTCTGTCTCTTCCGACTTTCTCTCCCCACCACCGCCGTGACCCACTCCCGCCGTTTCGGCCCTCCTGAGTCGTCTGAGTCCAATCGAGACACCAACTTGCCCGTGGCTGCGCATCCGTGTTTCCGTCCCGTCTGTCTCGCGCTCGCTTTCTCTCTCGTCCTCCCTGAAACTCTTTCCATTTGCAATAGCAAGCTCAAACTATTCCGACCCGCAACTTGATCCCCTCGCGAGTGTTGTACGTGACGATCCCTTTTCCCGACACTGCGGCTTGGCTCTGCCCGGCCAAAGACGATCCCTGCTAATCTGCCCATCTTCCGAGCAGGGTAAAACCTAAACCACCTATCAATCCGGCTCCAGACCACAGCACCTCAAAAGAGTCGCGATTTCCCACCTTCCTTGTTGCAGACATGGCCCGCCATCCGTCTCTTGACTCCGAGCGACCCATCATGTCAAACTCGGTGCGCTTTTCTCCCCTTTTACCCCTCTTAGACCAGCATCAGACCATATCTTCGCCCCAAGCCCCTTTCAGCGGAAAATGACTATATTTGGAGGGCCCCGATGCTGATTAGATCTACTTAGAACCGCAACTCCAAGCGCTTCTCAACGATTAGCGGCAGCCCTTCGCTCGCCAACTCCGAACGTACCATCGGCAGCCTACCGAGCGGAGACCCCAGAGTCGCCGACATCCACCACTTGGGCGATGGCCTGGAGCGCTTGGAGAACAAGCCCCTGCAGGCCCAGCGCTTTGTGCCCACCGCCGAGAAGACCGACAACCTGAACAAACTGGCTCTCGGAGCCAAGGTGGAGCGCGCGCTGGGCCGAAGGATGACCAGCCAGGACGCCGTTATGCGCAAGCCAGTCTTGAGTGAGAAGGCCGCGGCCGCTGTGACTACTTCGTAGCCGACTGTGGCTGGGAAGGAGCGGCTTTTCTCGCTCTGTCTCGCTGCGCAGTTTGATTGATTTTATACATATGCGACGGCTTGAGGTTGGTGTCATTGTCGTTCCATACAAGCTCGACTATGTTCTTCATCTACCCCAGCGAAGCCTTTCCTATGAGGAAGCGTCTACGATCGCTTGATTTTCCCCTTGAACTCTGACTCCTGTCACGCCCGATACCATATCATCTATCATACCTTTTCCCTTTATTGAGCTTTCTCTTTGGCGTTGTCTAAACCTGCTATGGATTCTGCATGACGTCTTTGGTTCTTCGTTAGTACATCTCACCTTTCCTGGATCGTGTCACTTTGTGTGTTGGTTCCTCTTGGTTTTTTCTCTATATAACTTGGACTATATCACATATCATGAATGCTATCTCTTGTTAGATTTGTTGGGATACAAAGAAAACCCCGCTTCGGTATAAGGTAGTAGTGCCTGAGGGGGATGCAATCTGGGCAAACGTAGGCACTTCTTCTCTTGAGATGACCAAACCCAATTGGGCGATATCACACCTTGACAATTTTCCTTCGTTGACAAAACTTCTTCTCCTTGTCAACTCTCTGTCAAAAATCCGTTCCCAAGGAATTGTCCACCCCCATTGACGCTCCTTGGTACATTTTTCGAAAGCTGTTCCCTTTCCATTTTACCTTGCTCTCAGCCTGCACCTTCCCCCATCATCGTCATCGCCCTTTCTGCCGAGCGGTAAGCCCTGTGCCAAGCCCACGCGAAACCCGCACGGAGTCTGCGCAGTCCAGCGCCAGTCGCTTTTTCCTCGAAGGCGAATTCCCCCCCCAACAGCTTCGTTTTCTATCACTTCTTCTCCCCTCCTCTGCTCCTCTGATCCCAGGTTCATAAACGACCACCATCCTCACCACCCCTCTCAGCTTCGTGCCCTGCTGCCATTCCTCTCTCTCTTCCCGGTCTATCCCGCACAAGAGTCATTTTTCCTTCCTCTCTCCCACCACACCTCTAACCTACCTATACTTCCCGCATCGCTCTCCGCATCCTCGAAGAGTGTCCTCGGTTTTCTTTTCCTCCCCCACTCTCTTCCCTTCTTCCCTTCCTTTCGTGCCTTTCGATTGATTGCATTGGTGCTGGGTTCATTTCGCATTGTGAGTGCCCCAACACGCCGACTCCACCTCACCTTACCTACCGGCTGTCGAGATCGTGGTGCCGAAAGCAAACTCAGAGAGATTGGGACCACAGGACTGACTCGATCTCCAGGTTAAGCGAGCGGAAGAAAAAATCACAGTATCTCATTAGATCTTCTATTCACAGCTTCCGATTTCGTTGTTAGAAGCTTCGGTCAGCTATCATCTGTTGGCTGTTCTCTCGACAATTCGCTCAAACTCACGTCTACTTTATCTCTGATCTCGTCCTCACTTCTTTCCGTCTCGAATACCTTATCTCTCCTCCATCTCAAAATGTCCGACATGACCCAGGGCCCGATTAACGGCAACTACGGTGCCCAGCACGCCTTCCCTGACCCTTTCAACCCCGCCCACGCTGCGATGAACACCGCGGCCAACTTCCAGCCCGCCCAGTCCTCCACTCCTACCAGCGCCACCCCCAGCACCGAGCACCAGCAGAAGAATGAGATCTCCAAGGATGAGGTCGGCTGGTTCTTCGTTGAGCAGTACTACACTACCATGAGCCGCAACCCGGACAAGCTGCACCTGTTCTATTCCAAGCGGTCCCAGCTTGTCTTTGGCACTGAGGCCGAGTCCGTGCCCGTTGCTGTTGGTACCAAGGTGAGTCAAGTCGACTTTCGGCCCAACATGCGCACCTAATGTTGATGTGCATATGTGTGATGTTGAATGCTAACCTAAGCTTCTCCTTGCAGGCTATCAGCGAGAAGATCAAGGCCCTTGACTTCCAGGATTGCAAGGTTCGCGTCCTGAACGTCGACTCCCAGGCCTCTTTCGACAACATCCTGGTCTCCGTCATTGGCGAAATCTCGAACAAGTCCGAGCCCTCGCGCAAGTTCTGCCAGACTTTCGTTCTGGCTGAGCAGCCCAATGGCTACTACGTCCTCAATGACATTTTCCGTTACCTCGTTGAGGAGAACGAGGAGCACGAGGTTGAGAGTGTTGCCGAGGAGGCCGCTCCCGCCGTCGACGAGGCTCCTGTTGCTGAGCCTGCCCCTGCTGCGGAGGAGGCCCAGGTCACTGACGACTCTGCCGTCGCCAAGGTTGATGAGAAGTTGGAGGAAGTCAACGGCGAGGCGGAGCAGCCTGAGCAGCCCGCCCCTAAGACCAACGGCGCTCCCGCTGAGGAGGTCGAAGAGGCCCCCGTCCCCGTTGTCGAGCCCGAGGCTCTGAAGGAGGAGAAGCCTCAGACTCCCGAGCCCTCTCCTGCCCCCGAGAAGGAGGCCCCCGTTGAGAAGAAGGCCGCCCCTGCCCCGGCCGCTTCTGCTGTGGCTCCCGCTGCTCCCGTCCCAGCTGTCCCTAAGACCTGGGCTAACATTGCCTCCAAGGTCGGTGCTGCCAAGGCTGCTGCTGCCGCTGCCGCTCCTGCTGTCCCTGCTGCTGCTGCTCCTGCTGCTCCTGCTCCTACTCCCGCTGCTGCTGCCCCCAAGGCCGCCGCTCCCGCTCCTACTGACTCGGCCGCCACCACTCCCCGTGCTGCCGTTACTCCTACTCCTGCTGCTGAGAAAGATGCTGCCTCCGCCGATGCTGGCTGGCAAACCGCCGGCGCCGACCACAAGAAGACCCAGCCCCGCGCTGGCGAGGACCAGATCGTTCTTGGTTATATGAAGAACGTCACCGAGAAGGTGGACGCTGGCCTCTTGAAGCAGGCTCTCGCCCGCTTCGGTAAGCTCAAGTACTTTGATGTCAACCGCCCTAAGGTTCGTTTTCCATTCATTTCTGGTCCTCTGACGGAGATTGATTGCTAACATGGCCATCTAGAACTCTGCCTTTGTCGAGTTCGCTGAACCTTCTGCATATGCTGCCGCCGTTGCTGCCAACCCTCACCAGATTGGCACTGAGCAGATCGTCCTCGAGGAGCGCCGCCCTCGTCCCAACACTTACGGCAACGGTTACCCTGCTCGCGGCGGTCGTGGTCGTGGCGATCGTGGCGGTAGCCAGGGCCGCGGTGGTTTCCAGCGTGATGGCCGTGGTGGCTTCGCGCCTCGCGGTGGTCGTGGCGGAAATGCTGCTGCCAAGGCCCGTAACGCTGCCCCAGCTGCTTAAGTTCTGTTCCCTTATTTACTCTCCAATCTAGCTTCAGGTGGATGTGGTATCAGCCCCAGCCTGAACGTGGACAATAACCCGAGGTCCCACTCCGATGCGAGCTCTTGCTCCAAGCTTGAGATCCAGCTCAGAAATCCCTCTTGAGCACCTCCATACGTCCGAGACGTCGTTACGTACACTTTCCATGGATGCATTTTCCAGAACTTTGTATTACTCCGGATTTTGATACTTTTTCTCTTGTCCCTATCTCTTATCCTCTTTTCGTCTTTTTCCTTATCCCATAATGATACGCGTTATGTGACTTCCCCTCTACCATCCCCTTTTTTTCCCTGTCTCTCGTCACAGTGCATATTAGCGGTTGGGTCCGGGCTGGCTGGAAAAGTTGTGTCTTCTTTCTCCTCCTTCTCAGGACATTTTGTCTCTTTTTGCGATTTTTCATGTTTCGCCATTTCGTCTCTGAGTGGGCTCCTTCCAGCTGCTATCCTTAACCATAATGTTTCTCCATGATGGTGGTGGTGATGGTCTGGCTTTCGTGTTCTCCAGTTTCACGATTTCGATGCCCTATTTATCCAATGAGTTTTCTTTCAGTTTCGATCTCTCTTCTCCGTCTTTGGCCTCTGGTTAGGAGCCGCTGTTCTACTACGGAGACTATCGCATCTTTTATCTAGCATAGCAAGCTGAGGGTTTTTGCGGTGTCACACTATTCGGTCTCTGATCTCTCTGGCTTGCTTCTGATCTTCTATCTTTCATTCTCCCTTTCTCTATCTCTCTGTATGGATGGGTTGGATTGGATGTGTATTCTGCTAGGAAACGGCCTTGTAAATGGTATGGTCCGTGAATGGAGGATGGACCTGAGGGGGTCCTTATAGGGGGAGGGTGTTGGGCGTGGGTTTGGGGGTTTCGGTTTCTGTCATAGTCACCGGATGCTATTGCAATATGCCAATATCACATGGTTGTACCAACTTGCCCCTGGCGGGAGTGTGTTTAATATTGTGCTGTGCAACCGAATGTTCAATACGAGACGGTTGCTGGGGAGCGGACGGTCTAGCTGTCTATGGAGGATCCTGTACTCCGGAGGTGGTTGTGATAGGACCAGGATTGAGGAATCAATCCATTCAGAACTGCCTTCAATCAAATTGATTCTCTTATCATGTTTCTTTCATCTATTGTCCGAGGTTGCACTGTTGCAAAGCTCCACTCTTGTAAAACCTATGAAGAGACCGTCAGATGAATTGGTTCTTTGTCTAGGGCAAATCCGACTGGAGCGAAGATTCTAGACTTCTGGATGCCTGAGGAACCAGGCACTCAGTCGATCGGGGATCCTCAGTGAATTATACAGCAGGTTTTTGCCGCAGCATATTCATCATGGGGGAGATTTTAGCAGGAAACTGGGGCCGCAATAAAAGTCCAGAATCTGCTAGAAAGGATAATTTATTGGAATTGACCGCTGAATTGCCCAGTCGAGCAGCCTCATTGCGGTGATCCTTCTTGCTGAGCCTCGCCTTGGAGGGGGCGGTGACTCGCCGTTGCTGGGGAAGTTTGGCTGATGGAAGTCGCTGGATCGCCGTAGAACCACCACCCGCAGAATCGCTGAACCCACCAGAATTTTTTGGAATCAGACCTCTTTCTTCACCTCCTCTTCATAAGATCTGCGTCCGTCCAAGCAGTTCTTTCTCTCTTTCTCACCCTCTCCAACTTCCTGTACGTACAATCTCCTCCTTGCACGCTCGCCAGCTACCAAGCCTCTCCCATCACCTCTACTATCTCTCTCTCTCCTCTGATCCACTCCCCACCTTTGCTGTTCCTTCTCTGGACAAAAGAGTTTCTCCCACTTCGAGACCCTGGAAGTTGCCGCCTGAAGATTGAAAAAAAAAAATCTCATCAGCAACCCTTCTTCTACCTCTCGCCACACTTTTCCACCACCCATTGATCCTCTCCTCTTCACTCTCACTCGCTTTCTCCAAATCTAACCGGCTCCGCCCCTCTTCAGAATACCCACCGCCACCATGCCCGAGACTTTCGAGTTCCAGGCTGAGATCTCTCAGCTGCTCTCGCTGATCATCAACACTGTCTACTCCAACAAGGAGATTTTCCTGCGTGAGCTGATCTCCAACGCCTCCGATGCCCTTGACAAGATCCGCTATGAGTCCCTCTCGGACCCCTCCAAGCTGGACTCCCACAAGGACCTCCGCATCGACATTATCCCCGACAAGGAGAACAAGACCCTGACCATCCGCGATACCGGTATTGGTATGACTAAGGCTGTAAGTGATCCAACTTGAATCAATGCTTTAGTTCAGACCGAAGAACCTGGGCTAACCTATTTTCCCCCTTTCTAGGACTTGATCAACAACCTTGGTACAATTGCCCGCTCTGGCACCAAGCAGTTCATGGAGGCCCTGTCCGCCGGTGCTGACATCTCCATGATCGGTCAGTTCGGTGTCGGTTTCTACTCTGCCTACCTGGTTGCCGACAAGGTGACCGTCGTCTCCAAGCACAACGATGACGAGCAGTATATCTGGGAGTCCGCCGCTGGCGGTACCTTCACCCTGACCCAGGACACCGAGGGTGAGCAGCTCGGCCGCGGTTCCAAGATCATCCTCCACCTCAAGGATGAGCAGATGGACTACCTCAACGAGGCCCGCATCAAGGAGGTTGTCCGCAAGCACTCCGAGTTCATCTCCTACCCCATCTACCTCCACGTCCTGAAGGAGACCGAGAAGGAGGTCCCCGATGAGGAGGCTGAGGAGACCAAGGAGGAGGAGGGCGACGAGAAGAAGCCCAAGGTCGAGGAGGTTGACGAGGAGGAGGAGAAGAAGGAGAAGAAGACCAAGACCGTTAAGGAGTCCAAGATCGAGGAGGAGGAGCTCAACAAGACCAAGCCCATCTGGACTCGCAACCCCGCCGACATCACCCAGGAGGAGTACGCCTCGTTCTATAAGTCGCTCTCCAACGACTGGGAGGACCACCTCGGTGTCAAGCACTTCTCCGTTGAGGGTCAGCTCGAGTTCCGCGCCATCCTCTTCGTCCCCAAGCGCGCTCCCTTCGACCTGTTCGAGACCAAGAAGACCAAGAACAACATCAAGCTCTACGTTCGCCGTGTCTTCATCACCGACGATGCTACCGACCTCATCCCCGAGTGGCTCAGCTTCGTCAAGGGTGTTGTCGACTCCGAGGACCTGCCCCTCAACCTGTCTCGTGAGACCCTCCAGCAGAACAAGATCATGAAGGTCATCAAGAAGAACATTGTCAAGAAGACCCTCGAGCTCTTCCAGGAGATTGCCGAGGACCGTGAGCAGTTCGACAAGTTCTACTCTGCCTTCAGCAAGAACATCAAGCTCGGTATCCACGAGGACGCTCAGAACCGCCCCGCTCTGGCCAAGCTGCTCCGCTACCAGTCCACCAAGTCTGGCGATGAGTCCACCTCCCTCACCGACTACGTGACTCGCATGCCCGAGCACCAGAAGAACATCTACTACATCACTGGCGAGTCCATCAAGGCCGTCGCCAAGTCTCCCTTCTTGGACACCCTCAAGCAGAAGAACTTTGAGGTTCTCTTCCTGGTTGACCCCATTGACGAGTACGCCTTCACCCAGCTGAAGGAGTTCGACGGCAAGAAGCTGGTCGACATCACCAAGGACTTCGAGCTCGAGGAGACCGATGAGGAGAAGGCCGAGCGTGAGAAGGAGGAGAAGGAGTACGAGGACCTCGCCAAGGCCCTCAAGAACATCCTCGGCGACAAGGTCGAGAAGGTTGTTGTCTCCCACAAGCTGATGGGTTCTCCCTGCGCCATCCGTACCGGCCAGTTTGGTTGGTCCGCCAACATGGAGCGTATCATGAAGGCCCAGGCTCTCCGTGACACCTCCATGTCCTCCTACATGTCCTCCAAGAAGACCTTTGAGATCTCTCCCAAGTCCAGCATCATCAAGGAGCTCAAGAAGAAGGTTGAGGCTGACGGTGAGAACGACCGCACCGTCAAGTCCATCACCCAGCTGCTCTTCGAGACCTCCCTGCTGGTTTCTGGCTTCACCATCGAGGAGCCCGCCAGCTTCGCTGACCGCATCCACAAGCTCGTCTCCCTCGGCCTGAACATCGACGAGGACGCCGAGACCACCGACGAGAAGGCTACCGAGGCTGCCGCCCCGGCCGAGGCCACCGGCGAGTCTGCCATGGAGGAGGTTGACTAAATTAGTCGCCTTGCTTCTGTGTAGACTTTCCCACGATGAGCTCCTTCGAGCCTTTTCTTTTTCTTCTCTCCAACTGGATTAGCTAGGGATGTTTCTTGCTAGCCCTTGTATGCGCGTTAATCAAAGTTCTTACGGGAAATGGGAAACGGGATTATGACCCTTGATGTTTTTTTTTTCTTTACAGTTTTTATCTTTTGAATCAAGATAAACTTACATTCTTACTTGAGTTGCCCTTTTCGTAGCTGGTAGAGTTGTAATTTAACGACTTGTAGACTTGGGCTGGTGTTTGGAGTTGAGAGTAAAGCGGATGTTTTGATAGACTTTCGTCCAAATGCTTGACCCATTCTAAGGGATTCCCTTCCAACCCTTGAAATTGTGGACCGCTGAGAGTGGAATACTTGAACGTCAACACGTCTACTTGAAGCATTCCTTTGGACGTATCCATGCCAGCTCATGTTCACGACTGCCTCTAGGCAAGTATCCGAGCCAAGCTCACTACTAAAAGATATCGCAACATCCATCTCCATCGAATCACTTACATCTAGGCTCTCATTTCCAGTTCGACAGCTCCTCGCCTTGGTATATTTAATGCACATCATTGATCAAACTCCGTCTCGAAGTGTGAACTGTGTAGTGGACGAGTGTGGCTATGATAGTCACGATCGGCTTCACCTCGGCCCTGTTCTCGGCGATTTACACGCTCCAGCTCCACTTCGGCTTCACCGAGAGGATTTCGGGATTGGAAGGGGGAGCTTTAGATAAATGTGCGACATGGATTGGTGATTCGCTGATCAGCCTGGCATGCATACCCCGCCATTCCATGGAGGGGTACCAGCGCAGCGAGTTCACCGACATGTCCACCGGGGCTGTAGCTTAACCACCTACCGTCAACCTCTAACCTCTACCCTCTAACCTCCCAATTCCTCGAAACTTGCCTCTAACATTCCATCTCGTCAATTGTCGATATTCCCCAGCAATATCAGTGTTCATAGTCCTTCAAAATGGTCTACACGATCGTCGTCCGTACGTACCACCCACACCCATCCTCCAAACAAATACAACAAATACGCTCCTGTCGACCAAATAAATAGCTAACTAACCCCCAATCCCCGGGCTATGGGCATAGACCTCCGTGCCAAACCCGACCCAGAGTGCATCTCCAAACTCCACGCCAAACTCCTCGAAGCCTCCGCGATCTACTCCCAGGACAAAGAAACCCTCTCCTGGTTCGTCATGCAGTCCGTCCACGACAAGCAGGACTTCACCATTGTCGAGCGGTACCTGCGCGAGTCGTCGCAGGAGTATCATCTTAGTAACCCCTACTGGAAGACGTTTGATCCTTATGTTATTCCGTTGCTGGAGAAGGGGATGGATTTGAGGAGGTTTGAGGAGTTGGAACCTGCTGAGAAGAACTAGATGCCCCTAGGGGACTGGGACGGCGTGACGTTTTATGTCTTGCTGTGAGGGATGGTCTTTGTTAACAATGGTTGTATTGTATGGTCCATCCCAGCTCCTAGTAAATATTCCCTCCTAACGAATAAGCAAAAGTTGACTCCAGCGCCAAAAACACCAACCGTCCAAATGTAGAAATACCACCACAGACGCCGGAAAAAGTGGACGTGCCCAGTCCTCTCTGAGAGGATCTTGGGGAAAGAGAAAGGAACGCCAGCCCGCCAGCATGCTTTTCTTCCATCATCGTCCGCAATCTCGGTACGTATGGAAGCATACCCTCGCTCATTCATCGCCTCGTATCAACATCCTAGCGATAGGAAACTCACCGCTCAAGTCTCCCATACCAATGGTCAAGCTGAAAATCCGAAAGATTCTGCGACGGAAGTCCCCAAGACCGAGCCACCCACAGCGCCAGCCCACCAACAACCCCGACACTACCCACAATCTGGACAATGATCCAGCCACGGCGTCCGATGTCGTCAATCCACCCTACAAGGCCTAGCGGGTCATGCGGGCTCAAGGCTGCGACGCGGTATTCCTTTCCGTTCGCTGCACAGCCGCGCATCATGTTCAAGCCTTTGCTGGCCTTGTCGGTGGTTGGGGTATGTAGCCCGCAGAACCCGGGTGTTTGTGAGATAGGTACCAACGACCCATCGACCACGCACTCGCTCAGTCGCTCGGTGAGCCATATGGCGCGGTCGCCTCGTGCCAGCGCTGCGTATCGTTCTCGTTCGTTTTGGAGGCTGCGTTGCAGGTCTGTCGCCCATTGTGCGAGTCGGACCTGCGCCACGCGCTCTTCGTGTCGTGTATAATCTGCCAGGCGGGCCAGTGTATATGTAGGCGGGGATTCACCTAGTGAAGAGATAGACGAGCTCAGCGACGCCCCCGACGCACTGGGCCAGCCTACCCCGGAAAAAGTAGCGCCGGACAGTCCGTGCGAGGCCGGGACGGCGGGCGTTGGTCCGGTGGGCAGATCGGCGCATCGCTGGACGAGCTTTTTGGCGGCCGAGTGGCGCAGCCAGGCGAGATTGTCCCGGTCGAAGAGTTTCTGGACGAGGGTGTCTAGTTCGGATGGTACGAGGGGCTGTTCGTAGTCTGGGCTCATGAGTGTGCTGGCGTCCATGACCTCCAGGTCGGTCGTTTTCTCCGATGACACGGCGTATGGAGGTTGCGGCGCCTGATCATCCAGTCCGGCCGAGTCGCCGAACATGAAGGGCTTGATGCCGGTATCTTGGGCTTGTTGGTGGAAATGCTTTTTGAGAGCGATGATGTTCTCGGGAGAGAGGGTGTCTGCTTTGGCCACGAGGGGAATGACATTGCTCAGCTCGCAGAGCTTTCGGATACATTCTAGATCCGCTGATAGAGTGTCTGTAACTTGGTCAGTATGATAATGTGGCAGAATCATGAGATACCGATGTTTACCGTGAGAGATCAAATATAGAATAGCATCCACTTGGGTACCCCCATTTCCAGCAAGTAGATTCTGGAAATCTACGCCGGACCCTGCAACCGCGGTTGTCGCTCGCTGCCACTGCTGCCGCATATACTGCACAACCGAATCGGTCTGCCCGGCACGACTCAACGAAGTCGCAAGAGTATCGACAAAGCACAGATTCCGCTCCAGCACAATTTCGCCAATACTCTTTCGCCGTCGCAGCACACGCGAGTCCTCCAGGTCCGACCACCACGAAGGATACGGCTTGGTGCTAGCGTAGATCTCGGTGGTTGCGGTGGGCATCCCGCGAGTGGGGACGGGCCCGGAGTGGGGTCGTGAGGAACGGCGCCGTTCGAGTGTAGTCACGGAGGAGAGCGAGTCAATCGAATCGACGTGTACGATATCTTCGCACGTTTGGACCATGGCCTTGATCAAGGAGGTTTTGCCGGAGCCTACATTCGCATCTGTGTTAGTAGATCATCACTTGTATAGTCGTGTTTCGAGAAACGTACCTGGTGCTCCGGCTACGAGCAATTTGAACCTCCCCATTGCTTTTCCCCGCTCTGTAAAAGGCCGTCGACTGGGCATTTTGATGCTGGGCATGATAAACTGTGAGGCACCGGCGAACCCCAGGCGCGGCGAGGGCCGAGGTCCCTCTTCCTCGTCGCCGGACCCGATTACTTGGCTATTGATTTCATCGGTGATGGAGATATCGTCCAACGGTCGGAGGGACTGGTTAGAGATAGACTTTGGGCTGCTGGGCAGCGACGATGGCTCATCCGGGTGAAACGGGGTCAGCGGGCGCGAGACCGTGTCCGATGCAGGTGGTTGCAGGGAAGAGTCGCGAGTATCACCACAATCGAACAGCCTGATCGTAGATCGGCGTCGTGAGCACCGTATCTCTTTCATGTTATCGGATCCCCGCGAGGAGCTTCGTGTCCGCTGGCTTAGACTATCTGCGGGGAATCCTCCACGGGTTGAGCCGCCTCCCAGCTCCGATCGCGAGAGCGTCTCTGCTAGACTGTGCACGCCATACATGCTTTCCTTGGGATCTTCGGATGCATCTGGAGAGGGGCTGCGCTCTGGATCGGAGGCATGCGGGCTGCGTGCTAGAAAGAAGGTTGCGGGGGCAGCAGTGCGGGGATCTAAGGGAGCGCACGAGGAGGGCAGAGGGTCGGCGGGTTTACGGGGGAAGGCTGGCACGTCAGGGACTGGTCGCATCGTCGAGACATTTGAGGGCGTTATAGGGGATTAGGTTGGTTACTTGTAAGAGTGTCGGCGGACTATCGCGGGGGTGGCATGCCTTTAGTGAGATGTTGCGTATGTAAGCCATCACATCACGCGGAACGGACGGTGACCAGTGACCATTGACCAGACTTGGAGTAGTACTACACTGGTCAGTGGCTTGAGGAATGTAATAGAGATTATCAGGGAAAGTATCTTTTATGCATGAGTTTTTCTCTTGTTTAATTGATTCACCTCCTGGTACCTTAAAGATGTCCATAATGTAAAACATATGGCGAGATCTCCTATCCGCTGTACAAATGCTTTGCGATTGTATACATTTCTTTCCTTTGGGCCTCGGGCGGGGTTAGTGGAGCTTGCATTGTAGTGGACATCGTGGCTTAGTACATGCACAGCGATCAGAACATAGAATGGGGTCTAATACGCCCAGTTTGACAGAGATCACACTAGTTTGTCACTGGTAAATCCTATAGCCCACATTCCAATGACGTGCTCGATCTCAATGTCCCCTCAACTTCTACCCTTAGCTCGTTTCCCAACTCGTACTCTTCATTGTAGCATCGCACTTGGTCGTTCTGTTTCATGTAGCCAAAACCTCACGTCTCCTTCATCAAATCAGGCAAGATGGCCGAGTTGGTCTATGGCGCACGGTTCAGGTTAACCTGGTCCAAACTTCCGTGTCTCGAAAGGGGCGTGGGTTCGAATCCCACTCTTGTCAAAGCATTATCTTTTTGCATTTATTTTTGTTTTATCTATTTTTGATCCATTGAATAGAGTGAAGTGACTTGGCAGTAGTGAAGCTGTGGGTTCGCTTTCTGTTGATATTATTAACCTTACCCTCTCGCGCGTATTGTAAAAGGCAAGTTAAGTTGGGTATGTACTTTATACTTACTAACTCGTTCTAGACTCTAGTTACCGCTAACACGTTAGCAAGAATTTTTATTAAATCAGTCCTATTTAACGGGAGGGCAGTAATACGCGCTTTATGATTTATTTCACAACCTAGGCTTAAAAGTACCCTAGCTCGTGAAACGCAGGTAAATTTCTAATACTGGCCGCTCTTATGGAAAGTGGTGCTTACATCGGCTAAGAGAAAGCATATCTCCACCTGTAGCTCGGTATTCACGGGACAAAGCCCTAGGCACATTCGAGACAGTAATACTATCGATAACCTGTCTATCAGGGCGAGGAAGCCGGGTGGCGTGTGTTAGTATGGCTGCAGAATGATAGGCTGGTCGGAGAACGGGGGGACTTGTTCTGCAGGAGGCTTCGGTGGGCCTGATGCACCTTGCTTAGTACGTGGATGTGTTTCTCAATGTTTATTTGGATGTGGCGCGGAACTGGCGGCAGAGAGGGGCTCTTCTGAACGAGAGCTGCTAAGTGCCAGGTAAGCACAAATAAGTGGTGAACTACTATAGGGCTGTGTTAGGCGCTTCGCTCGAGCCTATATTAGGCACCATGCATGCCCCTCTCTTCTAAGGAGGGAGGGAAGTGATAAATAGTCTGCAGATACGAAAGTCAATATTCGCGGAATCTTCAGTCACCCTCACAAGCAGGGGAAATTGATCGTCAACAGTACCGGTAGCTATACAGCTATAGAGTCAATAAGCCTAGCTAGCTCTATCGTCCAGTTCACCCAACTTATGGCGGCATTCTTCAGCCGCTTCCTCGCTCTATGTCGACCCGCAAATAGAACACTCTAGGAATTCACCGACAGGGAAACACAGATCCAGGAATTTTGGTGGATATTGCTGCTCTCGAGGCTATACCTCTTACCCAGGCTGAAAGTGAACATATAAGGGCTTGTCAGAAAGTTCTCAAACAGATGTCGCAGGCTATTAGTTCCACAAAGGGGGATGGAAGATGGCATGTTATTTCCAATGTCAATGCTGCCGCCCGTGTAATGAGGGTCGGCAAACATTCGAGCAATTAGATCGTCAGTTAAGCGTCTCGATACAAGGTCTTTAACTATGAGTAGTACTTACTCCTTTTAATTCTGCTTCCAGAACGCTTAGAAATTTAACGAAATAATCTGATCGTCATATCGCTACCTACTTTCTCTAGGATCTGTTGTGCTAATATGAAACAATCAGCGCGGACCTTCAACGTGCACAAGGGCTACAGTCGATATAACAGCAGTTAGATGCTTTGGTACAACTTTTAAGGGCGCCGCTCGAGATATCAAGTCTCCGTAAGCCAAATGATTTAGGATACCTATAGGAAACGGGAGCACCTCACGAACATATCCGCGTTAACGACGGTCTCGATCAAGGCTACTTTCTCCCTCTGGCATTTTGCTCTTCGCCAAAGGAAATAACGTCTTTCTAAAACATAATCATGGCTAACCATAAGCCATAGACATTCTTGAGTCATCTTAAGCACGACTTCGAAGACAGACGTCTCCCTAGTGCAAGCTTAGTACGAAGAAATAATTTAGAGTTATGGTCGAGGGATAGAAGGACGAAACTCGATAACGACACCTAGAATATACATATGATATCAGGTGGAGGGATCAAAGTTTCTTTTGTGATGAGTCCCTGCTTTCGGTTTGACCATTTCGCATGCGTGCGCTGTGGGCAAAAGCATGTGGTCAGCGTATATCAGCGGAAATATAGCACATGGTAAGTTATGTTGTTAGCAGACCCAGGACAGTGAAAGCTAAATAACCTCTTTTTAGCAACCGTTGTTAACTAGAACTTCGTTGTGTAGAGCCTGATGAGATCCCCTACGAAACCAAGGACGCAGCGCTCATACCCCTTCAACGGCGATAGACCAAAGAGTCTGGTGTCCGGAAAGACTGGTGAACAAAGTGAAACTTAACCCCCACAAAGGGCGATATATAAGAGTGATGCACGGGCTATAGAGAAAGTGTGTCGCCGACTGACCATGAAATAGGAGCCAATTTAGAATATCACCCACCGATATCTTTACTGTCGCTGCATGTTACGCAGATCCACCCCGTCGCAGCTCTGCCCCGAGATTACTGCGCTCATTAATGCCAGATGTCCTCGACACAATGGCGGAAAAGTTTCATATGTTTCATATGCCGACTATGGAGACATAGACTACTATTAAGACCGATATTTCGACTAATTTGAAGGGTATAATGTATTTTATGGGATAGTTTTCGGTGTGTTTCCGAGTATATATCTCAATGTGCCAGGCCGATATACTTTTATCTATATAGACGAGCTTGATACTGTTATAAAAGATTTGGTACCTATGATCGACCGACTAGGAGGCATATTTTAGGATATATTAGACGGGTATACCTACGAGACCTACAGAAACGCTAAATAAGAGGGATTACTGCTTCCTAGTTATACTATTAAATTTTGAACGATTAGGAAGAAAAGGTATAGGAAGATAAGATATAAGACTCTCCTGCCCTACCTAGTTCTATTAAAGACTTCCTCGATAGCCCGATAATATAAGAGGTTAAAGATATCTAACTCGGCCGATGGTTGCCTAAGGAAGCCGTATTAGATAGTTAATAATTGCTAGGTACCGTTACAAATTCTATATACGAGCCAGAAAGCGTGAGAACGCATCATGTATGGGGGCGATATCTCCGACTTTGGCAGGATTCACATACATATATATTATTTAAGCGGCTAACACTGTGCACTTACGGAGGTATGTCCTATTCTCACTTAGTTATGGTCTCGAGGCCAGCAAGATTAGGTACTGTGCCGGGTGGGGCATAAGGTTGGCCAGGGTGATCTTAGGGTGACTCCTACTCTGTATGGATTTATTGAGTGACACATGTACACAGATGCTTGGCTATTCAAGGACACAACTTATTGTCGTGGCTCTTTCTGGTATTTTCCTTGCCCTTTACGACTTTCGGGCTGTATTTATTTCTACGTGTTGTGCTAGTAAGCTCCTTTGTTTCTTTTGCGCTAACCAGGGCCTTTAAGGTTAGATGTGGTGTGTCCCGCTAGGTTAACACTGGGGCAAAATATACAGTGGTGTTCCATAAGTCCTCGTCCGCCTGGTGCTGACATAATATTCTGCCAGTCAAATGATTCCTCGATTTCTAGCATCAGAAGACCAAAATTCATGATTCAACTTGATATTTCGTTTTAAACATGCTTTTTCGCTCTCCCTTGGTCAGGATATCATCCCGAGTCAATTAGAGGGTGATTTCTAGCCTCGTGAAGTTCAACTTAAAAGCGGAGTATCAGGCGGTAGAGCAGGGGTAGACGAAGACTTATGGAACACCACTGTATCATGCGATCGGGGTCCTCCCAAACAAAGCAACCTACACCATTATTACCAGGGCTATACCCGACCTACTTACTACATAACAGCCCTGAGTAAATTACGTTCAAACACCACACATAAAAACTCCACGACTTAATTAAACCCACAAACCTCTTAGCCCCGATAAATCCTCCTACAGTGGCTGCATAACTCACTCAATTCACGGGCTTCCCGGTCAGAATATGTGTGATATAATTGATTTGTGGGTTATCTTCCATCAAATGGTAAGATGGCCGAGTTGGTCTAAGGCGTCAGGTTAAGGTCCACCTTAGCACAAATTCCTGATCTCGTTTACGGGGCGTGAGTTCGAATCTCACTCTTATCATTACTGTTTCTTTTTTAGTTTTTTTCGTCTGTAAGAGACTCCAGAAAAGTTTTGTGGGTAGGTAGTGAGTGGAGGTGGCAATGGTTTTTTTTTGTGGGAACCAATTAGACAGTGCCTGGCTGCAACAGTCCGTACAGAGTTGCACGTATGTACTCCGTAAATGGCATCAAACAAGGCACAGTCTAGGTGCAGTACTATATCTTACGGTCTTCTACATTTCTTGAGCTACGATGGAAGTTCAAATACCCTATGATCAATGCCTGCCTTCAATATACTACAAGAAAGCATAGATCCTCGGCCTCACTCCAGCCTCGATCCAATGCAGACGGTCTATGTACAGAAATAGGAATCCCCGACGAAACGCAAAGCCAGGCACGAAACGTGAAAAGACGGTCGGGCAAATTAGCGATATGTTAAAAATGGACATTGACAAAAAACATGTACGGCGATGCTGGTATGCTCGAGATGAATCATCTACAGCTTGGCGCGGGGCGCGGACTCCTCCTCCAGAGCCTGTTCGTACAGCTTGTCCAGGAGCTGGCGGTAGACCTTGACGGTAGGGGGACGCTTGAGCTTGAGACTAGAGGAAAACTGTGTTAGAAAGACTGGGACGAGAATAGGGGTCTTTGCTAAGGGATGACTTACGTCGGAGTCAGCAGGTTGTTCTCAACCGTGAACGGCTCCACCTTCAACGAGACGTTGCGCACGCGCTCATACCCAGCGAGACGGTGCTTCTTGGCAACGCGCTCGAGATCGCGCAGAACCGCGCGGCGGATCTTCTCATCCGACAGCGCCTCCTTGATAGCGTCCAGGTCTGTCGCGCTGATAGCACGGCCCAGGACCTTGCTAGCGAAGGGCGCGAACAAATCGGGCGCCACGCCGAAGATACCGACCAGGAAGGTCTGCACGCTGTCGCCGTGCACGTACGCTTGGGCAATGTAGCCCAGCTCGGACAGGATGACACCCTCCAGACGCTCGGGCGAGATGTACTCACCCTGCGCCAGCTTGAGGACGTTCTTGCGGCGGTCGATGATGATGATGCGGCCCATCTCGTCGATCTGGCAGACGTCGCCGGTGCGGAACCAGCCATCCTCCGTGACGGCCTTGGAGGTCTCCTCGGGGTTCTTGAAGTACTCCTCGAACATGTTGTTACCGCGCAGGAGCAGCTCACCACGGGGGTAGGGCTTGTCGTCCACGGAGTACTCCATGTCCGGCAGGGAGGCGAGACAGACCTCCACGCAGGGGGCGAGACGGCCGCAGTTTCCGGCGGTCAGGTCGTCGGTTGACTGGGCGGTCGCGCAGGCGTAGGACTCGGTCAGACCGTAGCCCTGGAGGATGTCGGTTCCAGTGGCAATGCGCAGGAAGTTGTGCAGAGTTGGGTCCAGAGGAGCCGAGCCGGAGACCATGTACCGGGCGCGCTCGAGACCGAGAGCGGCGGCGACCTTCTTGGCCCAGATGCGGTCGTAGATGGCATGCTTGATGGTGGCCTGGGAGGGGTCAGGGTTCTTGAGGTTGGCCGTCTTGGTGGCCACGATGTGACGCGACAGAGCGCCCTTGAAGCCGGGAGCCTCGACGGTGGCGGCTTTGATGGCAGTACCGAAGCGGCTGTACAGACGAGGCACGGACATGAAGCCAGTCGGCTTCAGCAGCTTCAGATCATCGACCAGCTCCACAATGTTGCCATGGAAATAGCCGATGCGAGCACCACCCCAGAAGGCAGTGTGCTCGGCAAGACGGGCGTAAATGTGAGCAAGGGGGAGGTAGGAGCACATTGTGTCGCCTCGGCCCTGGCCGATAGTAATCAGACCAGCCGAGGTAGCAGCCACAGCCGCCTTGTGGGTCAGAACGACACCCTTGGGAGGGCCAGTGGTGCCGGAAGTGTAATTGATAGTGACAATGTCAGAGGGCGAAGGAGGGTTGTATCCACGCTTCGAGGCCTCTCCCAAAGCCTCGACCTGATCAATGGTGTAGATGGTCAGGTCCTGGCCAGCGGCCATTGACTGCAGCAGGGCACGCTTGGAGTGACCGTCCTGCTCACCCGCATCGAGAGGGTCAAGGCTGACAATCATCTTGAGGTTGGGGAGGGCGCCCTTCAGCTTCAGAAGAGTGGGAATATGGGGGAGGGAGGTAACGACACAGCTCAACTCGGCGTGGTTAATGATGTACTCGGTAGCGTCGGGGGCAAGCACATCGTAGATGGAGACAGAGTAAAGACCCTGGGACATGCAGGCCAGATCTGGAAGACGGTCGGGTGTTAGCGCCTAGATAGCTTCAACAAATAACACGATACATACCAGTAATCTGCCACTCGGGGCGGTTCTGGCACCAGAGACCAATACCGTACTGGCCAGCACGGTGGCATCCGTGCTTGTTGTGCAGCTCAACCAGACCGGCACCGAATGCAGCGCGGCGCTTCTGGACCTGCTCATAAGTGAGCCACTGATAGCCATCGAAGGCCTTGGTGACTGGGTTGAAAGGGCGCCAGCCGAGGCAGTGGTTCTTGGGCTGGCGGTTGGCCGTAGACTCGAACATGTCATGCGCGGTGACCACCTATCGTACAGAAATCGTATCAGCAATCAACATCCACTTTATTACCATTTTTCTTGTCGCGATCCTCTTTTCCACATACCTGGGGATCCAGCGTGGTCAACAGCTCCTTTTGCGCATTCCATGCCCGGTATACCCGACTGCGGCCAGGCTGCTCGGTTCCGGGGATAGCCACGGAGTACGGCGTGCCCTTTGGAGGCGCCTTCTTCAACTCCTCCGCCTTGACGAGGTGTGCGGGTTGTGAGAAAAACATGGTGTGTCTATCTGGTCGAGAAGACGCCGAGGCATTAGCACATGCGCGGATATCGCGGCAAAGCTGAGGAGATGGTGAATGTTGTACATACCAAGTGGGTTGGACGAATGCAATGGAGCAGGACAAGGAACGAAGACGAGAGACAGGATCTCCCAGAGGGAATGTGTCCACCACGGTTAGAAGAGAAAGGACGAGAGTGTGGGGGAGAGAAAAGGAGGATCTGGAGTCCGGAGACTGAGAAAAGGGAAATCCGGAGAGAGCGACCTTTTTCGGTCAGAATCCCATCGCGGCTGAGTGGAGTGTGGATCAGCAGCGAAAAGTACCTCGGCACATGGAGCGCACCAGCGGGTACTTGGCTTAATTATGGGGATGCCACACTAACGACAAGTACCCCGAGGACCCCGAGAACTGTGGAGTAGTGTCCCCTACAGTCACAGAACGAGGCTGGCCTCAACAGAGTTTCATGCTGGTCGATGTCATCGGCGCTCA
Source organism: Penicillium simplicissimum (assembly GCA_024706585.1). Lineage (NCBI taxonomy): Eukaryota > Fungi > Ascomycota > Eurotiomycetes > Eurotiales > Aspergillaceae > Penicillium > Penicillium simplicissimum. Next base: position 2,517,705 of record JAMZTW010000014.1, read on the forward strand.
CATGTCTGTTTCACATGGCAGGAAAATCACAGACCCGTGGATTCAGACCTTTTCGTCCCCACGATGAAGCTTGCTACGTGGAGGTAAAAGGTATTTCTACATTCTATGGAGATTTTCATAGTTTCCTTTACTCAAACTTTGTGCCCGGAAATTATCGAACGAAGATATATGAATTGTATGTATAGATAATGCCCGAACTATCGACACGATAGGCTCGACAAGGTAGTATTGTACACGACAAGCCAAGGAAACCACAACGCCATGCCCAATGCCCACATGCCACGAAAACAGAGAGCTGAAGTAATAATTAACACGAAATGAAATAAAAAATAAAAAAGTATCGTCAAAACACATGCCTCAACCCCAAAGTTTCAATATTCACGCATCAACCAGCGATCCAGGACCACGCCTTGCCGTACCAGGTCGTCGGCTCGGTGGTCTCCCAGTTCTCGCTTTCGGGCGATGTCCGGCCAGTATCCAAGTCGGCTTCGATGGGCTTGACAAAGGCCGTGCGGAAGATCACCTTGTGGCCCACGTACAGCACCACGAAGAGGATCAGACTCAGGTAGCTGATGAAGAAACTCTGGACATTGAAGCCACCGATGAACGCGGTGAAGCCCTGAGTGAGAATGATCAGGCAGTTGAAGAACAGCCCATACCACGAGAACCAGGGCTGCCAGATCGCCTTGTAGGGCAGCACATCGCGCGAAATGTTACGCGCCCGAAGCGCCCGCTGGAAGGCCAGGTGGCAGCCATTCAGCGAGGCCCAGGTGATGAAGCCAGCGACACCGGAGATCTGAAGCAACCAGGTGAACACGGTTGCGCCCGAGTTCGAGACGTTGAGGAAGCCGAGCAGACCGAACAGAGCGGTGAAGCCGACCGCATAGTATGGCACACCGCCCTTGGTAGTGCGCTTGAAGATGCGCGGGGCAAATCCCTCCTGGGCGAGACCGACGATGATACGGCTACCGCTATACACGTTCGAGTTGGCAGCCGAGAGCACCACCGTGAGGAGAACGGCGTTGATGATATCCGGGAGGACGTTCACGCCCGCGCGACGGGCCGCGACCACAAACGGCGAACCATTAGCGTTGGACGCGCTAGCACCACTGGCGACCAAGCCTCCGTCGTCCGAGGGAACCACGATTCCGATAAAGAAGATGGTCAGGATGAAGAAGAAGACGATACGGAAGAAAGTCTTGCGAATAGCCGAGGGGACAGTCTTGCGCGGGTTCTCGGTCTCACCGGCGGCGATACCGACCAGCTCGGTGCCCTGGTAGGAGAAACCAGCTTGAATCAGGCAAGACCAGAAGCCGACAAACTTGGCGAGGGAATCGTCACCCTCAATCAGGTAGGGATTGAAGGGACCCGGGTTCACCCAGTAGCGGAACCCAATATAACCTTCCTGACCCACGCCAGCGTTCATGCAGATAGCGAAGATCATGAAACCGATCACGGTCAGAACCTTGATGCTGGAGAACCAAAACTCCATTTCACCATAGAATCCGACGGGCATCATGTTGAACACAATGATCATCACCCAGAACACAGCGATAAAGATCGCAATCGGAATCGACTCGTCCCAGAATTGGATGATCAAACCAGTGGCCGTGAGCTCCAGCGCAAAAGTCGATGCCCATGAGAACCAATAGATCCAGCCCATGGAGAAACCCAGACTAGGGTCGATCAGGCGAGCAGCGTACGAAGTGAAGGCACCGGGGATGGGAATGTAAGTTGCGATCTCGCCCAGCGCCGTCATGACCGAGTAGACGATAGTACCGACGAAGATATAAGCGATCAAGGCGCCGACAGGGCCTGCATTAGCAATGGCCGTACCGCTACCGATGAAAAGACCAGTGCCGATGGTACCACCTGTGCGCGAGAAAGACACGAATTAGCGGAAAATTCTGCGGCGGGCTCCAAAGCGTGCTCTGATGCAATTGACGTACCAATGGCGATCATCTGCAAGTGACGGCTCTTCAGCTTGCGCTTCAGATCGGGCAGCGGGTTGGACTCGCGGCTAGCACCATGCTTCTCGTAGTCCACATCATATTGGTTGACAGCGTCCTGGGGCTGGACCTGCATGATGGGGCCTTCCGACTCCATCTTTCCCTTCTCAGACCAAGGCGTGTCCGAACCCATCACTGACTGCTCTGAGGCGAAGCAGGTACAGAGACAAGCACAGTTGGGGAAACGTTGGAGGTGGGAGAGGTAAGAAGGAGAGGTATGAGGAGGAGAAGAGTCAGAGTCAGAGTCAGAGTCAGCGACGAACACGATCTCCACCGTTATCGGCCTGCTTGACGATTACTCTGGCAGGTTATTGGCCTTTTGGGGGAATTTCCCTTGGCGGTGGAGTCACACGCGACGTCAAAACCCTACTGCTCTTCACTTCGATTCCCAAGACGGCAATGTCTTAGGTAAAAGAAAGGCGTGAGGGGAAATAAGCCTTGAACAGGGCTGGACTGGAATAAAAACACAGAGCAGTCGAATCTATCAGTTCTCAGCAGGCCCGCTTCTCTTTGTATGAAATTGCAACAGAGTTTTTCTTCTTTCCCGCGTGAAAACTTCGATGCTACCGGGCAGTGGGCATTGAGTTTTTTTGCCTTCGGCCCTGCCATGTGGGCCGCGCCGCATCTGCCATCCACGAAAAGTTTTTCCTTTGGTGGCGACTGTTGGGGAACAAGGGACTTGGCCCTCTGGCTGGCAGGATATGACTACTGATGATGACTACCGATTAGTTATCTCACTTGTCCTATCGCAGATATACGAGGAGTCATCCAGCCTGGCGTCGAATCCTGATACTCTGAGGTCGGGAGAGGATCACACTAAAGCATGGCCGATGTGACTCTGCATGAAGGAAGGCGCCACCCGCCGATCGGGGCTTTGCCGAAGTGGAAGCTTGCCGGCCACGCCGTTTTAGACTCGATGAACTTTGACTGGAAAGTCTGAAAGTCTTGTATGTTCTGAGTTTTATCTATATACAGGTTTCATGCTATAAGAAGGAAGAGATAAGCAAATGCAATCTCTTCTCTTAATATATGGAGTAGTAGGTAAGTACTACAGTAAGACTTTTCCGGTCGGCACCTGCCATCCGTGGGCCGACCAGCGGCAAAGCCGTTTCCGTTCTCAGCGGCTCGAGCACTCGACCAAATCACGTGGTGCAGCCATACTTGTAAGCTGATCTCGATAAGCTCATCTCTGGGCCCATTCTTCAATCCCACACAGACCAATGAGATATACGATAACTAATATCTATGACATACGGCAAATGATATGTTGCCGTCTGGAAACCATGTCCACCAGCTTAACCTACACCCCAATCGAAGCTACCACGAATGCTGCTGGCCCTGAAGACACGAATGCATTCCTTGTAGGTCTGGATTGGTTAAGTCTTTGTACCCCGTACTGGTGAGAAAGCTATAAATTACTGACCCGGTGATTGCAAAGAAGTTCTGTTAGAGCAACTGCATCATCGCCTATATGAAGAACCCTATATTTTTGCGAGATGAGACTCCGATGAGTCAAGGCAGCACTTCATAAGTAGGCTCCAGTTTGAAAGAGATGAACGTCAGAATGAGGCTATAAAGTTCGTGCTGCACACTATTAGGCGGAGACCTACACCCGACCCTTTAGACTCGGCCTCGGGGAGCCCAGAATGGTAAAGAAGCAGAGACTTTTCAACTTCCCACACGTCTGTTTCAAAGGTGTCTAATAGCAAAGGTATCGGCGAAGCACCAAGACATGGAGATGGAAAAGAGAGCAAAAGTAGAGAGAAAACAAGTTGAAATACTCAGCTGTTAGCTACCTATATGTGTGTACATCTGAACGAAGGTCAAGAAAGACACGTCCATAATAGGTCGCGTTAGGTAAAAAAGTGGGAAAGGGATGACCAGCACTGCAAGGCGATCAATGAGTAGAACCAAATTTAAGATACGCATATCAAAAGTGACGACGTATAGATTCAAAGGTGAGGGCCGACCTTAGGCTACATGAGATAGTAGGGGTGAAAGTAATCGATTACTAAAATATGATATTAATGTCATACGCACATCGTCATCATCGCTAACTGAAAGAATGCAGGCATAGACGCATCTCCACCCTCACTTTCAAACGAAAAAGCGACGAAAATAAGAGCTTCGAGGGGTATCGTAGAAGTAAAAGCAAAACACTGCGCTGCATAGCAAATTATTCTCCGACCAGCCAGGGCCTATTCAGATTCACCTAGCAAAATCTTGATTTACCCCCCCCCCCCCCCAAGAAGCTCAGCAACTCGATTCTCCATCCTCAACTACCCCTCTAAACACCCAGGTGGGCATTATGCTGAGTCTTGGGCGCACTCTGCGCACTCCCCCCACTGTGTCGGTGGTCCTTGAGATCAATGACGGCAAAGTATGTCGTCACAACAAATAGAACCCTAACCGGAAACCAACGTTAGCCACAATCTCTACAAAGTAAATCCAACTCCTCCAAGAACGATGTCACTTACCACTCAAAAGCCCCAAACACAGTCACAGCCTGCAAAGCCCGGCATCCGCTCCAGGTACAATACGCGGGCGGCGGCAACTGCGCACCCATCGCAATGAAGCCCGAAAACCAGAAGATCATGGTGATGACCTCCACGGCAGGGATCACGAAGCGATGTGCCAGCCGGGGGAAATAGATCGGCGCAGCCAGGAGGTAGGGTGTCGCAACGAAGGTGGTCCAGCAGCCGAGGAAGAGGAGGAAGTTGACTGTGTCGGAGTAGCTCCACCAGTAGGAGAAGGTGCTGATCACTGGAGGAGAGGTTAGTATCAGTGTACACCGCAGTGTGGAATATGCAATGTATTATTGCATGTTTCTTTGAGTGGGAGTCCCATACCATAGGCAGTCAAAGCGACCACGATCAGGCCGAAGATGATCTGCGCGAAGCGGACAGCGTAAATCCAAGGCATAGCCATTTTGAATGCGTAGTCTTGATGATAGTGGTGTCGTTGGGGATAGCGAAGAGTTGAGAAGCGAAGAGTTGAGAAGAGCAAAGGATCAAAGAGCCGGTGGAAGAGTTCGCTACGTTGCGCGGAGTCCTAAACCTATCCGGGCGACGATGTCATCAAAAACTGCTCGTCTACCCAAAAGCCCCGACGCAGAACAAGGGCATATAAAGTAGCGCGCGAACATGACGGGAAAGTGGGCAGCCACCGGCGTCGGCCCAGCGTCATAGGTGATCATCTTGGCGCGACCGTCAGGTGCTAGCCTGCTGGGCTTGCACTTTTGCAGGGCTTGCAGCTGACTGGTAGGGCTGACGTGGGTTATCCTGCTAGCGCCGAAGCGGCGAGAATTGGTTGGACTGGGGGGCTTCCTTACTGTTTTGGAGTGTCTGGGTGTAACTTAGTTTGTAACTAAATCACATTGATCGGCGGAAGGGGGTATGAAGTGACGATGTTGGGGGATACGTCCTGAATCCTGATATGGTGAGTGAGCTATTTTGAACAAGGAAAAGGCAATGCAGATTGCAAGTACGATTTGCGAGCTTATAAAGAAAAGAAAACGATGGAGATTCCCTCTCTGAAGTGTTATTTTTGAATCTCTTCTGCCTATGCCGTGGTACATGCATGTATCTTTCTCAAAGGACCCTGGCACAGCCACTCATGTCAACGAGAGGTTGCGGCGCTGCCTAAGTCATGCGCAGCATGTGAAACTCGCTTAGGCGCTCGCCGATCGCAGGGTCTCGTATTATCGTCGAGGACTTGCGATCGCGGAGGATCAAAAGCTGTCGAGTAGATCTGGACGCCCCCGATTGGTAGATCCAGGAGGAAAGTCGCAGGTGACCGTGGAATTTCTCGGTCGGACCATGGCTGGATGTGAAGAGGCTATACTTCTTTGTTTACTGTTTAATTGGCCGAGACATGCAAAGTCGAAGAGCTTTGAAAATAGGCGCTGGTGTACTGTAATAAGGTGGCTATTGGCTATTTAGGATTGATGACATCATGGATGGGGTACCTCGCTAAAACCGGACAAACTATGCCAGAATGCCAGATCAATCAATGGTCAGTCTGAAGTCAAATCCAGCCCTTGGAGGTGTATTGCTCTGTAGCTATTTTTGAAAACATGCTGAAGAAGCTGTGGCACTTACGAGGAGCCCATAACAGGCCTATTGTAGTTGTGGCTATGCAATCCAGCTTTATAGACTGCACAGTCGCGAGTCGCGACACGCTCCATTTCCATAGTGGATTTTTCGGGCTCAGTCTCAGGCTCGGCGGGTGATACATTCCGTTTCCTCTCCGAAATACACTAGTCCTCTTTAGTGTCACCGCTCTATTAGTTGCGCGGAAAAGTGTTGGTAATGACTACAACACATCCTAGAGCGTATTGTAGTAAATCTCTAATGGTACATCGAATCCTCTATGACCGCTTGGTAGATCTATAAGTGCGTCCTCTGCAGTCATGAGCCTAGACGGTAAGACTCGCATCAGTCCTTGAGTTGCATGAACTTGTGAGGTAGAGGTTTTGGATTGGGCACTAACCCAGCAAACTTACGTGCGAGCTTCCACAAGACCCATTGATTCTGGCAGGCGTTCAATTAGCTAAGACCGAGCAAATTCGTCCCGATTGATATATTTCGCTGGTCGGCACAGTACCCGAAGTTGGCACACTACCCGAAGCTTGCAAACCGTACAAATATACCAAATAGTGGCGACAATGTCGGAAATTCCGGATTCGATATGAGAGGCAAAATTTTTGCGACAATACAAACAATACAAACGCCTGAGCTGAGCCCGGGAGTTCCGAGCTACAGCGCGCCTACTGGTTGAACAACCTTATCAGACGGCAAATCGTTCCTGATCCGTGCGGTGCAAACATACTAAACAGAAACATCGACGTAGATGGACCCTTAGTCAGGTTTGCAGATGTACGGATCATACTTTGAACAAGTGAGCTCAAGATATAAGTATGTCTCGATTCCCAGATGAGATATACCGGGATATAGCAAGAACTTCTGCTTGAAAGTCAAACATTGCCATCAAAGGTAAATTTCCATCCCTCTCGGCCTGTTCACCCCCCTCGAGAGGCGTCACTGAATGAGCCTAAATTCCAATCCACATTCCTTGTATTTCGATCGAACTATCTGTCCAAGGTCAGGTAATCGAGGGTTTACTGATTCTCGGTCTCCAGGATTTTGTCGAAGAAAAGAGTCTTCCCCGGTCTACCACTTTATCAAAACGGAATCACTGCGTGTACTGTAAGTCAACATTAAAGCCAATCTTCTGAGAAGAAAACTGACGTATCCTTCAAGCAACATAATGGCTCGCCCTCTTCAACAAAGGATGCGTCGATTCGTTGAATTCATCAACTCAGGTGATGAAACTATAGGTCAAGAGGTAGTTTCCGAAGCAGCCGTGTTCCACGTTCCGTTTTCGGATACGCCACTGAAAGGACTGTCTGGATACATGCAAATTCTCGGCATGATGCGCTCCGCCTACCCAGATATCCAGTGGACACTTGACGATACCGTCATCGAGGACGATAGAGTTGTAGCGCAGTTTACTCTGCGTGGAACCCACGAGGGCGAATTCTTTGGTGTTCCGGCTTCTGGAAAGAAAATCCAAGCACGAGCTATGAACATTTATCGATTCGCAAATGGAATGATCATAGAGGAAACTGGCTTGCCTGATCTGTTTGGGATAATGCTACAAATTGGGGCTGTGAACCCGCCAGTTGCTCATTAAGCACTTTCAATGGCGCGTTGAGAATGTCACTACGAGATTCAACATTTGTCGTGTATCTTTTGAGTGCATACATAGCGGTGGGATGAATATATAGTCGCTATGCCAGATCGGTCTCAGACGAGAAAAATCCTTTTCAGCATCTAGCTGTGCGGCTCGCTCATCGAGCATCCTTCTCGTCACAGATATTCGCCTTATTGCTCTCCTTCCGTCCAGCGGTCAGAGAGTCGCTGTATTCTACGTTGTTGAAACAGATGTCCAACTTCAGTTCCCCTGTAAAGGGTAGTTACTAGACTGAGGCCCTCAACTAGGTAAGGAAGAGTAGATGTGAATACCTAGAGGCAGTACAAAGGAGTCAGATTGGAACAAGACTGATTCTTGGGTATTGTGGCGCACAACTACCTAAGGCTATTTATCATAACCCAAACACAATAAGACCGAGGGGTCTATTCAATTTTCTAGCTGCTGAGTCCTCCTGCACACAAGAGTGCCTGAACTCTTTGCTGGATGCATGCTTTTCGTGGGATAAGAGCAGGATGCAGGCCCACAATTCGTTATCGGGAACAATATGTTACTCCCCGGGCCCCCTCCTCAATCCTTTGTGAGGAAGGCACCATACCTAACATCCTCGCCTAGGCAGAACAGAATCGACCACTTCGTTCATCTGCAGGAAAGTACTCCTCATCCTCGGGTTCCTGCGATGAAGTATTTCCAGCAGGTTGAGTATCAATTCTGTCGAACTCATTTCTTCAGACCACTTATGGATTTCCCACCCTAGCAATAGCCAGATGGATTCAATATGTTCTGCGGCTGAAATAATTTGCAAGGACATATCGAGAATGAGCTGATGCTGTACTTACTTCTCTCCTCGATGAGGTTTACCCCCAGCTTCTTCATATACAGATCAGACTGCGCCGCTACTTACACTTTGCCGGCACGCCTGCGCCATACTTGTGGAAGAAGAATGGGAAAGGCAGGAAGAGGGGCGACATGAAGGCAGGAGTTGACGAGGCCAATGGACCCGAAACCATCATACATCTAGGCCGACACGATGGGCAGGTCTTTACGGCGTTTGCTGGCAGTACGGATACTGCATAGATGGTGTACGAGTCGATCGGGTAGTTCGTGCATCCAATATAGATGAGCATAACACCAATGCCTTACATAGTATTGTCCGCCACAAATTCTGAACCTCGAAGCCGTTGATACTTGATAGTCTGCAAGACTGTGGATGACTGAGTCTCGGCCTTACTTGACGGCGCACGGTGTGACTGTATGGCTCCAACCCCGCATTTGGCAGGTCAATTCTGTTCCTGACCCACTCTCCAACTGCTTGAAAAGGGTAAAATTGCTGCATAGACTACAGGGAGCCGGTTCAATGGGAGTTAAAACGGGTAGAGCCATACACGCATGCAGGATGCCGAATGGTCGGTGAACGTTTCGAGGCTGCCAACGTGTACCCCTTCAGGATACGACAGCCGGACACGATCAACCCACAGCTGGAAGGGAACCAAGCGCCAAGTTGAGTCGCGACACGCCTGTCGCCCGAGAAAAGGCGACCAAAAAGCAAATTATCGTGTTAACCCGAATTGAAGCGGCATTCGACGAACCAGCGGGCCCTTTTCAGTGAACCTTCTGCAATCACGCCATCGCGTCCCCCGCCAACGTCGTTGCGCCCCTCCTCCTTCTCCCCTTTTATGAGTCCAATTGCTTCCTTTTTTACTCTCCTTTCCTTTTCTCCAATTCCAGCTTCATATTGGACTCTTCTTTGGATTTAAACCCATCTTCTACACAGGAGATTTAGCAGCTATCGTCCATCTCGTGCTCCTGCCGTACCCCGGATCTTTTGGAAGCTCCGAGCAACGATTTCCCCGCATTTTCAACCATGGCTGATCAACAAAATCTCCACTTTGAGACCCTTCAGCTTCACGCTGGGTAAGAAGTACTTCAACTGCTCAACCAGGTTCAGAAATATCTAATTCACACGAACACCTCCAGCCATGAGCCTGACTCGGCCACCAACTCTCGTGCAGTCCCCATCTACGCGACAACCTCCTACACCTTCAATGACTCCGCCCACGGCGCGAGGCTCTTCGGCCTCAAGGAGTTCGGCAACATTTACAGCCGCATCATGAACCCCACCGTCGACGTCTTCGAGAAGCGCATTGCCGCCCTCGAGGGCGGCGTCGCTGCTGTCGCAGCCTCCTCCGGCCAGGCCGCTCAGTTCATGGCTATTTCTGCGCTGGCGCATGCTGGTGATAACATCGTTTCGACTAGCAACCTCTACGGTGGCACGTATAACCAGTTCAAGGTGCTCTTCCCGCGTCTGGGTATTACTACCAAGTTTGTCAATGGCGACAAGCCCGAGGATATTGCCGCTGCTATTGATGATCGCACCAAGGCTGTGTTTGTTGAGACGATTGGTAACCCCCGCTACAATGTGCCTGACTTTGAGGCCATTGCCAAGGTTGCACATGAGAAGGGTATTCCCCTCGTGGTAGGTTCTTCTCCTCATAGTCTGATAATTGTACTGGATCATAACTAACGGTTTTGTTTGAACGCAGGTTGACAACACCTTCGGTGCCGGCGGCTACTTTGCCCGCCCTATCGACCACGGCGCGGATATCGTCGTCGAGAGCGCAACCAAGTGGATCGGTGGCCACGGCACCACCATCGGCGGCGTCGTCATCGACAGCGGCAAGTTCGACTGGGGCAAGCACGCCGCCCGCTTCCCCCAGTTCGTCGAGCCCTCGGAGGGATACCACGGTCTGAAGTTCTGGGAGACCTTCGGTCCGATTGCGTTTGCCATCCGTGTGCGAGTTGAGATTCTGCGTGATCTGGGCTCTGCATTGAACCCCTTCGGAGCCCAGCAGTTGATCCTCGGCCTGGAGACGCTCAGTCTGCGCTGCGAGCGCCACGCTACCAATGCCCTCGCGCTGGCTAAGTGGCTCCAGAAGAACGAGAATGTGTCTTGGGTTTCGTACCCTGGTCTCGAAGACCACCCGTCGCACGCTACCGCAAAGAAGTATCTGACTCGCGGGTTTGGCGGTGTGTTGTCCGTTGGAATTAAGGGCGGTGCCGCGGCTGGAAGCCAGGTTGTCGATGGCTTCAAGTTGATTTCCAACCTTGCCAAGTAAGTCACAACTCTCCCGGAATTCACAAATGGCATGCTCTAACCTCAACTTTTCTCTAGTGTCGGCGACTCTAAGACTTTGGCCATTCACCCCTGGTCCACCACCCACGAGCAGCTGACCGACCAGGAGAAGCTTGATTCGGGTGTCACCGAGGATGCTATCCGGATCTCAGTTGGCACTGAGCACATTGACGATATCATTGCTGACTTTGAGCAGTCATTCAGCGCTTTGAAGACTGCTTTGCCTGATCGTACTGCCTAAACGACGCGCTAATTATGGATTATGATGGTGCGCTTGTACAGGGAGTTATTGAAGAGATATCTCTTTGACGCAGGGATCCTAGGAAGTTTCACCTCTCATAGCGAATGTTTCCCCATGCGTCGTGTTAGTAATGAAGCTATGATAAAATTATGAATGAATCATTTTATTGACTGATGGAACATTTCAATTCTTCTTCAGAGAAAAAGTTACGGTCTAGCTAATACGCCGCCACGGTATCTTTTCTAGAGAATATACTCCAATGTTTCCTCTCGTTCTAATTGGATATCTTTAAAGACCGTACTCTCAAGAGGCTATATTATCGCATTTTCATAATGATAGTACCCGAAACCACCACGTTGAACCACGACGGACAACCCTCTCGCGCTGGGCATCCACCAGGAGCGAGACAGCACCGACGCAGGCAATCCTAAGCACACTCAATCTCCAACAAGCCGAACTTGAGATCATGGCCGAACGGGATTGGACCCCGGACGGACACTTGGTGATTGGATTCGGTCTATTTTCAAACAAGCAGCAGACGCATCTGGCAAATCTATGGTGCTTAGCCACGATACTGGACATGGACAGGTTATATAAGGACAGCTACTTACTGTCAAAGGCCCAGCCCGCCGTAGCCTGAACCTCAGCAGATTTATTGACGCCACGGTGGAAGCAGATGTCTAGGAATACGACTTCGCACACCACTTATATCTCCTACTGCCAACTGCCCTGCCTTGTTCTTAGCGAGGCCAACTGTGTGGCATCTGGTCTCTCTAAGACCCCCGACTTTGTTATGATGGCGATCTGGTTATGGTGGACGAGATTTAGACCAACGGGTCAGGTTCACCCTGACTGATGGTTGCTGCATCGGTGATGATCGTGGAAATGGGACTTCGGCGGAGCTGTTGGACGGAATGGGAATAATGGATTGTGGCTGCCACACATAAAAGAGAGATAACTCTAAGCCGAAAGTGAAAACGACGAGACCGAACAGACTCGGCATCCAAAAAGCAAAGTATCAAAACAAGGTATCTACGGTGTTAGCCGTGAAGTCATTCGGGTGGATGTGTGTAATATCATTTTGGAGCTGCGACATCCACATAGTGCCTGAAAAGGTCCTGTACTCTAAAGGATCAGCCATTAAGAGAAGAACTCCTTGAATGCTGCATCCAAAATAAATAGCGTGGCGGCGCAGTAGTCGAGACGGTATCTTTTTCTAGGAGGATCTATATACTCGAATTATCTTGGTATCTGCACCTTTGATCTAATTATAGTACGTCCACCTCGGCCTCTCGAACATATCTGAGCATCTATCGGTGATAGATTCACCCACGAAGCCCAGCTAAGCTCGCAGCATGCGCCATCAACGCAGCACCAACACCCGATCCATCCTTGGCGAGGCTAATCCTGATCCTCTGCTCACCCCGGAGTCCGATCTCAGCAACTTCTCTCATTGCGCCGCGCATTTCAGCCTCGAAAGTGGGATATGACTCTATAAGTGAGCCGTCTGCGCCGATATCGATGGTTTCATCGGACAGGGGCGTTGTCTTGGGATTTAGGGGGGGTTGTTTCGACAACATCCAAGACGGTCTCTTGCAGATCAGCCTGACAAAGTCCAAAAGATGGCGGAGGAAAAGAGGTGCATAGTTGTAGAAGCTTTTGAAGCTGCTTGACAGAGTGGAGCTCGATTTTGAAGCGACCTCATCCGTCGACACAGTTGAGGACGATTCGAGTCGTCCACTTTGGATGATGACTGCTGCCAATGAAGCACCAGCCAGCCGTGCTGCTCGTCTGGCAATGGCCTCGGATATCAATTTGATAGAATCTGCATCGGCTTTGCTAACCTCTGTTGCCGAAAGCGTGTCCTGAAGCAGCCGGGTTGCGCCGTCATTGTCGGCTGGATCTAAATTCGCAAGTTGAGACAGAAGTGAACTGTCAATCCCATCTCGACGAAAGAGGCAAGACTCCTCGGCGACAGTCATGGTGAAAGCATTCGCTCGGAGAAGCTTTAGAATCGCCAGTCGGAGCAGCTCCCCGAGATACAACCCGGAGACCCTCTTCTCCAACATCCCGGCTCCGGGATCCACAGATGCTGCATCCAGCTCATCGTCGAGTGCCGCCCGGGGCAGGACTTTCATCTCATCATCTAGTGAGCCCCATTCACTGTTGATGACCATGATACCGTCTGCATCAGCATTGAAATTCTTCAACCTCCGCACATTGGCCAGCTTCTCCACGTAAGCTGCATTGGTCCCTGTTCCAAAAATGACCGCCCCCAGCGTAGATACCTTCTGCCCGGAGGTGTACGATCTCGTCAAAAGCGTGCCGACACTATCATTCGCCAGCACCGTCACTTGCACAGGCAGTCCCATTCTATCAATCGCTTCTTGCAGCATCACACACGGATCGCGGCCCACTGCATCAGGTATATCCCAGCCCTTATCCCAGTGTATGAGACGCCCGGCATTAAGAGACTCCTGCTCGCAGGTGAAACTGAACGTAAAGCCTAGTTTGTATGGCGAGTGACTGCGTGGATCGAGATGTGTATCGAGAAACTCTGCGATGCTGCGGGCAATGAAGTCGAACAAGGGCAGATAGCTCTGATTGACCATGACACTGGGCGGGATCTTGTGCTTGCGTTGGAGGACGGTGAAGGTGGAATCGCCATGTAGCTCGGCCATGCATATCCTGCAGTTACTGCCTCCGAGGTCAACGGCTAGAAATTGGCCTTTCTCGGTTCCAGTGGGCACGCTTTGCAGGTAGGCGGGTAATTGCCAGGGCCGGTCATTTGCGAGGCCGTCCTCTGCCAGACGAAATAGTCAGTATCTTCGTTTGATCGCCGCTCAAAATCCAGGTTTTCTCTACTCACTCAGTTGACGGACTAAATGATTCGTCACACGTCGCACATGTTCAGCGCTGAGGCTGAACTCGCCAGCAATCTGCTCGGCTTGAGCCACCAGGCCCGACGGCCGCTCCTCCACTTTAATCATAGTCAACAGGGGTAGAATCGCAGAGGACCAAGGACATCCACGAGCCATCCATCATGAGCGATTGAAGTATTAGAATCGAGGATTGAGAATACGCGTCCCCTTCACCGTGTGGAGCAGTTGATGACCGATGTTACAGAATTTGTGTCGCTATTATTCAGTCAACCGTCACATCGCCGGTAGAAGACCGGGTAATTTGGACGAACGAGCTAAAGAAGCCAAGGCCCAGCCCCATTTGTGGATTGCGGTCCTACCGTGTGCGTATTTGGATAGTCCGCGCATCCGGTGATCTTTTGACTTTGCCGGTTTCGCCGGGCCCACCAGAACCGTGAGGGGGATAATAATGAAGAACGGAAAGTGGTATGCACTGGGTGATAGGATAGGATGGGTGAGCTTCAGGAGACTCGAGAATTGGAGTCGCAGAATTTTGATGGTCGCTTCGAAGTTGGTCGCTCATCCTTTTCGAGCCACGACCGACTCTGCGTCCCCTTTGGGCAGGTTTGTCTTCTTCATAGAAAGAAGTAGCCATCGTCATGAGGTAGCGAGCGTGTCAGCTTGGAGGTCGCGCAGGAAGATTCATAGTAATATGCATTATGTGAATATTATCCTTCAATCATGAAATCCGCCTCTACCCCATGCAGGCTCAACTGAAGACGGAGAATTCCGTGATCGCAAAGCATAGTAGCCCCTAAGAGATTCGTCTACTGGCTTAAAATGACTTTGAATAGCTTAGCAGCTGTACTTGGAGACCCCGTTATCATTTTGGATGCGTAGCTCTATCAAAATTCGAGTCTGTCTCTGAGAATAATACAGCAAAACTGAACAACTTGCAAACTGAATGTAGCTCAGACCGGCGAAAAAGGCATAGTCACAGATCGCACAGTCAACGATTTCGGCTGTCCAATACGCGAGGACATACTGTCCGGAGTCAACTCTCCATCCTCCGGCTCCCTCCACGGCCCTTCACTCGAGGTAGCCAATTTCAGCGCTGGCGGAGTCTCAAAGCCCATTCCTTGCTGAAGGATAGTCCGTTCCACGCCGGTAAAATACTGCAAAAAGACCATATTTCAGCTTCATCATCAACAACACCTTCTACCAGGGAGCTCGGCACTTACTCTGACCGTTTTCACCTTCAACTCCATCGTCGCATCCTCATCCACAACCACCATACTGGACGGGTGCAGCTGCAACGCAGACAACGTGCACAAGTGACTCACACCCCCCTCAACAGCCTGCTGTACAGCAAGCGCTTTCGCATTCCCAGTCGCGATGATAACCACCTCCCTCGCATCCATGATAGTCTGCACTCCTACCGTCAGCGCCATGCGCGGCACGGCGTCAAGGTCGCCGTGGAAGAACCGCGCATTTGCGAGTATCGTCTCGTGGGCCAGGGACTTGATTCGAGTCCGGCTGGCTAGACTAGAGCCAGGCTCGTTGAAGGCAATGTGGCCATCGCTGCCCACGCCGCCGAGAAATAGTTCTATTCCGCCCAGGGCTTTGATTTTGGCTTCGTAGGCGAGACACTCCGCTGTGAGACTTGCGGCGGTGCCGTTGAGGATGTTGATGTTGTGGGGGTTGATATCGATGTGGCGGAAGAAATTGGTGTGCATGAAGGTGTGGTAGGATTCGGGGTGGTTGCGTGGTAGTCCGACGTATTCGTCCATGTTGAATGTGATGACATGTTGGAATGAGACCTCGTTGCGGGAGTATGCGGCAATCAGGGCTTGGTAGATTGGTAGAGGGCTACTGCCTGTTGGTAGGCCGAGGACGAATGGCTTTTCTACTGTTGGGTTGAAGGTGTTGATTCGTTCTGTAGTTGATGAGTCTCCGGGCTGGTTGGTTTCTGATATGAGCACTTACTGATGATGTAGGCAGCGATGTACTGTGCCGCCTGCTCTGGGCGCTCTCGTATAATTAAACGCATTTTGAAAGGCTGGCTAGGAAAAATGGAGAGACAAAAGTAAGGTCAAACGAAAGAGAGGTCGAGATCAGTGAGTTGGTTGCATGTCAATCGTTAGGTGATGGGAGAAAGAGTTCATGTGCTCCGGAGGACAGGATAACGTGTCACTCTTGTTACAACCCATGGAATTGTGGCAGCCATGGTTGCAACTACCGAGTAACTCTACGATAACCAAGATGCTCCTCCCATTCTTGGTTGTTGTCGATATCCATTGGAGAGGATCCGGTGATATCGGGGAATCCGGTCAAACCGGCAAAGTCATTCGAATCCCGGAGATACCAGAGATTCTCAACAGCGATTCCTCACGGTGAACACGAGGAGAATTTCTACTCGACTCGCTCCTTCATGAGCTGATAAGGTTTAGTGCCTAGTTAATTTTATTACAGGGGTGTTTGGAATTACCCCGAGAAAAACCTGAGTTGTGGGTGAGATAGAAGCATTCACACGTTGAGAGACCATGGTCATACTTGTATATCTACATCTATAGGCACGCGATCATTAAATCATATAGCATACTAAATGATATTTCAAACATGTAGATTCCTCATATACAATCTCATATACAATCTCATATACAATCTCATATACAATCTCACATACAATCTCACATACAATCTCACATACAATCTCACATACAATCTCACATACAATCCCGAGTTTGGTAAATCATAACCACCACCATCATCACCATCAACAAACACAATCACCCAATCACTCCTCCTTCGCAGCAGCAATCTTCTCCTTATACTGCTTACTCCCGACAAACCACCACGCCAAAATCAAAATCGGCAACCCCCCCACCACAACACAAGTATAGTTCATATTCTGCGCCGTCAGCGGCATAGTATAAGGGAAACTAAAGAAAACAATCGCAAAAACCAACCATCCCACCGTAACCCCATTGACAATCCACCCCCACCGCCCCATGAAGAACGTGCCTTTGTGCATATTCAACCGCCCCGTAAGCATATTCGTCGCAATGGGAATCAAATACGCCACATTGTTGATCGTCACCGCCGCACCGAGCATGCTATTAAACGCCGTGCTGCTGCCGAGGTATAGACAGCCCAGCACGGCGTTAGCGGCGCCGACGAGGAGCTGCGCGTTGAAGGGGATGCCGAAGCGCTTGCTGACGCGGCTCCAGATGGCGGAGAAGGGCATGGCGCTGTCGCGGGCGAAGGCCCACAGGACGCGGGAGGAGGAGAGTTGGGAGGATACCACGCAGGGGCCGAGGGCGATGAAGAGGATGAAGGTTAGGCCGAAGGCGCCGCCGGCAGATTGGGTGGCTTGGTGGAAGAGTTCGGCGAGGGGGAGGCCCGTGTTCGTGGTGGAGAGGGCGGCGTAGTCTTGGACGCTGAACATGAGGCCGATTAGGTAGGTTAGGCCGGTGATGAAGGCGATGGTTAGGGTGATGGCGATTGCGAGGGGGGCGTTTCGAGAGGGCTGGTTTTGTTAGTTGGGGGGAATTCTTGTTCGTGTGGACGAGAGTACTGGGAGACTCACATTTGGCATTTCCTCGGTGATATGGGTTACACCATCGAGGCCGCCGAGACTGTATAGTGGGTTGACGAGGCCAGTGATGAAGCAGATACCGCTGTTGGTCCAGCCAGTATTGTTAATCCAGGTCTTGAAGACGAAGGTGGTGTCCTGGTGGCTGGGTGCACATGCAACCACCGTGACGAGAACGACCAGCCATCCGATTTGAAGGTAGAATAGAGAGAATTTGTTGAGTGCTGGGATGATCTTGTTTCCGAATAGGACGACGGCCGCCGTGAGGGCATTGAGAATCTGGTAGATGACGAATGTCTCCCAGGTTGTGAATGTCATGTCCGGGTGGTAAAGTGCATATAGAGCTTGGACTATTTTCCCGTGTGTTAGTGAGGAGATTAAGATGATGGCTTTGATCGGGCTTGAGTTTACGTACCGACTTGTGCGAAGATCAGATTTGTCGACGCAGTAGTAAAGATCCCTGATCAATCTTGTTTAGAATCGAGGGCGTGGCATGACATGATGCTCGCTACTTACAGCCACAGACTGTCAACCAGCCAGTCACAAAGCTCAAGAACGCGCTGTATCTCTTGGGAGCTACCGCAGCAATCCAGTGGTACATGCCACCTTCAGTGGGGTAGCTCGACACGAACTCGGCCAGGGAGGCGCCCAGGAAGGATTGCATGATCGTGACCAAAATGAACCCGTAGATAATGGCCCCTGGACCACCAGCATTGATCTCCGTGACAATGCCTAATCCAAGACCCGTCCATGAGATTGTCGTGGTGGATGCAAGGCCGATAAGAGATAGTATACTGAAATGGCGCTTCAATTCTTGTGTATGACCTGGTTGACATCCATAATCAGTCTGCGAACATGACTACCTGAAGCGGCGCAAAGACATACCCATTTGCGCCAGGCGGAGCTCGTCGGCATCCATAGGTGCACCGCCGGTTTTGGCCTCGGCGACCGAGCTCTCGCTGATGATTTCGCCCATGTTGCGACGTTGAAGCTGGATCTCAGCTTGGTGGTTCGACTGAGGGGTAACACGACCAGTATAACGGTCCAGACGTGTAGGGAGACACGAAGGCTCCCAGGACCTGTTTATGTATTATTCCTCGGTATCTCGATAAAAGCTTCACATCACTTGACCCGTGGGGACCCCACTGGGTTGAGGCGATTCTGCGGAGTTCAACGGCCAATGCCGAAGTGCACTGGAGCAGCTTGTCAGAGAGTAAGCCTTATCGAGCGCAGAGAGGGTCATTTCTTCAGATAGCCATGGAAAAGTCTTGGCTGATAGCAATCACCGACTTTGTCCGGTCATTTCGCCGGCGCCGGAGCGCCGATTGGATTGTTTCGGGAGGTGCTAACCCGAATTCAGCAGCCTCCCACATCCAGTGGAGTTTAACTCAGTTTCTTTTTACTTTTTGAGTGAGTTTGTGGCTTTTTCTCCGCAAATTCATCCGAGCCGCGGGGGAAACCAGTTCCCGTCGATAACAGAACCATTGCACACTATGTACCCGCGAGTCCACGACTGGTTGGTTAATCAACTTTGTCCAGTGTCCACTGGCCAGGGTATAAAGATGGAGGGTGGGCTGGGAGGACGTAACAATAGAATGTCACGTCACAATTCATGTGTCAAGGTTCCCTGTCAACATGCGTGTCAATGTCAATTGGTCTCGGATCGCCAGTCTGGCCCTGCTCGGTGCCAGCGTCGTACGCGCAGCCGAGTTGAGCAAGCAATCCCAGGCCCTCTTTGACCAGTCAATGACCATTCTGGATGACATCTATGATCCTGATGCTTCTTATTTGAATTATTTCTATTTCCCCTTGGCTGCGGGCCCGCACGAGACCCGGTCGACGGTGTGGTATTCTGTCGGCTTGCTCCAACGCAATCAGGGGCATGACTGCGATGAGGCTGTTAAGATCCTGAAGGCTGTCATTGGTGATCAGGAGAAGAATGCGTCGGTGCTGTGGTATGGTGATTACACCAAGTATCCGGAGCAGCCAACGGTTGGAAGTGATGCGTATGCTCCCAGCGTACGAAGCCGGTCGTTCCCTTTCTTACAGAGTTGATTAGCATACTAAATCACCATAAAAATATCGATAGATCTATAACTCATGGGACCCCAACTGGAGAGGCTTCATCGGCACAGCGCTGATCCTCATTTACGAGGAATTCGGCCATCTCCTGCCCACCGACGTGAAAGACCTCGTCATCGAGAGCCTCTACAACAACACCATCGGCGACAGCTACCGCGTCGGCGGCGTCGACAACGACAACCTCTACCCAGCCTACTCCAATGCCTGGCTGATGCGAACCGTGGTGACCTCCTGGACAGGCCACCACTTGAGGAACGCCAACATGACCTCCGCCGCAGACACAGACGCCCACGCCTTCCTCGACCTCTTCAATCGCAACGGCACCTTGTCCGAATTCAACGGTCCGACTTATGCGGGTGTCTCGCTGTACGCGCTTACCATAGCTGCCAAGTACCTCTCCTCGACGAGTTCCGTCATCGGCCAGAACGCGGAAAAGCTCATCCAGGAGATCTGGGAATACGAGTCGCAGCTGTGGAACGCGAATATGAGAAACTTTGCCGGGCCGTGGGATCGGTCGTATGGGTATGATATGAATAAATACGTGGCCATCATGTCGCTCTGGGTCTGGTCCCTGGTCGGCAAAGAGCATGCCTGGCAGTCCAAGTCTCCCATCTGGACCATGGCGCACGCAGATGACTTTGAGATCTCTCCGATCATCGCCGTGCTATCCAACTTCCACAAAAGCCTCGTTCCGAAGGCAGCGCTCGACAAATTAACTGCTTTCCCCGGCGAGCATACCTACACCGGACACGCGTATGCGCCGCCGGCAGACCTCGAGCCGCGCAATATCACCACCTGGCTATCGGCCAATCTAACCATCGGCACAGACTCGTTCAACCAGAGCAACGTCGGCGGCTTTTCCAAGGACTCCTCTTCATTCTCTCCCTCAGTCGTCCAGTGGCTTCGTCCCGGCGGCTCGATCGGCTACTTTAACCTCTATCCGACCGAAACTGCGCTGCGTGCCGAGGTAAGCCCGTACGCGCTCAACCTGACTTACCCTCTGGGCAATTCCACGAGCACGTTTACCTTTGTGCTTGCGTCGAACCCGCTCGGTGGTAAGCGCGATATCACTGGGTTTAAGGATGTGGATGGTCTGCAGATTGAGGTTGTTGGTGGGACTGTTAATCCGGTTCCTGAAATTTCGTTCTGTGGGTTGATGGGCGGGACTTGTGACATTATTCAGTAAGTTGATACCCACCCTTTTTCTTTTTGTGGATGGATGGATCTTGCTGATGATTACAGTGATTTTGAGTTTTGGAATGTTACTTTCTCGATGGATGGGAAGAGCGATGGTGTTCCGAGTGTTCAGTTTAAGTTTACACTTCCTTAGATATGGGGATGAGCGAGATGACCGAGCGCATCTCGAGTTGTTATTCATCGAGTACAGGCCAATTTATCACCTTCCACTTGCTTCCGCTTTGATCCTTTTTCTTAATTCACGTTGGAGTGGCCTGTGAGACCGCAGATAGATCGAAGAGCAGAGTCATCGCAGGACCCAAGCTCAAAGCTGAACCAGCCAGAGAGAAGCGTCGAGCCTATGATTTTCCGGATATAGCTATCTACCTACAAAAGACCAAGAGCACAATGGAGTAAATGAATTTGTCTCAAACTATGTACTAGAATTACGGGAAGGCAACAGACATAAACGGGAAAGGTCAGACTACCTCTACCCTGTTTCAGAACTTCATTCACGAGCCCAGATCCTATGATAGCTTCATGGTCTTGGTCTAATCTAATCTCAATGAGGACAACAAAGACACGCCAGACACAACAAAGCCCAGAGAAACATCACCAGTCACAGAGACAAGTCGCCCAGGAGAGTAAAAGAAAGCATTACAGGGAAAGAACGCAAAGTTAGAATACGCTATGAACTTTAGTGTCCTAAATTCCCCTATCCAGGCAGTCATACCTGCCGATGAAAACTGGAACTGAAACTAGCACTGAAACTGAAACTGAAAGACACCTTATGAAAGGGTCATAAATAGGGTATCAGGGAAGCCAAAAAAGCCGCCCTGAACCCCAACGCAACCCACTCCTGAAAAAAACGCCGACTGGCCTCCATCAAACCTCCCGAGTCCGATCCATCCCGGGACGCCGCTATGTCCGAAGATGCCAGATGCAAGAGTGAGGGATCAAGACATGATGATAGAATGGGAACGGACACACAGGAAAAGTGAGAAGAAAAAAAAACGGAATCGAATGACAGTCATCAATGGAATGGACCTTGCTGCCTTGTCATCTAGTTGCCCTGTCCCGGAGGAGGAGGCTGGGATGAGGGCTGCTGCGCATTGCCCATCATGTAACCCGGGGGCAGGAACGGCATCGCTGGCATGCCAGGGAAGTTGAAGCCGTAGGCTGGCACGGCCGGAGGCACAGCTGGATTCGGGGCAGCCGACACGTCGTGCTGGTCCTGGCCCTGTCCTCCCTGGGCTGGACCACCATGACCATCGCGGTCGAACCGGCTACGGCCACCACCGCCGTAACGAGAAGTTGGTCCCTGCTCAGGGCCCCCGCGCGAAGAAATAGGTCCACGTCGGCCGCCGGTGTCGGTTGCGATACGCCGGCTGATGGCCTTGGAGGAAACGCCCGCACCAATCTCAATGTCTGGCTCTTCGACCACCATGCCCGATTCGATGGGGCGACCACCGGTACCACCGTATTCGGCAGTCAACATCCACTTGCGGTCAGCTTCGGTCAGTCGCTCGATAGGAATCACGCTGATACCGGTTTGATAGTCGCTGCAGTCGCGCGGACCAAAGCCGACGCCCCAACGTGTGCGCAGCTGCATCTCACCCTGGCGGTAGGACTCCATTCCCTCACGAGCAGCGACCGCATCGGGACGGCTAATCATTTTGATAAAGGCATGGCGCTTGTCGACGTTGACAATGCAGGTCTGAACGATACCGAATCGGCCAAACAGGGAGCGCAGATGCGCCTCGGAGGAGGTGACACCTCCGACGAACAGCGTGCGGCTGAGCACCTTGATATTGCCCTGGCCGATGGAGTAGTCCCACTCGATGAGCTTAGGACCGGGAGGAGGGAGATTCGGGTCCTTGCGCTGAGGGGAGGGAGTGCGGCGGCGGCGACCGCCAGGCGGACTACGCTGGCGATATTCAGCGGCACCCCGACGGCCTCCTCGGGCATCGCGAGGGTCACCCCGGCGGCCGGGGGAATCGCCGTGGTATTCGCCATAGACGGGGCTGTCACGGCGGCGAGGCGGGGAAGCGGTGCGGCGACGGTCCCAACCAGGAGAGCGAGACCGACGGCGATAGCCGCCTGGAGAGCGAGGGTAGTCACGGTCGCGGTCGTCACGGTTCTGGGTATCGGGCTGACCCCAGCCTCCAGGGGCAGCAGGTGCCTGACCGGGCATCATGGGGAATCCGGGAAGCGCAGCAGCCGGGTTTGCACTGTTCATGCCACCGGACATGCTGAGAAGCTGGAGTGCAGTCCCCCATTGCTCTTGAGGAATGCCCTGGCTCGACAGGAATTGCAGTAGCTGGAGCTGTTGCGACAGGGCATTGCCATCAGGCATACCAGGAGCTGCGGTGGCCTGCCCCATCATAGCAGCCAGCGGGTTCGGAGCAGCGGCCATGGGGTTGGGGGTGTTGCTCTGGCTTTGGGGTTGAGGAGGCATGGCTGGGTTCTGGGCCAGACCAGCCAAAGCAGCATACGGGTTAGCACCCATTGGAGCAGCAGCATAGGGATTGGCGGCGGGCACGGTCGAGGAGTCGGCGGATGAGACCGGCGGGGGAATTGCACCGACCAGAGCAGCCAGAGGGTTGGCGGCAGCTCCAGCTATCGGGGCAGCGGGAGCTGCAGAGCTCTGCTTGGCCATGTCAGCCAAAGCCTTCAGGATGCTAGAGGTATCCGGAGCAGCTGCAGATCCGTTGGCGGGAGGTTGAGACGGAGGCTGAGAAGGAGCGCCAAGCGGGTTGTAACCCGGAGCTGGGGAGCCCTCCGGAGTGGTGGATTCTACATCTATGCAAGGCAGGAGTTAGGATCTAAAATCAAGCGGCTGGAATGAAGTGAGACAGGGAGCTAGAAAAGGCTTACTCTGCAGCGGAGCATTCAGCTTGTCTCGGAATGAGGCGAGCATTGAAGTCGGAAAGGTGCCACCGCGCTCCCAGATGTCGATGAGCTTCTTGATTTTCTCCTACATCAAAAGAAAAAGTATGAGCAAACGAGCCAATGAGCCAATGAGCAGTGAGTCAATGCACTCAATGCACCAGATACAAATGGGATAGCCCCATCCAGGACACTGTGGTTGGTTGCTGTACGAGCCGTGAAGTGGAAGAATTGACCAGGATACGGCGGGGGGATTCGGCCCCCAAAAGGATAGCCGCCCCGCCCCGAGAGGCTGAAATGGCCATGACATGCAGGTCTAGCGCGTATACAGTACGGTGCGTACAGACTGGAGTGTATCCTGGAATGGTGCCATCGTGCGTCTTGTGCAAAATGTTGTTGTGTTTTTCTTTTTTCAGAGCGTACCTTTTGATCATTAGGTGCATTGTTAATGATGTCGGTCATCAGAACGGGGAGCAATTCAGTGACTCGGTTGACGCCAGCTGCAAATGTTCCATCGGGAGCTGCACTGCCAGAGGGTTGGCCTGCCTTGCGTGCAGCTTCTACCCACTGCCGGGTTACAGAGTCTACGACATAGAGTACGCCCAGCTTGTGGGTGCCCGGTGTCTTCTTGAAGTGGGTGTAGATCTTTTGAATCAAGACGGATTCATTCTGTAGTGCTTGTCAGTTGAAAGCTCGGTTTTTGCTTCGTTGCAAGTTGAGTCATCCCGTCGACTCTGGAGGATATCAGGGGATCTCTTTCGTACCTGAACGTTGGCAGTGCACAGCGTAGTGATGCCCTGGATCTTTGAGCCCGAGACGCCCGGAGGCTTCAGAGCCAGCATCGACTGGAGATAGCTCTCCAGCTCTGCTACAGCCGAAGACATGGCGAGGATGTCGTGGGTTGTGAACTTGTGAAGACGGTGAGGGAAGGTGTTGGTCGAGGGAGGGGATGTGTTAAAAGTCGAGTCCCGACAGAAGGAGGATTTCGTTTCGTCTGATCTCTCACCACGCCTCTAAATGCCAGGGGGCGCGCCTGCCTTTTCTGGACCTGGCAGAACTGAGATTCTGAGAACGGCACAACGGTTGGCCAGTACTGGTTCCTTACTTGGCAGAGCAGAAAACGTCGTGTTAGAGAGAGTGGAATAAGAGAAATTTTGAACAGCTCCTAAGGAGATTAAATCTCAGTGCGCGAGAGTGTTTCCTCTCGACCCCCGTTATCTTCTTATAAGCAGACCAGTTAGGATTCCTTGTGGTTTCTTGCCCTCGTTGTTTTGCCTCTTCACACTACAGCACGAGCGTATTCACTGTGGGAACCAGAGAAACTGCCGCCTACAGCTGAGATACAGCCTAAAGCGAAGGAAAATTGAAACAGAGATTCCGGGAGATTCCAGGGCCTCGGCGAGTGCAGCCTGGTGAGTACGAGTGTACGAGGTACTGAGCGGTACAACCTAAAAGCGTACTGTGATGCGAAAATCCCCCAGATGCCCCAAATGATGACGGATTTACGATGTACAGGTAATCCGTAGAAATCGGTGAGATGAGAGTCGATGGAAAAGGTGATGGGGGAGGTGAAAAAAGGAGAGGAGGAGTCGAGAGGGAGGTTGCGGATGATGAAAAGGAATGATGAAAGGAAGAAAGGGATCACCTGAAGACTTTTTGCAGGGGTTTGCATGGTTTGCAGTTGGGCGCTAAACAGGCTTGATCACGTGGTATCATGTGATAACTACACAGTCATGTCGCTGACTCACTGGAAGGTCGAGAGTGGAGCGAGTATTTAACATTCTACGTAGTACGCACTACTGTACGCAGTAACATATTGCACTGTCCAGTTGACTCCAGTATTGTCTGTAAGAACGACTTTTGTCTTTGGCTCAAGGATCCACCTCCTGGAAGTGGATGTCCTGGTGGATATCTATTGTTTGAAACTTTTGTTGGTGAGGTCTGGTTCCCCCGACTACCAGTACGGAAAGGGCATGGAGCAAGAGCTTGAAAAAAAAAAAAGCTGTGATCTGTGGAACTTGGCCGTGATGCATCTTCGTCTGCCATGGCCATGGCCAATTTTACACTTTCACCTGGGCACGGTGGATACATTTTCCGGTAGGAATGGGGGCTGGATCAATTTCTGTTGGCGTTGGCGTTGGCGACCGAGGCTGAGGACTGTTTGGTTGTTTAGCCCTTTCAGCTTCCTCGGGCCAGGTTTCAAGCATGATCCAAAGCGTCTGGCGCTCGATCCTCGACCCGTTCTGCCCCTTGATGCCGCCCGTAGAGGTCCCGATCTCGGTGAACGATTTAAGAAACCTGCCGGTTAGTTACGGGGGAACGAGCACATAAGCATATGCCAGATCCTCGATCAGAATTGTCCAGGAGGAAACAACCTGTGAATCGCATCAGGCGGAGCCTGGAATCATCGGTCAAACGGGTCAGCGAGAATGATTTCGTGGTTCGGAGGATACTACCCCAATTGTATATCGTGCTCTCTCGGTAAGGAACGATGAAAACATACGATACGATACCCGCAACAGCGGCACAGGGCTAAGATAAACCCGCGATGCCGAGGATCCATCTTTTCCATCTTCGGGGATCCGGATGGCGGCACGGGACAACAGATGGCGACTTGCCGACGTCACTGCCACCCTCCATCACGCATCACCTGGTATTACCATTTCACCGAGTACGTCCTTTTGAAGTCGACTGCGTAGACTTCTACAATGCCAGACCCCGGGGCAGTCGTAAGTTATATGCATTTGGACCAGCTGGTCGATATGAACCAAGATCGGGTACACTCATCTTGACTCGTGAGTATTTGATGACCGAGGTCTGCGCATGAACGATACACTAGGAATGAGGTCATCGGAAGAGCAGAACAGGCGTCTGTATATCTGGTACGGACCCCTTTGAACTCAATTCGCCCAAGAATACACTCGAAATGGCAAACACAGAAATTACCCCGGAAATGTTCATGAAAAACCAACACCAAGCTAGTAAGCTACATGTAGAGTTGTGGCCGCTGCCTATCTCATTCTTCTCCAATGGTCCATAGCGGAAGCTCTCGGGGGAGGCAGACTGTCACTGACGAGGCCTGTAGATCTGCCGGCAGCCCGACCTGGCCAAGCCCGTTACTCGGTGATACGACTCGGTCAGTATCGTTGAGCTGGCAAAATTACCAAAATTACCAGAGCTTGACTCCCGCAGTCCCGCTGTGCCGCCAGTTCCTCCGTAGCCCGTGGCCCCGTAGGTGCCTCCAGAGAAAAACGGGCTCCCGACCGTGACCATACCGGCGGTATTACCACCCTGGCCAGAAAAATAATCCGAAAAAACGTGAAAAATCCAGGGAGCTTCGGGATGATTTCTTCTTCTTCCCTTTCTTTCCCCCGTGTTTCCTCTTCTTCCTCCTTCTACTCTTCCCCTTCTTTCTCATCCCCCATATCCTTGAATCTTTTTTTGGATATTCACATTCTGCCATGGCCTCCTCTCTTCGGATCGGTACTTCCGCTCTGCGGGCCTCCTTCGCGAAGCCCGTTCAGACTGCTGCTCTGAACGGCGCTCGCTGCTACTCCGCCAAGGTCAAGGTATGTTGTCCACCATGCGGTCGGGTGTTGACCAGCTTGAGGAAGCTCAATTGGAATGCTAACGCCTTCGCAACAGACCCTGAAGGAGACTTTCGCCGATGGCCTGCCTGCCGAGATCGAGAAGGTCAAGAAGCTCCGCAAGTATGTCGACCGTCCCAATTTCTCCCGCCCCAGGATATCTTTTCTGACGACAATATAATTGCAGGGAGTACGGTTCCAAGGTCATTGGTGAGGTTACCCTCGACCAGGCCTACGGTGGTGCCCGTGGTATCAAGTCCCTCGTCTGGGAGGTATGTTCTGCTCCAATCGCAAAGGGGCAACTCCTTTGGCGCGAATCCGTGATTACATGCTAACCATCCGCTCTTTAGGGCTCCGTCCTTGACTCTGAGGAGGGTATCCGTTTCCGTGGCTACACCGTAAGCTTTACTCCAATTGCGCAACACAGCTGTTGCACCATCTAACGCCTCTCCTCCATAGATCCCCGACCTCCAGAAGCTCCTGCCCAAGGCTCCTGGTGGTGAGGAGCCCCTGCCCGAGGGTCTCTTCTGGCTCCTCCTGACTGGCGAGATCCCCTCGGAGGCTCAGGTTCGCGCCCTCTCTGCCGAGTGGGCTGCCCGCTCCGATGTTCCCGCCTTCGTCGAGGAGCTCATCGACCGCTGCCCCAGCACCCTCCACCCCATGGCCCAGTTCTCTCTGGCCGTGACCGCTCTCGAGCACGAGTCCTCCTTCGCCAAGGCCTACGCCAAGGGTATCAACAAGAAGGAGTACTGGAGCTACACCTTTGAGGACTCGATGGACCTCATCGCCAAGCTGCCCACCATCGCCTCCAAGATCTACCGCAACGTCTTCAAGGACGGCAAGGTCGCCCCCATCCAGAAGGACAAGGATTACTCCTTCAACTTGGCCAACCAGCTCGGATTCGGCGACAACAAGGACTTTGTTGAGCTGATGCGTCTGTACCTCACCATCCACTCCGACCACGAGGGTGGTAACGTCTCTGCCCACACCACCCACCTGGTTGGCAGTGCCCTGAGCTCCCCCATGCTCTCCCTGTCTGCCGGTCTCCAGGGTCTGGCCGGTCCCCTGCACGGTCTCGCCAACCAGGAGGTTCTGCTCTGGCTCACCGAGATGAAGAAGGCCATTGGAAACGACCTCAGCGACGAGTCCATCAAGGCCTACCTGTGGTCCACCCTGAACGCCGGCCGTGTCGTCCCCGGTTACGGCCACGCCGTTCTCCGCAAGACCGACCCCCGTTACATGTCTCAGCGCGAGTTTGCCCTCCGCAAGCTGCCCGATGACCCCATGTTCAAGCTGGTCAGCCAGGTCTACAAGATCGCCCCCGGTGTCCTGACCGAGCACGGCAAGACCAAGAACCCCTACCCCAATGTTGACGCCCACTCTGGTGTCCTCCTGCAGTACTACGGCTTGACCGAGGCCAACTACTACACCGTCCTGTTCGGTGTCTCCCGTGCTCTGGGTGTCCTGCCTCAGCTGATCATCGACCGTGCTCTGGGCATGCCCATTGAGCGCCCCAAGTCGTTCAGCACCGAGGCCTACGCCAAGCTGGTTGGTGCTAAGCTGTAAAGTGGAGAAGCCAACGGTTTCTTCACTGTTATATTGACGAGTTGATTTTGGGAGACCTTGACTTGTTTTCTTATGATTTGTTTGGGAAAATCGAGGGAAGGAGCCCTGTGTATTATTTCTTTTGTTCTTGGTGATTACTCTTTTCATGTTGTATGATAGGACTTGATCGGTTCGAGCGGGCCTTGGAACAGCACTTCCTCCACTGAAAAAAAAATAAAAATAAACATGGAATTTGGTCACGCCGAATTGTTCAATGGGTTTCTTATTCCAGCCTGCATAAACCCAGTCGAGTATTTTCTTGTTGGTTGGCATAGCGAGGTTCTTTTGATAGGTTGAGATGTCGATCCTGCAGTCCAGGATGAGACCGAACGGGACCGTAATTGTATGTACATACTGTGTACTGCAGATAAAAGGCAATCAGTGAATCCTTAAAGTAAGATATCCAACCATATGTGATTGATTGAGGATCAGATATCATCGAGGGAGAGTTACCAGCACCAAATGTCCACAGTTTGGTCTGACGGCTACTGTGGTAGAATCGAGCACACGTGAATTGTTGGGGGATCCATTCAATCAATTGGGAGCCTCTCCAGCCCTCAACCGTCCTCACCGACCCACTCAACCTGCGAAAAAAAAAATAAGAGCAGTGAGAGACCTTGGAGGAAAGAAGGGAGGGAGAGGCAATTGATAAAGTAGTAATTCTGTTCAGACAGAGCTTGATATTATCGGAGTATTCATGTCGACCTGACCGCAGAGAATCGGAATATTTCTTGCGAAGTCGACTGCCTTCAGCATGATCGGAGGAATAGAAAATGGCAAGATCATTCGCCGACGAGCGGACCTGGGAAGAATATTCCGATTTGGAGGTTGGTCGGATGGGAGCCTAGGCCGATCATTCTTCTTTTGAGGACAGAAGAGTAGGAACTCAGCGATTGACCGCTACGGGGTGCTCCGTAGTTGATGTCTTTGCAGATGTTCGTCCAGCGAGACTCGGGACTCAGTATGGGAGGTACCCAGTACCCGATGGTCTGAGCGGAGACCGGTCTGGAAGAAAGTACGGAGTACAGCTACGAAGTATAGGGATTGAAGAGCTATTTCATGAGAATTGCTAGAATTGAATGCGAAAAGAGAGAGTATTTCAGTTGACAGATGGTTAAATATTATACTAAAAGACATCCTAGTTCCAACGTACATGATTAGGTGCTTCGGCCTTCGGACTCCGTAGTAAATCATTGACTGGTTGACTGGGACTTGTTTGATCGCCCGGAGTCTGGAGCGCTCCTCCGCAGTGAAGTTCCTACTTGAGAGTACTGTACTTACTTTACTCCGTTGTCTGGTAGTACCCGAGCCTACTTGGTACACCTCAGCATTCCCCC
The DNA here is from genome assembly GCA_024706585.1 of Penicillium simplicissimum. Lineage (NCBI taxonomy): Eukaryota > Fungi > Ascomycota > Eurotiomycetes > Eurotiales > Aspergillaceae > Penicillium > Penicillium simplicissimum. The sequence goes on from JAMZTW010000014.1 coordinate 2,547,932, forward strand.
CCTGTTGCTGACTTCTCTTATAACAACTTGGCCCCCTTCCCCCATTTTCCAAACTTTCTTTCTTCTACACACGTTTACTCCCACACCTTCACACACTCTCCCCTCCTCCTCTTCCCCCTCCTCTTCTCGCGACGAAGCCCCCTACATCCCTTGGTCAGGGCCCCTTTCAGCACCTCTCTCAAACGATGTCTACCGCTACCCCCGACAAGGCCGCCGCGCCTAAGCTCGAGAAGAAGCCCGTCAAGTTCAGCAACCTGCTGCTTGGCGCGGGTCTGAACATGTTCGAGGTCACCACGTTGGGTCAGGTAAGGACTCCTCCTTGAGCTCGTCTCGGTTGCGCAGAGGTTCGGCCTCGGCTGTCAAAACAAACACGTTTATTGTCGCACCACCCGACAACTGCTGTCATTATCGCTGCCATCACAAATAATCCTAGTATGCTAACAACGATTCCTCTTCTAGCCGCTGGAAGTGATCAAGACAACCATGGCCGCGAACCGGGGCGACAGCTTCGCCGGCGCTATGGGTCGGATTTGGGGCCGTGGCGGGATCCTCGGTTGTACGTGACAGCTCCCTCTTTCTCCCGGACCTTTTCTCCCCCAGTTCCTCCGATACACGCAACGCTAGTGTGGGGTGGAAACACCAGAGGCCCCAGCCAAGAAAACTGGGTTCCCATCCAATCACGATACGCTCGATCCTCATGTAGCCAATTGAGCTAACCTCGTTTTCTTTTCCCCAGACTATCAGGGACTCATTCCATGGGCCTGGATTGAGGCCTCCACCAAGGGCGCCGTGCTCCTCTTCGTCGCCTCCGAAGCCGAGTACCAAGCCCGCTCCCTGGGTGCGAACGACTTCGTCGGTGGTATTGCTGGTGGTATGACTGGTGGTGTTGCCCAAGCCTACGCCACCATGGGTTTCTGCACCTGCATGAAGACCGTCGAGATCACCAAGCACAAAATGGCCGCGGCCGGTGTCAAGCCCCCCGGCACCTTTGCCACTTTCATGGACATCTACCGCAAGGAGGGTATCCGCGGTATCAACCGCGGTGTCAACGCCGTCGCCATTCGCCAGACTACCAACTGGGGTTCCCGCTTCGGTCTGTCCCGTCTGGCCGAGTCGGCCATCCGCAAGGTCACCGGCAAGGAGGACAACCAGAAGCTGTCTGCTTGGGAGAAGGTGCTTGCCTCGGGTCTCGGTGGTGGTCTGTCTGCTTGGAACCAGCCTATTGAGGTTATTCGGGTTGAGATGCAGAGCAAGACCGAGGACCCCAACCGTCCCAAGAACTTGACCGTCGGCAAGACTTTCAAGTATATCTACGATACTAACGGCCTCAAGGGTCTGTACCGTGGTGTTGCGCCCCGTATTGGTCTGGGCATTTGGCAGACTGTCTGCATGGTGGCTCTTGGTGACATGTATGTTTTTTTCTCCCCCCTGGTTTTATCATTTCCACGTGATACCTCGGACTAACCACTCCACTCTCCACAGGGCCAAGGAAGCTGTTGAGAAGCTGACTGGCGACACTGTTACCGCGAAGCACTAGAGAGAAGGTTTGAGATACCCTTCTGCCGTGCAGCAGTCCGGAGAAACAAAATGCGGACGGAACTCCGTCGCTCACTATCCACATTCCATAATATCGTCTGCGTCTCTTGTCACTGTCGATCCTATTATCCAGGGCTCGGACCAGACTCGATCGATACCCATTGAGATACATTTGCAATCGTGTCTGTGATACTCTTCGAGGGCGCCCTCTTTCATGTCCGCATCTCGATTCTTCTGGTCGCTGGTTATCTGTTTGATATAGCCTACTTTTTCTTTTCTTCTGTGGTTTCTCTTTTGTCTTTTATTCGTTGGGAATAGACTTAGAATTATCCGGGTATTCCTTGCCTGGTACTGAACAATCCATATCCAATTACCTGAATCATGACTTTCTATATCATTATCAGCTGAGATCCATGCCCTCATTCCAGGTAACATTTCCACATCCCCCACAAGCGCGAGAAGACCTAAATTCCTCCCTTCGGAGCATTCCCTTTTCTTTCTAGGAAAACAAAGAAAGGAACAACCCGACCCTCGCAAGGAATTACCCCGAGCCCGCCTGAACCGACTATCCCTGAAAGATCCGATCTCGGGATCCAGCACAGCGGCTATCGGCCCTTTCACAGGCCCCGCGTTACAGTAGGCTAAGAATTGGGATGAACGGAGCTTAGAAATCATTCATGTGGGATCTAATCGGATGAATGGAGCGAATATTATTCTACGTTGTGGTGTGGTGTCAGTGTGTTGTGGGTATTGTAATTGGGATCTTCCCGGTTCTGGCGGGCGTCTGGTTGACCTCGGCTATACGACATACAAGAACTACTTGAAAACCACGGGATCGCGACGAGTAGTCTAAGTGTTTCTGGATGGTCTGGTGGTCTTTTTTGTGTTCCTCTAGGTTGCTTTAGATTGTGTTACTGCTAGGTGACTTCATAGTGTAATTGTCCGTTGAGATTTGCATGTGGTTTCCATCTTGGCATATGATCAGGTGAGGTTATAAGCAACTGGATACACATGATTTTGTCCGCCGGGGCCCTGTCTGGGCTACCGCCGCTTTAATAAGAGGCGATCAGGCTCAGGCTTACTAAAGGTCAGCACACGCTCATGCTTAAGTTAACTAGTTAGTTAGTGATCTAGTCAGTGTAGTCATAACTAGTTAACTAACGTAGTTCACGGGTCAACCGGACACACGATTAACCCGGACACCCTTAACGCCATGGCAAATGCAGTTTTTCACAACCGCATATTTCACCCCCTCATGCTAAGAGTATAGTCTAAGCCTATCTTAGTATTTAATATGCCATGCTCAGTACTTTAACTAGGCCAAGAAGTATTTTATCATGTGGCCCATTTTCAGACATGTGGTGTGCCCATAACCCATTTCACAGTTGTATATTTCCAGGCAGGAGGCGCTCTTAGTGACGAAAATACAAGGACCACAAGTCCCAAGCCTGCAACAATGTACTCGTTGAAGCTCACAATGTAAATAATTAGCAGATTCCAAAGACCAAATTGGTGAGAGAGGGCAATCTTGAAGGTAGGAAGCAGGTCCTTGGATTCATTGGAAAGCGTTACACCAACCTAGAAGCCATTCATCAAACATATAATAAAAGGCATAGCAATAGACGTAAGAGGAAAGACACACCACGATATTCGTTCACCCTGGGTTTGGAAATCAAAATGTCATCTATTCGAAGAATTTTGACCATTAGTTTATATGGACAGTCAAGTTAAATGGAAAGTACAAACTTACGCAATATAGTGACAGCCCACTCCCGTATCCTATACATTATACATCTCACGCTAGACATACTACCGGGAGGGACGTGTATGCGAAGAAGAGTCCATAAGCATACCAAGGTTATTTGATAAACAACTCTATAGGATGTCCCATCGCGAGTGACTGTCCCTATTTAACTGGCAGCTGAGTAGAGAAGTCGAGCTAGCCGCCATACATTAGTGCGCAAAGTGGATCAACAGAATCAGGGTCTTCATGGAGCATAGACCCAGCCTTCTGTCAATGGATAAGGACTCGTGCACATAAGACTCGCTTACTTTTGGAGAGAAACACGATAGTCTTAGGCCCTTGGAAGTTCAACGATTAATCGTGCCTCCTCGTATTTAGTGGGGTGCCATAAGCGGTCGTAGAGAATCACATAAAGGCAAGAATGTCTAACGCGGGTAATACCACACAGATTCTAACAAAAATGAGATGGAAAAAAAGCCAATGCGCTCTATATCTCCAGACGATACCTCAACTTTCCTCGAGCTCAATATCTTGCTCAGTCCCTTGTGGTGTATCTTGACTGGGAGGGCGAGACTTTTGCCTCATCTTTTCTTCCTTATGGGTCAAAATAAACCATCCACTGAGAGTGATGATAGCCAAGATAATGGTAGCAACAACAAAGATCCAGAATTGTTTGGATATTCTGAATTCATCAGTTGTGCCATCGTCAAACTTGAACAAGTTCATACCGAGAACCGACTATTAGATGATTCGCGAATTAGACCGAATCACACCAAATAGATGCGTTGAGATAATCCTTACTGATACAAGACTGGCTGGCAAGTATATGAGCGTTACAATGGTCACGACCTTGACAGTTGCATTGTCGTCAAAGCTTTTGTTTCCAAGATGAAGTAGCTGTTCGTTAGCACTGAGCATGCGGTTGTTCAAGTGAACCATTGAAATGTTGAGGTTAAGCATTTTGCTTGTCATCCTGAAGCTCAGCCCAATCTCAATCTGGACATTATCAGATCAAGATCACTGTCAGCATACATGGTTTTCAAGGGCTACTCACCATTTTCAACATATCTGTCACCTTCTCCTTCATAATTTCGACCCCCTTGACAAGTGCTTCGAGATGTTCTTTGTAGTATGCTGCACTCGCGGCAAGCTTTTTGAAGCCATTATCTTTGTTCTTGAACTGAGAGCCAAGAACAACGCTCACATCGCCAAGTCTTCGAAGGGTATCCAGAGTTGTCATTAATCGGGATGGGATGCCCAAGAGATGGTTACGTGTGTTATGGATATCCGCAAGATTGCCATCACCCTTTGCCATGACAGTATTATTCATACTCTCGTAGACGAAAGTTAGAGCCTTGTCAAACTGAGAATAAAGGTTAGACAGGCCTAAGTTGTGTGTTGTCCAAACTCACGTGTCTGTCCACGTCATTACCTAGATGGTTCACGTAGGAGCGCCAGCCGTTAAGGCAAGTAGTTAGAATAGCCTGATAGAGTGTAAACCAGGTGGCATCTGTTACCGAGCCCTGGTAAGACTTTGAAGCAAAAGTCTCAATTTCTTTCTGCACAGGCGTATTCGGGTTGGCATGAAGGAAAATCCAGAGATTCTGAAGTGTTTTAGGATCATGACGATGGAAAATGCCAATTTGTCGCATAGTCCAGCGACCGGGGCCTCCTGTCACCGGAAATGTGAATCGGTGAGAAATATCTGATAATTTGTTAGAGATTTTGGTTGCCAAGGGCTGCTTTGCTGGAAATCTATACCTCGGATGCCATTATCACCGTCTTTGATTCTCATGGCCCCTTCTCCGGCAGCGGCAATCAAGGGTTTGTTGCCGAATGTCGCAGTCAAGTCCCAGAGCTCAGGTCCGAGATTGTATTTGTCCTGTAGAATTGCCAGAGCATCCCTTGAGATTTGTAGCGGGCTCAATGCTGCTTTAGAGTGGATCGAGCTTTATTTAGAGATTTTATGATGAGTAATGTTCCATGCACTCGAAACATGAAGCGGCGCTTACACGATGCGTAAGTGCGGACGCGGCGTTGTGTCAATGTGCTGTTGAAACAGGCTGTTCTCCGTGAAAACTTCCGTGGTAAGTTTAATCTGTTTGGCTCCTGTGAAGAGAAGCTTAGCGTGAATTCAAGTTCTAACGGCGCCGAACCCACCATCGCTCTCGTAGATAGAGATATTTGCTGGATCGTCTGGCTCGCAGAAAGTTGAATATGTTGCCTTGATGGGCATTGCAATACTTCGGTGAAGTTTTGTCAGGTTATAGTCGACCGGATGGATGTATTAGAGAGGGTTCAAGGACCTGACTACGGTAATTAAACTCTTGCACTGCTCAAATATGGCCCTGTGGAGGCGTGAGGCGTTATTAGAGAGAGCCTTGGGTCCAAGCTTTGATCCTCGGGCTAATCATGTGCGCACAAGCGAATCACGCTGTCAGTATGATATGAGGCAACACACAAGGCATCCGAGTTTTCCAGAATGTGAGTGTGTGTTTCAATGCTTAGTACTGATACGGTGAGATAGCTATGGGGCGCAGCAGCCGCCGAGTGGGTTTAGGCCTCTTGAGCCTGGCTTACAAGGGTCACCCCCATGAGTTGCCCCTTGCTGGCCTGTCGGGCACAGCACAGCCTCTATTAATCCGGACGAACATTGCCGGTCCCAACAGGATTCAGTTGCTACGACGTGACAGTTATATTAAAGCCCGCAGCTTTTCTCTCGGCTGAAATTTGTAAGCTACAGTCAACAACTCAACAAACTGATCAATCCTCCATTGTCAATCCCAGTGGACCCGTTCGTACTCGCGAAGATCGCTGGTTTACCCAAACATAAGCAAGTTCCGGTCCGAGAAACGACGTGGACGATCTACTTACGCTACTTCATACTAGAAGGATAAAATGCAATGTCAGGAAAACAAGTGCAAGAAACTGCCTGTATCATAGAAAACTTACCTCGTCTACTTCTCTCGGGGCTTGGAAAGTATAACGGCTCTGGCGGAACTAAAATGGTTGCCTCAGTTCCAAGGCTGGATTTAGAGAGTCTTTGTTTGCTCACTTCAACCTGGATGTTCAGTCCAAATAACTCGTAAAGCCTATTCACGAGCTTTTCACTCCTAATGTAGCCACTTAACTCCTCCGAGAGCGTGGTCGTAACTGTTGAACCGAAGCCGGTGCCAGTTGAGAACATACTGGGCAGTTCCAACACTGGTTTGACGGCTAGCACGTCGTGCCAAGAGGGATTCACTAAACTTGGAGACAAGACGGGTATAATACTATGTGTTTGAAGGGGAATTCAAAGACATAAGTGCTTGGCCTGGGAGCCTCGGTAACTAAAGTGTTCAAAACAAAGAATCCCTTTGGACATTTCTTGAATTTGCTGCCAAGAAATATACGCACGAATCCAATGTCGGGAGTCAGGTGTCCTCGGACCCTTCGTATTCTCAAACATCTAGTAGTAAGGACCAACGTGGCTGTCAAACTGAATCGTCATCCTCCAATGAATAATTTTCCACGGTCCTCTCATGCACAAGCTAATGCATGTTTGCTTTCCCATTCCACGCGGCGAACGCCGATAGGACTAGCAGCCTCTGTAGTTTAGTCCTGATGGCAACACTCAGCATACTCTTCATCCACCCGGGTGCTGCGAGGGTCAAAAAAGCAAAATAAGTCCTGAGAAGACTAGTCCTGATGCGATTCTCTTCCTGATGGGGAAAAATGGCCCACATTTAGCATGAATAATACACTTTCCTGCTACCTTATTTTGGCAGGTCCGAGGTGCGCTTTGGGAAAGGTACCCGCACTTGACATGTGGTAAGTCTGGGGTGAAGGTTTTGCTAGTTAGTTAGATACCTAGACTTCTGATGCCAGCAAAACTCATGTTCCAGCCCACTCTGATACTCTCCCCAAGTGTTCTGCTCGCCGAGCCTTTTGGGAATTAGAACCGAGGATGAGTGGCTTTCTAGATCGGCTCTTTTCACTTTTCGAGAAGAATCCCGGGGTATGATGGTATCTCTTAATTGCGAACCTATTGATTGGAGACGTGAGTCGCGAGACCACAACGTCACCCCGCCCTTGTCCGCTCCAAATAGCCTGAAGATCGATACTCTTTAGGTTATGCCGCTAATTTTGTCATCAAATTTGTAGACCACTTTGTGGAAATTGAGGCTCTTGTGGAGCCCCTAAGCCCCAAGTTCCTCCTCGGGGTTGACCTTGAAGACGTAATGCTTAGCTTCTTGTTCCCCCTTCGCAGAACTCCCACGTTCTTTTATTTAACCTTGCATATCTTTATGACATGTCCAGATCTCTAGACATTCACCCAAGTGTTTTTGACAAGGTTACACGATGAGTACAGACGCGAGCAATCATAATCATCCCGCTACGTATGCTCCTTGCATATGAAATCTACCAATTATTTCCGGAAATCACTGACAGCGATTGATGAACCAGGATCGATCACCCTCTAATCCTCACGAGTCTCCGTCAATTGGTGGAAGACGTAAAACTGTTCCACCAGCGCCTTGAGCTTCAGAATATTGTTGATCTCGACACACTCATCAAAGGTGCGAAGTTAGCAAAACAGCCATACAATTTTGGTGCAATCGGTCTCAGTGATCCGGAATATGAAACAATAGCAAACGAGCATTCGCAGTCGTTCTTGAAAACAAGGGGTCTCCTTGTTACTATCATGGCGACAGCCTGTGCTGCTATCACACAGTACGTCTATCTAGAGCGCCAATGACACATTTGTAAACTGTCCTTGACAATCATCATAGGGGATGGCAGCAATCTACCATTAACGGAAGCGCTCTATTTTCCTGGCCGGAGGATTTGGGCCTCGACCCCAACAGGGATGAGCAGAAAATCGGGTTGATCAACGCAGCTCCCTGGATTTCTGGAAGTCTGATGTGGGTGACACTTTCGCTTTGTTTTATCGACCTTAGCGCTGAGAAGCCAACTCTAACAATTTCAAAGAGGAACATGGTTGAGCGATCCACTCCAAGATAGATTTGGAAGGCGTTTTCCGCTATTCGTTGCCGCCTTGTTCTGCATCGGTTTGGTGATAGGTAACTAGTATCATTGTGGTGCCCCAAGGCCCTTGGGTATGGGAACTGACATATTATGTGTTACTTACTAGGGACCGCTCAATGCACTCGGTGGGAACAGCTACTCGTCTGCAGGTTTGTACTTGGTATTGGAGTAGGTTTGGTCTCCCTTGCTTTCCCTCCCACATGACCCATATTAATTTCCTATTCTCATTGCCACTGAGTTGCTGATCTGTAAAATTCGAGTAGATTGGCGCGAAGGCTTCGATTGCACCCGTGTTCGCGGCTGAGGCAGCCCCTGACCATCATCGAGGCCAGGTCTTGATGATGTGGCAGTTGTTTGATGCATTGTAAGTACCCATATTATGTCAAGTGCTTTCTGACACCATTCTTCCTTAGTGGCATCTTCCTGGGCTTTCTGTGTGCTTTCCTTGTTCGTGATAGTTGGAGAGTCCTGTTGGCGACCGCAATAATTCCCGCTATCGTCTTGCTGTTCTTGGTGTTCATCTGTCCTGAGTCGCCGCGCTATCTGATACAAAAGGATAATTATGCCGAGGCGTATAAAAGCTTACTTGAGCTTCGAGGGACCCAGATACAAGCCGCTCGCGACCTTTACAATATCCATGCCCAGCTTCAGGCCGAAGCAATCAAGGTGTGGAAGCCGGAAGAAGCGCAGTGGTCCGATACACACAATCGCTACGTTTACCAAAGATGGATAAGTCAAGGCAATTTCTTCAGGCGAATGGGGCATCTCTTTACGAATTCGCGAACTCGAACCGCGTGCATAGTGGCGTCGATCGTGATGTTATCACAACAGCTATGTGGGGTGAGTTATTGAATCCAAACATCAAGATTGACAGGGTTCTTCTTGGCTAAAGCGCTATGCGACATTGATAGATGAATGCCTTGGCGTTCTACTCGTCAGATCTCATAAAGTCCGATACGTTGTCTAACTCCCCTGCCAGAATCAAAGGTTATAATTTGGGTATGTGGACATAGGCGAAGGCCACGACAAGAAGGCGGCTGACTTCGGACAGGCTTTGGCCTCGCCAACTTTGTTTTCACTGTACCAGCTTACCGTTTTATTGACTCGCGCGGACGTCGGCCCCTGCTGCTTGTCTCGTTGTCCGGGATGCTGATAAGTCTGGCCGCTGTTGCTGGATTCTTCACAATGACCGATCCTAGCACTCGACTCGCTTTGGTATCAACCTTCAGCATCGCATTCTTTGTCTTCTTTTACTCGGTTGGTGCTGGCCCCATCCCATTTACCCTGAGTGCAGAAGTGTTTCCATTATGTGTGCGCGGTGAGTTGATTGACCTTGCTTGTCACTATTGACGTACCTTGGGCGAAAGCTAACATCTGCTAGATGTGGGAATGAGTTTTAGCGTTATGATAAATTTCCTTTTTCTTGGTCTTTTGGTATTCGCTGTACCCTCATTGACCAAGGAATTTGGACATGGGAAGACATGTGGAATGGGCGAGCAAACCCATTGCGATGGACAGTCAAATCTTTTGTTTTTCTTCACGTAAGATGTTCAAATCCCGCGACTCGTTACATACTGATATTTGAACAGGGGACTTAACTGCTTGGCACTGATCTTGATTTTTCTTTTGGTTGGTCTTATCTAGTTGCTAACGCCATGAATCGCGCTAAACTGGCAGGTACCTGAAACCAATTACCCATCGCTGGAAGGCATGAACGCAATATGTAAGCCTTTTACTTGCTTGAATTTGAATCGTACTACGCTACGAAACGTGCTCTAATTGATGTCTTAGTCGATCGTCCAACCATGGAGCATCTTAGGAACCATCTCCGCCCTTTGAGACCTTTCTATGGGAGATTCGCTCGCGAGGCAGAAGGGGAAGACACAGAGCTTCCAACCAGAGATAATGATCGTCTTGAAGTATAACTGGAGAGAAAGGCTTTGAGAGTTTTCTTTTGGTCCAAAGCTGTATATTCATGATTTATGGACTTTTACATTAGAGCAAGATGATATTTTTGTTTCTATCAATTTCTTTCCCTAGATAGCCAGGCTGGGGCCAGGATCTGAATCTCTTAATCACACAACACGAACGAGCCAATGTATAACAATTAGAGCAACCTGGCAAGATAGTGGCTACATATTTCATTCGTAAAGCTCTTCCAGTCTACTTTGCGTATCTCTTTTCCTGGGATCTTGGAAGGGTTGATTGTCTCTTTGTTTTTCGAGGTGAATCTGCATGATCACTAAAATCCAGGCCCGTATGAGAACTCACAAGTAATTACATGATGTAGCTAGGCATCCAAACACTCGAAAATAGTCCCTTTAATTTTTATTCTTTGTCTTTGAGATTTGGAATATAGGGAATGTTTAACATAAAGCATGTACCATTGGCACGCTAGAATTGAATCAAAGGATTTCCAGATGTTTCGAGTAACCAACAAAGAGATTCCATGAACAGTGTTTCCCTCATTTTCTCATTCTCTTAATCAATCTTTGCATTTCCTTTGTCTTTCCCTTCTCCGCGTGGGGAAGGAATGCACCGGCCTTGAGAAGCACTTCTGCAATTTGAGCATTATTCTGTGCTACAGCCAGTTGTAAAGGGCTCTTTATCGGGTAGCTTCTATCGACATCTGCTTTTCCGTTGAGGAGCACATTGAACTTCTTTACCCACAAGGGGTCAATCTCCAGGGCACCATAGGCTCCGTCAATTCCGTGGCTTATGTGCCGCATCATAGGTGTCTCATATCCTCTGATTCCCGGTGGAGAATGATCGAACACCATGAAGCCTTCAAACGCTTTGAGGAGATCTTCTCTGGACTCAATATTGTCGACTGCATAATGCAGACAATTCAGTCCACTGTCATCGCAGATTGTGGGAATCGCACCACGTTTCAAAAGCTCTGAAACCATCGCAACGTGACCATTGGAAGCTGCTTCCATGAGCGGTGTTTTTCCAGCTTGAGAGAATTCGTTCAAATAAGCCTCCAAGTGATGTTCGGGCAAGATATCGATTATGATCTTCACCTTGTCAAAATCGCCGGTCAACACGGCAAGATTGAGAGGCGTCTCTTGTTGTGATGAGCGACTTGTCACATCCAGATTCCGCTTGTGATTCCATAGAACATAGATCATAGCGGCACTGCCACTTTCAATAGCGTGGATCAAAGGCCGGTTTCCCTCGCAAAGTTGTTCTATATCTAGATCAGGCCGTCTTCGCAGAAATTGCTCAACAACGTCGACTGATGCGCTCTTGATTTTTTCCACAAGAAAATCGATTTCGAATGGATCCCGCGATAGATCGAGGGTTCCTGTCGTGGGAGTACTTTCTTGGGATGTACGAGAGGTATTGGGTGAGGTCAGTGGAGTGGATGTTGTCGACCGAGTTGGAGTGGCAGGTAGAATTGCAGTGGTAGACGATGCTAAAGGAAGGCTTAAGAAGGCTGGTGTAGGCTCCATTGGCATCTTACGAAGCCTGTGCAAGCGGCTGTGAACCACATCCGCGTACGGTCGGTTGCTGAAATTTATCTCAAGCATTGAAAGAAGAAGATCCCGGATTTCGTTCAAGAATTGCAAGTTATATGAATCGCGATATTGGTCTGGCAGATTCCTGATCCATTTCTCCACACTCTGGTTGAGCGCGAGAGGATCTCCTTCATAGAAACGATCTGGAACAGGCGGCAAGTCCGCTGCCCTCGCTCTCAGAGCATTGACTGGAGATTGACACCCATGTTTAAGGCCCAAAGCAATGATCCGGACTAGAATGCACCCGAAAGACCAAACATCGCTTCTTCGTCCGGCATGTGCATCTGGTGCTTGGTATATCCCCCCCGCAGGAGCGGGAATTGAAGGTTGGGCGGTAGACAAGCCAGATTCATACCTTGCCTCCCTCGATATACTGCGTCTTGCCACTCGAGATACACCAAAATCAGTGATTCGCCAAATTCCTGTTGACGAACCGTCCCGTTCAAAGACCAAGATGTTTCGAGGCTTAAAGTCCGCGTGACAGAGTGCTTGGTGCTGAAGCTCAAGCCAATCACATTTTGCCTGGAGACCACGATGTAGGAATTCAAGTGCCGCAGCGAGCTCACAGGACTCATCGAGCAGATCCCGGAGCAAACACTTGGTGGGATGCATCGATTTGTAGCCTTCAGCGAGGAAGTCTTCCAAATCCATAGTTGCGCACGGCGTAATGATATTCAAATCATGGTCAACTATAACTATTGCAAGGGGGTAAACAATTCGATTATGGCTGGATGAGCTGGACTGGATGAACTTCAATCGATTGATCTCGACTTCATAACGCCCACGGGGGAAACGCTTCCGGGCAACCATGAGTTCAGCCTCAAGGTAGAATCAAATATGTTAGCACTCGACCTCAGGATATTCAGGGTTACTCGCTTACAGAGTTGGCTTGATCTGACAGACCAAGGTGCTCGCTCAAATGTTTCAAGACAATGTGATTGGGTGGTATCATTTCCTTGGTCACTTCGCCAAACCCACCGTTTCGGAGCCAATTGTCGTCTCGCACCAGCGGTAGGCGTGTACCTTTGTCGTGGGGCTGTAGTGAATAGCCATCTAGCGTAATAGGGATATAGATCCATTTGTGCGTGAGGAATTTCCTTGGGAAGGAGGTGTTGCCCAGGAAAGATTCGTGCTTTAGGGTTTCATCGTCCAAGCTCTTGATATTGTGGTCGCGGCGTTCGGCGACAGCTTTGGGATGTAGAAAGAAAATTTGTCTGAACCTTGACCATCCGTCCCAATGAATATCGATCAGCAGAGAAATCATGCGAAGCAAGCTGCTCTGTGCCACGTCGATCTCTTCGGCTGTGAACGACTCGTCTGTGTGGTTTTTCAGAAAACGCGCCAGACGATCGCCGGCCCAAACCTCTTGAATTCTATCGTATGGGATGAAGGCCGCATCGCTCGTGTCTCTGTTGTAGGTCTTTTTATCTAGCTCCTCCCGGAGGTCTTCCAACGTCACGCTCGAGCTCATCTGGCCCGAGATGGGGGCGAAAAGCCCAAAAAAGACTGATCAGGTGAAAGACGCGGACCCGAGGTAAGGGAAAGAGAGCCACTGGGGGCTTTCGGCTGGATGTGGTAGTGGGTTTCGACGAAGGATTCCACAGCAATAGGGGCGGAGTACCCTAGCTTGCGAGGAGATCGCTGTGTGAAGAAGATGCCGGGATAGTGAGGAGAAGGCTGCCCAAGACGCTCTAGAGGTTTCAGCCTCAATTATATTACGTTGACCCGCCAAGCCCTCGATGTGGCGGGACATCAAGACACCGTGCACTTATTTCATAAAAAGACAGGACGGCCATCAGATGGACGTCTGTCTTTATTTTCTATCACTTGCTTGCCTCCAAAGTGATTTTCATGGCTTTCTATTGCATCGACATGTCTTGTCATGTAGACTCCACTCAGAGCGGAGCGAGCTACGGGAGGCCCCGGACTGTGGAGTATGCGGGGATGAACATGCTCACCTGGGGACTCCATGACATTCGACGGAAAAGTACCATGACCTTATTTGCCGAGTTGATGGTATCTGCCCTACAGTAGTAACAAATTCCCGGCGGCAATTTAACAGGCCTGTTTGGGTGGCTATTAGCCAGCTCCCTGTTCATTCATCACATACTACTTCTACTCGTATTGTTCGGCCGCGGCTGAACTGGCCACGTTCGTAAGTACCTCTCAGCCTCAAATCATGGCTCAGTATAGCCTAGCATAGAAGAACAATCCTTCAGTCTGTCAGTGACTCAGTGGGGACGTGTGTTAGCGCCCTGGTATCGAACAGCGTCCTGAGACACCTCTTAGGTTATATTTCCGTGACAATTAGGAATATCAGCCTATTGGCCTCCCACTTCGGCGGAGGCGTTTGTGCAATAGACAGAATCCATTAAACTAGTAGATATGGCGGCCGAATGTGCAAGATCTAGTGATCTGTCACTGTACATGCTAGACTGTGACATTGGGCACCTATACTCTAGTCCGGTATAGAGGAGGGAAGACACAGACAGAACGCTTCTCCCAGCGAACTGGTGGTGTTGGTGAGTAAGCAGTGCCTGAGCGATCGGGCACAAAGCATGCGACCGTGCTGATATTTGCTTGAGGTTTCAGGCTTTCAGCAGTCTTCAACGCCGCTGAGGCCTTGATGGATACTATGCCGTCCTCCCTGAGGAATACTAGCCTTATATGGTAACGTGGATCTTTCTTCAATGCTTCCATTTCCTCCAAGTTTGGCCATGTCTTTGCCTCGCCCTCACCCTGAATCAAAGCGGCAGGTTAAGGAACCTATGGAGGATATATTAGGGAAATATTCTTCTAAGGGTCTGGAAGATGAATTGTTATAGAAATACACCACGACGCTCGGTAACGGTAAATTCTACGCCGAAAACCCCAAGGCTCCAGTCACCACTCTTGCCGATCAATTTCCTGCTTTTGAATACACCGCTGATCCTTGCATATCCAGCCAGAGTCGAAAATAGATTCCCCTTTAGAAACACATCAATTGTTTCTCGACCGATACCCGAAATCACGCTAGACATAAACAACGCCTGCTTAACCATTCGCGGTTTTCAAGGTAACTATCGGATTTCAAGACTCAATATACTACCTGATTGTCATTGTTAAATATTGTAAATATCCACAGTATGCCGGGACGGTTCGAGAGCTGCCGCCATGGTTGCCATGCATCTGATAGGATGACTTTCGCGTCTTCGGCATGTTCTGTGGTTGCCGTGGTGTCGGCTCGGTGGTTGATCAAGTGAGCTAATGAACCCAACATCAACGCCCGATCTTTCTCCAACACCCGACCATGAAACTCTTAGGCCTCGTTGCATTGTTTTCCCTTGTCGCTCTCTCACGGTGTGGGCCTAAAATCAAAGACCAAGTCAGTCTGCAATGGTCGATCTGCGATGCGAATCCTTACGCTGTGTTGACGAAGTTGGGCGTCGCGGCCCGCGATCCAGATAAACTGGACCCGATAACCTACTATGATACTTCCCCCCCGCTGTACACGCCCCAGGGACTCATGTTCCGAACGAAAGTTCGTGGTGGCCAAGAAATCTCGATCGTGAAGGTGCAGTTGGCGACTCCTAAATCTCATCTGCGCCACCACGCGGAAGTGTGTCGGTGGGATCGATACGGCACTAAGACGACCTTTATTTGCAAGAGACAAGCTTCCCTAAAGGGAAATGCTAATCTCTGGAGCGCAAAGCAAAGGCAGCTAGCGGAGGAGTTCCAGAGTGATATTACCTGGGAGAAGCTCGTTGGATATGGTCCGTACCCAAATCCGAAATGGAAGGCGCTACGTGTGGAGGGATACGAGGCTGTCTTGGACGATGTGGCTGTCCGGTCCCTGCACCTGATGGAGCTAGAAGTCAAGGTACATCTGGCGGAGAAGAATAGTGTCTATCAGGCTATTACGGAGCATCTTTGCGCGCGAGGAGTGGTGATGTGTGCCCGGCAAGAGTCGAAGTCTATGCGGCTGTTCCGCGCGATGGGCTACGTCGCGACGCAGAACGAGTCTCAGGATGTGTATACTCACGATCTCTAAATATGAAAAGTCAAAAACCCAACGAGGTCTTTAACTAGTGCGCTAGCCGGACCAGCACAGATCCTCAGGCGACTTGACACGATACAGGACAGACACTCTAAAAATGAAACTGATAAGGTACAATTGTTTGTATTACAGTCAACTACACCCTGAACAACAAAGGAGATATCGGCAAAGAATCTAGGCACAGGTGATCATATCAAATCCAAACGAGAGAAACACGCTTTTCCCTCGATCTAGGGCTGTATGGTATACAAGGGGGTTTAAACGGTCAGGCCGAGGTCCTCAGCGTAGGGCAGCTGGAAGACATCGCCGACGCTGACGAGGGTGGCCTTGCCAGTGAGGAAGGACTTCGCAACCTGGGGGAATTGTCAGTATTTCGGGGAGAAAAATAAAGTGAGAATAACGGTTTCCGGGTACATACCTCCTTGACCTGCTGCTCGGAAACCTTCTCGATGGCCTGGGCAATCTCGCCAATCTGGTAGGGCTTGGCGCCGTGGATCAGACCAGAGCCGGTGGCCTCGAGACCGGTCTCG